>OY776113.1:27501800-28862757 GCA_963675035.1 Allygus modestus | reverse complement strand
ACAATCCTCCGGAGCTACCTGGAGACTTCGGGCTTGTGGTAAAAGATTCGAACGATTCATCACCGACTGTCAGTTGGGTCGATGCTGGTTATCAATATACAGCACAGAATCCCACCAATCGGGGTAACGTGTTCTTGAACATCCACTTATGTCATAGGAATTGGCAAACACATGGTTGAAACTTATATTTTGACGAAAATAAAGACAACGAAATATACGTCATGATTATGAAAATCGTATCGCGGTTGGAAAACTTATGGGTGGACCGATATTCGAGTCCCCAGAGTCACTATTTTGACACAGACAGTGATACCGATAGCGGCCAGGTGTAAAACCGATAGTAATGAAGGTAACACACAACGAAAATCGGCGGGGGAAACGCAGGACAGTGACACCTGTTAGTCGCATCGGTATTCTAGCCAACAACGAATGCATCTCATCTGAGGCTGATGCGCAGGTGTGGAACAAAAGAAAATTACATTAGGAACATTCAAGAAGGAACTAATCGATCTTTAATAGTTTTTAAAAATTAATGTCTATTGTCACATTCACATTGACCGTGCATCATTCTTCACCAGACCAACATTTCGTCTAGACCTACTAATAGCATCAAGATGTCAAGCAGCAACGTTTTCGTCCAAGAGTTTGTGAGTGTGGGCAGCGCTGCGACCACTGACCTGAGAACTACGCTCAACAACTGTAAGTCAGACTCCCCGCTCTACACCAGAATAGCTGGTCTCCTGGAGAAAAGTGGTTACCTCATCACTGCGATGGAACAAGGTCATCATACCCTGACGAGACAGTCATCGCGATCCTAGAGCGGCAGGTCGGGGACGTATTCTTCCTGCGGGTCTACCTGCCTAGGCGGCTCAACGAGGTCCTGAGCAACACCGATATCCAGCACCACAACAGTGGCTTTGGAGATCGCATTCGCTTGGCGAAGCACAGACCAAGGGGCTTCAAATAGCAGATTCACACCCTTGGAGTTTATGCAAATATGTGAAGCAAGACTTGAAGAATGAAGAATATGTAAATACTTTTGCACATTTTGTTAGCTTTTGCAAGCAATGCGTATAGCAACGTTCAGAACATATCCACTGTGTTAATTATTACACTCAACCCCAATCTCCCTTAGTTGAACGTTTATGATTTAAGTGTGGAAAATTAGTTTAGTCCAACCGTAACTATACTAAAACACATCCAGACTCTCATGTTGTAGTGAGAGTGACAATACAGATATACAAATTAGTATTTACCGCAGACCAGAGTGTTGTCACTTTGAAGATGATTCTCGATGCACAGGTAGCGACGAGTGTTACGTCTCAGGAATCATTGGTTGAATTGTAGACAAGGAGGTTGATCAAAACTGTCAAAGAATTATCAATTACTATAAAAAGACCAACGCATTGCGTTGCGATCAACACAAGAACTTGCAGAACCGTTGCGCACCCACCAATTGTATGTTGTTACGCGGTTGGCTACTACTCAACACTAAAGAGACGACTCGCAGTTCACACGGTGTACGTGGCAACTGGTACTAACAGCTCTTGAAGTAAACTGTGCAAATGTGTTGTGATACGTCTTGTCACAACAGGTTAGATATATAATTTTCTTATTCAACATCAATTACAAATTCATGCGTAATCTCATTTCATCTATAGTGATTTAAGTCCATGATAACTGTTGTGCATCATCGCGAGGTTCGTAAGTGTAATGAGTATTTCGTTTTGCATGAAATTTAGTTGTGATAGGTATTGTCATAACAGGTTGGATGTATAATTTTTCATTCAACATCAATTACAATTTCATGCGTAATCTCATTTCATCTATAGTGATTTTAGTCCACGTTAACTGTTGTACATCATTGCGCTGTTAGTAAGTGTAATGATTATTTGGTTTTGCATTCAACTTAACGGATTTTTTATTTTTATTTGTTTTCTTCATGATGCTAACGTTTCATATAGAATTCACTTTCGAAAAACACGACTCTCGCTCCTTCTAGCACCAACTTAATTGCGAGCCTTTCTCGTATGTGTTAATTCGTCTAAAACGCAACTTGTTCATTGAAGCATCGATCACTCTTCTTGTGTCATCCCAGCACCATCACGGCGTTTTGTTACGCTACGATTGGTATAGTTGGGTTTATTAATACTGTCTCCTGTTAGGGATGGGAAACATGGGCAGATATATCTCATCGTTATGTGAACACACCACATACAACGACACCTTGAACATAACCACAATGCGCGTTCAATGCGTGTTTCTCCTGATTGTTCGGTGGAGGGGTTAGGTTTGTTGTCCAAACTTAAGGACGTGATATGACTGATGATGTTTCCTATTTCTATGCACAAACCTAACTTAACAGGACATAACCGTCAACAACCTAACTTAACAGAGCATAACCATCAACAAACCTAACTTAACAGAGCATAACCGTCTACAAACCTAACTTAACAGAGCATAACCTAACTTAAGCACATGATGTGACTGATGATGTTTCCTATTTCTATGCACAAATCTAACTTAACAGAGCATAACTATCAACAAACCTAACTTAACAGAGCATAACCATCTACAAACCTAACTTAACAGAGCATAACATAACGACATGATATGACTAACGATGTTTTCTATTTCTGTGCACAAACCTAACTTAACAGAGCATAACACAACCTAACGACGAGATATGGCTGACTACGTTTCCTATTTCTATGCACGGCTCTAACTTTGCACTCCATATCGTAAACTAACGATGAGATATGTCTGTCCATGTGTTCCATCCCTAACTGGAGACAGTCTTAATAAACCCAACTATACCTATCGTAGCGTAACACAACGACGTAATGGTACTGGGATGACACAAGAAGAGTGTCGATGCGTCAATGAACAAGTTGCGTTTTAAGCGAATTAACACATACGAGAAAGGCTCGCAGTCAAGTTGGTGCTAGAAGGAGCGAGAATCATGTTTTTCGAAAGTAAATTCCATATGAAACGTTAGCATCATGAATAAAACAAAAATAAATAAAAAATTACGTTAAATTTAATGCAAAACAAAATAATCATTTCACTTACTAACCGCGCGATGATGTACAACAGTTAATGTGGACTAAAATCACAGTAGATAAAATAAGATTACGCATACAATTGAAATTGATGTTCAATGAAAAAATTATACATCTAACCTGTTGTGACAAGACCTATCACAACTAAATTTCATGCAAAACGAAATACATCAAGCATCAAGCAATCATTAAATACATAAGAAGTTAAGTGAGTCATTTTTATAGGTTTTGTTAAGTATTGTTCAATAGTACAGGTCAGAGCAACGCAGGGACACGTCTTAACTCGGCAGGAGCAGCAGCCAAAGTGGCCGCTTCGAACCTTCGAAGAACAGGTGGTTACGTAGGCCATGAAACGCGCAACGCCCTAAGCGGTGAAAGCGGTAAACAATTCTCGGAATCAAGGCCTTGGGGATTTCCATGGAAAAAAGACGTTAATCCGGTCGTTAACATATTTACACAGGATGATGCAATGGGGGGATAACGTCATGTGGATCATCCACCCCAACTTTACTTCCTGGTTTTGTATCGTGGCTGGGAATCTGGTGCCCGAACAGGGTTCAATATTACGTAACGGGTCAAATTCACGATGGAAGATCGGGACTCTTTTCATCAGGTCAGACTTTCCCTAAGGACCTCCAGGACCTTTTCCCCACTCTCAAGACTCCACGGGAAGCCGGGAAAACGTAAAAAGGTCGAAAGTGTGGTGCGGGCCCCTAGGCAAAAGAGTCACAGACGAGAAGTGCCGGGGGGCAAGTTAAGTTCAAGGTCATGGGGGAATGACATCAAGTGGATCATCCACCGCAACTTTCCTTGTTGGTTTTGTATGGTGGCTGGAAATCTGGCGCCCGAAAAGGGATCACTGTTACGTAACGGGTCAAATTAACGATTTAGGATCGGCACTCCACTCATCAGGTAGGACATTCCCTAAGAACCTCTAGGACTTTTCCCCCACTCTCAGAACTCCACGGGAAGCCGGGAAAACGTAAAAAGGTCGAAAGAGTGGTGCGGGTCTCTAGGCAAAAGTGTAACAGACGCGAAGTTGCGGGGGGGATGACGTCATTTGGATCATCCACTTCAACTTTACTTGCTGGTTTTGTATCGTGGCTCTGAATCTGGCACCCGATCAGGGATCACTGTTACGTAACGGGTCGGATTCATGGTGGAGGATCGGGACTCCACTCATCAGGTTGGTCGTTCCATAAGGACCTCCAGAACTTTTTCCCCACTCTTAGGACTCCACGGGAAGCCGGGAAACCGTAAAAATGTCGAAAGTGTGGTGCGGGCCCATAGGCAAAAGTGTCACAGACGAGAAATGCCAGGAGGTGGAGGGGGGTGGCAGGTCAAGTTCAAGGTCACGAGGGGGGATGACGTCATGGTGAGGATGATGTCACCGTAGCCTAAGGCGACAAAAAAGGCGGAAATAAGGGAGGCAAGAAATGGCGGCAAAAGAAGGTGGCAAAAATTGGGCGGTCGGGGGTCGGTGTTGCGGTGGTGGGGTGTCTGGGGGGGAGGAGGGGGAGTGCGCAACTTTACTTACTGGCACAGAATAGCCTAAGGTGACGAAACAAAATGTCAGAGGGGTTGTGTCGGGGTGGGTGTTGCGGGGTCGTGGGGTGGGAGGAGGAGGAGTGCAACTTTACTTCATGGCCCAGAATCGGCCATACCCCCCTACTCAGTAACGCGTATAAATAGTTTATTTTGTAAAAACTTCTAAATTTTTCACAATTACAATAAAAGTAAGCCAAAGTTGGCTAATGTCTCAAGTATTAGTGAAATCAAAAAGCAATAAGAAGCTTGCTTGTTGATCTTCACTATTGTTTTGTAAAAATCTGTTATAAATAGTATATAACATTGTGTAATTAAAACACACCGTAAAGTACTGTGTACACTTTAGATTTAAAGCATTCTGATTGACGATAAGAAAGTTCATAATTGTCACCATTATTTAAAATATTTGTTTTACTTTTATTCGAAACAATTGAATTCATACACAACAAAGCTTATTTATATACGCTCTAGCCCCGACTTTAGATCTCATCACAGAAAGAGGTCTCATTCATATTAGTATCATATCCGTAAGTCAGGTAATAATATAAATAAGTAAGTTAATTGCCATTAGTTGTCAAAACAATTACTATAAAAAGTGAGATAAATGTGTACAGTAGAGGAGAAGGAACGTCCATCGATCTCGTACTTGGCCTCGCCCGTAACATATTCGATTTTAAATTGTGATAAGTAGATATGCCTGACACTTAATTGGTATCTCCATTTCATTTGCCTAAAAATTTAAAAGAAAGTACATTTTACATTTTCTTATATTTTTAGCAAATTTCCCCTATAGGGAAGAAGCTATTACCGTAGGTCTCATGGTAAGACTTAAGCCCGCGACCATGATAACTTTTCATTTTGAGGTCCCCAGATGCCAAAAACACCATTCGTTCAAATTTATATATATATATATATATATGTGTGTGTGTGTGTGTGTGTGTGTGTGTGTGTGTGTGTGTGTGTGTCCGTCCGTAAGCACGATAACTCTCGCAGAAAAGGTCCGATCGTAATGAAATTTGGTAAAAATGTGTAAAGTACCATTTATTTGAACGAGTTCGAAAACCAGACGAATCGCACCATTCAAAGGGGGGTTTTGGGGGGGTTTTGTACCCCAAACCTTTTTTGGGGTTTGCACATGTAATTTTTATTTAAATACAATTTTGATTTTAAACATTGAATTCAGCTTAAAAAAACAAACAATTTGGTATTTTGATCATTGCTCTACGTCAATAGGTTACTGAGATATTGAAAGTGCTAAACACAGTACGTTGTCTAATGTTATCCTTATGGAGAAAAATAAAAATGTTATATCTTGCTTATTTATGAACATAAACCGACAAAATTTGGTATATATGGCTTCATTTGGTTGTGGTTTATTGTTTTTTGCACAAAAAACAATTTTTCGCTTATGGTTCCCGAAGCAGCAACCCTAGGTACTTGGTCCCCATGTTATTCTTATGGAAAATAATTAAAATGTTATGTATCGCTTATTTATGAATGTATATGGATGAAACTTGGTATATGACTTCACTTAGATGAGTTCTATTGATATTTGCATGAAAACCCATTATTTTGTGTTCCTTGTTGCAGCAAACCTGGGTACTCATTCCCAATGTTGTTCTTATATGGAGAATAATTAATATTTTAAATATCGCTTATTTGTAAATATTTGTCTTATGAATACTGTTAAGTGGCTTAATGTGTTATGTTATATTCATTGGAAATTTGCTGAGTATGCAGGTTTGCTGCGACGGGGGTATTTCGTTTTCAATTATTCCATACTAAATTGGTCACAGTTGAAAACTAGGCCATTTTAATGCAAATCCCCCCTTTATTAAAATTTTCCAAAACACTCGGGTGACGTAATTCTTTAACGGCCCTGTTGTGTATAATAATGCTACGGTGCTAAATTTAATGTTTTCGTTCCTTGTCATGCCGTGTTGTACAGCTGTTATAGTCAACGCTGAATGTACTGCCTGATGAGCTGTTTCGCCAAGCCTTGATTGTCCTGAGTCTGTCGGTGCGATAGTGATAGATTAGATTACATTCCTAGTACCAGTAGTTGCGCTGTCAGGTGATGAGCGCGAAATGTTGCGAGTGGGAATGGGAGTGGATCACCGCTAGAGTAGAGAGCATAGTACATAGCGGTTGTATATTCTGTTGTTGTCTTCGCCCTCAAAAACTTCAGGTATTGCAAGAGAGCCTTTGTCTTTTGTATTTTTAAACTATAAATTTCATTTTTTAAATTAATAACAATAAAACAATTGTCAAATTACGTTAACATGTGTAATATTGTATACAGTATATCATTAAATTATTTAACTTTACTGAATATGTTATCAACATATTTGTATATATTACATATTTATTGTAATTTCCTGATATTTATTTAATACTTAGTTTCACAATAACAAGCGTAGGCCCTACAAGTTCATTATTTCCACTTACACAAGTTATAAAACTAGTTACACTTAACTATCCAATTATTCTGCTCAATTATAAATATTATATAGGTGATGCATGATTATTTATATTGATGGAACGATCTAATTTAATGAGTAATGAACATTTTGGTTAATGTATTATTTATAGGGTTACCAGACATCCGGTTCAGCCTTGTGCCTTATTAAAAGGTTAGTCTTAGACTTAATTTGTAGTTTATCTAAGGAAATATTATAAAAGGAGAGGGCTTTCCAAGAATTGGAGACGCGTGAGGTACGGCAACAACGAAATTGCCAACTAAACGCGCATTAAAAACAAAAGCTGTCAGTTGTAAATAAATTGTCCAGATAAGCGTAGAGTTTCCCGGAGTGTTGAGTTTGTGAGAACTTGGTGTAATTTATTATACATTTGAGTAAAAATGTTGTTAGCGTTGTTAATAAATAGTTGAATATTCTAGATTTATATTATACAGGGAAATCCCGGAATTGATCCCGGGGTCGTCTTTAATCAAGACCGAAATCCCCGGATTGGAATTTTGGTACGGTATTGAGACCCCTTTTCCAGGGTGTCGGGAAATAAGCGACCATCACAAAATTGTATCTGCACCTGTGAGGTCAACACTTCAGTGAAGTTAGTGATCAGCGAAATAAGGGACCATCACAGAATTTTACTTGCGCCTAAGAGGGCAACACTTCTTCTGACATACTGATTTACATCACACTTTATCCAGGTTTGGACTTGCTAAATGATTGATAGACGTTTTTAATTTTAATGTTTTTTCTTTTGATATTTTATGAATAATACCATTGACTATATACTGACTATATACTTCGGTATTTATAGTCAATGATAATACTAGCGGTTTCCGGCGCGTTTCTCAGTGAAATGTATACAATCTGGAGAGACTACTGCCTTGCAGTTTCTGACAAAAAAGCGTGCCATATTTGAAAAGGGAGCTGGAAGAACAATATCTCCCCTCTACAGTACCAACAAAACAAAACGAACACCATGTACCAAGGTGCCACTATCATTTTGTAATGTTGGTACTATAGAGGGAAAAATCTGCCGATGGCACGAAAATCCAGCTGCAGAAGTCTCTCCAGTTATTCATATAGCTCATTGGCTTGCTACGCCTAAGAATTGTGTTTACAAATCTTCATTCATAACATTTAGATTACAGTTCGCTACCTAAATGACTAAACAAATGTTTACAATAATTAAAATTAGTCATCTTTGATAATCATAACATATATTTCCACCGTAAGAGTAACATTGTAACTTTGAAGTCCAGTGGGGAGAGATAAGGGCTTTTTGGCCGCTTATTTCGCGCATACCATGGTTGAATGACCTCGAACGGGGGGAGTAGGGTATATTGGCCGGTTCTGAGTTACCCGGGTGAGGAGGGTGAAAAATTTCCAAAATAACCTTCCCCCTCCGGATTTTTTTTAAATTACCCTAATTAATATTCATAAATATAATTACCCTAATTAATATTCATAACTCTAAATCCTCTAATTACCCTAATTAATATTCATAACTGCAATTGATCTAATTACTATTCATTAATAAATCATTAGATCAATTGCGCATGATTTAATGTAATTACACATCATTTGCATCAACCCCCCCCCCTGGGGGCCATCTTGGTCATCACAGTGATTGATGATAACAACCTTGTGACAAACGGGGCCATCCATCCGCATTTCCAAACAGAGGTTGACTTTTTTACACGGCGGCAATCACCATTAAAGGACCCTTCTCCGAATTCCATTATAGGAGGGTAGTTTTTATAGTCCAGCAGGTGGTCATTAACAAAGGACCCTTCTCCGAATCCCATTATAGGAGGTAGTTTTTGCCCAGCAGGTGGTCTTTAACAACGGACCCTTCTCCGAATTAATTAGACAAGGGTGGTTTTGTGCCAGCACCTGCGCTGCAGCTGCACCAGCCCATGGGAAAAACTCCGCCGATAGCTTCCCAACCCACAACCCTCATTATGTTTTATTGGCATTCTCAGACTGAGGGTGGTTTTTTGCCACTACACCTGCGCCGCAGCTGCATCCACCAGTGAGAACCAAAACGCCACACACTCCCCACCACTCCGCTCCGCGTCGACTCCTGGCTCATTCTTGGTCTGGACTTCACTGTGTGTAGTCGTATCCCAGTTTTGCTCCGCTTATGTGTGTGCTGTTCTGTGAATTGTGCCATTCTTCTTGGATTATTAATCGTAAGTAACACTCATTCTTATTATTATTATTAGTTGTTATGTACAAAGGATATTACATTTTGTAAATAATTTTATAACAAAGTAATCATTGACTCATTATGTAAAATTCTTTACACAGTGTTTTATAACAATGACAGAGAACATCTCAATAAGCACTAATGAGTATTATGTATCGATAATGCTCTAAAGAGTAAATATCTAAATGAGTTTTAATTATTTAATGAGTATTGTTTTAAACTTCATTATGAAAACTCAAATAATTTTCAATTATCTTAAAATAGCAACATCATGCTAGCTAGAGCCACTATCGTTGTTTAGTCTCCTTTGCTATTCACTGTCAGTTTTGTATCATGCTATTTTAGGATTTGAGTTACATCATTAGCTTTAATCCAGATTTTTATTTCTTATTATAAAGAGTGTTGGTTTATACATCATGTGTAAAAACTTTAAATATTTGTATTTCTCTTAACATAAAAGAGCAACATCATGCATGAGCCGCCATCTTTGTTTAGGCTCCTCACTGTTGAGAGTCAGCTAACAATGACAAATTTAGATATAAAAATTAGTGATTTCTCCGAATACGAGAAACATAGGATGCTAATTAAGATATGTTAAAACTAAACAATTTCCTCCATAACTCCATTTCCTTTGTTGTGCCAATAATCCCCCCGCATCCTTTCCTTATTTTTTTATTTTGTCTTTACAAATCTTCATAATTCGGTATGTTCTGGTTTCAGATCATGAACGTATGCCATCCTTTTTCCTGCACCGTATGCGGTATGGCGTATCGACTCAAACAACACCTTGTTCGTCACGCACGTGTGATGAATGGCGGTGACCAAGTCGTCTGCCCTGAGCCTGAGTGTGAGTCACGATTCGCCAGGGTCGAAGATCTTCGTCGCCACATCATGACGGTTCACCGCCCCATGCCTCCCCCTAGAACTTTTAAGGGAAAGCATAAATACTCAAACTATATGATTCTTCAAACCAATATATGCATTGAAAGGTTTGTATAAAAGTTATACTAATAATCCACGTTGGTGAATTAGATGTTGATGCAGCGCTGAGAGTCTGCCCCGATTATAAATTTAAAGGGAGAGCATAAATGTTCAAATAATATGATTCTTCAAATAAATAAATGTATTGAAAGGACTATATTAGTTGTATTAACAATCCACTTGGTTTTTCAGATATTGGTGCATCGCCGAGAGTCAGCCCCGCCAACACTCCTGAACCAATTCCCACCCAGGCATCCGACGAAGCCCCGAGAGGTAAGAATCATTTATTAGAAGTACTAGTAGTACTAGTAGTAGTATTTGTAAAAACTTGATTCATTTATAAAATGAAAAACAACATGTCTCACATTAAAGCAAATAATCTTTCAGTACTACAAGTACGTTTTAAATCTTTTAAATATGGAATAACGTTGTATTACAATAATCATTCAGTATTAGTACTCATTTTACTTTTTACATTTAGTTTGTTTTATATCACTTTAACATGAAATATCTAAATGAATCAAATTAAACCTAATAACGTTTCAGTTTATCATTGAACATCATAGCTAACAGAAGTTATGTATCTTTTTCCAGAATTCCCATGTGTTCGCTGTGGTAAAACTTACTCGAGGAAGGACAACCTAACACGACACATGCGGTATGCTTGTCGAGGGCGTCAGGAGCGTGTGGTCCCAGTGGATCCAGCGGTTGCCGGGCCCAGCGGACTCCAGCCGCCTTCACCTGCGCCTTCTTCATCATCTAGCACCGCTAGCAGCAATGATGAAGTCGACCCGCCGATGCTCCCAGGAGACTTGGCTCCTGTTGACTTTGAGGAGTTCCAGACGGGGTTCCGCGGGCAATTGAAATCATACCGTCTGATTGAGCCCGCGGATCAAACCGTCTCTAAGTTTGAATTCCTCAATACAGTGCGGGCGCAGGTAATCACACGCATGCGGCGCGTATTAGATAGGGTAAATGCGATCAAAGTACAATTGAGGATAATCTGTGAGTTCGCGAACGTACATGGCGAATCTCTGGATGTCGATGTCACTCACCACTTCGTTGAAACGTCTAGGCAGGTATACGCGTAAGAAGAAGTTACCGCCGACCTGCCCCTCCAGGATGACGACGATAGTCTCGCCAAATGGTGTAGTGATTCGCTCCATCGCAGTGATGAGTTTTGTTTCAGATGGTCACCGCAGCTGCTCCAGCATAAAAACAGATATCTAGACTCGAATGTGGTCGCGCAGATGTTCACACAACAAACTAGCGCGTCGCTGCTCTAATTGATTGATGGTGACACGCGCAGATGTTCACCGCAGCTGCTCCAGCAAAACAAACAGATATGTCTAGACTCGAATGTAACCACACAGATGTTCAAACAAAAAACTGGCGCGTCACTGCAGCTGCTCTAATTGATGGTGACGCTCGCAGGTGTTCACCGCAGCTATTCCAGCAAAAAACAGGCATGTCTAGACTTGAATGTAGCCGCGCAGATGTTCACACAAAAAACTGGCGCGTCGCTGCAGCTGCTCTAATTGATTGATGGTGCCGCTTGTTTCTTACGGACTGCTCTCTCCTTCGGTTTTGGCGGCTGTGAAACTGTACTGCGTTGTGGAACAGTTTGAGTTAATCCTGTAATTTTCGGTACTCCTGATGATTTATCAATCCACATATTTTCCACTTTATTAACTAATTGTTTAACACTTTCGTGCATTTCACCATCTTTGTCCAAAAATAATCCGCACATGTACACCACATCTGAACTATCGTATAATTCCATTTTTAATCATATTTGTCCTTTGTTTCCTGGGTTTTGAACTGCATATGTATTACCACCCTCCTGCCTGGCGGAGGTGGTGTTGTCAATGAATGATTACTAGCATTATTGTTCACAACCTCAATCTCATCAATAAATGATTTGATATAATCGTCCACGGAAACGTAAGCGTTTATGTCTGTACCGTGTGACTTCTACTGCGCTACTGACTGGCTTTGTGTCTGCTCACCCCCTCGAGGTAAACTTTGCGCACTCGTTGTGACGCATCTTGTTGCAATAGGTTAGATGTTTAATTTGTTCTACCAACATCAGTTCCAACGGTCTACGGAATCTTATTTAATCTATCGCAAATTGAGTTCATGTTAACTGTACACTAACAACTCACACACAAAAACAGTACATGATGATTTGAGCTGGAGATGGTAGTGAAGAAGGAGTGGGAGGTGACTGATGATTTGGTTTGTCGGTTTTCATTGGCGGGCGCAGCTGCGCGCAGGTGTTGCGGCAAAAACCACCCTCAGTATGAGAATGTTAATAACACATAATGAGGGTTGTGGGTTGTGAAGCTCTAGGCGGATCGTTTCCCATGGGGCTGGCGTAGCTGCAGCGCAGGTGTTGGCACAACCACCCTTGTCTAATTAATATAACAATAAATCAACCCCATGTCTGGGAATGTTTGGGGTGGCTTCTTTGTCGGTATACCATTATCATCAATCACTATCATTGCGTGTGTCAAAACAACCCCATGTCTGGGAATGATGGGGTGGCTCCTTTGTCGGTAGATCATTATCATAAATCACTGTCATAACCAATGTATGTGTTGTCAGGGGCGGTGTGTTTACAAATTATGCGCAATTGCTCTAATTACAGTGATTTATGCATATTAACAGTGTAAATATCGTATAAATTACGTAAATTATGGTAATTAACATTAGATCTATGAATATTGATTTTTAAAAAATCCACGAAAATAAAAATCCGCCAACCGGGGGCGGAAAAGTGTCACAGACGAAACCTCTGAGGGAAGGGGGCAAACAAAAATCGCAAAAAAAGTGGTGGGGGGTCACCCGCCACCGCACTCGGGGGGAGGGGGGGGCAACCGCCCACGCAGAACCGGCCAATATACACTACTATAATACCAAATTTGATAATGTAGTATCATCTAACTATATAAATCAGAAAATAAACATAGTATTAAAAAGCTTTTAAAAAATCAAGTTGAGGGTTTTCAAAATTTATTTTGATGCAAGATTGTTACATCTTTGTTTTTTTGTGCCCCAATTCATTCAGTCCATGTTAAACTTTGTATTTATTTTAATTTTATATAAAATTCAAAATATTATTTAGCTTGTTACCATCAACTAACTTCTATAGTTCCAATTAAAATCACTAATTCAAACTATAGTTAAATTATTTTTGTTTCTGTTTGATTACTAGAATGTTCAGCGTTGGTAATTCGAGGGTAATTTTACCTGTCGAGGGTAATTTACTTTTGAGGTAAAAAGGGTAATTTAATTGACTGAAGATTTTATTACATTTTAATTGGATTTTATATAACTTAATTGCCACTTTTACTTTAAGATTTAAGCGCATTTTTCATATTATTAACTATTTAATAAACATAGCAACAGGAGGCCTACATACATTGGGCATATAAATAAATTGTTCTGTGTTCTATAGTTTTAGCCATAGATTAAATTAAGCATACTCCTTGTGGTATTTTTAATCTATGCTATAGCCTAACAACATTACAAATATACTGGGTAACGCAGTGGTTTCCTGGTTACCATCGTGCTATCGTGCTCGCCTCATAACCTTAAATTCGCCACATAATCCTACCATATGCAAAGTCTGAAAATGTTGTAAAGGTTCGATACTGGACCCGGTTGTCTTGTTATTTGCCATTCAGCTACAAAGGGTTGACGTTAAATAGTAACAAGATCGGTGTTTGGACCGTTTTCTATCGAAACGTAAAACATTTCATTAACGTTAAAAACCGAACCAAAATAATTGCATGGTTGGTACTATTGTAAGTTAGATACAGTAATATAAATCTCAATATAAGTCTTAATAATTTTATTTTTGATATGTCAACGTTTTAAGTAATTTAATGTGCGTACATACATTTTAATTTTACTTTCTGATTTAAAGTATATTTTACAAATACAATAATGCACTTACCGGAGAAAAATTTGTCAAGGGTAATTTACGACGAAAAAGGATAATTTTGCCGGTGGTCGAGGGTAATTTTCAAATAGTGGTCGAACAACACTTGAGTATGTTGTATGTTTAACTATGCCTATAAAGTCCCCTAAAGTTCCGGACAGGTTAAATAATTTTAAATCTAAATCAGAATTACAACATATATTTTACAAACCAAAACGATACTCTTTACTGTCTATTCGGCTTTGTAATATGTCTTTCATACAATGGACCTTCCTGGGATTTAGTAGCAAAATAGTTAGATACTACCTATGCCTCAACAATTTGTCTGCAGCAAAAGTTAACTTTTATAAGCATTTTTCAGCAGAGTGTGTCTGTGCAGTGAGTTTGAAGTTTTGTACAGTAGTAGTAATTGTGAGACCTTTTCCAGACTAGAACAACAGAAGGAGGTGCGGTGGAGGAGAGAGGGGAGGGGACTGTTAACCTGGGACCAAACACCGTAGAAACACCATTGTCAAACCAAACACCAAAGGCTGTAGAGAAAACCATCACTGTGCAATACGAAAGACCAATTGAAATACCAGTCTTCGAGAGACCGCCAACAAATTCCGAGAGACCCATAGAGCGATTTGAACGACCAAACCCCAATCAAAAACAAGAACTAACATCTAACAAGCCTCACATTTCAAAAACACAGATGAACGGTAAGTTTTGGTTTTAAACTAAGTAAGCAAACTTATTACCGTTTTAGGGAGCGTATAACATTACTTACTATTACTGTTTCCCTACTACTGTGGCCCACACACAAATCCCACTCACCACTGTCATTCTCCTGAGCCCTGCCTACAGTGGCTCCCATACCCTTCAAGTCTCCACAAATTTATAACATTAACGACAATAAAATGTCATAAAAAGGTTTTTAGTTTCTAAGATGTGAGATTAAAGAGCCTTTGTTATTGAATCGAATAGCTCTTTGTTCGCACTTGTATACATTCAAAGAATAGGGTCACATTCAAAATAGATAATAAAGTTATTTATAAGAGTTGTATGTTAGTTAACTTGTCCTAGTATGGTCTATTTTATAAATTGCTAGGGAAATTCATCTATGGAATAAAGTGGTCTATGTAATACCAATACCACTCAACCTTTCCACCCCTGCTTGTTCTGAACCTTAGTTTATGTGTACCTCTTATCAATTTCTTTTCATAAATTGTACCCCGAAACCAGACTAAATCGTACCTAGTGCAGTTAGCAATGAGGAATCAGTCATATAGGGATTAGCAACAAATACACTTTAAAACTGTATTAGTACTGTATTTTGCAATACATTTTAACACTTAATCTTAAACATAAAATTAATATAAATGATTTATTTACTGTCAAAAAGTGTTTAAAAACTTATACTGTTTATAAGTTTTATTATAATTATCTAGAAAAGTTTATTTTTAAACTGTAAACTACTTGTTGTAAACATTTAAATTGTTAAGGTGTTTTTTTGTTGCTTTCTGATTAGCTATTTGTGTGCAATATACATATCTGCCAATAGACACTTTCTCTCCACGAACAACATAGCGGCTCATTGCAAACCCCAGGCTACGAACTGCTAATATACAGCTCTAGAAGCTTCTTAAATTTGGTTATATTGTTTTCATTTTTAATATTATTACTATTTTTTTGCCCTAAGATATGTTTAAATAAGTAAAAAGCATTTAGACATTCAGAAAACTGAGCAACAACACATACTTCAACAGGCTCAGGGGGGAGCAGGCGGGGACAACTGCCCATTAGGACACTGTTGTCTAAAAAAAGGTCACCCACTCACCAACTTGGATCCGGACGGCAAAAAGGGCCCACACCACCAGGCCTGCCCAGGGGCCCGTGAAAGCTGAGTATGGCCCTGTATTTCAATGACACATTTGTATTGCTGAGCTCTAAATCAATTTCCCGAACTAAGTCTACAGTTTGAAATGTAGTCAGGAATAAATTATGGTAAATGTGAAACAGAATTCCGTGAAGCGTTTCGGCTGTTCGACAAGGATGGGGATGGCAGCATCACACAGGAGGAGCTGGGCAGAGTCATGCGGAGTCTGGGGCAGTTTGCGCGAGAAGAGGAGCTGCAACAGATGCTGCACGAAGTGGACATTGACGGTGAGCAAAACATATCAACCAGTTGTGAAAGAACAATTGGTTTTTGTTTGTGAATTTCCAATGGAAAAGTGAGCACGGTGAGACTTAGTCTGGTGGCTGAGACCACCAGAAGTTTCTAACGTAAACCCTTGAGCACATTTTGGGGGTCGTTAAAAATTGTATATAGGCTATATATTGAAATTTTCAGTTCACTTAATAGGGCTACTACAATTATTTAAATATATAAGTGTATACAATATACATTTGCTCACAAGCGATCGCATATTTTGTCCGATTTACTTCAAATTTGGTAGGGACATTCCTTTCTATTATCAGTTGCACATGTTTGTTGGGCAAAACAATCGGAAAACTCTAACCCCCTTTTTTAGGGGATTTTAATTTGTTAAATTTTGAATTTTTGGTCCCAAAAAGGTTCAGAAAAGCCTCAAATGTAAAATGAATATATATTAATTAAATGATAGGATGTAAAAAGCCGAAAACTTTAGCCCTTCCTAATCATCCTAGCACAAATATTTACATATTAAATAAGTAAACTTACTTAACACAATACTGTACGTTGTCTTGTGGGGATTTTATACTGTAAAATGGAGTTTTTCATGTTGTAATGTAGTTTTATTACCCCCAATACCGCCGTCCCCCATACCAACTTTTGATCCTGATGGGACCACCTCCTAAGCTTATATATAATTCACAACATTGCCATCCCAGTACTTAAATAGAACTATAGTAGCATCAGAACAGCAAAAAATCCAAGGATGTTTTTACCTTCCAGGATATTGGAGGTTTTTAGTATTATGGCCAGAATATGAGTTTCCTGTACAATAGTGTATAATGCAACAACCCATTTTTGGATTTTCAGGAGATGGATACTTCAGTTTTGAGGAGTTCGTTGAAATTGTGTCTAACATGGGGGCAACAGCTGAAAAAACAGCAGACCAAGAAGAAAAGGAGCTTCGAGATGCATTCAGAGTAATTCTACTGATTAACTTTCTATATTTATAATAATAGGTGCCTCTAGTGCATGTACATAATTTATGATAAAAACAGGGTTTAAAAATGTATAAATAATTAATGTACAAGCAGTAAGAATAACTACATTTAAAAATATTATTCCAAGCCAAAAACATGATTTGTTGTAAGAGGAATTGAAGGGTTTAGTCAGTACCTATTCCTACTTTACATTTTACACGGTCTTTTCAAAGTTTGAACTGTTATATATATTTAAATGGGAATGACTTTTAAGACTGAAACCAGAGTAAAAGTCTACATTATAAAGAACATTGTTTTTCAGGGTACTTCACCTTCAATATTCAGATGACCAGCGGTGTAGATACACCTTTGTCAAGGGGGGGTACCTCATTAGGGAATACAAAACAAAAAACTGTGTTCGTGACTAGCGCAGATATCGGTATACAAAATTGAAGACATCATTAACGTGTCTCTTACATTCATAATTATTGATAGGCTTACAAATCCAAGACATAAATCATTGATACAAAGTAATCAGTATTTGTAACAAGACTAAAAAGTACTTGCATAAGTTGTAATCAGTATTGGAAAGTAATCGTTAAGCTAGAGTTGCCAAGTCACCGGATTTCCCCGGAGTTTTAAGATAAAAATATAGCTCCGGGGAATTTCCTTGAAAAATTAAAAATCTCCCCTTTTTTGAAATTGTTCCTCAAAATGCCTTGAATAACGCAAATTTTGTGTTGAAATCCTATCTGTGAACGAAAATGTATTTACTTTTGCAACTTCATCGTCATGCAACGATTGCCAAAAAAGCTAAACCCTAATTCCCTGTTCACTCTAATCTCTATTCTTTGGCTTTATTTTGTCGGAATATCGTTGACGTTTACATATACTTGCGGTTATAGAATGCTGAAAATCAGGGTGACGATTTATGGCTCCCTACAGTTAATTAAATTACAAATCTAACATGGTAACCATAAGTTAAGCACATCACCAAGACCGTCTAGTCATCGAGGTCAAGGTCAAGAGCCCTAGTTGACGAACTGGCTGCTAGGGGGTGAGGGTAGACTGTTCGGTGACTCACGTTCCACTTGTAGGGCGCAAATACCGTGCCATGTGCCGGTGCAGTTTATCTGCTACCATTTATTGTATGCGAACTATATTCGTAATACAGTGGAACCTCTATTAACCGTCACCTTCGGGACCGGGACTGTGACGAATAACTGAATAGACGGATAATAGAAACATCATATTATAAACGTGTTCAGTAACTAAATTTTAAAATGTTTGGCATAGAAATGAAAATAAACTGTATACAAAAGGATAATACTTCCCACTAAATACATATTTGTTGTTTGAAATAATATAATAGCTCATACAGATGCTCAGACACTGCCGTACGGCGCAAATCCTGAGTCTAATAAATAGTAATATTCTCATAGACGGACGACGGATAACAGAGAGTGACGGTTTAAAGAGTGACGGTTGATTGAGGTTTTACTGTATATAAATAAGATATTTTGGAGATATTGCATACATATTTTGTTTTTGTTTTTCAGTAACAGCATTTATTTTTAATCAAAGGGCATAAGCTTGATTCCAGGATATCAATTTTAATTTTTCCAAGTTACAAGGGGGGATAATCCCCTTAATCCCCCCCATACCTACGCCACTGCAGATTACTATTGACTAATCCTCCAGAGGGCAGTGATTAAGTATGTGGTGCTTAGTCGAGTAGTCAGCCCGACTACCAAAGTATTGGCATAGATTAAGCATATGCTTAATCTATGGTATTGGTTAAATACTTGTTCCCAACTGGAATTCTAAAGTTGCATCTACCCACATCGGTTCAAAATCTTCAATAGAAAAAGTAAAATCATTTTGTAAAAAGTATCCAAGATAAATATTAAAATAAATAACTAGAACTGAAACCAATATTATTATTTATGTTTAGTTAAAAATAACCAATTGCACTAGTTAAAACACTAGGTAGAGTTGGTTGAAGAGGTTGTGGAAGACTTTACTATTTCTGGTATTTGGAATGAAAAGCAAAAACCAGAATAATCCTAATGTTTCGCAGTACCTACTGAGTATCTAATGGGTTAGCTTACAATGTTTATTTTCCGTTCAGGTATTTGACAAACACAATCGAGGCTACATCAGTGCGTCTGACCTGAGAGCAGTTCTTCAGTGTCTGGGAGAGGACCTGTCAGAAGAAGAGAGTAAGAAGCTAAGGAACCTAGTCCCTTGTTCACAAACCCCTAGTTTGCCTAAGCAATTTATTGCATAGTAAACATCTTTTGACTATAAAAATAAATTACTTTTTGCTACATATAGAAAATTCCAAAAAGATTAAAAGTGGCAATATGCAATTAATGTGCTTTAAAACATATTTCTTAAAGAATGGAAATTATGGATTGTTTCTGTTTTAAATTTTGAAAATACATACTATAATACTCCTGAACAGAGGACTGCATTTCCCCTGGAAATGTTGGGACTGTATTTAAATTACTCTTATGAGGTAAATAACCCTCAAAATTCAAATATTGTTTTCCAATATTTTAATGAGTGTACAATACTCATATACATTAATAGATAAATGGAACTCCTCCCCACAAAGATTAACACAAACTAAACATAGGGCGGCCATTATTTCTGGCTTTTAAGGGTGTCCCCTGCACATTTCCGAAAATGTCCCATTTTTCGCCAATAAATATTATATTTATAAATATAAAAAATTGTTTACCAAAAATATTTTATAACACAGTTTAATTTTGATTATTCTTGTGACCAGTTCTGTGAAATTCCCTAAAAAAAATAAAGTTTGAAAAAGATCAGTATATCTCAGAAATATTTTTGGAATTAAGAAACTAGGCCTATAGGACAGCAGGTCAGGCAAAAAATTGACTAAAGCTCTACTACACTGTAATACAAATCATTTAAGTCAACATTTTATGTTATTAATTTACAGTTTAGGTAACTATTACGTTTGAACAATTAAAATTTAAAAAAGTAACACTGTTTATAAATACTTTATCTTATCTTAAAAATCATAAAACAAAAGTAATTTTTATTTACTTTACTGTAGAGAATCCTTAAGCCACTAATTTTGAATTGTTTCAGTTGAAGATATGATTAAAGAAGTCGATGTTGATGGGGATGGCAGAATTGACTTTTATGGTAAGTTATTTTTCTGCACTTCAGTTCTTTATTTTCATGTACCCTGTATTTTTGATTGTAATTAAAAGAAACAAAGACAAAACTGGAAGATTTTTTGACAGTGATAAAGAGAATTGTGCAGTAAACGCTCGCTAATCCGGCACGTTCTGGACTTTAGCAGTGTCGAATTACCGAAAATTCCGGATTACTGAGTGCTGTCTAAATATAGCCGTTATTGCGAGAATAACGAAAATACCGTTAAAAATAGACAATCAAAAGGAACTCATTGGTTAGCAGGCCCTTATTTCGTGTTTTATTGTGCTTTCTCTGATTTCGGTAGTAATGAAAAATGTTAAAAACAAAACATTTCAACCATAAAATAGATTTACAGTATTATATTTTAATACATACAGTACAGTTACTCCTGCCGATTGCCCACGTACTCTGCCAATCGCGCCCGAACTCTACTGAACCCGACCAAATGGCTTATATACTGTATAAACAATTTTTTTTAGAACCCTTTGACCGATGCTGGATTATTGAAAGTGCCGGTCCATCGGATGCCGGATTAGTGGGCTTTTACTATATTCCAACACTGGATTGTGTTATTCAATGAGGGTTCCATGGAAAAGTCCAAGAATAAAAAGTTCTAAATTCAGGATGACACGGATTAATATAGAAGAGCAAAATATTTGACTCAAAAGATTGAAAAGAAAGACCCAATTACTGTAGATGGAAACTTAATTTGTGCATGAAATATTAGAATCTGCAAGATTGTCTTACAGTAAGTAACCCAAAAAAATCCAAAACCCAAACCCAAAATGTTGATACTATATTTGTCACATTAATCCTAGAATTAATTAGTATTAGCCAAGTGAGATGCCTATCTGTTCTCTTTTCATGGAAGTCCTCGATCTTTTTTTCAATTTATCCTAAACTGCTTTACGACCACAGTCCACTACAATTCCGTCACCGACTCACACTTGGAGAACTGTCACAGACCGTGGTATGTTCTGCTAAAGCTGCGGTACGCTGTACTAATGCTGTGGTACGCTGAGCTAATGCTGCAGTGCGCTGTGCTAATGCTATGCTAATGCTGCGGTACGCTGTACTAATGCTGCGGTACGCTGAGCTAATGCTGCAGTGCGCTGTGCTAATGCTGTATTATGCTGTGCTAAAGCTGCGGTACGCTGTACTAATGCTGCGGTACGCTGAGCTAATGCTGCAGTGTGCTGTGCTAATGCTGTATTATGCTGTGCTAATGCTGCGGTACGCTGTGCTAATGCCACAGTACGCTGTGCTAATGCTGCGGTACGCTGAACTAATGCTGCAGTGTGATGTATTATGCTGTGCTAATGCTGCGGTACGCTGTGCTAATGCTGCGGTACGCTGAGCTAATGCTGCAGTGCGCTGTGCTAATGCTGTATTATGCTGTGCTAATGCTGCGGTACGCTGTGCTAATGCTGCGGTACACTGAGCTAATGCTGCAGTGCGCTGTGCTAATGCTGCGGTACGCTGTGATAATGCTGTAGTACGCTGTGCTAATCCTGTGGTATGCTGAGCTAATGCTGTGGTACACTGTGCTAATGAGTGTGAGATGTTGCAGAGTTTGTCCACGCACTTGGAGAGCCGGGTGCCGATGAAGACATAGAAGAAGAAGAAGATGATGCCTTGATACAAGGCTAATCTAGTCCCATCCATCTCTCACAGGCTTTTCTGAAATTACTTGGAAACTCAAAATATGCCGTTCAAACTACTACAGACCTAGTTCCTATTACCAGTTGATTATCCTTATTTATACTTAAGTGTATTGTTTTATCACCATTGCTTGGTGAAAGTTCCATGTAAAAACTCAAATAAACAGTCAAAAAAATAAATTACACCAACAAACCGCTAAGGTGAATTTATAAATGTCTGAAAGCAAAGTTAGCCTATGGCTGAAAACTAACATTTTTAACTTGAATGGGTTATCAGCTACATAGTCAATTTAATTTAATAAATTAATTGCATTACAAAACAAAACATTGAGCTCATTATTTGTTTGTGGAAAACAAAGGCAAAAAACATACATAGTTTATCATGGCTCCTGGCATATTTTTAAGGTTGACTTGCAGTCTTAATCTCGGAAGCACTTAATTGGTTTAGAGCGATCGGCTTGACCCTTTCAATTCTAGAGGTTCCAATGTTTTATATTCAGAACATAATTGGGAGTATTTATTTTCCCCGTACCCCATTTTAATAAAAGTATGATTGCTTTAAGAAATAGCCACACAATATACATATAAATACAGGTTATTATTAGATTAATCACTAAAGAATGAGAAAATATGAGTTAAAACAACTGGAAACATTATTATATATGAAAATCTTATATACGGTGTGGTCCAAAAACACCTGAGTTTACAAAATTAAATAAATCCATAGGAAATAATAGTTCAAATATATTTCAATAGCGAAAATAAGTCCATAGTTACGCCACTTTCATCCATAGGATATAACAACATGTAGGAGTTCCCCATCAATTTCCATACAGTTTCTAATCTTTTCTAAAAAATTGTCATTAATTGAGAGGTCATGGATGTTGGGATTGTAGCAATATCATTCCGAATGCAGTTCTTTAAATAACCAAGAGTGTGGTGTTTTGTAACGAAAACTTCCCTCTGAAGAGCTACACAGTTAAAAATCACAAGCAATTAGTACCGACATCCCTGGGCATCCCATGCAACGTCACCAAAATGTGAAATAAGAAGTGCACAGCCCTGTGTAGTGGCTAGAGCGTGTGGCTTTGGTTCGCGAGGTCCCGGGTTCGATTCCCTCCACTCACCAATGGCCATTAGCTATGTGACAACAGTGACTGCCCGATAGTTCGAAAACCGTCCTAAGCTGCAGTCCATCTATCTAGTACCAAATTAGATGGGTGAGAAGAACTGTCTTTGTAGTGGAGTTTTCCCTCCACTAAATATCTTAGGATATTTTGGAGGAGCACAGTGGGGTTCCACTGCTTACTGAAACGGCAAGTTTTTTCTTAATTGATACAAAAATGCTATTAAAATTTCAGGTGAAAAACAGTTATTTTTAAACTGCCAGGTTTAATTGGACCACCCTTTATAAGCATGACAAACAACTTAACGAAGAATACATATTTTCCATTAAATAACAATCAAGATTCCAAGAGTTTCAGATTTGTCTGTATTTTAATCTAACAATCATATCTGTATTATTTGATAAACTGTATTGTAATTATTCCACTTGATAATTTTGATATTTTTATTCTCTTCTAACACAAACTGGGATATTTTTACGGTTATTCTATGCGAAGTGACAAAGAGCTTACCAAGCTATGCTTTAATGTCATATATAAAGATATACATAAACTCCTGGCTTGTGCTAATACTATGTATAATTTTTAATAAATAAATTCATATCATTGTGTAATATTTTATCCTCTTAATGAGCATTATTCCATATTATGCCTACATTGTGAAACTAAAATGTTTGTAACTTAGAGCAAATACAGCTCACAACAACTTTTTATGAGCATCCAAGATAAATATTGCTTACAAAACGCAATCACTAAGACAGTCAACCTGTGAATGTAAGTTATATCTAGAGAATATCATTTGTACAGGTTCTTAATATTTTTCACAGTCTCTTAAGTTGACAAATAATAATTTTAACCAGGATTCAAAAGTTTTACAGCTTATATGAACAATTTAATAATAATTACAATAAATGAACCAATTTATTTAAGAATCAACCTCAATACCAAATCCTCAAGTGTCATCTAGCCAATTCTGAAGATTAGGAGGAATTTGAGTGGTTTTATACAGTAACTTTGATCAAATGTCCCTATTTATTTTGTTGTTGTTTTTATTTTTCCTATTCAGTGTAGCAGATTTGTAAGGTATTAAAGGGCCCAGCTTACACTTATTGGTGTAGGCTTTCTCAGTTTTAAAAGAGAAGGGAATGGCTAAAATATTTTAAATCACAACATAAAGATTAATTTGGTTGATTTTAAAGGTCTATGTAAGGCGAGGGCAGTAACAATTAATTTCGGACAACTCTAGCCAAAATAGTGGCTAAAAACAAAAATCGAATACTTGTTCTGTAGATTTAAAATAGACTGAGTAATTTTAGTGCTGTAATTTTAAGGTCTTCGCTGCCACTTTGCTAGATGAGTTAAATATAAAACTGCAACCACTCAACTTGTCTTACATGGGCCTTGAACATGATATTCTAAGACATATGTTGAAGTTAAAAATGTGTGGGACTCCCCTGCCCATCCCAAAAATTGGGGTTGCTAATAAAAAATTAGTTATTATAAACTGCAACCTTTTATTACTAATTGATCTACAACATTCATTTGTGCAAACAAAAGAAATGATAATAGACTCAGTGGCGTAGATATACCTTTGTTAAGAGGGGGAAAACCTCATTAGGGAATACAAAACAAAAAACTATGTTCGTGACTAGAGCTGATACCGGTATCATCATCATTATTGTTGCGGATTAGGAAACCCCCGCATAGCTGCTAGTCACATCTTCCACAAACGGGAATATTGCACAGGTTACCGGAAGGATAGGATATAGCAGGAAAGGAAAGGGTGGGTTGGGACGGCAGCCAAATCGACCCTTCAAAGGGCCAACTCCCGTGCCCCTGTGACAACTGGGATGAGGCTCTCAAACAGGGGACCCGCATTCTGCCCTCCAACTGGTCAACTCAACTGACAAGGTATCCATGTACAACAGCCAGGGACCATCCATTCTTAGGTTGGCAGGTTGGGACCAAACCCGGAGATTCTGTCCCTAGCTGCTGCAAATGGAGGGACGGGATACATCCCGTAACTAATAACAAAACGTAATATGCTAATCAAAAAGTTGTAAATGGAGGGACCAAAGGTGAAAGGGAAGTTCGTCATAATGGGCAGCCAAAATACTTACCATATGTAAAGCTTCATTTGCTGTACCCAATATCAGCCTCAAAACTGGTATAGAGTCCTGGGATCTGATCCCGGTATACAAAATTGAAAACATCATTGACGTGTCCCTTACATTCATTATTGATAGGCCTACACATCCAAGACATAAACCATTGATACAAAGTAATCAGTATCTATAACCAGAACTAAAAAGTACTTGTATCAGTTGTAATCAGTATTGGAAAGTAATAGTTAAGCTAGGGTTGCCAAGTCACCGGATTTCCCCGGAGATTACCGGGGTTTTAAGGTAAAAATATAGCTCTGGGGAATTTCCGTAAAATATTAAAAATCTCCCTTTTTTGAAATTTTCTCAAAAATGCATTGAATAACGCACATTATGTGTTGAAATCCTATCTGTGAATGAAAATTGATTTACGTTTGCAACTTCATCGTCATGCAACGATTGCCAAATAAGCTAAACCCTCTGTTCACTATTCCCCTGTTCACTCTAATCTCAAATCTTTGTTACTCTTTGGATATTTCGACGGGAAATATCGTTGACTTTTACATATATATGCCGTTATAGAACGCTGAAAATCAGGATGAAGATTTATGGCTCCCTGCAGTTTATTAAATTACAAATCTAATATGGCAACTGGCGTAAGTTAAGCAAATTACCAAGACCGTCTAGACGTGAAGGTCAAGATCAGGTGCACTAGTTGACGAACTGGCTGCTAGGGGGTGAGGGTAGACTGTTCAGTGACTCACGTCCCATTTGTGGCGTACAAATACCGTGCTGCGTACCGGTGCAGTTCATCTGCTACTATTTATTGTATGCGAACAATATTTGTAATGTATAAATAAGATATTTTAGAGATAGTTCACACATATTCTTTTGTTTTTCAGTAACAGCAAAAACAAAACCTTTTTTTTGGTTTTCAGCTTTTTAATCAAAAGGCACACGCTTGATTTCAGGAGGATATAAATTTTAATTTTTCAAGTTTCAAGGGGGGGATATATCCCCCTGACCCCCTCCTGTATCTACGCCACTGTAGAGACTTTCTATATTTTTATTTATAGCCTAATTTTGTAACTATTGGTTTTGGTTAGGTTATCCAAAATTAATTTGTATAGTACTGTTGTACTCGCCTTACATAGTCCTTTAAATCAGCTATCTTAAGAAATATTCTTTGTTTACAATTCACTGTTGGTGATGGTGAGTTAGTGCTATTAAAGACATTGTTGCGGGTATTTGCAACCACTAATTAGAGAGAAAAACGTTTTACGACAATTTGGGATCTGGAATCTGATCCCGTCTTCAGTGAGAAGAATGGAACATAGAACATTTGAGCTACAGAATTAGTGTCACAATCCAGGCAAAGCTGGACAAATCACAAAAAAGCTAAATAGAGAGAAAACTGTAAAATTTAAAACTTTAAGAAAACAAAAGCTAAATTAGGCAACACAACAGAACAGCGTATGACCTCAGACAAGACTTTTCATTTTTAACTTTTTACCTCTTTTAAAAGTCCTCTGTTTTTTTAAATTTTTTATGTTCTAGGTATTCTCTTTATCTAAAGACGGGATCAGATTCCAGATCTCGAAATGTTGTAAAACGTGATGATTTTAGCTAAAGTTATCCAAAATTAAGGTATATGGTCTCAATATTCGGACTGGTTATTTGGAAATTAAAAAAAAATAAAATATATCTTTACGTTTTACTGCCTTCAATAATCATGTGTTTAAACCGCAATGTACAATTATCGTGTAGTTAGAACTCATCACTTTTCTGGCACACTGGATTGCAGTTAAAATTAAAGTTGCTCTAAGATTTATGAGTCTCTTGGCATTTTGCGCAGAGTGGGGTCTATCTAACGCATGACAGTATACAGGTCAGGTCATTGCTCTTTTTTCAACTCCTGTGTTTTGTAATTACAGTAGAGTTCCGCTATTGCAAACTAATTGAAACCAAACCCTGTTCGGTTTAGCGGGAATTTGGAATAGGCGAGTTTGTGAATAGTATCAACGTATTGACTTGGCAAGGCGAAAATTATGTGCGGGGTCTTCTGCTAGTGCCACTCTAAGCAGTATTGATCGGCTTGTGAAACTCGGAAGGGAAGAACAGTGACCGATGATTCAGGCGCTGTCCTGCGTGGGCGACATGGTACAAGCGATGCGAGCAAAGAGTGATCCGACCAAGCGGCGATTGGGTCCTACGTGAGCGATCTAGCGATTGAGGTAAGGGCTGCACAGGACTGTTTCGGCCGACGCGACCGACGGAGCGACTGAGGCGATCAAACGTCGCATGGATATCACTTCAGTCGCTCGCTCCGCCACGTTCACGTAGGACACTCCCGCAAGAAAACACAGTTTGTCATTTTCGCGTCACTCGCCCCGCAATGTCCATGCAGGATAGCGCCTCATAGCGCAGGCAATAAACAGCGTTGTAATGTTTTCACAAAAAAACTAACGTCTGCTTAATTTTCCCTTTTTTTAAGTAATTTTGTTATTTTCGAACTCAAGTTCGGAATAGGCGGATTTTCGGAATAGCAGGGTTCAGAATAGCGGGACTCCACTGTATATGCAATTTGTTATAGCATATATATATAGTGTTTTGCAGATGCTTAATTTTGTATTACATAAAAATGCTAACGCACATTGTCATGATTTGTACTGTCAGAAAGATAGAAGTGATGACTTACGAAGGAATCACCTCGTGTGGCATAATTTAGGTTTTCCTATCTGGCCCAGACGTCCGCTAAATTAGGTTGAATTTTTGAGTCCATTGTGTTGTGCTCACCTTATATAGATCTACAACAAGCCGTACGTTGCAATTTAACATTTTTCAATGACTGCTCCTCGTCCGAAAGTGGGGGTGCCCTCCCTAAAGTGACAATTTGTTAAAGCAGAGAGACCTTTCATACCTAAGGAAACCCGCTATAAAGTCATACAGAGAAACTGTAAGATTGATTTTACCTATAGAACCCCCCCCAAAAAAAAAGAAAAAACTCGGCTTTACGAATTGTATCAGGTTAATACATTTTGCACTGTATATGTATGACTTATTTTAAAGTCACATTCAGGTTTTTAGACTAACGAACTACAATCAAAGCTTCCTTACAACTATGTAAATTCTTGGATATTTTTAACCAACATAAAAATAAATTGATCTGAAGGTTGGGGATTAAATACATCAATCATTAATAAATTTAAAATTTAACCTCATATGGCCAGAAACTTACTATCTGAAGACATATCTCAGAGAAAATGAGGTATAGGCACTCTTGAGTAAGGAATTTAATTTTTGTGTGGTACTTAAAGGTTTAATTATATGCTTAAGTAATTTGTGAGTTAGCATAACGTATTAGCAAATAGCAACACATAGGAAAAGTTAGTTTTGAGAAAATACAACTTTTATTGAATATACAAATTGTATGGTACTATAACTATACATATAAACTAACACACAGAAGTATGTCAGAGTTATTATATTCAGTGTTTTCTTACTAATCAGAAATGCACACGGTAGTTAATGCCAAAAAATATATATTTATCAAACAATTTAATAACAAAAATAATAATAAATAACAATAAAGTACAAGCTATTGACAACAGAACAATAATGTTATTTAAAAAAATATATCTGATTTGTGCAACTGTAATGACGGTAATCATATAGAATATAAATCATATCACAAAAAGCGGACAATAATCATATTTTTAATAAAGTGATCTCTTTTGCAATCTACCATTGGGCAACTAAAATAAAAACTGATAATTTAAAATAAAACTCGAGGATTTCGGAATATTATAAACCAATATATAATGACCAAAGTTATTGGGTAGGAGAGAAAGGGGTGGGGACAATAATGCGAGAATGCATTTCCCTGATGAGAGGAACGGTGTAGGCAACGCATTCGTCCCAACCAGGGGAACGCCATGCTGCCTCCCGCGTGTCTTTGCGTGACTGTAAGTTCTCATAGCCTGCAACAACATAGACAGTGATAGGAGAATGCATCTCTTTGACAAAACATAACTAATTTGAGTCTTTATTAATGCAAAAAGATTTCCTTAGCAACGACTCTGGATCTTGTTACGACATAACCGGAGGTCCGGGAAAGGATCGATCCCCCAGACAGCACCAGTGGTGGATTTAGGGGGGGGCTATAGGGGCGGTAGCCCAGGGCGGCAAGTTTTTAGGGGCGGCAAATTTACAGAAAATTAATAACTTGTTTACAAAAGAAATGTTGAAACGAGGAACATTTTGACGAAAACTTATGACAATGACGGTGTGCCGCCCTTTTAAAGATAAAAGTAGTAACCAGAGACTAACGTATAACGCCTGCAGTTCCTCAAAGCAGTCATAATGCATTTGTCATTCATCCGTACTAGCGACAAGACGATTACGCTACAGAGAAAGGGCGGCAAGCCACGAACTACATTAGGCACTGCGCCACTATGACTACGTCCAACCATAGATTAAACATACTTCTTGTGGTATTCTTAATCTATAGTCCAACTCATGGACTTCCAAGTTTACCCATATATTCGCATAGCATTACAATTATTTGTTACACAATATCAATAATGACCAAGGCACACGGATGAGAAATGTTGGAGCAATCGAATTTGAGATGACAATAATAAAATTTAGACTACAATGATATTGTCGTGTCATTTTCAAACTCAAGGTAACAAAGAAAGTTATTTCATCCATCTTATACTTACTATCAAAGGCTACCACACATAATCATTCATTCTGGAGGATATTTTTTAAAACAAAACATCTGACCAAAGACAAATAAAGACTAACATAATTTGTGAAGAGAGGATTTTATTGGTTGTTGCCATGGGAGCATAGTTGACAGAATGGTGTCAAATGGTCAAAATGGTGGTCAGCATGTAGGATGCAGTTTTTTATTCCAGACGAGACCTCTATATATATTTTTTGGGTGGAACGGTGTTAAAATCTCCCATTTCATTAAATGAACAACTGTGATATTTGAAGTCTTTAAATTAATATCTTGACGAATTTTAGGCGAATCATGATGGTAAACTTAACTTTATAATCTTAAGACATATTTTATATGTAATTTTATTGTTTATCTCGAAGCAAAGTTATGATTTGAGTCAAATGAAAACACCCTTTTAATATAGCTTTGGAAATAGTGATGAAAACAAGCTGCCTTGTGCATTGAATGACACCGTCCCACCAACAAGTTAACACCACAACAGGGCAAAATACCAAATATGATGGCACGCTTTTTGAAGGTTATTTGACAAAGAGTAGTGACTCCTGTAGGTATTATATTTTAATGTATTGGATCTACTACATCATGGAGGTGAAACTAGAAGAAGTGTTTGAAAATGTGTAGAGTTTTATAAAGATTAGGCAGGCCTACATCAATTAATTTTATATTTTGATCGTTTAAAACATATAAACAATTATTTGTATAAAAGTATAAATTGAAAAATGGCTGAAAAACTGTATTTAAAAGCGCTAATTCAGGATTAAAATAGTCAGAATTATGAGGCTAATGGTCCGAATTACGAATTTTAAGGCTACAGTGTCATCATATCTTATTTATTGGTTATTTATTATAATTTTCAGTAGTCAATGCGTTGGTGTAAAAATTAATGTTTCGATGAAGCATAAGAAGGGATTTTTAGGCCTTTGTTGAAGGATTTTCTTGTTAAAAGTAGCACTAGTACTGCTTCACTGCTTTTAATACCAACATTTGTCTCTAGGGCTGATTGTCATTGGAGGAGGCTATATTGAATATTAAACTGTGTTAATGTAAATCAAGTCAATTATACATTATTTTCCTGGATTTTTCAAATAGGAAATAACAGAAATTTCTTAACCTTATTCATTCAGTTAATTCGTAACTTCTTTAGATACTATCACAAAATAACCAAACAAGATATATAACATGTGGGTAAACCTGGGCGGCGAAAAGGACAAAGATTATATAGGGGGGGGGCGGCAAATTTCCTAATAGCCCTTAGGCGGCAATTGCTTAAATCCGCCACTGGACAGCACTAGCCAAGCCATTTTGATGAGCATTAAGGCTTTACAGAGAAGATGACTGGTCCCTAGGCCTGCACGTTGCTAAAAGAGAGCGAATCCGCCTTTCAGATTCAGAAAATAAAACTTTTCAACTGAGAGATTCAAACCGACTAATCAGATAACTCCTAGTTATATCCTAAATAAAACAGACGACCAGCAGTTAGTACTGCCAACTCCTAAAGCGTATGGATGCTCGTCGCATCTTAAAATGGTCATGGTGTTGGGAATAATTATTACGTAATTTTTAATAGAAAATGAAACTAATCCATTTTATGGTCTTTACCCAGATTAAACTTTCATCACTTACACCAAATATGATGAACGTTGTAAAGCCGGCCGATCTGTGAGAAGAATGCGGCAAACGGCTCATCGTTGTTGCGACGGTAGTTGATGGCTCGGGCCCAGTTGTTCCCCCACTCTATCATAGTGCCGGGCTTGAGGCTGTAGCTGCGGATCTCGTAGAGGTTGTTGCCCTTGCGAGGCTGGATGGGTGGCCAGTAGCTGAAGGCTAGCAAGTACTGCAGATGGCGGGACCTCAGGTAGTTGCCTCTCTCCGTCAAAAGTTGCTGGTACGCCTGAGGCAGAGAAACAGTTGAGCACATTTTAACTTATGGATCTAAAAAGTATCCGATCAAATCTTTCTCACAATACTTTTGAGGAATTAGGCTTATACTTGGATAAAAATATACTCCAGTCACTGACAGGCAGCCTACAAGGGTAGGGGAGATCCATACTTTATCCATGCTCTTTCCCTTCTGGGGGTCTTTGGGGTGACTGGTGACGACTGTGAGTTAGGTCACTCACTTTAATAATTTTGTTTTTCCTTTTCTGTATCCAACCATACAAGATTGCTTAGAGTATTTCAATAAACATTTATATTTAACATTGATAAAATTACTATAGATCGATTTTTGTATTGATTCTCTCAACCATTCAACCAATTTTTACTCGCCTGGCAAAAAGCCGCCAGGTGAAAATGGGTGAATTGACCGGAAATAACCTTCTTATTCTTCCTGTTAGGGGAAAATAACAGAAGTGATAAGGAGTAAATTGCCCAACTAGGTTATGTTTCATTTTCCACAGAACTTTTTAAAAACACCAAATTTAACTATAATTATCTAAATGTTTAAAAAGTTATTAAATATATAATTATATTACTTTAACCTATGTTTATATTATATTTAAGCTTCAACAAAATACTCTAAATTTAATTGTATGTTTAACAGTATAAACCAAGCAAGATATTTTATCTTAATTATAAAAAAAAAACCAAAAAAAAAACGCATGGATGGAAAATACTCCAAAATTCTTATAAAATGTTGTATACCGCCTAAGGTCAATCTATAAATAAGACACAAATGAAAATCATGGACCAGGTTAAATTTCAGTTAGAAAATAAAATAATTTTGTCATTATGTGGATAGAAAAGATCTGCAACGAGCCAACACAGTAGGGCCTACCAGAAACGGTGAACAATACAATCTCCCAGTACACCACCTAAAGCTGTATGAAACAAAACCTAAACCATCCTAAACCGGCAGGAAACTCCACAACTCACCACCGCAAGGACTTCGTCACAAGAGAGGGAACTCGCTAAAATCATTACTGAAATAATGGCTTCTATATCAACCTTTTTCCTCACTCAGGAACCTTCCACAACTAAACTATCTTTTAAAAATTAAATTTTTAATCAAGTAACCATGCATATACCCTTATTGACACTATTTATAATCTTAATGAGTATAAATACAGATGATCCTGATTCAATATCTTAATATTGTTACCACTCAGAAAATTATTTTTCCTACAAACTGCATCTTTGTAAAACAACTATTGTCTATTTAGAGAGTGAAAAATACTTTTTCGCTTGCTGTTCCTCCCTTTTCCACTCGTCGACAGCTGATTGATTGTTGCTTCGGAACAAGTTAACTGACTCGTTTATAACCTCAAACTCGTGAATTCAACCAAAATGGATGAAAGTGAATCTCTGTATGTTGTGTAGTATATCCAAAATTCCAATTACAGGAAAATGTAATTTGACTGTAAAGTGTCTTTATTGCTTTCAGAAAACTACCGTTCTCAAGCGATAAAAAACTACTTTACGCTCTTAATACAAAATAACTAGTTATACGAGGGTCATCCAGGAAGTAAAGAACGGTTACTTGCTGCGTCTAGCACAGCTCCCCCATCACCGCCATTGCGTGTGCGGCAGTCCACTCACCTCTCCACCAAAGTCTGAGCCGAGTCTCGTTGCTGTGCGGTCACACGTCTTATTTCTACAGCGATTCAAAATGGCGGCGGCAATCGAAAATCCCGCCAAATATGGGTTAAGCAGTTTTATTCGGTTTCTGAGTTAAAAAGTGTCTAGACCATCAAATTTTTTAGAAAAACACCAAATAGAATTGGTGGTGAAAGTGCAAACAAGTCTTCAAGTCGAGTTTTCAGGGGAAAAAATGATGCAACAGGTTTAATGAAATAAAATCCATTATGCACGACAAGGATCGGAGTGGCAGGTCATTGCTCGCAAAAGACGATTTGAAAGAAAGACTTGAAAGAAGATTGGAGGAAAACAGCTGCTAAAATCTTAGCACAATACATCAATTTTAAGATTTGTTTTTTTGCACTTTCATCATTAACTTTCTTTGGTGTTTTTCTAAAAATTTCTTCGGTATGGACTTTTTTTACTCAGAGACCGATTGACACTGCTTCTTAGATTTGGCGAGATTTTCGATTGCCGCCGCCATTTTGAATCGCTGTAGAAATAAGACGTGTGACCGCACAGCAACGAGACTCGGTTCAGACTTTGGTGGAGAGGTGAGTAGACTGCCGCACACGCAACGGCGGTGATGGGGGAGCTGTGCTAGACGCAGCAAGTAAACGTTCTTTACTTTCTGGATGACCCTCGTACAGTGGAACGTGGCTAATTCGAACTTCTATAATTCGAAATCTTCTTTAATTCGAATTTTTCTCTTGGTCCCTAGCATTTGGTATAAAATCAATGCTAAAAAGTCGTGGTTAATTCGAATTATATTTTGGATAATTCGAAGTTTTTTCCCCTAAAAAGTCGTTCGGAAGTCACTATGTCGGGTCAGGTCTTTCCGAAAAACGACGTCGTCTCATTGGCATGCGCCCCCTCGCCGGCCCTTTCGCGCGCAGGCTTTATTGCGCCGAGGTCAGCGTACCCACCCCTTCCACCCCGCCGCCCTACCCTATTGTTTTGCCTACGTGACTAACCCGTCTGCCGCGCTCCTCTCAAGGTCAATGCCCAACCCCTCCCACCCACCCTCCTATTGTTTTGCAACGTTCTCGCATCTCATAACAGTGTCAACCCTTACACCTGTCTGGTAGTGCGTGCTCTATACTGCAGTAGTCCGAGTGGTTTGTTTAGCATTGTGGTCTTAGTTTTGTTTTGTCTGTGGTAAGTGTGTGAACAGAGTTAAGATGTCGTCATCAAAGCCTCGGGTTTCATACAAAACATTGACTTTGGCGGAGAAAGTAGCGGCAATTAAAGAAGTGGAAAAGGGACTGAAGAAAAAATCGGAGATTGCGAAGGCTTTCAGGATTCCTCCAAACACCTTGTCTACATATCTAAAAAATAAAGACAAAATTCTCGGGTGCGAAAGTGAGAGTGGCAAAGGCCGAAAAAGATTGAGAGAACCGGTAAATCCAGACGTGGACCAGTGTGTTTTGAAATGGTTCAAGCAAACTAGAGATAAGAAGATTCCTATTAGTGGTCCACTTTTGAGAGGCAAAGCGGAACAGTTTGCTAGCGAACTAGGAAAATCAAATTTCAAAGCTAGCACTGGGTGGCTAGATGGCTTCAAGGACCGAAATAAGATTTCGTTCAAATTTGTTTGTGGAGAAAGCGGGGCTGTTAACCAGCAAGAAGCAAACCAGTGGAAAAAGGATTTGGAAGAAATGATACAGGACAGGAACCCAAAGGACATCTTCAATGTTGACGAGACGGGCCTTTTTTTTAAATGTACCCCAGACAGAACGCTAGCATTTAAAGACGAGAAGTGTCACGGAGGAAAGCTAAGCAAAGAAAGACTGACGCTGCTAGTTGGTGCAAACATGGACGGGACGGAAAAACTCCCTCTGCTGATGATTGGCAAGTCGGCAAATCCACGTTGTTTCAAAAACGTAAAGTCAAAACCAGTGGAGTATGTTAACAGCCCAAGAGCGTGGATGACTGGAAGTCTTTTTGAAAACTGGCTGTTGAAATTAGACAAAAAGTTCATCAAAGAAAAACGAAAAGTCATAGTTTTCATTGACAACTGTACTGCCCACAACACCATACCTCTGATGGAAAATGTGAAAGTTATTTTTTTCCCTGCAAACATGACCTCCGTGATTCAGCCCATGGACCAGGGAATAATAAAAAATCTAAAACACTTTTATAGGCGTTTGTTAGTGGAGAACATCCTTACTGAAGATTGTGACGGTCTCAAAATCAAGCTCGACATTCTCCAGGCATCTCGAATGTGTAAACAGGCTTGGGACCAAGTGACTCCGCAAACAATCGAGAATTGTTTTAGAAAAGCAGGGTTTAAAAGCACGGAAGACAATGAAGAAATCGCCGTCGAGACTGTGCCTCCAGTTGACAGCTGGGATGACGTCATCGCCGATCCTGCCATTTCGTTCGAGGACTTTGTCAACGTGGACGAAAATGTCGCTGTTTGTGGTGAGCTGAGCGACGCAGAAATCATCGCCGATGTACTGAGCTCCGAAAAACAAGATGGTGACGACGCTTCTGGTGACGAACTTGTAGAAGTTGCCGAAAAAACAGTTCCGAGTGCAGCCGAAGCAACAAACCACATTACAGAACTTAGGCGATTTTTTGAAAGTAGAAATGACGTAAGTGATTCTGTTTTCCGTTCCTTAAATTTGTTAGATTCTTTTGTGATGTCTGAGAGACTTAATTGTAGAAAACAGGTAAAAATCTCAACCTTTTTTGAAAAACAGTAGATTTCCCTGAGACTTACTACATTTCCGTATTACTACTCTCGTCAAATAGGCCAACAGGACATTTTGGTTTGCCTATGTCTTATCATTTTAAACTTTTGAGGTTATTAATGATTTCGTTAGGCCTACTGTTTTATACAATACTGTCTTCTGTAATGTGCTTTTTGTGAACATAAATCATTAGCAACGTAATAAATACTATATAAGAACTTTAATTGTTAAAACGTTTGTAATATTATGTTCAATAAAGGTTTTTGGGAAAAAACTTGAAATTTTAGTATTTTCTCTACCCTTTTCAAAGAACTTTCATAATTCAAATTTTTGGATAATTCGAATTTTTTCACTGGTCCCTTGAGGTTCGAATTATCCAAGTTCCACTGTATCAATAACCAAGTAAATTTGCCGTATTGTTGCCACCAGATTGTTAATATTTCCAAATAAATATCAGTTTACAACAAAACATGGATCACAAACGTATGTAAACATGGATTATTAGTTTATGTATGGATCAAAACATGGTTCACACTTGTATTCGGTTAATGATTTCCCTGACTTTCCCCTACCAAGAACGTTAATTTTCCCTCATTTTTTCCAGCCAAAAAAGTTAATTTCCCCTGACTCACGACTTCCCCTGCAACTTCCCAAATCCGTCCACGGTCTCCTATTTATTTTAGTTTATTTTTATGTTTACAGATTGTTGTTGCCCAATACAATTATTGTCTCACCAGTCAACTTTTTTGTACCATAAAAACCGATTTAACACAAATAATAAGTTTTGATTTTAGCACAGTAGTGCTTTGTGTTTACGATTAAATCAAAATTCGTCCCAAACTTGTATAAAACATTAAGCATTTTCCCTGACTTTCGGCGTTTTCCAACTTTTTCTCTGACTTTCCCTGACCTTTTTAAAATTCCCTGAGTTTCCAGAAAGTGTGAACCAAGCAAAATCACTGAAGCTGAAAAGAATGATAAGAACAGTTGTGCGACGTGTTACCTTATCGACACCCAGCAGTGCGTTGCACTTGTCAATGCTAGAGAAGCCGCCAGTGTACCTCCAGAGATGCAGGGCTTGGTCCAAATCCCCCACCTGCACCGTCCACGACGCAACCAGATCACACTTGAACTCGTCCTTGCGCGAGTGAATCATCTTCACACTTTTCTCACTGTCGAGTATTATTTTTATTTATTTATTTTGACCATTTGAATTCCTGTAGCCTCAATAAGTAATCGACTAACATCTTGTTACAAACTAAATCAAATAAAGTGAATACATTTTCAACAAAATTATATTCATGGTAAGCAATACTAGGTGACACTAGATGAATCCAAATACATTGTGAGCGGCATAAAGAGGGCCATACCATTGACTTTACACACCACGTGAGTGTGTAAAGTCAATGGCCATTCACAGTAACTTTGGTTACTTGAATCTTAACCAATATTGAGTTAATGTTGTCTAGTACTCTACAAATTAAAACAAAATAAAAATAATCAAATGTAAAAGATGTACTTTTTTGCTACATATTGGACCCCACCACCAAGTTTTTTAGCGAATTTCCCCTATAGGGAAGAAGCCGTAGGTGTCATGGTAAGACCTTGGCCCGGGGACCATGATAACATTTCGTTTTGAGGCCCCCAGATGCCAAAAACACCATTCGTTCAAATTCATATGTGTGTGTGTGTGTGTGTGCGTGCGTGTGTGTGTGTGTGCGTGCGTGCGTGCGTGTGTGCGTGCGTGTGTGTGTGTGTGTGTGTGTGTGTGTGTGTGTGTGTGTGTGACCGTAGGCACGATAACTTTCGTAAAAATGGTCCGATCTCAATAAAACTTGGTGTAAGGCAGCATCTATTTTCATGAGTTCGAAAACCAGACCGAACGAAACACTCTAAGAGGGGGGGGGATTTTATGTACCATAATTTTTTTAAACTTTTTACATAGCCTATAATTTTTTTTAAACAAACGAGTTTACACTATTGGATTTAGATTAAAAAACAAACAATTTGGTATTTTGATCATTGCTCTACGTCAGTTGGTTACCGAGATATTGAAAGTGCTAAACACAGTACGCTGTCCAATGTTAATCTTATGTTGAATAAGTAAAATTATTCATCTCACTTATTAATGAACATATATTAATGAAACTTGGTATGTGGCTTCATATGGTTGGGGTTTACTGATATTTGCATACAAAACCAATTTTTTGTGGTCCCCATTGCAGCGAACCTGCGTACTCAGCAGCTATAATGTTATTCTATGGAGAATAAGATAATGTGATATCTTGCTTGTTTATGAAAAAATTGGTAAAACTTGGTATGTTGCTTCATTTAGTGGTGATCCATTGGTATTTGTGTGAAAACCAGATTTTTGTGGTCCTTGATGCAGCAAACCTGCATACTCAGTCCTAATGTTTTTTTTATGGAGAATAAATGAAATATCACATCTCGCTTATTTATGAATATGCCTTGATGAAAGTTGGTAAGTGGCTTCAAACTAAGTGAAGTACCATTTGAAATTTGCTGAGTGTGCAGGTTTGCTGCAAAGGGGGTATTTATAATTACAATTGTAAATATAGACATTAATCTGAACATAAAACGCTGCACCAACAAATAAGTGTAAATATTAAGAAATTATAAGGTATGTAGTGTACAATACACAATATTAAAACAAACAAAACTCTCACAAGGAAGATTTTTTCGTAGTGGCTTATTTTCGAACCAAGCACCTCATTTATGGTACAATAGTTATTTACGCACCTAGGGTAGTAAGAGTGTCACTATAACCTGAAGGCGATGCTTGAAAGCGCGACTGTGTTAAATGCCCAAAGGCGCTATGGCTCTTACTACCCGAGGCGCGTACACCATTTAATCGTCTTCCCCCACCCACAATATAGGCAATGTAAATACAAACAGTAGTAGTGTAGTTTAATTATTGTGGAGTTTTATTACAAACAAACAAGATTGGAAAAAAATAGGTTATGCTAATTATATGTTGTGAAAACTTTGATTATGGTAAACGCAACAACTGATGCTATTGGAATCTGATTAAGCTCTGCTGAGAGAGTAATCGTAATGCTACGAGTCATTACCTCCCTGGTCTGTAATGAAGTTCATTACTTGCCTCTCACGATAAGTAATTGAACATGTAATTGGACATTAAACATATGATGGGTGATAAAATATGTTTCCCTGTTTATTTTTTAGTAAGTGACAAGTAAATATCAAAATAACTGGGATTAAAAAGTTATTTTAGTTTGAAGAATAAAATATAACTTACTAATTATCAAGGTATTTGGCAGTGGAGTCTGGTCGAACATTGTGAGTCTGTAGTTCGTAAATAACCTCTTTGTCCGAGAGCATTCGAGAGTGGGGCTCCTTGGTAGGCTCGATCTTGCGCACCAACAGTTTACTTAGCCAGCCTTCGCTGACATCACCCAGGGCAGACGTTGTAGCCAAATGCCTGCGACAATGTAACTGCTACAGTCAACACACCAACAGTTTACTAAGCCAGCCTTCGCTGAAATCTCCCAGGGCAAATGTTGTAGCCAAATGCCTGCGACAATGTAACTGCTAGAGCAGATGTTGTAGCCAAATGCCTGCGACAATGTAACTGATACAGTCAACAGACCAACAGCTTACTTAGCCAGCCTTCACTGACATCTCCCAGGGCAGACGTTGTAGCCAAATGCCTGTGACAATGTAACTGCTACAGTCAACACACCAACAGTTTACTTAGCCAACTAGGAAGATCAAGAAATTAAGTTACAAATTACATTAGATTATTTTAAACTAAGAACTTAGGGATATTGTTGTAACCACTGCAATAAGTATTTTTTGCATTTTAGAATTGTTGTGCACCAATTAATTGCAGGGCACGAATTAATTGCAGAAGTACTGAACATAGTTTACGTCATTACGTGTATAATGCTTTCCATCTATTCCTTTATTGCCTGCCCCAATGGGAAAATCTAGTAACATTTGACTGTAGTAAAATGTTTCAATAAGAAATTTGGCCTTTTCTTAATCGATTGCCGTAGGAAATATCATGAGTACAAGGTTTGCGCAGGCAAGAATTTTACGAAAGAGATAGTTTTTATATTTTTTTAAAGGAGCGAAAAACAGTAAAACCCCTTTTCGTAGTTATTACAAATGGGCTAATTTTGTATTCAACCATTCAATAAGTCTTACTGACATGTCATTGTTGGTCCACATATTTCTTTACAAAAATGATGTCAGCATTTGTCATAATTAGGGCCTATATTATTTATCAAATAAAACAGAAAGAGGAAGAGAGAGAGAGAGATATGGATTAAGAAAATATTTAAAGGAGCAAAATATTAGGACCTACCCATGAAAGAGGGATCAAAGGGGAGGGAAAGGTAAATTAAAGGTAAGGGAAGGGTTTGGACCACTTTCCCTTAAAAGCATTTGTACAATGTTCTATAAAAAATGCTGTTGTATTTGGAATAACAAAAAATTAATTTAGAGACCTAATATTCTTGACGTTTCACTACGTCGGCAACAAACAATGGTCTTCAGTAACATCCAAAAATAAACTCGTTTTCTTCAATAACAAACATGTTTACAACAATAGCACAGCACTTGAAGAATAAATAGCTGAAAGATAATTGTACAGTCCTAGCCCTATACAATACAAAGGTTTCAGTACTGAGGGATGAGATTCAAAACTTTTAACATCACCATAACTTACCTCTTTTAAGTGGTTATGTTTCCAAAGTAGCCATTTACAATTTTGCTAACTATTTATTTTATTTCTAGCTAGCCTAAATGTTGGTTTTAACCATTTGTTAATACTTGATACTTTTCAGTGAAAGGGATTAAGGTCTAAAATAAAATTAAAAAATATTTAAGTTCCGTTTGTTGGATTACTGAGGTTAAGTGATTGTGAAGAAAACAAATTCAGAAATGTTCTCATATCATTTGTATAAAAAATAGTCATTTAGCTTTGTTTAAGTTAAATTTTCATAAATAGTACTTTTAATGCAATCAGCAAAAAACCAATGATTTTTTTAGGAAATTTAATTTGTCTACATTAATCTGTTTCAGATATACTAAAAGTACGATACACAATATTTTGTCAAACATTATTGTAACATTATTGTACTGACTGTGACTGTTGCATACTCTGCCTAATGTGATTAATAAATTTTTACAACTGCCCATTTTTAAACATTATGATAATACCCCCGTCGCAGCAAACCTGCGTACTCAGCGAATTTCCAATGCATAATATATGTCTTAATACCACATAGAGCCGCATACCAAGTTTCATAAAAATATATTAACAAATAAGCTATATATAAAATTGTAATTATTCTCCATAAGAATAACATTGAGGATGAGTACGTAGGTTTGCTGCAAAAAGGAAGATAAAAATGTGTTTTTTTGCAATTATCAACATAACTCGACCAGGTGAAGCTAAATACCAAGTTTTAATAATTTATGTTCATAATTAAGGGAGATATAAAACTTAACGTATTCTCCATAAGATTAACATTAGGGGTGAGTACTGTCGGCGAGAGTAAAGAAGTCTCCTGAAATCTGACCTACACAAAAATTGCAGGCGCTACCAAATGGTTAATACACTAGCGCTTTATGTGGCATTCATTGTTACCATTAGGTAAGTTCCTGCTGACACTATGATACCGTGACAAAACTTACTTGCATAGCGTTTTGAGACATAAGAACCATAGAACTACAAACATGTAACGCCAACGAGGGGTCTTCTTTACTCTCGCCGACAATATGCAGGTTTGCTGCTAAGGGGATAATCAACAAAAAATCAATTAGGTGTACAAATATCAATATACCAGTACTAGGTGAAGCCACATACCAAGTTTCATCAATATACGTTCATAAATAATCGAGATATCAAATTTTAAATATTCTCCATAAGGATAACATTGGACAACGTACTGTGTTTAGCACTTTGAATATCTCAGCAACGGATGGACGTAGAATCACAATTTAAACACCAAAATTATTGTTTTGTGGAGCTAAACTGATTGGCAAAAGCAAATGTGAAGTTTACAATAGAATTAATTGAGGAAAAGCTAAAAACCATTTTCCCATAAGATTAACATGGGAGATTTTATGAACACGTTTTTTGGATTTTCTCCGCAACCACTTAACCTAGGTTAATGATTCAAAATACTATATTATTTGTTTTTTTAAGCTCTATGAAATGGTCAAAACAAAAATTATGGGTTTTAAAAATTGTCGGGTGAAAAGTGCAAAAAACTGATTTTTGAAAAATTTTAAAACCCCATAAACCCCCTTTCCCATGGTCCGATTTTTCTGGTTTTCGAACTTAAAGTCATGAATATCACTTTACACATTTGAGCCAAATTTCATGGAAATCGGACGTTTTTTACTCAAGTTATCGCATTCACGGACACACACACATATATATATATATATATATATATATAAATTTGAACGAATATTTTTTTTGGCATCTGGGGACCTCAAAACAAAAAGTTATCATGGTCTCGGGCTTAAGTCTTACCATGAGACCTACGGTAATAGCTTCTTCCCTATAGGGGAAATTCGCTAAAAACTAGAAAATGGCTTCAAATAGTTATGATTTACATGTTCACATAAAATACCAGCTTAGCTACAAAACAAAACAAAAAAATACACCGGGTAATTTGTATGAAATTAACATATTTCCTCCTGTCCCATTAAAATTATAGTATAATGAAGTACCTTGATTCATTAGGACACTTTTAAAATTCATTGGGTATTCAGGTTTGCTGTGATAGGGGCATTTTACTGTCATTAAAACATCTCCAGATTTTTTTCTGAATGTATGGAAAACTGATACACAGTACTATATTCTCCTTATAAAACAATATTATATGATGTGATTAAACCATTATTTTCTAATTGGGCCTCCTGATGATTGGTGAGGTTGATTGAATTGATTGTCTTGTACCAAATTATATCTAAATTTACTGTATGGTGTAGAGAGTAGCATACAATTTATGTGTAAATATATTTTGAAGTGTTACACCTAATGTGAAATTTATTACATCCCATAGTTATAAAAGCACCAGGCTAATAATAAAAGCTGAAAACAGTACTGAATGTGTTTCTTTTAAATGTCCACTAAATAACTACAAGCTGTTTTTAAAAGAGATGTTAACAAATTATTTAAAATAACTTCTGGAGTTGTGCCAATTTGTAAATACAGAACCAGAACATTAAAAATATTCTTAGTAAAACGATTCTCATTTTAAACCTCAGGACTATATCATGCATTTTTATTTTACAATAATTAGTATTAAGTGGCAAGTGGTGTATATAAAAACTACAGTGGGTTTCACAGACAAGAACAACTTTCAGCTCTGATTAAATAGACCCAACTCTCAAATTAAATAGCTTTGATAAGACCGTAATATGTGAAAATATTAGGGCATTAATCACTGCACAATAAACCCAGTGTAGTGTGTTATTAGTCCTCATGTCTTATATAATCATGTGTAAGAGATAAGCTTGCACAGTTATATAACATCTGACAGGCCAATATGGACTATCCCAAATCAACCTGCCAATACCCAGTATTTCATTTAGGATCCCGAACCACTTTTGTAATGTTTTATCGAAATGATACTGCAATGAATTTGAATAAACACAATATGATTGTATATAAGCTAAATGAGGAGTTTAAAACAATTACAGATAAAATGGTTTTGCACATGGTTCATTAGTAACTCAGGGGTTTGCTTTGAGCTTTTAAGTTTTGCTAAAATAACTGAAATTAAATTTAAAAAAGCTCATTTTATAAAAAATTTGGTCTTGTTTCAAACAAATTGTTACTGATAATCCTTTAATATCCTAAAGTTCTCTAGAATGAAGGCAAGTGACAATAAAAGATACCGGAAATGTGCTTTTATTATTTTTTAGATCAAAATAGTAGTCTATATTTAAATTTAACACTCTTAATTTTTGAAAGCATATATACAATTGGGAAATCTGATGTGCCAAAGTTAAAGGTGTTTTCACAACAAAACCCAACATATTGCATACCAAAATGTTCTTTAGGATTCTTAGATGTATCAAAATTCAGAAAATGACCAAACTTCCCTTGAGGCTTCACTCCATTTAACCTTAAAAGTTGCAATGTTTATCTATGGCAGACGATGGTTTGATTTGATCAGGTGATTATATAAACATGTTGGTTAGAAAATTCAATCAGGTCTCCCAAGAATGCAGCAGCAGAAACCAATGTTTTCACTCCCCAGGAATGTTCCCGGTGTAACTGGGACGGTCGGGCATAGCAACATTGAAGATAACATGTTTTGAACTAAAGGTCGGGCATAGCAACATTGAAGATAACATGTTTTGAACTAAAGGTCGGGCATAGCAACATTGAAGATAACATGTTTTGAACTAAAGGTCGGGCATAGCAACATTGAAGATAACATGTTTTGAACTAAAGGTCGGGCATAGCAACATTGAAGATAACATGTTTTGAACTAAAGAAGACCTAAATGAAAATCTAATTTATAGTTAGAGATATAATATACAGTTTGATCTTAGGATCCTACGTCATGGGAGAAACAGCCACTATTTGCCTAATTGACCAAACCTTTATTTTAAAAGTAACAACCCTAACATGTTCTAACTAAGCCTACAGTACTAAAAATATTTTGTTCACACAAGAATAATATTTAGTGTACTCTGATAATATTAAAAAGTACATATAATGTTAGAAAAGTTAAAAACATAAGGTGTAGGCTAATGTAACAGAGCCGTGAATGGTTAGAATTATAATATACAAATATATATATATATATATTAATCTACATATTTTGTCCCTCAGTTTTCAAAGAGTTAGAATTTTATTGGAAAACAGTTTAAGAACACATTTTTCTTGAACAGTCCCTATTCAAAAATATGTTGTAAAACTTCAGTACTCTTACTATAAAAAAACTTGCGAGGCCAAAATTTAGGCTCATCTGATGACCAATTAATGTGTTATGAAATGAAATTTCAACTTAAAAGAAACCTTAAATAATTCAAAAATCAAACAAGGAACAAAGTATATTCTAGTATGGTTAAAAATATGATTGCTGAAAATGCTTAGAAAGAGTCGTCCAGGATACAAGTTACCACCTTTCTTTTTTCATGTTCAAGTAAAATCTGCTAAAAGTAGTCAGTTTGGATTCATACATTACATTTGATTAATCGATGACATAGGCCTACAATCACTGAAATCTTAAATATCTCAAAAATAATTTTAGCTTATTATTAACTAAACAGGATAAAACAACGTAATAGTCCTGCTGTGGTTGCAACTGGGAAAACTTGGACTTTAATTACTGAAACGTCCGAGGAAGATCAGCACATACTGGGTTTACAAAGGTCATAGCTTGGAAATAATGCAAACTACAGCCGTGTAAATCAATATTGGCCACAGAATCAAGAACATGAGATGTGAGTATTCAGCATGCGGTGCCCAAGGAAAATAACAATCTTGAACCAAATTAATCTATTTTTGCACATTGTAATTAAAAGAAGTAAACATGTAACATGTCAACAACTGTGACAGAAAAATGCCAAATGGGCCTAAAATAACTAATTTTTAAAGGTGTTAAGGCTTTAAAGACTTACAAACAAAGGGTGCATCCTAAGATAGCCTGAGAATATTCTATTGAAGAATTAATTATCTAACAGGAAATCATCAATGTCATAGGTACGGTAGCGGTACCTCAATAATCTTAAAATACATGTTCATACTGACCTGTGTGTGAAGGACACCTAGCCACCTACCTAGTGAAGGACAAATTTGTTATTTTTTATGAACATTGAAACTCATTCCTGTTTATATCAGCGACCTGTGATTAACCATTATTTTGCAACATTGCTGCTGTTGGAGAACCATTAGCATGTGAACGGAATGAATTGATTACAGAAAATCACTCTTTCTGTCACAGGTTTATCTGTGAAGAATTCTGAACAGAGTAACTTACCTGATGAACTAATCTCGGAAAAATTACTATCTCTGTCACATGTTGACTAGCTGACACATACAGGATCATGTGCCACATGAACGGAATGAACAGATCATGAAAAAAATTGATCTTGGTCAAGCATTGCTTCTGGTGACCATGTGAGGAAAATCACTCCTTTTGATGATACAGTGATAACAGGTCAACTGTGAGTTTTAAATCTCAGTGGAAAAAAGAGCATCTAGCCTATCTGCAATTATGTATCCACTACTAAAATGGAATGTTTCCTTGAGAGTTTAATTTTTCTATTATTAATACTTATAATTTGTCCTGAGGTCCAGATCCAGGTCACAAACTTAAGATGAGATGAGATGAGAAGATATTTTATTTTTTTTAATTGTATTGGTCTCCACGGCATACACCATTTCACAATAATTTGAATCTTACGCTAAGGATCTTGAATGTTAATTATATAGTAAATATAAGTGAACATGACTAGTGCCTGAAAATCAGTTCATTTATGACTCAATACTTACATTAGCTAATAAACTATGAAACAATGCTTGAAAACAATACAAATAGGAACTAGAGGACAACAATGCAATATAATGGCAATAAATATTTGTACAGAGAAAACAAAAAATATCAATAATATTAATACTTAAAAACTTAAAACTATCCAACAATTGTAAATGCGAATGATAGTGACCGTTACATTTGGCAACAATATAAATAGCAACAAAGAAAAACAAAAACGGCGGCAATAAATATTTGTACAAATAGAAAACAATAACTAAGAAATTCCCAACAACTATAACGATATATCAGTAGTTTCTCTCCATTTCTCTCCACTCAGTGTTTATTCGTGCCCCTTTCAGCAAGCATTAGCTCAATCTCCCTCTTCACTCTGGTTTTGCTATCACAAAAAAGGTCCACTCTGCTGCAGATTTCGTTGCCAGTCCGCATTAGTCGAGGGACAAAGCTGAGTTGGTGGTAAGCTGTTGGGTAGTGGGACTTGGAGAATACTTACTGTGCTCTCGACCGCCAAGGGACGTGAAAGGACAATTTCCTAAGTAGTTCAGGACAATCCACACCGCCATTGATAATGTTATAGACCAGCATGGAGTCGAGCATTGTCCTCCTGTGGGAAAGTGGAAGCAGCCCCAGGAAATGTCTTAGTTCGTTGACAGGGACTTCATTATAAGGGAAGCCCATCCTTAGGCCGACGACACGAATGAACCGGGATTGAACTTTCTCCAAGGTGGAAATCAAGCCAAGTTGGTATGGGTTCCAAATCAAAGCATTGTACTCCTTTAAGGATCGCACCAGTGTCACATAGAGTTGACACTGAGAATGGACCTCTAGTGGACCTGATAACATAACCCAGCACTGAACTTGCCTTAGCACAAACATGCTGAATGTGACGACTTGGGTGAAGATCTGACGTGAAAATGACTCCGAGATCACGAACTTCAGTAAAAACTCTCAATGTGCGAGTTCCCAATGCAGTAGTTTGGACGAATCCTCTCATGTGGTCTGGTGTAGGACGTCACGGAACATTTATCCTTGTTTAACTCCATCGAGTTATCTGAGCAACAAGTAACAAGTTTGTTTGTATTGTGCTGAAGGCGGTTCTGGTCGTGCTCAGAACAAATTTCTCCGAACAACTTAAGATCGTCCGCAAAGAGTAAAAATTCCACGTCCAACGCATCTGACACATCATTAATAAATATATTAAAAAAGAAGGGTCCCAACGGGGAACCTTGGGGCACGCCAGATGTCGGAATATAAGGACAAGATAGTACGGATGAATGTCTAATCACCAAGGGTCGTGAAGTCAGATAAGAACCGAAAAAGCTGAGTAGACAATCCGTGATGCCATATGCCTTTAGCTTAGCTAACAGATGGCGATGACTAACTCTGTCAAAGGCTCAGGGGCGGATCCAAGGGGGGGGCGGTAGGGGCAGTCGCCCCCCCAAACCTAAGAATTTTTATATTTTATTTTATTATTCAGGCATAAGATGAAAGTTTGAATAAATCCGAATGAAAATGTAAGCATCAAAAGCCTCCCGAAACCCCGTTTTTAGGTTCCGAGAGTCAAATTTGTCCGCTCCCGTCTACAAGGTTACATTAAAATTCAAACTAATGAACCTAAACATTTCTTTGAATGAAATAAAATACACACCATTAGACAGGTGAAATTTTAAACTTCCATTTTAGTATATAACACATTATTTAGATCCATGCATTTAACCTAAAAGTGTCTTACAAAAACATGGATATTCCCGAGAATCACGAAGTTGTTGCAGTTTTGCCAGTAGACAGACCGAAATGCAGTGTTTTCAACATGGTCTTGGAGGTAAATTTTAACAGAAAAGGTTGCTACAATTGTATTCAGTGATTATTTTTTACTGGATTTCGCCCGCCTACCTTCGTTTGCTATCAGCAGTGTTTTGTTTACAGGTTAGGTTTGATTTTTGTTTAAGACCGCGAAATCCGTTGCTAGGCAATAAATATCCAGTGACTAGGCTAGAAGAAAATAGTGCCTCGAATTATATGTAATGAAATAAGAGGAAAACAGAAGCTCATACGCCAAGATTTTATTTTGTAAAAATGTGGTATGACATTTTCATTTTTCGAGTGGTTGAGCTTGGCTGTCAGCCTCATTCCTAATTGTATCTGCGCGTAGTATAGTTCAGTATTGCAGATTTCAAATACGTTTTGTAAATAGTTTTTGCATGGATAAATACCAAAATAAATTGTTTATTTAGGCATCTTAATTTTTCTTAGAAGCCTAAAGATGACGTAGAAAAAAGTGTAATGCCTAAATATTTTATTTTTATTTACGGTCGGGCGCAGTAGAACTAAAGTTAATTTATGTTTAGCTTGTTTATAAAGTTAAGATTGCATTTTTCTTGAGTACAAGGTTATTGATGCATTATGCTTATAATTATGCTTACTTTCATTCGTTGTATATTTTCATATAGTTAAAAACAATAATGGAGGTGCCAGGGACAATCCACAGGGAAGGGGGAGGGGTAACTTTCGGTGACTGCCCCCCCCAAACATGACCTCTGGATCCGCCCCTGCAAAGGCTTTGGAGTAGTCTAGATATATGTAGTCAACTTGATGCCCCTTGGAGAATGCAGATGCAACATAGTCCTGAAGCAAACCTAAGTTTTTGTTAGTAGATGTTCCTCTCCTAAATCCATGTTGTTCCTCAACGATATAGCTACCGAGGTCAAAGTTCAGACCAGACTCTCAAACAGTTTGCCAAGAGCCGAGAGTATGACCACAGGGCAGTAGTTTGTAACATTGCTAGGATCTCCTGACTTTTGGATAGGTACCACGAACCCGGGTTTTAGATGAGAGGGGAAGAGTCCTGCAGAGAAGAAACAATTCATGAAGATGCATAGAATAGGTGCGAGAACGAAACAGCAATATTTTATGATTAACGGAGGAATGCCATCCGGCCCAGCACCCTTTGACGGGTACAAACTGGCACACTTCTTCTCTATATCCAGGGCCGAAAGACACCAAGTGGAGATTAAATTGGGATTTTTTTCATGGTAAGTTGGGGGGTCAGTCATGGGTCCCTTAAATATGGAAGCGAGGAAAGTAGAAAACATGTTGGACACATCGGACGGCTCATCAGCAGGGATATCGTTGTACTTGAAGACAGAGGATGAAGAAGGATGTTTGCTTTGAGATTTCATGAAGCCCCAAAATGACTTAGGGTTTGTTGACAGTGATGCATCAATGTAATTATGTAATTATCGTAACAGGCAGAGGAAAGTCGCTTGCATTCACATCCGAGTCTCCTGAACTCCATTTGCAAGACTGGATTTCGAGAGGATTTAAACTGACGGTGGATGGTTTTCGGTGGATGGTTTTCTTCCGTATCACCAATTCAATAAATGCTGGTGAGAACCAGACAGGAAATCTACGAGGGCTAGCTCTCAAGATAAACCTAGAGACAAACTGATTTTATGTAGGTACCAATTAGGTTTGGTACCACGTTAGGTATCACAGATCCGTAACGATGTAAATAGTTTGTATTGTAAAGTTTTTAGCACATTTAATTAAAATTGCATACGGTATTTTTATCAGACCTACCTCAATGGTGACAGCTGAACAGAACGCGAAGAAATAAGACTAAAACACTTAGTCAATGAAATTGCCATCCTGGTGAGAATACAAACAAAAAAGGTTTATGTAGATAAGTGTTATATTTTGTGCTTCACTATAACATTGAGGTACTTGTTATTCAACTACACATATTAAAAGCTTGAAGGGAATGTTATAATACAAACAATCTTTGGGGTTAGAATTTCAACTTTTTCAACTGCGGTGGACTCGGAGGAGTCCAAAGTACAGTCAGCTTGTAGTAAACACTGCTGATACAACCAAAGAGTAAGAGATTTTATAATTAGTTCAATTTGTTGTCCTCAACAAATATGCTTGGTGTATCATAATTTATATATACAGTGAATGGTAGAACCACTGAGCTCTATGATATATCTGGAGTCACCACTCCGTGGTGAAAAAGCGTGCCGCTGGTCGTTATGTTGGCCAGATGTGTTTTTGATATTTAGGTGCAAGGTTCATAGAGCTTTCAGACCAGGTGGGCTTATTTACATAAGAGTAATGTTCGCAACAAAGATGTCTTACGAGGGTGTCCAGCTAATTCATAAATCAACAACATACCATAAAGTGTTGCCAACGTTAAGGGTATAATAATGGTACAGCTATTAGCGAATTTCCCCTATAGGGAAGAAGCTATTACCGTAGGTCTCATGGTAAGACTTAAGCCCGAGACCATGATAACTTTTCATTTTGAGGTCCCCAGATGCCAAAAAAACCATTCGTTCAAATTTTTATATATGTATATATATATATATATATATATTTATATATATATGTGTCCGTAAGCACGATAACTCTCGTAAAAAAGGTCCGATCTTAATTAAATTTGGTACAAATGTGTAAAGTACCATTTATTTGAACGAGTTCGAAAACCAGATGAATCGCACCATCCGAAAGGGGGTTTTTGGGGGGTTTTGTACCCCAAAAATGTGTTTTTTGGGGTTTTCACATGTAATTTTAATTTAAATCAAATTTTAATTTATACCATTAAATTCAGCTTAAAAAAAAACAATTTGGTATTTTGATCATTGCTCTACGTCAATTGGTTACCGAGATATTGAAAGTGCTAAACACAGTACGTTGTCTAATGTTATTCTTATGGAGAAAAAGAAAAATTGTATATCTCGCTTATTTATGTACGTAAACTGGCAAAATTTGGTATATGGCTTTATTTGGTTGTGGTCTATTGATATTTGCACAAAAATCCATTTTTTGCCCGATAGTTCCCGTAGCAGCAAAATATCATACTCAGCCCCATGTTATTCTTATGGAGAATAATTAACGTGTTATCTCCTTTAATTATGAACATAAATTAATAGAACTTGGTATGTGGCTTTACCTAGTTGAGTTATAATGATATTTGTATAAAAGCCCATTTTTAGTGTTCCTTATTTCAGCAAACCTGCATACTCAGCCGCCATGTTATTCTTATGGAGAATAATTAAAATGTCATAAATCGTTTATTTATGAATGTATATTGATGAAACTTGGTATGTGGCTTTATGTGGTATTAAGATAAATTAATATGCATTGGAAATTCGCTGAGTATGCAGGTTTGCTGCTACGGGGGTATTTTTAAATTCTCACGGGACATGCAGAAAGAAAATTTAAACCCTTAATCGATTAATCTATTAATAAATCAAAACAATATATTAGTTTTATAAAATAACAACTTATCATAGAATGTAAGCAGTTTAACAATGTTAATTCTAATTACACTGATGAGGAAAATATGGTACTCGTACGATAAATATCGTGTTTCCAGCAACCCTGCAGATTGGATTGGTGATCACGTGACCTTCACGTGTTTTTACGAGGTCTCTTCCGGTTAAGTAGAAAACGTTAAATAGATCGACTCAGCACACCTGGTCTGAAAGCTCTACGAACCTTGATTTGGGTGGTATAGTTATTTCATTTCCTATTGGTTGAAATTTGGATTGGTTGAATTTGGATTGGTTGAATTGGTTGAATTTCAGGTTCTGTATGTATTCAAAAGTTCGTGCAGCTAACAGCTCCCACACTTCTCGCGAATACTCCGAACATTCGGAGTTTGGCCGAATGTTCGGGCGTGTTCGCGAGAAGTGTGGGACCGCCTTTAGAATTATGAGAGGACCTGTGATAGAGCAAAAAAGGGCAAAATTACTGTATGACAACAGAACTATGTGTTCTCTTTTCTCGATGTGTTATTACTTTAATAATAATTAAAACATGTACTTATTTCAAACATTACCGTAAAATAAAAAAATCCCAATTTTAAAGAGATAACGAATAAAGATGTTAAATATCTAAGAGAACACAGCTTCATGTATATTCAATTTCTCTGGCTGATCGCCATTTTCTTGATTTATGCAAAACTCCTATGTACGTATATATCTATTCTTTTTTACTCACATCACCTAAACTCTTATCACTGGCCACAATTTTTCAGAGGGATTCCTCTATTTTTCCAATGAGAGGTATCTGGAATTTTACTTGGTTTATACGTCAATATTTGACGTAACGAGGGTGGGGAGAGGCACGTTTGCATTCACATACAGAGATGTATTTTATTTTTTAGGCATTCAGCTTTCCTTTATCTTAAGCTGAAACATCCAAGCAGGTGTTTGTAAATTCAGCAGCACCGTGAAATATTTTTAGGATTCACTCCAATGAAGTCTACAGAACGGACCGCCCAGCAGGGTCACACGCGGCCCCAACCCTCCCAGACGGTTGGTCCAAGGACGCAGTGAAACGACCAGCGGCGGGTTAAAAACCACCGGCGCCATCACCCAAGTGGGCGGCTTGGAGTCCCTCCTGGTTGCTGCCTACGACCCTCCTGACTGCGTGCTAGGTAGACAAACCCTGATATTGAGTGGTCTAGGGAACAATATTATTGTTGCAGGTGATTTAAGCACGTAAAACAAGCGTCAATGACGTCACTGCCCAGCTCGAACCGATCTTGTTTCCCCCAAGTCCTATTCGCCTGCCTGATGTGCTTGACTTTTGCCCTGCATGGAGGAACGTCTCCTTCCCAGTTTTCGCCAGAAATGTGTAAATACTATGCCATGGGACCATTGGTCCGTGCTTGATTCTGACCGTTGACGCAGCCAAGAGACTATAGTCTATATAGAATCAATCCAAACGCAGCAGCCATCAACACGGACTGGAGGAAATTCGATCAGCTGGTCACGGAACGTCAAACCCACGAACGATGCGGAAATCGACGACTGTGTCTGAACTGCACGCTCACTTGTCATCTTTCATTTCAGACCCCTCCAGCCAACTAGTAGTGCACCGCGTCCACCCCAGCCCGGGCTACTAGGAAGAACATGCGCTGCGAGATCAAGTTCATGTTCAAGTTCAAGTTCTTTATTTAGCATGTTGACAAAAAATATTACAATGCATACGCCAAGTCATGGTTACAAATCATAATACCCCCGTCGAGCAAACCTGCGTACTCAGCGAATTTCCAATCCATAATATAGGTCTTAATACCACATAAAGCCGCATATCAAGTTTCATAAAAATATATTCACATTTAAGCGATATATACAATTTTAATTATTCTCCATAAGAATAACATTGGTGATGAGTACGTAGGTTTGCTGAAACAAGGAACACAAACAATTGGTTTTTATGCAAATATAATTAGAATTTAACAAGGGGAAGCCACATACCAAAAGTTTCATCAATATTCAATCATAAATAAGCGCTATATTAACATGATAGTTACTCTCCATAAGAGGAACATGGGGGCTGAGTAAGCAGGTTTGCTGAAACAAGGAACAAAAAATGGGTTTTTATGCAAATATGAATATAACTCAACAAGGTGAAGCCTCATACCAAGTTTTATTCATTTATGTTCAAAATTAAGGGAGTCATTACATTTTACTTATTCTCCACAAAAATAACATGGGGGCTGAGTACGCAGGTTTGATGCTACAGGGATAATCAACAAAAAAATCAATTTTTTGTGCAAATATCAATATACAAGTACTACGTGAAGCCACATACCAAGTTTCATCCATATACATTCATAAATAATCGAGATATCAAATTTTATTTATTCTTCATAAGGATAACATTGGACAACGTACTATGTTTAGCACTTTGAATATCGCTGCAGCGGTTGGGTGTAGAATCACAATTTAAACACCAAAATTATTGTTTTGTGGAGCCGAACTGATTGGTAAAAGCAAATGTGATGTTTACATTAAAATGAACTAAGGAAAATCCAAAAACCTTTTTCCCATAAGATTAACATAGGAGATTTTATGAGTAGGTTGTGACGCTAAGCGTCACGCTATTTTATATAGTGTAGGCGCCCTTCATAACCGCTCCAAACGCCATCAGCGGTGTCGAGCCAGCTGATCTTTTGAACCTTTAACGGCGATTCTCGGTGGCGTCCCTCGCCCCCTTTTCGTCGAAGAAGCTTTGAAGTGTCGGCAGGCCACCCGCTCCTTGCGAGCAACAATTTCCGTCAAAGCTTAAGTACCTTAATTTATAAGTCCTTAGTATCAGGAATGGCAGGCTAGACTACAATTAGAAGGGGCAATCCCTTAAGGAAGCCCCAAACAACAGGAATATGTAGGAGTTGCAAAACGGTCGGGACCTCGTGTCTCGACCGCATTTGGTTTAACAAGTTAGATTCAGGTTTTTTTTCCTTTACTCAGAAGACAATTAATTAATTAACTATCATTGCTTAGATTCAGGAACTTAGTTATTCATATATTATCCAATACAGTTATCAGTTTATCAGGTTTAGACACTTGTAACAATTTCACTATTAGGTCTGGAAGGATATTTATTAGTTATTAATAGTTTAACCCATCATCAGAGCTGGCTGGTATAGCATTCTGGTCTGGTAAAGATCCATAGGTCTCTGGACACCCAGTCACGTTTTCCAACCCCCAATTAGTTTTCAGTACTTATTAGCACCACATGGCTTGGCCAGACCTGGGCCTGCCTAATTAGTTGGCTAGTCCTAAATTAGCCAAACCAGTAGCAGAGTCAGCACGCCCAGATTCCAGTTTGTAGTTACCATACAGTTGTATTACCCAATTATTACCCCAGATTAGTACGCCCCTCTTTCCCCCGTATAGTTATGTCAATTCCAATTTGCAGCCCAATTAGCCACCCCAAGTAGCATAACATTCCTAACCCCGGCTACATATGGTCCCACCAACAACCAAATATCTTTTACCATCCCCCTGCTACATGGTTTATTGGATTTTATCCGCAACCACTTAACCTAGGTTAATAATTCAAAATACTATATTATTTGTTTTTTCAAGCTCCATAATATGGTCAAAACAAAAATTAAGTTTTTTAAAAATTTTAGGGTGAAAAATGCAAAAACTGATTTTTGGACAATTCAAAACCCCCATAAACCCCCCTTCCTATGGTCCGATTTTTCTGGTTTTCGAACTTAAATGTAACTTCATGAATGTCACTTTACACATTTGAGCCAAATTTCATCAAAATCAATCTTTTTTACTCAAGTTATCGCATTCACACACACACACACACACACACACACACACACACACACACACACACACACACACACACACACACACACACACATATAAATTTGAACGAATAGAGTTTTTAGCATCTGGGGACCTCGAAAAAAAATTATCTAGGTCTTGGGCTTAAGTCTTACCATGAGACCTACGGTAACAGCTTCTTCCCCATAGGGGAAATTCGCTAAAATAAGATCTATTGTTACATAGGGCAATATAGTTACATAAAAACTAATTAATTATTCTATCTTGTACAACAAGTTAATGCGATTTTCTATCAGCTACAAAATCTTTCACACAAAACAAATTCTTATCAATTAGTAAGGTTTTTATTTTTTCTCTAAACCTACTATAGTCTCGTTTTACCTTTACGTTCAGGGGCAGTCTATTGTACAGTTTCACCGTGGAGTACTTAAAATGCTTATGGAAAAAGAGGTGGAGTGTGATGGTATACTCATTATGCTTCTAGGTTTACTTCTGGTACTATAACTATGAACAGGAAACAAATTTTGAAAGAGGAAGAAGTTTTTGTAAAGAAAAGAAAAAGTTTAATGGATATAAATGGAAGAAAATATAAGAATTTTATTAGACACGAAAAAGTCTGCACATGAGTTCATCAGACGCAAAAATGAGCTGCTAAACCACTATGTAAAGAAGGAGCAGAAATCCTGAAGCCAAACGCCAGCTCAACCGCCAGAATAACAGACTGATCAAATCACGTCGATGATTACAGAACTGAGACCTATGGGATCGATTCCTCCTGTCTCTTGACTTCCACGGTGGGTGTGTTTAGTGAGCTGCGAAGCAGATCAGAGGTGTGGAAGTTACAGCACATCCTTTCACGAACAGAACGGGCTCCCATACATGTCGCAGAGTACAAAGCAGAAACATTTTAACACGATGCATGACCAATTTCAGACAAAACACGGCATAAACGATAAGCGCCATGCGGAAAGAGTTGATCACTTCATGGAGATATTCTTCATTCATCATTTAGTCACCAGGAGACAACATTCAACCCTTTACTCTACTGGAGGTGCAGGTTGTGGTTCAGAAGCTAAGGCCACAGAAAGCCCCAGATCTTTACATGATTGGCTTGAAGGCCCTGCAATCTGCTTCACATGGCATTCTCAATTGCTGGATGACCAACCAAAGTTCTGACAGTTTCCAGCCTGTTTGAAATCCACCAAGCTCATCTTGATCCACAAATCTGGAAATCATCTCCTACCGCAAAACCATCGCCCTATATCCCTCCTTCCAGAAATCTCCTAACTCTTTAAGATGCCTTTTCTGTGTTGGATATTCGCCTTCCTGAACGGTTTCACTAGGTCGGGGTAATTTGGGTTTCGCCGCGGCCACTCAACGACGCAGCAACTTTTCCGTGTGCTGAACAAACGGGTCGAAATTATAAACTCATCAGCCTGTGCTCTTTGTTGCAGAGCTTCTGGGCCAGGACGTCAGCAAGGCGTTTGACAAGGTCTAGCACGAGGGTCACCTCTTCAGGCTGAGTGAATCACCATTCCCGGCAGCCGTTGTTCACCTGCTGAAGTCATAATTTTAGAGGACCTCTTATTTACAAACCGCATATAAGGAAAAAGCTCTACACCGTTTGCCCGGTAGAAAATGGAGTCTCACAGGGCAGCAGCGTCTTGAGACCAGTTCTCTACTTGGTTTACACAAATTTTATATTCTGAGAATGTTTGTGGCCGAATATGCTATTAATTATTTTCCAAGCGTCTGTAGATTTGTTATTTGATTGAATTATGCAGTATTTGGTCAATTATGCACTTGAGTTTAATTTGTCAATTTAATTTCTCTTTAGTGTTCTCTGGATTAAAAAATATTTAGTTTTGTCTGCTGAGTTCTTTCCAGTCAATTACCAACACTGTTTAAACATATTTTCTTTGGTAGTCAAAATCTTATCCTCTATTTATTTGTGCTTCTCTGCAATAGAATTTCTCTTTATTTTCTTACTAGAGCAGCTTAATTATGTCTAAATTGTAATGGAGGGGAAGAGAGTTAGTTAGTTTATTATAATACTTCTGTAGTTAAATATGCAAAAGGGAAGTCAAGATTGTGTAAGGAGGAAGTATTGGGTATGTTGTGTGAGTAGGCTGGAATTGTTATCAAACAATAACTTGTTTTGCTGATCTGCTGAAGGCTCTTAAGTAGGTCAGCTGGGTAGTTTTGGGGGTCAGTCAGTCAGTCTGTGAGATGGGTGTAGTGTTGGGGCTGGGGGCCTCAGGGTCCAGGGCCTGTTAGGTCTCGGATCCAAGTAAGTTTTATAGTCACTAGTTTTTTCTAAATTAATATTTATACTTTCTAGGCTACTGGCCCTTGAATCTAGATAATTAGTTGTTGATATATTAAAGTATTTTCATTGTCATTACATTGATATTTTACCGTTTAATCACCATTTATAAAATGTAGAGTTTTATTCTTTGTTTAATAAAAGTTATATTATTACATGTCACTTTAATTTATTGAGCTACGTCCTCGTGGTGGCAAGTGGGTTTATACTGTTTGGCCAGCAGATAAGCTTGCTTGTCCATCACAAAATAATATGTGTGTCATTTATAAAATCCATGTTAGGCCGGGTTCACACAAGCGCTTTGCAGCGGCGTCAACGCAGCTTCATTTTGCAGCACGTTTAAAGTTATGGTTCCACAGACTGCAGAATTTACGGCAGGAAGCGCGAAATTTTCTGCTGCAGAGATTCCGCCACGTAAATCCGGAGAGGTGGTTCCTGTCACTCCGTAAATAACGGTGCGGAAATTCAGTTGTGTCCAAACTAGTGACGAGAGTATGGATAGGAAGAGAAAAGCCCTCGTGGCTTTGATGCTTTATGATGACATTGATGATGATGTTGATCTTTTGTCTTTATTAGTGCCAACTCGTTGTGATCGGAGTGATATTTTTAAGAATAGGGACAGTGAAGGAGCTTACAATTAAAATACTCGTTCGTAGACATTTGGTAGGCAATGAAACTTAATTTAAGCGCTACTTCCGGGTATCGAAAGACCGATTTTTCTTTTGGGAAAACTCATTAAAGGTTACTTCTATTGTTATTATTATTTGTTTAATACAACTACTAGAATACCCTTCAAAATTCATATATTTATTCACTGATGTGTTGATAAACGGTGATTTTATATTAAAGATACATTTTTGTAGGTATATTGCACATATATTTGTTTTGTTAAAAGCATTTATTTTCAATAAAAAGGCATAAGCTTGATTTCAGAAGAATAGACATTTACATTTTTCCATGTTACAAGAGGGGATACCCCCTGAATTCTATCAAATCTAGGCCACTGGAACTTATAACAAGTAATGAAAAATTAAGAGTGTCTGTTTATCATGTTTTCTCCTATTGTATTCTAAATTGCGTATTTTTATATTCCGGAAAACGTCATGGCCTGACACCAACTCAACATGTTCCTCTCTCTTCGGTCGATGAAAAACGTTCATCAACAATTTTTTCCGATGCACAATACATAATATTACAACAAAAACTGCCCAGTCTCAATGATAGAAGGCTTTCTCCGCATGCGGATTACGGACGGGCACTGATCTCAGACCAGTATGATTTGTCCGCCGGGCGAAACCGAACATTCCCGATGCGTAAACGCACGTAAGTGGAACCAGTCAACAGGGAACTCCATTGAACCAGTGTCGTTATAATTACGCAGCGGAAAATATCACAAAGCCCACCGTAAATTCCGCAGTCTGTGGAACCATAGCTTAAGCAGAGCATGTAATCAAAAGGAGCAGTTCACTGTTGCGGCGACGCCTCATGTGTGAACTGCTTCTTTTGACTACATGCCGCAAAATGAAGCTGCGTTGACGCCGCTGCAAAGCGCTCTTGTGAGCCCGGCCTTAGTGGTTTAATAAACTGATTTACAATCATCTGTAGTTTATCTATTTATGACAAAACTTTGTTCGGCACCCACTAAAAAAAATAATTTGAGCATTTTCTAATGTTCTGAGTTTTCCCCACACACTTATACATGTTTTCCCCCAATAAACACCCCTTTTTCTCAAGTAAGTTTTATGATTGGATGTTAAATAACCCGTTTTATTCTATTTCCGACTTCATGGCAGTTAAGGATATTGTTTTTTTTAAAACGTTACATGTTTTAACCTTTTTTTTATTTTAACTGTTAACAAACATGTTGTTTGAAAAAAGATGTTTTTTCTTTAAAGTCTATCATACAATTGTTAAATTTTGTTGTAGTATAAATTATTATGTATGTTTATCGTTTGTTATTCTCACTTTCTCTGGATGATTGACTTAGAGTTTTGTGAGTTTTGTTTTATATCAATAAAAATAATAATAATAATAATAACACTTACTCTAGTTTTAGCGAATTTCCCCTATAGGGAAGAAGCTATTACCTACCGAAGTCATGGTAACACTTAAGCCCGAAACCATGATAACTTTTCATTTTGAGGCCCCCAGATGCCAATAAAGACACCATTCGTTCAAATGTTGTATATATATATATATATATATATATATATATATATACATATTTATATATTTATTTATGTATCCGTAAGCATGATAAATCTCGTAAAAAAGGTCCGATCTTGATGAAATTTGGTACAGACGTGTAAAGTGTCATTTATTTGAACGAGTTCGAAAACCAAATGAATCGCACCATCCGAAAGGGGGTTTTTGGGGTGTTTTGTACCCCAAAAATTTGTTTGTGGGTTTTCACAAGTAATTTTGATTTAAATCAAATATTTAGTTATACGATTGAATTCAGCTTTAAAAACAACCAATTTGGTATTTTGATCATTGCTCTACGTCAATTGGTTACTGAGATATTACAAGTGCTTAACACAGTACGTTGTCTAGTTTAGTTAGTCTATGGTTTTAGTGACCAAGAATCAGGGCACATCGTAATCTCAAGAAAAACCTACATACAATTAATTGTCAATGTTTTAGCATTATAGCCACATTTTCCCCTTCTCATACCTCACGTCTGCTCGATATGCAATCTTCACTCGACAGGTAAACTAAACTGCCAAAAGTAGCGACTGGTGGGGTGAGCGAATGGTGTAGAATCAGAATCAGAATCTGTGAACGTAAACGTAAATGTAAACGCTTCTAATGATGTCTTGAACTGTCAATTTTATATTTTGTAGTTTTACGGACTAAAAGAATGAGTTTTAAGTCAATTAATTGTCAGTTGTATTGTTATCACTTATAAAATACCTCGGTAGCTATTAGCACATGAAAACCATCGTCTGCTCGAAACAGAATTTATGTTTGTGGGTTTTGTTAACAATGGGTAGGACCATCTTCAGTTATGTTAATGTTTTAGATAGATTAAAAATCAAGAACATGAAGAATATTCGTGATCCCTGGCTTAAAAATTTAAACCAGTTACAAAAATGCACTCATGAACTAAGTTGTGTAGTAGTCTTCTGTCCAAGGATGTGGCCTTTCCATACAACTGATACTGTGTAATTCAACTGTATAATGATATAACTATTAATGAGTTAGCATCATTGCTTAGCCGAACATTTAACTAAATACAGTATGACACACTGTCTGCCGAAAAACTGTATTTTGTTGTCCATACTTTTCTTTAGTTCTTTGAAAAATGGCTTGCACTGTGAAGAATCCATAGAATTAGGCCTAGAATCCATAGGTAAGTTATTAAGTCTTAAGTAGGTGTAGGTCTGGTTTAAGTTAAATATTAGCTGATATTATCTTAAAATCTTCCTATGATCTGAAACATTCTTTTCTCGAGATGAGAGCTGTGGCTAAAAGAATGATAGGATTACGGTATGAACAGGGCCATGATATAGACTAGCCTACATCCTCCTTTTGACGAAAAATATATGTCTTAGGTAGGCCTAGGTAGTTATGTTGAGAAATCAACTGTTATTATGATCAGTAAGCCTAAATGGGATTTCCTGTAACTGGGATTTCATCAGCTTAGTCTACCCTAACTTGTATATTCAAGGTAATGTAGGCCTAGTGTATTAGGTGTGCATCCTGTAAGTTTACTAAGTATAGCTTATACCTACCTTCAAGTTTATAAATTTGCCACAGGGCTACAACCTAAGCCGAGTCTACTACAGCCTTATGCAAAGACACTCCACCATCCACCTATTATCATGCTCTTGGCACTTGGCATGATAAAGCTCCAAAGAAAAACAAAAATGTACTCTTGACACAATTCCCCACCCTTACAGAGGGCAGTGATAACATCAATATGACCTACCCTCGGTCTTGAAGACTGGAGAAAGGACCATGGTAAATGGCACTTCACGCTTATTTTAAGTATGAAGTAGCACCAAGAGCACGGTGCCTATCCATGAGTTGAATTATGTTGCCAATGTGAAAAACTATAGGCCTATACTATAGTCATCTAACCCGCTCTTGGCAAAGTTTTTAATCCCTGGTCTTAGATTATGTAAGCTTCAGTTGTAAGAGCTTCTTGAACACTGGACAACATGGCTTTGCACGAGGAAGATCGACTACTACAAATCTTGCTCTATATGAAAACTACATTCAATCATCGTTCCGTCTCGGCCATCAAGTTGACAGTGTCTACATCGACTTCTCAAAGGCCATCGATAAAGTGAGTCATCAACACCTCCTTGCCAAGATGAAGGCTTATGGAATCTTGGGAAATCCTCTTCGTTGGTTTGATTCCTATCTCTCTGACCAATTTTTGATAGGTAGTGAAGTTGGCCAGGGCTAATTCTCGACCATTCCTGGCATCTTCAGATATGCCTCAAGGCTCCCACTTGGGTCCTTTTCTGTTTTCCATCCTTCTAAATGATATTATTGATTATATCTCTACTGACTGCTTGTTATTTGCCGATGACATTTAAGTGTTTAACTCTGTTGCTTCCATCAGTGATTGTCATCGTCTCCAAAATACTCTTCTGGACATTGAAGATTTGTGTCGCCAAAACTGCATGATGATGAACGCCAGCAAATGCAGAATCTTGACCTTCAACCGATCTGTCATCTGATCTGACATCATAGTTTTTGACTACCTGCTGGATGGTTCCTCCTTAGAGCATATGGTGACTATACGGGACGTGGGCATCATCTTATCCTATAATTTGAGTTCCGAACACCACATCAACTACATTGTAAACAAAGCCACCCGCACATTGGGCTTCCTCATTAGAACCTCTAGGAAAGGTTTAGATATCAATGCGATGAACATTGTTTACAAGTCACTGGTGAGGTCTTCTTGAATTTGGCTGTGTCGTCTGGTCCCCATGTCAGCTTGGGCAAATTCAGCAGCTGCAGAAAGTCCAGGACAGATTTTCGCGAGTTGTTGGTGTTAAGTTGGGTTTCGACTACCAATCAGTACCGTTGCAACAGATTGAGGAGATGCTTGGTCTTGCCCACTGTCAACTAGACGTCAACTGCATGTTCTCAAGTTTCTTCGGAGGTTGTTTGTCGGTGAAGTGGACTGCCCTGCTCTGCTCAGCCTCATAGACTTCAGAGTTCCAGGTCGGACACGGTCGGTTCATCTCTTCAGAAGACGTCCCTGTTCAACCAACTATGAATTGAATGGTGTTATTCCTAGACTGCACAGGCTGGGCAACCTACTCTCCTCATTTTGACTTTTTTAATGATTGTGATCATCGCCTAAAGCCTATTTTTCTTTCATTGTAATTTTGGTTTTTGTGTAAATTTTTCTGCATGTAAATATTTACTGTTGCATTCTGACACTCGTTATCTTTTTTGAGCATGAATGTTGTTAGAGTCAAGTTTGCACGTGTTTGATTATTTAAAGTTTGGCATGTTTTGCATTTTTTCTTCACAGTATGTCTCTATGTTATTGTTGTATGAACTTTGAAGCATATTATCTTGATCTTGATGTATTTATTGGTGTTATTTGGAATTTTGAATTATATATGTACTGTTTTTATGCTTGCACTGTACACTGGCAAATGCTTTTTATACTCAATAAATAAATAAATACGGTAAACAAATAAATAGGTGGATGGTGGATTGTCTCCATGTTTAAGGATCCCTAGCTTATAAAACTAGGTGAATTTACAGTTTTATTGATATAAATATTAAGTAGGCCCTATTTATATTCAGATTTGATAGTAGGAGGCCTAGGTAATCTGAGGCCAGGGTCCCCACCCAACCGTCAAAACCGTGAAACCTTGAATAAGCCGTGAATTTTGTATACCGTGAAAAAACCTGGAATAAACCGTGAATTTTGATTTCAAACCTTAAAAATATAACAAACTTGAAAAACAATAAAATAATATCAGAAAATATCACATTTGTTTTCAGGTCGGGAAATGTACAACAGAATTATTTAGTACGTTGTTAATACGGTGAATACCGTGTCGTCTGGCTACTTGCATATTGCAGCTGTTCGGATGATTTAGGCCTGGTTCTGGTTTCCACGGTGCAAAGGAAATCGGGCGACAGTTGTTAAGTTGCTGGTGTTTTTTTCACTGTCAACTGACTGCTGACTGGCACTAGTGTAAGACCGTTTATGCTTCTTCTTTACTGTATGTCAGTTGCCTATTGTTTTGTATTAGTTGGTGTAAACAAGCGACAGTGGACAGCTACTGTAACTATACAACTGTCGCGTCAGTAACTCGCGCATTCCGTTTACACGGTGCGTAATCAGTGTTGCCAATTCGAGAGAAATTACCCTTGTCGGTGATAATTTTGAACTTCGAGGGTAAAAAGGGGTAATTTTACTAAAGCCTTTAAAAATATACAAATTTATATTATACTCTGTTATATTCGTATTATTACAATCATTGTTGTTTATTTATGATTAAATTACTACATTTCTCTACTTTATCGACCCTCCCGATTTTCGTTACTCTGACGAATACTCACGAACTCCATGACAGAAATGAAGCTTGAGTAAGGATTACATGTAGAGTGATCGTCTCATGTTGAAAATGTGTGTAAAAGCCACGAGTGCCAGGACGACAAGAAGTCCGCTAAGTTGCAGTAATGTCTGCAAGTTTTAACGTCAACCAGACAATAAATAACGAAACTAGAAAATGGGGATTATAGTCATCTGTCTCCGCCTACCTAATCCTAGCAGTTGATGGACTGAAAGACAGACAGCGTTAGCTGTTTTATAATTTGTGTTTATGGCTGTAAACAAAATTTGATCAGCTGTTAGTCATTTATATTACTGTTAATTGATAAGCAGCAAAATAAATTCTGAGAAAAACCCGTTATATCTCGCATAACAAAATTGAGACAAAAACTGCCTGGCGTGTGCAACTTCTATTTTCATTCTTTATTCTAAACTTTAACATTAATTATACATCAGTTATATAAATAGGCGGCTCCCTCAAACCTATCACATTTAAAGCACATTTCCTTTATTTCATTAGCACTCTTTACCCAGATACAGGAGTTTAGATTTCAAGGGTATTTGATGATAATTTTGACGAGGATCGAGGATAATTTGGGAAAAATAATTGGCAACACTGAGCGAAGTAGAAACCACCAGCAACCAAAAACCGATGATATGGCTCACGACGACAATAAAACAATATTTTCGTTATAAAAAATTACCTGTTAGAAAAAGCCATTTATTCCCTCGAGGAATTCTTTTCCACCACCCCCTAAACTTTGTTATAGTTTGCTTTCTCAAAACATATTTTGTTTTCTCCTTGTTTAATATTTCAATATATGTAAAAGCAAGTGCTTTCCCTTTTCTTTAGGATAATAGTTTAGTTTGTAGTATTAGTGACGCCATTCAATGTGCATGAATATGTACTTAATGAATAAAGATTATTTTGATTTGATTTGATTTGAATAAGAAACTCTAAAAGAGTTCTTATTTTTTTCAAGTTTCACTTGTATGGTATGGTTTTATGGTACTGTGACATCGTAATTGGAATGTGGGAAAGTTTTAACTAGAATTTGCCCGCTGTGCCGCGTATGCTTTGTTGTTTTGCGACCGGTATAGGTTATGTTTTTAATATTTCGACCGTGAAATTGACAATTTTTAGACCTTGAAAACTGTGAAAAACCCGTGAATTTGATTATTAAGTTTGAGTGGGAACCCTGGAGGCCTAACTAGGGTTTATTAAGAACAAAACTTCAGCAACGATGAATCCAAATCCTGCAATCTGCTTTATTTAATAATGCTCATTTGTTTGGTGTGTTTATTATGCCACACATCCACCAACATGCGTAGCTTGCCATAACTACTTAACTAGGTCTATTATTTTAACAAATTTCTCTGTGATGGTGTATGAATTTTGGATCATAAAGTTATGACTGAGGTACCGGTACCTAAGTTTACCTATTATGTTATATGTTTAAATTCTGAAATCACTTTGGTCTGATATTAACCATAGCATTAGCCAATGGTATAAGAGGGAAATGGCAGTGCGAATTTGGCGAATTTGCAGACCTTTTTTTGAAGATTCGTATATATTTAAAATATAATTTCCTTAGTAGCATGATACGTGTTGTTACAACTAAACAGGATAAATAAAAAACGTCTCACAACACTACAAAATATATTTATACTTGTACTGTCCTACAAACAAGACGGTGAAATATACATAAAAATGGTACAAGTACAAGGCGATCGATTTCTCTGATTGGGCCTGATGATGCCGGTGTAACTGGTTGAAATCGATCGTCTTGTACTATCTTTTGTGTATATTTTACCGTCTTGTATGTAAGTCTTGTATAAGTGTTTACAAACATACTTTGTAGTGTTGTAAGACATATTACACTCATCCTGTTTGTAAATTCAAACGTAGAATTAAACCTAGCCAACCTCATATTCATTTTAATCGGAAAGAACAGGGGAATCTGAAAGTAGTAGAATAAAAAAGGTCTTGAAAGGTATTTTTTATATTATGTGAAAAGAATCAAAAAATTAGATTTTCTTTCTTGAAATTTAAAAAAACAGCCACAATGAAATTTTTTATACAGATTTTTTTTGGAAAATTCAGAATATAGGCTACTTTTTGTAGACAATTCAATTCCCTACATAGGATATATACCATGTTGGGGAAAGAATTTTCTTTTGTAAGTGTAAGGGCATAATGTAATAATAAACGGAAAACCGAAAAAAGTGAATCTGTATAGCCTACAGTGTTAGTTTGTGTTGTAAATAAATAATAATATATGTATATAATAATAATGTTATATACATATTTGTAAAGCTAATGAAGTATGGAATCTAAAGAAGTCATAAAGTTGATGGTAAAAAAATATTATCACTTATAAATAATTATAGCCTAAATAGAAGAATGTTTTGAAATTGTTGCGTATTTCGAAAACAAAATTCACAGTATTTAGTACCTATATAACTTTTTCACCAAAATTGTTTCCCCCCAAAACAATAGAAGCATGTTGTACATTGTGCATTCAATTCCGTACATAAAAATGTATAACACCTAAAAAAAACTTAGGGTAAAATATTATTTTTATATGTGTTATGCAAAAATATATAGTCACTTACTTTTTTTCATTGAGAGCTGTTTATTAACACTATTTCTCAATATTTATACATTATATATTGCATAAAGATTACTGTTACGTACACACAAACACTTCACTAATACTAAGAGATAGTGCACACACACTGAGTTTTCCACGCAGTGGCTAACACAGACAACTGAAGGATCAGGTGTGACGCAATGGGAGCGCAGAATTGGAACAGTCAGGACCTCCCGCAGCGCCGTCCTCGCGCAGTAAAAATGTTTGGCGGGGAACTGGCGCTGTCCCCCTACCCCGCAGCCGCGAGTACTACACCAGGGAGTCACACCCTTGTTCCCACTCCATACATAACAACAGCAGTTTTGCCAACTGACATAAACATCAGAATTGTCGTATACTCCCAAAATACGACAATTTCAAACCACGAATCCTGTCATTTCTAGAAACATACATATTAATACGCCAAAGCGATTTTTGTTAGGAGAACTCCTTCATTATTTCCAGTACCGGCTCTAGGGCAGTGAGATCCGTGCTACAGCACGGCACTTTTTTTTTTGGGGGGGGGGGGCGCCGGCTGATTTTGTTCATTTTTTGTATATTAGTATTTTAAGTTGTTGAAAGGCATTATTGGGAAGAAAGTTGTGTATTCACCATGTTGCAACTTCATTATACTTAAAGATTAAATTTACATATCAGATAACATATCCTCTGCTCCCCTCAATTCCAAATTGAGAAGTTGTTTTGACCTATACGATTTGTGACAACTTCTGATTGGTATTCTGATTGGCATTCTGATTGGTACCGTATTGAGAGTGTGCTGGATAGAACTTGCAATACTTTGAAAGAAAATTACAATGTTAAAATATCAAGTTACATGATGCAACTAACTGTTTTAATCCGCTCTCTTCGATTATTTTAAAGTACTTCCTAGGTGAGGAAAAATATGGTTTGGGGATTGGAGAGTATTGAACCGGGATTTCATCTTTAATTGAAGTTGTAATGATTTGAGTTTAATATTGCTATTATATGTAATAAGGGGGAAACTATGATGCGCCCCCATCAGATTTTGGCGCCCATTTCGATCGTCACTTGTAAGGTTTTGTGAACGAAAAAACATTCTTTTGACCAGACAAAATGATTTAGTATTTTTGGTCCAGGGACTCTTTCGTATTACACTATGTCTATACATGCGAGGGGAGAAAGTAAAGATGATAATATGATAAAGGGATAAAGTATGATAACATGATTCATATTATCGTCTGCAATCCGTTTCTGCATTATTATCACATGTAAAAAAATGAAACATCTTAACACGTTGAGTGCTGTAAATGTATATAATTACGTACCCTAGTGGCTGAAATATTATAATTGATTACTCAACAAGTAAATGAGACGAATGCATCCAAAATGTCATCAGAAGATCGCCAGGGCTGAATTTCCGTCATTAGGGGTGACGTCACTTCCATTTCGTCTATTGATGTCGTCCGCCGGTGGCGCCGGTCGCGTGAGTCACTGCGTGGTTGAAGTAGTCCGTTTACTGCCACAATTGTTTATAACGACCCGCAAAATAGTTTTTTGATACAACAGTTTCTAATTATTTGAATAATAGACACAAAAATATATATACAATCCCTCCAGGTGCCATTTAGAACGTTCGTCTATGCTAAAAATTTGTTCACACAATGTCAAAGAGATAGTTATTATACTTCATAAAAAACACTGTTCTTAGAGATAAGGCAATTATATTTCATTATCTGAGTACATGTTCTCCAACAATTCATCGTCATTGTTAGGCTCCATTGCACCACAAACACATTTACACACACTACACAGAAGTCGGAAGTTATCACGGTCCGGTCCCGAACAGAAACCCCGGAGCGGAAAACGATTCGCGCCAAAATGTACGCGGGAACTGGCACAACAAGCGGCAAAGCGATATAAGGTTCCCCGGCAATGGCTGAGCTCAGACTGAACTAATATGGAAAGAATGGCACGACATCATCTTTAGCTGACGTCTGATAGGAGTGCTCGTGACGGACATCATCAATAGATGTCCTCCGCAGTCAACGTGTTAAGTATGATAACAGACTATGATTTATTATTCATCTGTAATCTGCTTCTTGAATCCAAACCATTATGAAACATTCCGATTTCCAATATTCCGATTTCCTCACTGACTCATTTATCCGTCAGCCGGCCGGAACTATGACAATCTCCTCCTAGTCATCGGCTCTGGAAAAATCAGTGCCGCCGTGTGAAAATACAGTGTTAAGATAGGGAAAAAGAGCATTGCGGAAGTCCGCAGAATCCCTGTTTGCGGCTACGATAATAATGTTATCAACAACCTATAAACGGAATTTGACAGAAAAAAGTTAATTCTACTCACGCTCTTTTTAGAATTTCAAAATAATGTGACTTAAGTTATTATATGTAGTTTGAAAAAGGTATTTTTTGTACATTTAAAAAGGTATTTAAATGTAACTTAAATAAAAAAATTTAAAAATTAGGGAAAAGGAACATTTTTAGATAATATTTTCCTCTTTAATATTATACTTTGACTTTAATTGAAGGTTCATGTAGCAGCTGTAAAGAGGGATCCTGTAAACAATTTCCTAGTGCTGTGCGGAAGGGGTGGACCAGAGCCTTAATTAATATTGGTAGTTTCTCGTGTGGATCTTATACAAAGTTAATTGGTGCCGTAATTCGGTAAAAAATAATCTTATTTTTGAAAAAAGGTATACTAAAAATAAACTCTTATTAGTTTTGTATTACAACTATTTATTGCGTGGACTAAATTTTTCGTGGAAGATTAAAGAGATATAACTTATCTGATGTTATGATTACATTCATAAATATCACAACTATGAGGTGAATCATGAAGTTGTATACCTGCACCGTGGGTCGTAGGCGTTGGGCTCGAGAGTGTGCGTGCGAGAGTAAAGGGTCCTCCAGCCAAGACCTCACTTTGCTTAGCTTGGGGATTTTGAGGCGTAACCGTCAGTTTTATCTCAGAGCTATGGGGGGGGGGGGTTTGGTTGATGGGGCGGGGGGCGGCAAGTTTGGTCTTTGCACGGGCGCTGAAAAACCTGACGGGCCGCCCCTGGTTATTTCTGAACAAATTTTAATGATTGAGGTACATAAGATATTCCAATTGTCTGCCTATTTATAAGCCAGATTTGTTTCACGTTTCACAAAAAAAAGACTGAACTGAATGAAATAAAACATTTTCGTGTGGGGAGGAAACGTTTAGGCTAAAAACTTAAAAACAGCGCGCTGCGGCGGTTAGGTTAGGTTACTATAATTTCCGCACACAACACGATTGTTTCTGAGGGTCCCATGATTTTACGCTGGTTGCTGGAAGTTGGCAGAACTGCTGTTGTTATGTATGGAGTGGGAACGAGGGCGTGGCTCCCTGGTGTAGTACTCGTGACAGCGGGGTGGGGGGGCAGCGCCAGTTCCCCGTGAAAAATTTTTACTGCGCGAGGACGGCGCTGCGGGAGTCCGGACTGTTCCAATTCTATCGTCTCTCAATTCAATACTTCCGTCTTCATCAGTGAAGGCGGAAGTTAGCCTGCAAGCAGTGCTGCCAACAGCAAAACTAAATTCCTCTACATTTCTTCCTCTTCAAAATGACATATTATTTGACTAGTAACTATAACTTACACTGCATATAAGTCAGATTTTCAAAACCGTCCTATTGTGTCGGTTTGCCATTCAATAAAGAAACAGAAAACACCTGTTTTCATAAAATCATATTATCTGTCTAATTAATATTTCGTTCTAAAAATCAGTACCAAAATGAAGCACAACTATTTAATAGTGCATTGGTACCAACAGCAACTTCCCACGACAAAAATTACCCGAGCTGGGTAATTTCAAAAAAGTTGCGTTTTTACGTTTTCGGAGCGTCGGCTACAGGAATTGCGTCGCGCCAAAAACTCATTTGTTTTTTAATTGTCCTGACATTGTTATGCAGCTGCTACACGGTTCATTTATGTAATAAAATGAAAGTACAGAATATGATTTTTCGAATGATATATATTGTTCACTTTTGAGTTAATGATTAGTGTTTTTTTACATTACAAAATTTTTGGTCCCGAACCGACATGTTGCGTCAGTTGGCCATAAAATTAAAATCTAAAATTGGTCATTTACCTATAGCCTATACCTATAAAAATACTTAAAAGTAACTGCACTTAGAGACCTATTTGAAATCAAGAGGGAGTTTTTGTTCTTAAGATTTCAATGATTCTCGTACAAGACCAAGATGTTAGTACTGTTAAAGATCAGTAGGTACCCTAAACGGATTATTAGTACATCCTGCCAGACACGGTAGCTCAGAGGTAAACCGCTGGCCACGTAAGTCAGCCAAGGTCAAGCGTAGGGTTGATCCTGACTGACTGCTGTGATACTTTTTCACAAGCAGTTACTACTGGCTTGCCCAGGTGACTATTTCCGTTAACGGTACCTCGCTGTCGTTAGATCGTCGCATACTGTAGGCCTATTGGCTTATAGCGACAGGCAGGTGTTTTTTTATCTGATTTGTTATGACTCATTTTAATGAGTGCTAGGTCTGACAATCCCGGGTACACTGGAAAGATAGGCCATATAAAATATGTTTAAATTAACATTATCGTCTGCAATAGATAAACATTGAAACTTTAAAGGCCAAAGGAACGAAACCCTTGAGGATTTTTGAATCTTTTCTGAATTTTGACATATGTAGGAATCATAACGAACACTTTTATATACTAGACTATTAGGTATGTTTTTGTCATAGTAACACCTAAATTCAACACAGCGAATTTTCCATTTAATTACATGTAATCCAAAATTAGCATATTAAGTAGGCCTTTAAGCTAGATGTGATGATTATAAAAAAATTAAGCTTACCAAAAATTGCCCTGTATTTTTTCTCCCTTAAAAATAAGTTTAAAACGATAATTTTGGGTACTTTGTTGAGAAGGTATGAGACTTAAAAGCTAGTGATAAATCTTATGGTAAAAACAGATAGCTATGTGAAATCTTTTAACTTGAACCCCTTCTTACACTGACCAACCAACCTTATGAAGCCATCAAATGCCCGTTTCACCCGGGGCATCTCATTGTAGTTAGATTGGGTAGAGGTTAGGTTAGGTGGGGTATGCCCCTGATGATTAACTGAAAAGGAAGAAATCTTCCAGTGAATAAAAAGCTTTTTTTGTAAGAATGATTTGAGGTCGCTCTTGAACTTACACAATGCATTTACATTTCTTATCGAGACAGGTAACTTCTGAAAATTTGTTAACTTAATCCTAATTTATGTAAAGAGGTTTTTTCTAAAAAAAATCGTATCTATGTTGTTCTGCAAAGGTGTTTCTGAATATAGTATTATAATTATGAGTGTCACTTCTATATATTCTACTACTCCTATATAGTACTAGGCCTACTTTGAGTATTGTAGGCTACTACCAACTTGTTTAACGCCTTCAGTGCGGTGCGAGGGATTCCCAGCGGTTGCTTAGCAAAAGAGCAAATGCAATTATCATGATTAAATATGATTAACACAGTGAACGTAGAGCTAGAGCTATCTTTTTAATTGGCAGTGTTTGTTTTTTATTACTCACTTACTTACCAGTATACTTGCGTTCATTAGGGAGTTTAGTGAGAAGCCAATATTCTGGATTGCTTTAACAGATTTTAAGTTATGTGAAATAGGCGTTTATTTTTCTGTTTCTAGTGTTACGAGTACTGATAAGCCTTTAGGCCTACTAAGTTTTGCTCTTTAGTGTCTTTCGATTAATCAGACTCACAAATCAAATTAAATTGTTTTTAGAAAACTACTTTGTCTAGTTTAGTTCAGTACCGCAGCTATTTTGTATTTGTGTGCCTCACTCTTTTATCATTGGAGGTTGGTGACATATTTCTTACTATAACAACTTTTGAATGTCACTTATTTAACTAAATGTCACTTAACTGGAAAATAAATTATTAGGCCTATTTTTTACAATCCTGCATTTTTACTTTCTTCCCTTATACATAGTATATGGAGAAAGTATTGTTTTCGTCAAAATTTTCGAATATGAGTTGTTAGTGGAAATATTCGTTTTGGTGCTCCCTGAACCCAAAAAAGTGGTTTTTACGTGATGTCTGTGTGTGTGTCTGTGTGTGCGTGCGTGCGTGCGTGCGTGCGTGTGTGTGTGTGTGTGTGTGTGTGTGTGTGTGTGTGTGTGTGTGTGTGTGTGTGTGTGTGTGTGTGTGTGTCAGGACCTCGGACCAACGACTAACAAAAACGTAATGTTCAGGCTATTAGCATCACTTTAATATAAATATTGCATGAGTTTAGTGCGAGACCTCGAATCTCGCTTGAAAATATCAAAATGATGTTCACAACATTTCCGCTTGGGGTGTAGCGTTCGTTTTGACTTTCACACACTGTGTGATCATATGACATCCTGCGTGGGATCTGAGGTCCATAAGCGTTTCTCTCACACCAAATCTATACGCCATTAAAGGGGGATCCGAGGCTCCCCCTTAACCCCCACCACTATTATACATTCCATCGTACCTCCCAACAAGATGACATCTGGGAATGAGATTACCTTTATCGAGAATTCCAACTGTTGACTGTCTGGCAACTCTCAAACTGAAAAGCTCGTTTCGTACTGTTTGAGTTAACACCTAATATATTGCCAGAAATATTGAAGGCTGTGACAATATATCCAAACAGATGTCTTCCCTTATACCTAAATGCTAACAATATGGAGAAACAAACTTCTATTTTTGATCACTTTGCCCATTCTTTTGTGGTATTTTCTCGAGATTTACCGTTCCTTGCAAAACATAACCACCCAAAATTACTAAGTTAATAATACCACTTGTCGTCAAGTTTTGTGGTCTTCGTGGCAGAAAACCTGCGTACACATTTTTTTATGATATTGGTAGTAGGAACAGTGTTAATATCTCACTTATTTATGAACACATATTAATGAAACTTGGTTAATGACATCATTTGGTAGTAAAGTGAGGTACATAATTGTGCATTTTAAAATCATAAAATCAGGAGTAATCTTAATATATACACCATCCTAATACCAATGACCTGTCACTAAATATCCACATCTGTAAGGCCTACATATTTGAAAATATACTGTCATCTTGCCTATGAAATAGGTGTCATAATTATGAGTACAAGCATAAGTATCGAGTAGCTCAAATGAAAATATTCACTGCTGCTGTCAAAATCAAAATGAAGTGTTCTTTTTGCATGGTGAGGGTAATTTTTTCACAAAGGTGACAACTGCTACAGTATATTTATTTTTTTCGGCAGACATGTTCTTCCTCAAATTTCTTATGGGAGGAAATTCGGTGGAAAATTGTCTTTGCGTTCACAGATATCTCTTCATTTTGGTTTTAACAGCAGAAAATAAGATTTTTATTTTATCTACTCGATTGGTTCTATTGAATGTTACATGGCAAAAACCATCACCAAAGGCATTATTCATACTTATGACTCCTTTTTCATAGGCAAGATGACAGTATATTTTCTCGTAACCAATCACGCCGGTATTCAGATACATTGCTTAATCACTATTAGGGAATGGTTGTGTGAATTAAACCATGAAATATCCATGAACAGTGAAGCAAATACTGTATCAGTAAACAACATTAAAATAAAAACCTTAGAGATTGATGCATTTAGTGATTAAGAAAAAACACTCTATTCGACCTACCATACATCATATATTATTGGTGGGATTTTTATCGTATGGTACTCAATAGATGCGGAATTTTGTGTCCTACAATTCTTACAATATGAGTTTTCCTGTTGGGACGATAGTTTTTTAATTAATTGCAAGCAACATAAAAACTTCCAACGTTTTGATGTTTTGTGGTCCCATGACTAAAGCTGTTAGTAGGAGAAATGGGACAAACTTCAAATATTGTTACTTCTATTTAAAAAAAGATTTTTTTAACAATTTCCATTCTTCCAGGAATTATTTCCATGCAAAATCCTAATTTCACTGCCCTAACAGTTAAATTGATTAATAAAGTAGTACCTGCGGGGCGGAGCTTTGATCGGAGAATGCCAGTCAGTTTGTTTAGATGACTTTTAGTAATATTTTATCACTTACTCCAACTGATTATCAGATTTGTATTGCTCCTTTGCCTCTTTTCACTCATTTGTAAGCACTCCAGTTGTTATTTATAGCTCAGTGTCCCTTTGATTTATTTCTGATCCATTCTATGCAATCTTCACTCAACAGTTTTAGTCACTGCTCTCAGGAAACCATATGTTAACAATTATAGACAATACGAGTATTAATTTGACAGTTCCGTGGTTGATTATGAACAGCTGAAACAATTCTTTTGTTTTGATTTTAAACTCCATAAGCCCAATGTTAATTTTGTTTAGCTTTTCGTTTTTGTTTTTTACATCATTTGATTTTTCCTAGGGATGAGACCTGTCTAGAACTTATTTTTATCCCAGAAATTAGTTATTTCTAACATTTGAAGGAAATTGTTGGAGAAGCTTTAGAGATCAGAGTTGCAAGCAAGCAAACCTTACTCATATTAGAGTGTAGGATTCATACAGTTGTACGTCCAGGTGCAAAAATTAACGACAGATTACTCGTTAATAAACATGTATGGTTCGATTATGAGTGTTTGTCCAGCAGGCGGTGAGTTTTTAAATGGTTAAATGCACTTCAAAAGTTGAATTTAAGTTTTTTTTACGGAACATTATATCGAAAACAAAGATTGAAAGAAAGATTTTGAACGGTTGTGGAAAATAAGAAGAAATATTATAATAATTTGTTTGAACCATTAAGTCAGGTAAAATACGGAAAAAAGGTATGAGAAACTATAACCATTGATTATACATCCTTCGGAATTAAGATCCGTAGACTGTATAATCAATGCTATAACTACTAATGGTTAGCTAGTGTACACTCAATGGTTATAAGCATGTTAAAGTATTTTGTATTTTTGTTTAGGTGTGGTAAAGTACAGAGGTTATAATAATGCCTTTAAAATTTGATAAAGATCCCAGTATTTTGTTAGTATTTCCTCAGGTACTCATTAGGAATGCCAACCTGGCAGACGACTCTATTAGCCAGTGATACAAAGTGGCTACAAAGTGATATGAATTTCAGTTCCCTGCGTGGAACGTAATAATTCTAGCAAACTATATAGTTTTCAATAAAGCATTATATTCATTTCAAATTATGAAATAAAATATTATTATCCTCAAATCAAGTCGTTCAAGTTTGACCTCAAATAAAAAAGCTAAACATAATCGCTCCTAAATTGCTAACCTACGTTTAGGTAGTAAAGAAACCCTTTTCGAGAACAATGGGTATATCAATAGAATTAATTTCACAACTACATCTAAATAAATTGCTCATTTACAGCTCACACAAAATAACTACAAATTAAAGCCTTAATATGTGAAATTATATTTTAATAGGCATCATATGAAAACACTGTCCGTAAGTTACAATTACACTGTTGCAGTTATTTACAGTTATTAAATAGACCTAACACTAGTAAATAACCAAACATTTACAAAGAGTAAAGTGTTTGAAAGCTAATTCCAGGAATAAAAAGCTTGAATAATTAAATATGATGCGAAAACCTGGCTATTTTTCAATTTGAAGAAGTTTATTTTCACTTATTTTAAAGATTGTTCGAGGCACCTAGTTGTTCTGAAATAATAGTGCGTTAATGTTGAGTAGTTGGATGTTCGGTTTGGTAAAAAATAGTTGGGGAGAAAATGTTTGACTAACTACGAATCAGCGATTTTATGAACCGGTAAACGTCAATGGGTTCGGTCGTGCTGAAGGGAAGAATTTGGGGGAGAGGAGTGTAACCCTCTTTTCTAAAATATGAGTAATGCTTTAGCACTTAGTTTTCTACCTGGTTTACCCGTGAAGTAAAAGCTTGCATGTATTGCATGTTGTATGTATTGAAATGACCCTCTAACTGTGAAGGAAAAGTCACGAAGCCCAAAGTCTAAGCTACTGATCCGTCTTTTTTTGTTTTGCTTGCGAACCGTGATACCTTTATGCACCCCGACAAATTCTTTCACAACGGACCTTCGCCTTGACCGACAACTCACCAAATGTCATTCCCTAGATTTAAAAAAATTCAGTCGCTAGAAATTTTAAAGTTGCGTTATTCGGAAGCATTTAAATTAAGTCGTTTTGATTCGATCTAAAGACCTCATTTGGTTATATTTAGCCTAAGGCCCCTACCGTTTAATTTCTGGGATCCATTATTAAGACGATATGTATTAATTATTGTGATCTTAACCAATACTGCATCTCATCCTTTATTATTTACTTATTGCAGTTTATGACTAAATTAAAGTTGCAGCGGTCCATTTAATTGATTTTAAAAGTATTTTTATAAAACCTGTCCATTACTACATTCAAATTTCCACATTCAAATTTTTAGTCTGCCGCCTATTCCGTGTTTAACAAAGCCATGTTTTGTTTTTCTACAAGATTTTAATAGTTGATTAGTGATGATGGGTCGAATTGTAATGATTACATATTCGTGACTAGCTTTTAATTAATTCCATGCAATGTAGCCATATATGTATACTAGCTGTGTACCCGTCCTTCGTACGGGTTGTATGTATAAATAGTAGATCAATTAAAGAAAATAACATCATATTTAATTTTACAATATTATAATTACATTTTACATGTTTAATGTACAATTAAATAAAAGTTAAACTATTTATGAACCTCGGTAAAAAAACTGTCGATCAGTGAATCCTGTGATTCATAGATTATGCCGAGTGAAGGAGAGATGTTTATGAGACTACATTTGTTTATAACCCCTTAATTTTCTCCAAAATACATTTTAATATTTACTGTTAAGTTTAGACGCTCAGTGGTCGGCAACTTAATAGATCTTTTTAGAGAGGCTTTTTAGAGATCTCTCCATTCATGTCTCACGCACGACAAAGGGTATGTGTGAAATCTCCAGAGAACAACACCTGACTCCCCATAATTTTGTTTCATATTTCTTTTGAGGTACAAAATTTCAGCTTTATTGGTTGAGTAGTTGGTGTGTGATGATTAACACGCTTATATTAAAGGCCAGTGGGCCAGAGTCCTTGAGTATATTTTTATCTGGAGTAGGTAAGTGTCATTGAGCTATTAGCTGAATTCCTACCGAATTTTAGATCCATCAGTCCAGCAGTTTTATGTGTGCAAGATTTTTAAAAGATTGTATTTTGAAATTTCGGGGGGCGAAGCTTTTAAAAATCTTCGCAACGGGAAAAGGCTTGCGTTTTGTTCTAATGTATTAGTTACGTTTCTACCAAATTTCAACTTACAAAGGTCCAGTAATACTAATACTCATACGATTGCCATCAAAGTAAATTTGGGAAGAGCCCTATAGGAATCTTTTACTTATTTTATTACTAACGTATTCTTATTGTACATCTGCAGCCTAAGGGAACCACAGTGAAAAATTGCATCTTCATAGACATTGTCGTTTTTGAGATAAAGTGATCACTATGACAGTGAGTGCATGAGTCTGACAAATATAGAATTAGATCATATGCCCAATCTGAATACTTATGTTATTTATTACCAATCTTCACTCAACGTTTTAAATAATAACTACAAAATCTGTTTATAGAATAACTATTCTTAAGTGATCATCTGGCTCAATATAAATAAATGCTTTGTCCTTAAGAATAATATAGGATTTTTAGAACCCCGTGGGGCAGAGTCCTAAGGTGATTTAAAAAATCCCATTAGCTTAAAACCTTCTAACGCATATATAGAACATAGAGCAAAACTTTCATCGCAATCAGTGCACCCGTTTCCCTGTGATTAGCGAACAAAACATGACCGAAACTGGACGAAATCACGTTTTTGAGCTTCCACCATTCTTTTTCCAAAAGGCGTATGCCAGTTTAAAGTAGCCTAAAACTTTCTAACGCATGTATAGAACAAGGAAACAATGTTTCATCAAAGTCAATGCACCCGTTTTCCCGTGAAAAGCGAACAAAAACCTGTCCTTGAGCGTTACCGACAGACAGACAGAAATTGAGATAAGACTTGCATTTTTCTTGAGGGTCTCAAAATGCTCATACTGGACATTCTTAACGAATGAATGAGTTTTGAACTTTTCCAGTTGTGTGTTCGCCTTTTCTAGTGCAACTTCAACAGATGATTCGACATCGCGTACAGTAAGGCGTTTTTCTACCTCTTGCCACTCCTTCCTGGTCACATTTAAATCAAAGCCTGTTGGTATATCACGGATATTGGTTTTACACTTGGTACATTCATTAGCCATACAATGCTCTTTAGAAGTATCACAACACATCTCAGCAAGTAGAGACTTGTAATCCTTGGGAAAATTTGAACCTTCGAAGTTTTTCGAAAGAGCAGCAATGATCCAAGAAAAGTTAACATGATATTTGCAGACACACACATTGTGTGGCATGTCTGATACAGACAAAACATGTTCAGGGCGAAGTTTAAAGAATTTACTTTTTGAAATGTAATGACCTTCATTGTCAATCTTGAACATTTCATATGCTTCATTTATTGTGACTAACATATGCCTTTTTTTGCATTAAACTTCGTTTTCCAGTAACTGGGTTCTTCACAGACTTTTTATCTCTTTTTCCAGGAGCCTGGTGAGAAATGTTATCACTTTCATAGAAGGAAAGCACCCTTTGTTTAGTTTCTTCAGAAATGAGACGTTTCGGAGGAGATTTTGTGTGCTCTAGTGAAACGATCTCCACTAGTCCAGATTTGTTAGCATCACTAATAAACTCATTTATGACTGCTAAATTTTTTGAGGGGCTATAAGGAAGTGATTGCTTCACCTTAGAAACAGCTTTCCTCAAAGCGTGTCCACCGAGATCGTCATGTCCGAGTTCGTCACATCTACGAAAATCAATGAGCCGTACTAATTAGGGTCGGCCGTCTACCTGCCCCGCCGGGTATGTCATGCCTCCTCCGCCCGAACGGGAACAACTTATCCTAGTCACAGATCACAAGAGAACGGTCAAATACCGTTCTGAATCTTTACGCTCAGAGTTAACTGATGTTGGTTCTTCATGTAGCTGAAAATTACAACTAGCCTGTACATTTCGCCGAGCAATATTAAAAGTGTTAAATATAAGTTCAATTAAACTTTTATTTATGATAGGATTTGGTTGTTATATTTATTAAATTCTTAAATTGTAAGAATGTATTTAACATATTTTTAAGTAAGTAATTGCGAAAATATCATATCAAAACTACTACAACTTTGGTAAATTTAAACTGACAGCTGCACTATTGTATTTATTTTATCCGCACGAATACCAAGCCCTTGCTAATGAACAAACATGCACATTTGCATTTTTTTAAACTCTATTTGAAATATAAACAGCAATATTCTTTAAAAATTTTAACATTCCGCTTTATCAGTTGATAGTTGCTCTAATAATGAAGAGTCCACATGATTTAATAGTTGACGGAGTAAACATCCTGAAAATGTAAAATAAGCGAGAACATTATTACAATTAACACAGTAAAAATGCAATGTTATGCTTTGCAAAAGATGAATGTTTATCTCACCTTTTGTATGACACTTTTCAATTTTGTAACACGAATCCTTTTTTACTAAGGCTGTTTTCGGACTCACGAACAAACATCAATCGGCCTAATTCATCCTTTCAGTGCGATATGTAGTGGTATGACTTCAATTTTGTCATCAATTTTGTCACGAGTTAGTTAGTATAATTTTTAGCTACATGAAGAACTAACATCAGTAAACTTTAAGCGTAAAGATTCAGAACTGTATTTGACCGTTCTCTTGTGATCTGTGACTAGGATAAGTTGTTCCTGTTCGGGCGGAGGAGGCATGACATACCCGGCGGGGCAGGTAGACAGCCGACCCTAATTAGTACGGCTCATTGATTTTCATAGATGTGACGAACTCGGACATGACGATCTCGGTGGTAACCCCTCAAAGTGTTTGTGCACTTATACGACCCAAGGCGATTAGAATTTTTATTTATTGGCGTCAACTGACACTTTTTTTTTTCTCGCGCTGCTCTTTTGCGAAGTCGTTCCATTTTTCGATGTTGTTCTATTAACTTTTGATCTGAAAGTCTTTTCTGCTTCTCCATTTCTCTCTTAGCTTTCTTCCTTTCTCTATCTTTTTTCAAATGATCTTGCCATAATTCTTGGCTGGCCTTTTTCTGAGCACGGCATTTTTCCATCCGATTTTTGTACTTGGGTTCCATGATCTGAAAAGAAACGAACCACTACTATTGAAAGTTCTCTTAAAAACATAAAACACATTCAAAAGTTCTTTCTGACCCACAAGACTATAGGGGCCAATTTAGGCCTAGCCTAATGGCATAACTTCATAACCCAATTTTGTATTTTTAAATTTGTCAATGTTATCAGTAAGAAAGTATCATGCTTCAAGTTCAATAATAATAGTTTGTTTACAAAAAAAATGTTTATTTGAAGTTAATATTTTAGGACATATAAGTAGGCCTATGTCTATATTTAACTTAGTACTTGCTTTTGATCATAACCTCAAAACTAATTTACTGCTATTAAAACTATAAAAACATATTACTTTGACTAGTTCCTATATGTCCCATCCGTTACGTGTCCCGTCCGTTACACTAAAAATTGTATAATAATATATCAAAGAATTTAATGCAATATCAAAACAAACTTAGGGGAAACCTAACCTTACTTTTTCAAGATGGTAATGTGTTAAAATATATATTAATGTGTTACAATTAAGTTAAACTGTTTTTTGTAACGGACGGGACATTGAAAACTTCAGTTTTAAGATCTTAAATAATGTAAATATCTTAACTCACCTTTAAAATATAAAATACTCAGATGAATTCTGAAGAGCAGCAGATTAATTCAGTCCCATTCCAAGTCATCAGCTGAACCAAAGTGTTTGTTAAAAACAACAACAATCAAAGCACATAACATATGATCTTTGCAACTCTGAATAAACAGCTGATTCCAAACCCTAAAAATCAACAAATTTTTTTGTTTTGTTATTTTAATAGAATACAAAAAACCCATGTTTTATTTAAGTGTTAAGACATGTTGGTATTTAAATATTATTGATTTTATTTTTTCCTATTTTTTCACTTTAAAAAAAGAATGGCTGTATTCTACGATTGCTAGTTGCGGAGAAAATTTAAATTTTCATTTAGCGGTAAAAGCAGTACGTTGTCCAATGTTATTCTTGTGGGGAATACAAAAAAAAACTATTTCTCTCTCTTATTGACTGATCAATTTCATTAAAACTTGATATGCAGGTCAAGTTAGCATTGACCAACAGAGGATGTTCGAAATATGTTGCCATTTAACCCTGGGGGGGGGGGGACAAGGGGACATTTTCCCTCTCAAAACCACTTTGTGTAGCAATGGATTCTATAGTGCCTCCCAAAAAGGGATTTGGGTGGATATTTCTGAAAACAACTATTTCAGACAATTTTCTGTACATTTATCTGCACTTCATATTCTATATTTAGTAAATACAAAATAATTTTTTCATTAAAGTTTGGCTTAAAGGGAGAAAGTATGTGTCAGTTTCCTGATACCGTTTATTAATTTTGTGCAAATTTTTAGATCTTATAAAACTTTTGTTACTTATTTATTATATGGAATACCATTTTTCACCGTGTGCCGCGGCAGTTAGGCTAAGTTTATCATAAAGAAACCCAATTGATTTGGGACAAGTAGGACTCTAGCATATAAGTATGATGAGAGCATGATCACCTAACGAGCCTAACTGCCAGAGCATGCTGTAAAAAATGGTAGGTACTACATATAATATGTAAGTAGGCTACCAAACGTTCTGCAATTGATAATGAAAAGAGTTTAGTTCTAACAAAGCCTTAAAACTGTTAGAAAGTAATTTTATGAATCTCTGACAGAATAAAATGTGCTTTACTTCTGTATAAATTGAGTTTATTTTGTTTCAGATCTAATCCCTAATGAGCTTATGGACGAGAGCATTACAGAGTACGCTAATGAGAGTGAGTAATGGTAAAACTAGCGGAAACGTTATATGAAAGTGTTGGAAATATTATTTCTATTTCTCCATTTGTATTTACAGTGGAATTTGGATAGTTCTAATCTCAAGGGACCAGTAAACAAATTCTAACCACCCAAAAATTCAAATTAACCAAGTTTTTAAAATTTTGTTTATATAGTACACGGGACCAAGCAAAAATTTGAGTATAAGAAGATTTTGAATTATACAAGTATGAATTATCCAAGTTCCACGGTATTTAATTTATATTAATCTAAGCCTGTGAATTAGCAATGTACAGGACTGACTTTTTCTTATTACCGTAACTTATAAACCTGCTTAGTACCAGACTATGTTATCTATGCTTTTGACTTTGTCCACCATTTATGTTCCTGCCTCTATCATTAAAGATGTTAATTATTCACTATTGCATGGTCTAATTAGAACTTCTGATTTTTGAACAGGTCTTATCAAACCCCAGAATTTAACAGTGGGTGAAATAACAGATACGTCAATGGAACTAAAATGGATGAAACCCAAGACTTCAAATCCAGGCCAAGTGCTAGAGTATCAGATTTATTACATCCACCATAATTATACCAACTGCAAAAAACATTCAACTCCTGCCCTCGAAGTGAAATACAATTTGACCAATTTAGGTATGACTTATTATTTTAGTAGTTACCTGCTTTTGTTTTATCATATATTACAAGCAAGTATTAATTAAAAATATGATTATAAGTCACATCAAAATACAATCAGTACGAAACTTAGAATAGACGGTCCCTAATCTAGTCTATCTAGTTGGTTTGTAGTGATATAAATAAAACATGAAACAAAATAGTACAAATTCTGGTTGAATTTCAAATAAGTGTTGAGACAATAAAAGCTAGGTTGGAGAATATGTCCAAACTGTGAGTTATGTTCAGTTCAGGGAAAATCTGGGCTGATGGGAAACAGTGTTTAGAGATATGATAAAAATGTTTTTTATTGCATTTGGGAGGGAATAACGATTCAGCGAAGAGAAATAGGCCCTAGTAATGAACAACTCAAACAAAACTCGTATACTCGGTATCATTACAGTTAAATATTGTGTGGACATTATTATTTTTTTATTTATTCACTAACGGATACACCATTCTACACATTGTCAAACTAACACTAGGACTAGATGGCTAAGTACTTTCTGTTTATGCTGAGACATTATATACGAGGCTTGTCCAGAAAGTAAGTACCGTTTCGTTCTACCGCCGGCACAGCGCTAGCGACGATGTTCCGCGCATGCGCATTAGTCTCCTTGGTTCATTGTTGAACAGCTGACGCAATTCCGGCAAAATTGTGTTGTGTTTACATTAGTTAGTGTGCACTCAAAATGTTTGAAACAATTTCTGATCCCGCGGACTGTGAAGTGCGTTCTGTAATACGATTTTTGAACGCAAGGAACGTGAAGCCTGCTGAAATTCATCGCCAACTTACAGAAGTTTATGGATAAAAAGTTATCAGTGATGGAATGGTAAGAAAATGGGTTCGGCAATTCAATGATGGGCGAACCAATGTTCATGACGAGGCTCGCAGCGGGCGGCCATCTGTTGTGAGTGATGAATTGGTTGAAAAAGTGAATGAAAAAATTCGTGAAAACAAACGTTTCACCATAAGAATGCTTTCTGATGAATTTCCACAAATTTCAAAATCTCTTTTGCATGATATTGTGGTTAATCGCTTGAATTATCGCAAGTTGTGTTCCTGTTGGGTTCCGAAAATGCTTACGGATGAACACAAAAAGAAGCGACTTGGCAGTGCATTGACATTTCTCACCCGTTACAGTGATGAAGGAGAAGAATTCTTAAACAAGATTGTTACAGGTGATGAAACTTGGGTTTGTCATATCACTCCAGAGTCCAAACAACAGTCAGTGGAATGGAGACACTCATGATCCCCCAAAAATCAAAAGTTCAAAACAACTTTGTCGAAAAGAAAAATCATGTGCACTGTGTTCTGAGACAGGGCATTCTGCTTGTTGATTTTCCACCCAGAGGGGAAACAATCAATGTGGAACGATATTGTGAAACGCTGAGAAAACTTCGGCGTGCGATTCAGAACAAAAGACGTGGAATGCTTAGTGAAGGCATTGTGTTGATCCATGACAACGCACGTCCCCATTCTGCTGGTGCCACTCAAAACCTTATTCACGGATTTGGTTGGGAACAGTTTGACCTTCCGCCGTACAGCCCTGATCTGGCACCTTCTGATTTCCAGTTGTTTTTGCACTTGAAATGGAATTTCGGAGGGCGCCGCTTTGACAGCGATGACGACGCTCAAGACGGTGTTCGGCAATGGCTCTCGTCAATGGCGGCATCTTTCTATGAAGAGGGTATAGAAAAGTTGTTTCCTCGCTACGACAAATGTCTAAACAATGATGGAAACTATGTAGAAAAATAGTTTAAGATATCCTCTTTCTTGTAGAAATAAATTTTGTTGAAAAAAATAATTATTTGTATGTTCTTTTCTAAAACGGTACTTACTTTCTGGACAAGCCTCGTATATACAAAATTAACAAGAGTATATAACAATAACAAATTAAGAGAAAAGAAAATTGGTTAATAATATAATACAGTGATAATAAATATGAGATAATGGTATACAATAATAGCAGTAATAATATGTAAACAATAACAGAGATAAATATGTGGTGTTCAAAGATTATATGTCAATAATGTGTGTGTAGATGACAGGACGACGAGAAAATTGACTAGCTAGCGCTTCGTTTATGGTAGATATAAGTTTACTGCTGCTGGGATAAATTTTCTTTATAATGAGAATCACACAGAAATTAAATTTAAAAGATTTGTATCGTAAGTTTTACATTTAGTATACACTATATTAAATATATTGACCCAGAAGTCAGAAGCTCCATAGGTTGCATGGTAAGCCCTGATAGCCGGTTCAAGGCTATATAACACACTTTTATTTGCAGAGGATCAGGTGCCAAAGGGTCAATTTTTTTGAGTTTGTGCATATGTGTTTTTAACTGATGTGTCTGTTAACGCTAGGAGTATGTTAGCTTTTAAAAGAAATGTTGCAATTTTAAAAGGTGGCTTGGTAAATGGAAAACTTCACTTAAATAGGATTCTCAGGTAGTTTAATTTTCATCAATCAACATATAATATACATACCTATCAAACTATTCTACAATTTTAGACCAAGTTGTCATGGTCATGCTACTTTACTTTTGGCAAGTTTGAAAATGAAAATATGGACATTAACTTTGCTAAGATTATGGTGCACTATGTTTTAGAACCTTATGCCCAGTACAAAGTCTTCGTAAAAGCTTCTTCCAACAATCACGACGGAGTGGCCAGTGACGCTGTGATCAAGCAGACTGATGTCAGTGGGCCAGGCCCACCTATGATATTGAATGCGACCTGCGTTGCACCATCTACGTTGGTTGTTTACTGGCAGCATCCCCCGTCCTTCAACAGAACAGTGGATGACTACATCATTGCTTATCGCGAAGAGAACTCATATGTGTTCAGTAACATTACAGTGAAACCGTGTAATTATACCTGTCAACAACTTTGCTCTTTCATGTGCAAAGAAAATAAGGTGGGTAATATTTAACTGGTTTTGTCATTTTTCACATTAACCCTCCAAGTGCACATAATATAAGTTAATGCTGCCTAATTTTCGGGTGCCGCACAGGCTTTGGAAAAATAAATCATTACTAATACAAATGTCTTACAAAGTACCATGTATTATATATTAATTTGTTCAGAAAATTACCCTGTACAAGAAAATATGTATGTATACGCACTATACTTACTCAATTATTTCAAAAATGCTGATGACTATAAAATCATTTTTTTTGTTTTCTTGAAGTTTTCTCTATGACAGAGCACAAAAGAGCAGTCCCATCCAACAATTTGAGATAGCCAAAATGTGCAAAAAATCATGCTCTTTATAGTGATAAATAATTCTTATACATTCTTATGGAAAATACACATATAGCCTTCAACATCAGTGCCTATGTCCCCACCTTCACTACCAGTATCAACTTCACTTTCCACTTCAGGTTCATTATCTAAATTCACAAGCAATACAAACTAAAACTATATAATAATCCATTTTAGTTGTTAGTAAACAAAGATTACTAAAACATAACCTCTGTAGCACAACAAGTGCACGGCAGACGTCTGCAACAACAATCGGCTGATCAGCAGGTCTGCCAACGTCGTTTTTTTCACTGAATGGTTACTAAATTAATATTTTCAGATAGATTATTTGTTTTTATTCAATACTATATAAAATTATCGCTGATTGACCAAAAAACAACAAAATTATAACGATTTAGGTTAACCCTTGCAAATACATCGCGATTGCGACATTAGCGCTGTACTCGTCACCGAATAGCATCGCGATCGCGATTTTTAGCGCTTGGAGGGTTACCCTCCCAGTGGCAAACCTCGCAATGCTAGGTATTTAAACGTGTATCTAATGTGGCAACCCTCGCAATGCGAGGATTTAAGTAATTTTTTTCAAATACAGAAATGGCATTGAAAAAGCGCTTGGAATCAGATAATTTTTATACCAATTGAAAGATAACATTCTAAACTTTAATTTTATTACATGAATGAACCTTATAGCAGCAGTAGATCGATGCAATTAAAAGTTATATTTGAATGAAAATTTTGCGCGAATTCGCCTTGTTTGTGTTCCGAAATTTCTGAAAAGAGCAAGATTCAAGAAATCATAGCGAGGTCAATTTCGGTCATAACCAGAAACGAGTGGTACCACTGCAAACAGGGATAAATTCCCTTTATGGTGGTGTTCGGTTTTACATTGAGATATAATCGTACAGACTTTGGCGAAATTAAAAAATAGTAATATTTTACTGGCGAAATTAAAAAATAGTAATATTTTACTGGCGAAATTAAAAAATAGTAATATTTTACGTGTTCAAGATGTGGCAGAACCTCGCAGTGCGAGGGTTAGCAAAACGCATGTTATATGAAGTTTACATTCATATTATATGTTTGTTCTTATATAAATTTCAAGAGGAAACTGCACTGAATATTTTTCATAAGGTTGGCAGCCTGTCTCACCAATCGGAAAAACTTGCATGACGCAAGATGCCTGTTATTGTTTGGCCCCAATAGCTGTACGATGAGTTTGTTTTTTCATTGTAAGTGAATTTATAATCCATGTTTTCACTGTAAATCCACGGTGTTTCCATGTAATGTGTGTCTGAATAGTAGTATTTATGCATAAAAAATACTAAAAGTGATAAATTCTGCAGTGTGAATCATAGGCCTAGGCCTGTAACTGCTGTCTTACAAATACAACTTGTCTCAAAAACGCGATAACAATTTTATTTTTATACCTTTTTACTCATAACTATATATTTTATTGTAGGGAAATAACTACTGAATCATATTAAATAGCTCATTTGAAAGCATTAGGTGTTATAAAAATATTATCTCATTTTGAATGATAAAAAGTTTGTTTTCAAAAAAATAATTTGGCAATTTCATATGTAGTAATGTTTTTAAAAACAACTTTTAGATATTCATTCTTATATTATTGCCTTTATAACTTTATAACCTTGAAATAAAATAAGATTTTGTTTTATTTATATATGAGGCGGAAAGCAAAAAGGGACCTCTTGTCAGCAAAGTAGATTTTTCAGTACAGTCGTAATAAGTCATCCGGGTATAAAATATTGATTTTCGGTTTTTTGCATATTACTACCATAGATTAAGCATACTCCTTAGGGGTATGTTTAATCTATGTTACTACTCTATATAATGTCGTTTACAAGACACAATTGATTACAAAACAGTTTCAAACAGATAAAAGACTCATAATAATCGATAAAGGAGGCCATGTTCTGCCTAGGAAAAGGTACCTCTTGTTGCTTATGGAACATTAGAGGTGGGTTGTTCTGGCCGGAACCGTTTTGTTGTTGGAACGCTCCAACGTTGCGATGGTAACGGAACCATCCCAAAGCTTGGAACTACCAGTTCCAGTGGAGGGAGCTCGAGAACAAAGTTGCAGTTTTTCTCCGTTGCCTGTCGCGGCGTTGTCATCTTCGTTGTAGTCGTAGCGGCCGCTCCGGTCATTCCGCTGCTCCACCGTTGCAGTGTAGCGGCCGCGTCGCCGTAGGGTGTGGAGCGTGGAGCTTTGATGTCGCGTCTTCTGCTTAAAAGCGACACTCTACGCTACATATCACCACGACAATGTCGGGTGCGACGGTACCAGACTTACCCTGACTTCAAGGTGTTGTACGCGAATTTAATGCTTTATTATTTGTTATGATTGGGCACATGTATTAACATTTAATTTTTGCATTTTGCAACAGACTAAGTTATTAGGCCGAGTAGTATTTTTACTTCAATAAAAATATGTATAATTCTTATTTTGCCATTTTTGAACTAAGGTGCAATTTAACTGTGCTATATATATATATGTTACATTAATGTAATACCAGTCCAGACAATCTCAGTTACACTGGCAAGATATAAAATATAAACATAACATATTTTAATCAGTTGGCCTAACATAGATTTAAGCTAACAAAATGTAATTATAATTGCGTTGTAATGTGTGATTTTTATTTCCTGTAGCCTAATTACGTAGACGCAAAGGTAACCTTTCTTTTCAGTAGTTAGTCTATGGTACCCCCAGGCAACAAGGAACGCCGGAGCAGTATGGTCACTACATCATACTTGTGGCACAGCGCGGCGCATTGCAACGTTGCAAAGCGCTACGGCATGGCCTCGTCCCCCGTCGTGTCGTCAGGTATCGCTGCAACAGAACTACTTCGTGGAGCGGTTCCAATGTCGTGACGGAACGGTCGCGACGGAGCGGGCGTCGGAACTGCAACGACCCACCTCTAGCGAGCAATAACATGGCCGACATGAGGTCCCATTTCTCAAACACACAAATCCACTTCGCATTACTTTAAAAACCAGTCTTCCCTGAACTCTAGTGGTAATAGGAGAACATTGTATGGTTATAATAATGCCCTTCCGACATCAGGTACCTTTTTCTTCGTAGGTTTATAAGCCGATCAATGTTATTGATATTACTATTACAGTAATATTTTTCATTTTTCTTGATAATATACTGTTAATAACTATTAATAATTACTATTACAGCATTCGTGGTAAGTTTGTTAAATCTAATTTTGTAAGTAGAAAGGTTTGCAGCCATGCATTATCAGTCAGCCAATCACAGCAGTTGTTTCTCCGTTCTTCCCTGAAAATCTAATCCCACTTTACCATCCGCTAATACTGTCCAATAATCACGCTGGTTTTACGGTTCTTACCTAGGTTCCTGTAATTATTTACAGAACCCCACGTCTAAAACGTTACGTTGTCGCAATCAGAGAATCACAGTCACTCTGCCATCAATCGTTCTATTACACAATAAGAAACGAAAAGAATATCTCTTAAAAACATCCGAGACTATTGCAAAGAAGAGTTTAGGATATTCTTTGCCTACAACCAGGACCTGCTATCAAACTTGAACCTCTACCCATGGATTATGCCGCCAGCTGGTCCTGGCCCTTCGACAAAGCGTCGCTAGCGATCAGTTAAAAAAAATAAAAAAAGACTAAAGAATACTCTCTTATATCATTTTAAAGAATAGATTTTAGGCTTTGTTTTGATATCAAACTCATTCCCTAAATGTAAAAATAAAGATTTTGTAGTGTTTCAAAGTTATAAAATGTGTTTTTCTCACAAAGCCCATTTTTATTTTACAAAACTCAGTCTGTAACTTGAACAAAAAAAATCGTAGAGATATAATTTTTTTAACTAACTGTTAGTTATTAAAAGCTTAATTTGAATATATCAATAACTCAAAATCGAAAATTGCCGACAAGAGGTCCCATTTTGCTTTCTGCCTCACATATTTTTAGGGCTAATTTTTTGGAATATCAAACTGATCGCGTACAAATAGCCGTTTTGCACTTTTTCTAAATTATTTAGTGTTATTATGTAGGCTATATAATTTTTGTTCTATGACTTGTACATATTTCTACGTAGGGAATTAGATAATCAACATTAGGTACATTTAAAATTTTTACCTAAAAAAATGGTTTGCTGACAGTAAGGTTTTACTTTCAAAATTTATAAAAGAAATTTCCAAAAAATTTTCAAGTTTTTAATTTTATTTTGAAAACCACCTTTCTGAATTTAAATTATTTTACCATTTTAAAAATTTCCTGTTTTTTGGGAACAAAACAAATATGCATATTGATATGTTTACTTCAAAATTTGATTTACTACTTTTTACTTCTCCCCCTATACTATGTATAGGGGGAGAAAGTAAAAATGTTCTTATTTTTCCTAAATATAACTGAAGGTATTAATTATTTAAGTCAACATTCAATTGACAATTGATTATTTAGGTCTTAATAATCAATCTGATGCAACCAAGGACCAAACCTAAATATAACTGAAGGTATTAATTATTTAAGTCAACAATCAATTGACAATTGATTATTTAGGTCTTAATAATCAATCTGATGTAACCAAGGACCAAAGTGCAAGACCTCGCTTTTGCTAAAGTGGTTTACATCAGGACCTCATTTATGTGTCCATACAAACACACACATATTTTAATATTCCATGGAAATGTTACAGGCTGAGATCTATAATCTCACAAGTGAAATGTATGAGATCAAAATAAGAGGCGCAACACGTAGCATTTACGGTGAAGAGAAGGAAATGGTTGGACGAGCATCAGAATCACGCAAAGTTCCGATGACCAACTGCGGGGTTGACAGTCATTACATGATGATCGGAGGCCTGAGTGCTGGAGTCATTGCAGGCATTGTATGTGTTTGCTTTGCCCTTCTACTGGCCATCGTGGCTTTCATCATTTGGAGGTTAGTTTTTTTCAGTTTATTTGATTAATTTTAGGGGTCTGCGGTGCACCGAAAAACCGGTACCGGTACGGTACACAACTAATTACCGTCATCGGTTCGGTACAGAACATAACCCCGGTACAGATTCGGTACGGTACAGTTTACTGCTTCAAACAATAAACAGAGATAAGCTAAACAATGTTTAACAAAATAAGTGGTTTAAATAAGACCGACTCCTATTTATAACTAGTCATTTCCTTTAAGGAAAACAAGCCCCAAAACTCGTAGGAAAAGAGACGTTGACAGGTGTTATTTATAGCTGAACGAGAATGGAGATAAGAAAGGTGTGCAAGGGGAGTGGGGAGTAGCTGGGTAGGGTCGCAAAAAATGTCCTTGAAGACAAGAAAGGTTTAGACTAGGAAAGCGTGAGGGGTAAGGGGGGAGGGAGGTAAATTAGCTGTAAGTCAGTTGTTTGTCAACAATATTCCTAGGGTGAGTGGCTGTAAATCAGTTGTTTGTCAACATCATTCCTAGAGTGAGAAAAGGAATACTATCCTTTAAACCACTTTCGTTCTACATTATGATTTCAAATTAAACTGCTTTTATTTATGTATTATTATTATTGTTATTGAAGTATACTAGTTAAATTTTTAAATTATATTAAAAAAGGTTTAAAAAATGGTTAAAAACTAATTCAAAAATAGCCACTAACTTAAATTTCAAATGGTAGCATAAATTTGTTATTTTTTACTGTGCTGTGAAATTTGTACATACATATATCTGTTATATGTTAGATTATCTTGTGTGGTTTTGGAAAATTCAACTAAAATTTATTATTAACAATAACCTAAATTTATTTTTTGATAAGGTTAATAGCTAATTATTTCAAATATGATATAGGCAAATTAACATTATATAAAACTGTCTTACTTTTATTACTTTATTTATTTATTTTTCAGTTTTCCATGGCACTTATGTTTAAATAAATGTACTGTAATATTTGTTATGGACTTCAATTTTGAATTTAGTAATATAATTAAGTAATTTTAGAATTATTTTGATTTTAATCTTCAGTATTTATTGGTCTTTTTTTCTAATTTATAATTTCTTTTAGTTTCACATCATACATAGTTTTATTTAAGTTATCTGATTTTACTTTGTATTAATGATGTAATAATCTCCCAATGCAACAAGAATAGTATTTACAAAACTTTGATTTTTGTTGTTTGTATGAATTAAACCAATAGTTTTTATTTATATTGAAATCAATATAATTAATCATTTAGCAACTTTGCAATTGATTGATTTTCAAGTAATTTTTGAATTTATTTCTCATGATTATTTCAAGAACTTGCATTAATACCCAATAATAACAATTTTAAAATGTAATACTCCGAAGATGCAGGTTTTAAAAATATTTTTATCTTTAGTATAGTTATTTATTTGTTTAATCAAATTAATAATAATAATTGTATATGACCTTAATTATTACTCAATAATTTGTTTATGATACATTCAAATTAATAACTAAATTAGTATATATGACGGTACATTGTACCGTACCGAATTTGTACCGAGAACCGAGGTACAAAATCTTTTACTGTACCGAACCGTACCGATCTGAAATTGTTGGTACCGCAGACCCCTAATTAATTTCCTATATTCTGGCAGTTATACTTAGTTGTGATCATAGAACTATAACTATGGAACGCCGAGTCAATGCAGTGTGGAGCGAGCCGGCTGCCGCGCTGCTCCCCCCACCACTAGTCAGTGGTCGCCCCGGCATAGAGCCATATAACCCTATACTCACGGCTTGCTAGCGATGTGTATCTGTTTGTTTTTATGTGCTAATTGTAAAGTTTAAAGTTGTCAGTTAATGCTTATGAAAAAAGGATATATTTTAAAATTAAATACAGTTATATTTGTTCATAATAATATTTATTTGTAAACGGATTTTTGTAAATTTAAAGAATATTACAACAGATGCAGTAAGCCAAAGCACATTTTTACACATTTAAAATAGGAAAATGTTGCTAAGCATTTGGCGTTTATCATAACATTATTATTTCTTGCGTGAGAAAACCCATATTAAAAAAAACAATGATCCTATTAATTTAATATTAATAGGAATAGTTAGTGCAATCACTGTTTGGAGATGATCTTGAAAAAAAAAAAAAAAAACGTTCTTGAACATGTTTACAATTTTATGTAAAAAAGTATGTATTTAATTTTCTAAAGAAATTATTTTACGGCGAATTAATTGTTATGAACAACTTACATGTTTCAAGTGTAGGAATCAAGGAAAAATATATAAAATGATTACAATAAGCGTATTTCTGTTATTTTTTGTTACAAACAAATTTTACTTATACAAAATACATGGGAAATTACTTTTCCCATACACTTTGGGATGGGTTGGTAGGCAATAGTTTTTACTCATGTTAATAAACATTTTTAATAATTGCAGGAAATGCACTTATGAGGAAATTATGTTAGCTTCAGGAATACCATAAGCACTTTCCACTTTATACAATTTCTTTGTCTTTTTAGCGAATTTCCCTTATAGGGAAGAAGCTATTACCCTATGGTCGGCAGGGTAAAACCTAGGCCCGGGACCATGATAACTTTTCGTTTCGAGGTCCACAGATGCCAAAAATACACAACTAGATGAAGCCACATACCAAGTTTCATCAATATACATTCATAACTTGTTGAGATATCAAATTGTAATTATTCTCCATAAGGATAACATTTGACAACGTACTGTGTTTAACACGTTGAATACCTTTATAACGGTTGGACGTATAACCATAATTTAAACACCGAAATAAATGTTTTTTTAAAGCTTAAGTTTTTGGTAACAACAAGTGTGCAGTTTTCACTAAAATTAACTGAGGAAAAGCTAAAAACCTTTTCCCCATAATATTATCATGGGAAATTTTATGAATAAGTTTTTTTTGGATTTTCTCTGCAACCACTTAACCTAGGTTGATGATTCAAAACACTGGTTTTTTTTAAGCTCTATAAAATTGACAAAACTAAAATTGTATGAATTTGAAATTTAAGAGTTAAAAATGCAAAAAAGGTTTTTTTGGAATATTTTAAACCCCATAAAACCCCCTTCCCATGGTCCGATATTTCTGGTTTTCGAACTCAAAGTTATGAATGGCACTCTACATATTTGTGGCAAATTTCATCAAAATCGGACTTTTTTTCAAAAGTTATCGTCTTCACGGACACATATATAGCATATATTGGGTACAACATCCCCCTAAAACCCCCCTTCAGATAATTTGATCCGTATGGTTTTCAAACTCATTCAGATAAATGCTACGTTACATATCTGTGTCAAACTTCATTAAAATCGGACCCTTTTTTCTGCCGCTATCGTGTTAACAGTCACCAAAAACAAAAAAAACTAAAAATAACTAAACTAGTAACCAAAAAAAAACTAAAAATTCAGTTTCCCATATAAACACATGTAAACAGTTATTTGGAAAAAACAGTGTTTAGTGCAGTTAAATATGAGTTTCTGACAAAATATTGTTCTATAACTGGAATCTACAGGTAAAAACACATAAGTTAAATCAAAAAAATATATGTTTGACAACGATATACCCTGTACTCTATATTTAACTTTCCACGATGCAACCCACGGTAATAGCTTTTTTCCTATACAGGAAATTCGCTAATTTATATAGAGGAAATTCGCTAAAAAGATCAGATTTTGATGCAATATACAAACGTGCAAAGCAACATGTAAGTTTGAAAACCAGTCGGATCACCCTAACATAAGGGTTTTTGCGGGGTTTTGTATCCCAACAATAGTTTTTTTTAAATTTTTTACATATAACCTTTCAGAAAATCAAATTGTAGAATTTTTACCATTGGATTCAGCTTAAAAAAATTTGGTGTTATGATCATGCTTACAGTACGTTGTTCAATGTTATTCTTATGGGGAAAATTACAAACTTTATATTTCACTTATTTATGAACGTATATTGACGAAACTTGGTAGCCTATATGGTGTCATCTCGCTGTGGTCTAATGCTATTTGCACAAAAACCCAAATTTTCGTCGGTAGTTTATGTAGCAGCATACCTGCGACGTGATTACCGCAATAACTGCATGTACCTCTTTTCAGTGATCTATTACCAATAAAATAAAATACCTCCCGTCGCAGCAAACCTGCGTACTCAGCGAATTTCCAATGCATTGATATGTTTCTCACTAGTACATAAAGCCTCTCACCAAGTTTGACAAAAATACATTCATAAATAAGTGATTTATTACATTTTATTTATTCTCCATAAGAATAACATTAGGACTGAGTACGCAGGTTTGCTGCAACGAGGAAGATAAGAAATGAGTTTTTATGCAATTATCAATATAACTGAACCAGGTGAAGCTACTTACCATGTTTTATTAATTTATGTTCATAATTAAGGGAGATATAAAACTTTACTTATTCTCCATAAGAATAACATTAGGGCTGAGTATGCAGGTTAGCTGCTACGGGGACAACCAACAAAACATTTATTTTTTGTGCAATTATCAATATACCAGTACAACATGAAGCCACATACCAAATTTCATCAATATACATTCATAAATAATCAAGATATCAAATTTTATTTATTCTCCATAAGGATAACATTGGACAACGTACTGTGTTTAGCACTTTGAATATCTCTGCAACGGTTTGACGTAGAATCACAATTTAAACACCAAAATGATTGATTTGTGGAGCTGAAGTGATTGGTAAAAGAAAATGTGAAGTTTAAAGTAAAATTAACTGAGGAAAAGCCAAAAACCTTTTTCCCATAAGATTAACACGGGAGATTTTATGAGCATGTTTTTTGGATTTTTTCCGCAACCACTTAACCTAGGTTAATAATTCAAAATACCATATTATTTGTTTTTTTAAGCTCTATAACATGGTCAAAACCAAAATTAAGTGTTTTAAAAATTTTAAGGTAAAAAATGCAAAAACCTGATTTTTGAAAAATTTAAAACCCCCATAAACCCCCCTTCCCATGGTCCGATTTTTCTGGTTTTCGAACTTAATGTCATAAATGTTAGTTTACACATTTGAGCCAAATTTCATCGAAATCGGACGTTTTTTACTCAAGTTATCGCATTCACGGACACATATATATATATATGTGTGTATATATATATATATATATATGTATATATATATACATATATATAAATTTGAACGAATAGTGTTTTGGACATCTGGGGACCTCAAAACAAAAAGTTATCATGGTCTCGGGCTTAAGTCTTACCATGAGACCTACGGTAATAGCTTCTTCCCTGTAGGGGAAATTCGCTAAAATGTGTCTGAAATAAACGAAAACAGCTCACAAACTACTTCACAACTTAAAATACCCCCGTCGCAGCAAACCTGCATACTCAGCGAATTTCCAATGGAGATATAAATTTCTTAATACTACATAAAGCCACTTACCAAGTTTCATAAAAATATATTCACAAATAAGCGATATATACAATTTTAATTATTCTCCATAAGAATAACATTGGGGCTGAGTACGCAGGTTTGCTGCAACAAGGAACACAAAATATTGGTTTTTATGCTAATATCAATATAACTCAACTAGGTGAAGTCGTATACCAGTTTTTATTAATTTATGATCATAATTAAGGGAGACAGAGCATTTAATTATTATCCATAAGAATAACATGGGGCCTGAGTACGCAGGTTTGCTGCTACGGGAGAATTATGCAAAAACAATTTTTTGGAGCAAATATCAATAGACCTCAACGAGATGAAGCTGTATACCTAGTTTCGTCAGTATACGTTCATAAATAAGTGAGATAAAAAAATTTTTTTTCTCCATAAGAATAACATTAGACAACGTACTGTGTTTAGCACTTTCAATATCTCGGTAACCAATTGACGTAGAGGAATGATCGAAATACCAAATTATGTGTTTTTTAAGCTGAATCGAATGTTCAAAACTAAAATTTGACTTTTTCAAAAATTATGTCTAAAAAATTCAAAAAACCCATTTTTGGGGTACAAAACCCCCCCAAAAAACCCCTTCGGATAGGTCGATTGTCTGGTTTTCGAACTTAAAGTCATAAATGCTGCTTTACATGTTTATACCAAATTTCATTAAAATCGGATAATTTTTACGAGAGTTATCGTGCTCACGGACACATATATATATATATACATACATATATATATATATATATATATATATATATATATATATATATATATATATATATATATATATATATATATATATATATATATATATATACAGTATCGAACGAATGGTGTTTTTGGGGTCTGGGGACCTCAAAACGAAAAGTTATCATGGTCCCGGGCCTAGGTCTTACCATGCCGACTACGGTAATAGCTTCTTCCCTATATGGGAAATTCGTTAAAAATATGAATCAGCCCTACTTAAGTCGTGCAAGGCCCATAGCGCGAATGCAGACGCAGTGTTGATTCCACTGCCTAATGGTGGGGGGAACCGAATGCGGCCGGCCCGCTTCCGGCCACACAGCGCCACTTGACTTGGCGTTCCATAGTTGTAGTTCTATGGTTGTGATGTCCTGATAAAAGTCTTGCGATGCTTGAACATTCACGATCCATACCAACAAAAGCAAACTTTATGGTATTAGGTTGTTATATCTTGCTCTGAGAGATCTTGCCAAAGTCAATCCGTACTTAGGACATAGCACCTGTGCTAGCACCTTTGACTTAAAGAATTAAAGTTGGGAGGCTGAATAAGTGACTTTCATCCAGAACTTGTTGGAGGAAATGCAACCAACGGTGTAAGTAGCACTGTTGTTGCCAAAAGCTTTGATTTGAGTTGCGAACACTTAGTGGTGGCGGGCCAGAAAATATTCATATTAGCTCACACCGTTATTGGCATTTCTTGCACAAGATCTAGTAAAAGGTAATTTATTCAGTAGCTTAACCTTGTTTAGAAAAATTGCTAGATGTTTTTTAAATCCATTTTATATTCATACAAAGAATTTTGGGTGATTTTAAAGTTTAGAGGTTATAATTTGATATTTGGTTCCTTAAAATCAACCTATTTCCTCTGTACAACATTCAAGACACCTTTTCAGTGGTTATTGAAGGAGGAAACCACTAATTTTTAAATTCAACCCATTTAAAAATATATACATATCCCTCATTTTTAAACATAATTCCAGGCATTAGACAGATGATCCAGGCAGATATTTTATTCTTGTGTTTACTGGTTTATACACAATCCACTTATTGTAATTTCAATTAGATTATTTGACCATGTTTTCTAGATTTGTTTGCAATCATTAGGTCATTAAGATGAAATTTTAAAGTTCTGTCACTGTTGGCGTGGAACTTTTATCAGTTATTCCTCCTTAAACGACAGTTGAATTGTTAACATTTACACAAATTTAATGCTCATTTTTGAAGAAGCACCTCATTTGATTGTGTTTATTATCTATAATTATTAAACTCCACTAATTATTGTTGTTATCTGTTGCCAATATTGTATTCATCTGTATTCAATGAAAAGGTATTTAGTCTTAAGACGCCAGTATCTATATGAACAATGTCAGGGGGTCATGGTGGCCTATACTAAATTTTGGAATGTCACTTTCAGCAGTTGGGATATACTTTTATTTTTATTAGACTGAATGTATTAGTTTACACGACTCATCACAATTTAAACAATTTTGGTTAACTGTTGGAAGTTTAGCCAAACTATTTGATTTGTTTATTAAACGATAGTCAAAAGTCAGTTTCCTTTGATAAACCAACATAAAACACGTACGATAAAATAGGATGGACATAAGATAAAACATGTTTTACAACTTACAACACAATATATATTTACTCTTATACATATGTACTTTTTCTATTTATGATGGGCCTACTTTGTACAAGGTACTGAAGGCAGCTTTGAATAAGATCCAGAGAAATTTGTTGGTGGATTGAGGTCCATGGTCATTTAGGTTAGGTTAGTTATGCTCATGAAGGCAATGTTTGTTTTACTGTTGGTACTCACATACAACCAAGTAAATTAACATAACAGTTATAAAAAAGTAGCCAACTTTGAGCAGTCATAAGTTAAAATGAGGGGAATGAACTGTTAGACCTGAGAAAATTTGTAGTTAATTACATTCTATCAACTACAAAAAATAATTGTAAGCCTACACTGGGGATAGTAAAAATATATTCAGTGGCACCGATGGCATGAATAGATCCATGTGTCAACTGGTTGGCTTATAAGTTTTAATAGGTGATAACTCAAACCAATAGCGATTGAAACTGGTATAGTGGTTATCAGTTTGCGGTGACTCAATTCCATGGTTCATACTTTCTGGAAAGTCAGGGAAATTTGCATGATAAGTCAGGGAAGGTTTTTAATTTATTCATAAATGCAAAGCAATAATGTTCAAAAATCAAAACTGATTAGATTGTTGTTAGATTGATTGTTATGGTTCAATGAAGAGGAAGTGAATCATAACTGTAATGCAATAAATGTATTGGACAACAAACAACGGTAAACATTAAAATTAAAAAAAATAAACAGGAGATCATTGGACGGATATAGTGAAGGTGGAGCTGTTAAAAAAAGAGCATTTAAAAAACAAAAATACCTACGGTATTTTAAATAAAGTGTGCATTCCGAGTTGAGAGTCAGGGAAGATTAACTTTTTTGGCTAGGGAAAGTCAGGGAAATCATTGACCAAATAAAAGTGGAATCATCTGAAGCGCATCAATCTAAGCCTTGATGGGTATCGGAAAATAGAAAAGTCTCTTTTGAAATGGGCTTGTAAGGAATGCATGAATAGTAACAGTCAAGAAACTGAAGATAGACCCAGTCGCTTAGAAGAAACTATTTCTGAGCCCTTATACGTTTCCGTTGCTGAAGAATTTGTTGATACCACATTAGTAACAAGCAAAGTAAATAAAGGACTAACGGAAGAGATTGAAAGTCTGAATGCCGTAATCACAAACCTCAATGAAAATATTGATGAAATCAAATTGGAAAATATAAAATTTAAACGCGAGAAAGTACTGCTAGAGACAATAATAATAATCGAAAAAGAAGAAGAAATTTTTGTTCTTAAAAATAAAATGAGTGAACTGGAAGCAAGTTTTATCCTGGTAAACAAACAAAGTAGGCCTAGTCTTATTAATTTTGATAGCAGTTCTATTTCACGTCCAACAACAAAACCACCGTCACCAAAGAAGATTTTTAGGCCTAATTCTAAGTCTAACCTTGAAGAATGTAAGCTACTGATAACAGGAATTGCTCTTTTGCAACAGTGGTAAAAAGAAGAAGTACCGTTAAGACTGGGAATGCATTAATTACCTCGGAGTATGAACAGGAAAATAGGTTTTTGTCACCTAATCGTTTTCAAGCACTCTCACCACATATAGAGAATTCACAGGTCAATAGGTCGGTGCCCGGAGTGTTTGACCAAATAAAACGTAAAAACAAAATTTTGATTTGGTCAGACAGCCATGGTAGGGATCTGGCTTGGGAACTAAACATCTGCAAAAAAGACATAGATGCTGTTGGCTTTGTCAAACCAGGTGGGTGTAGCAAACAAGTTTTAGAAACTCGCAACATCGAAGAAGAAAAGCTGAATAAGGATGACGTTTTGGTAGTTATCTGTAGTACCAATGACATTACCACAGCGGTCAAGCAAATGAAGCAGTGGAGTGGTGTTGTCACAACCAAACTGTTGCTAGAACAAAGAGGCCGAAAATTATATTTGTGGATTTACCCAATCGGTATGACCTAGTACCATCTTCATCTGTATACCGTGAAACAAAGCAAGTGAATACTGCTCTGAAGGAGTTAGCTGAGCATCATGTTAATGTGACCCTAGTGGAAGTAAGTAAAGCTGAACGTCACCTCCATACTAGGCATGGACTGCATCTTAAATAAGGCCGGTAAAAGGTGGTTAGCAGAGAAAATCCACGCTGCAGTGTCGCAGGACAACCCACTACCAGAGACGTGGCAACTACAAAATGGGATTGCTGCAGCGAGCAGCAGCCCTGTGTCGGGAAACGCCTGACAGTATGCAGCAATACACCCAGTGCAACATCCTCAGTCAACAGCAGCAACAGGCTAACTACAAGTAGGCCTAGTCTTAGTGTTTAACATTAAATATACAGTTAATTAGAAATAAGTTGGGTATGCTGGAGTTGTGGTTAGATAAAATAAATTGTGATGAATTGACGCTTAATGAACATTGGCTGTGTGCAGAAGAATTAAACTTATACATACCAGTAGGCTATAAGATTGGTAGCTCATACTGCAGGAAACATCCAAACATAAGGGGTGGCTGCAGTATTTTAATTAAAGAAAACATGCTTTTTGATGTGATTAATGTAAGTGAGTTTTGTGTTGAATATGTGTTTGAAGTATCTGCTATCTCACTGCAAAATAAATCTATTCTTTTTTCTATTTACAGAACACCTGACTCAGATGTTTGCTTTTTTCTTTATCTATTTGAAAATTATATAAAAAGGTTTGTTCAAAGACTTAAAAGTACTATAATTATAACAGGAGATTTCAATACTAATATTAAAATAAATTCGCCACGAACAGAAATCATTTCTAAACTTATTACGTTCTTTCAATTTATTTTGTTTGAATAAGGATAGTACCCGGAAACATTTTGTCTGGATAATATTATTACCAATCAATCTCAAACTTCATCTGGGTGTCAGGTTATTCAGCCTAATCTCTCAGATCATGCAGGAGTTCTTGCTTATTTCAATTTTAAAACAAAAAATACAAGTAGGCCTAAGCCTGATACTAGCAATTTTAGAATTAAGAGAATTTCTCGCTACCAACTAGGGACAACTTTAAGGTGAAACTGTCTCAGGTAAATTGGAAAATCATGTATAGTTAGTTTTAGAGATGTAGACATTGCATTTAATTATTTTATTAATATTTTGACATGTTCTTTAGAGGAATGTATTAGTTTAAGAAAGTTAGCATTAAGAACTCTGGTAAACAGGCAAAGATAAAATGGTTTACTCCTGAGCTAAAATGTTACAGGGATTTTATTGTTACACTGTATGATAGATATAGAAATAGTAGGGGTACACTTGAAGAGTTATAAAATAAGGATATGTATATAGCTGCTAAAAATATATTTATTAGGGCAAAATAAAAAAGCTAAGTTTGAGGCCAATTAAAATTATATAAATAACTCCCAAAATAAGTGCAAAGCAACATGGAATGTTATTAGATCAGAAGTAAATTGCAAAACTAATGATCGAGGAGTAGTAATTGATTCAGGTACTTTTAATAATTATTTCATCAATTGTACTTCTCATTTAATTGGTAGTAATGGGCCAAAGAGCTCAAGCTTGTCTTTGCAATATGTTAATAAGTATTTGATACAAATATTCTGAACTGTGATTCTTTTAAGTGGAGAAATATTCAAATAGTTGATATATTAAGATGTGTTAGTAAGTTAAGTGCATCAAATAGTGGGGATGTTTATTACCTTTCAAACAAAATATTAAAATATATAATTTATGTTATTATAGAACCGTTGACATATTCTGTTTAATATGATTCTACAACAAGGAACATTTCCTACAGCTTTAAAAAAAAGAAAAACTATTCTTGTTTATAAGAAAGGTGACAAGTTATCGACAGATATCTTTAGTTCCTTTATTAAGTAAGGTTATATTTAATATTGTATTAAAGAACAATTGTATGATTATTTTGTCTCTAAGAATTTACTGTGTAAAGAACAGTTTGGTTTTCTCCTAGGGTTAAATACTGTCAAAGCAGTAGAAACCATAGTCGAATCAGTTTTGTCAAATTTTGAAAACAAATAACTTTCTTCAGAAAGATTAATTGACCTATCAAAAGCATTTGATTGTATCCCTCACACCATTGTCTTAGAAAAATTAAATTGTTACGGAATAAGAAATCAGGAGTTGAAATTGTTAAGTTACTATCTCAAAAATAGAAAACAGATGGTAGCTCAAGGTAGTGAAACATCAAATTTTGAAATTGTTAGAACTGGAGTTCCACAAGGGCCAGTCCTTGGACCTTTTCTTTTCTTGGTTGCAGTAAATGATTTATCTTTCAATTCAATATGTTTTGTAGTTGTACTGTTTTATATGCAGATGATTCCACCTTCATAAATTCTAGCAAATATATTCAGGATTTGTTAAGTAAGCAAGAAACTGCTATAAATGAGGCACTACAATGGTTTAATACAAATTTCCCGTCTGTAAATAAAGACAAAACTGAGCAGCTAATTTTGACTTTAGGTAGGAGTGCAGTTGACATTAATATTAAATCAGAAAAATTGCTGGGAATCCATTTAGATAGTAAGCTAACCTGGTCTAACCACGTCCGACACCTATGCTCAAAGTTAGCTAGAGTTATTTACTTACTGCGTAAATTAAAGAACTGTGTAAACCTAGATGTAGTAATAAGCTCTTATTATGCATTTTTTCATGCTCATCTAAATTATGGTACAGTATTACACTCTGGGGCAATGGTACTGAAGCCCGAAAAGCACTCATCTGCAAAAGGAAGCACTTAGAGTAAAAGGCATAGATGATAGAAAATCTTGTGTACCTGCATTTAAATAATTCAAAATTATGACGTTACCTTGTGTGTATATATTTAATTGTTTGTTAAATGTTAAATGTAAAAGAAAATTGATGTAAGTATACAACCAGACAAAATGTACACAACCATTTTACAAGAAACAATATATATGTTAGAGATAGCTTCAGTTAGGCTTGAGAAAACCAAATCTAGTCATTTAGGTATGAAAATTAAATTATTCAGTAAGCTACCAGAAGCAGCTTGGGAAGTAAATTTAAATTAGGTTTAAGTAAATGGTTGAAAGACAATTTTTTTTTATTCTGTTAATGAATACCTTGCCTGTGATACTAGAAAATTAACACGTTCGCTGCAGGTACGCCCGTGGGCGTGTTCCCGCCACGCTGCAACTGTTCCGATAAGCGTGGTCACATTTTTAATTCCCGGCTAACGAATGACAAAAAAACTGTGCAGTGCTGTACTACGTTACAATACCACTGGACGTAGTTCTACAAAACGCCAACAGGTAGCAGCACAATCCAGATAGCAGTAGACAACCAGGGTTGCATATACAGGAATAAATATACTCAAAACTAACGCACATTACATAAACTGTAAAAACCAAATGGGTAAAGATAGCCGGGAACGGTTTGTGCCGAAAGACAGCTCGAGTCGTATACAAAACACAGACGAAAAATCCCCCGACCATACCAGTGTGCTGCCGAGTGGAGGCGAATGGAGTGGAGGCGGGCCCAGCACTAGACCACACACCAGTGTGTGGCCCGCAGCGAATGTGCTAAGCTTTTGAACAAAATGTTATGTTTTTTAATTTTTGTTATCAGATACTTAACCCTAGCAGTGGCCAATGGTGTAAGTGGGAAATGACAGGCTAAATTTGGCGATTTTGCAGACTTTTTTGAAAATTCGTATAAATTCAACCGTACAAGTAAACCGAGCCAACCTTGTATTCATTTTAATCGGAAAGAACAGTAGAATCTGAAAATAGCAAAATAAAAATGTTCTAGAAAGGTAAATACTAGGATAAAATGAAAAGAATAAAATAAATTTGATTTTTTTTATTTCAAAAGCAATCTCGGTAAAATATTTTCTACAGATTTTTTATGGAAAATTCATTATATTCATTTTGTAGACAATTCAATTCCCTACATAAAAATATATAACATGTTGGGGAAAGAATTTTGTTTATAAGTGTTAGGGGCATAATATTATAATAAACGGAAAAGCGAAAAAAGTGTAAACTGTACAGTGTTAGTTTGTTTTGTAAATAAGTAACGTAATATATGTATATGCTAATAATGATATATACATATTAGTAAAGCTAATGAAGTAAAGAATCCCAAAAAGTCATAATGTTAATGATAAAAAACTATTATCTGTTATAAATAAATGTATATAACAGAATGTTTTGCTATTTTTGCGTATTTGGAAAAAAATATTTCACAATATTTAGTCTATAACGTTTTTACAAAATTTTGTACCCCCAAACCAATATAAACATGTTGTAGTACATTCAATTACCTACATAAAAATGTATAACACCGAGAGTAAATTATTGTTTTTATATGTGTTATGTAGCACTAAACAAATAGTCGCGGACTTGGCAAATTTCACTAGGCCTATGTAGAAGTAAACACAACACTTTATTAAAACTATTTGTCACACTTCTCGAACACTACAACTCCGAAATAATACCTAATTTACTGATAGTTCACGGAAATACATTACCTAATGCGTTCAAAGGAATAACCCAAGATAAGATGATAAGGTAGCCTATGTATGATGCGAACGTCACGAAACAATATCACAAAATATATCGCAGCTGTTACACATTATGTTAGGAGCAGTGCTGTCAATGACAAAACTAAATTCTTCTACATTTCTTTCTCTTCAAAATATCATATTATTTGACTAGTAACTATAACTTATACTGGATATAAATCCGATTTTTCCTGAAGGACAGGAGCCGTCCTTTGGCCATTCCACAAAGAAACAAAAAACACCTGTTTTCATAAAATCATATTATCTGTCCAATCAATATGTCAAACTAAAAATTAATTCCAAAATGAATAACAACTCTTTAGAGGTGCATTGGTACCAACCACAACTTCCCGCGACAAAAATTACCCGAGCAATTTAAAAAAGTCATGTTTTGACATTTTTCCTAGCGTCGGCTGCAGGAATCTCGTCGCGCCAAAAATTCATTCGATTTCTAATCGTCGTGACATTGTTATATAACTGCTACAGGGTTTGTTTATGTAATAAAATGAAAGTTCAGAATACTATCTTTCAAATGATATATATATATATTGTTCACTTTTGAGTTGATTATTAGTGTTTTTTTTTTCGTTACAAAATTTTTGGTTCCTGAAGGACGGCTCCCGTACTCTGCCACTTTGAGGCGACACAGCCAAAGTACAAGAGCCGTCCTTTGGCCACTGCTAGAGTTAAACGATGTATTTGATTTTCCTATGTTTTTAAATTTTGTGAATATTGAAACTGGTTACACATAACATATATGTTGTATTATATTTATTCTGTTATTTTACTGTTACTATTATTTGGATGACGAAGTCTATTGCACTGTTGAACCATGCTTAATGACCAATAAATGATCTGATTTCTGAAAAGTGTGAACCATGTATTCATAAACTGTGAATAAATGGTGAATTACTTGGGTGGATTGACAGAAGACGCACATTGTTTCAGGAACTGCTTGCATGCTGCGTACTATTACTTGGAGGATGCCCCTCCCCTGCCCCAGACCAGCGTGACGGACTGGGACAGTCGAGATCCCGAGTCCACCGTTCCTCTGAGTCAGTTCTCCAGTCACGTGGCATCGTTACACGCTGATGGCGACATCGGTTTTAGCAAAGAGTATGAAGCCATCCAAGCTGTTGCTAATCATAATGAATTCACCACGGAGTACTCTCAACACCCTGAAAACAAACTGAAGAATAGATATCTTAACATACTCGCCTGTGAGTTGTTATTTACTAAACTTTTTCATAACTTGGGTAGGATTGTTACATAAGCTTGTGTTTTAGTTTCGTTATCACACCAATTTATATTTACTCATAGGGCTAATACATAGGGCTAGCTGAAAAAACATACTGTAGGTAGTACCATAGTTGTATGAGTTCCTTGAGCATTTTAAGTTCTTACATCCTAGTGTGAGGTCCTGTTAATAGTAAGCCGGATGTTGTATTGAGCAGGTAGATTCGTTGAAGGCCAACTGAGGTGTAGAAATGAGGATCGAAATTTATTGATTTAATTGTGTTTAAATGTTTTGTATGTTTGCTGACGTAATGTTAAACTAGGCTTGTGTCAACCGGGCTGTCCAAAAACTTGAGACACCAGGGCTGTATTGTGTATCATAATACAGAAAGGCAGAACCAGCTGTAAGGAGGGGCATAGGAGGATCTTTCCTCAAAACATAGTTTAATAATAATATTTTGATCGCTATAACTGTCAAAATGAATTTAAACAAACAGTTGCAACCATACCAGGCCTATAGTTATTTAATGAAAAAGGCTTATGGTTTTTGTGTGGTTAGTAGCATCAATTCCACACATGCAGAGTTTCGTAGAGTCTTGGTTGTTCTGATGTACCTGACTTCACCTGTAGTGCTCTGGTTGGAGACAAAAACTAGCCAGTGGGAGGGTCGGAAAAGTGACGGGGCAAGTGGAGTCCCTTGTCAAAATGTGTGTCTGATAACACACAAACAAAATGGGCAATTTGGATGATGAGTACAGAGGTGTAAAGCAGCAAATATTTTCAAGAGTTTTGGAACCAGAAAGGTTGGGCCATTAAAAAGGTTTATTCAGATTTTAAACCACAAAATGTGGGTTTTTAAATTTAGAAGTGCAATAAATGTACTGTCAGTAAATTAAATTGTATTAATTTGTATTAAATATATTTATTGTTGTAAAGTTAATAAAATTATGTTAGGTACCTTTGTTTTTAGCAAGGTGTAACATTGAAAAGTTAATTTGAAATAATAAAAACAATTTACAATAAATTCAAAGGGGAACCAAACTATGTTATTTTTGTAATATAATGAAATTGTCATAGGCAACAATTAATAAAGTCTAAAGTACAACAAAAGGGGAGAGATGACCCCCCTGATTTTCTGCCTCATGGGATCATTATCTATCATCACGGAAGCATTGTAACCTATTTTATTAATTGTAGATACCTGGATGATCAAAAATCTGTAATATGATTTTATTGAAAGAAGGAGGAATAATTGAGTTTGTAGTCAAATGTAGTGGCTCAGATTTATTTTGTTCTTGAACTAAACAGGAAAACGTAATAAAGAAAAGTCAAGTTGAAAAGTTTTGAAAAATCTGGGAAATGTTGATATGTTTGACAAATGATAAAGAATAAAACAGCCTGATATTGGAGAAGGTTTTAGCCTGATACAGTACACAAAATTGGAAATTTCCATGAAATTCACTCCAAGGATCCTGGAAGTACGGATCTCGCGTAGTCTGAAAAGTTGCTATCCAGGTAACCTACCAAATCCAATAATAATATTTTCACCCATGAGCAATCTGTGTTTTTCCCAAAACATTTTCCCAACAGTATTTGGTTAGTGAAAATGCTCTTGAACCCTGAAAATGTAAAAATTCAAGAAACTCTAGATTGTAGCTTTCTGAATATTTATTTATTGGTCAGCATCTCGTTCAAACTATTTGTTTCAAAGTCTTCAACAGTGAAAACCTAATCCAATAGGCCCTAATGGTCATGGTGTTACAGACGATCACAGCAGAGTCAGACTGTTGCCGTTGCCGGGGCAGAGCAAGTGGAGCGACTACATAAACGCCAACTACATAGATGGGTTCCAGCGAGCCAATGCCTACATAGGCACTCAGGGTCCTTTACCGTGCACCTTCGATGCCTTCTGGAGGATGATTTGGGAACAAGGAGTCGCCATCATAGTCATGATAACAAACCTCGTTGAGCGAGGAAGGGTATGATCTCAATGTTACTCTCGTTTTGTTTTAAATCATTATTTTTTTCAACTAGTTATTTTTTTCCTTGTATTCATCCCCTTGCCGCTACTTAGTAATGTATGTCGAATTTTTTAAAGTGAAAATAAATAGAGCATGATTTTATGTATGGTCACTGGTCCGTTACCAGTATCTGTTTCTCTAAATAATATTTATGTTTAGATTGAATTAATAAAACGTATGTTCATGGTACTTTAAATCTGACATAAGTTCATAACAAAAATACATAAATTGATACAAGTTAAGGTTTTTATTCAACTTGTGTCCAAATTTTGGGTGATTGAATTTTTATTTTCACCATTGACATTAATATTTGATTGATATTAATATTTGAAGCCAGGCAAACTGACCAGCATCAGACCAATCTAGTGGACGCTGGTTGGAAAAAAAACCAAAAGCAATCCTGATATTTAGGCAAAAAAATCCCATTTCATCCCGTTGAATCATTTTTCAAAAATACTTTTTTTATCCCGCTAATCCTTTAATTTGAAAATATTAATATTTTACCCACTAGAGTGCAGCATTAAATAGTGTTCCATTTAATTTACCAGCTGTTCTCTTTGTAAGTTTATATTCTTGAAATTCTTTAGGAAATTTTAATAATTGTGTTGTAATGATGGTTGTTTTAAATGAGTTATTTATTAGCGAATTTCCCCTATAGGGAAGAAGCTATTACCATAGTCGGCGTGTTAAGACCTAGGCCCAGGACCAAGATAACTTTTCGTTTTGAGGCCCCCAGATGCCAAAAACACCATTCGTTCAAAATAAATATATATATATATATATATGTATATGCGTCCGTAGGCACAGTAACTTTCGTAAAAATGGTCCGATCTTAATGAAATTTGGTTTAAACGTGCAAGGCAACGTCTATTTTCATGAGTTCAAGAACCAGGCAGGTCTCTATTTTAAGGTGGTTTTGGGCGGGTTTTGTACAAAAAAAATGTTTTTTTTACTTTTTACATTCTTTTTAAAAAAATTTGGTATTTTGATCATCGCTCTACTTCAATTGGTTACCGAGATATTGAAAGTGCTAAACACAGTGCGTTGTCCAATGTTAATCTTATGGAGGATAAGTAAAATTTTATATCGCTTATTAATGAACATATATTAATGAAACTTGGTGTGTTGCTTTATATGGATGGGGTTTACCGATATTTGCATAAAAAACCATTTTTTGAGGTCCCCATGGCAGCAAACCTGCGTACTTAGCAGCTATAATGTTGTTCTTATGGAGAACAGGAAACTTGTGACATTTTGCTTGTTTATGAACATAAATTGGTAAAACTGAGTATTTTACTTTATCTAGTAGTAATCCATTGGTATTTGGATAAAAACCCGATTTTTGTGGTCCATGATGCAGCAAACCTGCATACTAGTTATGTTTTTCTTATATAAATAAATAAAAAGTCATATCTCGCTTATTTATGAATATGCTTTGATGAAAGTTGGTAAGTGGCTTCATGAGGTAGTGAAGTACCATTTGAAATTCGCTGAGTATGCAGGTTTGCTGCAACGGGGGTATTTATTATTTAAATAACAGGATATAGAGTAACAAAATGTAAATTAACTTTTATTTCCTTATACATTATGCAAAACATTGTTTTAACCCTATCCATGGCCAACCTTCCGTTTCGGACTGGTTTGTTTTGTCGCCTTAGAGTGGCCACCGTCCGAATACGATGGTTTGGGACCGAAAATGTCGTAACGTTAAAAAACCATAAATAATAAACAATAAATAAAGTGAACAATATATATATATATAATTCAAAAGATAGTATTCTGAGCTTTCATTTGATTACATAAATGAACCCTGTAGCAGCTGTATAACAATGTCACGACGATTATAAATCGAACAAATTTTTGGCGCGACGCGATTCCTGCAGCCGACGCTAGGAAAATCTGCTTGACCATTTCCCACTTACACCATTGGCCACTGCTAGGGTACTAAGTCAATCAATTTTTACATTATGATCGGAATTACATGTATGTTTTATTCCGCGTCCCGTTTTAATCTCGTGGAAGGTCCAAAAATCCCATATAGCTGTTTAAGTGATAGGGATAGCAAATTATTTTTCAATAATAGTTACAAAGTAACTGATACAGAAAAAACATCTCTACAGAACTATCAAATGAAACGTAACGGTTTACAATTAATAACTTGTATTGAAACAGTTGTGGTTGCTGGGGACTTTGTTTTAAATTTTCATATTAAATCCAAATGAATTAATTTTGTTGCAGAGAAAATGTGATATGTATTGGCCAAAAGAAGGAACTGAAGTATATGGTTTGATACATGTGAAACTAATCAAAGAAGATATTTTAGCCATGTACACTGTGCGCACATTGCAGATTTCTCATGTAAAGGTACCTATTTCAGTTTTACAATTGGAAAATAACTGTCTTTTCATTTTGAAGTTTGAGATAAAAATATGTCGAATAAAAACGTGTTTTCAACATAAAAGAAGTTGACAGTTGGATAGAAAATGGGCAAATAGAATGTAACAACAGTTATTTCTACGAGATTTAAGCAATAACCTCAATTTGTGTGAGTCATTGGCTTATTGATCAAGGCAACGGACTCCGGAACCATGGAAGCGGCCCTGTCGTGGGTTCGAATCCCGGTCCTGACATGTAAATTGTATCATTACTGTACAACTCGTACTGTAACGGGTAGCGGCTCACCCATTGCTTTGCTGGATACATCCCACACACAGATCTATAGTCTATGTGGACGAGCATAGTATGGCAAAAAGAGGCTCCCAACCTCGTTAAAAACAAAAATTTAATCAAAATGGTGGATAAACAATGAGATGTACCTAAATTGGATAACAAATAATTACTTGTAGAATACTAAAGATCACATGTGGGGTTTACATTTCTTTAAAATGTAAGTAGTGGTGGTCTGGGAGACTGTTGGTTGTTATTTCTATACACCACATCAATGAAAGCCCCAGGGTCAAACTCTTCCCCCTCTGCCACTCGCCTCCCCTACCGCTAGTGGGCAAGAGGCACAGGGAGGGGTTTAGTGAACCGCTGGGCTTTAAAGGGTTTGGCCTGAAGAATAGTCTGGGTTATGTCAGTCCTGTGAATAAGGAATCTGGTTAGTAACATTAAAATCTAAATGGTATAAATTCTGGGATTAACAACACCACAGAATAAGTCAGATAAATAGGTAAATCAATTTAACATGGTTCACACTTTTGGAAAGTCAGGGAATGTGAAAAAGGTCAGGGAAAAAATTGGGAACATGCCAAAAGTCAGGGAAAATTATTGATGTTTTATACAAGGCAGGGAAAGTCTTTAATTTAATTGTAAACGCAAAGCAGTAGTATGCAAAAATCAAAACTTATCACATTTTGGTTAAATTGGTTGTTATGGAGCAATGAAGAGGAAGTGAAATAGGTGAGGCAAAAAATCTATTGGACAACAGTAAACTGTAAACATTAAAATAATAAAATAAACAGGAGAGCATTGGACAGCTACGGAGAAGGCGGAGGCCGATAATACAAATTTTGTTTATATTGTAAATAAAGTTTCCATTCTGACTATTCTGAGTTGAGTCAGGGAAAATTAACTTTTTTGGCTAGGGAGGGTTGGGGAAAATTTATGTTTTTGGTCAAGGAAAGTCAGGGAAATCATTAACTAAATATTAACAATGTTTAAAACATCTGAAGGGTGATGGATATTTATATAAAATTCTGGAAGCGAAATTTTTAAGTCAAAATTGTGGGAAATTTAGGAAATTGCACGATGATGGGAGAGGGCTCAAATTAAAGGTCTTGATCTCAAGGACTCGGGGGGAAAATTGCAGTATTTCCAAAAAATTACCAGCAAATGAGAAATAACATAAAACATGGGAAAAGCATGGGAGTTTAAAAACGTCTACTTTGTTTACATTAAAACATGTGATTAAGCGTCTACTTTGTTACGAACTGACATGTGTTCCTACTTATTGTTTTATTTTCCTCAGTATGTAAAAGTAAAAAAATCAGATAAGGCAGAGTATTGGAACAAGGTTAGGGGCTATGGCCCCTTCAAGCCACTAGTTTTACAATAAATTTGTTTTTGAGTATATTATTTATTAAATTAATCGTCATATATTTGTGCTTTACAGGCAAAAAGAAAAAAACATGGGAGCAATGATCGACTGGTGTACCAGTACCACTACACTAACTGGCCGGACCACGGCACCCCTGATCACCCTTTGCCGATTTTGAGCTTTGTCAAAAAGTCATCTGCCTCAAACCCCTGCGATGCCGGTCCTATCGTAGTTCATTGTAGGTATGTTGGATATTCGTCAGACCACACCGATCTGATTACTTGCGTAATTGTTCTACCAATCACACCTTGTTATAATGAAATTGTTTGGCAGCCGAATAAAGAACTATATGACTGTTTTATTTTAAATAATACTACTAAATATATTGTAATTAAAAAAACTTTGAGTTTCATATCTACAATTTTTACATTACATAATCAATTTTATTATTTTGTAACTACCAGACTTACCCACCCCCTTTTTGCCTTTTTTTATGTTGGTGTATATCCTTGTCACAAAAATTACAGTTTCAGTATAGTCACATACATAAAATACTAATACGGGCAAACACACAACTTAAACAAATTAAGTTTTGCGTTATGACAAAAACATCACGCTTCTGCAGATTGGCTGGATGTTCGGGCTGCGATGCGCTTCGACCGATGCAGACAAAGCTCGACTAAGCAAAACAAATTAATAAATTAATTAATCAGTTTGTTAATTAGTTTAAGTTGTTGACAAATCTTTGATCTTAACATTTTCCTCTTTTATCTACTTCTCAACAACCATATGTCTTTTAATTTGATATTTTTATTTTTATTTTAGGCATTATGATTATCGGTGGTAATGCAATAAGAAATGTTACTGACTATTCCAAGTACTTGTAATGTTATTTTTGTTATGAAGAAGTTGTATTGATTGACCACTGATTTAAGAGTATAGTATATTGTTTAGTGTTAACAATATTTGGTATCGTAGGCCTTTCGATAATGCCAGATATAATATTGTTTCTACGTTTGTCAAGCACCGTTTTGTTGCAATAGCTATTTATTAGAGGTGTGCGAATAGTGAATTTTTAGTTCGGATCAATTTAGGTTCAAATAGCTTAACTTCGGATCGGATATTAAGGGTTTCGGATCGGATAATTTTCGGATTCGGATATTTAGCCTAGTTTACCCTGATCTCTAAAACTATCATATTTTTAAGTTGGAACATTTTCATTTTTCTTGTAATATATAAATATACAATATTTAATCTAACTAATTTTATTCAAAACACAAGTGGTTATTATTTAACAAATGTATCTTTCTGAGTAATTGAAGACTGCACTACACATAACCTCACCAGAAAACAGCATGTCCAATTGGAGGAGCAATATACCAACCTCTGTACATACTCGAGATTATTATCTTCTCTGCAGTGAAAAATACAAGAAATATGTTTACTGGGTTTATAGGTATAAGATAAAAGTATAGGTAATTTAATAACAGTAGGCCTAGGTTAGGCTACTGAAATCATGTAATGTCGCCTTGACTATCATTAATCCTTGTCATTATGCTATAACACCTTAGCCTATCTGGGTGTAGGCCTAGTGAAAAAACAAACACAAACATATGGTCAGGCAAGAGAAACAACAAGGAAAGATTTTAATATTATTACAGCCTATTTAAAAGACCGGAATCACCGATGTTGATAGCAAAGTAGACATCACAACATACTAAAGGCCTAGCATGACATAGGCAATCAGACCCTACTGAAACAACAATCAGTATAGGGCTTCATCTCTGTATGAGTTAACCAAAAACTTCCATAACCAAAGAATTTCCTTTCTTTTATGAATTTACTAACTAGGTCTAGTTTGAATTTATTTTGTTTTCTATAAATTAGAAACTTTGTTAAACCTAGTTTAAGCAGACTACAAAGTGTCAGCTTGCATTTCAAATAGGGGTGTGCGAGTTGTGATTTTAGCGAATATCCCCTATAGGGAAGAAGCTATTACCTTAGTCGGCATGGTAAGACCTAGGCCCAGGACCATGATAACTTTTTGTTTTGAGGTCCCCAGACCCCAAAAACACCATTCGTTCGAAACTGTATATATATATATATACTCGCTTCGCTCGCTGGGGGCTTCGCCCGCAGGTCCCTGTCGTAGTACCTATGGCACATGGTTTAATTACGCTAATAATCCGAGGTCCTATGTATACTCAAAATATAAAGTAGACTTATTGAGTGAACAAATTTAGGCCTAGCAGTACAACATTAGAGTATATAACAATTTAAAAATCGCTCCGCCTCCGCCCCCAGGTCGCTGTTTGGCCACAGTTTAATGTAAATTGGTCCAAATTCTATTTAAGACCTAAATTCTACAACTATTCCAAGGCTTTGATTATTTTTAAGGGTTTAACCTATAAAATCTGGCCATATGCCTGTTGATGAATACTACTTGGTATGGAGACGTAGTATGTTAAATTTTAAGCCTCCATGTCTTATCTAAGTGCTTGAAAAAATTATACCCTTAACTGATGTATAATGTAGCTTTTAAAAGGCGTATTTTGAACCTTATAAGGGTTACGACCACCGTTAACAACCTGAAAAACTATGACTTTGGGTAACTACAAGCCTTCTGCAACAAATATGACATGATTTATAAGGGATTTTACCCTCGACAGAGCGCAACATAAAAAATGTACCCGAAAAACACGAAAAGTCTACAAGAGCTCAAAAACTTTGATTTTTTTGGATGTTTAAGATACTTAATCCTGGCGTGGGAGTATTGCTTAGTACTAATTGTAATGTAGGAATACTGTGTGATAAGTATTAGGCCTATAAGTTCTATATTAGAGCGACGAACCATTAAAAACCACGAACAAATCTATGGAAAAAGTTTAAATTAAAAAAAATCTAGCGCTATCTAAGGGTGAAGGGGGTGAGATACGGCAAAATGTCATAGGACTAAAGTTGTAGTTCGTCTAAAATCCGTGGCACGTGGTGGTCTTCGTTTTTCGATAGGACAACCGATACTAGGACCAGAAACCTTGAACCTGGTCTAGTTCAAGTATTATTGGTGTCACGTGTATGTCCAATAATATAATTTGGCCCAGAACCCCCAATACACCACTACTTATACTAAGAAAATGGTAATATCTAAAGATTTTGAGAGTTTTTCATTTTTCGACAGGTTTAATTAATAAAAACTGGTCATATTTCTGCTGCTATTTACTAAGTGTGATGTAGACATACTGCGTGCACAATATTAGGCCTCCATCAAGTATATTAACGTGATAGGAAAAATCTAGAGCTATCTAAGGGTGAAGGAGACGAGATACGACAAAAAGTCATAGGAACAAAGTTGTAGATCTTGCAAAATCCGTGGCACGTGGTGGAGTCTGTTTTTTTATAGGACAATCCGTTTAACCGTTAGAGCTCAAAAACTAGAATTTTAAAATAAGCCTTTTTTGGGGGAATTTAAGTATATTTTTTTAGGGGGGTTAAAATAAAAAAATTTCAAATTTGACAATTTTCCTGGGGGTTACAAGGTAAAAGCTACCTGCATGCCAAATTTCAGGATTCTAGCTCGTCTAGAAGTGGTCTAGAATTCGTATACCTCAGTGAGTCAGTTACACATGCGGCTGTATATATATTATAGATATATATATATATATATATATATATATATATATATATATATATATGTGTGTGTACGTGGGTGCGATAACTCTCATAAAAATGGTCTGATTTTGATAAAATTTGGTACAAACGTGTAAAGCATTATTTATGACTTTAAGTTCGAAAATCAGACAGATCGACCCATCCGAAATGGCATTTTGGGGGATTTTGTACCCCAAAAATGGGTTTTTTGAAGTTTTTACATGTAATATTTTAAAAAGTCAAATTTTACTTTCACCATTGGATTCAGCTTAAAAAACACACAATTTGGTGTTTTGATCATTTCTCTAAGTCAATTGGTTACAGAGATATTGAAAGTGCTAAACACAGTACGTTGTCCAATGTTATTCTTATGGAGAATAAGAAAAAAATTATAGCTCGCTTATTTATGAACGTATACTAACGAAACTTGGTATCCGGCTTCATCTGGTTGTGGTCTATTGTCATTTGCACAAAAAACGCAATTTTTACCGATAATTATCGTAGCAGCAAACCTGCGTCCTCAGCCCCCATGTTATTCTTAAGGAGAATGAGTAAAATGTAATGTATCCCTTAATTATGAACATAAATTAATAAAACTTGGTATGTTGGTTCACCTAGTTGAGTTCTATTGATATTTGCATAAAACCCCATTTTTTGTGTTCCTTGTTGCTGCAAACCTGCGTACTCATCCCCCATGTTATTCTTATAGAGAATAATTAAAATGGTATATATCGCTTATTTATGAATTTATATTGATGCAACTTGGTATGTGGCTTCACCTAGTTGAGTAATATTGATAGTTACATGAAACCCCAATTTTTTGATCCTTGTTGCAGCAAACCTGCGTACTCATTAGGGGTCTGCGGTGCACCGAAAAACCGGTACCGGTACGGTACACAACTAATTACCGTCATCGGTTCGGTACAGAACATAACCCCGGTACAGATTCGGTACGGTACAGTTTACTGCTTCAAACAATAAACAGAGATAAGCTAAACAATGTTTAACAAAATAAGTGGTTTAAATATGACTGACTCCTATTTATAACTAGTCATTTCCTTTAAGGAAAACAAGCCCCAAAACTCGTAGGAAAAGAGACGTTGACAGGTGTTATTTATAGCTGAACGAGAATGGAGATAAGAAAGGTGTGCAAGGGGAGTAGCTGGGTAGGGTCACAAAAAATGTCCTTGAAGACAAGAAAGGTTTAGACTAGGAAAGCGTGAGGGGTAAGGGGGGAGGGAGGTAAATTAGCTGTAAGTCAGTTGTTTGTCAACAATATTCCTAGGGTGAGTGGCTGTAAATCAGTTGTTTGTCAACATCATTCCTAGAGTGAGAAAAGGAATACTATCCTTTAAACCACTTTCGTTCTACATTATGATTTCAAATTAAACTGCTTTTATTTGTGTATTATTATTATTGTTATTGAAGTATACTAGTTAAATTTTTAAATTATATTAAAAAAGGTTTAAAAAATGGTTGAAAACTAATTCAAAAATAGCCACTAACTTAAATTTCAAATGGTAGCATAAATTTGTTATTTTTTACTGTGCTGTGAAATTTGTGTTAGATTATCTTGTGTGGTTTTGGAAAATTCAACTAAAATTTATTATTAACAATAACCTAAATTTATTTTTTGATAAGGTTAATAGTTAATTATTTCAAATATGATATAGGCAAATTAACATTATATAAAACTGTCCTACTTTTATTACTTTATTTATTTATTTTTCAGTTTTCCATGGTACTTATGTTTAAATAAATGTACTGTAATATTTGTTATGGACTTCAATTTTGAATTTAGTAATGTAATTAAGTAATTTTAGAATTATTTTGATTTTAATCTTCAGTATTTATTGGTCTAATTTTCTAATTTCTAATTTCTTTTAGTTTCACATCATACATAGTTTTATTTAAGTTATCTGATTTTACTTTGTATTAATGATGTAATAATCTCCCAATGCAACAAGAATAGTATTTACAAAACTTTGATTTTTGTTGTTTGTATGAATTAAACCAATAGTTTTTATTTATATTGAAATCAATATAATTAATCAGTTAGCAACTTATGCAATTGATTGATTTTCAAGTAATTTTTGAATTTATTTCTCATGATTATTTCAAGAACTTGCATTAATACCTAATAATAACAATGTTAAAATGTAATACTCCGAAGATGCAGGTTTTAAAAATATTTTTATCTTTAGTATAGTTATTTATTTGTTTAATCAAATTAATAATAATAATTGTATATGACCTTAATTATTACTCAATAATTTGTTTATGATACATTCAAATTAATAACTAAATTAGTATATATGACGGTACATTGTACCGTACCGAATTTGTACCGAGAACCGAGGTACAAAATCTTTTACCGTACCGAACCGTACCGATCTGAAATTGTTGGTACCGCAGACCCCTAGTACTCATCCCCAATGTTATGGAGAATAATTCAAATTTGATATATCTCTTATTTGTCAATATAATGAAACCTGGTATGCGGCTTTATGTGGTATTAAGACATGTAGTTTGCATTGGAAATTCGCTGAGTACGCAGGTTTGCTGCGACGGGGGTATTTTGTAATCGATCCGAGTAATGAGAATTATTTTTGAGTTTTGAGTATTTTCGAGCGAGTATTTGCCATCAGTTGGTAGTTTAATATAGTGTAATGGGATTCGGATACCAGCCTCGATTTGATAATCTAAACATGGTTTCTAACTAATACATGAGTAGCAAAACAATGTTTTGGCCAGTACAATCAAACTGGATTACGTATTGACAAACAAAACATGGTTTGACTTCGTTTCTGGCCGATAAAACAGGTTACGGTTGTCATTTGGCCAATTTCACATGGTCCAGACATCGCTTATAATCAATATTAGATGACAAAATCGTAAGTTACGGCTGAAATTACGTGGTCCGATCGTCATTTTCGGCCGATTTTACGTGGTGCGATCGCCTTTTGCGGCCGTTACTACGCGTTTTGGCCAGTCACAATCGTTCTCGGTCGTCATTTTCGGCCGATTTTACATGATGCGATCGCCTTTTGCGGCTATTACTACGCGTTCTGGCCGGTCACAATCCGCGGTCGTCATTTTCGGCCGATTTTATATGATGCGATCGCCTTTTGCGGCCGTTACTACGCGTTTTGGCCTTTAGCAATCGTTCGTGGTCGTCCAGAAATCGGTGGGAAATACTTGCTCGAACTTTCGAGTAGTTTTCAAAACTTCGAGTCGAGTTCGAGTATTAAAATACTCGTCCGAAAACTCGAAGTTACGAGTATTTGCACTCCCCTAATTTCAAACAATCGGCCACTTCACTATCGGCTTCATTCTTTTTAAAGAGTTTACATATTATGCTTTTTTCCTTTACGGTTCCATTTTAAATACATGAATGTAACTAAATCAAATAATATCCGAACGATGAAATCTGTATAAATAAATAATACAGATAACTAAGCGATGCCTTATTCTTGAATCTGTCGTCTGGTCGTCGCTGCTTTAAACGTAGTCGTAAAGATACTCGACGAGCTTAATATATCTAGAGGTCTCGTCCGGGGGTGAAGAAATGAAGTCTTTTCTTGAAGTATAAGAGCTCTAGCTAGATAAAGCTCGTTGATCATAGCGGGAAACCTCGCCGTAGAGAAAGTTATGCAACTCGTATTACTCTACTCAGTGTTTTATCGCGATACGATACATGATTAAAAATATCGTATCGATGAATTAATACGAGTTACGTACCGAAAACATTCAAAGCGACAGGAATTGCTTCATGTTACCTTGAACGACGTCTAGAGTCAAAATGTTTATTAATGGTCCAAACATATTTATTGTTTTGTTTCTACCTTTTTATCCCCAGGCATACAGTCTATTTGAATAAGTCGGATTTCTACTATACCTTATCGAATATTGATAAAGCCTTCGGATCGGATTCGGATATCCGATCCGATCCGAAACCGAGCCGGCTTCTCGGATATCCGCACACCTCTACTATTTATAATCTATTGTGTCATATTCATAAGTAATTTAAAACAATATCTGTTGACAGTGTTGAAACTCTCAACATCCACAACTTTAGAAAAGTGAACGTTCAGAAACTTTTTGCTTTCAATCATTCATTTGTTGTAATGGTCTTGATGGCTGTTTTGTTTGTTTGTGTCATAAGTAAAATGCTCCCATTTCAAAGTGCATTTTATTTGGTTTAAAGTGACATTAGTATTGTAATTTGTGAGTAAAATCAATATATACTAAATTGTGAAGCTAATAGGTAAATCAGTTGTTGATTACATCAATAAATAATTCAGTAAAAATAATTTAAGTATTACTTACAAATCAGTTCTCATGAGCAGTAATATTTCATAATATTTGTTTAACTTTACTTGGTTTTTGTTGGCACACTCAAGTATTACATGAAGATCAAGAATCCATTTAATAAAATTTTACTAAACAATATAACAAAAATAAAATAAATAATATATTAACCACAGAGTACTATTTTATTGAAGAACTACAGTATAATTTAGCAACTTGAAGATTCATCCGCTTAACTGACAAGGATAAGCCTGAAAGTAATCCAGCTGGGAGTTACGTCACTAGTTAGATTGTCCAACTCATTTGAACACCTGAAGTTTGACCCCAAACTGATAAGAGTGACAACAAATTATCTCCTCAAAGGACCCTTGTTTTGAATCACTGGCAATATATCTTCCACTTTCTGGATATTTATGACAATAAAACTCCTGTAAACTTTTCTTGTTTACAAAATTTGTTACTCCCGAATTCTTAGTTTTAAAAATATTTATTTAATCTCTCACTTTATTTTGGTGCTGACAAAATATATTATGCTGGCATAAATGGTACATGCATTTGAATTTGTTTGATTTTTATTCTGGCAAATGACTGACTTTACTTCAGACTGGTAACTATTCATTTTTTACTGTTTCAACAATGAACTCTCAAAACACAATTGTAGTCCCACCTGGATGGAAACGAAGTGAGGTTGTTAGGAAGAAGGGCTTAAGGGCTGGTAATATTGACATATATATTACTTCATCAACGGGAAAAACATTTCAATCCAAGAAAGAACTTGTAAATTATATTAAGGAAAAAATCTTCCGTACAAAATAGAAGATTTTCATTTCAGTACAAGAAATAAAAATTTGTTTGACACAGGAAACTCAATATCTGAAACCGTGAGCTTATCTGACTCTTCAATATGCTCCGGTTTAGATTCTGTTTTGCAACCACCCTCGTGTGTTTTACCTGATGGCGATGAAACAGAATCTTTAATTTTTCCAAAAACCAACTCAGCAGTAAGAAATGGTGTTCAGAGCTGTTCCGACTATTGTGAAAATGCCATAAATACAGAGCCAAGGATTTCCTGGTGTTTTTCACTAATGGAGGGTGAATGGGTTACAGACGACACGATACAGGCTCATTTTAGTTTGATGGAATCAGTTATTGATGACAGATTTGAGATCCATTTCATGAACCCTGCAATAAGTCAGGCAGCAAAATGCCTTAGTGACACAAAAGTCCTTTTGTCTCCGCTTAAACTAGATGAGAAATCGTACATTTTTGTCCCTATTAATGATGCCATGGATATATCAGAGAGAGACAGTGGAACTCACTGGAGTCTTCTTCTTTTTGCTAAAGCTTCAAGCAAGTATTATTATTTTGACTCTGTTGGATCATATAACTATCAGTTAGCTGAAAAAACTGCAACAGCCTTAAGTGAATATTTGGGTGTTCAAACTGACGTACAAATTGAAATTTGCCAAACCCCTCAGCAAAATAACAACAAAGACTGTAGCATATACATGATATTAACAACTGAATCACTAATAAATCAGATAACATGTCAAAAACTAGAGCTCACATCAAACAAGCTCCAGTTCCAAATCCCAAACATTACTTTTTTGAAGTTTGGACAAAGCGAGCTCAGCTAGCCACAATGATGTATGGAAGTCGTTATTTCCATCTTAGTATTGGAAATATAATGTCCTCAATGATAAAGTCAGCACCCAAAAATAGTCAAAATACTCCAAAAAGTAACATCAGTACACAGACTCACGATCAAACAGGCTCAGCAAATTCTCATTCACAATCTAGGGAGGAGCAGAAAAGAGAGGAGGTAAAACGATTACCTTCTCAAAAGTGGCAGTTGGTGCCCAAAAAAAGGAAAAGTAATGTAAAAGATACCACAGTAAAAAATAGCCCTACCATTAGTCTAGAAAACCGCTATCAACATATTTCAGTATCTGAAGAGACAGTCAATACTCTCACAAACAATCTTGTTTGACAGAAAAGACAGCAAATAAAGATAGGAAAGAAACTAAAAAGAAAAGTTGGTTTACAGTTGGAGATCAAAGTAAAAGTTTAGAAAACAAACCTAGTAGGAAAGTTAATATGACTCTCTTCTCAGACAGCCAAGGGAGAGATGTGGCACTGAAATTAAGTGAAGCCAGTCAACAAGAGATTAAGGCTGTAGGTGTTGTTATGCCAAATGCCACTCTTGCCCAAATAGCAGTAGCAGCGGATGAGGCAACTGGATACGGTGACGTTTTACTTCTCATAGGTGGCAGCAACGATAGTCTAAAAAATGACTTCACTCCTATTTTCCAGTCTCTAGAAAAAAGCTTAATTAAACCCAGTCAGGAAAAAACCATTCTCATAACAACTGTTCCAAAACGATATGACTGTCCTATACATGATCCAGTTCATAGCAAGATAAATCTTTTAAATAACTATATAAAAGAGCTAGTCGTTCGAATTCCAGCTACTAAAGTGGTAGACTTAAGAAGTCTCAAGAGAGCCCATTTTACAAAGCACGGGCTTCACTTAAATCACAGAGGGAAAAACAAATTAAGTTTGCTAGTTTTGGACACTCTAAAGAGTGTATGTTTAAAAGACCCTTCCAAAAATGAAAAAGTAAAAGTGTACACAAACACAGGCAAAAAAAATAATCAAAATTTACCTTGCAAAGAGAATTTCACAAACAACATCAGGGTGATTGAAGCCAATATGCGGGATATTGTAATGGACTACATGGATGTTAAGCCTTTGCTGACTGCATCTCAGGAGACCTCAATGATGAGAAACAGATGAGCGCAGGAGTTGCGGTGGTTTTCAAAAGTATTTTTGGCAAACCAACAGCCTCAAACTGCCTCAGTAAACATTTATCATGCCAACAAATTTCAGGTGGCTCAGCAGTTTACAGTCTGATTACTAAAAACAAGTACTATTACAAACCTAGCAAAGAAGATTATGACTGTGCCTTCAACAAACTCACTGAAGATTTTAAAAGAAAAGGTTTAAACGAGTTAATATGTTCCCCCATGAGATGTGTCAGGGATAATATAGCTGTTTCACATTTTGCTGAGAACATTTTAAAATTTCAACATTCCACAAACTCCAGAGTTTTAATAGTGGTATTCAATGAAAGAACAACAAAACCTATCAGGAAAGGTCTCTCGTATACAGACTTCTTAGTTCAGTTGAAATATGAAATATCCAAGCAACACCTGCAATATGAAGCCATAAATAAAAACAATTTTGAAAACGCTAAATTATCAAGGGGCTGTGACGCAAGCAGCAGTAGAGCTAGTTTCTGTTCTCCAAAGCCAGACAATCTCAACACCTGCGGACAGCTTCCCTCCACAATCTCCCCAGCAGACATGAACAGCTTCCCTCCTCTGCCAGACCACAGTGTTAGTGTCAGTGAAGTGTTGAATGGGCAATAAATATAGTGAGAGTGGTGTAACTACTTCACAGACAGACAATGTAACTAACAAAAAAAATAGTAAAAGCTTTGTAACACAAAGCAATAATTTTTTAGTCTCCATGACAAAAATTATCCAAACAAGTTGACAAAAGATAGAGAAGAAATAACCTTAATGTATCAGAATATCCAACACCTATCATCTCGATTAGACTTATTATTACAAATAAATTTGGAAGAAATAAAACCTGATATTATTGCTTTGAGTGAACTTAAGATGTTAGAATCTGATTTGCCGAGGTTAAATGTAGACGGTTTTAAATTATGTTCTTACTATACGCGTAGAACCACAGTTGGTGGAGGAGTTATTATTTTATGCAAGAAAAATGTTGTATTTAAAAGAATAAGTTTGCCAACGGTGCAGGAATCAGTGGTAGACAAAGAATTTGAATGTTGTTTTACATTAATAGAAGCAGATAATTTTTCTTTTGTTTTATCATTTATATACAGGACTCCTCAATATAAATTTGAACAGCCATTTCTAAGAAAATTTGAAACTTACCTGGAAATTTTAACAAAAAAGTATAAAAATATTGTAATAGTAGGAGATTTTAACATTAATGTATTAGAAAATAAATTAGTTTATAAGAGATTTTGTAATAGTTTAGGTATGTTCAATTTACATTACTTGATAAATTTTCCGACTAGAGTCACAGATACCACAGAGACTGTGATTGACAATATTATTACAAACATCCACATAAATAAAAATGTAAAAGTTATTGCATTAATAACTGCAATGTCTGGCCATGACGCTCAACTATTTAAGATACAAAATGTTAGCACAAAAATTTGGAGACAGACTAGAACTAAAAAGTTGTGCAGGAAATTTAGTAAGCAGAATATTGAAACACTTTTACATCACTTATCTCAGGAGTCGTGGTTGGAGCTATATCTGTCTCCAGTAGCCTCAAAATTTTCAGTGTTTAATAATTTATTTATGTACTATTTAAATATAAGTTGTCCTAAAGAATGGAATACATTAAAATTTAATAGTAATAAGTGGATTACACAAGATATAAAGAACAAAAAAGCGAGTATTATAGAGTTAAGTCATGCCTGCCATTTAATGCATGATGATAACAAAAAATCCATTTTGAAAGTAAAGAAAAAAGAACTTAAAAAGGACATAGTTAAATTGAAAAAAGAATATTTTGATAATAAAATAAATCAATCTGATAATACTACTAAAACCACATGGAAATTATTAAATCAGGAGATTGGTATCTGTAGTGACTCTCAAATGGAAATAGGTATTTTTGAACAAAATAAAGTTGTAATAGATCCAGTAGAAGTAGGTAATAAATTTAATGATTTTTTTTATTGGTGTCGTTGATGAGAAGATAATACCTAATATTAGTTCAAACCCACTGTCATTTTCAAAGGAGTATGATAAAGGATCTTCACCTAAGGGACCTTTCCGTTTTGAACAAATAACTGAGGAACAACTGGATAAGATAATAATATCATTTAAATACAAATTGTCATCTGGAGTGGACAAAATCCCTATAACATTGATAAAAAATGTTAAAGACCTAATCTTAAAACCTCTAGTTCATCCCATAAACTCTTCGCTTATAAGTGATATATTTCCTGACCAACTTAAGATTGCAAAAGTCAAGCCAATCTTTAACAAAGGGGACCAAAAAAATGTGTCTTGTTATAGACCAATTTCTATTCTGCCAACTTTTTCTAAATTGTATGAAAAGGTTGTCTATAACCAATTATTAATTAATTTTTTTAGAACTGACAAATTTGTTAGATCCACAACAACATGGCTTCAGGCCAGGCAGGTCAGTCACAACAGCTGGCATTGAATTTGTTCAAAATATAATTGACAAAATTGATAATGGGGAAAAAGTTGTAGGTGTTTTCTTGGATTTAACTAGAGCCTTTGACAGTGTATCTCATAAAATGTTGATTGAATCATTAAAATCCCACCACATAAAAGGGAAAGAACTCACTTGGTTTGAGTCTTACCTCCATGAAAGGAAACAATGTGTAGAAGTAACACAAGTAATAGAAAAAAAGTACAAATATATAAATTATGTGACATCGGCACTACGAACGGTGAAGTATGGGGTCCCCCAAGGTTCCATTCTGGGGCCCTTACTGTTCCTTTACTACCTCAAAGGTCTCCCTGGAGTAGCATGGGGGACCAACAGCTCAGTCTGTTTGTATGCCGATGATACAAATTTAATAATTTCAGGGAAAAGTAAAGAATCAGTTGAAATTGCATCATACATCAACCTAACATTAGTTAAACAGTTCTTTGAATCTAAAAATCTCCTAATAAATTCAAGAAAAACAAATTATTTATCATTCTCTACTAGACAATCAAAAGCAAAAATTAATCCAATTATTAAAATAGATGAAGATGAGATACTACGAGAAAGCAGTACAACATTTTTAGGTATGATCATAGATGAAAATTTAAGTTGGGATAGACATACCGAGAAAATTCTAAATAAAATGTCATCTGGAATATATGCACTTCAAAGAATGTCCAAAATTTGTAATTTTAAAACCTTAAAGGTTTTATACTTTGCTCTCATAGACTCATACATATCTTAAGGGGCTAGCATTTATGGAGCAACCTCAAAAAAGAACTTGAAATCCATTTTAAAAATGCAAAAAAAAGCTATTAGAATTATCCTTGGACTTAGAAATAAAGACTCGGTTAAGACAAAATTTAAGGAACTAGAGATTCTTACAGTTTTTTCTCAGCATGTGTTCAACACTGTGAAATATGTAAAAGAACACAACATCCCTCAGATGGAAGCTAGAAATCGACAATACAACACAAGAAGTTATTTAACTTTTGATTCCCATAGACTTGAGTTGTTTTAAAAAAAAAGTTAATTATAGAGGCATAAAATTTTTTAAGCACATTCCAGATGACATAAAGACAGCCCAAAATCTTTCAGAATTTGTCAAAAAACTAAAGCAGTTTTTGATTGAGCATCCCCTATACTCCTTTGAAGAATTAGCTACGATAAATAATGACATGTAAATTAAATAAGTAGTTTATAAGTATATTTTTAAAAATAAACTATTTTGACACTATTCATCTGTAACAATTGTACAGTTGACAAATAAAGAATTATTTGATTTGATTTGATTTGATTGAATCAGTTGATTAAAAGAATCAAATAGACGCGTATCTAAGTTATTAATCTCCCTCGCTTGTATACCGGCATTGACATAGAGTAGAGCTAGTATCTAAGCTAAAAACCCATTAAACAACCTGAATTCCATCCTGGCTCCGGTATACATACTCTTACAGTAGCCTTGGCCTGTCTTGCATTGCTATAATAGGTATCCTGCATACATTACTGAGGTTTTTTAATCTTCGTTGACACATAACTAAAATTATATTGTATTATTTCTCCACAGAAAATATTCAATTCAATTCAATTCAAAATTCTTTATTCATAGGCAGTACACAGAGTATACATTGAATAGTGTCAAGTGTATTTTCTTACATCTAATACATATTTGCAACAAATTAAATCAAACCTACATTTTTTAAGTAATACAAAGTAAATAATTGTTATTTAATCACATTTTTAAACTATAACGTTATTAGGAGGTACCATAGGAGGTACCATAAACCTTCTACATTACCTTTCAAGTTTTACGAGAGGTGGAAAAATTAATTTAATGAGTAGGGAGCTATGCTAATCAGATATTCTTTTAAGAATTTTTTGAATTTGGTTTTGTCATTTTCTAATTTGATTTCCCTGGGAATATACTCTAAAAACTTTAGTCCCATGTATGTTGGTTTCTTCTCAAAAAATTTCAGTTTATGACGACTTGTAATAATCTTGTCTTTATTTCTGGTATTATGCTGGTGAATTGAGGAGAAGTAATCCAGATGTGTTACCGGTATTTCACTTTTTGCTGTTAAAATGGAATTAAAAATATATTGTCCATATACAGTTAATATTTTAAGACCAATAAAATGTTTTTTTGCAGATACATCCTGTTTTAAATTAAGCATTATTCTAATGGCACTTTTTTGTTTTTTTAATATGTTGTCAAGGTTAAATTTTGATGTTGCTCCAAATAAGCAAATTCCAAAAGAAATATGGGAGTGAATATACGCAAAATAAATGTTTCGTAATGTATTAATACTACAATAGGCAGTCATTTTTTTCAGAGCAAAGAGTCCAGAGCTGATCTTAGTTAAGATTTTGTTCACATGGCCATTCCAATCTAAATGCTGATCTATAAGTAACCCAAGGAAATCAGTGCTGGATTTAATTTCAATATTTTGGGAATATATTGAAAGCTCAAAACCTAACTTGCCGCAGCACACTGAACAAATAAATAATCTACGTCATATTTTAGTACCAGAATAAAAAATCAATGTTTATGTATTCTTCGGTTTTTATCACTCGAGCTTATCTGTTACAGGAGTTAGGTTGTAAAATGTGTTAAATTTAATCTATAAAACGTAATTAAAATATAAAAATAAACAACAAAATTGTTAAAATATTCTTCGGTTTTAACTACGAGTTTATTTATTACAGGAGTTGAAAGCTGTATCTTACGGATTACTAGGTAACCGTTATGATAAGATCCATAGGTGTCTCTCTGCAACCTTACCCCCACACTCGGTACTCTGCGGGCGCATGATCCTCAGTAGATCGAGCCTTTGTCGATTTGAATTTCAATAAATAACGAGTTTTGATTTGATTCTTTTACAGCGCTGGTGTGGGTCGCACTGGTACTTATATAGTGCTGGATTCCATGTTAAAACAAATCTGTCACAAGAACGAAGTAAACGTTTATGGGTTCTTGCGACACATACGAACGCAACGCAACTTTCTAGTCCAAACAGAGGAACAATATATCTTCATTCACGATGCGTTACTCGAAGCCATCACGTGTAGTGAGTCCAGCCTCAGCCCTGAGACGCTAGCGTACTTGCTGAAGACAGCCGCCCTGCCCGACCGCCCCCACGAGCACTGGGATAAACTGGAAGCGCACTTTCAGGTACTGTACTAGCTAATATTAAAGAGTGATTAGTGCTGTTAAGTTTGTTTCAACTACGCCTTTGATTCTGTGCAATATTACATGCAACATTGCATGTCTGTTGCATCTTGCAATTTGGAATCTTGCAACTTGCCCCATGCGCTTTGCCTCGGGTTTTCCACTATTCATGCGCCAATTGCAGTCAGTTTGATAATATCATCAGAGTGACAAGTGCGTGCTGCTGGTGTCGCTGCAGCCATTATCATTTTCAGTCGGAAAAAAATAAGGCAAAGACCTGATTTTTGCATTAGTAATTACTTGGAATAAAGATCAGTAGGTGGTAGAGTATTCCCACTTTTGATTTTTTTTAAGTTGATTTGCTCACAATGGAAGTACAACCTTAGGCTTTAGATTTTGTTAAGTACACCTTGATAATCCAACACGAAAAGTTTGGTAATTGCATCTCTGTGTTTTCCACAATTTTTATACTCGATAGACAATAGACAGGGTTATTCATTGTTAGGTAATTTACAACAATTACAATAGATTTCGTCAACTGCATTAATACTAGGCTCCTAGACTATGAGCCTACTTGATTAAAAAATGGCCTATTAACAGGACCGTTATGGTAGCACAGATTTATGAACAAACTATTATAAAATGTAATTCATTATTTAAAACTGTACATTTCAAAATTCATTAATACTATAAAAAGGATTTGTTTTACACCAGGCAAGCAGATTCTTTGAAATGGTGTCAATGGATAAATTACGAAAATCAACAGGAAATTTGTTAAATATATTTAAACCTAAATGAGTGTGGTAATGCTGTGTTCTACTTAACCTAACCCTACTTATTTATAAATCATTACTATTTCTTGTGGTGTAAGTATGTACATTTCTCTTTTCACAAGTCTATTGGAATTTTTCTTTACTAAAACTGACACTTCAAAATATACAGACTAATTACTGACAAGATTCCTGATTTGACAAAAAGTGGTTTACAATGTTCTAATTTCTTTGCTCCAGTTACTATTCTTACTGCCTTTTTCTGAATCTTTAAAACATTATTAATTCCTATTCCATAGGATGTGGGTTGCTTGAAAAAAAAAAACAACTGCTGTTTCTGATAGTTGTTGATAAAGTCTATTGTTTTATAATTACTCCTTTCCATAATGAATAAATATTTTTGGACAAAAATGGATACATTATTATTAACTTGGAAGATAATGTGTAAATGATATAAAAGACCAAACTTGAAGGAAGACAAAACTATATTAGTAGAGATCCGCTGTCAACTATTCATAGCTGCGAGTCTTGCAAGATACTCCCTGTCGATTTCGGGGAGCACATGCGCCTACTTGCGGCTACCCTACTACTTATGGGGCATGCGGCGTTGCATGCATCACTGTGCGTCCATGCTCAAGGCGCATGAAAAAAGGCACAGTGGAAACGAACCTTTAATAATAACCATTAGAAGCTAGCAGTAACGACTGAATTGCTACGGATTATTCTCACGAGTAATAGATATTAAAATGATTTATTAAGTGAGAGTAAGTAGTTCATTAAGATTTCTTAGAACTGAACTAATAGTATAATGAAATAAAGAACGAGGACGATTAAAACTTTAATTTTGAAATCTTGTTAAGTAAAATGTTTTAAAGTGCTTTGATGATTTATTACAACCGTGAACAAAAATCTTTAGTCTATAAAAGAATGTGTAAAATACTAAACATTTTGCTATGTTTAATAAGGGAAGTGTTAAAATCTTTATAGATTTAAAAAGTATTATTATTTTTAACTAACGTAACATAAACATGGTATTTAAAATATAAACCGTATATATAAAAAAATAAAATAACACCTCTTAATGCATCAAAGAGTTAAGACAAGCAAGTTTGACAGTTAACCTGATATATCAGTCGACAAATTATCTAAATTCATTAGTACCACGTAAGATTAGCTTTTAAGCATATGGAGGAAGTATTGTTCTATACATGTTTTCTAATTTGAATTATTGGTGGAAATATTTGTTTTTGTGCTCCCTTAACGCAAAACGTTTCTCAAATTTGGCTCCAACGATTTTGATTACAATTTGGTGATTTTATAGTTCTTTAAATGACTAACAAAATTACCTTTCCCATATTTGTGGAAAACCCCTAGTTTAGAAATTGTGGAGCTAAAAAGGTTCCAAAATGATTTTTTTTATTTTTGTCAAAAAAAATTTAACTTTTAGTTAAATGTTATTATTACTATTAAAAAGAACTTAAAAAATAAATAATTTTGTATTTTGAATTATTATTCTACGGCTAATGGTTTAAGTGGTAGTGGATTTAATTTATAACTTCCTCTTTTTAAAGTTTGTTAAATGGTGGTTTTTTAGTGATGTGTCAAAACCAAAACTCAAATCTCAAAACCACCAAAACTTTGGAAAAGTTTCGGTTTTGAGATTCGATCGGCGAGTTTCGAGAATCAAAACTCAAAACTGCCGAGATTTTTTGTGTCATTGTTGTTTTTTTTTAACAGAAATCACGCCCGAGTGTTGATTAATAATGTGAAGGTCAAAAGCCTACTGTCATCGGTCATCTACCTTCACCTTTTGTGGATTATTGATTTTTTATTTGTGAAAGAACAACTCTAACCAAAGTTTATAATTAAGCTACAAATAATTGGTTCACTAGTAGATCTGAAACTAATATTTTTCTAGGATACTTCGAGAATGGCAGTAAGTTAACTGGTTTATTTGGAGTAACTAGATTTATTTTTCATAACCATACCCAGGAAAATAAATAGGGTTTCGCAATTTGAGTTTTGAGATTCGAGATTCGATTTTGTAAGTTTCGGTTTCGGTTTCGAGATTCGAAATTTCTGGTTTTGACCATCACTAGTGGTTTTCATCTACTTTTATTAGCCAAGTTTATTTTAATTGCAACCATGTTAACATTCTCCAATTTTTACAGGCATTAACTGCATTTCAACCAAAAGACTACAATCTAATATCAGCCAATAAAGCTTGTAATCGGCAGAAAAATAGAAGCCAACAATTTGTTCCAGTTGAGTGCTCCAGAGTTCATCTAACGCCTAAACCAGGGGTTGAAGGCAGTGATTATATTAATGCTTCCTGGTGTTTAGGTTAGTACACAATCCAGATTGTTCAATATTATTTATTTCAGTTAAAAATTGATTCTCAGGTTTGTCTATTGTTTGAACAACTCTTGTTGTTAGTGTATTGAAAGTTAGGCTAAACCTGCATTCATATCAACACCCTTTATTAGGGATATTAGAACTACTTTAGGTACTTAAAACAATCATAGAGATAAAAGGTATTGATATTTCACCGTCATTTTTCTTTCTGTTTATAAACACAGCTTTTATGTGAGTTTGATTTCTTAAATATGTTTTTATATCCTCCCAAGAATTGTATTACTAGCAAAGATTCTGTAAAATATTCAGGGCTCAAAAGCATCAACTGGTGAAATAATGAGCGGTATGACTAACGAAAGCTAAGCTGCGAATGAATAAACAACTAGTGATTATGGTGATTATATCTACTAGTGATTTAGAATTGACGACGGATAAGGTGCGTTAACCTATTACTTCAAGAATGAATAAAGCTACTAGCATTTGCTAACATCTAGGAAAAGATAAGCTATACAAATGGTTAGCAATGTGTACGAATAAACCTTTTTCTCATGCTAGTCTCCCTTTCAACAATCTCCCAATTCTTGAGCCACCATTAGGGAGCTAGATTTAAAGGTTAAAGGTTATGAAATGGTGACACGTCTAATAATTATATGTTAATCTGATGTATCAAGTTAATTTATTGTGTTTAAGTTCAAAAAGCAATGTTATAAAATTTAAATAAAATAATGAACATTTTTTCTTTATAAAAAAGACAATAATTGCAAAAAAAACATGGCAAAATATATTTTTTGAACCCCATATTTCCAAGGGAAAATAGACAAATGACCTTGTATCAGCTTTCTTTTTTTAGGTGAAAAATAATCCTGTTATGTTATTAAATCAGTTCTTCTTTTCCTGGAATATTGTTTTATTGATAAAATGTATATGAAGACAAGGCAGTCAGATACCTATAAGATTCCTTTTAACCCCTTCTTATAAAGTGTAACCAAAAATTCATATTTCATATGTTCGGGCATAGGGGAAATAGAAATTAAATTCCTGACTTTACTCCGAAAAGAAAAAATTATTATTTGTTTCACTGGTTCAAAATATTTTGAATTGTAATTTACTATATTGTTGGGATTCACTTAGTACATTTATATTCTGGAAATAAATGATAAAACAATCAAGAGTTAGATTTCAGTCTTATAATATTACAAGAAAATCAAAATAGTACAGTAGGTAAACAATCAAATAAAATTAATGTTGAAAATGTTGGTGTACATAAAATACTATATAATAAGGCAGAGAGGGTGGTGGAGAACTCACGACCGAAGATCGAAGCGAAGATGTTGTGGAAAGTCCAGGATTAACCAAAGAGGTCCGTTGCACGGTGACATTTCCAGCAGTAAGAAAAAGTACATTAACACTGTGTGCACACAAATATCCACTTAAAATGTCACTCACTGACCACAGTTTGTTAAAAGTCTAGTTGAAACTAATTAATAACTTTTGGTACGGTAAAACCGGGATACTGCGACCCATAATGAATAAGTGAATTCAGAGGGATTCAGAGACCCTCACAAGACCGTCTGTCTCACATGAAGCTTGAGGAACAAGTGAAGCACTCAAGGAAAACCCACTGTGTCCAGTCAGTGTACAACAGGAACAGCTGAACAAAAGGACAAAAGATAAGCTGCCTCCAGACCCCATTCCTCTGCCTTTATCTTATCTCAATTGAATACATTGATTCTTTTCAATAAGCAAATCTAAAATATTGATTTTCTCTACTTAAATGGATTACAATTGTTCAGATAAAATATTACATCAAAATTTAAAACATTTTGCAAGAAGTAAAATAGGTGAAATATATTTATACGAAAATAAAGTTTCTACATCAGTTTATTTTACATGAAAATACGAAGCTACTTAAAGGTCCGGTGCACATCAGCGGCGGCGGTGGCGGCGCGGCAGCGGCGACTATATAGTATTAGCATTGATTATACATAAGTTTAATAAATAACATAAATTAACATATTTGAGAAATATGTAATGATTTAGTTATGAATCATCTGAATAATATAGTAATGTTTATATTTTGCAGTAATATGTGACAGAACATAGTAAGAGTAACATAGTAACATCGTGATAGCCGGGCATGTCTGTACAGGTGAGAGAGGAAGTTTAGCACTTAAGTTATGTAGCTTATGCTAAGCATATTATGGACAGAAGTTAGATAGGTCTCAGCTGAGCTAGATAAATTGATTCTTACAGTTTTAAGCTTTTGCTAAACTATCTAGCTCGCTCTAACCTAGCTTATGCTAGTTTTATTCATACCGCTCAATATTATACTATATGTTTACTCTGTCCCATGTTCACCGTGCAGTATTGAGTGCCCATAAGCAATGTGTTTAAAATGGCAGTTTGAGTTGCACTAGCCGTTCTGAAAGCATTTACTTAAGCGCCGTCAACGTGGGTTGTGGAGACAGTTGACGCAACCCGCATAACAACACCAACAATATACTCAACTCTGTTAGTAACATGGCTATCTTCCATAAGACCTGTACTGCACATTGAACGTGAAACAGAATAAATCACCTTAGTTAGCACCAGCAACAATTTGCTAAGATATATTCAGAATTTGTTAATAAACACGATAGATCTATTTATACTTATTGGTGGTGAATGAAACTTCTGTCCAGCTATATTCCTTGGACTCAAGAGTTGATGTAGTATATAATTTGGCAGGATTCAAGAAGCTCAGAGAGTTCATTATCACTCAGCACCCTATGACGTCCACTGTTCTGGACTTCTGGCAAATGGTATGGGACCACAACGCTCAAACCGTCGTCTTGTTGTCTCCTGTTGCCCTCGAACCTGAGGTAAACTCTTAACGATAAATCTATAGTAGACTCTCAGAAATCCGGATCAACCTATTCCGGACTCCGGGTAGTCTGGACTGATGATCTTGAGTTTTTTTAAAATATTTTGTTGCAAATATAAAAAAAAAAAACTTCAAGTTTAGCGCCTTCAGTTTTGAAGTTATTAGACCTCATTACTCAAATGTCATGCAGTTGCATTGTCGGGTGCTCTGAGTTTCAGTAAATTTGATGTCATCTACGATTTACGAGGCAATGGAAGTTGTCACACGGTTGGAACTTGTACGATTGTATGGCGTGGCCACCTGCAGGAAATCCAGATTTTTCAAAATCCGGACTGGCTGTCCGCTACGTTAGTCCAGATTTTTGAGAGTCTACTGTATTAGAAATTTTTTAATTTACAATGTATGCACATGAGGATGTAAGCTGACTCTACCAGAGGAGAAGAGTTCTACAGTGTCAAAGAGTTTTATGTTTCAAAAAGTAATTTGATTATTTACAATTTTGCATTACTATGCTTTTGTTTCAGGTTAAGCAACATAGGACGTTTGTCAGTGCTACCTTTTATGACAATGGGTGACATGAATAAAGCATAACAAAAACTTTTTCTCAATGCTAACTAAATGGGAAAAGCAAATACTATTTTTTTATTCATCTCACCCAATAAACATCACAAAAGGTTTTTATGACAGTAGGCGAGTCGTTGGCGTAGTTGTCAAGGCGACTGACTCTGGAACCATGGCAGCGGCCTTGTCTTGTAAATCCTAGCCCTGGCATGCAGATTTTATCAGTACTGTTCAACTCGTACTGTAACAGCTCACTCCTTGCTTTGTGGGATGCGTTCCACGCACAGATGTATAAAGACGCACAGATGTCTATTTGGACGGGCAAAGTCAGGAAAATAGAGGCTGCCAACCTCTCTAAAAAGTATTTTGAATTTGTTATGTTTTCTTATGGATATTGTCCGTTTGCAGGAATATTGTGTGATATGGCCTGCCGAAGGAGAAACACTGGACGGAGATAACTTCAAAGTGAAGTTGATAGAGGAGAGTGAGCTGGACAACACGGTATCGCGTGACCTGACCGTGCAGTCGCTCCAGGACGACTACGAGCTGACGGTCAGGATCATCCAGTCGCCCGTGATCGAGCCACTCAGTGACCTACCCGCGCTGTTCAAGCTGCTCGACACAGTGCAGCAGTGGCACCTCGAGTACCAGAACGGACCCATCGTCGTCATAGACAGGTACAACAGGAGAACTATTTATAACTGAATTTATTGTTAATAGTGTGTCTCACGTAAGGTGTAACAGATAGCAGACAAACCACTTGACTTTGAAGGATGAAACAAAATTAGTTCCCACTAAATCAACCCCAAGGAATAACGTAAAAATAATTTAAACTTATAAAAAATATTGGGTGTTCCAAAAGATTACGGTGACTAGTTCTAATCTCGGAATATTCAAATGTAAACATATGTCTTAGTATACATCACGTTAAAGCTCTGTAACAGACAAACTTTCTGGTGAAAATAAAACTCGCTTATCTTTATCCGTTTCAATTTGTGAAAAATATTGTCGTTTACGGAATACCCTGTATCTTCTAAACTACAAGACATATCTTCGTTTTGATTCAAATTTCTTACTCGTATTAAACTCAGCATTACCCTGATATGCGACAGTATTTAAAACAAAATTAAAAATCTACAGAATACTTTTTTGAAAATGTTTATATGCCCAAAATTCCAAAATGCCAAATAGTTATTATGTCAAAAAGTATATAATTTTAAAGGTCTTGTAAATCCTAGCAACTTTCTAATTTACACCAATCTTGAATCTCTGTTTTAGGGATGGGTCGGTTGCATTTTTTATTGGTTCAGTTTCGGTTCGGTTTTTTTACAAAAAGCGGTTGTCGGTTGTCTGTTTCGGTAATTTTTCAAAGAACTTACCTAATAACTGTCTCGTCCATACTTGAAATTTAAGTTTCTACCTAGATTCTGAAATTCTGCCTCTAAAAAAAAACTTTAATTGATTATATACCGGTAGCTACAAATCCCTATTTCATACTTTGTTTCACTGGTTTAAATAAATACTGCTGCAGAGACACTATGCAGGAGAGTTGGTTACAAATTCACAAGTAATCAATCAAAGACAAATCAAATGAATTTAAATTAAATATTATGGTCCATTACAAAATTAATTAATCACCTAGGCTTAAAACCTTGTTTAGCCAAATAATAACAAGTTAGCCTAGGGCAATCACGTACTCTGAATAATCTTTAACTTAAACTTTGTTAAGATGTTAAGGTTTAAGTTAGGGATGAGTCAATTCCAAATTTTTTCGATTCCGATTCTTACAAATCGATTCTTGATTCCGATTCTATCGATTTCTAATAACAGTTGAAATAGCAAAGTTTTAAATTATTTAAAGACAATAAGTTAGTCAATAATTGATTTTTATTTAATAAATTAGAGACAATTGGTTGGTGATTATTTTTCATTAATACAATAAAATAAACTTAGAAAAGTAAATAATAACAAAAAATAAGTTGAATTACATATTTATTTTTCATAAAATTGTTATGTTTTAAGTTACATAAATCTCCCATGATAATTTTTGAAATTGGTTTGTTGTGTTATAAAACAATCACTTTGGATGTTTACCATTCTTGACCGATAAAAATTCATTTGTAATGTTAAATTTAGGATTTTAAATTTTGTATACAAATTAGAATAAAAATTTGTTAAAAAAATTGTTTAATGATTGTAGATCAACGTTTTTAAATATACTGTAATTTTAAATTCCTACTTTAAATACATCATAAATACATTTTAAGATGTCTAGCAGTCGAAAAAGTTGGAAAAGTGGAGAATTTGAATAGAAAGAAATAAAATGTTGGGAAATAAAAAATCAACATATAAAAGTTTGAATAGTCGGGAAAATAATAAAAATGATAAACAGTGATTGTATTATCCATATCTCTTGAACGGAAAGTCACACAACTTTGATTGACATTTTATTTTATTTGTGGTAATCAGACGAAAAAAATGAGCCGTCATTTGTCTTTGTACGACAATCAGTTTCGGTTTTAGCATTTTGGACTAGGAACAGTTATCTCTTGAATAAATTATTGGGACCCTCGGCCGGAAACCGAACAATAGACCAGCCAATAAGAATGGGACAACAAATTTAGGGTCGCTCCATGACTTGGGCCACTAGCTTTGTTTACTTATCTGTTTTGCTCAAGCTTTGTTTACTTATCTGTTTTCCTCATTCTTATACATCCATAAATAGAACTCCTGTCATTTCTACTTTTGTGATAGTTGAGAGTTATTTTGGGACTGGAAAGGAAGTGATTAGTTGTCGGGATGAGTCTTATTTCAACCACTTATTTTGTTAACACTTTCGCTGCGGTCCTGATAATACAGTACATTCATGCCAACCTGAATTTAGTTAATTAATTTAAAACATACCTGTAGGTGTCTGAAGATGTTTTCAAATGGTCATTTTCATTTTCCGGACGAAATGAGTTGTTGCCGCCATCTTGAATCCTGTACGGGTTTACCCGTACTCAGCTGCAGGGTAAGACCTCCGACCGACGTCTGTATGTTTGTGTCACTTTATAGTCCACAATTTGTTTTATTGTTCAAGTAAAAACAGGTTTTCTTATTATATTAAAATGGGAAAACAGAATAATAATATATAAACTAACAAAAAAAAATATTTACACTATATACAGTTTGTTCTTGACTTTTCTATTTTCGGTGGAAGTCGTCGAAGCATTTTCCCGGGCAAAGTCCTGGATCACCCGGGCAAGCATGGCACACGTAAACGGTCGCTTTCCTCTTTCCTTCCTTTGTACAAGTGCGACAGTTTTTGCTCTTTCGTTTGACCCCATCCGGTCCTACACCCAGCTTAGTGAGGGTGTGTTCGGTTCCACGCAAGACAAGGGGTGGGAGCGGCTCAGGTGGTCTTGGCAGCATGACTTCCAAAACACTCATTCGGAAATCATAGAGCCATTTTTCCCTCATTCATCATGCCAGTGCGATATACATTGCACAAATTGTGAGCATTTGTCATCAACATGTGTACGATATGGAAAGCAATCTTCTTATACCAGCGGAGAGTTTTCCGCTCCACCGGATAATATGCCATCATCATATCCGACCTATCCACTCCCTTCATGAATGAATTATACTTGACAATAGGTAAGGGTTTGACACGCACATCGCCCCTTTTGTTAGTACTTTCCACCATGTAATTTTCAAATTCTGTGGATATGTAGGATACCACCCTTTTATCCTTCCACTTTGCCACGAGTACGCCTTCAGCGTATTTGGCGATCGTTTCGTCTTTTTTTAGTGTTGCAGACTTAATTTCCTCAGGGTTGTGCTTTCTATCTAATCGCAACGTGCCAGTGCAGTATGTACTCAAAGCTAACAACTTAGAAGCCAGCGTGAATGAATTATAGTAATTGTCCATGTAGAGGCTATGTCCTTGCCTTATGTAAGGTTGCATAAGCTTTAGGACTACATTGGCTGAGTGGCCTTTACCTCCAAGGTCATCTAGGACTCCACAGTAAACCATAAATCTCATGATCAAACCGTGGGGGTCACTGAGGGTGTACAACTTGACACCGTACTTGTGTTTTTTTCCTTTGATATATTGCCGAAACAATAATCGGCCTCGCCACATAACCATACTTTCATCGAGGGACAGTTGTCGTTGAGGATAAAAAGTAGTATTCATTTTGACATTGAAATAATCAATAAGATATTGGACTTTGGAAATTCTGTTATTAGCATATTGTACGGTATCATCATAAAAGTTTAGGCAACGCAGAATGCACAAAAATCCGTCCCTACTCACATAGTGTCCAAAGCATTTCAGACTGAAAAGCCAGTGAGTCTTCCAATAGTCTTGGAGACGATTTAGTTTTATTGTCCCCGTGTGAATCACTAGTGCAAAAAAAACTTTCATTTCAGGGACAGTCACATCTTTCCAATGTGTAATACGAGATTTTGGCGTAAGGCCTGGGCTTGTCACAAACACTTGTAAAGCGTTTTTGTTGGTGAACTTGACGATGTTCTCTATCAAAATGTCATCAAACAAATGAGTAAAAAAATCAATCGGTCGGCCACTTGCAGGCAAATTGATTAGAAACTTTTCCTCTTTTTTAAAAATAATACGCTTCATGCCATTTGTAGTAATGGACCAGACAGGGGGGGTTACATCGTAATCCTCTTCCTCAGAATCAGTACCAAATTCCTCATTATCAGTGGCCCCTTGTTCATTTTCTGCAAAATCCGACTGGTCCGAGTTTGAGTCACTCGTCTCAAGTTCAGGCCCAGACGGCTCCCGCCGCCGTCTGCGTGAACTAGATGCCATTTTTATTTAAAATAATACTGATTTAAATTAGTATTATATACTCACAATATCCAAAAACAGTGAACAAATCACATCCACTCTACACAACACATCGGTCACCGGAACAAGAAACGAAATACACCACTTTCAAGGTCTTTTTATTCGCTACACACGGGCGATATAACCTCCTTACTTCACGGAGTGCGGAGGCACACTGAAGCCTGTAACGTTTGCATGGCACCAGTACGGGCATACCCGCAGCGCGCGCTGCAGGAACAACGGCAACTACGGGTATACCCGTACTGTGCAGCGAACGTGTTAAACTTGTTTAGCTTGTCATTCAATATTTGTACAACATTATAATGCTTATTTCCAATACAAGCACTTACTGACAGTGAAAAACTGAAATTGATATTAGACCATCGGTTCACGGTTTCGGTTTTTTTGTAAAAAACCGATAAAACCGACAACCGACTTTAACAACCGACAAATCCCTACTCTATTTTTTTTCCACTGATCAACAAAAATCATCATTTTTCCATCATTTTTGGTTTGTCTGCAATCTGTTTTACGTGAGGCATCCTGTATATGTGACTTGCATCAATTATTAGCAATCCAGTGAACAGATTTATTCTGAAAACGTTGCACAGCAACTAGGTTGCATCATCAGCAGATGTGGTTAAGCTCCATTTAGGTTGATCTAAGATCCTGTCACAAATTATAAATGTTTGAAACGTCTTTTGGACACACTCAAACAACACTGGCGAAATGGCCATTTTTACGGCCAATACAAAATGGTCCGGTTATAATTTCCGGCTAATATTTTGCGTCGTATCGTGGAATATTAATTCCACTCAGGAATTGTGGCCAATATTTCAATGTCCAGTCGCCTTTTGTGGCCAATATTATGTTTCACGTTATTTTCGGTCAATTTGATTTGTCCCAGTTGTCTCTTAAGGAAGATATTGTGCGATTCAGCTGTTCGCAATCGTTAGAGACCCTCCGCAGATCAGTGGGAAAAACTCGCTCTGCTTTCAAGTTTTTTAAACCTTGAAATCTAGTAATGACAAAAATCTACAAAAATGTTCAAATTTCCAAGTCCCTGTACACCCCTACTATGCAGATGGACCCCTACTATGGATATGCTAAGTACAGGGGCATAGGTGAGCATTTGAACCCCACAATGGAGGAGCCCTATGAGTCTGAGAGTTACCTAATATGGTGGTTATTTCAGAAGATAAAAGAAAGAGATAGGACACATCTAACTCACTTTGTGAAAGAATGATGAGTAGAATAAAACACTAAAAACACACAAAAATCAGTAATATTTCGTCTAGCTGTGTAGCCTTTTTCAAATTTACTAAAAAAATGTTTAAAATGTACGAACCGCTCATTTTGTAGATTCGGGGGGACAGAAGCTGCGACATTTTGCAGCTTAGCGACTCTGATGAAACAGCTGGACTACGAGAACAATGCTGATGTCTGCATGTACGCCAAGCTCTACCACAACCGTAGGCCCGGAGTGTGGCAGACAATGGTGAGTAAACTACAACCACAACCACAACCACACAAGTGCGGTATCCAGACGTATATGTCCATTGGGAGTACAGTACAGTCTCGATTATCCAACCTAAACTGGCTGTGGCAAGGGCGGGGAAGCGGAAATGTCCGATAACACGTAAAATCCGAACACGTAAATCGTTGGGCATCTCGCTAGCCTAACGGTTAGCATCTTGGACTTCGGTTCAAGGGGTCATGGGTTCAAATCCCGGGTTGTCTACACAAATTTGAGTGGTTTGGACCGCTTTCCCTAAAAAGCGTTTGTGTACTCTATTAACCCTTTTAGTGCTAAGCTTCTGAAAGGAGTAGTTGAATCTGTGATGTTTTGTTGATTTTTTAAATTTCTTGAACGCCTGATCAATTAAAGTTAATAAAAAGTACTTCCGCTGGACACACACACAGTAAAGGATAGGTAAATGTAGTAACACTTGGATCGAGTAGATGTGCAACTCACAAAGAATCCACCCATCCCGTCAGCTTGGACCCGAGCCGTCCACCGTTTGCTTAAGGTCCGCCCTCCCCTTCAACTCTGCCACAGACAGATGAACTCTCCATGAGTTCCACATAAAAACCACCGCCTGTGACGGGATTCGAACCCTCGATCCAAGTGTTACCCCTGGCCGGGAAGGTAACGCCTTAGACCGCACAGCCACTGATCAAGCAGCTGTAGCGGACTAGGTGGGATTAGAGCCTAGGCGCTGGACGAGGTTGTTTAGTTTGTGTCTACCAGGTTTCACCATATGTCAGACTCAGACTGCAGACTGAGCGCCTAACGGTACAATCGCTTATGAAGCAGTTACAGTGTTTATTAATAAAAGATTCAAAAGACGATATTTCGGTCTATAGCACTGAAAGGGTTAACAGGATTGGCATGTTAATGAGTTAATGCTATTGGCATTGAAATACAAAAAAAAGTTAAATTAAATCTACGTTACAAATATGTTAATTTAATTTGTACATTGAAAACTTATAAAATAAATTTGTAACGACTGAATATAAAACGTACAACTGTACTGTAAAGCATCAGACTGCACTTTCCAATGTTATGATTTTGCTCCACTTTCAATCAAGTTTTACCATTGTCTAATCTCGTTAAAGCTTAAAGTTTTTTTCCCATTGAAACGACTACCTTTTTCCGCTTTAAAGCCATTACCACAACTAACACACAAAGTAAAAACACAACTAACAGTCAAACACAACAAGCTGAGTGGTGTGCAGCACCCCATAACAGAGAGAAAGTAGGTATAGTCTTGGACTTGTAGCCTGGCACGTGTATCTACTGCGTATAGTCGGGTGCGACGAAAAGAATGACGTACAGTTGGGTGCGTACAGCCAATTGCCTTATGCGATAGCCTACTCCATACAACCATGCTTTACGAACGTGGCGCATGGAAATGGATCGTGCACGGGTAACACAGAAGGTCGAATAACCGAAAATCGGATAATCGAGACTGTATTGTATTAATGTGTGTACTGTTATCTTCTGAATCATTGTGTTTTAACTATTAATAGGTCTTCAACATTATAAAATATTATAGTACTTCAGGGTGTATACCAACCGGGAAAACCAGGAAAAAACCTGGAATTTGAACAGACCAGGAAAAAACTGGGAAAAAACAGGATTTTCGTGGCCGTTCCGGGATTTTTATTTAAGTAATTTAGTAATTATTTAAAACATAGTTAATGTACATTTTTCGCAACAAAGCAAAGTATTAACATACATATTCTTAGAATATGTTATAAATTTGTAAAACTCATACAGTGATTTTGATTGCCATGCAATATGTCGTCAGAGTTTGTTCGTCTAAAGGAGAAGAATGACTGAGTGTCGTCTGCAGTCTGAAGTCAACTGTACGGAGTAAGGAAGAAAAAATATGTTATCACTTGAAAGCATATTGTTGTGTTTTATTTTTACCCCTTGTTTCCTATTCGTTTTAAGTTAAGCTTAACTATTTAAAACTATAATTAAGTTAGTACTCTAATTTGTTGTAAATATTAACAGTTTTCTGATACAAAGAACAAAGAAAATTAAAGAAAATAATTACAAAATAAAGTACATCAGTGATTGTGATAACGATGACTTGTTTTTAATGGGCAATGATTTAGTTTGTGTTCGTCCTTAAATACTAGTCAGACAATAGTTTGTAGTGAACGGTAACCTCATGCAAACACTACCATACGCCATGGGCTATGTGAACTGGCTGGTGCGGCAAGTAACTGTGGCTGCTAGGTATCGTGTGCCTATGATTTTTGCTTTCAGCAATGGATTTATCTCTATAATAGAGATGTGCGAGTACAGGTTTTTTAAGTCGAGTCGAGTAAATGACAGAAGATTCGAATCTCGAGTTTGAGTCGAGTATACACATTAAAATAACCTATATGGTATTAATTAACAGTTTCATTAAAAAGTAATCTCAGTTTTTATTTTATTTCCTCCTTTTTATTTATCCTATGTTTTGTATATTATGTTTAGGCCTAATCTACATCTTTCTACGAATGGAGAAAAGAAAATTACATCTAGGCCTATAAGTTAAAATAAAATTTATTTTAATATTTAAAAGGCATATATTTACATGGTAAAACAATAGCCTACTTACTTACCACGAAAATGTATTTACTAACATATCTTAGCATTAATGTTAACACTAATAGTCCTAATAAGAACAATCAGTTAGTAACAACATGAAGATATGTTTGAAAGTGCCTGGCAAATCAATTGATAAAATTGAAGCCATGTCTTAGATAATTTTAAAATATTACAAATTATTTAAAATATCATGAATGAAAACAAGGCCAAAACAAATCACTTGTCTTTAAAAAAAAGCTCAATGCCAAAGGACAGTTGAGCCTAAAATTAATGGATTGAGTCAATTTAAATTATTATGGAACAAAACACATGCACAAACTACTTATGCTTGCCTATTAGATTTCATTACAGATATGTTTTTGATATTTTACTTTAAAAAATGATAAGGTTAGGTTAACCTAAAAGTGGACTATAGGTACAGACAGTGTTCATACAACTCAATCTGAAGGTCCTAGTAAATCCCCCATTTTGGTAAAAAGAAACACAAATGTATAAGCCACAACTTACTTATTTATTAATAAAACACTAAAATCCACATCACAACTCTTAACAGCTCAAATGCGTTCACACTCAATTTGAATTTACAGACGACGCGGCCGCGGACGACGCGTGGCCGCGGACGACGCGCGGCCGTGGACGACCCTTGGTAGCGCGGGTAGACGGCGGGAGTAAACTCGCTCGAAACTTTCGAGTTTCAGTTAAACCTCGAGTTTCAGTGCCGAACTCGGCTCGAACTCGAAATTTCGAGTATTCGCACATCTCTGCTCTATAACAAAATATATGAAAAAAACATGCCAATAGTAGAAAAATCATTGTCGTCTTCGTAGTTCCTTTGTACAAAACGGTTTTCTGCAAACCCAGTTTTAAATATCTTGATTAAAATAAAAGTAGATATTGGGATTTCTTATTCATCGTGTGTATGTTTATAGGAATTCTGCACGAATTACCTTCCCCTCCCCTTCCACCGTTTTATACATTTCTGGCTTGCAACCGGTTAACCATCGAGCAACTGTGTTATAGATGTGTCAGTGACCTGTATTTGTAAACACATTGTGATGTGATGTCCATCACATTGAATGTTACATTTTGCAACAAGATTGATTGTGTTAGTGTACTGGTAGTTTCACATTAAAATAACATCATATGAGTAATCTAAGAGCTGTTTTGTTTTCCCTCGTACTGCATTTTTTTCTCCTTTATTACTAATGTCTGTGATCGGTTTGCAAAGGAAAAGCACTTGGCTTGGGAGTTTCATTGAAAAAAGGTGGGATACACAGCTAACTCACCTGAAGAAACTGGTTCAGATGAGCACAGCAACAAACAAAGTATTTTAGAGGGAGTCTCCCTCTACATCTGAAGAAGTCTCAAATGGAGACAAAATATCATGTAATATGTGTGTAAAATACTTTCTTTGTTGCTGTGCTCATCTGAACCAGTTTCTTCAGGTGAGTTAGCTGTGTATCCCACCTTTTTTCAATGAAACTAATGTCTGTGATCGTAAGACGATAACAATTAAAATACTCTTATGTGATTGTAGGACAACTATCTACTGCTCTACCAAGCTCTAGAAGTACTATCGGTCAGTAAAGGCGTTAGTTTGGTGTCCTCTTCTAGTCCTCCTCACCTTCAGCCCAATGGCTATACCAGTGCCACCATCGGTGCTTCCTAGTTTAGTAGTTATCGAGCCAAATGCTAAGAACAATCTTTACCATTAAGGTTTAGTCTACGTTACAACGTTATTTAATATACCGATCTGGATGAAGATTGTTTTATTGTGAAAAGTAATTAGCTTTAATAAATCGAGAACTGTTATTATGACGTTACTTTAATCCTTGAAACTTGATAATTTAGGGGGGCACTCGGTAACAGAGGTTCATACGACAGCGGTCCGTATTATATATGATTTGATTTAAGGCTCTGTTTTGAAGATAGGCAAAACCAATAATAATCTAGCAGAAATTCTCATTACTTTTTCAAAATTTAAATATTTAAAGTGAAAGGATAACAAATGTAAAACAAGTTTTATTTTATTAATTTTATTGAGCACTGTCCTCCTTCAGGTTAGTGCAGCTTTCGTCCTTGTTATGGTGCCGATTTAAGAGAAAATCCTCTTTTTGGAAACACAAAACCATAAATACACACAACAAAACGCCATCCATAAATCATTCAAAGTGTCAAAGCGGTTTTCTGAAACGTTGGGTGATTTTTATATGGCATTTCCTTGTTTTGTTTGTACATTTTGTGTTTTTTTATGACAAAAGAAATTGTTTATCAAAGTCATCGCCATAACATGGACTAACACCGCATTAACTGAAGGTTTGTAGTACCCAATAAAATTAAGTCTTTTGAATAAAAATCCCACCTAAAACATGTCTTTCAAAGAATTTGTTTCTCATTGTAATATTTGGAACAGAACTCATTTTAGAGATTGTGATTCCTACTGCTAGTAGATTGACATTTGCAGTTCTAAAATATTAGAAGTTATCATTTTTAATTTGTATCAAAATCCTTAATCCGGGCTAATATGAACAACTGTGTGCTTCAGTTCTCCCATAAGATTGTTTTAAAACAGTGTGTCACTTTGCAAATTTACTTGAGGTAGACCCCCCCCTTTTAAGTAAAACATATTGAAAAGTGAAACTGTATTTGCTAGGATATTTATATGAGCGGTCGATAAATATTGGACCTAAAATATGCATCTGAAGCTTTATTCAGAATGGAAAAAACGCCATATCTGGCAAAACTGTTGTCATATTGCTGTTGTTCAACATTATCATAATGTTGTAAATTTGTGATTTTATTTATTATATTATATTATTGTCTTAAGATCAAACCACTCTTGGATTGTATTGCACCTTATGAAATGTTTATTTACTTTATTTTAGTCTCAACATTTAACTGATAATATTTTTATACTAGTTAGAAATTTATTATATGATAATAATTAGTTTTTTATTTATTTTAAATAATGAATGAACTATATTTATTTTGACAACTATTGCTTCTAGTTTTTTTATATATTATTATGTCTGTCTTGAGATAAAACCATTCTTGAATTGTATTACTGGTTAATGAAATGTTTATTTTACTGTATGTACTCACATTTAACTGATAATATCTTTTTACTGGTTAGCCCATTGTATGGTAATAATTTGTTTTTGATATTTATTTTGACAACTATTGCTTCTAGTTTTTAAGCTAATTACATCAAGGAAAGTAACAAATCGGAGTGTTAGCAAAAAGTTGGAAATATGTGAGAGTTGGGGAAACTATGACAAAGCCTGAAAATTTAACCTTTCTGCGAAAAAGTGGATAAATATCATTGCATGTTTTTTGCAAGATTAAAAAACACCAACTTGCAAACATTTTGATCATATATTTTATTATGGTAGAATATACTTTTATTGGACCAAACCTGCATGTTCAGCAAATTCTTGGAGGAATTCTAATTAGAAAAGGATGACATTCTTGTATGACTGAAAACTTATAATTTATTTCTGATGAGTTTGAATGTTTCCAAATTCACCCAACGAGAGCAGACACATAATATGACAAACAAATAACAATTTATAAAATAAATGTTCCCTCTATTAACTTGTTGTTTTAATATTGTTAAATAAAAACCAGGGACACATGACAAGCTCTGCCAAAATATTATCATAAATACGTGAGGTTGTATTTACTAGCCACAAGAAAACATTACACAACGTAATTGCGATTATCTTAATTCTCACTGTTTCTACAACCATTTCATGTTGAACTAAAATGAAATAATTTGTTCACTCATTTTTTAAATATATACACATCATTGTATTATTTATCAGAATAGCGCGGGTTATTTTCAGAACATATTTTCTCCCTTTTCTCCACTTTTACTAAACCATAGTTAATGATTGTGATACTAAATTAGTGTTGGGTGAAGGAAATTTTGATTTTTTTTAGCCTATTAGAAATCTGGGAAAAAACTCCTCCCCTTTTCAAGTGATTCTAATATGCATTCAAAAGGATACTTGCTTGACCTGCTCAAAGATTTCCTGTAATTTAAAAAATCAAAACACCTTAACCACCACCTGTTTTCTTATTCTCTTTTTATATATATGTATGGCCATTATATATATATATATATATATGTCTATACAGTAGAAGTCCGATTATCCGAGCTAAACGGGACCGAGACTACCTCGGATAATCAAAAACTCGGATAACACGGCGGTAAAAATTATAGGTTATAATTAGACAAAAATCATATTGAAACTGGAGAATACGGTTTATTAATACAGTAATAAGTGATTTATGATTAAATAAACCTTTTTAATACTCTCCCCTTTATCCAATCTCTTAATTGCATTATATTTTGTTTCCAAAGAAACCACAACTCTTTTACGTTTACCACTCATATTTGTGAAACAACACACTGATTGAAAACGGGACTCAAGCGCACGGTTAATCAGTTCGGCGTAGACTGAGACAATGGCGCGAACTGCGAACTAAAGATGGGTGTTATTTAACATAACAGGATGAATAACAGTGTTGCGGCCGTGGCAACGTTATCGCGGCAACACGTTGCGGAGAACTCCCTGTTATTCTAATAACGTTTCTACACCCGTTATTAGAGTTGGCAATCGTTATTTAAATAACAGGTTGCCGCAACACGTTATTGGATAGCTGTGTTGTCGTTACAACCGTTGCCGGAAAACAACGGTAATTCCCATCTCTAGCGCGAACACAGTCGACCGATAAAGACTATTGGTCCTAGCAACAACCAATAGGAGTAGCTTGTAATACTCGACCTAGCAACCACAGCCAATACATTTTTCAATCGATTCACGATTATTTATTTATTTATTTACGATTTATTTCCAAGGCTATATACAGTACTGTATTTGCCTCGGTTAACCCGGCGGCTCGGATAATCGGACCTCGGATAATCGGACTTCTACTGTATTAATTTTTATTTTTGTCCATGACAGGTAAATAATTTTTTTCTGCATTATAAGGCGTTTTGATTGATTATGAATAAAAACCAGAGTAAATTATTAAGGCATTGTTTTTTATTTAGGAAAATCACTTCAGAACAAAAAGGAGTTTCCTCACTTACTGAAAAAAGCAGTAACAACTAAAGTCAAGACAAATATCAAAATAACGTATTTAAGTATTACTCTTTTGGGTATTGCCAAAACATATTGTTCTAAGCCAAGGTTTCTAAAACATTTCAGTAGTCTCCATTTTTGGTGTTGTGTTACCGGATCAGTAGTAGATTTTTCAAAAAGGCAAAAGGTACCTGATAGTCCGCCGTCTGATCCAAGGGTTATCCTTGCAGGATAACCCTTGGATCAGACGGCGGACTATCAGTTACGTTAACCTTTTTGAAAAATTTCAGTAGTCTTTCTCAAGGTCAAAGGCAATTTCAGATAAGTCTGAATTTAGTTTGACCTTTAATTTGATAATTTGAAATGTGTTTAAAACCTTGGCAAACAACCGACCTAATACTCGAGTTAAATTTTATAAACTAAGTCAAATTACACATTTCATTTTGTTGTAAGCTTACATACAAGTTACGAATTGATTTAGATTGTATTTAGTTGTTTTATCATTCATACTAACAAGACTGTGAAGCATTGAAATGTATAAGATTAAGTTTAATTAATAGATATCGATTATATTTTAAGTAACAACTAACTGCATTTCTATTTAAGACATCATTAGTGAGTAACAATGATTCTAAAACTCTGTTGTTCACTTTATACATTTTATATACATTGCCAATTATTCTTTATAGATAGTTTGTAATGTTGTATTAGTCAAACGTTTTTATATCATTTTAAGTTTAAAAAGAACTTAAAGTTTGCATCAAAATATGTCCATCCATTTATTACTGTAGCTCAACCTGTAGGATTCGTCTTGTAGGATTTGAAGAATTATCTTTACGCTAAGTGCTAAGGATTTTGGTTGTAAACATACGAGATTTTAAACCCAGAGAGGACGGTAGTAAGTCCTCTCTTTACTTAATACTCTCTATTTAGATTTTCTATGAAAGCCACTAAATCATTTTTCCTATCATTACATGAACTCTGTCTCACTTTATAATCGGCAAATATAGTTAACTGAGTGCCATTCGATTTCTAAATCAATATTGCTCTGATCAAAGTTTGTATTGCTCACTCAGTAAGAATGGGCTGGCAACCGTCTAAATAGTATTAGGGACATGCACATGCACACACTCTCTTAACACCTCATTTCATATGTCAAAACAGGTCAAAATCTGTGGATGATCACCTTGAAAAGTCGAACCTCGAAATTTTTAAATATTCATAACTCAAATTTTGTCCTTTCTCCTTCTGGTTCCAGTGTATCGTCAAAACACACTCAAACACTTAACTATGTACATATGTAACTACAATCAGAAGCTTACTAGATGTTTTGCAGGGAAACAAAAGGGAGTGGCTCAAGTCGAGAAGGCTCGGCTATAGCGGGGGGGATCCTGAGGTCACACGTGGGTCCCACACACGTGCTGTTATTCTGAGCTTGGTTATGAGGGGTTCTTCTGTATTGTTGTTACACCACAAACTAATGCTCATAAAAATTGATGTTGCTTTAAAATAATGTCGAAAACTGCACTAAACAAAAAAAATCATTGTAATTTGTTATAACAAATTATATTTGGATAAAATTAGTAAATTGAATAAAACTAAAAACTGGTAAAATCACCACTGGCTAGTTTTTTTAACTGGCAAATTATAAGTAATAAAGTGATACTTATGAAAATCTCATGTACCTAGTGTAAATTTAAATGATAAAAAAAAGAGAATATTATAAAATAAAAATGAAATTGTCTCTGTATGACTTGCCATCACTGGAGGTGTTTACTCATTATGACTGACATCCATTTCTTAACCGCGTTGACTTGGTTCCTCCTTGTCTCTTCTGGGGGCCTGATTCCCAGTTGAGCCTGGATACCCAGTCTAGTCCAAGTCCTTGGAGGGAGTAGTGGATCTTCCTTGCAGCCTGGGATGGGTGCCTGGGAGGAAGGGCCCTTACCCGACGGTCTTCGGTCTGCCGGGCTGGGGGACGAACCGTCCTGGGGCCACCCGACACTTGAGAGGTTGGAGGCTCTGTGCGATGGCGGTCCCTGTCTGGTGGACTTAGGGGGACGTCGGGTTAGAGGGCGAATCGTCCTGGGGTGTTGTCACCCACAGAGCCCGGGAGCTTGGTAAGGATCTCTCTCCCTTTCTGGAGCGAGGCAGATTCACCCCATCCTACCACCTTTCCCATCCATCTTTTCCCTCTTTCCGGTGGCTGTACAATATCCCAAGGGAGACGTGCCTAGCCGGCTTTGCTGGGGCCTCCTAATCCCCCAATAAACAAACAAACTAACCGCGTTGACGGCAATTGATTCATTGAGATACGAAAGCATAAGTCTAATCTTTTAACACTCCATGCGGGTGACTCGGAATCAGGTCGTTGCTCAATATTGAGGCATATGAGATTTTCATGTTTAAACATGTTTAACACAGTGAAAGTTTTAGTCAAGTCTATAGAACACACAACTAGACTGTGATTCTAAACGCTTTTAGTGATAGATATGGTATTTATTATTCAATTTTTTTGGACTTCACCTATCGCTTCTAGTGTTTAAAATTACACTACGTTTCCCTGTAAGGAAGGAAACTTTCCCTGTTATCAAGAATTGCAACATAAAATTTACAATTATACATACAGCTACAGATGTTGAGTGAATGGATTGCTTGTCAATACTATAATATAGTCTAGTTCTATCACCTTGCAAAGTACTACAATTTTATAAATCTTAAATTTAAAATTGATATGTCAACATTTCATGTATGGCTTTATATCACACATAATACACATTATCCTGCAGATATTCAGACATTTTGTGGTAAGCTTTACGTACTAAAAACGTTTTACTGCATTTTTAAAATTAAACATTAAAAGCTGTTTTAAATGAGGAGGTAGCTTATTATAAAATTTGATTCCCATATAATTTGGAACTTTCTGAAAGTTCGACAATGCCTTATTTTGTAATGTTTTTAATTGCACAATTGATGTCTTACCACTACTTAGGGCAAGCCCATTATTACAAGTAAACAATTTGTCTAAATCTATAATTGAATTAGTTAACCCTTCTTACGTTTAAATGTCAATAACATAAACCTAACTGGCCTACACTTTTTGTACTTTGTTATTTAACCTTACAAAAAAGTAATTGTTTATGTGTGAAGTATTAAACACTAAAAGCCATAGGATAGGTTCAAACAAAACTAATACGAGTTAGCACCAGCACTCTGGCGAGAGGGGAGCGAATTTACGCATTAAAAGCTTTAAAAATTCAAATAAGGTGTTAAACCAAACACTCAGTAATTTCGTTGGAAATTGAAAAACTTTTGATTTGTTGACTGTTCTGATTCTCCTGGTTCTACTAATGTGCAATGTTGAGGTACCAATATTATGCATTATAAGGTCCAGTCAGGAGAAAAATTAGTTTTTTTTTTGTTTTTACGTTACATCATATATGCATTGCTTTTATGTCCAGGGATTTTTTACCCATTTTTTGCCCAAAAGCTCAAAGTTTGAATTTTTTCTTGGGGGTTAGGGGTTTTAGTGAACTTATCCGAAGAAGTATCTCTACTAAGTTTAATGTAAATTAGATTTGGGAATCTAGGCATTTGTTGATTAGTTTATCCTTGGGGGGGGGATATAAAACCATCTTTCATTCTCAAATTAGAAAAAAAGTATTACAAAAACAATATGCTGCTTTCACCTAATATGTTTTTTTATATATATCTCAGGTCTATTGCATTGTTGTCAGCCGTTACAGATTACTGCTGAGGCTGTAATAAAAACATTGGTGAAATTATAAAATACCCCCGTCGCAGCAGACCTGCATACTCAGCGAATTTCCAATGCATAATAATATCTTAAATTAAAATTCAAATTCAAAATGCCTTAATACCACATAAAGCTGGATAGTAAGTTTCATAAACATATATTCACAAATAAGCGATATATTCAATTTGAAGTATTCTCCATAAGCATAACATTGGGGATGAGTACGTAGGTTTGCTGCAACAAGGAACACAAAATATGGGTTTTCATGCAAATATCAATATAAATCACCTAGGTGAAACCACATCCCAAGTTTCATCAATATACAACCATAAATAAGTGATATATACCATTTTGATTTTTATCCATAAGAATAACATAGGGGATGAATACGCAGGTTTGCTGCAACAAGGAACACAAAAAATGTTTGTTTTTATAAATATTACTATAACTCAACAAGTTGAAGCCACATACTAAGTTTTATTAAATTATGTTCATAACTAAGGGAGACATCACATTTTACTTATTCTCCATGAGAATAACATGGGGGCTGAGTACGCAGGTTTGCTGCTACGGGAATAATCGGTAAAAATTGCTGATTTGTGCAAACAACAATAGACCACAGCTAGATGAAGCCGTATACCAAGTTTCATTAGTATCCGTTCATAAATAAGCGAGATATAAAATTGTTCTTATTCTCCATAAGAATAACATTGGACAACGTACTGTGTTTAGCACTTTCAATATCTCTATAACCAGTTGACGTAGAGAAATTATCAAAACACCAAATTGTGTGTTTTTTTAAGCTGAATCTAATGGTGAAAACTAAAATTATACTTTTTAGAATATTACATGTAGAAACTTCAAAAAACCCATTTTTGGGGTACAAAACCCCCCCAAAATACCACTTTGGAAGGGGCGATCTGTCTGGTTTTCGAACTTAGTCATAAATGATGCTTTACACGTTAGTACCAAATTTCATCCAAATCGGACCATTTTTACGAGAGTTATCGCACCCACGGACACACACACACACACACACACACACACACACACACACACATATATATATATATATATATATATATATATATATATATATATATATATATATATATATATATATATATATATATACAGTTTCAAACTAATGGTGTTTTCGGGGTCTGGGGGACCTCAAAACGAAAAGTTATCATGGTCCCGGGCCTATGTCTTACCATGCCGACTACGGTAATAGCTTCTTCCCTATAGGGGAAATTCGCTAATACTAGAAATCAATTTAAAGAAACATGCAATTAACAGGAATGCATGTGCCAAAATGCAAATACTCCAGTTTGTTTTGACTGTTACTAAATCATCAGAGCCATTCTTAGTGAAGTGTGCATTATAATTTTTTACAATATATATATTTTTTTATGTAGTGATGAAAAACATATTTACTATGTTATCACACTCATCATTAAAAGTACAAGTTTAAAAGTTTCATAGTATTTAGGTTAATATTCACTTAAGATGTAATATTTGTTTGTGATTTTGTTTGTACCTTATAATTGTGAACAAAGAATCATGCATTTTATATTAATTACTATGTTTATACGCAAATATAGTAATTACCATTAGTGTATTTGTTGTATGTATATTGATACCAGTGTATTATTATTTATCTATGATCTAGCAATCAAGTTAGATGAAACATTTTTGTCTGTAATTTTATATAACAAAGTTACAATATTTGAAGTACAATTTAAGTGTGTTAAACAGTTGTTATTTCTTCGTAGTAAGAAATTTGTTTTTGTTATCACACTCATAGTGGGTTTCAATTTATTGTGTAATTTTTGTGGTTAAATTTTGATTCTATTGACCAATCAACTGTCTTTACTGTGTTGTTTTGTTTTCTTCTATTCGATACGAGTCCCCTCAGGATATGGAGTACCCTTGATAATCGTTAAAAGATTTTATTCCTCCCGACTTCTTAGGCAATAAGAGAGCAGGGTTGTGAGACTATTTGACTGAGTAGCGTGTCCAGACAACATGATATATTTAACATTCTCTTGGAAAATATGAGTAATTGTGAATATTTATCATTATGGTCACTATCAATTGAATATTTATTTTAAAATGATAAATTAAAATTGATTTTAATCAATAACGAATAAAGGAGTAATCGATTTAATTTTAAATTCAAACCTTATTCATCTAATTGCCTCTGCATGGTAATAATAATAATCGTATTGTTTGGTTGCCCCAGACTTAACAAAGATTCAGGTTAACTACTGCTTTCTAGGAATTGACTCTTTCGATAGTGATAGTTGACCCAGTGATTAGCCTCACCCACTACAGTAAGCGTGCCGTGGTTATTTACTTTGTTTTCTCGATACTATACGCCCGTCAGTTGGTCATTGCTCTTCAGTGAGCGAGACTGATTGGTGATACGGAGAGAAAGGGTCTAACTGTAAGCTGAACGGTTGATCGCACGTAATTAACTGAAGGATAAATGTTCTCATTAAGTAAAAATCAATAACACCAAACTTGAATCACAATTTTACATTGCTCAGCTAGTAAACGCTTTAAATAATTAAATTGTAATGCTATAATTTTATTGACTAACTGTCCAGTTCCCTCAGAAAAGAGACTTCCAAAAATCCCTTAAAACTGTTTAACTAAGTTCAGTTAATTTACTGAATAGCAATCTAAAGATGGTAAAATGTAATTTTGATCATTATTTGTATAACAATATTTTAAAATTAATTAGTTTGTAGTTTGTAAGGAAAAGCCTTGGGCTGAGTAGGATTGAGTTTATTAAAGGGAAAAGCTCGTAACTTAAAAAATACTGCTTTTTTCTATATTATTTTTTGTTGCAAAAAACAATAGACATATACTGTCCAGTTTTGTATCACACAGTCACAGGACATCTTGATCACATTCTCTCAGGATTAGAGCGAGTTAAGTATATTACATACGGATAGGCCCAGCCACTGTACTCTTCACTCCCCTGGATCACCATCCTCAAACTGCTTTTCACTGTAAAAGTAGCTTTCTATCAGAGGTGATTTTGAGTGAACCATATGGTTTGTCAACAAACTGTTTAATATGGTCAGTAGACAATTAACAATTGTTATTTGAGTTAACACTTTGGGTGGGGCGAAAATTATGAAAATTATGAAAGGTCATGCCAGGGCCCGGTAAAGGTTTTTCATCAAAACTTACAATTTTTACATAGACAACCAGGGTTGAATTTGAAAATAAAATTTCCAAACTTTCTTCTCTAAAATAATGTCGATACAGATTTCAAATCCATTTTTATTAGCCCTTGGACTATGTTCAAGACTAAAATAGGTTTCTTACCTCCGTCAATAGTCCAAAATGTTTGATATAGGTTATGCCAACATGTTTTGTTGCAAGTGCAACATTTTCAAGGCTTGCAAGTCGTCAATATGTTAAAATTTAAACAAAACACAACACATATATGAACAAATTATGACACAAACAAATAAACATTTAGATAGCGCTAGATGCTTTAGATGTCATAATTTGTTCGTATGTGTGTTGTGTTTTGTTAAAATTTGAACATCTTGACGACTTGCAAGGCTTGAAAATGTTGCACTTGCAACGAAACATGTTGGCATAACCTATATGTCAAACATTTTGGCCTATTGACGGAGGTAAGAAACCTATTTTAGATGCAGATTTGTCGGTCACTGATGGTCTGTAAGTGCTGCGCAACAAACGCCTCTGTCCCTAGATGCACGTTCACATCCCGTATTGCCAGATTAGTGATATAAAACTCTTTTTTTCAAGTAAATAGTGTCTTTATGGTAGGCTGTTTAAACAAAATAATTACAATATATTATAGAAATGATATAAAACACAACAAAAAATACTGCAACTCAGTTGGTGACAACCAAACTATGAAAATTTGTCACACAACAGTTCCAAACGCAGGTGTTCTTCCCTATCTGAGGTAACGGGCTGAGACACACCGTCCGCATGCTACAAACCACTTCTAATATATGGCTAAACATTCCCCATCTGCTAATGGCTCGGCCACTGACGAGTTGACTTAAGCGCTGCTTTTTTGAGCCCCGTGACCGTGCAAGCCCATGCCCTCACCTCCTGGCTAAGCTTTGGATCTCAACCTGCACCTAATGTGTTAATAAGACTTGAAAGATGTTGTATAGGGATATTTGAAGGTGAAGGTTTCGATAAATGGAATTACTGTCCGCCAGTAAAATAGAGATAGCGCCAGTAAAACCTTATTACCACTGACTGGCAGGTCTTGATCTTGTTCTAATGTTGAGCTTGATAACATAACAAGTGAAAAAGGACTAAATTTATCACCTTAAGCAAATTAAAAAGTAATTCTTTTATAAACTTAAGCATTAATTTTTTATAGAAAAACTGTGAAACTCTTTAAGAAACAGGATAAAGTCACCATGCTGAAAAATACTGTAGCTTTAGCATTGTTTGTTTATAGTTTAGCTTTATTTCAAATAGAAAGGTTAATACTGGGAATCTTTGAAGGTTAAATTGTTTTACTTTGGAATCGTCCGTGGTAAGAAAAAGTTGTACCTTGAAAAATGATACAAAGTTTACATCACATAATACTATTAGCTATTAGCTGATTACAATTCTTGTTTTAAATTAACTTTCATGTTTTACACAGAATCAATATAAAAACTTGCTATCAAAGTTTAATGACATGTTGGCTCTCAATAAGAACTTAGAAGTTGTCTGATAAATGCTGGTTTTCATGGTTGGTTCTGCTGGCCTTAAATCTCACTGCCTAACTCAATTGTTAAGTATGGGGTCTGAGAAACTTTTAAATTTCTTGCAAACTGTGTTCACAAACATTTTAATGACATTTACTTTTCTTGTATGTTAATTCTTACAGAGTAATTTAGATTGTTTGTTACCTACCCTCCTTTCTTCCTGCTTTAACAAATAAGTTTCTTTTAACGCTTACTAACGTTTTTTGGAATGTTTTTTTGTATTGAATTGATTAACAATTCATCAAGCAATACAGAGTAAATAATACCAATATACAAAATTATGTAATTATTAAAAATATCTAGCATGTGTAAATTTCTTTATATGATTAAAAACCAAATAAGTTCACTCTTTAAGCCGACTTTTTAAATATATCATGTTAGATGATTTTTTTATGTCGTTAATATTGCAATATAGTAGGTCTGGATTGTAAAAGTGGTATTAAACTGAAGTTTTTTATTTAAAACACTTGTTCTAGAGGTTTTTACACGTTCAGATTTGTATTAAGTTAAAAGTACTTTATTGGTACAGCTAGTTTTAACGTGTACATGTAACAATGTAAACTATATTTTTCACTATTGCTAATGTGTCATATATTATTCCTGAAATGGAAATTCTTAGATTTATATGAATGTTTTAACTCGTCACTAGTCATCTGAATATACTTTTTAGAGTATTAAAAGTGAATTAATGTATCTTTTATTGCAATTGAATTGATCTAATATGTTACTGTTTTATATTTTGTTAAAACACTTCATTTGTATAGTAAAGGTTATTTCTGCCTAACAGCCTAGTTTTCTTTCCCTTGTATTATTTTTAACTGTAGCTATTGTATAATGCATAAAAAACAATAAAAGAAAACTGGATTATTAAAAAAAATACATTTATAAGATTACCCAGCAATTTGAGTAAACTTACATAAATAATATTACTAGGAAAATATACAACTTGTTTAACCCTTAAAGGGCTGAAATATTATGTAGCTTTGAGCTTATTTTATGGTATAGGTGCCGAAATAAATTGTTGATTTTATATATTTTTCTTTTTGTAATTGGGCTAACAATGATAAATATACTTATTTTTGTAGCCAATTTTTTTAAATTAATAAAATAATAAAATAAAATAATTTTTTTTTAAATAACCATTTTGTAATAATATATTTTTACAAAACGGAGTGAATTAAACAACAATTTACCCGTCAAACAATTGACACCGTTATACAAACAACAAATAAGTATCTTTTTTATTCATGATTAATGCCTCCAGAATCGAGATGATCAATAAAACAGGTTGCAACCCTTTATCCGTCTTCGATCCTTATGAATCACTTATATGGTGACTCGAGTTTCGGTCTCACTGGACCATTTTCAAACCGTAGTCAAACTTCTTAATTACTTCATGCAAAGGTCGTCATACTTTAAAATATTTTCCTCAACAAATGAACAACATTTTTAATAGACACAGGTCACCAACACACATGCACAGTTTGGACGGCCGCACATTACCTAACTGGTTCATTTGCACCGGTAGCCGCGTTATCAGAAGATTGTCTTGTTCCCCTCCGTCCGCCAGGTTGACCGCTATTGACACCGACAGGTGTTTCATCCTGACTCCTTGCCTGGGCTATCACACTGTTGAAGAATACGTTCAATCCATAGTTCAACTTGTCATTTAAGGTGTTAATCGGGTCAGTTGTATATGCCTTATATATTTCGAATTCCTCTTATGAATAAAGATAAGGCTCCTTTTTACGTCAGTGTAAGACTTTCATATTTTCCGTTGAACTGTGGACGCTGTGGCTCGATTCAAACGGATGTTCAGTGAAGGTAGATTTCTGTTTTTGTAGTCAGGAACATCTCCCTAAACCCTGACTACCGGTCGGTTTGGTTAACACGGCTACTGTGCAAATGAACCCGTTCAGTAATGCGCGGCCGGCCAAACTGTGCATGTGTGTTCGTGACCCGTGTGTATTATAAATGTTGTTTGTTTATGGAAACTATTTTAGAATATGACGACCTTCGCTTGAAGTAATTAAGAAGTTTGACTACGGTTTGAAAATGGTCCGGTGAGACAGAAAATCGAGTCACCGTATAAGTGATTCACAAGAATCGAAGACGGATAAAGGTTGGTAACCTGTTTTAAATAAGTATCATTTTTGTGTTTGTTTTTTAGACGGATATATCCGTCGATAGCCCCTTTAAGAGTAAAATTTAAACAATCTTTATGTGTAATTTTTAAATCTCTATTTGTTATATAATTTAATCGAAACCCTAAAAATATTGTTATTTTTTTGAAGTACTATTCCCTGATCTTGACAGAATGGCAATGCATGGAAGAAGAAGAGCAAGTGGAATTTAGCATCCTACCTTGCAAAGTGCTGCCAGCTCATTATAAGCTGTTATGTTACCGCACTGTCCACGGTGCCAAGTGCAGATGTCAGTAGCCAGTGACAGTTGCTGGCGGTTTCTACTATGCACCGGGTAAACGGAATCCACAAGATACTGATGCGCCAGTTGCATAGTGACAGTAGCTCGCATGCAAAGCAGGCCCCAGACAAGTGCAAGTCAGCAGCCAGTTGGCTGTGAAAAGTGCCAGTTACTTAACAACAGTCACGCAAGCTACCCAGGGCTGCCACGAGGAGAGGCAATCGGGGCACTCTGCCCCAGGCCCCCGGCCAAAATAACAAACAAATTAGCAAAATAGTAAAATGGGGTCTCTGGGGCCCCCACATAATTTTTTCCCCAGGCCCCTAATCACCTTGAGGCAGCCCTGAAGCTACTTGGCACTGTGTAAACCATTCTTAACCTCTGCTTTTGTGGTCCAAAATGTAATAAATATTGCTGAGTTAAGCTCCAATAATAATGAAACACAGTTTAAAAACGAGTTCGCACGCAGCACGCTGACGTGAGGGAAGTGAGTTTCCACATAACAACTTGTAAAACTCAAAATAAGTGTAAAAACATACATTTTTCCAATTTTTATTGAAATCTGAAAATATTGATTTTTTGGCTGTTCTGATACTCCTGGTTTCATTTACTTGCAAAGCTGGGAATACAATTTTGCGCATTATAAGGTTAGGAGAAGGTCCAGACAGGCTTGAAAATAGGCGTGAGGTTGCTGGGGATGATCAAAGTACTCTAACAAAGGAATAACAGGCTTTTCTAGTGTAAAACCCCCATAAGACAACGTACTGTGTTTAGTCGATACACATTTTCTTTAATAACTCGGTAAATATTTATGCTAGAATGACGAGAGAGGGCTTAAAACTTTCGCCTCACTAATTCCCATCTTTTTACATGCATTTATTTTGCATCTGGGGCTTTTATGACCCTTTTTGGGCCCAAAAACTCGAAATTTAAAAGATTAATCCCCAAAAAAGGGGTTTAGAGTTTTCCGATTGTTTTGCCCAACGAACTTGTCCAATTGATTACAGAAAGGAACGTCCCTACCAAATTTGAAGTAAATCGGACAAAAAATGCGACCACTAGAGTGCAAACACATATATATATATATATATACAATTTTGAACGACCCCCCAAAACGTGTTCAGGGGGTCACGTTAGGAACTTCTATGGTGGTCCCGGGCTTAAGTTTCACCGTGCAGGTCACCGTGCTAATAGTTCACTTTCCAAAGGAAATTCACTAACAAACTGATACGCAAAACATAGCAGTTAATAATGTTTATTAAACTTGGTTTACTCATGAAATTTCTAAAATTCAAATTAGATTAATAATCTAATTGACAACAAATTGATAAATAATACAACAATATCTGGAACAATCTGTTTTATTTACAGCTAGCAACATTCTAACCTTTAGCAAATATGAAATACCCCCGTCGCAGCAAACCTGCGTACTCAGCGAAATGCATAATATATGTCTTAATACCACATAAAGCCACATACAAAGTTTCATTAAAATATATTCACAAATAAGCGATATATACAATTTTTAATTATTCTCCATAAGAATAACATTGGGGATGAGAACGTAGGTTTGCTGAAACAAGGAACACAAACAATTGGTGTTTATGCAAGTATCAGTATAACTCAACAAGAGGTGAAACTACATACCAAATGTTATTAATTTATGCCATAATTAAGGGAGACATAAGATTTGACTTATTCTCCATAAGAATAACATGGGGGCTGAGTACCCAGGTTTGCTGCCACAAGAAAAACAAAATATGGGTTTTCATGTAAATATCATTATAACTCAACTAGGTGAAGCCACATACCAAGTTTCATCAATATACATTCATAAATTAGCAATATATACCATTTTGATTATTCTCTATAAGAATAACATGGGGGATGGTAAGCAGGTTTGCTGCAACAAGGAACACAAAATAATGGATTTTTATGAAAATGTCAATCGAGCTTATCTAAGCGAAGTCACACACTAAGTTTCATCCATATACATTCATAAATAAGCGATATATATAACATTTTAATTAACCTCCATAAGAATAACATGGGGACCAAGTACCTAGGTTTGCTACTGCGGGAATCATAGGTGAAAAATTGTTTTTTTGTGCAAACAACAACACACCACAACCAGATGAAGCCATATACCAAGTTTCGTCAGTTTATGTTCATAAATAAGCGAGACATAAAATTTTTCTTTTTCTCCTTAAAAATATCATTAGACTACGTACTGTGTTTAGCACTTTCAATATCTCATCAAACAATTGACGTAGAGCAATGATCAAAATACCAAATTGTTTGTTTTTTTAAGCTGAATTCAATGGTAAACATTAAAATTAGATTAAAATAAAAATTATATGTGAAGACCCCAAACATTTTTGGGGTACAAAACCCCCCTTTGGATGGTGCGATTGTCTGGTTTTCAAACTCGTTTAAACAAATGGTACTTTACACATTTGTGCCAAATTTCATTAAGATCAGACCTTTCTTACGAGTTATCGTGCTTAGAGACACATATATACAACATTTAAACGAATGGTGTTTTTGGCATCTGGGGGCCTCAAAATGAAAAGTTATCAAGGTCTCGGGCTTAAGTCTTACCATGCCACCTACGGTAATAGCTTCTTCCCTATAGGTGAAATTCGCTAAAAACACAAATTTTTAAAAGCATGCCAGCAACAAATTCTCTAAGTAACTCTCAACACGTTTGCTGCTAGCGTCGTAGATCTACGACGGGCTAACATTGCATTAGGAGCGGGCATCGTAGATATACGACGCCAGACCTTTATTGACAAAATCGATTGATATGCAGCCCGCATTAATAGTACATCGCTCGTGGGGAAGGAATATTTCCAGATATTATATATTTGGTATATTTTCACTTTGGTATATTATTTGGTATATTTTGAAAATGGCGGCAAGTGGCAAATTTATTTTCCAGAGATCTTCTTTCACCTAGTAACTTCTAACTTCTAACAACTAAAAGTAAGTAAAAACTACAAAAAAAGGACAACATTATGGTAAGTAACTCCATAGCGTAATTTTTCAGCAGCGAACGTGTTAAGTGATGATTATATACATGTTATTTACAAATTCAATTCAATTCAATTCAAAATTCTTTATTCATAGGTAGTACACAGAGTATACATTGAATAGTGTCAAGTGTCTTTTCTTACATCTAATACATATTTGCAACAAATTAAATCAAACCTACATTTTGTAAGTAAAGCAAAGTAAATAATTGTTATTTAATCACATTTTTACACTATAACGTTATTACATTTTCCCAGATGCTCAGGGAAACTTGCTCGTGTTCATAGAGGGTACATAGAACTTCTCGTGGTACATAGAAGGTACCATAAACCTTCTACATTACCTTTCAAGTTTTACGAGAGGTGGAAAAATTCTTTGGGAGCTATGCTAATCAGATATTCTTTTAAGAATTTTTTGAATTTGGTATTGTCATTTTCTAATTTGATTTCCCTGGGAATATACTCCAAAAACTTTAGAAACAAAATGGAATGTTGAATGTTATTCCACAATGCCCATTTTAAAAATATACATAATGCATTGATTTAGAAAATAAATACTAACCAATTGTATGTCTGTAAATTGAAAGGATCTCATGTAACTAAATGAAAATAAATCGTATATCACCATTTCAAAATTTTATTTCTTGCAAAATCGTCCACAAAAAGTATTATTTCTCCTATATGTGATGCTCTAGTTGGAGAAAATAGTGCATAAATAGTGAAATAGTGATATAACATTTCAGAGTCAAATATTTGTATTTAACACATTCAGTGCGGTATAGTTGATGTAAGGTTCACAAGGAGCTGAAAATTTGTATTCACTAAAAACATAGGTAATACATGTAGAAACAATGTTTGAGTGTTAACAAAAATATTCGGATAGTCCTTATCTGTAATTAGTGCCGATACATTTTTGGAGCTCATGAGCTCCACCCGCAGTTTTGGCTCGGCGCAATAGTAATAGGCGCCTGCCGCGACTTAACATGCACCACAATCCCACGCGACTAAAGCAGACTATTCACCGGAATGCACTATTATTTCCTTCTAGAAATTTAAACAAACTAAAACCCGAGCTCTGGTAAGAGCCGGAGTATTGGTAAACAACTTGGAAGGGCGTGCAGGGGAAGCGTCCCCCCTCCACACCTTCAAGGGGAGGGGACTGAAAACTGACCATATTGCGGACATTGTACGGGCATAGACAAACTCGTGTTCAAGTTTCATTCATCCATCTGCAGTGGCTGAGACACAGTATTCCTTTGAAAACAACAATAGACTTTGTGGAGCTCATGAGATCCACCCGCACTGAATGTGTTATATACAGTAGTATAACACTGTTTACTGTCATCATAAAATGTATAAATTAATATCTTCAACTAAAACAACTTGATTGAAGACATTGTGTTTAAGAATACACCAAAAATAAATAAAACCATTCCTTTATTATTAATATAATTCAAAGTATTTTACTGCATAAAAATGATTCTCCATCAGTAGATGGTTGGCCAATTTCTTTCAATAACTTTGGACTTTATACAGGCAGAGGAACTGAACTGGAAAGATTAAATTTATAACTGGAAATGAGGGAGCGGCTCTATTACACATCATATCGATGGACCATCGACCCTCTTATAAAACTTCAAAAAAATACAAGAGGGTCTATGGCCCATCGAACCGTTTAAGTGAATGAAAGTTATATTTACTATCTGGGTCGATGGTCCATCGACCCAAAATGAGTTAAATTCAAATTCAAATTCAAATTCAAATTATATTTATTGTCACATTTTACATTTTTTACATAGCAATGCTATACAAACTGGTGACATGGTCAAGTGGTACTACAACTAAAACTTAACTAAAGTACAATATTCAAAAACCAAGACAAGCAAGTACCGTACAAAATCAAACCAATACAAGTGAGCAAAACAAAACAAATTTCAGATTAAAGGCGAGAAATACCTACGTTTCTTATAAAAATATATCAATTTTACAAAACAAACTCATTTATACTATAATAGCTACTGGTAAGCAAATGCTCTTTAAGGGAAGGTTTAAAACTGTTTGAACCAATTTTAGATTTCAAACCAGGAGGAAGGCTGTTGAAAAATTTCATCCCAGCATAGGAAGGAGATCTTTCATACAGGCACAAACGATGTATCTTAAATTGCAAGTCCCTCCTATGCCTCGTATCATAATCATGATCATGCTGCTCCTGGCTTATTTTTTCAAAATTGTTTTCCAGCAAGAGTAAACATTTATAGATGTAAAGGGATGGCAGTGTCATTAGATTAAGTTTCCGAAAGAGGGGTCTACATGAAACTCGATAACCTGAAAAAGTAAGAATTCTTATAATCTTCTTTTGAGTTCTGAAAATATTTAATGCGTCAGCTGATGATCCCCACAATTCTATCCCATACTGCATAATAGAATAAAAATATGCGTAATAAACCATTAGCCTAGTTTCCAAATCGGTGGTACCCCTTAATATTAACATCTGAAAGCAAGCTGAGCTAAGCCTCTTTCCAACTACATGCAGATAAGTTTTCCAATTCAAATTTAGGTCCAATTCAACACCTAAGAATTTTGTTGAGAAGCTCGAAACAACCCTGTGATTATCTATAGAAATGTCAAATTCTTTTGGGTCAGTACTTCTACTGGTTTGAAATTTAAGCAAATTAGTTTTACTATAATTTAGATTCAACCCGTTAACCTGAAACCAATTTTCCAAATTTTTTATGGTTTGTATTGTTAAACTTTCAAGTTCCTTCATGCTAGTAGCTTTTAAAACTGCTGTAGTGTCATCAGCATATAAAATTAGATCAGCACCTATATTCTTATCAAGGTCATTAATGTAAATCAAAAACAAAACAGGGCCTAGAATTGATCCTTGAGGAACACCAGCTGATATGTCCTGCCACTCAGATTTAAATTTTATAGAGTCCTTTGTAACAATTACTCTTTGTTTACGATTCTTTAAATATGAGGATACCCATAACAGAGCAGTGAAGGACAAGTTATAGGCTTGAAGCTTTCCGAGCAGAATCTCATGCACGACACAATCAAAAGCCTTGGATAAATCACAAAACACGCCACACGTCTTCTGCGATCCATCCAAGGCCAGTAAAATCCGCTCAACCAGATCAGCCATTGCAAAAGAAGTATTTCTTCCAGTTCTAAATCCATACTGATTTTTGGAAAAAATTTGATTCTCTTCAAAAAAAGACAAAATTTGTTTGCAGACCACCCTTTCAAAAACTTTAGATAACACTGGTAAAACAGAAACTGGACGGTAATTATCGGCAATGTTCTTATCCCCTTTCTTAAAAACTGGTACAATTTCTGCATATTTCATTTGAAGCGGAAAATAACCAGCTTTAAGAGATTGATTGACTAATTGGCACAAAGGATCTGCAACAATATCTAGAGTACTCTTGAGCAAATTCAAAGGAATGTCATCCCATCCTACTGATTTTTTATTTTTTAAAGATTTTATAATATTTTTAATGTCTGTAATAGAAACTCCTTCAAAGTTAAAAATAGGCAATGGCAAGTCGACATTAGTTCCTACAAAGCCAAGAGCATCACTTAGGCATGACTTGACACCTGTGTCAGAAGACGCATTTAAAAATTTCAAATTAAGCAAATTTGCTATCCTGTCACCTGATTGACACAATATGTCATTAAATATTAAATCTGGAAAATTTGTATCCTTCCCTTTAGAACAAAGCTCTTTGTTAACAATATTCCAAGCAGTTTTAGTTTTGTTCTCTGACGATCTAATTTTCTTGCAATTAGCTGACAACTTAGCTGCTAGACAGACAGACTTAAATACTTTCTTATATTTTTTTACATACTCTAAGAAATTTGCATCTTGTGATTCTTTAGACAACTTATGTAAAATTCTCTTATGTCTACTCGAAATCTTTATGCCCTCTGTAATCCATTTATTTTGAGTAGTGTTCAAGCATATCTTTTTTTGCCTAATTTTTAATGGAAAATGTTGATTAAAAGCACTCAAAAAAGTATTATAAAAATTATTAAAATTTTCTTGAACATTTTTTGTTTTATCACAGTTTAAATCAGCATCTTGTAAAGTCTGTCTAAAAGAATTAATATTTTCCTTGGAAAAACATCTATTTGTCACGCTACTTATTTTGACTTTTTTCTCAGCAAGACTCTGAACACCACAAATGAAAAGGCCTCTGTGATCTGAAATACCCAACTCAACATTGATATTATCATTAGAAGATACCTGGCATAAGTTATTGGTCAAAATATTATCAATGCAAGATTCAGTAGTCTTAGTTATTCTGGTTGGCATGTGGAAATTTTCCCTGTAACCATAGCTAGAGATTAAATTTAGAAAATCATGCTTGATCTGAGGGTATTTTGTTGTTTCCAGTATATCTATGTTAAAATCTGCAGCTATATATATTTGTTTCCTATTTTTTTCTCTTTGTAATAAACAAAACAGATGTTCAAGTTTATGAAAAAATATATTTACATTATTTCTATCTGGAATACGATAAAGTGAAATTATAACTATCGAAAGCTCCAGTATTTCAATGCTGGACAACTCAAAAACAAATTCCTCATTTAAAACCATCAGGTCAATTCGCTCAGTAAACCCCAGACTGTGATGTAACAAAATGCAAGATCCTCCCTTTATATGCTGTTGCCTAAAAAAACAAGATGCCAACTTAAAATGTTCAATTGAACTCAAAACAAATCCCTGCTCTTCCTGTAACCAGTGCTCATTTAAACAAACTACTTTAACTTTAGTATTTTCCAAAATAATTTGCAAGTCATTAATTTTATCCAAAAGCCCACCCTGAATATTTATGTGCATAATCCAAAAACAATTTTTATTCTTAAGTGGATCTAATAAATGGTGGTCATCATAACTGTTAAGAAAACTCTGAATCATTCCAGGATTTTTGAGCTGCTGGTCTAGGTTGAGAGGCCCCCGACTTGAGTTGCTTGTAAAAAAGAATCACTAACACTCTCACTTGCTGTGCAGATGCTGTCATACACATTTTTCTTGCATCTGGGACTAATTAGTGGTGGAAAGCTGCGATGATCAAGTATTGAGGGAGAGACAATGAGTAGATCTTTACTCTCATCATCCACTGCTGCATATAGTTCGTTGGAACGATCCTCTTCTCGCGGTGACACCACACTTGCCCATGAAGAGTAGGATGCTCTGCTCTCAGGTGTATCAGCGCCATTTTGGTTCTTGGTTTCGTTATAGGAGTCAGAAACTGATGAGTTCACAAACTCAGATACAGGAATGTTGCAAATCTCAGCAGGTGGGAGACCTTGTTCACATGACCGCACCTTCTGGGGGTCTCCTGGAGTAGTAAAGCACTGCTTTTGATTTTTCCCTTGCTCCCCGATGGTATCCAAAAGTTTATTATTATTACAGAATTTATTTACTTCATCTTTAATTTTATTCATAAACTCAGAGTGTGAGAGTCCATTTCTAAGCTTTCGTTGTGCCTGTTGATCGTAAGACACAATCACAACTGTCGCCCCGGTACTGTGGACAAATTTGTTGAGGTTTGCAGCTAGGTGGTGAGGTTCAATATTGTCCCTAACACAGCCAATCGGGGAACAGAACAGGGTCTTTAGGTTTTTTGTTTTAAAATATTCAGTCAGTTGGTCAAATGCCATATTGTAGTCATCTGTTGTTGGCTTTCCGTTATAACTGCCCTTAGTCACTAGACTGAACACTGTTGCTCCTTGATCTAAAGTCTGGCAAGTCAGCTTAGTGTCCACAAAGTCAGATATTTTTGGTCGTCCAAAGGCCTTCCTAAATACCACTGCGACACCTGCTGACATATTACGTTCATGTTCAACATCTCCCGATATGGAATGTGCAAAACCTACATTCGAGTTGCTTTTGAAGTCGCTTATCACTTTGGCCATGTTTGCTTCTATCACATTAATTGATTTTTCTTTCAGGTCCCAAATTTCTTTTTTTTTGTGACATGTGGCTTTAGTGTATTAGGCTTTGGCAGTACAAGATCCTTAATCATTGCTGCTATTCTTTTTTTACCCTTCTGATTAAAGTGTAGACCGTGTTTGGTGTAGAACTGTATTTGCAGGTCCTCACTTGGGAGAAACATTGCATGATTTGTTTTATCTATTATTTCTCTCAATGCAATGTTGACATAGCTAACCTTGTTATTTTGGGAAGGATCATAATGTCTGTATGGTAAACCACACAAAACAACATTAGTGTTCTTTGTCAGATCAAGCAATCTGTCAACATCATTTATAAGGTTTCGATGGCATTTCACTATATTATTGTTGGACCCCGCCATGACCACCAAAAAATCCCTTTTAGTAAAAGATGCTGTAAGTTTTTTAACATCTTTTACCACCTCTGAGAAAGCAGCATTGGGTTTTATCAAACTGCTAATTTTTGTATTGTCATCAGAGGGCCATAAATTAGAAGTAAGCTTAGAAAGAGTCCTTCCTTGACTGTCCGCTAAGATCAATACGTTTTTTCCAATATTCTTCTTACTGCTTCTGCTTTTGCACTGTCCTTCAGTCATGGACTTAATTTGGTCATAGTATTTTTGAACATTGAAGTCTTGCAAAAACTCTTTTGATTCTGTTATTAACAAGTTATTATCAGCCAGTGAGCAAACCAACTGTATATTATGCAGCACATGTACGCCACATTCGACTCCTCCCCTCTGCTGGCAACATTTTACTTGAACAATAGTAGCTTTTTCTTGCAATTCCAGGCAGATGGATAACCTAGAAGCGAGTTTTGCCCCATGAACGTCGTTGATGCCGTTCGCTGAGTCGAAGTGGTAAAAAATGTTTGACGACTTCTCATATAGAAGAAGTGACCAATGTCCTCCCCCACTCTGCTCTTCGTTTAGACGACTATTTACAATAGACATTATATACTTTTTACTTAGAAGCTGTAGATTATTACACGTGTTCTTAATAGAATCAAGGTCGGTACCCGCTTTTATTAACTGACTTATCGATGGTGGCAATACCACAACGTTTTCAGGGACATTCAGCTTATTATTAATCCAGAGGTTCATCTCCTCATCACCAAGTTGATACCATTTAGGGGTTTTACCAACTAATAAGCTGCCAACACTTTTTAGTTTAGATTGACTATCAAGTTTATAATTTGTTGAGATGTTTTTACTCAAATTCTTTTGTGCTGGGTTTCTGTTAGCAGTTTGCGCCAACACTTCATATCTATTTGAGATAGGAACTGTAGTCAGAATACTATCCCTGACTTTTCCTGACATCATTACTGTTTTTTTATCTATATTAGTTGAAATAAAAGCATGTGCAGTGCAAGTTGTGTCTATAATTGTGTCAAGTTTATCAGCCTCCAATTTGCTGATCTTTTCCACAAGCTCTTTAATTTTGTTTGTAAGTGTAAGCTTAGCTTCCCTTAACTCCCTTATTTCTCGCTCTTGCAGTAATTTTTCATTTTCCAGTTGGCGAAAAATTGCATCTATAAAATCCTTGTCTGATTTTATCTTATCATGTAAAGCTTTTATCTGAACATTTAAATCCTCTTCCATTTCATTTTTCTTTGCAATAAGCTTTAAAATATCATCCTCAAGCTCCCTAATTTTATCTTCCAATTCAAATTCCCTCTCACTTTTTGACATCTTTAGTTCATGAACTTGCTGTTTCAAGCCATCATTTTGCTTTAATAAGATAGCCCCAACCTCAGCTGCAAGTGTTAATGATTTATCAAGATCCCCCTCTTGATCTAAGCTGTTAATTTTATCTTGTAAAATTTCAATTTCTGTTGTAGTACAGAGATTATCAGAACATGTTAGACATTTCCAGCCAAGAACTTCTCCCTTGTAGATTTTATTATAATCTGCATATGACATGTTAACACATTTTGTATGGTACCACATATTGCACGCCCCATAACAATAAACTGCTTTTGTTTTCACACCAATACCACAGTTACCACATGGTGGGTATCGAGACATAATTTATCTATTCTCTTATTAAAAGGATACAAAATAATTAAATATAAATAATAATATATTGGTAATTATTCTTATTAAGTTGTACCAATATTAAAACATGTCCATTTCAAAATGCAGTTATTTTTTAAATTACTACCTTTTAACTACAGGCCAATCAAAATATATGAATATGAGATCAAGAATTAAAATATACAAGGAAAATATATTTTTTGATTTTTAGTCCATAAATATTCCTCTTTAATATTCCTCAGTCACAGTTCAGCTCAGATGTAAACAAACAGAAGAAACTGGTTCACATTTCTTATCAATTGTCCAAACGTCCCTGTCCTTGGCCTTGGCCTTGACCGGTTATATCAGGTTATGACTCACCCAACTCTCGGAACTATCCCAAAGATAAGAATAGGAAAAACCACTTTTACCAAGAACTGAGCAATTAGTTCACTCAACTTTAGTGCTTCACAAATAAAGGTATGTCTATATAATTACAACTTACAATGTGTGAATTTAAATATTGAGTAATTAACAACTAATTTACTTTTTGAAATGGAACACTTTAATGAGTTTATTAACTGTCCGCCATCTTGAATCACTTTTTAAAAAAAATAATTAAAAAATAAATTATAAAATATACAAATTCGGTCCGATGTACCATCGACCCTCTAAATTAATATTTTTTTTAACGGGTCTATAGCACATCAGATCGATGGACCATCGAACCGTTGTTATTTTATATATGTTAAAAAATATATAAAAAAAATGGTTTAAATTGCTTTTTCGTCAGCGATCCTATTCGTCCTCAATATAGGCGACCGGTTTAGAGTTTGTTTATAACCTCATATTCAGGCTACAATTCATGTATGTCATTCACTCACAAGAGATCTCAAATATTAAAAATACAATGCATTAAACAAACATAAAACGGACGCTTGAAATGACAAAGAATTAAAAAACAGCACATTAACATTGATGTTTGGCCAAACTAAATCACGACGATGCGGTATGGGCAGTTGTGTGCCTATACTGGGGACGAATAGGATCACTGACGGAAAAAGATAACTTAAACTGTTTAATATTCAGAAAGTGATCCTGGGCCATACTTACACAAAAATTAATTTCTTAACATTTTATACAATGTAGAGTGAATTTTTTAAGTCGAGTGACTTAAAAACTTCATACTTGAATTAAATCTCTTGACGATAAATTCTCAGACGACATTTTAGAGTTTTGGAGGCACATGTATGGTAGTAAAAACTCTAATTTTCTAGTGTTTCCACTTTGAGTCTGTTTTGTAAGAAAACGGTAAGAGATGGAAAACAATATTTAATACAAAATATGTAGAAATTTTCTACATATTTTACATAGGTTCTATTACACATCAGATCGATGGACCATCGACCCTCTAACATTTATAAACTAACATCGGTTCGATGGTCCATCGATCTGATGTGTAATAGAGCCACTAGTTTTATTTAAAAACTTAAAATACAGGCTCTATTACATATCAGGTCGATGGACCATCGACCCTCTAATATTTATTAAATAAGAACGGGTCGATGGACCATCGATCTGATGTATAATAGAACCTTAACTTAAATGTTTAATTTATTTGTTGTTGGTTCGATGGTCCATCGAACCATCTTGCTTAAATCTATAAAAATAAAATAACAGGTTCGAAGAGCCATCGGACCAACTTTAACAATTCATTTTTAATTTTTAAATGGTTCGATGGTCCATAGAGCCAATTCTTTATTAAATAATATTACAGATAGCAATAGGGCGATGGACCATCAAACCAAAACGTTTTTATTTAAGGTTCGATGGTCCATCGATATGATGTGTAATAGTCCCAAGAATGAGTGAGGATCGAAATGCCACTTTTGGTCCAAGTGATGAACTATATTTTTTGTCATACTGCAAATAATATTAAGATAACAATTTCACAAAAACTAAATTTTGTTTACATTAAGATAACAATTTCACAAGAACTAAATTTTGTTTACTATTTTACATTCAAAAGTTTTCTTCCATCTTGACCTTGCTGTTCTAAACAAACAGCTGTTAAACAAGTTTTCATTGTTTAAGTTGAATAATTCGTTCAATTTATATTTAGCAGCGTATGACCTCGACCAAAAAGTGTCATCATATGATGTTTTTTGTCTTAGGCCTAAAAGATCATCAAAACAATACTTTTTTATCCAATAAACAGAACAACTTTAGCATATCAATGCCTGTGTTGCAAACAGTTTTTTTTAGCAGTGGGACAAAAAGTGTTTTCCATACTTTCATATGTAACCAGACTGACATGCTGACTCAAAATTCCGAAGGACTGACTAATCAGAAAAAACACAGATACAGATACAGATACAGATCTTTATTGTATAAACATTTTACAATGTGTACAATATAAAAGGTAAATGTGTTGTTATAAAAGTGGAGAACAAAATGTAAAAAAGTTTGCAATCATCCACTTGGCACTTGGTTATTCGTATGAGGTTCTTTTGTTTAAAGTTGGTGGAAATCATCATCAACGTAATAGACGGGGTTTTCAAGCAAAATTTTTTTAAATTTATTTAAATCTTTTCTTGATTCCATTGCTAAGTTAATATATATTTGTCCAAAAACAATCAGAAACAGAAACCCACGCAATTATTTTTTCTTCTTAGGCTTTTCCTTGGGCTTCTTCTTCTTGTCGACCTTGTAGGGTCCCAGGTGCCGCCGCACCATTGTCCCCCTCCACCACGCCTGTATCTTGGTGGCCATCAGGCTGATATGTTGCTGTATCTCATGCTTGTGCTCTCTGGCCATTCTCTCGTCCAGGTAAGTATTAATTTCTTCATAATGCTTTTTGAACTGTAACATTTGTTTATGCATGAAACGCTCTAAAGTGTTAGAGTGAACTAAACAAATTGTTGTTGTTAGAGACCACGATCTAAATATCTAGATATCTAGGGCTTTTTGCCAGTTTTGGCATTAGATTACCAAAACACATACATAACACAACTGAGTATCATTTTAATGGGGATTATAAACATTTTATCTGTGTTTAGAAGTCTTAAAACGCACATAAAATGTTATTGTTAAACAATTTTACTATTTTCACACTTTTGAAAACTAAAGCTATCACATTTGTAAACTATGGTACTACATAATTATAAGCTCATGCAAAGTACTCAGCAGCTAAAATTACACTTTCAACGTTTTATTTTCTGAATTTAAAAATTGTTCCTATCGTATTAAAAACGTTTTGTAGCATGTAAAGATTTGTTATGATTACGGGATGTAATAAAATCGTTTTAACATCACTTACAAATATATTTACATGTGTACTGTACTCACATACATGGCAATATAAATTATTGTACAAGGCAAATGATTTTGATTAGTCACACTGGTCATCAGGCTGCCCAACGAGAGAATTGTGACAACTCTCTGATTGGGCCTGGTAATGATTGGTTTGACCGTTCAAAGTAGATTGCCTTGTACTATCTTTTACATGCATACAGGGACGTAGAGAGCTGTGGCGGGTCTCCCGGCGTGACCTCAACATGGGAACCCACACCTTTAGGTTATGATCATGTAATTGAGGCCCCCATAAAACCTTGAGTTATGAACATGTTATTCACAGATTTCTTATCTCTATCAAATTCATAAACAATAATACCGAGACATGTTTCACTATTTTTTCCCGGCCGGGCCCCCTGGGAGGCTGGGCCCCCGGATCTATCCTTACATGCCATCCCCTCTCTACGGGCCTGCATGCATTTATCACCATATATGTGTGTACAGTATAAATGTATGTAATATATTTTTAACTGTTTTAAGAAGTTTTACATACAGATTGTATTAGTACAATGGTGATATCTTGCTTACTTGTGAATATATTTTGATGAAACTTGCTATGTTGCTCCATTTCGTAGTGAGGTATCTCTAAATATATATATTTGCATTTTAAATTTGTTGAGTACGCAGATTTGCTGCAATGGGGATGTTAATAGTTCCTCAGAAATATGATGCTGTCATACATTGTAGGTAATCAAACCATTTTACTGAGGGGAAAATTGATATTTACTCTTCATTCGTTTAAAAATGGACCTTGGTCACAGATAATATCTTGGGTTTCCCTTCATACATTTAACCTAGGGTAATGAACAAAAATTCTAAATTAATTTCCTTTTTCCGGCCCTTGATCCATACTGACATAATCTTTTTAAACTCTTTGTTAATAATGGTGAGTTTATGTTACTTAAGAAATTATTGCAGACATTTTATATCACTGATTAAAGAAAAACAATCATTGTTTTTCAGTTGTTTTTCTCTAAGTGATGGGAAATTCAATAATTTCTAAAATAAGATTATCTCCTTAATGAAATGGCTTTATTCACAACCAATTAAGTTAATTTGAGAATCATATCCTCTTGCCTGCTTGAGTTACGTGGCAGGAAATTGGAACTCAGCAGACGGTGAGAAAAAAGATAAATTTCAATCAAATTTTTGATTCTTGTGGTTCTGGTGTTAGCCCAAAGGTTCTAAACAACCATGAACTTTGGTGGACAACGCCCGAATGGCTATCAAATTGTATGTATTTAATCAACAAAGACTGTACATTGTTGACTGTCATGCTGTAGATTCCAAACCAGAAACATTACTGATAACCCCTCTTGAAAAAACAACGAAGGAATAAAAATCAGTTTTTTTTCTCTTGTTGATTCAAGGAATAAAAATCAGGTAAATAAATAGTAATTTAACCAAACCATAAATAAATAGTGATTGAACTTCATGATATTAAGTTGAAGGACACTAACCAGGGAAGACAGAGCTTGTAACTGTAGAGACTGCTCATATCTGGACTGTTGTAACTTGTCTAGCTTCAGGTTCATTTCAGCCATTTCTGTTTTGTTGCGCTCTGTCCAATATTCAACCAAGCCTTTAAGGTCCTGGAATCATTCAAACTTATTTAAAAAACTTGAGCATATCCTCGTGTTCTGTAATGCCTGACAAGGTTTGAACATATCTATCATCAAGAGAGCTACTATATCATGTTTTATAGCAAATACATGATTTATTAGCAGGCCACCTTTTTTTGTTAAGTTATAAAAAATAGATAATTTTTCCAGGGCTAATAATTAAAATCCTATATGTATTGAAGTAAAAACACATTCTTTAGGTTTCCGTTAGAGATGTGCGAGTACTCGAAATTTCGAGTTCAAGCCGAGTTCGGCACTGAAACTCAAGACTTTACTGAAACTCGAAGGCTTCGAGCGAGTTTACTCCCGCCGTTTACCCGCGCTAAAAGGGTCGTCCGCGGCCGCGCGTCGTCTGTAAAATCAAATTAAGTGTGAACGTGTGAACGCATTTGAGGTGTTAAGAGTTGTGATGTGGATTTTAGTGTTTTATTAATAAATAAGTAAGCTGTGGCTTATAAATTTGTGTTTCTCTTTACACCAAAATGGAGGATTTACTAGGACCTTTAGATTGTGTTGTATGAACACTGTATGTCTAGTCCACTTTTGAGTTAACCTAACCTTGTAATTTTTAAAAGTAAAATATCAAAAACAGGTCTGTAATGAAATCTATTGGTAAGCCTAGGAAGTTTGTGCTTGTTTTTTGTTCCATATTAATTGAAATTGAGTCAATCCATTAATTTTAGGCTCAACTGTCCTTTGGCATTGAGCTGTTTTTAAAGACAAGTGATTTGTTTTGGCCTTGTTTAAGTTTCATTCATGATTTTTTTTAATAATTTGTAATATTTTAAAACTCTATTTAAGACATGGCTTCAATTTCATCAATTGATTTGCCAGGCACTTTAAAAAATATCTTCATGTTGTTACTAACTGATTGTTCTTATTAGGACTATTAGTGTTAAAATTATAGCTAAGATGTTAGTAAATACATTTTGTGTGGTAAGTAAGTAGGCTAATGTTTTACCATTTAATAGGCCTTTTAAATATTAAAATAAAGTTGATTTTAACATATAAGCCTAAATGTAATTTTATTTTCTTCATTCGTAGAAAGATGTAGCTTAGGCCTAAACATAATATAGGCCTACAAAACATAGGATAAATAAAAAGTAAGAAATAAAATAAAAAACTGGGATTATTTTTTAATGAAAATGTGAATTAATACTATATAGGCTATAATAACCTTAATACCAAAAGATTAAAAGTATTTTATCTTCATGGCAAAATGTTATGCAATTACTTACTTTGGTATGATTTATTTTCAGGTAAATGTACTTACCTTTTCCCAATGAAGCAGGAATCTATTTATTTTACTTACTATTGTTATTTGCAGATCATAGTGACTAGAAAAGTATATTTTTATAACAACATTTATAAATGGAACCCTATACATTGTTTTGATCCAATTCAACTCGACCTATGTGTTTTTTTTTTATTTGTATACTCGAACTCGAGATTCAAATCTTTTGCCATTTACTGGACTCAAACTCAACTCGACTTAAAAAACCTGTACTCGCACATCTCTGTTTCCGTATTCTTTAGAACCAAATTTAGTGTCTGGGGGCTCCTTAGTTAATCGACAGCAAATCTGGACATTCAAAAATGTCCATTTTTAATGGATTAGGATCTTATTTTATAATGCACAGTAGGTAAAAGACCTACTGTGCGAGGTTTTTATCTTAAAACCTCTATAAGAAAAATAAACAATATAACAAATATAATTATTAACTTTATATTTAGCGTATAAAATACACCTGCACTACACTATCCAGGTAGTTGAGGATTTCAACATGGACCCTATCCTGAAGGTCACATGCAACCACGTTGAAGTCGATTGTCTGCGCAAGCGAATGTTCATGGTCTCTCAGCCACATAGAGATTTGACTCAGTTTTGCTCCTATTCGTTGTTCAGTAAACGTTTTTGATATTTCTTTGTGGCACTGCAAATCTAGCATTTCATCCTGAAAAAGAAAGTTTGCTTTAAAAAATTTACATCTAAATTGTATGCCTTTTGGCAGTGACCTGACAAACTTATATTTAATAGTTACGTTGTTACATGTTGTACCTCCAACAATGGTTTCAATATATGTCAATAAATAGATCTGCCCAAGCATAACCAGAGCCCTCTCAACTAATACACCATGAAGACTCACTAGCACTTCCGAGAAGGTATTCAAGGACTTAGTGAGTGATTTATAGTTTAGTATTCAAACTCACAATAATTGGATCGCAAAGAGTTATCTCTATTGTCAAGGCTACATTGGTGCGAAATTTTGCCTTCTGGTGAGACGTTTACTTTAAAGCCAAGTATACTTTGCGGGTGAGGGCACCCAGGAAGTGCAGTGGAGGTGCGGACTAACCAGTTACACCCTGAAGGCATTCAATAAAACACACTCCCATCTATTACTCTCAGCTTCGCACACATTACATTATTTTTCTTTACTAAATAAATGCACTTTAAATGTCATATTTGTTAATATTTAAATAACAGTTTATTACGATAACAACATAGAAGTTTGCTGGAATGTATGAAATAAAATACAGAAAGGAAAAAGAGTTTGTTATAGTTTTAAACTTAAGAAACTCCTTTGGTTTTATATATATATACTAGCTGTTACCCACAGGCTTCGCCCCGCGAATTTTTTATAAAAACTATGATAGTTTTGTGTGCTGCATTCTGTGGTTAGCCTGTGGAACTACTACGAATCAAGATCAGCTGTTTGTATTTTCATCAGCTCAAACAAAAATGAATGTCCATGAGGAATACATGGGAACTTTGAACCCCCGTTGGGCATAGCCCTAGTGGAGTCTCAAAATAAAAATAGGCCCATGTCCATCTCTGGTATATTGGCTCTATTACTGCAAAATTTTAGCTCAATTATTAGTCCAGTATTTTTCACGTGATGGAACTTCAGAGTTATGCACAAACATCATCCCTACTTTCACATTTATAATATTAGTATGATCTATATACATTTGACAATTAAAATACCCCCTGTGCAGCAAACCTGCATACTCAGCGAATTTCAAATGGTACTTCACTACCTCATGAAGCCACTTACCAACTTTCATGAAAGCATATTCATAAACTAGCGAGATATGAATTTGTATTTATTCTCCATAAGAAAAACATTATGACTGAGGATGCAGGTTTGCTGCATCAAGGACCACACAAATCGGATATTTATTCAAATACCAATGGATTACTACTAGATAAAGTAACACACCAAGTTTTACCAATTTATCTTCATCAACGAGCAAGATATCACAAGTTTCTTATTCTCCATAAGAATAACATTATAGCTACTGAGTACGCAGGTATGCTGCCATGGGGACCACAAAAATGGGGTTTTTATGCAAATTTTAGTAAACCCCAGCCACATGAAGCCACATACCACGTTTCATTAGAATTTGTTTGTTAATAAGCGAGATATAAAATTTGACTTATTCTCCATAACATTAACATTGGACAACTTACAGTGTTTAGTTAGCACTTTCAATATCTCGGTAACCAATTGACGTAGAGTAATGATCAAAATACCAAATTGTTTGTTTTATTGAGCTTAATTTAATGGTAAACTAAAATTTGGGATTAAAAATAATTATGAGTAAAATGTTAAAACATTTTTGGGGGACAAAATCCCCCCAAAATCCCCCTTAAAATAGAGCGACATGTCTGGTTCTCGAACTCATGAAAACAGATGCTGCCTTACACGTTTGTACCAAATTTCATCAAGATCAGACCATTTTTACGAAAGTTATCGTGCCTACGGACACATATATATTTTATATGCATATATATGAATTTGAACTAATGGTGTTTTTGGCATCTAGTGGCCTCAAAACGAAAAGTTATCATGGTCCCAGGCCTAGGTCTTTCCATGCCGACTACGGTAATAGCTTCTTCCCTATAGGGGAAATTCGCTATAAGGAAGAATTTTAACCTCATTCTAAAAGTGTCTAGAAGCAAAAAATACCCCCGTCGCAGCAAACCTGCGTACTCAGCGAATTTCCGATGCACATTTTTGTCTTAATACAACATAGCCGCTTACCAAGTTTCATAAAAATATATTAACAAATAAGCCATATTTTAATTATTCTACATAAGAATAACTTTGGGGATGAGTATGTAGGATTGCTGACACAATTTTGATGCAAATATCATTACAATTCAACTAGGTGAAGCCATATACCAAGTTTTATCAATATTCATTCATGAAATAAGCGATATATAACATTTGAATCATTTTACATAAGAATAACATGGGGTCTGAGTAAGCAGATTTGCTGCAAAAGGAACACAAAATATGGGTTTTCATTCATATATCAATATGACTCAACTAGGTGAAGCCACATGCCAAGTTTCATCAATCTACATTCATAAATTAGCAATGTATACAATATTTTAATTATTCTCTATAAGAATAACATGGGGGATGAGTATGCAGGTTTGCTGCAACAAGGAGTACAACAAATTGGTTTTTATGCAAGTATCAGTAGAACCCAACAAGAGGTGAAACTACATACCAAATGTTATTAATTTATGTCATAATTAAGGGAGACATAAGATTTGACTTATTCTCCATAAGAATAACATGGGGGCTGAGTACGCAGGGTTGCTGCTACAGGAAGTATCGATAAAAATTGTTTTTGTGCAAATAAGAATAGACCACAACCAGATGAAGCCACATACCAAGTTTCATTAATATTTCTTCCTTAATAAGCAAGATATAAAATTTTACTTATTCTCCATAAGATTAACATTGACAACGTACTTTGTTTAGCACTTTTAATATCTCGGTAACCAATTGACGTAGAGCGATGTTCAAAATACCAAATTGTTTGTTTTTTAAATCTAAATTTAAAGGTCTAAATAAAAGTTTAAGTTTATAAAGAATTACATGTAAAAAGTAAACAAAAATTGTTGGGGTACAAAACCCCCCAAAACCCCCTTTAAAATAGAGCGACCTGTCTGGTTCTCAAACTCATGAAAATAGATCCTGCCTTACATCCAAATTTCATCAAGATCGGACCATTTTTAAGAAAGTTATCATGCCTACGGACACATATATATATACATATATATGAATTTGAATGAATTGTGTTTTTGGCATCTGGGAGCCTCAAAACGAAAAGTTATCATGGTCTCGGGCTTAAGTCTTACCATGAGACCTACGGTAGCTTCTTCCCTATACGGGAAATTCGCTAATAAGCTACAAGCTGAATTTAATTTTAGGTTCTATGGTTGTTCAGGTAACTGAGCAAATAATTAGTGGGTAATTTGTTTTTTTTAAATACTAAATTTTAAAGTTTTGAAGATTATACTGTCAACAATTATGAAATTGGGAGGAAAATGCACAACATAATACCTGCAACAATGCTAATTCTATTTCCTTTTCGTTCATTTCTTCAGCTGCTTTGAGTGATACTTCTTTTATGCGAGTGTCAAACGCAACGACTTCTTTAGTGTACTTAAGTGTTTCCTCCACAAGCCAAGTTTCCTCTACACGGCAGTTGTGTTCCCTCCTCAAAACATTTTCTATCGTCTCTGTTGTTCCTTGGGTCAGGAGCTCCAGCCTCAGTGTCTCTAGAACATCCTCGCTGAAGTACCTTCATCAGATGTGAAAGATAAGACTGATAATAACTTACACAGGATCAAAATTGATCAGATGTAGAGCTGAAATACATGGACACTTCTGCAGAGTCACATACGGCTTTTACTATGAAGATATTCTTAGTTATTTAGTAATTGCTTGACAGTATTAAAATTGGGATACAGTTTGTAAATAAACATTAAAAGCATTACAATATCAGTCTCCTTTGATACTTGTAGTTAGTTTTTGATTAAATGAAGATTATTGCAGCAAACACTTCTGTACTGCTTCTAAAATAAACTTAATAAATAATTTATTAAGCATTTAACTTTATAATTACTTCTTAAACGAACATTAATTTTCATTTGTGTTCAATTACATAACTCATACTGATGTATAATGAAGCACATGAAGCTCAGAGCTCGAGGTATACAACAGAGTGCTTTAAAAAACATCACATTACCACTACAGTAAAACTTCTATTAACCGCCACTCTGTTATTTGTCATCATAAAAAATGTGCAGTTTACAAATCTTTCAAGTGTTGGTATTTGCGCTGGCGGCCCCGTTCGGAATCGTGCGCCACTTAACTATCCATCTGCACAAGGTTTTATTTTCATTTCATCCACAAACCATTTTCAATTTTTTTACAGTGCATGATGTCGTAAAATCTCTGTTATCTGTCACAGTCCCAATCCCGACGGTGACAGTTATTCAAAGTTTTACTGTATTCTAAGTAACTTAGAGTAGAAAGTGAAATAGTCAAGCGATGCAATACAATTAATGAATAATGAAAGCACAACATACATAATGGCATTAATGAATTAATGCTGAATAATGTATGAGGTAATTTGTATTGTACACAGTGAAACTTGCTGAACGTCACTGTTAGTCCAATCGCAAACTGTATCAATTGTTACCCACCTTATCTTGTTTAGCGTAACTGGTTCCAAAAGTGTATAGGCTTCTTCGGTAAGCTCCCAGGTTTCTTTGTTATAGATTTTACTACTCCCACAGTCATGAATTCTAGAGAAAACAATAAAAAAATAGTTATATATTTATATTTATTCCATCACTAAATATAAATTGAATCAATAGACCAGGGGTCTCCAACCTATGGCCCGCGGGCCACATCCGACCCGCCAACAGTTGTTAACCGGCCCGCAATTAGCCCAAAATATAATATTGAATAAATTATAAAAAGATTTATTCAATAATTTTATTGAATTAAAATCAATTTATAATTTTATTCAAAATTAACAGTTTTGCCGCCAACCACCATCCAATGGTAAAGATCTCGTTTCAGTCGTCTTTGATCCCTCCTGTGTGTCAACTTAGATATTTTCTTTATGTTTACATAAATGTGCTGTCGCCAGAAGAAATGTGAACATGTACAATTGCATACACAGTGGAGCAACGGTGTGGAGGTCACGGCTTCATGCAGGGGAGTAGGGACAGGGTAGGAAGCACTCAACTTGGCCAATTATTACTAGTTATAGAACCTTTTAAAAATAAAACATTTCAAAAATTGCTGATTTACAAATACGATTTTTTTTAGGTTAAGTGTAACATACTGAGCCATGAAAAACACTTTTAAATTAGTACAAATTCTGTCCAGTTTGTCAAAATTAATTAAATTGAACAAACAAATTAATTTTACAACATTAAAATAAAGGAAACATTCAAGTTAAAAAACTGCTACAATAGCCTTAAAACTCACCATTTAACACCTCAATTTTACAAAATTTTCTAGGAGGACCCCCGGACCCCCCTACTCTTTAGGGGGGGGGATTCCATACACCAAACCCCCCGGATGTTATTGGCGCGCTTGATCTCAAATGATTTAACATCTGGTCCTTAGGGTAAATAGGTTAGAGACCCCTGCAATAGACAATACAATGTTAAAGTATTTTTTTTTATATTAAAAATGATTTATGAATTTAGCAAACCTTTCAATGACAGGCCTGGAGAGGAGCCTAGTGGAGGGGACCCCATTACCCAAGACAGCTAGTTGATTAGTTGATTCTTCGAGTATCCAAGCACAAACGACTCTTTCAAGTGTGGTTAGTGCCATGCCTGTGAACACTTTAAATGTCAAATATTCACTCTTGAGAAAGGATTGCAGAATTGAGAAGTTCACATCAATGATTTAAATATGCACTAAACAAAAGAAAACTTAGTACTAAAAGGAATTTTAAACAAATGTAAGCATACCTGCCGTTAATATAGTGTCAGCCTTCTCTTGTGTTTTAGAGTTTACTGTACTGAAATCAAACAAGTTGTTTATACACCACTGCTCACACAGGAAAACAGATTAACACCAGTAATTATCGCTCTGTGTGCCTCCGTCGCGGGCAGGAGCAGGGGCAGAAGCCAGGACCAGTGGCAAGGGGGGGGGGGGTGAAGGAGTTGTCTTCTCTGTTTCCAAACAAAGGAAAATGTATATAGACTAGTTTAACGAGGACTGTAGGTATTATGAACGGTAAACAGTTAAGATATTGTCAAGATTTAAGTAGTAATACACATCATTTAAGTGAGAATAATAAAGATTTTATAGCTATAAAACATAATAATAAAGATTAAATGGTAATACATAGTTAAAATAACAATTTAAGAGCCATAAAAAGTAATAATACAATTTAAGAGCTATAAAAAAGTAATAATAAATATTCAAGGGTTATATAGTGTAATAAGAAGTATTTAAGGCTATACCCATTGACCTAAGCATAGTTATGTGTCCCGCTCTCACTTAGTTATCCTATTAAAATTAGCCAAAATGCAGGGTTTTCTTTATAAATTCATAACAAATTAATTTATTATGTTACAAGATAGCAAGTTATGTTTTTTTAATTAAAATAAGATTGCCTTTGATAATTTATATATTTAAATATAATAATCAGTATACAAAAAATATTGTTGGTCTTAAAAAAATATATATATATCTTTTTAAAGCATGACAATTTTACATGCCTAACAAGCTAATATATATTTTTCTTTACACCCAACATGTATTCAGAATGTAATTCCCTATCTCTATTGCCTGCAAACTATATTTCGCGTCAATAATACTTCCCGCTAACAATCAGCTGTTGTTGTTTTTGTTGTTTTTTTTCAGAGACAGTATTTATGTGTTGTTCTAAAGCATCCAAGAATACAGACTATTAGAAATAGTAATAACGAAAACGTTACTAATGTTAGTAATAACACAACTAACTGTATTCATATTTCCATGACAATGTAATATGGCCAAAAATAACAAGCCCATAAAATGTAATTTTTTTTACACTGAACCTTTGTTATTATTTTAATTTTTGTCTTTTTATATTGTTTTATTCATATTTAAGAATATTCAGGTGGTAAACGAAGGCAAAATAATTAATTTCAGTGGCATTGTACTCAACACGGAACTGTTCCGTGATACAAAATTGAGCCCAATAGAGCCATCACGGAACTGTTCCGTGATACAAGGCCAATGGGTTAAGAATGACAATAAAGAGTGGCTCAGTGTTCCAATATCATTTAAAGCTCCCTAATAGTGCGTTACGTTAGCTCCGATAATACTAAAATATGCCATTATTAAAAAACCCAAAAATGCCAACATGGTCGTGTTTGGTATCGTTTAAAGCAAATTTTAAGTATAACAATGTTAACATGGTGCCCATATTGGGTCGCTATCGAGTTTCTAGTGCAAAAAATTATACGCTTATATACAGAATTCTAGTATCTACAATTACCCAAATACATTATAATATCCTTTAATATAACAGTAATTACTGGTTAAATACTAAAACAAGAAGTTATTATACAATATATCAGTAAAAATAATATTCTAGTGCGAGATTTTCAGATACGACGGTAACTAAACTCTCTCTTTATATGTTTATTTATTTATTTCCTGTACATGCTGTAGTGATGACTTTTGTGGATTCCACTAAAGGACATGTTTCTTTATGGAAATGTATCATTTTAGTAGTTTCAAACGTATAATTTGACTTTATACAAGAAAATAATGTGAAAGGCTACTAAAATGAAAATTGAAAAATATTCACTTTTACCGTGTATTTCCCACTTTTTATCCAAAGTAAAGACAAGGAAACCCTGAAATTGGTATAATTGGCTAAGGGAAGCTACCCCGAAGTAAAATATATATATGATTGGTTCGAGATATTACATTTAGCCGTAAATGATAGAAAACTTTTGGTAAATTAGAGTAAATCCGTGGAAATTATTGCATATGAAATATGCCAACTATGAGTTTATTTAAGGAATACAAGATTATCTGAAGATGTAAATCGATAGTATACAATGTATATTACTTAAAACAAATCAGTTTGAATTAAAAAACATATATTAATACCATAATATAACATAAATTCTGTAGACAAGCATATCAGACTAGAGCTAATTTCACCATTATCCTTTAAGTTAGATTAGCTTTTATAGTCATAAATATGTATATATATATATGTATTTAGTAAATAGTAATAAAACAACCCCAAAATAGTTCCGGATGGACCAAAAGTAGCTAAAACTGGCCAGAATAGGCGAAAAGACTCTAAAATTGGCTAATTAAACTACAATTTTCCTTTGTTTGGGAAACAGAGAAGACACAACTCCTTCACCCCCCCCCCCACCTCTGGTCCTGGCCTCTAACCCCACTCCTACCCGCGACGACAGGGACAGGTACCAGTAAACATACAGCATAAATAGCTATGTACATTCATGCAACACTAATTTACTAAGTGATATTGAATGTTTGAGTACAAAAGCTCTGGTTTTGAGCTGGACTATGTTTGCCTTAAAATGAAGGGGTGCTGTATTCCCCTTGGGCTCATGGGAGAATAATACAGTGTGATTGGAGTAAAACCATTGAGTATACATTAACTCTGTATATTCAATGGTAAAACCCTTCAATGATTTAGGATATTAGTCATGCAAAAAATAAGAATAAAGTTTCAATTAAGGTATGTCCTAAAATGCTTAGTTTTCCAGTTATTATTGTTTTAATGTGATTTTTAAATTAAACTTTGCATATATTTCAACCTTGTTGATATAGTATTTAGCTAAACAAATTATAACATTTTCTTTACTCCTTTCAAAATGGCAAATGTTTACAAACCTTAAAATTTAAATAAACTCTTTATTTCCCAAATATAAAGGATAACTTGTTGTTGAGTGTCCAATGAATGATGTATAATTTAAGAAAATCGGATGGACAATAATTGAGCAGTGCCATTAGAAATGATGACATATCTGATATATACAGTAGAACTCCAATTATCCGAATTAATTGGGGATCGGGCCAATTCGGATATGCAGAAATTCGGATAGTCAGGTATACCTCGGGAATTAAGCAAAAAACATCACCATACATAAAAAATCAGAATTTTATCGACAAAGTTATTATAAATGTAGTGAACAGAAAGTGAGCGAACTGTATCAAGAATATACGTCATAAAAATTAAATTACAGGAGTTAAATTGAATACAGTATATACAGTTGCTCATTTCAATACATGCTGTACATATTTCACTGTTCAATGTTGGTTATTTCACTTGAACATCTCGAGCAAAGTGAGTTTATCACTTAGCGAAAGGACAACACGTTTACGTTTTGTACTCATTTTGAACGATAATCTCGGTGAAAGAACAGTAGCGACTGATGAGCAGGGCGGGAAGGGGGTATGACTCATTGTTCCCTGCGAAAATATCGTCCGGAAGGTAACAGCGCGGGCTTTTATTTTAGCGCTCACGGCGCATTATCGCTACACACGCTCCCGCTGTTATTTTCTTGATTTTTATATTTCTATTATTTCACTCAAAATCGATTCGGATAATTGGATTTCTACTGTAATACTCAAAGATTATTGCAGATTTTGTCAAACATTGGCGATGCTAAAATTATGGAGCAGAATCAGCAAGACAGTAAAATACAGAATAAGCATATTGTATTATATTCAAAGGATTGTAACAAAGTCAAACTTATAATTAACAAATAAACATTGAAAATGTTTGGGAATAATTTGTATAAGTGGCTTTTAGCACATAGCACATTGTTTTATTCTTAAAATTAATTCCTGGCATGTAGGCCTACAGACACTGTTTTCTAGTGTCTTGCGCTACACATTATTTTGTTTTTTGTCTTCATTAGTCTTTTTCCTGTTTTGTCTGATGATTATAAGCATGAAGATTTCCAAATATTGATCTTCTCACTTCTTTATTATTTAACCTGTTAAACATTTCCATTTAACTCTTCCACATACTTTGCTTTTACATTTGTTATCGCAACTCAAAAATGTAATTAATTAATTTGTTAGGAATTATAAACTAACATTATTGTATTTTGTTTATATATGAATATAATAGGTCAAGACAAAATTACTTAAGAAGAAACTTTATATTATTTTAGTCAAATATTTTATTTTATTTGACGTCATGGGGAGCAGCCAGATCATGTTTTTTCTCGGAAATATTTTTTTCCGAGTAATATTTATGCTTATTGTAATTATGTTATTATTGGTGGAATAAAGTCATTACTTCATTTTGATGTAGGGATCTTTCTTTGTCTCTTAAATGCTTTGTATACATCTTATTTGTTAATTAACTCTGAGTGTAATATATTTATATCATACATACTGTGTATCAAGCATAGAACGTTATAATGCAAGGTTACCTATTGTACATAAATATGGTCAGTATAGTAGTTAGAATTATTACTGCACAGTATGCCGTTGTCAATGCTTATACAAGCTGCATGACAATACAATTTTTTTAATAATATTACTATACTATTTTTTTTTTAGTTTAACCCTATTAACAAAAGTAGAAGTACCAAAAGTCACTTAAGATTAATACAAGTTCGTAAGTTAGCACCCCTACTTCCTTTAGTTCATTCCCCATCAGCTGGTTTGCACTGTTACAATATTGATAATTTTATTAGATATTATTTTGTGGTTATTACATTAAACATGCACATCTGGTTTTTAAATTTTGCTGAAAAGTTTTATAAATGCTTCAGGTAGCCTGTTTGACAAACTTTCTAAAACAAATCATTTTTAAATTATGAGGTTATATAAATTAGTTGTAAGCAAGTTCTTAAGTAATACAATATGTTTTAGCTACGTCAAATATGTGTGAATTTGAATTACAAAGTCTGGGTTGTGTTTTAAACAAAGAAAAAACACCTCGAATATAGTACAATATATGTCTTGGTAATAGTTCATTATTCTGTGCCATATGAAAACACATTGTTTGTCAAATGACATGTTAAGAACAAAATAGCATTTGGTTAGTTCAAAATGTAATCAACAATAAAACAAATCAAGTACAGAGTCCATAGTTTATACAAATTTTTGTAATAATTTTATGTTTAATCCGGACGAGAAAGTAAATATCACAGCTATAAATTACTCACTTATAAGTAAACACCTAGGGCACACTGGCTTCATATCCCCTGAGCCGTCTTTATTGATCAAACTTAAATAGCACAGCGCCTTCCATAACTGTGTTGGTCCAATATTCAATAGCTTTGACCATCATTTGTTATTGTATAGTTCATAGGAAAAATATTAAATATTATTATCATCGGTAAACATTCGTAAAATTTAACTCCTTCCAGTAGCCATTAAAAACAAATTTTTTATTTGCAATAACATCAAAACACTTTTGAACATTTGTTTGACAATTTTGTTGTTTTATAGTATAATAAGAACCAGTTTTAAAATAAAATAAAAAAATATCAAATAAAAACAAAAAAGTTTGCAAATTAAAACCAAAAATTATCTTGAATAATTGAACTAAAAACCCTTTGTTTTAACATAAGTTACGGTTTATTCAAGGCCTGATTTACTTTTATAATGGTTGAACTCCATATCATTGTAGGCATGAAAAAATAGTTTGCTTTCTAACACACACATATCATACCAATAAAAAAATAATCTCTTTTTAAAGTCAGAATCCAGGCAAATGCAGTCATTTTTGCTTTTGACAGTTGAAGGTCTATATGCAAAAAATCATTACAAATTATTTATTAACTCAATTCATAAATTTTATTAGTGGCTAAAAATTTAAATAGAGTGAAGACCTATACTGTTTTTACATTCCTTTTTTTAACTTACAACTAATTGCAGTAGACTCTCGAAATTCAGACTAATGTGGCGGATTGGTGGTCCGAAAAATCTGTATTCTTCCGAAGGTGGACATGAGTCATCAATTCCGCCTTCTTGGCAACAATTATGACAATATGCGTTTATGGTTACGTGCTAATACAAGAGTGAACTTCTGAAATACGATGCAAACTACAGGTGGGAAAATCGTATGAGAACTTGACAGAACATGATATGAAAAATCATTAAATTAACAGGCTGAATATCCAAGATTATGAAATAAACAGCTTTTTCTGCAGAGAAAATATAACTAAAGATGGAGCTGTAATTTTTAGCCAAAAGGGTTTAAACTGGAAGCGGGAGGAAGTTCCAAAACATTTGAATGACATGATACTTCAGGCAAAACAATTTGAGTATTGTGCTTGTAGCTATGTTGTTAATAAGCTTAAAATGTTAGTAATAGGAGTATACAGGTCACCTAAATCAGATTGTGAAATTTTTTAATAGGTTAAGTGTATTGATTGACTATTTTTCAAATAAATTTAAAAATATAGTTCTGGGGGGTAATATCAACATTAACGTCCTAAACAAATGATAATTATCATGAACTTTTAAAGAGAACAATACAAACTCATAAAATGAAATATCTTGTAGACTTCCCAACAAGAGTAACAGAGGATTCAGAATCAGCAATCGATAACTATTTAGTTAAAGATTTTAACGATAGTACAACAACAGTTGAAGGAATAGTAACTTTTCTTTCCGATCATGATGGACAATTGCTTCTTATTAAAAATAAAAAATAAGTAGTAAAATAAATAGGCAAATACTAATAAAACATATGAAACGTAAGTTTTCCTCGGAAAACATGGATCTATTTCAAAAGTTTTTAGAAAATGAAAGTTTGGAGAATGTTTACATGGCTTCTGTAGATAAAAAATATGATGAATTTTACAGTACTTTACAATTTTACTTTGATACATCATTTCCTAAAGTCATGTTAACTGATAAAAAACGTGAACAAAATTGGATTTCAGATGAGTTGAAAAAAAAGAAAGAATTAATGCAGTTAGGTTTAAAAATTCAAAAAATAAAAATTATACTCTAAAGCAAGAAGTAAAACAGAAAAATCGGAACTGCAAGTTTAAAATTGGTGGAAGCTAAAACAAGGTACTTCGAAAATAAGATAAAAAAATCTGATAACATACAAAAAATTGTGTGGCAGATTATAAACTCAGAAGTTGGGAAAAAGATTGAAAATAAAAATAAAAATATCTATATAAATTAGGACAATTGTCATGTAGATGACCCTAGAACTATAGCAAATATATTTAATAAATATTTTGTAAATGTTTGTAGTGAATTTAATACAGAAAATGCAAATAGTAGTACTACTGACAGTGAGAGTTGTATTAAAACAAGTTTTAGTTTTAAGTTTGTTGATACAGTGGAGGTGGAAAAAGTAATTGGCTCTTTAAAAAACAAAAATTCAACAGGTCACGATGAAATCCCTGTTAAAGTTATAAAATATGTGAAAAATCCTTTAAGTCAAATTTTAAGCCACTTAATAAACTCATCTTTTATTTCTGGATTGTTCCCTAATCATTTAAAAATTTCAAAAGTCATACCAATTCATAAAAAAGATGACTTAGAAACTGTGTCAAACTATAGGCCGATTTCCTGGTAATATCAACAATTTATGAGAAAATAGTTAATAATCAACTGTTAAAATATATAGAGGACTTTAAATTATTAAACGATTATCAGCATGGCTTCAGACCAGGAAAATCTGTGATCAATGCTGCAGTATCCTTTATTGAATCTACAATTGAGTCGGTAGACAAAGGGGAATTAACAACCGGAATTTTCATGGACCTGTCAAAAGCGTTTGACAGTGTCAACCACGATCAATTAATAAATAAACTGCAAATGTTAGGGACATCTAAAAATTCTATAAAATGGTTTCAATCATATCATAATGGTCGTTGTTAGTTTGTGGAAATAACCCAACAAACCCAAGACAATAGAATTCTAAAGTTTTCTTCAGAAAAAGAATATATAAAATGTGGTATCCCTCGGGGATCAATCCTGGGTCCTCTACTGTTTTTGTGCTACATCAATGAAGCAGGCAATTCTTCAACAAGCTTACCTCAAAATAATCTCTGTTTTTATGCTGACGACACGAATCTTAGGGTATCGGCCGGTACACTCCAAGAAGTCGAGATCTTGAGTTTTGTTGAGCTTGAAAACATTGGACGTTTCTTGGAGCGGAATAAATTAAAACTTAATTCCAAGAAAACAAACTGCATAGTATTCAAAACACATCAAAACAAACAGATAATTGGTCCAATTATAATTTACAATGAACAACAAATTGAAAATAAAACTAGCACAAAGTTTCTAGGTCTAATCATAGATCAAAATTTAAGCTGGAATGCACATATAGATAAAGTATTGGCAAAATTAAGTTCGGGAATCTATTCGCTATCTAGAATGTCACTCTTTTGTAATCAAAAAACATTACAAAATATATATTTTGCAAATATTCATTCTCATTTAGCTTATGGCATATGCCTTATGGTTCAACCACAAAATCAAATATGGATAGCATATTAAAATTACAAAAAAGGGTTGTAAGAATAATAATGAAATTAGGATATTATGAAACAGCCAAAGAGAAATTTAAAGAATTAGGGATTTTAACAGTTAATGGATAATATATCTTAGATACATCCATCATTACAAAAAAGTATTCAGAAAACTCTGACCTTAAAAGCCACCCATATAATACCAGACATAAAAAATGTATCACTTCAATGCAGCATAAATTAATATTTTATGAAAAAAAGATTTATATAGGACTAAAATTTTTAAAGCATTTACCAAATGACATTAAAAATGAGGAAAACATTACTAAATTTAAAAATAAATTAAAAAATTACCTGTTAGAAAAAGCCATCTATTCCCTTGAGGAATTCTTTTCCACCCCCTCATAGACTTGTTTATAACTTGCTTTCTCAAAACATATTTTGTCTTCTCCTTTTGAGAGCGGTAAATGGGTTCAGTACAAACCAATCTCCACTTTGACTGATGATTCGTCCATTGAGTTTGTAGTGCCCAGCAATGGTGAAGAATACACTGATTTTCACAGACAATGTTGGAAATTACAGCGTCTATTGTCAAATCGACAGGAGCGGCAATCACAGATGCCGAAGAAGCGAAAAAAATTGGTCCAGTCAACAATTAGTTACATACGCTATTCAGTCAAGTTGATAAGTGTATGAATCAGAAACTAGTTACACCACAAAACAACACTTATGCATATAGAGCGTATATTGAAACATTGATGAATAGGAAATCACATTTAACATACGCTCTATGGCAATCAGACGATGTCGGTCATATGGACAATACTGAGGACACTAATGACGGACTAAAGGCGAGACGAAAAATGACAAATAAAAGTCGAGAAATCGATGTGGTCGGTCATCTGCATGTGAACATGTGTAATCAGAACAAGTTCCTGTTGAACGGTGTGGAACTGTGTTTTAAATTAATCCCATCAAAAGATTCTTTCTCTATTATGGCGGATGAGGGGGACTACAAGGTGCACATTGTTGATGCGAATCTCTGGATACGAAGATGTAAGGTTAGCCCCACTGTACTGTTGGCGCACAGCAAGACGCTTCAGACCGGCACAGCTAAATACCCAATCACAAGAGTGGAATTGAAAACATTCACACTGCCGTTTGGCGTAAGGAGCAAAACTTTGGACAATGTGTTTCTAGGTCAAGTGCCGAAACGTATCATTGTCGGACTGGTCACCAACGCAGCGTATAATGGTGATCCAAACAATAATTTTTAAAATACTTGATTCTGGTGTATTATTTATTCCCCTACCAAATTTCATCTCCATCGTTTCATTCTTGGTGTATAAGGCCCGGCGCACACAGGCGATTTTGAGTCTAGCAACAGTTGGGCGACAAAAATGTTCAGCATTGTTTTAAATTGGAGTGCGCACACCAAGGAAACAGTCGAGAGACAGTCGCACAACTGTTGCGACTGTTGTTCCCGGACCCAATTTGCCAGAGACAGTCTCGCGACTCAACTGTCGCGATTGAAACAAGTCTAGACGCGCACACATACGACTAGTGTCGCCGTGTCGCTCAGTCTCAGTCGGCTACTCGTGGGAACTGTCACTTGTGTTTACTCTCTTTGTTTTAGCGAATTTCCCCTATAGGGAAGAAGCTATTACCATAGGTCTCATGGTAAAACTTAAGCCCGAGACCATGATAACTTTTTGTTTTGAGGTCCCCAGATGCCAAAAACACTATTCATTCAAATTTATATATATATATATATATATATATATATGTGTCCGTTAACACGATAACTTGAGTAAAAAACGTCAGATTTTGATGAAATTTGGCTCAAATGTGTAAAATGTTATTCATGACTTTAAGTTTGAAAACCAGAAAAATCAGACCATGGGAAGAGGGGTTTATGGGGGTTTTAAATTTTCCAAAATTCAGTTTTTTGCATTTTTCACCCTACAATTTTTGAAAAACTTAATTTTGGTTTTGACCATGTTATAGAGCTTAAAAAAACAAATAATATAGTATTTTTAATTATTAACCTAGGTTAATTGGTTACGGAGAAAATCCAAAAAAACCTACTCATAAAATCTCCCATGTTAATCTTATGGGAAAAAGGTTTTTGGCTTTTCCTCAGTTTATTTAAATGTAAACTTCACATTTGCTTTTACCAATCTGTTCAGTTCCACAAAACAATCATTTTGGTGTTTAAATTGTGATTCTACGCCCAACCGTTGCAGAGATATTCAAAGTGCTAAACACAGTACGTTGTCCAATGTTATCCTTATGGAGAATAAATAAAATTTGATATCTCGATTATTTATGAATGTATATTGATGAAACTTGGTATGTGGCTTCACGTAGTACTGGTATATTGATATTTTCACAAAAAATTGTTTTTTGTTGATTATTCCCGTAGCAGCAAACCTGCGAACTCAGCCCCATGTTATTCTTATGGAGAATAAGTAAAATGTAATGACTCCCTTAATTATGAACATAAATTAATAAAACTTGGTATGTAGCTTCACTTGGTTGAGTTATATTCATAATTATATAAAAACCCATTTTTCTGTTCCTTCTTGCAGCAAACCTGCTTTCTCAGCCCCCATGTTATTCTTATGGAGAATAACTAGAATGTTATATAGCGCTTATTTATGATTGAATATTGATGAAACTTAGTATGTGGCTTCGCCTAGTTAAATTCTATTTATATTTCCATAAAAACCAATTGTTTCTGTTCCTTATTTCAGCAAACCTACGTATTCATTACCTATGTTATTCTTATGGAGAATAATTAAAATCGCTTATATGTGAATATATTTTTATGAAACTTGGTTTGCAGGTTTATTTGGTATTAAGACATATATTATGCATTGGAAATTCGCTGAGTACGCAGGTTTGCTGCGACAGGGGTATTTTGAAGTTCGTTTGGAAGTATGAGTGTGCGTGATGAGAACATTGAACAATTAATTGATGAAGTTGAGAAGAGGCCGCCATTATATTTAAAGTCATTGAAAGACTATTCAGATATTAATTTGAAGAAGAAGTTGTGGGATGAAGTATCCTTGGCAATTACTAAAGATTGGAACAATCTAACACCAGAGGATAAAATGAAACAGGGTAAGTTAAAATAAAAATGTTCTGCTACATTTTACATTCAGCATAAAGTCGGTACCATTATGTTTTCTGTGCTTCTACTTGGAACAGTGAGGTTAGGCCCATTTTTAAGACGGGTCAAGTTTAAATATTTAAAATAATATGCTTCGATGTTGATGTGGATATACCTACCGATGGATCATCACCATAATCATATGCCTTTTAAAACATTTCTGGTAGAACAAAATTTTTCACCACTATATAAAGTAAAGAAAACAAAGGAAACATATAAGACGGTCAGTGATGAAATAAAACATAATATATTTATTTATGTAAACACAAAAAATTAAGTTAACAAAATGAAATTTTCCCCTGCTATATCAAGTAACGAAATCAAAGGACATATAAGACATTATTAAGGACAGTGATTAACTAAAACAACTACAGTAAAATCCCGAAATATCTGGAAAGATAGAAATCTATTACTTTACATGTAAAATGTGTGGCAAAATAATATTTGATATTAATATTAATATTTTATATATAATATACATATTATTGTATATATATATATATATATAGTGATATCTATATATGTATCTATATATAAATATATATATATATAATATATATGAGTGAATATTATTATATACATTATATATACATTACTACAAATGTATACATAAAAATAAATTTAATTTATATATATATATTAATTATATAAATTAAATTTATTTTTTAATTAATATATATATAAATATTAACTTATTAACATATCAAGTAGCCCTCAATGGTGTAATTAATTACAATATATATATATATATATATATATTACAAATTTACTATTTTTCAATATATTTCTATTTCAATAACAAAGCACATACTATTGCTGTATCATTGAAATCCATGTCCGACTAGCGTCACAGTTGCCTGTGTGCGCACTCCTGCTCAACTGTCGCTAGACTTCAGGGGCTCCGAGTGAGTTGCGCAACAGTCCCCCAATTAGTTGGGCAACTGTTGCTAGACTCAAAATCGCCTGTGGGCGCCTGGCCTAAGGATTAACCTGGCTATAATAAAGACATGTGGGGCAAAGTCCTAAAATATAATATTACCAGAGGTATACCTCTGATCAGCTATCTTTCTACTGAATTTTAGCTTTGGCAGTCAAGCAGTAGGTTCACGATGGCTGGAATCAGTATTCTGAAGGTTAAGAGGGCAGATGCCAAAAACACCATTCGTTCAAATTTTGTATATATGTATATATTTATGTATGTGTCTGTAAGGACGATAACTCTTGTAAAAAAGGTCTGATCTTAATGAAATTCGGCGCATATGTGTAAAGTACCATCTGTTTGAACGAGTTCGAAAACCAGAGGATCGCACCATCCGAAGGGGGGTTTTGTACCCCAAAAATGGGTTTTTGGGGTCTTCACATGTAATTTTTATTTTATTCTAATTTTAATTTTTACCATTGAATTCAGCTTAAAAAAACAAACAATTTGGTATTTTGATCATTGCTCTACGTCAATTGGTTGATAAGATATTGTAAGTGCTAAACACAGTACGTTGTCTAATGCTATACTTATGGAGAAAAATACATTTTATATCTCGCTTATTTATGAATATAAACTGACGAAACTTGGTATATGGCTTCATATGGTTGTGGTTTGTTGTTGTTTGCACAAAAAACAAAATTTTCACTTATGGTTTCCGTAGCAGCAAACCAAGGTACTAGGTCCCCATGTTATTCTTATGGAGAGTAATTAAAATGTTATATATCGCTTACAGTATTTATAAATGTATATGAATGAAACTTGGTATGTGACTTTACTTAGATGAGTTCTATTGATATTTGCATGAAAGCCCATTATTTCGTGTTCCTTGTTGCAGCAAACCTGCGTACTCATCCCTAATGTTATTCTTACGGAGAATAATTAAAATTGTATTTATCGCTCATTTGTGAATATATTTTTAAGAAACTTGGTATGCGGTTTTATGTCGTATTAAGACATTGTAAATTCGCTGAGTACGCAGGTTTTCTGCGACGGGGGTATTTTAAAATGTTAGGGTAAAAAGTTCGAAAAACTGATTTTTGGAAAACTTTAAACCCCCATAAAACCCCTTTCCCATAGTCTGATCGATCTGGTTTTCGAACATAAACTCATAAATATTACTCTCCACATTTGTGCCAAATTTCATCAAAATCGGGTATTTCTTTCAAAAGTTATCGAGGTAATGGACACACCCCCCCCCCCCCCCCACACACACACACACACACACACACACACACACACACACACACACACAAACATATATATATATATATATATATATATATACATATAAATTTGAACAAATAGTGTTTTTGACATCTGGGGACCTCAAAACATAAAGTTATCATGGTCTCGGGCTCAAGTCTTACCATGCCACCTATGGTAATAACTTCTTCCCTATAGGGGAAATTCGCTAAAACTAAGGATATGGGTGCGATTATGCATTACTGGGGACGCATTACTTGATACAGTATTGCGTATAATACTGTATAAAGTAATGATTTTACACTCTAAAACAACCCAAAACATAGGTGTAAAGTAATACAGAACTTACTCAAAACACGTTACATATTTATTTTTAGTTTAACTAATATTAAAATAGTATGACGGAAGTATTTTTATATAACTAACTGCAACCTTGATTTATATATCGATTTGATTATTTTTAATTTTCAAAGATTTTTAGCAGTATCAATAGATACGAGAGTGTGCCAGCTCTTAGGGTTAAAATGTGCGTAACGTTGATCCAACCCCCTCCCCAACATAACGCTACACCATCCCGCCTTAAGTGCGTTACGTAATATGTGTATGGCTCCAAAGTATTTATACAAAAGAAATGCTTTTAGCGAATTTCCCTATAGGGAAGAAGTTATTACCGTAGGTGTAGTGAGAACACATGACAAATGCATTGGAAATTCGCTGAGTACGCAGGTTTGCTGGGACAGGGGTATTATGATATAATTACATGCCAAACCTTTAATTGTTTACAAAACCAGTTTAAATTGGTACAGCGGTTTCTGCTGGAGGTTATATGTAAGGTATTTGTTGAAAATTTAAGTTGATCTCTTATAGTTATAAACTTAAAATTCATGGTAATTCAAGACTGTTGGTGTATCAACTTCAAATTTATTTTTACTACTTGTAAGGCTTTTGGTTCTTTTCTTGAATTTCAAAATATTTTAAGCTATTTCTCTCTCTCTCTCTTAAAACTTTCAATGATTACTCACTTAGCTTGTGAGATGAAACCCAGGGAATTGGTTCAATTAGACACAGGAGTTTGTACTAACATACAACCCTTCAATACACATAGATAATCAGATAAACTAGTAGCCCATCACGGCTTTGCTCTCCGATCACTTTGAGGGTGGCCCATGCCTTTTAAAATGGAAATGTCGAAAAATAAACTTTTATGCACAACTACGAATCTAGAACAAATATTTCAATAGCATAATCTTCTAAATCAGTTCAGAAGCAAACGGAGGAGTTCTCTTAACAACGATCGGCTTAGTGTATTATTATTTAAGATATGAGTATAAGGTTTGTTTGCTTGCTTGCAACTATGATCTCAGAAAACGGCCCTAACATTTTCCTTCAAATTTGGAAATAATCAATAACTTATGGCATAGAAATAAGTTCTAGACAGGTCTTATCCCCAAAAAACACCAAATAGGACAAACAAACCAATATGAAATATGATAAATTAATATTTAAAGAAGTTTAAAATCAAAACAAAAGAGTCATATCAGCTGTTTATAATCAATAAGTGCTGTCAAAGTAGTACGATTGTAGGTACATAGTACCACTATGAACATGTGGTTTAATGAGAGCAGTGACTAAAACCATTGAATAAAGATTACACAGTGGTCATATTCAAAATGAATCAAACGGACAATAATCTATAATAACAACTGGATTTACCCTAAAACAGAAAAATAAGCAAATGAGCTAAGCAAATATGATAATTTGTAGAGAACATGGTCAAAAATTACTCCAGGTCATCTAAACAAACTGACTGTCCATTTCCGAGCAAAGACCTTACCCAGGTACTAAGATAATAACGTTGGACAATTTACATAATTTAGATTACTGCTGAGTGAAAATTTTTATTTTCTCCTCAATCATTAGCCGTAGATTAATAATTCAAACTAAGTTTCTTAGCTTTTTGAGTTTTTTTTTTCGGCAATATACAATCAAAAGACTGTCAAAGTAATACTCATGTAGTTTAAGTAGTAACTGGGGGGCCGAGCATTGCTAGGAGAAGCTTGTCAGTTTGTTTAGATGACTTGGGGTAATTTTTCACCATGTCCCCTACAAATAAGCAGATTTGCTTAGCTCATTTGCCTTTTTTCTGTTTTACGGTCACTGCATTTGCCATTATAAATCAATGTCCATTTTATTAATTTTGAATATGACCACTGTGTAATATTTATTCAATGGTTTTGTTTAATGATCTCAGGAAACCACATATCTTCTTTAAATATAATCAATTAATAAATTTTCTTCTTCTATATATTTAATTCCGTAAGCGAATCGGTCCCCACAATACTACACGTAAGCGAATCATACAAGGCTACAACTTCTAAGTACAATACACACTTTTAAATTAAATATATGACAAACAGGGTGTTTGAAAAGTCTGGGTACGGCTTAATATTTTACAAACCATAGCAGAAAACATCTATAAACTTTGCACAGTGTCATATGGCAATGTAAACTATTTTTCCTTGCTATTGCCAAGACATGACAAGCATGGGGGGACGGCCCACAGAGGAAGTCATAGGAATCTTAAATGTAAGCACGGGTCGAGTGATACCTCATTTCAAAGAGCTCAGTTAGTAGAGTTGAATGCCGCAAACCGCATATCAAAAGATGTATCCAATCAGAAATGGCGGGTTGTTTTAGGTACACATTGTCAGAATGCGCTGCCATTTCTGACTGGATCGTCGTATTCAGATGCGGGAGGCGGCGTTTCACTCTACTAACTAATGTTTTCACTGACTTTTGTAACTAGCAAATTATTTTATTAAATTTAATAACACAATAAATAAAACTAAAATGAATTTGTCGTCTTTATGTTTATGAATTAACTAGTTACACACTGGCAATGTTATTTTATTCACTATGTTAAAATACAATCTTAGAACAAAGTAATTACTTGTTAATAATTTGCAACTAACCTTTTTATTTACAATAAATGTTCAAATTGTTCTCCCATTGCAGTTTGACAGTGAGTTAGCCGGTTGAATCTGAATACGACGATCCAGTTAGAAATGGCAGCGCATAATGTACTTCACAATGTGTATCTAAAACAACCCGCCATTTCTGATTGGATACATCTTTTGAGATGCGGTTTGCGGCATTCAACTCTACTAACTGAGCTCTTTGAAATGAGGTATCACTCGACCCGTGCTTACATTTAAGATTCCTATGACTTCCTCTGTGGGCCGTCCCCCCATGCTTGTCATGTCATGGCAATAGCAAGGGAAAATAGTTTACATTGCCATATGACACTGTGCAAAGTTTATAGATGTTTTCTGCTATGGTTCGTAAAATATTAAGCCGTACCCAGACTTTTCAAACACCCTGTATTTAATTATATTCGGTTGGGTGGGTGGCCGTTAGTCCATAATCAAATTTCCCTGTCACTCAGATAAATATATATGTGTCCGTGGGTGCCGTAACTTTCGTAATAATGTTCCGATTTTGATGAAATTTGGTTTAATCGTAAAATTTATGACTTTAAGTTCGAAAACTATAGCCTGATCACTTCATCCAATGAGGTTTTGGGGGGGAGGGTTTTTACCCCAAATTTTTTTTGTTAGTTTTTAAAATGTAATCTTTTAAGGAATCAAATTTTAGTTTTCACCCTTGAATTTGGTAGCTTAAAAAAACAAACAATTTTGTGTTTTGATCATTACTCTACATCAATTAGTTCTAGAGATATTGGAAGTGCTAAACAACACAGTACGTAGTCCAATGTTATTTTTATGAACAATACGAGACATTGTATGTTCGCTTATTTATGAACGCATCCTTAACAAATCTTTGTATATTGCTTCATCTTGTTGTGGTCTTTTGATTTTTACACAAAAATACTGTTATTTGATCGATAGTTCCTGTAGCAGCAAACCTGCATACTCAGACCCAATGTTATACTTACAGAAAAACGTAAAATGTTATAAATCGCTTATTTATTTATGTATATTGATGAAACTTTTGGTACATTATATGGTTTTATGTGGTATTAAGACACATATCTATACATTGGAACCTTTATATACCTTTGGAACCTTTATTGGTTTTGCACATATCTCTGAAGTGTAAAACCTTTAAAATGACACATCTGTTGTCCAAATCGGTTGAGAAATAACGACGTAGTAGGCCGAAAACGAGATTTATAAGATGTATAGGGATTTCACTTACTTCGTTCACTCATCCATGAGGACAAATGGTCATTCGGGCAAATGACATGTTGATAACTTGATTTCAGCCCTCTTTTTATTAATAATTATTAGTTTTTTTTTTAAATGTCGATGATATGGTCAAACGGGCAAGTTTCATGTCGATAAGTTGGTTTCAGCCACCTATTTATTAATAACTATTAATATTTGAAATGTCACCCAAATTGTCATCCGCACAAGTATCTTTACGGTCAATTGGTAGCACTCCTGCCGACTACGGTAATAGCTTCTTCCCTATAGGGGAAATTCGCTAAAACTAATAAGTACTAATATAAAATGTTCTTGTACTATTGAAGGAATGTATAAATAAACAGCAATGGAGTAAATAAAAAAAAGTATATTTAATACACCTTATTTTCAAAAATATGAAATACAGCTTTTCATCTACTTACATTTACTGAACACAACTTAAGTCCTGTCAAAAGTGTGTGTTGTAACTCTTTTAACACATTTTAAGTCCTGTTTTATTAATATATATTCCATCAACAGTTTCTGCTTTAATGATAAAACAAGAATGGGTTATCTTTTTCAAGTCTTTTTCTTAAATTAAGAATAATAATTAACTGAATCTTATTGGATCTTATTATAATAAATTAAAATCAGTGTTCTTATCAATACAATTAATAATTAAACAAATACTCATTATCACAAATTTCAAATCATTATCAGGTTTTTTTTTTCAAAACACGTAACAAAATACATTAAAAGGATAACCAAAAGTGCATTTTTAAGCTAAAAAACAACCTCTTAGGTTTGTTGAATTTTATCACATAGGCCTAACCATAGGCATAGGCATAGGATAACCATGCAACACAAACAAACATTTTACTCCTATAAAATATTAAAAGTAAACACAACGGTTGGTATAACTATTTACAAAACCTGCTTAACTAAATTATTGGGTTGGGACGTTTTCAGATAACCTTTTTTTAACTGATGGATAATAAACAAAAATTAATTTGATAACATTACTTACTGAAAATCCTAAAACATCTACAACTTGCATGAAAGTATAATATAAAGGTTGTACACATAACAATTTTGACTATCTGACTTCAAGACCATTTTCAAAAGATCATACAAATGTTTTCTGTTATGAATGATGATAATTTAAAATATTCCCAATGCAGCATTCCTACACGTACTCAGTAAATTTATAATGCAAATATATTTCTCACTAACACATAAAGCATCTTACCAAATTTCATCAAAATATATTTCATAGACTAAGGTAGATATCATATTTTACATATATATTCTCCCTGAAAATACAATTGGGCAGACTATGCAGTTTTGGTGCAATGGGACCATAAAATTGGGATTTTCATGCAAATATAAATAGACCACAACCACATGAAGCCACATATTGTTGTATTAATATATATCAAATCAAAATTTATCCATCATAAATAAGCGAGATATACATGATTGAATTTATTTCACGTAAGAATAACATTGGACAACATACTAGCCACGAGATAGTTAGCAGTGAAGTATATAGTGACAATTTGGTGCAGTGCTTTTTAACTTTTATGAATTCTACCATCGATCAGTTTTTCACGCCAGCATCGTCGAGAAGTGCAAAACGCCAGAAACCGTCATCGTCACCGCTGGACATTATGGACGAAAACGAGCAGGTGGGAATGATAACGCATGGCCAACTGCTTAGGGACATTAGTGAGTTGTTAGATAAAAACTAGTCAGCTTAGCTACTAAAGAGGATCTACAAAATGTTTCCGATCGTGTTTCAGATCTGGAGAGAGAAAACGTTTGTGTGAAAAGACAGTTTGGGGAGAGACAGAAAGACAGTTATTGCTCATTTCCCGTTGGACTCCGATATTGATTATATTATGTCCCAAGTGGGCGGTCTGAAGGGTACCGGATGCTTGGTTCAGTGAGATTTTCCTCGTGAAATCCGTCGGCGGTGAGCCTGTTTAAGTGCTGTGCGGGAGGAGGTAGAACGAGTGGCTGGGAATATATTTATGCCTTTGGTATATGATCATCTAACCATTAACGGATGTCGCTTTACGTGGGAGTACGGCGAATTGAAGACTGGACGCGACGGCGATGGGACAGAGAAGTTGACATGACTCACTATTCAGACATGACTTCTCCTCATTTTTGGATACGCTGAAGCAAAATGATTTCTGAGCCTCCCATGGGTCGAAGGATGAGGCGAAAGTGAATTATTTGCTAGAACAAAGATCATTCAGAAAGCTTTGTAATTAAAAAAAAAGAGCTTATCATATGCTAATTATCAGTAATGTGAACCAGATTAATGATGCGAAAAAATGTTGGGACTCCCTGGGCTTTTCAAAAATAGAATTAATAGTGTTGTGGACAATATTGATCCAAACACATGGGTTGAGCATTTTAAATACTTACTAAATCCAGAAGTTTTGAATAATTGCACTCAGTGCGCAGTTTCTCATGTCACTGATGAAAACCCTAGACGCCGACTTTACTTGAATTAAAGGCTGTTTTAGATAAAATGAAAAACAATAAAGCGCCAGGAATCGATATAATACCTTACGAGTTTTACAAAAATGCGCCTGATGCTTTACTTAAATATATTTTAATAAATCTCTAAAATAAACTATTTTCAAAAAGCATAGTCCCAGAAAGTTTTAAAGCTTCAATTGTTTTTCCTCTGCATAAAAAGGTGACATCAACCAGGTTAAAAATTATAGAGGTTTAAGCTATATTGTATTAGTAAAATTTGTGTAACTTTGCTGGATAGCAGATTGTAGAATTGGGTTAATCAACATAACATATTAACGGAATTTCAGGCTGGGTTTCGAAAGGGTTATTCCACTATAGATAATATTTTTAATTTGTCAAGTATACTTAATTTATGGATATCGATCAAAGGTGAGAAAGTATATAGTTTTTCGTCGATTTTTCAGCGGCATTCGATACAATTGATCGCAAAGCTTTATTATATAAATTGTCTTGTTTAGGGTTATCGTCGAAAGTGTTAGCTTTAATTAAAAACTATTATGAGGGCACTAAGGCAGGCGTATGGTGTAAGGAGGGAGTCACAAACTTTTTTGATACCAGAGTCGGTTTAAGGCAAGGCTGCCCCCTCTCTCCTCTCATGTTTGCCTTATTTGTAAACGACTTGCCAGACGCTGTTGGAGGAGGCTGTAACGCTGGCGGTGTTAAAGTCAATATGTTACTCTACGCGGACGAAATAGTTATCATTTCTCCTTCTCCTGTGGAACTTCAAATTATGATAAACAATTTAGAAGCATATTGAAATCTATGGAATCTAAAGGTTAACCTGGACAAATAAAAATCGTAGTTTTTAGGAAAGGGGGGAAGCTGAGGCAGCAGGATAAATGGTGGTATAAGAATGAATGAATTGATGTGGTAAACAGTTACAAATACCTAGGGGTTTATTTTACGTACAATCTGTCGTGGAGTTTACATCTGGAAGAAAAGTCTAAATTATCTAAATTGGCAATAAGTAGTAGTTGGAATAGATTAATAGATTCAAATCAAGATCATTTACATTCAAAATTCACTTGCTTTAACGCTGTAGTTAGGGCTAATCTATGTTATGGGGCAGAGGTGTGGGGTTGTAGTGAATACAGTCCAAAAACTTGTTATTGAAAGGCTTTTTAAATTGCCAAAAAATACGCCAAATTACGTTCTAACTGGAATTGAGAAATTATTATTTTACACCTTGACTGTAAATATGAATTATGTGTTAAGGTTAATTTCACTACCCCGTGAACGTCTTCTGAAATTACTATGGGAAATAATAATGAATAAAAACATAGCGTGGTGGAAAGTATGGAAATCATTCGGGGAAGGCTGCAGGATAGCAATTTATTTCAGAAACAACAGCGGGTTATTGGGTAATCGGATGATGAGTGTCGTGGAGCAAATGAGGGCTAGATGGTATGTGGAGTATGTAGGACACGCTAGAACATCTCAATATCACCAGCACTATCTAAACCTTGACCTTGACCTTGGCGGCAGGAGTTACCTTATCGAAAACTTGGGTATAAACATTATATCCTGGATTATGAAAGCTAGAGCGGGGCTCCTATGTCTTAATTTTAAGCCAAGGTACACGGACAAAAATCATTTATGCTCGCTGTGCAACTTAAATGAAGATGAAACGGTTTTTCACTTTGTTGCAGTTTGCCCAGTTTTAAATTATTTTCGGGAAAAATATCTGGGAAAAAATAGACTGCCGAAAGGGAATTTTATGGTTTTTTAAATGGGAAAAATTGGCGGGGACTGGGTTTATTTTTGGGCAGGCATAGTTCTACTGCTGGGAACTGATTCAAGAATTTAACTTTAGCTGAATTATAAGCGTTTCTAGTTCTCGAAGTATTTATTCCTACGTTACGTATATATGTATAATTTTTGTTTCAATATGTTTTAGCTAGTTTGGAAAAATTATTCACACAACAAAAAACTGCTTCACCCCCAAACTGCTTGTTATCATAGGTTAACAATGCCAAATCTCACGTTCCTAGCTCAAGTAGAAGTGCTGGTTAATTAAGTGGCCCAGAACCGACATATTACTACTACTCATACTAAGAATACAGACAGATCAGCAGATATTTTAATCTAAGAGTATTAACAATTGAAATAGTAGGTTTTGGGAATATTTAAGGATATCTGAGGGTACAACTCACATGCATGCTAAATATCACGTTCCTAGCTCTACTATTAGGTCTCACATCAAGTGGTCCATAACCAAGATATTATTACTACTACTCATACTAAGAATATCAAAAACTATAACCGGTGGATAATTCTATTAAAAAAAATAATGTAACTTAAGCTTCAACAAATTAAATATGGAGTCCCTCAAGGATCTATCTTGGGCAAAATTCTATTTAAGACCTAATTACTCAAACAAAATCGGAGGCTTTGATTACTTTTAAAGGGTTTAAAGCGTCAAAAGTGGCCATATACCTGCTTTTAAATAGTATTTGATATGGAGAAGTGGTGTGTGTTAATTTATAGGCCACCAGATAGTATCGAAGTGCTTGAAAATAATTAAAATCGTATTACATTTTTTTAAATTATTTGTAAAAATATGAACTTTTAATTTACATAGGGATTAACCCAGCATTAAAACCCAAAATTACAATTTATTTAAATGCCTACAAACCTCCTTCAACAAATATAACATCATTTGTAAGGTATTTTACCCTTGGTGGGATCCCATCATGAAAGATTTTCTAAAAAACACTAACAAATTACCAACACATACCTTGTATTATTTATTTTGTTTTTAAGTTGTATCAAAATCTTTTAACTTGTTAGTGTTTTTTGGTAAATCATGATGGGCTCCCACCAAGGGTAAAATACCTTACAAATGATGTTATATTTGTTGAAGGAGGTTTGTAGGCATTTAAATAAATTGTAATATTTAAAAATATAAGTTTTATTTTAGAGCGACAAACCATTAAAAACAACAAATAAATCTTGGAAAATAGTTGAAATTTGAAAGATATAGTGCTACCTAAGTGTGAAGGGGTTGAGGTAAGGCGAAAGGTCACAGGACTAAAGTTGTAGTTCGTCTAAAATCCTTTTTTCGATAGGACAATACGTTCGTCCGCTAGAGCTCAAATAAAAAAACACTACATTTTAATTTTTGTATTCACAATTATTTATTTTTTTTGAGATAGTTAAAACTAAAAATAGTAGGTTTTGGGAACTGTCTCAGGGGTTAAAAGGTGCAAAGAACATGCATAACAAATATCACGTTCATAAGTCAAGTATAAATGGTGTCACAATCATTCTAATTAATAACAACTAGCCCAGAACCGGCATTTCCTACCTACTTATACTATGAAAACTGTAAAATCTAAAGATATTTAAAGTTTTTGATTTTCCAACAGGTTAAGTAATCAAAACTGGTCATATGACTGCTGCTATTTACTAGGTGTAATATAGACATACTGCGTGTACAATAGTATGCCTCCACCAAGTATGTTAACGTGATTAGAAATTAAAAACCGCTACAAAATCTCGAAAATATGCTGAAATTTGAAAAATCTAGCCCTACCTAAGGGTTAAGGAGACGAGATACGACAAAAAGTCATAGGACCAAAGTTGTAGTTCGTCTCAAATCCACCTCTTGTGGTGGTGTCAGTTTTTCGATAGGACCATCCGTTCGGCCGCTAGAGCCCAAATAAAAAAGTACCATTTTTGAGAAACCCAAAATTTCCGCCATTTTTATTTTTTTATAATGTTAAAATTTAAAGTTGTAGCTTTTAGCACTTTTCCCGGGGGTTTCAAGGCAGAAGCTACATGCATACCAAATTTCATGTCCCTAGCTCGTCTAGAAGTGGTTTAGAATTGTATCTCTGGGTGAGTCAGTTACACATCCTGTATATATATATATATATATATATATATATATATATATATATATATATATATATATATATATATATATTAGATTATTTTAGCCAACCTAAACAGACGGTTTTTACAAAAACCACTGTTTATTCTTGTGCAAAGATTTATCTAAATTACAAAGTGTACGATGTTTTTATGTTTTTTAAAATAAAACACGTTTTTCTTCTTTATTCTTCTTCTTCATATTGGCCATATGATTAAATAGGGGCATATACAGGTTGCTGCTAGGGAAGTATTTTATGTGGATTCTAATTACAATATAGATCACAGCTATATGAAACCACATTCCAAGTTTTGACAATAATTGTTCAAAAATAAGTGAGGTATAAAACATCTTATTCTCCAGATTGTACTTGGAAAATACACTGTGTTTAGCACTTTAAATACCTAACTAACCAACTGGCATAGAGCAATAAATCGAAGTACAAAATTGTTTGTTTTCAAGCTAAATCCAGTGATACAAACTAAAATTGGATTTTTAAAAAATTGGTGTAAAATACAAACAAATCTCATACCTGAGAAAAACCCCTTTTTGGATGATGTTATCTGACTAGTTTTACAACTTATGAATATAGATGCTGCTTTACACGTTTGTACAATATGTCATCAAGATCAGACCTTTTTCATAAAATGTATTTATTGAGCTACAGCCCTATATGTAACATATAGAGGTTGTTAGTTTCTTCGTGAAGCCTGAGGGAAACTAGAGTAAGTGGTTTGGTTCCGGTTTTCAGTGGGGGGGGGGGGGAGAACAAACGTCAGCCTGTGCTCGCATGACGACCAGGAATCATCGTGACCCGTATAATGAATTTGGAGCCAAACACTTTGGTAGCTGACAAATTAAATTAGTGTAAACTGTAAATATTAGTTTTAGCATGCTTTCTGTAATAATTTGTTGATTTTGAATTGATTTGATTCAAAGGCAAATTGTGCACGAAAAAATAGTAAATTAATGGTGTTTTTGACAAGTGGAGACTTCAAAACGAAAAGTTACCATGGTCCCGGGCCTGGGTCTTACCATCCCTCCTACAGTAATAGCTTCTTCTCAATAGGGGAATTCACTAAAATTATTTTTGTATGATATCGGTTGACCTGCATCCAACCAAATTCTATACAGAAATAACACGGGGAATTTGTCTAACATATTTTTTTCTATACAAACCACTAGACAAACTTTGAAAGTACACATAAAAACAAAAACATATAACTCTAATATTAAAAAATTGTTATCTTAACAATGGCACAAATAGTAGAAAATTATATCAGAAATAGTGTGAGAAGTAAACAGGATAAAATAACAATACATTATATAAGATTAAATACAATACAGAGAACCCAGGTAACTTATCAGACCTGAAAAGTAAATAAATATCTTCAGGAGCGGTGGTTGATGACATGTTAACAGTGACAATGATATTCAAACAAACACACTACAGCAAATACTTATATAATCATATATTTTAATACGTACAGATTTTAAGCATTTATGATTAAAAAAATCTTGTCGTCATACTGCTTTAACAACAGCTGTTTTTCAACAAATGCACTGAGATGCTAAAGTTGTTCTTTTTACTCCTAGAATAAAAAGTATTGTTTTGATGATCTTTTTGCCCGAGGACAAAAAAAAAACATCATTTTATGACACTTTTTGGTCGAGGTAAAAACAAGCTGTTAATTCTAAATTCAACAAATTATTTACCTAATTGGTTTGTTAGGTGAACTTGTAAACAATGAAAACCTGTGTAACAGCTGTTTGTTTAGAATAGCAAGTTCAAGATGGTAGAAAACTGTTAAATGTAAACAGGTAAACAAAATTTAGTTTTTGTGAAATTGATATCTTAATATTGTGTGAAATTGTTATCTTAATATTGTTTGTAGTATGACAAAAAATATAGTTAATACCAGGGCCAAAAGAGGCTTTTCGATCCTCGCTCATTTTCCGGCCTTGGCCATTAAACTTGTGCTTGTATCGAAAAAGCTTCACTTTTGGTCCTGGTGATTAAATATACTATTTTTAAGGTAGTCACTGGTTACATGTTTTTCATTAAGAGTAAACTAAAATTACTCTACATTAAATCAGCTAAAATTGCAACTGAAAATTAACAGTTCTTAAAATAGTTAGAAACAATGAAATACCTGATTTAAGCAAACCTGCCTGCGAACTCAGAAAATTTTGAATACAATTTTACTAAGAAATAAATTGTATTATTCACCTAAGTATTGTTCTTCACTTGACAATATTTAAAATATTTCTAGACTATTTTACAAAAAGTCAGTTGAGAAACATGCTAAAAAAAAAAAAGTCTGTTCTAAATGACTAAGTTTTTTTCAATTTTCAGTAGACCCTCAGAAATCCGAATCACACTTATCCGGACTGATTATCTTGTATATTTTTTAATTTTTGTGTTGCAAATAAAAACGGAACTTTACAGTTTAGTGCCTTCTGTTTTAACGCAACTACCCGGATTACACAAATTTTATGTTGTTTGCATTGTAAGACGCTCTGTGTTTCCTAGTTGTTATCGGTGTTTGTTAATGTTTATGTGTCCGGTGCACAGCTCCGTTCAGGTCTTCTCCTGTTGATGACTCATCACTGACGATGTAAATCAGTAGACCAGTGACAGTTTTTATTACAGTATACTTTATTTATGATTGAAAGTGTTATATTAAATCTTAACAAACGCACATACATTTCAATATTTTCTGTTTAAACTACAGTTTTATTTCAAGTAATAAATGAATTCCTCTAATAATCTGACCTTTTTCATGTTACGACCATGCTCTCGGACCTATTGGTAACGGATTAGCATGGTTATACTGAATAACAGAGTGTTTATAACTTTTTTCTGGAAGCTCACCTTGTATTAGCACATAAACATAAACGAATATTGTCATAAGTGTTCACTATAAGGCGGAATTGATGTTCATGCCCTCCTTCGAGCAAATCCGGATTTTTTTAAATCGACCAGCTGTTCGCCACAAAAGTCCGGATTTCTGAGTCTACTGTAATGTTAACATACTATAACCAAATGAAACTACGATGTTTATGTATATTATTCATAAATAAGCAAAATAATATATTTAGTCATCATTATAGAATAAAAAAATACACTGACAAAAATCTGTGTTCACCACTCTACATTAACTTGAATATAACAGATTTTTGTCCGATTACATTTTAGTCCAACAATAACATTTTTAAGAAATTATTGCAGACATTTTTATCACTGATTAGTAAAAACAAGTTTTACGACGTTTCGGGATCTGGAATCTGATCCCGAAATGTCGTGAAACTTGTTTTTACTAATCAGTGATGGAAAATGTCCGCGATAATTTCTTAAATAACATAACCATAACCAACAATGAATTTCAAACCAACATTAATTTTAGTCAGAACTGTAAGAACTGTAAGGAAGCAAACCAAAGCACAATTGGTGTAGTTTTGAGGGATTTTCATTTAGATAGTTATAACTATTTTGTAACTTTATTCCTCTGGCGGTTTCCTACAAACGAAAAATACACTCTGGTACTCATACTGAAGCATGGAATTGGGATTTTGCCCATACTTGGTTTTCAATCCCATTTCTTCTTTCTGAAACAATCATAAATTGCTATGATAAATAGTACTAGGTCTTACATAAGGCCTACTAGAATTTAAGGCTTAGTGAATCAAAATTTACAAAGGAGACTCAGACTGTTCAAGATCATATTAAAACTATAATAGTAAATACCCCCGTCGCAGCAAACCTGCGTACTCAGCGAATTTCCAATGCAAATATATGGGTATCACTACTACCTAGAGCCACTTACCAAGTTTCACAAAAATACATTCATTAATAAGTGATATATAGCATTTTATTTATTCTCTATAAGAATAACATTATGAATGAGTACGCAGGTTTGCTGCAACAAGGAAGATAAGATATGTGTTTTTTGCAATTATCAATATTACTCAACCAGGTGAAGCTACATACCAAGTTTTATTAATTTAGGTTCATAACTAAGGGAGATATAAAACTTTACTTATTCTCCATATGAATAACATGGGGGCCGAGTATGCAGGTTTGCTGCTACCGGGAAAAATCAACAAAAAACTTTTTTTGTGCTATTATCAATATACCACAACTAGTTGAAGCCACATACCAAGTTTCATCAATATACATCTATAAATAATCAAAATATAACATTCTATTTATTCTCCATAAGGATAACATTGGAAACGTACTGTGTTTATCACTTTGAATATCTCTGCAACGGTTGGACGTAAAACAAAAATTAAAACGCCAAAATGATTGTGTAGAGCTAAACTGATTGGTAGAAAGAAATGTGGAGTTTTTAGTGAAATTATCTGAGGAAAATCTAAAAACCGTATTCCCATAAGATTAACATGGGAAATTTTATGGACACATTTTTGACTTTTCTCTACAACCACTAAACCTAGCTTAATGATTCAAAATACTAAATTATTTGTTTTTTTATGCTCTACAAAATAGTTATAACCAAAATCTAGTGTTTTTAAAATGTTAGGGCAAAAAGTTCAAAAAACTGATTTTTGGAAAATTGTAAACCCCCATAAAACCCCCTTCCCATAAACCGATCGATCTGGTTTTCGAACTTAAAGTCATAAATGTTACTCTCCACATTTGTGCCAAATTTCATAAAAATCGGGCGCTTCTTTCAAAAGTTATCATGGTAACGGACATATATATATATATATATATATATATATATATATATATATACTTATATATAAATTTGAACGAATAGTGTTTTTGGCATCTGGGGACCTCAAAACAAAAAGTTATCATGGTCTCGGGCTTAAGTCTTACCATGCCACCTACGGTAATAGCTTCTTCCCTATAGGGGAAATTCGCTAAAAGATAACTTTTTACATAAATAAGGCCGGTTGAAACTTTAAAATGTGCCTTATCTTTAGGGGTCTGCGGTACCAACAATTTCAGATCGGTACGGTTCGGTACGGTAAAAGATTTTGTACCTCGGTTCTCGGTACAAATTCGGTACGGTACAATGTACCGTCATATATACTAATTTAGTTATTAATTTGAATGTATCATAAACAAATTATTGAGTAATAATTAAGGTCATATACAATTATTATTATTAATTTGATTAAACAAATAAATAATTATACTAAAGATACAAATATTTTTAAAACCTGCATCTTCGGAGTATTACATTTTAAAATTGTTATTATTAGGTATTAATGCAAGTTCTTGAAATAATCATGAGAAATAAATTCAAAAATTACTTGAAAATCAATCAATTGCATAAGTTGCTAACTGATTAATTATATTGATTTCAATATAAATAAAAACTATTGGTTTAATTCATACAAACAACAAAAATAAAAGTTTTGTAAATACTATTCTTGTTGCATTGGGAGATTATTACATCATTAATACAAAGTAAAATCAGATAACTTAAATAAAACTATGTATGATGTGAAACTAAAAGAAATTATAAATTAGAAAATTAGACCAATAAATACTGAAGATTAAAATCAAAATAATTCTAAAATTACTTAATTACATTACTAAATTCAAAATTGAAGTCCATAACAAATATTACAGTACATTTATTTAAACATAAGTACCATGGAAAACTGAAAAATAAATAAATAAAGTAATAAAAGTAAGACAGTTTTATATAATGTTAATTTGCCTATATCATATTTGAAATAATTAGCTATTAACCTTATCAAAAAATAAATTTAGGTTATTGTTAATAATAAATTTTAGTTGAATTTTCCAAAACCACACAAGATAATCTAACATATAACAGATATATGTATGTACAAATTTCACAGCACAGTAAAAAATAACAAATTTATGCTACCATTTGAAATTTATCAAGCTAGTGGCTATTTTTGAATTAGTTTTCAACCATTTTTAAACCTTTTTTAATATAGTTTAAAAATTTAACTAGTATACTTCAATAACAATAATAATAATACATAAATAAAAGCAGTTTAATTTGAAATCATAATGTAGAACGAAAGTGGTTTAAAGGATAGTATTCCTTTTCTCACTCTAGGAATGATGTTGACAAACAACTGATTTACAGCCACTCACCCTAGGAATATTGTTGACAAACAACTGATTTACAGCTAAGTTACCTCCCTCCCCCCTTACCCCTCACGCTTTCCTAGTCTAAACCTTTCTTGTCTTCAAGGACATTTTTTGCGACCCTACCCAGCTACTCCCCACTCCCCTTGCACACCTTTCTTATCTCCATTCTCGTTCAGCTATAAATAACACCTGTCAACGTCTCTTTTCCTAGAGTTTTGGGGCTTGTTTTCCTTAAAGGAAATGACTAGTTATAAATAGGAGTCGGTCTTATTTAAACCACTTATTTTGTTAAACATTGTTTAGCTTATCTCTGTTTATTGTTTGAAGCAGTAAACTGTACCGTACCGAATCTGTACCGGGGTTATGTTCTGTACCGAACCGATGACGGTAATTAGTTGTGTACCGTACCGGTACCGGTTTTTCGGTGCACCGCAGACCCCTACTTATCTTGTTATTAACCAATCAACAGACTTAACAATGAACAATTATTCTAAGAGTCCAAAATACAAAGGGAAGAAATAATCAAAGTCAATTTAGAGAAGCTACATTCCTTCACAATGACCCTATTATTATTATTTTTTTTAATAGAAAATAAAAATTGCAAATCTGAATAGTGAAAAGTAATAGAACAAAAATTTAAAAAATAAAATACCATGATGTTGAAAACATGGCTTTATACCCCGTTCCAAGGAAAAGAGACCAAACACAAAGCGAGTAATAAAGAACAAATAAGTTTACAAGAACAAATATATACCTAAACAGTGCAACTTGGTTATTACAGCCTCGGCTGTAACGTCAACACGGATATAACGTAATTTCTTCATAAGTCCCGTCAAGCTATAGGTATTTGGAATGTAAAAACCTCGGATTTATCGTCAGTAAATTCTTAAATCTCGTAATAACATCAAGAAAATCTGACTGAAAGGAAGGCAACCTCCAAAGATAAACGGAAAAAGTTTGGTCTGAAATGCAGTGTAGCTATTGTTTAGCTACGTACCAGTCTATTTATGGATACGGCCTTTCCTCTCGCCCTGCCAACTCGCCCTCCCTTACCCCCCGTCCCCATCCTGTCTCCCTCTCCTGTCCCCGCCTACCTGTCACTCACTGTAGGTCAGTGACATCTCAACTCATTTCGCCTCAAAACACTCCGATATCGTGCATACCTACAGTTCGCTTAGCTATCGTCAGTTCTGTGTATGACTTTTACTGTTGGTTTTTTGTTCTTATAATTTTAATTTACGAGCATCCAAAAACCATGGCAAGTGCTAAGAGAAAGGTTTTTCCGATTAAAGAAAAAGTGTGAGTTATAAGAGCGTGTGAGGAGGGGAGTAAGATAGCAGACGTGTGTCGGGAGTTCGGGTAGGTAAATTCCACTGTTGGTTCGATTTTAAAAACAAGGACAAAATTTTAAAGGCATTTAAAGAAGGTGGTGAAAATGTGAAACGGATAAGGGGATGCGTTCGAGTGTCACTACACCCGAATTGGTTGACAGAAACATGGCCAGTTGTGAGACAACCATACAAAGATGAAGACATTTTTAACGGCAATGAAACAGGGTTGTTTTACAAAACTCCAGATAAGACGCTCCAATTTAAAAATGAAAAAATGTGTCGGCGGAAAATTGTCCAAAGTTAGATTGGCTGTTTTGGTCTGTGCAAAAATGGCAGGTAATGAAAAACGGAAGCTTTTAGTTATTGGAAAAAATGCAAAACCTAGATGTTTGAAGAACTTAAAAAAAATTCCAGTGGATTACGCCGCCAACAAAAAAGCGTGGATGACTTATGTAATTTTTGAAGCTGAACTAAGAAAATGGGATAAGGAATTGGCATTAAAAAAAGTAAAATTCTTCTCCTTGTTGACAACTGCACTGCCCACCCAAAGTTAAATTTAACAAACATTAATCTAGTGTTTTTTCCTGCCAACTGCACAAGTGTTTTAAACCTATGGACCAAGGCGTCAATAGAAGCTTAAAGTGTCAATACCGTAAGAAGCTTTTGAAAAAAATTATTGTCTGCATGGACACTGCACAGCCAGTAAATGTAACCATCTTGGATGCAATTCAATACTTAGTCAATGCTTGGAGAGAAGTGACACCAAGGACCATATCAAGATGCTTTAGAAAAGCAAAACTGTCACCTGCAGTCCCAGATGACAGCAAAGATGATCTGCCGCTCTCAGAAAGGATAAAAAGTTTCAGTGTTAATCAAAATGATATGGGACTTGATGGTTATGCATCAGTGGACGACCAGGTAGAAACATTTCAAATGCTGAGTGACGCAGAAATTGTAAACGAAGTACAGAATATGGAAGCAGAAGATAATGCTGAATAAGAAGAAGATGAAGGCCAGGAAGAAGATGTCGTCTGTCCGACAATATAAAAAGCTTTAAAAGCAGCTGAAACACTTTGTCGATTTTTCCGCTTCAGAGAGACGTTTGCCAACACACTTGAAGCAGTTCAACATCCCCACAAAACGACTGAGAAAATTGATTTTTCCGAAAGAACTGTTCAAAAGAAAATTACAGATTTCTTTGCGCAGTAGGACTTCATATGAACGTGCTCGTAAGTTGTGCATTTTTATTTAGCCTACATTTTGTATTTAAACATATTAATTTTTGTTTATTTCATACAAGCACTTTATTTTGATTATTTTAAACTGAGTATTTAGACGGTTCAGTAATATCATATACATACATGTCTAGATATTTACTCAATTATTCTCATTAAAAGTACGTATTTCATGTAAAAATTGTGTTCTTTTTTAATTTTTCTCGGCTTGAAATTATAATTTTGGAACCCCATTTATACACTTTGATATAGCGTCATTAATTTTGTGGTCCCATAGCGTCATTAATTTTGTGGTCCCTTCAATGACGTTATAACATAGATACACTGTATTTACTGCAGTAGTAGAAGAAGAAAATCAAATCATGTCCTTTACTGCACATAAGGTCTGGTTTAGTACTACAAATTAAAAGCAAACAGGTGTATTGTCGACAGAAATATAAACTATACTTAGGGGCTAGCAACTAAAATATATGAATTTTTCACCAGACTTCAAGAGAGGAGAAGAGGACACAAGACATTTGATTTTGGGAAAAAAATATATATATATATACTAGTGGCTTGTTGGGGCTATAGCCCCTAAAATTTAGTTTTTGTATAAGTGGCTGTTCTACTTACTGTTTACATGATAAAGAAAATATATCATTAGGATAGTATGATCACATATAAACATGAAAACAAGGCAAAAGCTTAAAACACATTATAAATAATCACAGCTGATCATTAATTTTAAATTTTTGAAATGGTTTTTTGTATTATAAGGTCATATTTGAGTTAAAATATGGACTAAAAATCAAAATCGGGTTTTGTAGAGATCTTCCCCATCTAATTTTATATGCATGTTCCAAGTTTCAGCCTTCTGGGACGTACGATTGCTCCAGAAACATGCAAAAGGACATAAATTTACCTTTTTTCCCCCTTATACAACTATATATTGAGATATATATAGATATTTATGAACAAAAAGGTTCCAATAAAATAGTTGATTTGGGTTGGATTAAAGAGAGAGATTATATTGAAAATAACACAGAAGAACCTCGATGAATCAAATCTCAGGGGGAATGAAAACAGTTTTAATCATCAAATATTTTGAAATACTGAGGGCCGCTTTTTAAGGTGATCTTCCACAGACTTTGGTTTATTGAGGCTCACAATAATGTGTAATCGATGAGCCATGGAAGCATAGTCAAAACGGCAGTTGCACATCCTTCAAAGTAGGGATGAGTCGATTCCAATTGATTCTCAGGCTTAGAATCAGAATCGATGGCCCAAAGTTGATTCAGATTCTATCCCAGGCCGTCGATGCTCCCACCGTTTACCCAGATTTATGCCGCTAACTAATGTTTAACAAAATATATGACTGAAATAAAAAAAATAAGCCTAAAATCTATTTTTAGCTCATATGAAAGGAGACACTTACAGGTGAGTTATTTATGGATACCTGTGAAGTAAGATAAGTAAGAGAGGGGCATGGGGAGTGTTTGGGTCGGGGGCAAAAAATCTGACCTCGAAGATAAGGAAGGAAGACGGGATGGGAGGGGAGGGGTGGGGTCCGGTTGAAAGCAAAAATCAGCCGGCTGACCAACATTATTTCTTTGAGTAATTATCTTACAACCACGTTTTTCCCCAAGAATTATGAATTTATATTAAACAGTTTTTGTATACAAGTGAAATTAACATTAAATTATGTAAAAAATTGCATTAATAATTAGTTTTATAATTAACTACAAAAAGCTGCTATATAACATAACAGTATATTTAAAAACGTTGATCTACAATCATTACAAATTAATTATTTACAAAAAATTGCTTTCAAACTTTTATACAAAATCTAAAACCCTAAATCATTAACTTTACAAATGTAATTTTTATCGGTGAAGAATAGTTAACATCCAAAGTGATTGTTTTATAACACAAGAAAAACATTTTCAAAAAATATCATGGGAGATTTATATAACTCACACATTGGGTGCGGAGAACGTTAATTAACGTATTCTAATTAACATTGAAAATTATGTGATTTTCATGTTTGACATGTTTGTATGCATTGAACGAGTTAGAGTATAACAATTATATGAAAAATAAACATGCAATTCAACTTAGTTTTTTTTTTGTAAGTTTATTTTATTTTATTAATGAAAAATAATCACCAATCAACTAATTGTCTCAATTTATTAAATACAACTCATACTGACTAACTTATTGTCTTTAATCATTTTTAAAACATTACTTTGCTATTTTACCTATTATTAGGAATCGATATAATCAGAATCGAACATCGATTTGTAAGAATCGGAACCGGAATCTAAAAAAATTGGAATTGACTCATCCCTACTTCAAAGTCAAGTATTCATCAATGAATGCTAAGTATAATTATTTTTTACCTCGATTATGAATCCCACTTCAGTAATGACTTCTTTGACAACGCTGTAGGGAGGTTCAATAGAAAACTCTCCCGGCATGTTGCTGTAGTGGTACAACAGTGGCCCCAAGTTGATCCAAACTCCACCTAAGTCATCAACACATTTCACGTGTTTAAATAGGATTACTGTAAATCAAAAGCTTAAATTGGGGAGCACTGACAGACAACAAATACAAGTAGTTAGTACAAATTTTAATTTGTACTGGCACATCTTTCTTTTAAATTTTTTAGCATATGAATAAAACTTGGTGCTACTCGGTAGTAAGGAATGATTACCAAGTTGGCTGTGGTTGGTGAACTAAAGGAAGTAAGGGTAATATGAAATAGTTTACTATTACTAAAAGCATTTACAGAAAGGTAGTGGAATTACCCAAAGGTCGGATCGTACCTCACCCAGTGCTGTGTTAGACCTCGAGCCAGCTTTAATGAGCTGTTACATGGAAGGTTACCCTACCTCTAAAACCTGATTCGATAAACATTTTCCTGCATTCAACAGGTTTAAAACTACTGGCTACAATTACAGGAGAATACACTTGAAATTAAACATAAATACTGCAAACAACTAAATGGAAGTGCTTAGCTATTGATGCTAGGAACTAACAATTAATTTACGTTTACTTTTACTTAGTAATAAGCACATCGTGGGTTTTTGAGCCGGTAGGCTCAGACATACTAATTCAGCTACATTGGGAAATTGGTGAAACAAGTTAAATAATATCTTGGACATAAAAACCTAATAACCCCCCCCCCCCCCCCCGTATGCCCCTATACTAAAAATCTAATCCATAATGACAATTGCCTATTCCATTTAAAATCTAAACTTATAACAGTGGACGAGAGAGTTGACTAGAGGTGGGAATTACCGTTACTTTTGAGAAACGTGTTACACCGTTCCATTACAACTTGGTAACAGGTTACAGTAACCTGTTAAATTTGTAACCTGTTACCGGTCCGCTCCTCCCTCCACCACACCGTGACACATCCCAGCTCGGCGGTAATGAAACCAAATTCTCGCTGGGTGTTATTGCTCTACCCTGTTACTGGCCATTCGTTCGTTCCGGCCCGGCTGGACTGTAACGTCATGCTAGCGGCGTTACCGTCGCTCGATCGTTCCGACCCGGCAGGAATGTAACGAAATTCTCGCTGGGTGTTATTGCTCTACCCTGTTACTGGCCATTCGTTCGTTCCGGCCCGGCTGAACTGTAACGTCAATCTAGTGTGGTGTTACTGCCTGCGGGTGGTTCATTCGTTCCAGTTTGGCCGTAATGTAACGTGTGGTGTTTTTTGCTGGTGTTAATAGTACCGAGCCATGTAATAATAAATAGTTATGAATAATTATTTGTAATTCTTTTATTTTAAAATTATGAGTGTAAAGTTGTGAAATAAGGAATAGAATTTAATTTTATCTGCTGTAAAAATAAAGTGTGCCAATAATATCATTTTATTAATAAAACCCTAGTTTTTATACGGGCGTTGTATTCATAACACAATCTATATGTTTGATACATTTTGATTTACATTTATTCTCAGTTAGGATAAATAAAATAAATTATAATCAAAACAAACATTATAAACATTATTATTCTTGCTTGGTGTTATATTGATCTACCCTGTTATCGGCGTTCGATTGTTCCAGCCCGGCGGGAATGTAACGAAATTCTCGCTTGGTGTTATTGCTCTACCCTGTTACTGACCATTCGTTCGTTTCGTCCCGGCAGGGCTGTAACTTAATTCTATCATGGGTGTTACCGTTCCCTAGATGATCGTTCGTTCCAGTTTTGCAGTAATGAAACGTAACTATGCTTGTATTGTTGGTGTTAATGTTTCCGCACTAGGTACAGTTCTCGTTTACGTTAAATTCCAGGTGGAATGGAACGTTTCCTCACATTTTAATCATGTTTTCTCGCGTAGAGGGTTTCGTCCCTGACTGAACCGTTACAGGAAATCAGTTTAGAGTCCACTGAACGTGGAGCAGATGGCGTTACAAAAATAACTGGGTATTTTGAGTAACATGTTATCTTGGTAACAGGTTACAAGTTATTAACAGTGTTATTTATCCTGTTACGTTAAATAACGCCCATCTCTAGAGTTGACAGTAGGGCTGTAGCCAATAGCATGGTTGTACGCTGTCACTGTTACCATTTTGCCATATAAAAATATCAAAAGTTATTCCAATCAGCTGGTGTGCAGTTTTGGCAATACTATTGGCTGTCTTGGTTGATAGCACTGCAAGCCACGCGCTCAACTGGCAACTCTCTTGTCCGCTGGAGTAGCTGATGGTTATTTAATATGGCTCTTGTAGGTACAGCTTATGGCGAAATGAGGAGATTTTATACTCTAAGCTCGCTGAGAAGGGGAATTGGCGATTGGTTTTACGCGGCTGGCGGAATCAGATGATTTCCTGCTTATATATATATGAAAATGTGCACCACAGCAGATGATTTCCTGCTTATATATATATGAAAATGTGCACCACAGCACATTTTCTTTTAAGAACACCTGATTGACAACTTGTTTGTAACATTATATCACAACCTTATTTGTCAATGTCTGGGTGTTGCTGTGAAACCTTTATTAAAAACTCTTATACATCAAGACACAAATCCATAATTCATTATATTTGTGAATCATTGGTTTAGATTACTTGGTTTTATCATTTTAATGCCAGTACATTTGCTACAGGGGTGTGGTCAAGCTAAAGGAAATGCTACATACAAACAATAGTATTCATGCTTCAATTATTTGTTTGGGCCTTTATATCACTGTATGGTTTCAGGACCAGCATCTACATCCACAGCAGGGTTGTCTTTTTTAGATACTGAGCTAACTTTGGGTCCAGTAAGGATAGTGGAGCAAAAGCTTCAAAAGACTTCCGACTTTGCAATTTGCCTTATAGTGCAGTTGATCAAAATTTGTAGCTAATCTTACCACAAACTTAAGACAAATTTATACTTACAGGTACACTCAACAGTCATAAAAAATTAGGACAGTTAAGTTGATTAATATCACAATACCTGGCCTAAGAATTTCATATATTTTTTCAATGAAGTCCACAACATTATTAGCACAGTCAATGAAAAAACAAGTAGCAATGCAGTCCCAATCGTCAGGAACTTGATATATCTGGAAATAAAAATACAATGTTTTAAATATTGACTGATTCCAAACAAGAAATAAAACAAAAAATATTGATGAAACAGTTTATTTATTAGTCATCCTTCATAACAGTTACTAATTTCATTTTTTTAAATTTATGTTCATTAGGGAGTACCTAATTCTATAGTCTAGGGACAAAAGGTCGCTTGCCGGAAGGATAGGAAAGGAAAGAAAGGGCGGGATGGGACATGCAGCCAAATTGACCTTTCAGAGGGCCAACTCCCGTGCTTCTGTGACAGCTGTGATCAGGCTCAAACAGGCTCTGCCCTCAAACTGGCCAACTCAACTGACAAGGTATCCATGTACAACAGCCAAGGATCAAATTATCGGATCGGGGAACAAACCCGAAGTTCCGTTCCCAGCCGCTGCAAATGGAGGGACCAAAGGTGAAAGGGAAGCTTGTCATAATGGACAGCCAAAATACCTAACATGTTATGACAACTTCAATTGCTGTACCCAATGTCAGCCTCAAAACTAGTATAGACCAGTTTTAAGGTTGTCCTGGGACAGTTTTGTAAAATACGGAAATAATCTCAATATACTGTTTTGACAAATTATGTAGGTAAGCATCTAATTTATTTTTTATAAAGTTTTTATGATGGAAAATAGAGCCTATGACTTCATTTTTGTATTCAATTCAATTTAATTCAGTAATTCTTTATTCATTCATGTATAGTAGAAATTGTAATTAAACGGACAGTCTCGCAGGTAGCCCCCTCAGTCCTAATCCTCTGTTTACTCAACAGCCCCATTGTAGCGCGCTCGGAGCGCGGCCTATCAGTTGGGTGGCAGAAGACACCCTCACTGCCCGGCGATTCCTAGAATTTCACCCTCAGACTAAAGAAGCTAATAATTTAACCATTACACTCTCATTAACAAATTACGGCTCATTTGTTTCGTCATGATCAGACGAATACAACAAAACTTGAATAACAACTATACAATGTTCCGTTCAGTGACAAATATTCCAATATCTAAACTATGACTATCAAATAAAATATATTTATCTTGACTATGGAACATCGTAGAATTGTGATTCAAGTTTTACCATATTCGTCTAATCATGACGAAACAAATGAGAGTGCAAATAGAGACCTTACGTCATTTGTTAATGAGAGTGCAATGGTTCAATTTTTAACTTACCTAGGCACAGGGCGTAATTCTAAGAACTGCCAGGCAGTGAGGGTGTCTTCCGCCGCCTAACCGGTTGGCCGCACTCCGAGTGCGCTACAATGGGGTTCTTTTTGTAAACAGAAGATTAGGACTGAGGGGGCTACCTGCGAGACTGCCCATTTATCTAAAAATTCTACTATACAGTGGTACAATTTGATAGCGTCAACAATATCATGGAGACAGGAGAGTTACCTCCAGGAAGTCACCTGCTGCCATGGTGAACTGCGAGGCTTTGTTTTTGAGAAGGGAGTTAGGGTTAACGTCCGGGAACTGCACAAGTTGCATCTGATGATCGGCGGACAAGTTATTGTCCACTTGGTGTATCCACGGGTACACACTGTACATGTTTGTTCCATTGCACCTGAAAGACAGACATCAACCATTATTACAAAATTAAGTATAGTACATAATTTCATTGGTACTTGATCAAATTCTTGTACTTGGCTATTACCTCGCAAGGAAAACACGATCTTTTACCAGAAAAGACCACTTTTGGCACTAGTAATGAAATATAATATTATAAGAACATCCTACATAGAACCATTGACTACACACCTGTACTAGACTGAAAAGCTTATGGGCCCTTCTGATAACAAAAGAGGTGGGATTCTCCACGCAGTTCTGACAGCACTGGATAGAAATCGCCACCATCGCACGCAATGGTGGACGTAACTCTGGCTCATGCCGCTTGGCGCCCTCAGCTCGGCCGTGGCAAGTTTTTAAAATCTCATTTTGCTAATAAAACAACAACTGTCGCTTTCCTCGCACCTTGGAAGTTTAAATATACGATTTAACAAAGGCTGCAAGGCTGTTAAATACAAAGGTTGTGTGAGGAAGCACATTCGATAGCCCCTGTTGCCGACCGCACTCAATAGATTGAGCTGTTCTTGGTTACCGGATTTAGCATTGCATTTACCGTCTACTACAGGTGTATAGTCAATGATAGAACTTTGTGGTGCCACTTCCACATAACTTTCTACTACAGGTGTATAGTCAATGATAGAACTTTGTGGTGCCACTTCCACATAACTTTCTACTACAGGTGTATAGTCAATGATAGAACTTTGTGGTGCCACTTCCACATAACTTTCTACTACAGGTGTATAGTCAATGATAGAACTTTGTGGTGCCACTTCCACATAACTTTCTACTACAGGTGTATAGTCAATGATAGAACTTTGTGGTGCCACTTCCACATAACTTTCTACTACAGGTGTATAGTCAATGATAGAACTTTGTGGTGCCACTTCCACATAACTTTCTACTACAGGTGTATAGTCAATGATAGAACTTTGTGGTGCCACTTCCACATAACTTTCTACTACAGGTGTATAGTCAATGATAGAACTTTGTGGTGCCACTTCCACATAACTTTCTACTACAGGTGTATAGTCAATGATAGAACTTTGTGGTGCCACTTCCACATAACTTTCTACTACAGGTGTATAGTCAATGATAGAACTTTGTGGTGCCACTTCCACATAACTTTCTACTACAGGTGTATAGTCAATGATAGAACTTTGTGGTGCCACTTCCACATAACTTTCTACTACAGGTGTATAGTCAATGATAGAACTTTGTGGTGCCACTTCCACATAACTTTCTATACATTAGAGAATAGGCAAACTCTTTATTCCCAAAAATTACATTTGTTCTTTTTAAGGGTGTGCGAGTAGTGATTTTTTTAACCAAGCTGAGTCGAGTGGAGTGTTGCCAATTATTCTATAGTTTTGAGTATTTTCGAGCGAGTATTTGCCATCAGTTGGTAGTTTCAAATAGTGTAAAGGGGTTTGGATACCACTCTATATCTGATGATCTAAACATGGTTTCTAACTAATACATGAGTAGCAATAAATATTTAGCCAGTACAATCAAACTGATGAGTTGATAAAAATCTATCCGATTGTCACTACACCAATTTCACTTGTCTGAAAATCGCTTATAATCAATATTAGATGACAAAATCGTTATTTACGGCCGATACTGAGTGGCCCGGTCGCCACTTCTGCCGATATTATGTAAATTGTCTTGATTTTCGGCCTTTATTACAAGATCCAGTTGTAATTTTTGGCCGATTTTATGTTTTCTGTCGTAAGGCCGAAATTATGTGGTCCGGTCGTCATTTACACACGTTCGTTTGTTTTTTATGACTAATTCATGTTTCTAGTCCTAATTTTCAGCCACATTTACGTGATGCGATCACCTTTTGCGGCCGTAACTACACGATTTTGGCCGTTCGCAATTGTTCAGGAATCAGCAGGAAATAATCGCTTGAACTTTCGAGTATTTTAAAAAACTTTGAGTCGAGTCCGAGTATTGAACTACTCAGCCGAAAACTCAAAGTTTCGAGTACTCGCACACCTCTAGTTCTTTTATATTTCAAGGTGGAAATTTATCTGAGGCAATTATAAGAGTATGCAATACGGTTATAGTGCAATTTAAATTCATTTTTATAAATAATTAACAAAACTTTTCTTGCAGAATGTGCTCACTTGTGAATTCACCACACTTAATTCAAAATCAGATTTCCATAAAAATATAATTTTATAAAAATAAACGGGCCCCCTCAACAAATTACTCAAAATGAGTAATTTACTCAACATAAAGATAGATTCAAGATATCATAATAAATAAATAGCACAGAAAAAAAACATATGATTGCATTGTATATGAAAATTTGTATAGGTTAAGAACTAAAAATCAACAAGGATTTGTAACATTAATAATCTATTGTTTATGTCTTAAATTATATATAATCTTTGTTAAACTTAATATTTCTGCTAAGATATAAGCCTATAAATTTTTCTTATTTTTACTTGCAGCATTTTTATTTAGCGGATTTCCCCTATAGGGAAGAAGCTATTACCGTAGGTCTCATGGTAAGACTTAAGCCCGAGACTATGATAACTTTTCATTTTGAGGTCCCCAGATGCCAAAAACACCATTCGTTCAAATTTATATATATATATATATATATGTATATATATACACGGCTATGCCCGGAGAGCCAGTCACTGAAAATATACCCGGGGAATGCAGTCAGTGACACCCCCACGTATATTTGGAAAATATGCGATATATACATTTTTGCATTTGCTCAAATATTGTCGTTGGCCATTTCCGATTATATATATGTCATATATATTTAAAAAATAAACCCTTTTTATACGTAAAAATTCCTATGCTAAGCCAGTCACCGGCGTTTTTGCCCGGAAGGCCAGTCACGTAAAGTTTGTACTGCTAAGCCAGTCACATATATTGGACGTAAGTGCCCGGGATGGCAGTCACTGAAAATCTGCACTGGGAAGCCAGTCAGTTACACCCTCAAATATATATTTGCTTATCTGTTGTTTAACTAAAGCGATAAAGCATATTTCACTGATAATATGTGTGGCATTATATCAAGGGGGTTTTTGAAGCTCCCACGTATTCCATAAATTTTATTTATAACGTCTTATAAATCTTGAAAGTTCACTCTGCAATTCTAAAGAAATCCAAAATGTAATATTATTCATAAAAAAAACAGAAATAATAACAATTAATAATTACTGCAGTACCTATAACCTGCAGTTACATGGCATTTAATAAGAAAACTTGCTAATTACTTCACATAAAATAGTAACCAACCAATACCATCACAGTAACGCGGCTCACAACGCATCGTGGCTGCAGTGGCACGGCGCCGCGGCCAGTGTTACGCGTTCAAAAGTCACCTGTACGTCGCTAATCATTGCCCTTATTTATATCTCACCTACCAGACATTATAAAACTGTACGTGTATGTAATTCTGTACACTATTCAATTCGGCATCTTTGAGGCACCACTCCAAGTGTGTAGGATAATATTCTGTGCGTTTTAATCAACACAAAATCCCAAGAGTTTAAAAAAGAGTTTGAAAATGTTTACATTATTTAACGTTTTAGCCTAATAAACCCAATTATAAACGAACTAATTACTGCATAAGTTATTATTTTCTTAAAGCAAATTTAATTACGAAATGAGCGATGCAAAAATTAGCACTCTTCGTCAATTAGGTGTCTCTGTATTACCATTTTACGAAAAGCCTATCTAAATCCAACATGGCGGGAGCTTTTTTCCAAAATGGCGACTTTCTGCCACTCCGATTTTTGCCGATTTTCAGTATAATATTGAGGACACTTTTTCTGACATATCGGCATAACTTTAATTTCTATTACCGTTAGTTTGAGGTTTGACCCATTTTACCGCTAATATGGAGAAAGTATTGTTTTCGACAAAATTTTCGAATTTGAGTTGTTAGTGGAACTATTCGTTTTGGTGTTCCCTGAACCCAAAAAAGTGATTTTTACGTGATGTCTGTGTGTCTGTCTGTCTGTATGGATGTGTACAGAGCTAGAGCCCAAACAAATGGTCCAATTTTTATGAAATTTGGTATGTAGGTACTAATCCACGATATCTCCAGGCGCTTCTTTCATTTTTTGAATTTTGTATTTTTAAGGGTAATTATCCCCCAAAAACCGCCAAAAAACATGAAAAATCAACATTTCCCAAAAACGGCTCTAACGATTTTAATTAAACTTTAGCCGTTTGTAGAACTTTAGTTTTCCAACAACATTACACCACCCGCATTTCTGTAAAATTCGGGTTCATAAATTACAAGACTTAAAATATCAAAAATCCAGTTTTTTTATATTTTTCATAAAAAAACATAAATAACATTAAACAAAACATTTAAAAACGTTAAAAACATTAACATTAAAAAACATTACTATTCACCATTAAAAAGAACTCAACAAACTAAATAATTTAGTGTTTTGAATTACTTTTCTATTATTACTGGTTGCAGATAAAATTGAAATTTTCATTTTGCAGTAAACGCAGTACGTTGTCCAATGTTATTCTTATAGGGAGTACAAAAATTACCACTTCTTGATCAATTTAGTTCAAACTTGATATGCTTGTCATGTTAGCATTGAACAACAGAAGAAGTTCGAAATATGTTGCCCCTTAATAACCCTGAGGAGGGGAATAGGGGACATTTCCCCTCTTAAAACCACGTGTGTAGCGATGGATTCTGTAGTGCCTCCTATACATGGATTTGGGTGGATATTTTTGAAAACAAATTGTTTACAAGATTTTCTGTACATTCGACCATGCTTTGTATTCTATATTTATTTAGTAAATAAAAAGTAATTTACTCATTAAAGTTGGGCTAAAAGGGAGAAAGTATGCGTCAGTTTCCTGATACCGTTTATTTATATTCTACTAGCTGCTATCGTACCCGTTTTCACTCAGAAATACAACAGTTCTGTGTGCTGCATTCTGTGGTTAAGGGTGCGCCCTACCCCAGACTGAATGATTGTTGTTCAGCGCCGCGCCGGCGCCTCCAACAAGCAGGGCCATGCATATTTACGCTTGAAGACCACTTTGTTCTCCTCGATCGCACTGTTATTTTACAGATTTCTACTAAACTATTTGCAGTTTCACACTTTTCAGATTACAATCTAGAGATTGTACGATTCATTTTTTCCAAAATAATTTTTTCTTTACGTTAGGAAGCTTTAGAAAAACGCTTAATTTGAAACTTTACTAATGGCCTACTGCTTATTTTGAATTAAAAAAACTATTTTTAAATCGTATGATCTCTAGATCAACATTTAATGAAAGAAATAACAACAAATTATTTTTAATTGGTTAACAATTGAGCCTACAATGTGGGAGATGCAAAACCCTTACTTTAGCGTGCGGAAGGCAGGTAGGGCGCACCCTTAACCCGTGGAACTACTACGAAACTTGATCAGCTGTTTGAATTCTCAAGAGCTCAAACTAAAGTGAATGTCTATAAGAATAACACAGGATTGGAACTTTGTCTCCCCGTGGGGCGGAGCGCTTTGGGGATTCCTTAAAATCCTTTCTTAGTGGTTACCTACGTTATGGAAAACGTACACGTGCCAATTTCTTGGTAGTAGGTGAAGAACTTTGGCCTGAGGGATGATCGGTGTTAAATAATTATTTAATTGTTAATAAGAATAACACAGGATTAGAACTTTGACTGCCCATGGGGTGGATCCCTATAAGATTTTGTTAAACCCTTTCTTAGTGGTTACATGGAAAGAGTGCCTACACGTGTCAAATTTCGTAGTTGTATGTGTAGAGGTTTGACCTGGGGAATGATCGGTGTTTCGTATTTATAGATATAGATTTGTTACATTCGCATTCATAGCTATCCATATCAAATAAGTGCCTTACAGGTTAGTTTACGATCAACTTATTACGTAAAGGTGTTTGCCTTTTTTTGTATTTTAATTGTAAAAATAATTAATTAAATGATTAGTGTTTTAAATAAATACATCTGTGGAGATTCTCATAGGGTATTTTAAAGGTGTATTATGTTTGTTTTTTGGTCTGAAAAGATTACAAGGCCATCGTCTTTTTGCAACAGGCACTGATAGTAATGGAAAGTATAGGTTAGCTTGTAACGCTAATCATATGAATGGTAGCGTAGGCTTTATCTAATTTGCACGTTATCATTATATTAATAGGCAAGCACACAACTCTCCCCCTTTTTTCTCAGCGCGTGTGCATCGTAGGATAAATTCAAGCATACCGTTAATAGAAAGGTATTGTTGTATAGATGTGCAGAAACACCTTATAATTTACACCAGCCCTCAGACTAGTTGCAATGTTAATCTTAGTTTCAATGTTAATCTTATGGAAGAACAGTAATTAATTGAATTGCATATTTGAAAGTTGATATAATAACAAAATGATAGCCCAACAGCAATAATAGATGTTTTAGGACTAATGTAAATAAAATATGTCACTGACTACTGGAATAGAGACACCATTTTCTTATCCGTTTAATACCACATACCAAAATAAACCTGGGTGTGAGGGGGGGAGGTGGTCGATAAAGGAGAGAGGGAGAGAGAAAAAGGAGAAAAAGATAGGTTATTCGAGAAGTTCACTAATCTCACAAAAATCTAACTATTATACTTTACCAAATGAGTGTTACTTTAGGAAATGGTTGTTTTTGAACAGCTGTAGTTTAGTTGTTCCTTAAGCCCGTGATGAGAGGTGGTCGTTTCCCAGAATATTGGGGAATGTCCTGAAAAAAAATAATTCCGCTTTTCTGGCGGGATTTATTTTATCTCAATATTATTTCGGGGCAGGATTATGTACTCGAAACGGTAATCTCTAGTGCGATCGTCTTTTACGACCATGATTACGCGGTGCAATCGTCATTTACGGCCATGATTACGCGGTGCGATCGTCATTTGTGGCCGACAAAACTTAATGTGTGATAATCATTTGCGATCTATATCAAGTGGAACGATCGTCAGTTACGGCCGGTATCACGTGGTCCAATCGTCTGTTTCGGCGGATAGCGGTGCGATCGTCATTATTTTTTTATAAACTGTGGTGCGATCGTCATTTATGGCCAATGGTACATGTTGCGATTATAAATTACGGCAACTATAAGGCGGTTCGGTCATCTATTACTATAAGCGTGATTTCTGTATGTTTATTGGAGGGCAAACATGGTCCTGATCATGACTATTGCGACTTTTCATATATTACAAGAATATTTTCGCCAAATTTTTGGGGGTCGACTGCCCCCTTACCACCCCCGAATTACGCTTGTATCTATTACGTTGATGGTGCATGGTCCGGTATTCTTTTACGGACTATATTACGTTTTGCGATCGTCAATTACGGCCAATGTCATACGGTGCGATTGTCATTCACAGCCGATGTTACGCGATGCGGCAGTTATTTACCATGGGACTGAAACCAAGAGACATAGGCCTAGGACCCTTTAGATCAGACAATGTGCTTTAAGGGGATTCCAGAGCTACCCCTGAGTTTAGGCAACCACTCATTGGTTAGAAAGAGATGAAACTCTAGATTGATAAGAGACAAAGCTACCTGACGCTGTAGGGGCGGATCCAAGGGGGGCAGTAGGGGCGGTCGCCCCCCAAACCTAAGAATTGTTGTGTTTTATTTTATTATTCAGGCATACGATGAAAGTTTAAATAAATTCGAATGAAAATGTAAGCATCAAAAGCCTCCCGAAACCCCGTTTTTCGGTTCCGTGAGTCAAATTTTGCCGCTCCCGTCTACAAGCTTACATAAAATTCAAACTAACGAACCTAAACGTTTCTTTAAATGAAATAAAATACTCCCCATTAGACAGGTGAAATTTTAAACTTCCATTTTAGTATATAACACATTACTTATACCTTAAAACTTATACTTATTGCTTATTGGTGTACCTAAAAGCGTCTCACAAAAACATGGATATTGCCAGGATCGTGAAGTTGATACAGTTTTGCCAGTTGACAGACCGATACAGTGTTCTCAACGTAGTCTTGGAGGTAAGTTTTAGCAGCAAAGGTTGCTACAATTGTATTCGGTGATTATATTTTACTGGATTTCGCCCGCCTACCGTCATTTGCTATCAGCGGTGTTTTTTTTACAGGGTAGGTTTGATTTTTGTTTAAAACCGCGTAATCCGTTGCTAGGCAATAAATATCCAGTGGCTAGGCTAGAAACAAAAAGTGCCTCGAATTATATGTAATGAAGTAAGAGGAAACAAAGATTAGATTGCGTGCAAACAGAAGCTCATCCGCCAAGTATTTTATTTTGTAAAAATGTGGTACGAAATTTCATTTTTCGAGTGGTTGACCCTGGCTATCAGCCTCATTTCTAATTGTATCTTCGCGTAGTATATATAGTTCAATGTTGCAGATTTCAAATACGTTTTGTAAATAGTTTTTCGTGTGGGTAAATAGTAAAACAAATTCATATTACTTGTTCTTAAGACGCCTACAGATGACGTAAAAAAAGGGTAATGCCTAAATATTTAATATTTATTTACGGTCGGGTGCAGTAGAACTAAAGTAATTTTTGTTTAGCTTTTTTATAAAGTTAAGATTTGTTTTTTCTTGACTACAAGGTAATTGCTATATTATGTTAACTTACTTTCATTCGTTGGATAAATTCATATAGTTAAAAACAATAATGGGGGTGCCAGGGACAATTTTAGCAGCACAGGTTGCTACAATTGTATTCGGTGATTATATTTTACGGGATTTCGCCCGCCTACCAGGGGTACACAGGGAAGGGGGAGAGGTAAATTTCGGTGACCACCCCCACCAAACATGACCTCTGGATCCGCCCCTGTGACGCTGGTGTTCCCTTAACGCTTAACGCACCACAAAATGAAGCTACCTTGGGCCGCGTTCAGGGTTCAGACATTCGTTCATGGAGTCACTTCGACTCACATCCCCCTTCAAGAGTCAAGGGGGGGTCAAATCAGCTCAAGCCTATCGGCGCCACACATCTTAATCAGGCCCTGACCATGTTAATTGTGTTCAGTTTCATAATAAGACTAAAGAAATTTCAAAGTTAGTGACAGCTATTCACTCCTCTTTAGTATATAATTTTGTACGGTATTTTCTTTTATTAATTAAGTTTTGGATACCACAGTTAAAAATAATAGTTGTACAATTTTATGAATGTGATTCAAAAACCTGTTTTTTACAACACTGAGTAATATTTGGACCAAAACTCACAATTTGGTATCTAATTTTCTAAAATATTCTAGGAGGGCCCCCGGAACCATTTTTTGTGTGGGGGATCCCCTATCCACGGCACTGTTTATCCGGTATTATAATTAATTTATACCCCGCTTTAGGCTTCAACGGATCTGGTCACCTTAGTCCATGTTGCATGTTGTAAGAGCTTATGTGTTCCTTACTGCCATATATGTTATTGCGTGTGGTTATATGGTTTAGTATACCGTTGTAGAATAGTGAAGCAGGCGTGTTTCCTCTGTTCTGTGGTAAAATACAATTAGCTGACTAAATGCTCATTAGAAAAAAATTGTGCATTATATAATTAAAGGTTAAGTAACCTGTACCCATAATATAAGAATTACTTTGGAGCACTGACGGACCAAGGGGCGGCGGCATAACCCTAATGACGTACGATGATTTGAAACAGCCTAAACGTGTCATGCTGCAAACGATGATAGGTAAAGTATTTTATGTAATTCAGTACAGTATTTTTTGTGAAATTCAGAAAAAACTGGCTCTTTAAAAGACAGACAGATAAACAAATGACAACACAAATTAAATTTAAATATCTCCACTGAATACAACATTTCACTGCTCAAAGCGATGTAGAAACAAAACTTATTTGATTTCTATCGATAAATACATTCCTTACTTGTAACATCTGGTATTGCTAATAATCTGTCCATCTGCAATTCATATAACATTGTTCCTCATGTTTATCGTAAAGGCGAAAAACAAACTTTGAGGCCGGCCCGTGCCCTTCAGAATGAAAATATCGAAAAATAAAAACCTTTATGCACAACTGGAAATCAGGGCAAATATGTTGATAACTCAATCGACAAAATAGGCTCAGAAATAACGGAGGAGTTATCTTAACAAAAATCGGGCTTAGCGTATTAATATAAAAGATATAGGATGATAGTAGGCCTAATTTAATAACAATTTCTTGCTGGAATGTCATCAACACTAAAAATGTTAAATTTACCTCACAAAGTTCCTAAATTTAAGCAGCACTAGATTGCCCGAAGATGTCACTGTGTTGACGAAACGCATTCAAGTTAGGAACTGTATTAAAGTAAATCTTAAATTTATAACATAGTTTGATATTTGTTAGTACAATAAATTGAACGGAACTGGTTTTATAAAAGAGAAAGGTAAACTAACCACTATGCCCCAGTCTACTAGATTGACTCTTAATAATTTTAAATATGTGAACTTTCAACTAAAGAGTTCTGTTAGGCCTTGTCATTATGGTATACTTTCCTCATGTTTTATAGTATTAAATAGTTTATTATCATCGAATTCTGTCATTAAAAATTTCAGCGGTCTTATAGAGTATGTTTTATGCTTGATTGTGCAAAGGTTGGGATGTCTGTCTACAGAAAGAGAATTCCAAACATACCTACACTTCTGTCCCTTAAATAAAACTTAAATTGTAAAATGTGTAATGCAAATTATGACGATTCTGAGAACAAATGGAGGGGAAAAATAAAATGAATATGCATTGTAAAATGTACACTATCAATTTTTGTAGGTTTTGAGGTTTTCTGTCCTTTTGTGGGGAAGGATAAATATAAATAATACAAAAATACAAAATACTTTTAAATTTCAAGATATAAAGGGTAAAAAATTAAACTTAAAATAAGTGCCTAATTTGTACTAACATCTTTTCGTTTTCGTTGTTAGGTAATTTTACTTAAAGAGTACAGTAAAAATATAAAACCTTTTATTACAAGGAGAAGCAAACTCATGCATTTGTATCTTGCTTCAAACAAAAAATATAAAAAAACTTACAAAATCTGCTTACAGATATAATTAACTTACAATTATAAAGCTACACTACAAAAGTACTCCTAGCTAATTAAAGATATGATTTTAGTATCGTATAGTATTTGTGAGATTATTAACAAAATAATTGAATGCGTGTCCAACGGGATTAAAATCCAAGTACTGTATTTTGTATTTGACAGTCATACAGCAGTTAAACTAGTTTCCTCTCCTCGACTGAGCGCGAATGTGATAAGTAGTTCCACATACCGGCACACTACAGCAGCACCAGTAAGCCGTCTCGGTATGTAAAGGATGCACGGCAAGCCGTACCTGACTGCCTTTCGGGAGGGCTGACTGGCTTTCGGGCAGATGACTGCCACACCGTGTAATATACCAGCGCGGTGACTGACTTACCGGGCGCAGATGAATGTATATATATATATATATATATATATATATGTGTCCATAAGCACGATAACTCTCGTAAAAAAGGTCCGATCTTAATGAAATTTGGTACAAATGTGTAAAGTACCATTTATTTGAATGAGTTCGAAAACCAGATGAATCGCACCATCCGAAGGGGGGTTTTTGGGGGGTTTTGTACCCCAAAAATGTATTTTTGTACCCCCCTTGGTTTTTGGGAGGTTTTGTACCCGTTTTTTGGGGTTTTCACAAGTAATTTTTATTTAAATAAAATTTTAATTCATACCATTGAATTCAGCTTAAAAAAACAAACAATTTGGTATTTTGACCATTGCTCTATGTCAATTGGTTACCGAGATATTGAAAGTGCTAAACACAGTACGTTGTTAATGTTATTCTTATGGAGAAAAAGAAAAATTGTATATCTCGCTTATTTATGAACATAAACTGACGAAATTTGTTATACGGCTTCATCTGGTTGTGGTTTATTGTTGTTTGTACAAAAAACAATTTTTTGCCAATGGTTCCTGTAGCAGCAAACCTAGGTACTTGGTCCCCATGTTATTCTTATGGAAAATAATTAAAATGTTATATATCGCTTATTTATGAATGTATATGGATGAAACTTGGTATGTGATTTCACTAAGATGAGTTCTATTAATATTTGCATAAAAACCTATTATTTTATGTGCCTTGTTGCAGCAAAACTGCGTAGTCATCCCAAATGTTATTCCTGTCGAGGATAATTAATATTTTTAATATCGCTTGTTTGTGAATATATTTATTATGAATCCTGTTAAGTGTTTTGATGTGTTATGTTATATATTCATTGGAAATTCGCTGAGTATGCAGGTTTGCTGCGACGGGGGTATTTTAACCCTAGGACTGCCATTGTCCGAGTACTCGGCCATTGCATGTGTGCGCCGGATGGCCTATGGCCGATACTCGGACAAATGGGTAATTTTTTTTCTCAACTGCTTATAATGCATTGAAAATGATCCAGAAATGTAATAATATTGATACCATTTTAAAGAGGAGATTCTAAACTTTAATTTTCTTATATAAGCAAAACCTTGTAGCACTAACAGATCAATATAATTGCTATTATAACTTGAACGAAATTTAGCGCGCGAAACAGCATTAGTTGTTCTTTATTTTCGTAAAGAGAAATTTGTTATACGAGTTCATAAAGTCTGAGAAATAATTTTTTAAATCAGTTTTTTTGTCAGGCCCGTCATTTGCCCCATTGACCAACATTAGGACATTTATAAATCACTATATAAATAGATCAATAATTGATTTAGCGTAACGTAAATCATACCTCCTTGAAGCCAGGAAAAAGTTCTTCCTCTTTGTAGCACATCCTTCCTCTATGGAGCGTCATGTGACTCGTGGAAGTACGTAAATAACAGTATAGTAAATATACGTGATTCTTTCTGCTAGGTTATGATCATTGTATTTCATTGTCGAATCTTAGTGTTTTAGTGATAATGAAGTGTATTGTCGTGTAGTGTGTGAGTTATTAGTAATATTTATCTGTATTACTATGGGTGAATATTATTGTTTATGTTTAAATGTGCATTATTGAAAATGTTGAGTGTTTTTCAGATCACAATAAAAAGCCGACTCGGGAATCAAAATTTTCATTTTTTTTACTTTATATACGAATCTACCCAAAAGCATTTTATTTACTTTATTTTAGCCAATTTCTCTGTTCTTTTGTGAACAAAATGAGTATGCATATGATAGGGTTATCTTTTATGGTTTGGACACAGCGACAGTTCGACATAACCTCAGCAAATTTGGCTGAAATTATGGCTATGCTGTAAATTTATGTTCAAAAACAATTTTTTCATATTTCTGTATACATACATATATATATATTTCTGTATACATACACATATATATATATATATATATATATATATATATATATATATATATTCTTGTTCAGAAATATATTTACTATAGATATATTTACCATTTATTATATTATAGTAGGGTTAAAAATTATATATAGCTTCAAATAACTAATTTTGGCTTTCGGCGAAACTCAAATGTTGTTTTTCAACTTATTTAAAGTCATAAAAACAGTTACTTTGTATAAAAGTGAATTATTTCCAATAACTTTATTGTTACCTTTAGTAATATAACAGGTTTAGAATATTACTTTTATACTTTTGATTTTATTTTTATTTTTCAAATGTACAGCGTAAGTTTGTAGATTTTCCCCAGTTTCTGTGTTTTTTCCGTAATTCGGGTAAATAAATTTTTAAATAAATCAAACACATTTCCACGTACAGAAATAAATTGCCTACATTTTGTGTATCTTCGATTGTCTGTAAAAAAATTAATGTAAAAATGCTACGACTTCTTTTTAAAATTATTTCAAAAATGTTTATAAAATTTTGGTTTTTCAAATTTTGCAGAAAAACCACCAACAGGGATCTGTTTGATTTTATTATATTCAAAATCTTCTTTTTCTGAACAAAACAAGTATGAATACGACTAGGTTATCAACAGTAGTTTAGACACTGCGAATTGTTAAAAAAAAACTCTGCAAAATGGCAACAATTGCTAGGGCACTGAGCAATTTAGCATTAATCAGGCAAAGATAGTCCTAGGGTTAATCATTTTAATAACAATTTATACATCATAACAAACAATAAAGCTACGTTTAATACATCACTGTCATTTACAATTTATAAATTTTCAAAGAGCACTGAATGTAGGGAAAACTTGTATTTTTTGAAAAATTCAAACATAACTTTCTTTGCTGTTGTATTTGTTTACCTTTTTATAAAAGTATAAAATATGTATATTTTTTAAAAGAAGGAATATGCCCAAATGTTTTTTTAATTTTTTTAAATTTAGACCTTTACTTTTTCCCCTGGAAGAAAAACTTCTAATAAATTTGGTTCTTACTCAAAGTTGGAATTCCAAAATCAAAAAAGTCAAACTTCCCATTGTCAAATGTTCAGTACATACTGAAAGAAAACAAATCCAACCACTCTAGACTATATAATAAATTTTACACTCTAGACTAAAACAGGATACGTATATGTAAATTTTAAGTACTTTACATAACGAATAATAGTTCTACATGCAAATACTTTATATAACAAATCATAGTTCTATATTTAACTACTTTATATAACAAATAGTAGTTCCATAAACTGATTGAAGTAACAACTGAAAGTAAGAAATCGTTCTACATGCAAATACTTTATATAACAAATCGTAGTTCTATATGTAACTACTTTATGTAACAAATCGTAGTTCTATATGTAGCTACTTTATATAACAAATAGCAGTTCTGTAAACTGTTTGAAGTAACAAGTGAAAGTAAGAAATCTATCTGCCAATAATCAATCTGTTTTACCGTATCTACTGTAGGTATAGGGCAATACCACCCATTAGAAGTAACTTTTCATGTGATCACTAATATAAGAATTCAAATAATAAATTTGTTTACCTGTTTAGGACAAAATTTGAAGCAAACAGCATAAAGAGTGAAAATTCATTGCCTTGGCAGGTGTAGCCCCTATAAGCGATTTCAAAAGCCAACCTTCCTAAGCCTGATCCTGGAACCAATACTTTGATTTCTTGAGTGGTACTGAAACAAAAACATCCAAGTTTGTGATTGTGTAATGTTTACTAACACAGTAGAACCTCCTAACTAACACAGATCTGAAGGTGATTGCGGAAACAATCTTGATATAGACCACCTTGATTTTCTTTGTCTGAAGAAGAAAGTAGGGTACCAAGTTTATATTTCTTTGCTTTTAACACTAACAGAAATTGGAATACTGTAAATGGCAAATACTGTGTAGGTATAAAGAAATGCAAAATTTATAACAGTGTTTTTACCAAACCATTGGTATTTTTTTAATTTTTGTACAAAAGTACTTGCATTGTTGTATATTTATAACCCTTACCTACTTCTGCCTTATTTTCGTGTAGAAATATTGTGACTTAACCCTAACAGCGGCCTAATGTTGAAGTAGGAAATGGCCAAGCAGATTTGGCGATTTGACAGACCTTTTTTTGAAAATTCGTATAAATTCAACCGTAGAAGTAAACCTAGCCAACCTCATATTCATTTTGATCGGAAAAAACAGGAGAATCTAGAAATACTAAAGTAAACCTAGCCAACCTCATATTCATTTTGATCGGAAAAAACAGGAGAATCTAGAAATACTAAAATAAAAAATATCTAGCAAAATATTTTTTCAGTAAAGTGAAAAAAATAAAAAATAATCTTTTTTTTAGAAATTTCAAAAACAGCCTCGGTGAAATTTGTTCTACAGATTTGTTATAGAAAATTCATTATATACATTTTGTAAACAATCTAATTCCCTATATAGAAATATATAAAATGTTGTGGAAATAATTTTTTATGTAAGTTTTAGGGGCGTAATATAATAATAAATCGAAACACTAAATGTGTAAACTGTATAGTGTTATCAAATCAAATTCAGATCAAATTCTTTATCTGCCATATTAATTTTTTTACAAATCATTGACAATGTCATATATCAGGTGAAACCTACGTCATACAAGCCATAATACAAACACTTACATTAAAAATATTGCAATTTCAAAATACACTGCTAATTAAAAGTTACCTTGAAAGAAATACATGAATACATGAGACTAAATTGATTAATAATAATATGAAGCAAAAGAAAAATTATTTAAGTACCATTTCAAAGATATGAAACAGTATTAGAAACAAGAATAGGGAACTCTGAATGCACGAAATGTCATGAATTGCCTTAAAATGAAATCTTTTCGATATTGAAAAATTCTTCTAGGCTGTAAATAGGGTTGTTCAATAACCAGTTATATAGTTTATTTTTAAACTGATTTAGGGTATACTGGTCAATCGGGTGCTTTAAAGCATTGTATACCTTTAGTGATAAAACCACATGACTGTTTTGGGATTCACCCAAGCGGAAAAAGGGAATGTCTGCCTTATTCTTGTTTCGTGTATTGTGGTCATGTTTACTGTTATTAAATTTAAAATACTCGGGATGTTTTAGAATATAAATTATGAGGTCAAACAGATACAAATTGATTACAGTCTGGATTTAGAAATTAATACAAATGGGCTTACAATGTTCTCTGAAATGAGCTTTAGCAATAATCCTCATCACTTTCTTTTGTAGTATTAAGATGTCCTGAATGCAGTTTCCCCAGAGAACAAGACCATATCTCAAGATCGATTCAAAATAAGCAAAACATGCACTTTTACATAGTTTTCTGGGATAACATTATCATCATCATTGTTGCAGATAGGAAACCCCAGCATAGCTGCTAGTCCCATCTTCCACAAGCGGGACTATTGTGCAGGTTACCGGAAAGATAGGATATAGCAGGAAAGGAAAGGGTGGGATGGGACGGCAGCCAAATCGACCCTTCAGAGGGCCAACTCCCGTGCCCCTGTGACAGCTGGGATGAGGCTCTCAAACAGGGGACCCGCATTCTGCCCTCCAACTGGTCAACTCAACTGACACGGTATCCATGTACAACAGCCAGGGACCATCCATTCTCAGGTTGGCAGGTGGGGACCAAACCAGGAGATTCTGCCCCTAAGCCACTGCAAATGGAGGGACCAAAGGTGAAAGGGAAGTTTGTCATAATGGACACCCAAAAGACTTACCATATGTAATGACAACTTCATTTGCTATACCCAATGTCTGCCTCAAAACATTTATGGGATAACATTAATGAGACGCCTCATGAGATATATCACACGTGACAGTCTATAACTGATATATTCTACATGCGAGTTCCAGGACAGTTGACTATCTAAATGAATTCCTAAAAATGTTGCAGTATTGACTGTGTTTTGGTTTGATGAATTTAAGATTTTCTTTAGATGAAAAGACATGGTTAGCGAATTTCCCCTATAGGGGAGAAGCTATTACCGTAGGTCTCATGGTAAAACTGAAACCCGAGACCATGACAACTTTTTTTGAGGTCCCCAGATGACTAAAACACTATTCGTTCAAATTTATATATATATATCTATATATGTGTCTGTGAATGCAATAACTTGAGTAAAAAACGTCCGATTTCGATGAAATTTGGCTCAAATGTGTAAAGTAACATTTATGACTAAGTTCGAAAACCAGAAAAATCTGACTATGGGAAGGGGGGTTTATGGGGGTTTTAAATTTTCCAAAAATCAGTTTTTTTGCATTTTTTACCCTAACAATTTTAAAACACTTAATTTTGGTTTGGACCATGTTATAGAGCTTAAAAAAAAATATATACTATTTTGAATTATTAACCTAGGTTAAGTGGTTGCGGAGAAAATAAAAAAAAACCTGCTCATAAAATCTCCCATGTTAATCTATGGGAAAAAGGTTTTGGCTTTTCCTAAGTTAATTTTAATATAAACCAATCAACTCAGCTCCACAAAACAATCACTTTGGTGTTTAAATTGTGATTCTACGTCCAACCGTTGCAGAGATATTCAAAGTGCTAAACACAATCAATCAATCAATCAATCAATCAATCAATAATACTTTATTCATTAGTATATAAAATGCACAGAATGGTGTCAATACATACATTGTTTAGGTGTATGCTGAAAACAAATAATAAAATACAATAATTCTTAACAAACAATAGTTCAAATTAAATAAAATCATGGTTCTAATTCTAACTCTAACTTGCCAAGTTCACTACAATAATCATGAAAAAAGTCATCAATACTATATAGTGGCTTATTGATAAGATATAGCTTTACTTGATTTTTAAACGTTTTAAGATCTGTTATTCGTTTAAGATATTCTGGCAAAGAATTAAAAAATCTTATTCCAATATATGAGGGTTTTTTTGTGAACAATGAAGAATTATGCTTTCTGTATGCCAGTTGATTACCTTTCCTTGTTTCATACTGATGAAAAGAATTTAATTGGGGTAATTTTTGAAATGTTCTTTTACAGAGTCCCCCGGTTTCAATTTTAACATAATACGAAGGTTTTTTTTTGAAGTAATAGTATTCTGTTTAGATTATTGTTTGAAGTAGAACCATAAAGGCATAAACCAAAAGCTATATGCGATTCAATTAGAGCATAATAGACAATTTTTAAAGTTTCAAAACTACTGAATTTGGACATCTGTCTCAATGCATAAAGGCCTGAAGATATCTTTTTACAAACTGAATCTACATGATTGTCCCAGGTAAAGTGGCTATCTATGTTTAATCCCAAAAATTTAATAGTGTATACTTCATTTAAAAAATATTCATCCATGAAAATATTTGTGCTTTTACCATTTTTTAATTTTGAAGCAGAGAACTCAATATATTTGGTTTTAATTGGGTTTGGCAATAAATTTAACTTATGTAAATACTGCATAGTATTAGAAAGATTCACAAAAGCAGAAATTTCGACATCAGGTTCAGAAATCCCTGATATTTTTAAACTTATATCATCAGCAAATAAACAAATATTATTTGGTACTTTTATTATGGTTGGAAACTCTGTAATGTATACTAGAAATGGTAATAGCCCCAATATAGACCCTTGTGGTACTCCGTACCTGACAATATTTGTTGATGAAGTATAAGTAGTCAATTGATTAAAATTGTTTATATTATCAATTGCAACATACTGTTTTCTGCCTATGAGGTATGATCGAAACCAACATAGGGCTCTTTCTTCCAGCCCAATACAATGCAATTTTTGAAGCAGCAATTCATGAGAAACACTGTCAAAGGCTTTTGTAAGATCCATAAAAATTCCAACTACCCAACACAGTACGTTGTCCAATGTTATCCTTATGGAGAATAAATCAAATTTGATATCTCCATTATTAATGAATGTATATTGATGAAACTTGGCATGTGGCGTCATGTAGTACTGGTATATTGATATTTGCACAAAGAATTGATTTTTTGTTTATTATCCCCGTAGCAGCGAACCTGCGTACTCAGCCCTCATGTTATTCTTATGGAGAGTAAGTCAAATGTAATGATTCCCTTAATTATTAACATAAATTAATAAAACTTGGTATGTGGCTTCACCTTGTTGAGTTATATTGATATTTGCATAAAAACAATTTTTTTCCTTGTTGCAGCAAACCTGCTTACTCAGCTCCCATGTTATTCTTATAATAATTAAAATGTTATATAGTGCTTATTTATGATTGAATATTGATGAAACTTGGTATGTGGCTTCACCTAGTTAAATTCTATTTATATTAGCATAAAAACCAACTGTTTGTGTTCCTTGTTTCAGCAAACCTACGTACTCATCACCAATGTTATTCTTATGGAGAATAATTAAAATTGTATATATCGCTTATATGTGAATATATTTTTATGAAACTTGGTATGCGGCTTTATATGGTATGTCTTAATACCATATAAAGCCGCATATATTATGCACTGGAAATTCGCTGAGTACGCAGGATTGCTGCGACGGGGGTATTTAGTTTCATCCTATTAAGCAAAAGTCCGTTAGAGTGAAACCAATTAGATGCTTGTCATGTTAGTTTGTGTTGTGAATAAGTCATGTAATATATGTACATACTAATAATGATATATACATATTTGTAAAGCTAATGAAGTAAGGAGTCCAAAAGAGTCATAAAAGTGATGTTAAAAAATCTTTATCACTTATAAATAAATGTAAATAAAAGAATGTTTTGCTATTTTTGCGTATTTGGAAAAAAAGGTTTCACAGTATTTGGTATATAACTTTTTTGCCAAATGTTTTACTCCCAAATCAATATAAACATGTTGTAGTACATTCAATTCCCTACATAGAAATATATAAAAATACACATAAATATATAACTCACCACTAGGCGTACCAGATTAATAATCCAATTAGCCTACGACACCTATGACACATCATCAGGAAAGTCGTTCACCTCAATATCACTGCCTATATCACCCTCTAAATTGTCATCAATGTCACTAATACTTTCTTCAAGAGCACCTCGAATGTCACTACAATCCATTTTTGCGTAAATTCGGCTAAATAAATAACTAAAACACTCTTACACAACGGACAACAGTCAAACAATAACATAGCGCGCCATTTTGGCCTGGACACTGGATATTTCAGTCGTCATGTCATATTGTCAACAAAAACACAAAACATCAAGACAGACATAGGAAGAAAGCCTGAAATCTGCTGTCCTGTTTACAGTGATACCTAATACAATACAGTTTGGAGCGAGCCAAACAAACTGACTGAGACTTCGTAAACAGCTGCGCAGTTTATTATTAGGCAAAAATGTGACGTAATGAAACATTTCCTTAGTGATGAAGCCAAGGGCATACAGTGCTGCCAACGGCAAAACTAAATTACTCTACATTTCTTCCTCTTCAAAATAACACATTATTTGACTAGTAACTATAACATACACTGCACATAAACACGATTTTCTGATCCAACCAATTTGGTCGGATTGGCCATTCAACAAAAAAACCATAAACACCTGTTTTCATAAAATCATATAACCTGTCCTATCAGTATTTCATTCTAAAAATTAATACCAACATAAAACGCTACTCTTTAGCTATGCATTGGTACCAACCGCATCTTCCTGCGAGAAAAATTACCCGAGCTGGGTAATTTCAAAAATATTGTGTTTTGCCATTGTCAGAGCGTCGGCTGCAGCAATTGTGCTGCGCCAAAAATTAATTTGATTTCTAATCGTCGCAACATTGTTATACAGCTGCTACACGGTTCATTTATGTAATAAAATGAAGTTCAGAACGTGATCTTTCGAATGATATATATATTGATCCCTCTTGAGTTTATTATTATTGGTTTTTTAAACGTTACAAAATGTTCAGTCATATCCGACCAATTTGGTCGGTGACCACTCTAGGCGACATAAAAATCCAACCAAATTGGTCGGATGGCCACGGCGAGGGTTAATGAAGTTGTGTTTTTAAATTCATACTTTAATTGACTTATTATGTGGCAACCTCAGCAGACAGGCTAAGACCATTACTTAGTATTTATGTAAAAACAAATGTATCAAGTAATCAAATTAACACTCTTCCATTATTCCAATTTTAAGATATGTCTTGTTAGAAAGGTGGTAGGGATTTGCTGGAAACCCCTTTACAAAATTACTATTGATAAATCCTCAAATTTTATTTTAAATAGTACTAAACAAGATATATTACATTTAAAACATATTTATGTTTAGGTCTACTTTATTCGGCTTAGATAATGATGGGAAAGGAAACCTGATTAATAAATATTAATGCATTTAATTTTTTTGTAAAATGTAATTTTTTACTTAAGGTAAAAATGTATCATTTTGTTATTCAATAAGTAAGCTTCAATTTCTCAAAGCAACCTACGTTTCCCTCGAGTTTAATTTGACATAACGGAAATAATTGCCGCCCCTGAATTTCATGGCAACATTGAAAGAGCAATGGAAGATTCGTGTGAATTACACACAATATATCCTAGTGTAGCAAACCTGTGAACTATAAAAAATCCTATTTAAATCTGATTATGAGAGGGATGACATCTCAATCGGTGCTTCTTTTATAAATCACTGTTAGTGATGATGCAGTATCTCCCCACATCAAAATACCGAAGAAGACAATCTTTTGGGTTTCCTCATCAATCAAAAGTTATCCAGGACACCCCATATCAATCAAATTGGTACCAAATAGTCACGTTTATTTTTCCTCACGTGCTGGCTGAAAACCATGCTAACTAAATAATATTTTGTTTATTTTGCTCTCTTCAACAGTCACATTATTTATGGACTTGAATTTTGGGGTCTTCCAGCTGCCTGTAATGTCTCAAGTTCTGCAGAAGAAAATTATCCGTCACATTGATTCGGCAGGACACATCGACCTTTGCAAACCCATTTTCATCAAGTAAGGAATTTCAGGATCATAAATCACTAAATCTTCATCAACCTGAAGCTTATAAAAAATAATTTACCATCACTTGTAACAAGAGCCGATCAACATCATTATAACTCCCGTAAGAGACTATGTATTGATGTCCCGTTTTGTAGGTTGACAAAAACTGCTTCATAATCTTGTCAATGAGACTCTTTAACGCTCTTCCCAACAACATTAAAGACTTGGAACCCAATTGATTTTTGTTTTTGACTTTATGTATCTACACCAATGGAATTTTTTAAAACATTTTTATCGAGAATGGTCCAAACTCTGGTCTTGTTACTATTTGAAGTGGAGATTATGGAATGGCTCTGCTTTGTTACTATAGGAACGTGTTCTTTGTTCACTATAGTTACGCAACAAACATATTTTCTAAAAATGTTGCTGGCTCTTCCTTATACGGGGTGTTGAAAAAAAAAACCTTCAGGGCTTCGGGATATGATTACTTGCATAAAAACTAAGGAAAACGTTCCTATTAACACATGTCCTAAAATGCTCGGTTTTCCGTATATTTGTCTCTATGTTTTTTTACATGACCAATTATATCTCACGAACCACTAAACGTATAACTTTAAACTTGGTACGTGGACGACTATTAACAAAACCTATTTAGGTATGTAGTATGAAGTTTCTACTTTGTACTATTTCAAAATGGCGGCCATTTCATGTTTTAAAGCTTAATATCTCAAAAACCGTAAATTTTACAAAATATCTTAAAGACACCAAAAAGTTGTGCAATTTTATTTCCTAAACAATGGTGTGAAGTTTATTAAGATCAGACCACAAATAACTGATTTATTGCAATTTGTTTAGCAATTATACCAACTTTTTGCATGTTTCTAGTTTTAAAGTGGGGATTTTTAAACTACTAATTATTCCTCTTTTAAAATTGTCCTATCTAAATTTTATATCCAAACTTTTTCTCGTGTTTTTAAACTGTTTTCTTAGTTATTAAGTTTTTAAAACATTTTGAAATTAATTTGATGAAGAATAATATCAAATACATCAGCAGATGTAACTAACAGCTGATGCTCAAATATTAACAGCTGATTTCGAATAAATAAAGCATTGTTGTAAATATCTATATAATAAGTAACTTTAATGAATGTTATCTGATGAAGAAAAAATCAAGTTGCGATTACAATAACAATAACTAATATTAGTTTTAATATTTTACATACTGCAAAATTAAAATAGAATCTTAATCTAGTTTTAGATTCATTTCTACACATAAGTTGTTGGAGCACTACAGGAACTGTTCAAAATTTTGGTCATCATTCTCGATGCATGCATCAAGGCGCCTCCTCAGTGACTGCTGCACTCTTTCAAAAACTCCTGGTGACTGACGGATTCTGTCAATGGCATTCACAATTCTTTCACGCAGTTCCTCCAATGTTTCTATAAGAGTAGAGTAAACAAGAGTCTTTAGGTGGTCCCACAGGTAGAAGTCCAGGGGGTTGAGGTCGGGTGACCTGGCAGGCCATGGGACTGGGCCTCCTCGACCGATCCATTTGTTTTGGTAAGTTTCGTCCAGGAGGTCTCTAACTCGAAGGTCAAAATGTGCGGGTGCTCCATCAAGGATAAACCACATTTCCCTTCGTGTGTCAAGTGGAATAGCTTCCAATAAGTTTGGCAGACCAACAGACATGAAGTGCAAGTATCTGTCGGCATTAAGTGTTGCAGGTAAGAAACAAAATAGCAGATGGTCACCTAATATGCCAGCCCACACGTTTACAGAGAACTGGTATTGGTGTCGGTTCTGCGTGATTTCGTGGGGGTTTTCAATGGACCAAATATGGGTGTTGTGGAAGTTAGTAATGGCGGTTCTTGATCATTTTGCCTCGTCAGTAAATAAAATACTGGTTAAAAAATTATGATTAGGCCTGGTACATTTTCGAATAAACCACTGACACAGACAAATTCGATGGGGATAGTCACACGGTAACAGAGCCTGAACTCGCTGAACGTGAAAAGGGTACAATTGTTGTTTATGGAGTATGTCCCAAATTGTTCTATGATCAACATTAAACTGTAAGGCTAGCTGTCTAGTGCTTTTTTCAGGATGGTTAGATACGTCTTCCAATACGGCCTCTTCGAATTCGGGCGTTCTTACCGAGCGGTACCGTCCTGAATTACCAGACTTCTGGGGTTTAAAACTTCCTGTCTCACTGAGACGTTGGTGAATTGCTTGAAAGGTTGTGTGAGCAGGTAATATATGATTTGGAAACTTGTCATGATACAAACGTCTAGCTTCCATGCTATTGCAATCGGCAAGTCCATACATCAGGTGCATATCAGCCATTTCTGAGTTTGTATAGTTGTGATACTGATTACCTGTCATTGTCAAAATAACTTACGCACAAATAATAATGAAACTAATAAAAATTACAATCAATTTACATTAATTAAGTAAGTAATGTTTACACCTGACTAAAAGGACAATAATAAGACAAAACTGAAGACTAAACTGAGTCACTAAAGTTACTTATTATGGATATTTACAACAATGCTTTATTTATTCAAAATCAGCTGTTAATATTTGAGCATCAGCTGTTAGTTACATCTGCTGACGTATTTGATGTTATTCTTCCTGAAATAACTTTCAAAATGTTTTAAAAACTTAATAACTAAGAAAACAGTTTAAAAACACAAGAAAAAGTTTAAATATAAAATTTAGGTAGGAAAATGTTAAAAGAAGAATAATTAGTAATTTAAAAATCCCCAATTTAAAACTAGAAACATGCAAAAAGTTGGTATAATTGCTAAACAAATTGCAATAAATCAGTTATTTGTGGTCTAATCTTAACACGTTCGCTGTGGCGAGCGCCATGTGGCGCTCGGCACAACAACGCCGCAATCTGAGAGCGCCACAAGGCGCTCTGTCTAGATGCAAGTTCCATTTGGTCTCGTGCTGGCAGCACTGTGGTGAGGACGGGTATTTTATGTCAGCGTTTTAGCTAGGAATGCGAGCTTTATTTTGGTGTAGGTTGGTAGTAAATTTCCCCGTAAAATTACCGTTCATACGGGACAAAATACCAGTTTTGCCCCATATTTCTGGGATATTCTCCCTTTAATTGACATTACAAGGGAAATGGCTAGTACCCAGGCAGTGCTGCTACCTGTGGGTGTTTCAGCGAACTACGTCCAGTCTCGTGGAAATGCAGCACATCACCACACCGCTGTTTTGTGATTCGTCAGACCGAAATAATTGAATTCGTCTGTGCCAATCTGGTTCGCTGCCGCACTCGGCGCACGCCCGCCATTGGTGGGCCACAGCGAACGTGTTAATGAACTTTACACCATTGTTTAGGAAATAAAATTGCACAACTTTTTGGTGTCTTTAAGATCTTTTGTAAAATTTACGGTTTTTGAGATATTAAGCTTTAAAATATAAAAATGGCCGCCATTTTGAAATAGTACAAAGTAGAAACTTCATACTACATACCTAAATATGTTTTGTTAATAGTCTTCCATGTACCAAGTTTGAAGTTTATATGTTTAGTAGTTCGTGAGATATAATTGGTCATGTAAAAAACACATACAGACGGATATACGGAAAACCGAGCATTTTAGGACATGTGTTAATAGGAACTTTTTCCTTAGTTTTTATATAAGTAATCATATCCCGAAGTCATGAAAGTTTTTTGCGACACCCTGTATAGGAGACAACACATCTGTTTAAGGCACATTTTAATAGCTTTTGGTTTTAAAGTTTATTGTAATCAGCATACTCCCAGATTTATTTTTTTAAGAGCGGATTCTGCTATACTTATAAAATAATGTAGAAGTTTTTTTCTGCAAAAATATATAAAATATATGGCATACAATTGTGCTATGACTGTATAGCCTACACTCACTTCGCTCGCTGGGGGTGGCCGCCCCCAGACCCCTGTGGGGGACTTCGCCCCCAGGTCGCTGTCTGGCCTCAGGCAGGATAAAGTAGTGTCCTATCAAGTGGCCCAGAGGCCAGAACTGACATGTTACTACTACTCATACTAAGACAACAGACAGATCTGCAGATATTTAAATTTGAGGGGTTAACAATTTCAATAGAACTTATTTCAGAAGATTTGATGATACAGGGCACATGAATGCTAAATATCACGTTCCTAGCTCTAGTAGAAGTAGTGTCATATCAAAAACCCACAGAATCTCAAAAAATAACAAAAAACAAAGAATCTAGCTCAATCTAAGGGTGAAGGGGATGAGATACGATCATAAGACACAGGACCAAAGTTGTAGATTGTCTAATAAAAATCGTTCCACAAGGTGGTATCAGATTTTTGATAGGATAATCCGTTTGACCGCTAGAGCTATTAAAAATGCATTACATGAAGAAGTCAGTAAAGCAAATTGTTAATTATAAAACAGTTGAGGTATTAAATTTTTTTGAGGTATTTAAATTTTAAATAAGTTTGTTTATCTACTGATTCGTGAAGAGAAATGTGTAGACATGTTTTGTGCAAAATATCAAGCCTCTAAGTACATTGAAATAGTAGGTTTTGGAAATGTTTATAGAGATTTGAGAGTACAAGGAACATGCATGCTAATCTCTCATTCCTAGCTCTAGTAGAAGTGGTGTCATCTTGAGAAAGCAGATAAATCAGCAGACATATTACTACTACTCATCCTAAGACTACGTGGAAACTACTACTCATCCTAAGACTACGTGGAAACTACTACTCATCCTAAGAATACATATTAATAAGAAGTAATATACATTACGTGAAGAAGTCGGTAAGCAGTTTGTTAATTATAAAACAATTAGGTTTTTTGATTTTTTTGAGGGGTTTGAATAGTAAAATATGATAGTTTAACTACTGCTTCTTGAAGATAAATGTGAAGATATTGTGTGCCAAATATCAAGCATCTAAGTACTAAATGTAAGTGATAATAAAACCGTCATACAACCTTGAAAAAAATTAAATAAGAGTTCCTCAAGAATCACAGGCCTCTAGACTTAATGACTGTGATTGGAAACAATGAAATACGGACCCCAATTATTTAACAAAGCAATTATAAGATAACATTAGAAAGCAAATTTTTAAAATATTACTACCCTCGAGACACAACCTTAGGTTATAACATAGATGGATAGCTACCAATTCCTTTAAAATGCGTTAAAAATAAATAGTTTAATAGAAAAAGAGTTAAATTTTTAGTACAGCATAAGCTAATTACTACTTTCACTATAGTACCAATAAGATTTTGAAATCAAAATAATGCATGTCGACAAAGTAGTTTACGTAACTCATACACTTACTAAAGTTTTACTAATTAAAAATTGTGTTCAAATATTAATCAACAAAAGGGTAACGCAAGAAAATGGCATGTCAAAGGTTTACTAATTAAAAATTGTGTTCAAATATTAATGAGGGTAATGCAAGAATAGCTACGTCGCAGCAAACCTGCATACTCAGCGAATTTCCAATGTATATATGTATGTATAATGGTATATATGTATTAATACCACATAAAGCCGCATACCAAGTTGCATAAAAATATATTTGTAAATAAGCGAAATATAAAATTGTAATTATTCAATATAAGAATAACATTGGGGATGAGTACGTAGGTTTGCTGAAACAAGGATCACAAACAGTTGATGTTTATGTAAATATAAATATAATTCAACTAAGTGAAGCCACATACCAAGTTAGATCAATATTCGGTCATAAATAAGCGATTTATACAAGTTTAATTATTCTCTATCAGAATAACATGGGGGATAAGTACGCAGATTTGCTTCAAAAAGGCACACAAAAAATGGGATTTTATGTAAAAATCAATATAACTCAACTAGGTGAAGCCACATACCAGGTTTTATAAATTTATGTTCATAATTAAAGGAGACATTACATTTTGCTTATTCTCCATAATAATAACATGGGGGCTGAGTACGCAGGTTTGCTGCTACAGGAATAATCCTTAAAATTGCTTTTTTTTGTGCAAATAACAATAGACCACAACCAGATGAAGCTGTAAACCAAGTTTCGTTAGTATACGTTTATAAATAGGCGAGATATACATTTTTTCTTTTTCTCCATAAGAATAGCATTGGACAACGTACTGTGTTTAGCACTTTCAATATCTCTGTAACCAAATGACGTAGAGAAATGATCAAAACACCAGATTGTATTTTTTAAAGCTGAATCCAATGGTAAAAACTAAAATTTGATTTCAATAAATATTACATGTAAAAACTTCAAAAAAACAATTTTTGAGGTACAAACCCCTCCAAAAATACCACTTCGGATGGGGCGATCTGTCTGGTTTTTGAACTTAAAGTCATAAATGCTGCTTTACACGTTTGTACCAAATTTCATCTAAATCAGACCTTTTTTATGAGAGTTATCGCACCCACGGACACACATACATACATATATATATATATATATATATATATATATACACAAGAGTTTCAAGAGTTTCAAACGGATGGTGTTTTTGGGGTCTGGGGACCTCAAAACGAAAAGTTATCATGGTCCCGGGCCTAGGTCTTACCATGCTGACTACGAAAACAAGTGGGCGATTCATCACGGTAAGGTTAAACGTAAACCGAATCATCAAAGGCGTGGTTAAAAAAATGAGTTTTCTCACCAGCGAGAACCTAAAATTATATTTTTCGATGTTAAGGAATGAGTAACAGGTTTATTAGTCAATGCAATTATGAGATAATGAAAAAATATTTAATTAAGTTTAAAATTATAAATATTTAATAGGAAAGACATTTATTGTGACTGGATTGCCACAAAACGCTTATACGCAAAAACCTATGTAGACTTTTTGTATACTGCATTACCTATTACACTGAAAATGTGAAATACCTAAATAATGCATGTCGGTAACGTAGTCCACGTAAATAATAGATTTTTAACTAATTTTTTAAAGGTTTAATAATTACAAATTGTGAGTTTTGGCAATTTTTCTGGGGGTTACACGGTACAAGCTACCATCATGCCAAATTTCACGTCCCTAGCTCATTTACAAGTGGTCTAGAATTGTAAACCTGAGTTACACATGCGGCTGTAAATATTATAGACTCGCTTCGCTCACTGGGGGCCCCCAGAGCGCTGTGGGGGCTTCGCCCCCGCTTATACGCAAAAACCTATGTAGACTTTTTGTATACTGCATTACCGATTACACTGAAAATGTGAAATACCTAAATAATGCATGTCGGTAACGTAGTCCACGTAAATAATAGATTTTTAACTAATTTTTTAAAGGTTTAATAATTACAAATTGTGAGTTTTGGCAATTTTTCTGGGGGTTACACGGTACAAGCTACCATCATGCCAAATTTCACGTCCCTAGCTCATTTACAAGTGGTCTAGAATTGTATACCTGAGTTACACATGCGGCTGTAAATATTATAGACTCGCTTCGCTCACTGGGGGCCCCCAGAGCGCTGTGGGGGCTTCGCCCCCAGGTCGCTGTCAGGTGGGTAGTACCTGTGGGTGACCCAGATACCTAGCTCGAGTGAAAGTGGTTTCATATTAAGTGGCCCAGAACCAACATTATACTACTACTTATACAAAAAATAGACAAATCAGCAGTTATTTAAATATGAGGGGGTTAACAATTGAAATAATAGTTTGAGAATGTTTAAGGAGATTTGAGTGTTCAAGGCACATGCATGCTATATCTCATATGCACAAACAAATAATCTGCAACCCTCTCCCCTCCTAGACCTACCCTACCGCCCCACTTCCCCAACCCCTAGATCCCTACTGTCGGATTCAAAATTATGGATACTCGAGTTTGACTTGCCACCAAAAATTAACCGATTGAGCTACAACAACGGCGGTTACATCAAAATTGTCCTTGTCTTATTCTTCGTGTTTCGGTGTAAACAACAATTTTAAATTTTGATTGTAACTAATTTTTATTGCGGGTAGAATCTAAAAAGTACACGATTTTTGCCGTTTTTCTAGCATCTACGGACTTAAAAAAATCATATTTCCGAAACGGATCAACTTATCGATTTCAAATTTTGATATGTCATAGATAGACATGTTTTTAGTTTATTTGTAAAATTTTAGATTTTTAAACTTAATTTTATGAAAGCTGTTATCCATTTCGTAAAGTGATGTTTTCTCAGCACTCAAAAGAGCTAAAAACTTGTTTAATGGCTTATTATGAAGCTCGTGATTTTTATAGTCTAATTTTGAAAGTACTTAAACCAAATCTACTTCGAAAAGGTTTATTCAGAGTGATTATTAAGTAATAAATCAGTACGTGCACGAGGCTGGCTACCGCTGCGGCGTGTTGAAAAGAACAGAGTGCGACGTTGCCACGATAGCGAGTTGGCGATCCTGAAACCAGTTTGTAAAGAGTTTGTCAAAAAAGTGTTACCTTTTTTTATTTACATTTCACCATTTCCTATCACCGTTGTCACCTCTTGTCACCCAGCTTCTCCCCTTCACTCTTGAAAAAACAAATAGCACTTAAAATCATTCACACTTCCTGCTCACTAAAATGTTCTCTGGGAGGTATCTCGTGGCTCGATGTGAACACAAGCTAAAACGCTCACCAAATGACTGAGGAGAAAGCGAATATTGATCTTCCGACACATTCCATTATAAATTCATAAACAAATTTTAATTTTATAATCCTTCCCGTCCAACCCGAGGTCAAAAGCCTCAGAGTGCGGAGCGCCCGCCAACTCGCTTATCGTGGCAACGTCGCACTCTGTTCTTTTCAACACGCCGCAGCGGTAGCCAGCCTCGTGCGCGTACTGATTTATTACTTAATAATCACTCTGAATAAACCGTTTCGAAGTAGATTTGGTTTAAGTATTTTCAAAATTAGACTATAAAAATCACGAGCTTCATAACAAGCCATTAACGCGTTCGCGGCTGCGGCCATTTTCGCGATCCCCTCCCCCCATCCTGAAATATAAAAATGTCATAAAATCTTACCTTAGTGTGTAATAATGGCTGTGGTGTAGTTGTAACAGCTTCCAATCATTTTTGAGCGGTGAAAAATCTCAGTAAATACATACATTTACTTTACATTTACTTTACATACACAAATACATACATCTCAAATAAATACATAAATACATACATACATACATTTGAGCGGTCACTAAATACATAATCAGGATCGTCAGGATCCATAGTTGCAATAAATAACAACAACTAAATAATAAATAATAAATAAATAACAATAACGTAAACAGACGACTAACAATGTCCGCGCGCGAAAACACAGCTGTCACTGACGCGTAGGTCGGAAAACGGCTGCTAGATCTGCAGGCAGCACTGTACGGCGGGACCCAGCTGTTCTGTGAATAACACACATGTCTGACTAGTGCTGGGCGAAGTTTCAATGTTCTAGCTGTAATCCTGAACTTTTGGCGGGTCATTTAATAAAGCAATACACGACGGCAACAAATGTTGCCGTCAGGATGGCGTTAAGGACCTGAGCGGCAACAAATGTTGCCGCGCCGCCGCGAACGTGTTAAACGAGTTTTTAGCTCTTTTGAGTGCTGAGAAAACATCACTTTACGAAATGGATAACAGCTTTCATAAAATTAAGTTTAAAAACGTAAAATTATACAAATAAACTAAAAACATGTCTATCTATGACGTATCAAAATTTGAAATCGATAAGTTGATCCGTTTCGGAAATATGTTTTTTTTAAGTCCGTAGTTGCTAGAAAAACGGCAAAAATCGTGTACTTTTTAGATTCTACCCGCAATAAAAATTAGTTACAATCAAAATTTAAAAATTTTATTTACATCAAAACACGAAGAATAAGACAAGGACAATTTTGATGTAACCGCCGTTGTTGTAGCTCAATCGGTTAATTTTTGGTGGCAAGTCAAGCTCGAGTATCCATAATTTTGAATCCGACAGTAGACCCCTGTGAGAGGCTTCGCCCCTAGATCGATGGGTTTAAATCATCAAATCTGTTCACGTGATAACAAATGCAAAACCACCAAAAAACCTCGATAAAATTTTGAAATTTGAAAAATCTAGCGCTATCTAAGGGTGAAGGAGACGAGATACGACAAAAAGTCATAGAGTCAAAGTTATAGATCGTCTAAAATCCTTGAGAAGTGGAGATATTCCGTTTATTGATAGGACCATCCGTTAGTCCGCTAGAGCTAAAATAAAAAGGCACTATTTTGGACATAGGCTATTCAAAATTTCCTCCATTTTTCATTTTTTGTATATGGTTCTGATTAAATACTATACCTTTTTGTAATTTTCCTTCGGGTTTCTATGGACAAGCTACATGTAGGCCTAATTCCACGTTTCTAGCTTACCTAGAATTACCTGAGTAAGTCGATAATGCAGTTTGTCAATTATGGAACAATTAGGGTTTTTAATTTTTTTGAGGTGTTTAGTTATTAAAACAGGTTAGTTTATCGAATGTTTCATAAAGGGTAATGTGTAAACATATTGAGTAACAAATATCAAGCCTTTAAATACTAAATTAAAGTGATAGGAAATTAAAAATCATGAAAATAACCGCCGAAATTGCCTGAAATTTGAAAAATCTAGCGCTACCTAAGGGTGAAGAGAGCGAGATACGACAAAAAGTCATAGGAACAAAGTTGTAGATCTTGCAAAATCTGTAGGTCGTGGTAGTGTCCGTTTTTCGATAGGTCAATCCGTTCGGCCGCTAGAGCTCAAAAACTGTAATTTTAAAATAAGTCCTTTTTGGGGGGGGTTTTAAATATTTTTTGGGGGGGTTAAGATACAAAACCGTCAGTTTTGGTAGGCTACCTGCATGCAAAATTTCAGGTTTCTAGCTCGTCTAGAATTGGTCTAGAATTCGTATACCTCAGTGAGTGAGTGAGTGAGTTACACATGCGACTGTATATATATTAGAAGATTTATCAGCTACACTCAAAACCCCAGGGTAATTTCCAACAAACGACAGTAGGTTCAAGGGAAATTTTAACGATCTCAACATTTTCTGCACCCTTGATGAAACCAACAGATCTGTCTTACCATGAGGCTGGGGGAAAGTTTCGGATAATCTCATCAATAATTGGCTGATAACAAGCACTACGTTCGACTGCTCCTTCTTCACTCCAATCTCTGACAAACTGTTTTAAAGTAGTCTGAACTCTTTCTATATCCATAACTGAAGGTTTCGGACCACTTGTCTGAAACAAAAAATATTAATAGGGTAATTGAAAAAAATACACTTTACGTCATCTGTAATCTATAATGTACCTGCCAGTTGAGTACACAAGGTTAAGAATTGTTCTTTGCCATTTAAATAAATCATATTTTGGGGTTAATTTATCTGTATTTGTATCATTTATCTGTAATTTATCTATATCAGTAACCTAACCTAGCTTCACTACCGCAGTGCTCTATACAAAACTAATTTAAACTTGTGTGAACATCTGTTGCACAGCGTGTTGCGGCAGTTAGGATTGGTTAGGTTATTTAATTTATATAAAATTAACAAATATTCATAGTAGAGTCAATCAGAAGATTGACTGGACTGATCAATCAACAAAACTAACATTATCAACAAGAATTAGACCTGAATGTAGTGTGGTAGTGAATTAATGGAAAAGGTCCCACTTTTTCACTTGTAATAAATTGATTACTGTATGCCAACATTTCTAACATATTTTGTCAGAAGTAACAATAAAACACACTTATTTAACAGTGAAAACATATGTGAATTTAGATTTAAAATCTAAAGTAAACAAATAAAACAATAAATTATAGTACATACAACTTTGAACTTGACAATTTCTTTAGTCAAATTCAATCCATTGAGCGTGTATGAATATAGCAGCAGTATAATTATTAGATACAATTTATGACAGCTAGAAAGGGAACACAGGCAGCGATATTAATGCTAGCTATTATCTATAAAGGCGGGGGAGGTTTTGTTGTCCCGTACGACAAAAACCTTGTTACGTGGCTGCAGAGAGGTGATAGCAGGCGTACTGCTTCACCACGCCATGAGTTGATGTTAAAAATGATTTGTATTACAGGCTCCCTTGACAACTTACAATGTAGGTTAATTACTGTTGAACCACGCATCGTTGTTTTTCTGGTTGGTTCTTAATCGTTTGCTATTTATTATACTATTGTTAGTGACTTTCCTTTGGAAAGTGAACTATTAGCATGACCCGCACGGTGAAACTTAAGCCCGGGACCACCATAGAAGTTCCTAACGTGACCCCCTGAACACGTTTTGGGGGGTCGTTCAAAATTTTATATATATATGTATATATATATATATGTGTTTGCACTCTAGCGGTCGCATTTTTTGTCTGATTAACTTCAAATTTGGTAGGGACGTTCCTTTCTGAAATCAGTTGGACAAGTTCGTTGGGCAAAAGAATCGTAAAACTCCAAACCCCTTTTTTAGGGATTAATTTTCCAAATTTCGAGTTTTTGGGCCCAAAAAGGGTCTAAAAAGCCCCAAATGTAAAATTAATGCATGTAAAAAGATGGGAATTAGTGAGACGAAAGTTTTAAGCCCTCTTTCGTCATTCTAGCATAAATATTTACCGAGTTATTAAAGAAAATGTGTTTAGACTAAACACAGTACGTTGTCTTATGGGGGTTTTAGACTAGAAAAGCCTGCTACTCCTTTGATAGAGTACTTTTATCATCCCCAGCAACCTCACGCCTACTTTCAAGCCTGACTGGACCTTCTTCTAACATTATAATGCGCAAAATTGTATTCCCAGCTTTGCAGGTAAATGAAACCAGGAGCATCAGTACAGCCAAAAAATCAATGTTTTCAGATTTCAATAAAAATTGGAATACAAGTATGTTTTTAGACTAATTTTAAGTTTTAAAAGTTTTTATGTGGAAATTCACTTCCCTCACGTCAGCGTGCTGCGTGCGAACTCGTTTTATTTAATGTAATTCTTTTATGAAATTTTAATGTAATGAATTGGTTTTAATGTAATAATTGCAGGTGTAGAACATGTTCTGACCCCTAAGGAGCCATACCGGGGCCTACGATAACTCCGGGCCTGCATACTCCCACTCTACCCCGCTTTAACGTCACAGGCGGTGGCCGGGAACAGCACACATCGTTATGGGATTAATCACTTTGCACGCTCATAGTGCTCGGATAAATAGACATACAAAAATGAGAGTGGCATGGTTGCTTTCCTTGAATAGTGCTCTGTTGAAATGTATAAGCACCACCATTGTATATTTAACTCAATTGCGACAAATCGGAAATGTTACCGGCAAAATCTGTTTATAAAACCCATATTAGATGTATTGTTGTATAGAAAATTATTTAAGTTTACCACAATAAATGTGTTATGCTTTTATGTAAAGATATTTCTTCTAAAGTAAAGTTTTCAGCACAGTTTGAGAAACGGTTCCTAAATAATAAAAAAATCGTTTTTGAATTACTAACTGTGCGGTTATAGACATGTGCAGTACATTATATTTCCGTTGATTCAATAAATGCATATATTTAAATAATTCCAAAACAAATTTAGGCTATTCTGTTGGTATACCTATGCGTGCGTTATCGTTCCACGAAATTTTTTCGTTGTTTAATATACTTTATAACAGTAACTATTGTGTTCTTTAACACCCATAATACTACTGGAATGCCAAATTAAACAGATAATGTACGTATTACGCTTATTGGCTGTGAACTTGTATAAGATAAGTTATACGACATTTATATTTTTAACATGTTTTCTTTGTAAACTTCTACATTTACAATCTATATTTATGAGAAACAATGTCGCGTGGCGCCGGAAACCGGACTTTGTAAATATTTTAGCTGTTATGTTACAGCAGTTTTTAAGTATATGACAAGCAGGAAGTATGAAAAATAATTCTTAAAAAAAGCCTTCACAAAGACAATTTTTCTTTCAACTTTCATTAGAAATCATCAATGAAAATAATCTAGTACCAATTGTAAAATGCAGTTCATGTGAAAACACTGGCTTAAGACTTGTTAAAAAGATTATTTGGATTTTTTCCAATATTCTACTTAACAATTACAGCAAAGTAATTAAAGATAATATTGTTAAGAGTAAACAATCAGACAAACGAAAAGTAAAACAATTGTCCGTAGAAAAGTAGTACATCTTTCATTTGTCAACATTAATTGTAAATTAAAAAGATAACGATTTTCATAGAAGATAAACAATTTTCTTGTACTTAGCCAAAACCTCCAATTAATTGGTTTTTAAACCCTGTTAGTTATTTATCCCATCGTTTATACGTTTATCTTGGAACACAAAATGTTTGAAGTTACTATTATTTCATTAGAATCTTATATTCATCATTTTAATTCATTAATCAAAACTTTTTTATTGTATTTGTATTAAAGTAAGGCAGATTTATCTACAAACACATTGTAATCAACTCAATTCATCTAATGGTTCGCTTTATAGTCGTAATCACGCATTTAAGTAAGGGAAGCGGGCGACCGCAATGCAAATCATATGGGGCAGGCGAGCCCAGCCGACCACCGTTTGTGACGTCACAGAAATAGCATGCAGGCCCGGAGTTATCGTAGGCCCCGGCCATACACATACGTATCACATTTGTTGTTGTAATTTCAAACCCTCCCTCCCGTATATAACACACCATAGCACTTGAGAATCTGTCATACCATTTATAACAAATTAGTTGAATAATAAAACAAACAAACATGTTCTTTGAATTAACAACAAGTATTTGATAACAAACCTTTAATAGCCAAATATCAAAACAAAAAACTATAATGATACGGTTTTAGATAAACCATAAAATAGAAGTGACATTCACAATGTCATTTTTTTCTTAAGTAACAGTTTTAAGGTCAAACAGAAAAATAAAAAATTCCAGCTAAAATGTAACAATTCAAAGTAATAACTATCATCAATTCAAACGACCTTTAATAACAAATTGAGCTATAAACACATAAGTATTTTGTAATAACCACATAATAAATAATAAAAAAAATTTAATATCAGATAAAACTTAAGTCTTTCTTTCATTCCTAGCATTATACTGAACGTGTTTGAGTCATGTTACGCTGAGCCAGACCTCTCCCCCAAATAACGCAGAGTAACGCTACACCATACCCTTCCTCTCCTTAAGTGCATTACGTAATTTATGAAAAATTTCCCAAGATCCTATCATCATATATAGGAAATTTACCCAAAGTATTTATCCCTAGCTGTTATTTTTATTTGTTTAAATATGACATGCCAATATTAATTGAGAGATGTAGACGTAGAGAAATAAATTTAAATGAATTTTATTATCACCTAATAAGATTTTATAGGGTATACAGCTAGATAAAGTAGGCCTACTCCATTTGTCTTTCCCGATAAGAATTTTGGTACTTCACCTAAAATAATCCACATGTTTCATCTTATTTTTTCTAAACTTAGCTATATGTAATCAGGCCTGCCATTTATATAAATAAACATATAATAGATAAACAACAACTTTATTCACCGAATTACAGTAATTTATATAAAGCTAATTTTACATCTTATTGGATTTGTTCTGTTAGGCCTAACGTATATATTCAAAAAAATACTAGTAATAAAATGTATTTTTTATAACTTGAACTCTCAAAACTCAACCTCAGCCTTTTAGGTATTGTAATGGCAACTGCTACATACTTTAGAGGTGAATGCCAGCTAGTCTGTGGTCATTTTATATGTGGAATTAATTATGAACTACAGCAATCCCCCCACACTTTTAGTAATGTATTGTAAATTAAATGATCATTTGATGTGAGACAAAAAGAATTTTCAGAAACCAGATGTATTAGCCCTTTGGCTACCAGGCAAAAAAAGTCTCACAGTGCCACACCAGGGACAGCACATCAGTCTGAGAATTACTGTTGTAGCCATTTCACAGTAAACAATACGTAAAAAACAAATTATAAACTGTACAGTTAACAATACATTGAATCACCTGACAAATAGATTGCTCTCATATTTTTGCTATAGAAATCATCATATCTATATCTGTTTCGGAAGTAGATTGGGTTATTCTACGCGCTGCAAGGCGCTATTATTGGCCGCTGGCAGATCTTGACAACAATCGGCGGACCAATCCCATCTCATTAGCTGCTGGCAGCCGAAGGGTTATTCTGCATAAGCATGCTCTGATAAGATACATACAAATCCTATGTTTTGTATTGACATTTTTCATGTTGAAATGGTACATTATTGATATTTATTTCTGACAACAATATAAAAAACGTAATCCTTGACTAACTAGGTTAACTAATTTGACACATATTAGAAACAAAATAAATTAGTTACCATATTTAAATCACTTGGATTCGTATTTTCAAACATGTATTCAACATCTTTAATTATAAAATTTAGAAGATTTTGGTTATGTTCCACACATTTTTCTAGTTCAGTAAGATTTCCTTTGTAGTTTCTTAGTAGATGTTGTTGATGCTCAGGCAATGACTCAAGAAGCTGCTTGGTAACTGTTATTTTCTGACACAGATGTGACCTAAAACAAACATTTGTAGATAATAAATTGTTGCACCTATAAATCCTCTAAATTGATACAAGGAATATTTGACACATACAAACACAAAAAACTACAGCCTTAGGCTCACCGCACAGGCTTCTTTATATAGTGGCTTTTCTGAAAATCCTAACACAAACATAAGGGTATTTAAGGGTGAAAACAGACAGAATGTGATGCGGCGCGGCGCGACCACTAAAGCGGCAACCGCACACACAAGACGCGTTGCGAAGCGGCGCGACTAGTCTAGTCAATTTAATTTAATTTCATTTATTTCAATGTCACAATACATTTGATATACAGGCAAGGTCCTGCTCAAACAGGTGACCAGTCAGTTCAGATTATCTCTTAAAAATAGATAAAGGATTTTCTTCTTTTTTACAAAATAAGAGTAATTAAAATACAATTCAAGTTCTAAAACTAAATCATAGTAATATCATCCTTCAAAAACTCTTCCACAGAATAGTAGGCCCTTTTTATCAAAAATTCCTTCAATAATTTAAAAAACCTTTTTGGTTGCATCATCTTACAATAATTTGGAATTTTATTAAAAAATTTCATTTCCATATAAAAAGTACTTTTTTCTAACAACTTAGTTCTGTGCAGAGGATATTGAAGAATTTTATTTTTGTTCCTCGTGTTATAATTATGTTCAAAATTATTTTTAAAATATTTGTCTTTGTTCATAAAAACTTGCTGTAAGAGAATGTATATGTATAGGGAAGGAACAGTTAAAATTTTCAGATTTTTAAATATCGGTTTACAAGATTTTCAAGGCGGAGTCATAGTCATTATCCTCAAAATATTCTTTTGTACCTTAAGGACTTTTTTTACTGAGGATGCTCCTCCTTAAATTGTGATTCCATAACTAACCAGAGAATGAAAATAACCGTAATATAGTGTTAATTTAGTTTCCATGCTTATTATATTGTCAAACAACTCATGTTGAAACAAACAGAATTTAGAATTTTTGACAAAAAATTAATATGCTCAGACCATGTTATACGTTCATCAATGAATATACCTAGTACTTTTGCGTGGTTTAGACGGTTAATTCTCTTATTTTTAAAATCCAATTCTAAAGGTTCAATTTGTGAATGTTTGGAGCGGAAATTAATTATATTTGTTTTAGACTCATTTAGAGCCATTCCATTTGCCCTAAACCACCTGTCTAGTTCTAGCAGAGCTTCAATCACTTTTATTTTGAGCGTTTTCATAGTTTCTGCTAAAATTATTGTAGTGGTATCATCAGCATAAAGTATTGTTTGAGTTTGTATGTTCAATGGAAGGTCATTGATGTACAAAATGAAGAGTGTTGGTCCTATGATTGACCCTTGTGGCACCCCTGACTTTATTAATTCAAAATTGGAATTGTATTTAATACCGTCTTTAATAATTTGAGTCTTTTGTTGTCTTTTGAATAGGTAAGATTTAAACCATTCCAATTCAGATTCAACTATTCCATATCTTTTGAGCTTTTGTACCATGATGTCGTGATCCATGCAGTCAAAGGCTTTGGACAGATCACAGCTAATTGACACTGCACTTTTAGATCTGTCCAAAGCCCAATGAAGCTCTTTTAAGATGGATGTTACAGCTGAGCTAGTCGAATACCCCTTACGAAAACCATGTTGACTATCAGACAGTAAATTGTTTATCTCCAAATAGGATTTTAATTGATTGTTTAGGACAATTTCAAAAACTTTTGAGAAACTAGGTAATACTGATACAGGGTGGTAATTTTCTATTTTATTTTTCTCACCTTTTTTGAATTTGGCTTTATGATTGAATATTTCAGTTTGTTTGGAAACTGTCCAGTTTGAAGTGATTGATTGATTATACTACATAATGGAGGAGCAATGAAATCAACACAGTCTTTCACAATGAATGTTGGTATTTCATCCCAGCCAGCCGACCGTTTATTTTTCAATGATCTAATAATATTTTTAGCGAATTTCCCCTATAGGGAAGAAGCTATTACCAAAATCAAAATCAAAATCAAAATCTCTTTATTGTCTTTAAGCAAGTGAGCAATCGACATTGTCAACAATACATTTTTCCTTATTACTAACATTTTGCATATTTTCTTCATGCCGTCCTTTTTCTGTCAAACATTTAGTCCTAATTCTAATTTATAAAGTAAGTGGGAAAAAAGTTAAATTACACAAAAATGTATAAAATAAAACAAAACACAATAACATTGTTTCTTTGATTTTAGTTTTAAAAATTTATATCAATAACCTCTAAGGACAAGAAATCATCAACTGAATAAAAGGATTTGGATTTCAGCCATGAATCAAGGACAACTTTGAATTTAATAATACATTTAATTTTACTTACCGTAGGTGGCATGGTAAGACTTAAGCCCAAGACCATGATAACTTTTTGTTTTGAGGTCCCCAGATGCCAAAAACACCATTCGTTCAAATTTATATATATGTATGTATATATATATATATATATATATGTGTCCGTTACCGCAATAACTTTTGAAAGAAACGCCTGATTTTGATGAAATTTGGCACAACTGTGTAGAGTAACATTTATGACTTTCAGTTCTAAAACCAGATTGATCGGACTATGGGAAGGGGGTTTTATGGGGGTTTTAATTTTTTCAAAAATCAGTTTTTTGAATTTTTCCCCCTATAATTTTAAAAACACTCAATTTTAGTTTTAGCCATTTTATAGAGCTTAAAAAAACAAATAATTTGGTATTTTGAATCATTAACCTAGGTTAAGTGGTTGCGGAGAAAATCCAATAAACGTATTCATAAAATCTCCCATGTTAATCTTATGGGAAAATGGTTTTTTACTTTTCCTCAATTCATTTTACTGTAAACTTCACATTTACTTTTACCAATCAGTTTAGCTCTACAAAACAATCATTTTGGTGTTTAAATTGTGATTCTACGTCCAACCGTTGCCGAGTAATTCAAAGTGCTAAACACAGTACGTTGTCCAATGTTATCCTTATGGAGAATATTTAAAATTTTATATCTCTATTATTAATGAATGAATATTGATGAAACTTGGTATGTGGCTTCACCTAGTACTGGTATATTGATATTTGCACAAAAAATAGATTTTTGTTGATTATCCTCTTAGCAGCAAACCTGCATCCTCATCCCTAATGTTATTCTTATGGAGAATACGTAAAGCTTTATATCTCCCTTAATTATGAACATAAATCATTAAAACTTGGTATATAGCTTCACCTGGTTAAGTTATATTGATAATTGCAAAAAAACACATATTTTCATCTTCCTTGTTGCAGCAAACCTGCGTACTCAGCCCTAATGTTATTCTTATGGAGAATAAATAAAATGCTATATATCACTTAGTTATTTATGTATTTTTATGGAACTTGGTAAGTGGCTTTATGTGGTAGTAAGAAATATATTCATGCATAGTAAATTCGCTGAATACGCAGGTTTGCTGCGACGGGGGTATTTGTTTCATTCAGGCTGATACAATTGAACTGAAAGTGTGTTCTTGTAGAAGGAATTGATCTATTGATTAGCTCAGCCACCATCGCTGGGGATGATTTAACATTTAATTCCTCTGTAATATTTATGAAAAAGTCATTGAAAAATTAAGAAATTTGTTTTGGACATTTAACTAAACTTTTATTGTGCATGATCTCAACATCACCATTGTACTTTTTCTCAATACCCAATTCATTTTTTTTGACCTGCCAAGCTACCTTACTTTTGCACTCTGCTTTTCCAATAAAATCATCATTAGCTCTTCGTTTTGCTTCTTTTATTACTTTTTTAAATATTTTGTTATATACTTTGTAATATTTTTTTACTTCAATACAGTTTGAGTGCTGAGCTAACTTATGCAAAAATCTCTTTTTCTCGCTAGAGATTTTTATCCCTTGGGTCACCCAATTTAATTTGTTTTCATGTTTTTCATGTACATTTATATATAGAAATGAATCATAAAAACATAGTAAAAATTGCTTAAGAAAATTATCATAGTTCTGGTCAACAGAAAACATGTTTTTAAAAATCCAGCTTATATTTGAAATTTAATTCATAAAATCTTTACGAGCATTACTGTTAAATGTTCTTTTCATCTGGCTCTTTTGAGGAAAAGAGTAAGACTTTGTTTTTTCAACGCTAATAAAAAGAGCACTATGATCTGAGAGACCAAGATCTTTCACCATTTTCTCTGTTGTTAAAGTTAATTTATTAGTAAGTATGTTATCGATGCATGAACCACTAGCTCTTCTAGTTACCTCCTTGAAATTTAAAACAAATCCATGCCTATCAAGTATACCAATAAAATCTTTTACATGTTTGTCGTTTGCTAATAATACATTAACATTACAATCAGTAGCTATATAAATTTTTCCCTTGTACTTCTCTAGTTTTGATAAAAATAGATCTAATTTGTTAAAAAATGATTTCAGAGTGCAAAAATATGGAACCCTATATAACGATACAATGAGTGTAGGTTTTGGAAGGTTAGTTATCTCAACTATTGAACATTCAAAAACAAAATCCTCATTTAAAAACTTCAAATCATCTCTGATTTTAAAATTGAGATTTTTGTCATGATTTAAAAGAATAACTGAACCTCCACTGGAGGAATCAATTTGTCTCGCATAAAAGTCAGCAACATAGAATTTGTTTAAAATAAATATATTTTGATTTTTCAATTTATGCTCATTAAAACATAAAAAAGATATATTGTCAACATTTTCTAGGATCGTATTTAATTCATGTAATTTTTCTTTAACACCTTGATTATTAAAATGTAACAGAAATTCTGCATTAGAGTTACCAGCAATGCTAGCAAGGTTGTTTTCCAAAATTTTAAAACTTTCCGATGCATTTTCTAAACTATACAGACTTATATTATTATTTAAAAGGAAGAGAGGCGAGAGATGTCTGACCTAAAAAACTTGTTTCACTATCACTCAATCAAGTGGCATTGTCGAAACCAAGTGGTAGAGCGTAGTTTATGTGTAAAAACTTGTATTTTATGTGGCAAACTCTACATCGTAGGGTTGTGGGATATCTGCTGATCAGTTTTACCAACACTCCTCCGATTAGCCCACACCCAATTAAAAATAACGTGGGAAAAAATATTAATATAATATTTAATTTAAATATTTTTTAATAATTAAAAGTAAGATGAGAGCAATATTTAAATATTTTTTAATAATTCAAAATAAGATGAGAACAAACGATGAAGATCATATCACTTTGTCATCATAATGAAAACTCAATTTGAAAACTAACTATAAACGCCTGCAAGAGAACTTTTTTTATACTGCATTTCCGAAAATTTAAATATCTTTAAGAGTGTTTTAGTACTTTGGTGATATACCAAGAATGCGTCCGTAGAAAGAACATTTAATAAATAACGATTTTAAACGTTACTTTGGAAGTAGCATTAAACAAGAACGTCCAAATTTTATAAGCATCCTGACTATAGAAAATAATATCCTGCATCTCCTGAATTTTGAAAATGTAATCAACGATTTTGCAGCAAAGATAATGCATAAATATCTGTAATGGCTATAGTTTGTTTGTTTTATTAACTTAGTATAGAGATAGTGATTTTTGTGGTATAGCGATTAAACTATAGTACCGGTATTTAATTTATAAATGTTTGTTCTTAGTTTAAGTAGGCAACTAGAATTTACTGTATATCAATTATTGAGATATGGGCTATAAGATAGACTTAAAGTAACTAAAACCATAGATTAAATTTTGTAAAAGAATAAAATCCAAATTTTTTTGTGATTTTTTTTAAGTTTATGTTAAAAAGTAAAATTAGTTATTTACTTGCATATTTTGTGTATCTATTACATTCCAGAATACAATTATTTAAAATAATAAGGGTAAATTACGGAGTCAAAAAAGTTCCGAATAAATACATCTGTCTCTAAATAAATATGCTTGCAATGTACATTTAGGCTACGGGGGGTCATTTTTGAATTCGTGCGGGGCCCCAGAGGTCCTAAATTTAAAAACATGTCATGTCTCGTCATCAAATCACAACACTAAAAAAAGTCATAAAGTCATAACACAACAATAAGAAATCACATGGAATAAAATATTAAACAATTTGCGTCAGGGTTTAATCAATTTTAAATATTGGAAAAGGCTAAGAGTTATTAGCAACATAATAATATACAAGTGGGTAACCATGATATCCTTTAAATATCAATAGTAATCATTTCTTACCAATTTTACATCCTATTAATAGTTAAGACATCAGTCCCATGGTGCTACTTGCGTCTAGTCGCTCGCGAAAAAACTAACTCGACTGTTCCAAACATAGTCGTGTCGCTTCGCCCGCTGTCTGTTCATGCCCATAGGCCACGAATGACTTTAATATTGTCGTGCCGCTTCGCACCGTGCTGCGCCACGTACTGTGTGTTTTCACCCTAACATGTTGCCTGCTAGAGGCATCAGTTGATGATGCCCCTACTAGTGCCATCACCACCAAATAAGGGCAAAAAAGGGTAATAGGGGTTTGTTGTTATAGTATCTGGTGTTTTTTTTTGCATGGAGCTGGCCTCATCTGCAGATGATGATGAAATGTCTCCATTTCTTTCCTGCAGAAGTTCAAAGTGTTTTGCCACCACAAGATCAGCCATTACTGCATACTGCGGTAAATTCTAATGTTTGAATTTGAACAAGGGGCTGAGTTGAGCGAATCCCTATTTGTGAATTTCTACTGGACGGGTTTTAGCAGTCAACATGTTACCGGTAGCCTAATCCAGGTCAAAGTTAAACTAGTCCAAGGCTTACCAATACTAAGTAGGCCTAGTGTTAGTTAAAAGTAATTGGTTGGACAATTCAAGTAAGTAAATTAAACGAGAACACTTTTTCCTCAAAGTACCTCCAATTTTTCTTGTAGCCTAAAGCCATCTTCGGTGCTACCGGCACCATGATGCATATTTTTAATTTGATCCTCAGATAGAAAACAAGAATAATGGTGATCAAGATTCAATGTAATTTAGGGGTCTGAACAGGCAACAAAGCGTTACCTACTCATACAAACTAAAATATTTCTTTTATAGCCTAAACACAACAGATAGATAGCCTGTGTTTGGGTGTTGAAAAACTCATTTGTATAGAAGAATTAAGTACAATTAAATTCTTTCACCAAGAACTACTGGATGATTCAGACTTTCCCGGTTAAATTTGGTAAGCTTAAGGCAAATATAAAAACCCACACTTATAGCACTACTATAGGCTTACAGGGTGTTTGAAAAAGAACTCCGTATTTTCGGGAACAATTTTAATGGTGAAACATACAAAATCGTACATTTATGAATACATAGTGTGAAAGAGAATATCTTCAAGTTTTGGTTTTGTCCTAGTAAACTTCGACTTGCGCACATTAGTTGTTCTACACAGATCAAGACGATTTTCCACTTCTCGCCAGGTATTCAGCAACATTGCAGGTGTAACTCACGTAACTGATGATCCTTTATCATAAATGGTCAATGACAAGGATATCTTCAGCAAATACCACAAACTTTACATGTCCCCAAAATAAAGAGTCCAGTGGGGTCAAATCTGGGCTTCGAGATGGACAGGACAAAGGATCATTGGAGCAGTTGCGTCAGTCACACCTGAAATGTTGGCGAATACCTGGCGAGAAGTGGAAAATCGTAATGATGTGTGTAGAGCAACTAAGTTAATGGTGCGCTCGCCGAAGTTTACAAGGACAAAACCAAAAATTGAAGATATTCTCTTTCACGCTATGTATTCATAAATGTAAGATTTTGTATGTTTTACCATTAAAATTGTTCACGAAAATAGGGAGTTCTTTTTCAAACACCCAGTATACTGTGCACATAAAACACACCCAGACGTTCTGTTTTGTTTCCTGGAATTACAAAAACATTCGCACACATCAGACATATATACATACATACATATTCCACGTGGTCCTGAGTGACTGCTTGATTTGCTGTATAGGACCAGTCAACAATGTTCAGTAAGATTAATGTTCTCTTCCTCAAGGAAGGGAGATTGTCGTCAAAGAGATCAATTGAGTCAGGATTTAAGGCTAAGGCTAAGGGTGGTATGATACCTGGTCAAAGGCTGTAGGTGGAGAATGTATTGCCATAGATAAGGGGCAGATTAGAACGAGCAATTTTGTATTTTACAAAGTAAAAAAGGGATCTGAAGACATAAGTTAAGGGTCAATTAAGGGACAAGTTTACTAGCTACTAGCCAGCTAGTAAGTCGCCAGCGAGTCGGCGAGTGTGCTAGTTGACGATGACACTAAAAGCTTTCCACTAACTATCCATTCCTAGATGAGGAGCGCCCCCTGCCCTTGACAACATCTTTGGTGTCAAGCGCATAAAGAATGACATTTTCCAGAGGAATGAAATCAGAAACATCAATCGTTAACATACAGGAGAAACAGCAGGGAACAAAGTATGGACCCCTCTGTATCACACCGTAAGTGACAGAAGCAGAGGCAGATTTACATGAAATATTGGACCCCTTGCTGTGGGAATAATGTACTTCAGTAACCTTTCGTCTGTTCGACAAGTAAGATAGGTACGATCTAAGTCAGAGCCTGTTCAACAATGCCCAAGGTGGCAAAATTCTCACCGAGGGCGGGGACAGTGCATTCAAAAGCCTTGGACAACAAGGAACTAGGGCATTCAATCGATAACACAAAATTCTTGAATAATTTGATAAAAGTACTCGTATTGTTCCCTGTGCCCTGTCCAACAATTGTTCAACCTTCCATCAAGACATATGGCAACCCTAATGGGAATAAATTGATATCCCAAAAAAGCCTCAAGTCACCAGGATATTCAATCCCAGAAATCAGGGGCTGATGGCAACCCTTAGTATAACCCTTGCTAAGGACTAAAGATTCAGCATATTTTGGCCTGGTTGAGAAACAATCAGTCGGATAAAGATATATTAACACGTACCTATAAGATCCGAATGCACTAATAACTCTTTGGAAATGTTTTGTTTCCTCCTCATCATCGACTGGAGGCTTGGTTCTGCTAGGAAGTGGTTTCTCAAGCATTATATCAGATTTCTTTTTCCTGGAATACGTTTTATTCATCATTTACAACATTAAAAAAGTCTTCACCAACCCCGGGAACATTTAAAAGAATATAAATTAAATTCACGAACCAAAAACAATATTTCACGTAATGTTGCCACTTAACATAACCTAAAATTAAATGTAAAATAAAAATCAAAGAAATTAAAAATCGAAAAGTCAAAGACAGTTGGAAATGTATGTAAAACTTTTTCAAATTTGGTACTATGGTACCACTTATTATGTGTAACCGGAAGGTTCAGTCTCAAGTACAATCGTGACAGTTGCCATTTTGTCAAAATTTGGAACTTAGTAACAAAAATAAAGGTAATTGTTACTTTTCTCTCGTATTTAATTTTCCTTGGAATTTTAATTTCCAGTGAAACTAGGAGGAATGCCCTATCCCCTAACCCCTTTTCAATCTAGGGGACACGGTGGGAATTCGGGGTTTTGGGTGGGGAAAACGATCTTAATTTAGGAAATTTATTTTTCTGATGTTGGCAGCCGTGATTAGTTGTACGACAATTTGCCTCTGCTGTAGTGGCGCTCCTGGCGTCTGACAGTTGAATGACATTTCCAGAAGTTGCGCAACCCATTGATAATGTCACTCTCTGGATTGTTGTAGCAATGTTTACTTTCCAGAGACGTCGCTTGCATATGTTGCGTCATTTCATGAGTCATTGTTGTCTTCGTTCCTGACCAATCAGATGTCTCCGACAGTCATTGTTTGTTCTTCTGTCATCCAGAAACATCTGTTATGCGTCTAAAATTTATCCTTGACTCATTCGTTTTTCTCCCTTAATCTAGAATTACGTTACACGCATCTTTGAAATCCGCCACCCGTCAGTTCTCTCACGCGCGCTGTTCCGTTCGCATCGACAGAGTGGTTGAAGTGTTGAAATTGTTCATTATCAATTCTTTTGTTGTGCATAAATTTTTTTGGGCAATCAGTGCCGCTCTTGGTCGCGCCTTCGGCGCGACAGGTTTTTTCTGGAGTGAAAACTCTAGCCGAGCGATCAGGAACGCTGCGACCTCCAGTCTTGATGGTCAGGTATTTTTTGGTGTGCATAAATTAGGTGATGAGACTTTTTTGTGTTACATCTCATAATCGGTCTTAGTTGCTAGTAACATATACATAACTTCCATTTGGGGGCTCACTTTGAGAAACATGTAACTATCAATAACTCGCTAACTCTAAGTGAGCACCTGAATTGGAGACCAGTATATGTTACTACAAACCAAGACCTTTCATGCACAGTAATTTTTTTCGCAGAATTCAAATACGAGAGAAAGGTAACAATTGCGAAAATAAAACTAAATGTTTTCATGAATAAATGGAAATTATGTGTCGATATCTCACCTATTTTAAGGCATGCAAATTGTCCACATACATTTTACATGATTGAAATGAGGGAGCCATATCGCCTTTAGTCACCTTAGCATTGGCATTACCAGCTTTAACATGTTATATTGTAACGTTAAATTGACAGCTTTATTATTTATATAATTGTTCGTCTTTTATTATATTCTAATAAGTATCGCGTTGTGCCGTTACAAATAGTAATTTGTATAAGCATGCGCAACTGAGTTGAATAAACTCGCCTTCGGCTTGCTGAGTGCTCCGTCCTCAAGTCTCTTTCGCTAAGATATCGGTTATCGGTATAGTGGCTTTAAGAAGTTCTCTGTGACATAGCTGCCTTTAAAGCATAATACATCTTAATCCATAAAAAATAGTATATGCTCATAAATTTTAAAACAACAAATAAATACAAATAATGTTACAAACAGCTTTTATGTTTTAATTTTGTTGAGGATTTAATTGATTTTAAAAGCTATTTTGACTTTACATCGATGCATATATGCCAATAAGGCAGTAAGATATCTTAGGCCAAACTATAGACCTGCTGGTAATATTATATGTATGCAGGGCCAGATTTAAGCTTAGATAACATCATAGACTAACTAATGTAGTTAGTCTACGGTAAAAAAGGCGCGCACCTAGAGGAAGGCCTGCTCCACACAAAAATCACATACAAAAGCCTGAAACAAGCGAAAAAAAGGTTGCCGACCTGGGTGGGAGGGGCCCGCAACACAACCCAGTGTGGGGGCATAGAGTTCCTAAATCTGGCCCTGTATGTATGATGGCAACATGCTACAGTCCTCCTGTATTAAGTAATATAACAAAATTCTTAATGGGTTTTACAAAATACGTGAGCCTTATACAAATACACATATAAAAAGCCGGATTTAAGCATAGGCTACATAGGGGCGCACCAAGGGGCCTGCACCACACGAATACCACATACAAAAGCCTCAAACAAACTAAAAAAGGTCACAAGCTTGCTGATATGGGTGGTAAGGGCCCGAACCACCGGCTGTGCCTAGGGGCCCGCAGCTCCTAAATACGGCACTGTTTATAAGTATAAATATATGGAGAATATTTTATGGGTTAGGATGATTTAAAATACTAAAAAATGTTGTTTTTTTCGAAATAGAACACAGGAAGGAGATATCGTCTAACGGATTATAAGACCTCTAAGTATAATCCCAGAGTAACGAATCTATAAAATCCTTTGTCTGTGGTATCATGTCAAGGTTCGTAGAGCTTTCAGCCCAGGTATGATTATTTCCATAAGAGTAATATTCGCAGCAAAGATGTCTTGCGATCTCGTTCAGCTGGTGCATAAATCAACAACATAGAATAACTGATGCCAGCCTTACAGGGGATAATAATAGTACAGCTATTTTTAAATTGTCACTGGACATGAAGAATGAAAGTTTAAACCCATAATCCATTAATCTAATAATACAAATAAATCAAAACAATAATTAGTTTTATAAAATAACAGCTGATAAAATTATTTAGTTAGTTAAACAATGTTTATTTTAATTACAATGATGAGGAAAATATGGTATGCGTACGACAAATGACAAATATCGTGTTTCCAGCAACACTACAGATTGGAATGGAGATCACATGACTAAGCACACAACAATAAGTCAACAGCCATACTCTCCATTCAAAGGTAAAAGAGAAGCGGCACAGTGACACTCTGCAGTTATAAACTCATGATCACTCATCAAACACGAGCAACAAAGTGTAAAAATACATAATTCCGCGCTGCGCAGAGCAGTGCTAGGAAAACACAACTGCGTAGAGCACTGAATAGCACGGATCGCATTGCGTAATGCGCAGTCCGCACTGCGGAGTATACCCAGCAAAATTTAATTAAATGGGAGCGTTTTCCTACAACACTGCGATGCGCAACAGGACGACTCCTCCGAGAGCAGTATAGTGCGGAGTGCGGAGCGCAACAGACGTTATTTTTGGCGAATTAATTTAGTTTTAATCGTTCAATGGTGAATTTCTGGTCAAAATTACCAAATTTGCGGCTTCCGAGAATGAACTACTTATATATAGTAGCATAATGAATTGTTTAATGGCAAGTCAAAATAATAACTTGAATATGGTTTGGTAATTGAATCTAAATCAGATATACAACATTTGGAACGTAATTTACTTATGAAGCAGGATAATTTATAGAAATTTGATAACTTAGTGTTGTAAAAAGATTTATTTACTAATGAGAGAGCAACATTCGGATATTATTAATAATATTAATAAAGCTGGTTTACCGTTATCATTGCGGGGATCTCACATCTCGCAGACATAAAGAGTAATTCAGTGGAAATATAGTTTAAATAAAATATATACTGCATGGCGACAATCAAATGATCTTACTTCTAAACTGCTCTTATTTATTTGTAACGCTGCCGAACACCTCGTGGTACTTTTCAGTAAATCAACAACATATTTGTAATAAACATACTTTTATTTCAAGATACACATTGAATTTAAGGTAACAAATTTATTAAGTTAATTAGAGTCACACAGTTAAAATTTGGAAACGGCTAATTAATAATTAGACAGGGAAAGGTAGGCACGACGCGTGCTGATTTCAGCGTAATTTTTGGGGACTGAGGCAGATGCCTTCTCCTCGCTTCCCGACGCTGAGTCCCTTCAACCAATCACAGGCGAGCAGCGCGTGACGTCACAGGAGCCTTCCTGCTTAGTGCTGCTTCCGAACGATTCATTTGTCGTTTTCAAAACTATCAAGCACCGAGTCTGTGCGCCTGGGGCCTGGACGAGCATCAGAACTGCTGATGCTTGCGCATTCCTAGCTGACGCCGACATCCAGCCAGCCTCTGGGTGCGTCGGAGTTGAGATTAACTTGGAGTAAATATTCTAGCGTCTAGTGGTTAATTTATATTTTGTACCAGCCAACTCCTCAACATAAAATATGACTATGGAGAGTACCGTTCCTTACTTCCAGTTATTGATTTTAGTGAAGGTATGAATTTAATTAGTAGGAACGGCAAACTGTAATTATTCGATTACGGTGTTATAATTATGGCGTTTATTAGTCTAGGGATTTTGGGCCGTCACACTCCTCTCCCCCTTAGACCATGCTGCCCCCAGCATGAGGTAACAGAAAATTGCCCAAGTCCAGTTTCTTACAACTTCTGGACAGTAAATCTCTGTCTACCGTTGGCTGGTCGTTGATCACAGAACTGCTAACTCCGGACAGCTAACCTCAACTCTCTGCAAAATTTACTCAGTTTGAAAAAAAATGTTTATTTTATTAAAGAAAAATTCCATTTGACGCCGGGTTGCATTTGTCTCTCCCTTTACAAAGGCTCAACAGAGATTTCAAGAGTCAAAATTCAAAAGTCACAAGCAAAACAACACTTTTGGAAAAAGTAAAATTTATCATAACAAAGGAAATACAAGTTACCTCACATGGAACATATCACAAAGTCAAAAGTTGCCCAAAGTTAAACACACAAAAAAAACGAACATAATCCAATCAAGCAAATCATCACAGCATTACAAAATGGCATTGTTTGCTACTATATTCATCATCTTAGCCAGCTATCGGCAAAGTAAAAATTCAGTATTCCTTTGGAAATTTTAGAACGCTACTTGCCCGCTATATGGTTAAGCCGCACGGGTTTTCACTTATGGCCGGGTTTCACACTGTTACCCCTCTGCAATATTCTAGTGCAAATGTCACATTCTAACATAAAAAGATTTAACACTATCCCCTCAGACTCTTCCCACAGGCGACAGTGTCTAGACTACTTGACTCGCCTACACATGTTAAAATAGCCAAGTGATAAAATAGTATACCCCAAACAAGGGCCGACAGATTGCTGAACCGCTCTACCACCTACAGGAAGGGCCTCCACGGAGGCCATAGATTGGTTTACGATTGCATTGTAGTTTTGTTTGATTGTTTATTGATTAAAGAGAAAAAAGGAACCTTCTCAACGCAGGAGAAGAGGGGAACCTGTTGGAAAACCGAGATATTCCTATTGAAAAGAAGCAGAAATGGCAACTAAGCAACAAAGCCGACAAATACTCAACAACAAAGAAGAAGACCGGGCAGCGCGCACCGCTGGTGCCAAAATCCAGTCGTTCCCCTTTCTGAGTCGGGGGGGCCTGGATTCAAAGTCTAGTCATTCCCCCTTCCACTCGCTCCTCCACCGCGATGGCAAGCGTGGTGGCCTTCTCCAAACAATGCGAGTTGCCAACCCCGCATTCTATATCCCATTAGCGTGTCAATGAGCTGGAGTTCAGCCCCAATATCCGTTTTGGAAAAGGAAACAGAATCCCATTAGACAGAATTTACATGGTAGTGCGCGCTGACACTAGCCTCGGTGGCGGTGTAACAACCTTATACAGACCGGTAGACCTGCCAGTGAGTTTATGAAGTTGAATTTTGATAGGTTTCAGTTTTGGTTCACTGTACACCACCGAACATTGTGGATGGAAACGAATAATTACAAAACAATTATTTTCGGTACAAAATGGCTTTCACTCGGGCCTCCGTAGGTCAGTCACCCCTACGGTATGACTAGTCTACCTGTCTCCCTACCACTGGCCAACAGTTCGGCCCGCATTTTTGACACATAGTACTACAAAACGGACTATCCTCTCAGTATTTCCCATTGAAGACAATACCTAATACTACTTAATCGCAAAGTTACAACTCACATAATCAATGAAACTCTCCTACTACCCGATACTGCTGTAGAACGATATTCCCACAAAACAGGCACAACTCATATCGGCCTCAGTCTTTCCCAAAACTCCCACAGTGAAACTTATTTTATCAAAATGGAAAACACAGCAAGAGTATAACAAAATGTATCGTGATTCTACGTTGGGACTGAGGCACCACTTACAATCTAAAGTACACATCAGTATACCCATTATATACGTAAAAAAATAAAAAATAGCTCCGAAAGTTAGTTAATTAAACAACGATATGTTTTGGGGGTGGATATCCCGCCAACCACTAGAGGCTCAGACGCCAGAAGAGACTGTCCTTGCGCTCTAGTGATGCTTGGGAGCCGTTATACTGTAAACTCGGTGGCTACCTTGTCGCATCTACATCTACAAACCGTTCTGAGACTTGCTCAACAGGCACGGGGGACTTTAAATTGTTACACAATTTCGTTACTCCACCTCCACGGGAGTATCGCTTGTGTCGCTTGGACACAACACATTGAAACTACTCACAACCTTTAACTAAAACTAATACTTAGACCACCGCTTGGTTCTTAATGGATCGTGCGTCTAAATCGCCTCGCCCTGGCCAGTGAATTCTTTACCCTTCTTGGGATATGCTACTGGTGTTGGTTGGATTATGCCAAAGAATAAAAAAAACATGTCATTACCAGTCTACATCTATTACACAAATTATCGAAAACACATTACAACACATATCGGGACACAAAAATCATCGATAATAACACAATAATCGGAGGGGGATTGCAATCCAGTCCTTCCGCATCACGTTCCCACGGTGCCAAGTTCAGAGATACTCGTGCCATCACAACACGATCCCTTGCTCCTCCGCAGCGTAGTACACAACGTCTCGAACGCAGTCGAAAGTATATTCCTTAACTACTCTTCACTTACTGAAAGTGTCCCGGGCACGTAAGTCACTCCTCGTCACATGTTACCGCACGGTCAGCTTGACATTAGCTGCACTCGTGGAACTGTCGTGCTCTGCTTCCAGTGCACGTTCTGCTACCGGTTCAACAGGGGGTACCATATCTCCGAAGTTTTGAAGTGGCGACTCTGTCTGCACAGCCTGCGGGCGCTGTACGTGGCTTCCCAGGGCGACACGGAGCAGGGCGGCAACTCGTACTCTCCACCTTAACATAAGAACGACAACAATTACCGTCACAACCAAAGACGTACCTCCAAATTTTGCATACCTAATCACTGTGCGCCGACGATAGTGGGACCAAAGCTGGTGGTTCGTGCCCTCCAAGGAGTATTCCTTGACACTTAGGGTGCCCAGCTGATCATCTAGTCCCTGCAGGACCTTCAAAGTTTCTTTCAAATCTTGCACCAACAAACTCTGATCGTTGCAACTGTACATCCCCTCAACCACAGGGAAAACCATTTTTCCAAAGTCGCTGGAATACAAAGAGCTGCCGATAATTCGGGCAGTCACCCTATATCCGTCAGCGATCAAATCAAACCGATCTCGATTGGGGATCTCGCCCACTCTTTTCAAGGTTATTGTATACTAACGTTCAGTACAGATTCACGTTCGAAGCAATTCAGTACTACCTTTGTTTCTTCGGAAGTGGTATAGAGCTAGCGAGTTGGGGTTCTAGTTAGAACTGGGGATTTTAGACCCGATATTAATTTTCGAGTACACAAAGCTATTTATTCTTTTAACAATAGCTCAACTGCGCAGTTTGGGCGTTTTTGCATGTTCCACAACAAGTCGGACAAAGGGCACACTGATAGTTGGTCAAATTTGCATCCCCTAATATAGTGTTCGAGTGAATAGACAGAATAGGATTGTCTGTCATTGCTAACCATTAATTTTTGGTCCTCCACTTCCCATTTTCCGTCTTTTAAGTGAGGTGTCGAAAACAGTGTAAGCTATTACATTGAAAATTTCATACACTTGATTGTCATTTTTCAAGGGTAGCCTGATGAGCACCCTTAACTGAGTTGCCGTGGCATATGGCATAACTATTGCTAATTTATAAAAACTATGAAGGTTTCCTAATTTTACATCCAGAAACGACTTTGCAGGAAGGGATTATACACTTTCCACAGATTTCAACACCTCTAGATATTAGTGGGGAGGTAAAAGGTTGCTAGTCATCCTTCTAGCGGCAAAATCTTCTACTGCCTGGTAGAGCCTGGTCATTCTTTGAACGGCCAAATTAATTGCGTTCTTAACCTCTGAAAGAGCTGAGTTTAATTTCAAGTATTGAAAAAGGGTTTTAAGCTGATTAGTGTAAATTAATTCTCTTATGTAATTCTGAGCCATATTTTCATGCATTACCTGATTATATACTTTTAAGGTGGAAATGAACTAATTTATCGTCTTTGAATGATTTGAAATTTCGGATTGCATTTTGCCTAGAACAGTTAACTGGTCTTTAGAATCATGAAAAATCTCATTCGTAATTCTAGTTACTGCATCCATTCTATCGTCAATAACCTCCAAAAATATACTGGTTAAGGTTCAAAAAAGAAACTTAAGGACATGACCTCTGGCGTCCACCAGACCACGCCTACGTCACTCGTCCCTCGTCTTACCTACGTAGTCAGCAAACCAACATATTCATACCGAAAGCTTACTTCTAGCCCTTGCACTGGAGAGTGCATGCTGATGTTCCGCATGGTGAGATCTTGGAATAACTCATTGAACTAACCTCTTACCTTTTCAAACAGTATACTTAGATTTCAGTTTTCCTCCTCCACTTCGGTCAGATTGTACTGGAGCGCCACGGTCCAGTAGCTGTCTGTGAGCAGAACGTCTCCTTCCTTCTCGAAGATGACCCTGGTGGAAGCTGAGGGCACCACCCAGGATGTACAAAATGCCTAAACGGCCTACAACAAAGAAATTCATGACATAATATGGTATAGAAAATTTGATATGACACTATCCCCAGGCTACATAGCGACTAACCACTACTCGCACTCTACTATGAAGCTTTTCAAAAATCGAACAAAGTCCCTCAACCTCGCGGGTTCTCACCTGCTTCGCTTTGGTCGTCCGGCAGCTGAGGGTCCGGCTACCACCACTGGGGTGTTCGGAGCGCCTCCCTGCTTATCTTTTACAATCTCCTCTGGGTCCTTTGGAGCACTGTTTACCAATTCCACATCACAGGGGCGCTGTTTGTCCTGTTTCTTTTGCGGCTCGGCCGAGAGTCGCGGACGATCGCTACACGGTTTGTTCCGATTCACGTGCACTACGACTTCTCGTTTCCGGATTCTTAAAACTACATTTTGTGGCGAGGTCACTTTCACAATTTGGTATGGCTCTTTCCACAACTTCGACAATTTATTTACACGATGACGACCTATACTCGGTACGTGCAACAGGACAAATTGTCCTTCACGGAATTCTGGGCCTTGGCTCTCTCGTAGTATTGACGTTCAATTGGCCACTGGCCGCGGCTTTCCGCTTCGCAGTTACCTCGTAAGCTTCTTTGAGCTCCTCCCAGAGGGCTTCGATGTGGTTGTTAAAAATGTCTGTCTCAACGGTGATGGCCAGGTCCGCTTTCATTCGGACCTCCATCTTTCGTCTGAAGACCAGCTCATACGGGGAATAGCCCGTACTCTCATGACCCTGTGAGTTGTAAGCCATCGAAACATAGGGTAGGTATTAATTCCCATTGGTTTGATTTCGGTTAACGAAATGGATCTTCCTAACGTACAAGAACCTGCACAAGTGCTTAATTAAGTCGGAAGTAAAGTTGGCTCCTTGATCGGTTACCAACGACTTAGGTAACGACTTAGGCTATACTTGGCTATCACTCTCTGAACCAACACTCGAACAACGCTCTCAGCGGTCTGGTCCGGCAAGGGAATAAACTCACAATACCTCGAAAAGTGGTCCATGACACTCAGAAGGAAGACGTTATGGAATTCGGTAGTAGGCAGAGGATCAACTATGTCCGCTGCTATTACCTCAAAGGGCTCATGGGGTTCATTGAAAATTTCCCCCAGAGGCACTTTTGTTTTGCCATAATTGGTGCGCTGGCTACAGCTACGCAGTTCTAACATAATCCATGACATCCTTTTCCATTTCCTTCCACCAAAATGTCTGCTTTACCCGGTTTAGCGTTATTGCTACCCCGGCGTGTCCGGCGGTATGCAAATCATGACTCAGCCCAATTATTTCTGGTACTAGGGAAGCCGGTACTACGATTTTCTTTTCACCTGAACTTAAACGGTATAGGATCTTTTCGGGGCTCATCCGGAAGCTATTGGCTTGCTTCAGACATTGCACGACGGAGTCTTCGCGTTGACGCGATCTGAGCATGTTAAGGTCAATGAAAGGGAGTACATCAAAAAAGGGGGGACTGCGCATACTGCTCGACTAAGCCCATCCGCATTTGTGTGTTTCTTTCCGGCCTTGTGTTCTACCGTGAAACCAAACTCAGCTAATCGCAGTGACCATCTCGTCAGCCTGCTGCTAGGGTCTTTAGGCGAGAGCATCCATTTTAGAGCGGCGTGATCTGTGATAACTTTAAAAGGGCGACCTTACAAGTAGGATCTAAAGTACTTAGTTTTCCAGACCAAACTAAGCAATTCACGCTCAGTTGTCGAGTAATTTTTCTCGGCTGGAAAAAGGGTTCTGGGACAATACGCTACAGGATGTTCTTGACTATCTACCTCTTGTGAGAGGACCGCACCAAGGGCAAAAGTACTCCCGTCAGTGGCCAGGATAAACGGCTTACTGAAGTCAGGGTATACCAGCACAGGTGCTGAGGCGAGAGCATCCATTTTAGAGCGGCGTGATCTGTGATAACTTTAAAAGGGCGACCTAACAAGTAGGATCTAAAGTACTTAGTTTTCCAGACCAAACTAAGCAATTCACGCTCAGTTGTCGAGTAACTTTTCTTGGCTGGAAAAAGGGTTCTGGGACAATACGCTACAGGATGTTCTTGACTATCTACCTCTTGTGAGAGGACTGCACCAAGGGCAAAAGTACTCCCGTCAGTGGCCAGGATAAACGGCTTACTGAAGTCAGGGTATACCAGCACAGGTGCTGATATCAGTTTTTGATTTAATTGATCAAAAGCCTCCTGACACGATGATGTCCACGAAAACTTATGTCCCTGCTTGGTCAACTCAAACAATGGTCGTCCAATAGTGGAAAATCTGTCAATAAAGTGGCGATAATAACCAGCAACTCCAAAAAACGATCTTACTTCGGTCACGGTTTTTGGCACCGGAAAGTCTCGCACTGCCTTGATCTTTCCAGAGTCAGGTTCTACCCCCTTTTTGGTGATCACGTGGCCGAAATAATTTACTTCATTGACCACAAAGTTACACTTAATAAGCTGTACCGTTAAATTTACGCCCTTTACTTTCGTGAATACCTCCTGGATGGCTTCTAGGTGAGACAAGTCTTTGGAAAACGACATAATATCGTCCAAGCCAAGAGGAGGCATTACTCTCCTTTCAAGCCCATCAAAACTGAATGCATCAGTTGTTGAAACGTTGCTGGAGCAGTGCTTAAACCAAATGGCATGCACTGATATTCGTTTTGTCTTCCCGGTACGTTAAAAGCGGGTTTCGACCGATTTCCTTCGTCCACTTGAATCTGATGATACCCTGATCGAAGGTCTAGGGTTATGAACTTTTGGCAGCCTCCCAGTGAATCTAGGGTTTCCGTGATATTGGGGAGGGGGTACACGTCAGTGGTGGTTACGGCGTTCAACCCTCTGTGGTCAACACAAAATCTTAGTTTAGGGGTGCCATCAGGGGATTTCTTGGGTACCAGTACCACGGAAGAGACCCACTCGCTCTGACTTGGAATAATGATACCCTCGTCTTGCTGATCTTTGATCAAACCTCCAATCAATGCCTTCTGGTTGTATGGCACGCAGTAAGCTTTCTTTTAGATGGGTGCTGCATCCCCAGTACGTATGACGTGCTTGACTGCCGAGGTGCAGCCTAGAGGTTGGTCTTCGCTATGAGCAAGCACACTATTGAATTCAATGAGAGTGGATTTCACAAGGTCTCGCTCCTGGTTATGAAGGTGCTTGAGTTTCTCATCCAAGCTTCATCAGAACGGATTACCATCCCTACCCTCACTTGTGGCTTTCGATAATTTCGAAGTGCTATTTTACGTACGATAGAGGCCAATTTTAAATTTCCTTGCTCGTTAGGATGTAATCCATGATTCTTGTACAACTTCCGGTTCAACTCTCCCTTTAGGTCTAGAAAATCAATCGCTCATCTTTTCTGCTTGGTTAAATCTTGAACTATGGCCTTAAGTAGGCCATTTACGTCGCTAAGTTCAGACTTAAGGAACTGATCATACCGATCAAAAATCGATAGAACTGTTATCCTAGCCCTCCATTCCCCGGCAGGGTGACAAAAGCCTGCTGCTAAGCTAATGGGTACGACGCAGATTTATCAACGTCATTGGTCCCTCCTACAATAATCACGGAATCATCCTCGTTCAAGCTATTAACTAAATTTCCTAGTTTTGATGTTACTTGTTTTAACTTCCCGTTAGGCATGAATAAGACTTCTACTTCGATGTTTCCGGACAATCTATCCGATAGTATCTCCTGCAAACCACGACCGTGGCTATGAGCCAAAATCAATAACTTCTGACGCTAAGGACCTACTTCCTCAAGTGAGATGAGGTCGCTGTCAAGCGTCCCTAGTTTCAGGTTCTTAGGCAAAGTTAGCTCCTCAGCATTCACGTTTACGGCCTTAACCCAACAACGATTTTTTGTACACATGTCAGTGTCCGAGCAAGATAAACGCCGTGCATGATGAAATTGCTTGGTTCGATTACTAATTCAGTGCCCTCTAATTCGTCCGATCCGGTGGTCAAGCGACTAGTTATGACTTGAATAATCTTTTCGCAGCGAGGCGGAATTTTGACATTACTACAGCAGTAGACATAACGCTGCAACGTCGGCTGTAAAGAGCCATTAGACGGACGGTTGGGGTTCGGCACGGTTTTCCTTTTCCTAATACGGTTCAACCAAATTTATTTCCCAAATAACCAGAGCACACCTCGTTCTACGCTTATCTCCCAATTTCCCTGACCAAAAATGTCACAGCCTAACACCGCTAGATATCCTTTTGGTAGGTTCCCCACAACAAAATCTCCCGACACTTGAACTCTCGATTTCAAAGTTATAGAAATGCGCAGCCGACCATAGGTTTTGAGCGTTTTCCCAGAAATGCCTTTCAATACCACGTTCGATTTTACGAGGGGAGAGGAGGAGGCTCCCCGCTTCAATAGGGACACCTGCGCTCCTGAATCAATCAAGACTTTTCCCTCCACATTTCAATATGGCCTATCGCGACTAATTCGTCAACAAGTTCCCGGACTAATAGCACTGTCCGTATCTCCAGCTATGCGGTGACGTTCTCTTTTGTATTGGTCCTAATCGTCGCCTGTCTTAGTCACTTTGAGGTAGCTTCTTCTATTTTCTGGGTGTCGTGATGGCGGTCCCACTTACCCCGGCCTCGTTTCTCGAACGAGGGCCACTTGGGTTGAGCCTAACTCGACAGACGCGCTGTATGCGGCCCACTTTATTGCATCACCAGCGTATCATCCGATTAGTGGGTGCATCCCTTTTATTCCTACAGTCTCGAGACAAATTTCCTGTCGCATGACAGTTGAAGCACGTGATATCCGTAGTATCGGCTGTTTGGAAATCCCTGCGTTCCAGCACGGCACGGGTGTTACCCTGGTTCGTCGCGCAACGCGGAGCAGTGTTGTACGCTATGTCAAGTTCGAGTACTGCCACGTTGGCTGCGGCACCACGCGTAGCAACGGAGCGAAGGCGTCCCGCTTCCACCTTTCTGCCCATTGCTCGCAATTGTTCAATCGATTGCACATCGAACAGAGTAAACCGATCCTGCAACTATGGGTGGAGGTTGTGAAGTAATTGTTTCAACTTTACTTCTTCCGACACATTCGAGGAAAGACTACCATACAGGCCCTCCATCGCGGTGATAAATAGGTCGATGGGTTCTGTTTCAGCTTGAACACGGTTAAAAATTTCTTGCTGCAAGTATATATCGTGGTCAGGATGTTGAAAGACTAATTCCATATCCTTGCACAACTGTTCTCAGTTACCGAGGTGGCCTATCGTGGATCGAAACCACGTTAGGGCAGACCCAGTGAACAGGTCCTCTGCCGACTCAAAGAGTTCTGCCATAGTGACTCCTCAAGCCATACGTAGCTCTTCTACCCTCTGCAGAAACGCTCCTACACTCTGCTACTGACCGTCAAATTGAAGTCCCCATTTGTAGACCGGTACACCCCTAGTGCGTGATGGTTAGGCTTGCGACGGTGGTACGACGTCAACATTCAAGGGCGGGTTGCGCGGGTCAGGCTGAAATGCATTTAACCCCCCCATATTGGCTAGACTCGTTACTATTGTAGAGGGACCACTAGGTGGCGGTGCCTGCGATACTACTGGTTCGTCAGGGGGCCGATTAGCTTCTGGAGTTACCGGATTACTTTTTGCTGAGGCTAATGCTAGTCTTTTTTTTATTTGGCTGCGTCGCACAATACTTTAGCCCTATCTAGTAACACCTGGTGACGTTGCGCTACCGTGTTGTCACCCGTTGCCCCTACTGGGATACGTTGCACCCAAAGGTAGCTGTGCTAGAACCGAGTTTGAAGGCGTTGGCCTTCGGTATCCGTGTAGTTCCCGTCATATTCGTTCGCGGCTGTAGTAAACGCGTTGCATTTATCCTTACAGACTTGCAGTTCTTCTTCAGCATCCAAGGAAGCTAGCACAGTACGATCGATCGGTGTATGAAATTTGAAACATTTGGTCAATAGTTTTCTTAAGTCGTCAGCACTACCGGTGATCGACTGTCCGCCAATTTTTAATTCGTATAGATTTTCCTCCTTATTTAAGAAGTAGGCGCCCAAGGTGTAGGCCGAAACGAGATTACAAAGGGAGAACGAACAATACATCCACTAAGTCAAGTAACCGGCTAAATCCACACACGTTGTCTATTTTCAAAGAAAATTTCAAAAATAATTTAAAGTCCCGACTTAAAGTTCAATAAAGTACACTTAAACCCCGGAATGCAATTACTCTAAGTCCCAACACGGTGAATTATTAAATTAAAATCGCCCATTAATTCCCCGAAAGTTCACAAGTAGTTTGTAGTATTCAGTAACTTTTTTTGAAAATCCGGGTAAGTCCGTAGCTCAAAATATACAATAAATTTCAAAAATATTCTTTAACTCTCATTTCCCCACTACTATGATGGTCCATGTTGATTATTTCTAAGTCCCAATTAATTTCCCTAAGATGTCGCAGCACGCCCTTTTATCCCTACTAATATTTTGTTTTCGGCGAAAAATGTCAAAGTTCTAATTGACTTAATTTCTATGGTGGATCAAATGCACTGGTATCTTTTGACCTGACACAGGAAATTGGCCAGAAAATCGACATTAATTTTTATTAGTTTGTAATATTTTTTCCAATCAATTGATTCTTAACTATTGGCCTATTTACAATGACGCCCGGATTAATTCCAACGCATTTATAGATTCACCACTTAAAGATACAACCCAAAGTTAATCACACATGCAAATAAAGTTAGGTTAAATTAGAAAGCTTTTATTCTGAGGTTATTATAATTAGTAAATCCTACAAACACTCGTTCTTGAACAATGCCAATGTTAAGGCAACTAAATAAAAATATAACTTGCTTCAGATCTAATTACTCCATTTCTTAATAACAACACGTGTGGAAGTAGTGGTGAAATGGCAAAGAGGCATACTAATCGGCGCTTTTTCCCCATGTTATTCTTATGGGGATCAGTTTTTGCACCGACACCCGATCCCGCCCTACACAAGTTTCCTTGTTGGCCTATATTAATACCCAACCCTTGCCTATATTAAATATATTGTCCCCATCCCTCCTCTATATTTTTTAAAATTTTCAAAAACTATCTCTGGTGTGTTTTGTGTCCTTGGATGTGTTATTGGTGTTTTAATAAATTCCCCCAAATTAAAAATACTGCCGCCAACTTCTTGATTTAAAATTTGGATGATTGTCGTAGTGTTTTAATAAATTCCAACTACAATCGAACTGCCAACTGATTAATTAAAACACGCAACAATCCGCACCACTGCTTGCACACGCAACGATCCGCATCGCTGCCCACCATGACGCCACAGCACACGCAACAATCCACCGCTCACTGACACACTGACATACTAACACACTAAAGTCGGTCATGTGCAAGCACGCGTCACATTGACCAGAATTTCCACTTACCATAGAGGCAATTTCCTCGTTGAAAGTCCAGCCAACGTGAGGTAATTTCCTGGTTAAATTGAAAAATCCAGCCTCTCGACGTGTATATAAGGAGCCACCGACAAGACACAGCACTATTGTTCTACAAGACCAGTGACACGACATCTCACCACCGACACCTCACCACCCGCACAGGATGACGTCACCACACCGGACTCCTCACGGCTCTCACCTCTCCACCGGACGTCTCGGCGCCACGGCCTCTCCACCTCTCACACCCAGGACTTCGGTTAGCTGGGAGTGTTAGCGACGGTAGTTGTAGCTAAGGTGGGACAATCAAAACTGTTAATCCATCCGAAAATTGTGAAATAGCCTAATATTTGTAAATCTCCAATTCACCATTTCCAAATTTTAAGGTTTCCATATTTAAATATCCATTTGTAAATCATATTTCGAATGTGACTGCATTTCGAATATGAACTCTCGTAAACTTGTAAAATATAATTTAAAAACCGTTGTTAAATAATTTTTGTCTAATTTAAAAAATGGTAATTTTTGTTTATAAAAAACAGAGTAATGTCATCTCAAAATTTATTTACATCGAACATGTTGTCCTGTGCGATGTGCTCCGCGCCCTGCTCCAACAGAAGCAATTTAATCAGACACTATCGTAACATTCACAAAGTTATTCCTAAAATTTGTAAAAAATGCCATCAAATATTTGATAATAACAATCATTTTAAAGCGCATATGCTTAATAACCACAATACTTGTAATGTGTGTAAGAGAGTCATCACTCGGAACAAACCCCGCCACCACCTACGATGTGACAAACGACCTTACAAGTTGTATATTTTTAACGGTGAATCTGTGGAAGTATTAGACACCCTTCAATCTTGTCCCCTACCTATCAAATGGATTCTTATTAGGAGGGTAAAGTTCATCAAACACTCGGTGGACAATAATGGTGATTTAATCACTGACAAAGAATGTATTGCTGATTTTCGAAGTTTAACTAATTTATCAATTGAGAAAGCACAATTAAAGACTCAAATTAAAGAAGCACTTTTTAAGATCGATACCTCCATGCACAAGTATCAAGCCCAAGGCAGTGGATGGATATATGACCATACTAAATACTGGCAGCTGCATGTTTACAAGTATAAACCCCTAACTCCCAACTCATACATACCCACACCAGAAAATATAAAATCAAAACACGCTGTTTTAAATATTAAAAACAGTGATAATAAATGTTTCGTGTGGAGTGTTTTAGCAAGCTTGAATCCAAGGAATAGTAAAGAAAATGCAAATCGAGTATTTTACTACGAACCCCACATAGGCCAGTTGAATATGTCAAATATAAAATATCCCGTAAAAATATCCGACATTGATAAATTTGAAAAACAAAACAACATAAGTGTTAACGTATATGGAATTGAAGGACAATTAATATATCCGCTGAGAATAACTAAACTAAATAGTAATACGCACGTCAACCTGCTGCTTCTACAACAAGGTCGGAAATCACATTACTGTTTAATTCGTGATTTTGATAAGTTAATGCTACGGTCTACAAAACACGACCACAAGAAATATTTTTGCAAGTTCTGTTTGCAACATTTTTGCACCAAAGATATATTGGAACGTCACACAACATATTGTAAAACCTTTGATGCCCAAAGAGTACAAATGTCTAAAAAAGATACACTACAATTTACGAATTACAAATATCAACTTAAAGCTCCCTTTGTGATTTATGCAGATTTCGAATGTTTTATAAACTGTGGCAAACACACGCCTTCTGGATTTGCTTATGTTGTGGTGAGAGATTCTAACATTATTTACGAAGAGTTGTACAGCGGTGAAAATGTGATGGATGTGTTTTTCGAAAAGTTATTTAAAACTTATGACTTTATTAAAAGTCAGATGGGAGTATATGTTCCCCTTGTAATGACTCCAGAGCAAGAGATGTTATTCCAAAACTCTACACACTGCCACATATTCCAACAACTGTTACTGTGTGATAAAGTGCGCGACCACTGCCACCTAACAGGCGAGTTCAGGGGGCCCTCCCACAACTCTTGCAATTTAAACTATAAAGTAACCAAGAAAATTCCAGTATTCTTCCACAATCTTAAAAACTATGACGGTCATTTAATAATGCAACACTTGGGAAAATTCAATCGCAAATTGAATTGCATAGCCAAAGACATGGAAAAGTATATTTCGTTCTCTGTTGATGATTTGGTATTTTTGGATTCCTACAACTTTCTGTCTCTTCCCTTAAGCAAATTAGCTTCCAATTTAAATACGTTTAGATTTATAGACAATCCACTACTACAATGTAAGGGCGAATTTCCGTACGAATACATGACAGGACCAGAAAAGTTTTTAGAGCCCCTCCCACCCATAGAGGCATTTTACAGCAGTCTAACTAAAGAATGTATATCTCCTGCACAATATGAACATGCTAAAAACGTATGGAATCATTTTAATATAAAGAATTTAAAAGAATATCACGATTTATACCTTAAAACAGATGTGTTGTTATTGGCTGATGTGTTTGAGACATTTAGGGACTTGTGTTTAAAGGATTATAAACTCGACCCTGTCCACATGTACTCACTGCCCGGACTAACATGGGAGGCGTGTCTTAGAATGACCGGCATAAAATTAGAATTATTTCAAGACGTTGACATGCATTTGTTTATAGAACATGCCATTAGAGGCGGCGTAAGTATGATTTCCACGCGCCACGCTAAAGCCAATAATAAGTACATGGGCGAACATTATGACCCAAATCAAGAAAGCACCTATCTTGTATACTTAGACTGCAACTCGCTATACTCTACAGCAATGTGCGAGTCGTTGCCCGTTGATGGCTTTAGATGGACAAATGAGAAAGATTATAAATACAATCAAAATGAAAACTTTGGATTTATTTTGGAAGTTGATTTAAAATACGATAAAAGTTTACACGATTTGCATAATGACTACCCGCTCGCACCAGAAAAAATGAATGGAAAATTAATACCAAATTTAAATGACAAAACCAAATATATTTTACATTATAAAGCACTAAAAAAATACGAAGAACTGGGTTTGGTAGTTACAAAATACCACAGAATTTTAAAATTCAGACAATCAAAATGGCTCGCGCCCTATATTAATTTTAATATTGAAAAGCGACAAAAAGCTAAACACGATTTTGAAAAAGACTTTTACAAACTGTTAAATAACAGTCTCTTTGGTCGAACAATTATGAACCAACGCAAGTTTCGTGATATACATCTTGTAGACGAGTCTAAGTTAACAAAGTATGTTACAAAGCCAAGGTTTGACTGTAGCAAAATGTTCGATAACAAGTTGCATGCTGTGCATTTAAATAAATTAATTGTAAAGTTTGATAAACCAATATATTTAGGAATGACCATTTTGGATATCAGTAAAGTAATAATGTATGATTTCCACTATAATTATATGTCAAAATTTAAGAATAAAAAGTTCTTAATGACAGACACAGACAGCCTTGTTTATTCTATAGTAACAGAGGACTTTTACAAGGAAATACAAAGTGACTTGGACTGTTTTGACACCTCTGCATATAGTAAAGATCATTTCTTATACTCTGATAAAAATAAAAAAGTTACGGGCAAGTTTAAAGACGAATTAAATGGTCAAATTATGTATGAATATTGTGGTTTAAGGCCAAAATTATACTCTTTCATTCCTTTACAATGGTTATACGAAAAAGAAAATCAAAATGAGCTAGAGGTTAAAAAGGCAAAGGGAGCTGACAACGCCACAGTTAAACATCTCTTAAGACACCAACATTACTTACACTGTCTTGCAACCGGGGAAGATTACTATGAGAATGTTACAAGAATTAAATCCACAAACCACCATCTTCAAACATTAACGATGAACAAAAAGGTACTCTCTTTTGATGACGACAAGAGGTTTATTCTGGATGGCATCAACACTCTTGCCCTCGGTCATTATAAAATTGGTCAAACATAAATCTATATTTCCCATTATTCTTTGGCCTTTCCTTGTCTATTACAAAAAAGCCATATTTAGACCTGTCCCAGCATTGATGGCAGAGATTTCTAAATTGGTTAAATGAAAAATCATTTCCCACATGATTGTTATACACATGTTTTAAATTTAAATCGTCTTGTTTAAATAATATTAGGAAATTAACATTGTCACGTAAATGTTTGTTTACTTTACTGTAAGATTGACACAAGTAAAAACTGTTAATATTTTTGTGTCTGCCCATTGAGAAAAATTGTGTGATATTTGGACTATTTATGTCGTCAAATACAACTATTGAGTGTGATTCTACATCATTTGGTGTGATTTCACAGTTTGAATATGTGTGTAATTTAACTTCATCACACAGACGGAATATTTCAATTATTTTTTATATTTTTCTTGTTCTAAAGATTTGGATATTATATATAAATTTGTAAACTTTAATCCTTGTTTTTTTACAATTAAGTTATAAATTACAACAGTCTTCCCCGAACCACTGGGCCCTATTATAAGACAGCGAATATTATTAGGAAATAGACCCAACTTCTTTGGTGTATTTTCTTTATGTGCTATTTTAAATTTGTTCTTTTGTTGAATAAATGACATTTTTTATATAATAAAAATGGTGTATTTTCTTTATGTGCTATTTTAATTTGTTCTTTTGTTGAATAAATGACATTTTTTATATAATAAAAATGGCAAAGAGAAAGTGTAAAAAGGACCAAGGTAAGGGATTATTCTTAAAGCCATATAGAGGCCGTGGCTTGTTAAATACCCTTATAAACAACCTTCCTTTCCCTCTCCACATGCCGTCGTATGTGTGGTGCGGACCTGGAACTAACGTGCGTGAAAATTTAGCCAGAAATGTACCTCCAAAAAATAAGCTAGACTCTTATTGTAAAGAACACGACATATTCTACATGAATAATCCTGATACAGCCGCCCGGAACAAGGCAGATATGAGATTAGCGGACCAGGCTTGGACTAGGGTTTCGGCAAAGGACGCCAGTCTGGCCGAAAAAGCAGCAGCTTATGCAGTGACAAATTTGATGAAGGCCAAGGCAAAAATGGGAATGGGATTAAAATTTAATAAAAAAGATGGACAACTTTCAGCTGTTAGAGGCAGCAAGAGACGTGCCTCACTTTCGAGGAGTGTACCTAAAAAACGAGCTAAGAAAACAGAGGCCAAAAGTAAGAGAATGTGGAATTATTAATTTAGACAGTGACAGGGGCACACATTGGACAGCATATCGTAAAAATAAAGATGTTGTAATATATTTTGACCCTTTCGGAATACAGCCTCCAAAAGAGGTAATTGAATATTTTGTACCATCTAAAATCTACTATACAACTGATCAAATACAAGATTTAAACAGTTCCATTTGTGGAATTTTATGTTTATCATTTCTGAAAAATTTTAGTTTATAAAAATGGATTCATTTACTATAACATTTACGGGTACAGAGCCAGAGTTGAAGTCTGTGTTCTTTCCTCCTATGGAATTAAATGGTGATTATGTAATTGGACTGGTAGATTTTCAAAGTTATAATTCTATATTTAATGTTAAAAAACCTCTAAATACTTTGACATATTACAAAATGCACAAAATTACAACCCCAAAAGGGGAGGTCACAATTGACGAATTAAACCGGGCATTAGATGGTAAAGTTGAAGTTATTATACAAAATAAAGTAGCATTAATTAATACAAAAGTCAAACTTATATTTTACAAAGGGCTAGTTCCAAAATTAAATAAACTTAAAGACACAAAATTAACTATAGACGAGGGTGAGGATGTGTATTATTACGATCACAAAGCCGCAAATGTAATTGAAATTGCTGAAGGTACATACGAAGTGTTTGAGCTTGCGAAGGAAATTCAAAAGCAACTCCCAGATTTTGTACTTATAGCCGATAATAAAACTATGAAAGCCACATTACATTCTAGCCATGTGTTTGATTTTACAAAACCATGTTTAGGGTCTGAATTATTGGGATTTAAAGGATTTTCTACTCCAGATATTGCGTTTAAATCCGTAAATAAAATCAACATAAATAATGTAAATGTGATTAGAGTAAAATGTAATATTGCGAATGGGTCTTATTTAAATGGTGACAAATCACACACCATACACAGTTTTTACCCAGAAGCTCCTCCCGGCTACAAAATTATTGAGGTTCCCAGAAATATTATATACTTCCCTGTAAATAAGAGAAGTTTAGATGTTGTTAGCATTACATTTGCAGATCAACACGACAAGCCAATTGACTTTAATAAAGAAGAAACTACAATTACTTGTCATATAAAAAAGATATGAGAATTTACAAGAACGGGTTGAGTGTGCAAAATGCCAGGTTTCTGCGATCAATTGGGTTGAAGTTAAAATTTTCTATTAATAAAAATGGAAGATTTTCTAGACGTTACAGGAAAATTCCAATACGACGATAGCTTGGTTAAAATTACAAATCACTCCTATGTTCCACACAACACTTTAGCAATAAATAATTCCGATGAAATTCGAATATGCATAAATAATCAAGATTTACTAACACTCCCATGTAGGAGTTATCTATATATTAAAGGAGAAATAGAGAATCATGATAAAGGACATTTTATAAATAATGCATTTGCATTCTTATTTGACGAAATTAGATACGAAGTTGCTGGTAAAGAAATAGATATTGTAAGAAATCCGGGAATTTCCAGTCTTATGAAAATATTGTGCTCTTACAATAAAACAACTAAATTGTCAAATGTAGCATTTGATTCTGATGAAAATTTAAAGGAGTTCCATAAAAGCGGCAAGTTTAGTACTTGTGTCTCGTTAGAGCTGTTAATGGGTGTGTTTGAGGATTTTAATAAGGTTTTAGTAAATGTTAAACAAGAATTGGTGTTGAAAAGATCCAAAAACGACTTAAATTGTATATTAACAACATCTAATGCTCCAACTGGTGTCGATCCTATTCCTAAAATTACACTTAAATCGATTCAGTGGGTGATGCCGCACGTGGTGCCATCTGATGGGGAGAAGCTTCAATTACAAAAGATGTTATTGCAAAATAAAAATTTGCAAATTGCATTTAGAAGTTTGGAGCTACACGAACTCCCATCATACCCCGAAACCAAGAGACATACATGGTCAGTTAAGACGTCTTCGAGTTTGGAGAAGCCCAGGTATATTATATTTGGTTTCCAAACAGGTAGGGACAACAGTGCACGAAAAAGAACTGATGAATTTGATCACTGTAAATTGAAAAATATCAAAGTGTTTTTAAACTCTTAATATTATCCTTATAGTGATTTAAATCTCGACTTTGAAAATGGAGATGCCTCTAAAGCTTATGAGATGTTTGTGAGGTTTAGGGAGAGTTACTACAACACCGTCCCCGATCCTATGTTTAACAGAGCTGACTTTATAAAGAAATATCCTCTAATTGTAATAGATTGTTCTAGGCAGAATGAATCAGTCAAAGAGGGGGTTGTAGATATTAAATTAGAAATTGAAACTGCAGAAAATGTCCCTTCAAACACATCTGCATATTGCCTAATAATACACGATAAGGTGTTTGAGTATAATCCTTTGACAAATGAGATAAATAAAATGTAAATAAAATGAAAACAAATATTCAACAAGAATTGGTAGAGTCTGCAAAACAAATAAGAGAAAAATATAGGGCGTTAAAACGTGGTAAATTTCTAGAGGCTGAAGAGAGGTTCCAAACATTCCAACCGTTAATAGAGCCTTTGCAAGAATTAAAAAATTTAGCCACAAAAACAGAGAGGCCAGTTCTCCCAATGATTTTAGAAAAGACCCCGTCTAGAATACCAAGAATAACACAGATAACACCACACAAATTAGATTTTGGTCTTTTAGCATCAGACTATTTAGGAAATTACCTTAGTAGAAGTAGTATGACAGACACCACATATGGTATTAGGCGAGAAGGAAATAAATTTTTTATTGGGAATCAGGAAGTTCAAATTGCCAATGATGATGTTACAGTTGGAGAAAAAATTTATAAAGGGACAAAGGGATTGTGGGAATTGTTAACTTTAAAAGAACCCGTAAACTATAGTCAGGCTGATTTGCAAAATTATAAAGAGATTTTGGAAGCTACAAATGCACATTTAAAGGGTTATAAACCAGGTGCGGCGATGTCAGGTAATAAACACACTAAATATCTTAATATAATTAAACCCCTGTTTAAGACTGTTGGTGAAGGTTTAAGGCAGGTAACTGGTAATAAAATAGACTATGTTTATTGGGACGATCCTAATGAGCTTGTAGATAGGTTAAGACTGCTTTGGTTAAGCCGATTGGCGGGAAATTCTGGAGTGGATAATGAGATAGATTCTATCATAGAAGAATTGAGGGAAAGTGGAATTGTTTATTAAATAAAAAGATGATAGATAAATGTTATCGTGTATATAACCCGTATAGTAAACCAGAAGCAAGAAGTTTTAAAGAAACTACTTTAAATCTAAAAGATGATGGTTGGAATGCTTTAAATTATAAAATTAGTAATGTTAAAGGTGGGGAGTTTACTGATGATGTATCGACTTTGGGGCAGACGTTAACCAGAAAAGGTGATGCTTTTGTACAAGGTAATACTAAATATAAGTTTTTAGAATCCAAGAGTAATAATTGGAACGCTAATAAACGCAAAATTACTAATGTTAAACGAGGTGAAAGCTCAACCGATGTACCCACATTAGAGCAAACTTTAATAAGAAAAGATGGTGTCTTTGTACAAGACAAAAATAATTATGAATTTTTGGAATCGGAGAATGGAAAAAATGGAAATATTTGGAATGCCAAAAAGCGAAAAATAAGTAATTTGTTGGCTGGTAAAGAAAGCGATGATGTTGTAAACGTCTCTCAAGTACCAAAAATGGATCTAAACTTTTGGGATTTTAATAATAAAAGGCTAGTTCGTGTTAAACCCGCTGTTGATGAGAACGATTGTGTTACAAAACATCAGACTGTGACTTTAGACGGTCTGAAATTTGATGGTAAAAATAAGCAATTAACAAACATTTTACCTGGAACATTGCCAAATGATGTGGCTGTTGTTAAGCAAATATTAACAAAGGGTGAGAAAAGCATAATAAAACAGGGGGATAAATATTATAATGTATTAACATTAGATAGCGATATGTGGGATGCAGAGGACAAATTAATAAAGAATGTACCTGAAGGCAAAGATAGGAGTGATGTTTGTTTAATGTCGCAGGTTTTGAGGTATGACGATAATATTAAAACTTTTAGACAAGACAATATTAAATTTGATATTTGTTTAAAATCACATGCATTAAGGTTTAACAATAAAACTAATAAATTTATGCAAGACAATAATGAAATCGATTTGATGATGTACAATCCTAAATTGTTGGTTGCAGACCCTACATCTTTAAGCGGATTTAAGACTTTAGATGGAGGGGCATATTTGCCAAAAAACTATGTATATCAAAGAATGAGTGATGGTATGTTAATTGGTAGCAATGGAGGTGTTTTTGAAACGACAGAGACTGGCAGATACGTTAACATTAAAAATAAAGAATAAAAAATGGAAAAAATTGCTTACGAATTGCATAAGCCCGCGAGAAAGAACTTTGTTAGAAGGTCTTTTAAGGTGTTGGGTATAAACGAAACTGTTCAAATAGATTTAATAGATATGCGGAATTATGCTAGAGAGAATTCTGGGAATAAATATATTTTAACTTTAATAGACACATTTTCTAAAAAAGCTTATGCTGCTCCACTAAAGAATAAAACTGGATTAGTAGTCACAGAAGCTATAAAAACTATTCTCCCAAAGGGAGTTAAAAATATTCAATCTGATAACGGGAAAGAATTTTTTAATGAACATTTTACCAAACTAATGAAAATTCTAAATATTAATCACTACCACACTTACTCTACAACTAAGGCGGCTATTGTGGAAAGGTTCCAGAGAACTTTAAAGAATTGGTTGTATAGAGAGTTTAGTGCACAAGGGAGTTACAAGTGGTTGGATTTACTTCCAAAGTTAATAAGGATATATAATAATAAAGTACATAGATCCATAGGGATGAAGCCTAACCAAGTAAGTGCTAAGAACTCTAAAGATGTACATGAAAGGTTAGCATCTAAAGTACAAGTTAAAAAGCCAAGATATAAGGTGGGGGATAGTGTAAGGATATCTAAATATAAACATGTATTTAGTAAAGGATATACCCCTAACTGGACGGGAGAGCTTTTTACAATAGCAGAAGTTAGGAAAACAAAGCCTGTGACTTATATTTTGAAAGATGAAAATGGCAATTTAATCAAAGGAGGATTTTATACAGAAGAATTGTTAAAGACTAAATATAAAGACATGTATTTGGTAGAGAAGGTAATTAGGAGGAAAGGTGATTTATTATATGTCAAATGGCTCGGGTTCCCAAGTAGCCAGAACTCGTGGATTTCTGCAAAGGATGTATTAAAATGAATTTTAAAATAGGGTCAAAATTGGCAGTTCGACTGTAGTTGGAATTTATTAAAACACTACGACAATCATCCAAATTTTAAATCAAGAAGTTGGCGGCAGTATTTTTTAATTTGGGGGAATTTATTAAAACACCAATAACACATCCAAGGACACAAAACACACCAGAGATAGTTTTTGAAAATTTTAAAAAATATAGAGGAGGGATGGGGACAATATATTTAATATAGGCAAGGGTTGGGTATTAATATAGGCCAACAAGGAAACTTGTGTAGGGCGGGATCGGGTGTCGGTGCAAAAACTGATCCCCATAAGAATAACATGGGGAAAAAGCGCCGAATAGTATGCCTCTTTGCCATTTCACCACTACTTGTGGAAGTCTTCAGGTTAAGTTACTGAAACAGCTGTTACAATCAAACACTAATACGTCACTCTAGACTAACTATCAACAGCGCCACCTCGATTACGGCGACGCTAAACCACTGCCGTCTTGTGACGTCACAGCCCGGTTACAATAATTTATTGCCGAAGTCCCGCTTTAGTCAATTCAACTCAATCAGAAGTATAATGTTTCTTTAATTTCCAAATAATCATACATTTTTTGTTTTAATCACCCCTCTTCCTGTCCCACGTTGAGTTGCAATTAAGCTTACGTATTTGCACTTCAATTAATAGAAGTCGGTAAATTAAAGATGGCGGATTAGTCCGACACAAAATACGCTTTGCCAAAATTGCAAATGGCGACTCTGAGCTCTCTACATCAATTAATATTCCGAAAATAATTCTTTTAGAAAATTGAAATTACTTTACTGCGATTCAAGCAAGTTTGTTAAATTTAAAACTATGAGAAAAATATACTTATTATTTTTGAAATTGAATTTAACTGTTAGTTTTATTCTATGCGTTAAATAAATTCAACTTACCTGAAAAATAAATTTCGTCTCCTGGCTGATTTACTGCTTGGCTCGAGTGATGGCTTAAAACAAAGCCCGTGGGAGACTATAAAAACTGCGAAATTTAAACTCGAAAACTAACTTTGGTACTTTTTAAACCAAAACCGCGCACCTTAACACCAATGTAACGCCGCCGAACACCTCGTGATACTTTCCAGTAAATCAACGACATATTTGTAATAAACATACTTTTATTTCAAGACACACACTGAATTTACAGGTATTCAATTTATTAAGTCAATTATTAGAGTCGCACAGTTAAAATTTGGAAAACGGCTAATTAATAATTGGACAGGGAGAGGCAGACACGACGCGTGCTGATTTCAGCGTAACTTTTTGAGGACTGAGGTGTAACCTGCCGGCTGTTGCTGCGCCGTCATAATTATATCGCTGCCACCACTGCTCTACTTTTGGGGAGCAGACCCAAAGTTCGTGAAGGAAAGTGAATTTAAATTAACACATGTTTTTAAAGAGTTGTAAATTTACTAATTTATTTGATAGTAGACGAACACATGGTTGAAAAAGTAAAGTGAACTAAATGCAAAGAATAATTAAAATATGAATAATTTCTAAAACATTCGGAGCAATAGGTGTTAACACCACCACTACTAAAAGGCGTCTCTTTATTGTCTCCAGTCCCCCACTCGTCAAGCGATCACCTCGCTTCTCATTGGCTGCACGGCCGAAGTGACGTGATTGCTGACTACACATAAGCGGTCCGCGGCGCGTGGCCGGGCTCGTATCTAGGAAACTTTAAAGTGAAAAAATACAAGTAACATTTTATTGATTTAAAAAAACAATAATTGATTCACGAAGTTACTTGACTCGTGACGAGAGCGGGACCGTAACATCACTCCCCCTCCGGGAAGGATTGCTTAGCTCAGAAAGGCTGAGCAATTCTTACAACTATGAAGCAATCAGATACAAGAACAACAACAAGAACAATTGAAATCTTAGACAGGAAATCGTAGCATAAAACAATACTGGGCTGTGCTTGCAATTGTGAGTTTCTCACGCACCGAACCACGGACAGCCGGACGCACAGCGTCAGCGGAACTTAACACTTCTGTAGAGGTCATGCCTCGTTCGCTACTGAGAAACAGTTTCTTGTGAACTGCTAAAGTTGTTCAACGGAATGAATAACGCTACATCTGAAATATTAATTTCAGTATTTCCTATCACTAACTACACCCATTAAAAAATTTGAACCCTTAAAAATACAATCTTTAAACATTTTAAAACACAATTCAGTAAGTTAAACATTGAATACATTTAAATAATTAATGTCATTTGCATAATAGAGTTTATACGACCTGGCACAACACATCCTAAAGAGTCACAAGTGTCTTATTTCACTTTATAAATCCCACTTTAGTTTGATTGCTCACTGTTGATTGGCGAGAACCATGTCTCTCAGGGCAGTAGAGAAGACAATTTCGTGCCTCGGGGTGGTCGCACACTGTATCCAGGGAGGATTATCGGATGGTTGTTGGCCAGATCGTTCCTTCTTTCTACAACAAAAAATAACTACAAGCAGTATCATGATAAAGATAACTAAAACTAATACAATGAAAAATCCTACTCTATATTCGTAATTTACATTTATTCTTGAATTTGTCCTTTCTATAGTTGATAACAATTTGTTGAGACTAATCTCAACTGTGTCATTACCTAGTTCATTCTTCAGTTCGTTAATCGAATCAAAGGTAATGTTCAAGTTAAAAGATAGGATTTTGTGATCCTGTTGATGGAGCATGTCATTAAATTTAGGAATATGTAGACTAGTAATATTTTTCAAATAATTTGTGTAATCTTGAAATAACAATTACCATGATATTAGTTAAGCCTAGGTATTTACATTAGCTGAATTTATTGACATAAATAATCTCTCGGAAACAGTCCGGGTATCTACCAGCTGTGAGTCAGGTGCAAGTCTCGCGTACAAGGTCAAAGTACGTCCTTGGCGATTCAGCGAACTGCTACGCTTACTGCGATAAGACAGTCACGTTCATTCCTAGAGGTTCGTATGAATGAATGGAGTACTATTTTTACAACTAGTAATTTTCTTTGAACAACTTACACATGTAAACAAGGATAACGTTTTTCTTAATGACATTTTTGTTATAATTCAAACATAATTAATACATAACATCATTTCTTATAGCCTACTTTTACTTTACATTTACAATCCGTTAGCTTTATTTTCGTTCTAGGTAAGGTCAGTCTCGAGAGGCTGAACCATTAGCTAGGTTATTGATTATACGTTTATGTTAGCTTTTATATGGAGCTGCAGTCTCCTAAATTCATGTGTCTTCCTAGGTAGAGCATAGTTTTAAAACCTATGATACTAGCTAGGGATATTTCTTATCACCTTGGCTAGGTATTAGTTAGACTCGAAAGCTAACACTATAGCTAGACATTGGCAATTTTAATTACTTTCTTATTTAACATACATTAAAGTTATATTTTCTGTGCTTATTTTCTGCTAAACATAAAAATCAATTCAATGATATAATAAATAACAGTAAATCTAACTAAAATCAAACATTTTGGTCAACGTTATCACTTATCCGTGTTTATTACCCTAACTTCAAACTTTATCATAACGCAACTTTTGTTTGTGAAATAATGTATTTACTCAGTTCACGATTTAAAGCTAATACCTCTTAATAATTGTATTACATATAGGGTTTATTGTTTACGGGCTGAAAACGAGAAGGAATATTTATTTACCCTTTATTTGTTTATTTAAGGCAACATTTTGAGCGGATATTTTACCCTTTTCAAAAACTAAACAATTAATTTATCACAACAGTATATACACTTTGATGAAATTCATTCTCTCATTCATCTTTCATACCCATTCGTCAACATACATTGGCGCCATCTCATTCATACAAACATTTTAACACATAACTCAACATACAACATACCTCACACGTTCTTTCACAAGAAAGCATACATACTGTTAGAGTTTATTTGCAACCAAAACAATTTTAGTTTGTAGCCTTTCCCCCTTGTTTAAGTTTTTGTTTTTAAATTATGTGTATGGATTCATGAACGGGCTATGTTACTGAGGCTTTCTTACCTCTATCTTTAATGGATAGCGAGGTCTTTCCTTTAATAACATGCATCCTAGCTACTCAGTCCGCCAGGAGCACGTCACTAACGAGACCTTCACACCTTAAGTTGTTTAACCCAGTTCATAATCCCGGAGTCTGGTTGGCAGTCTTCTGATCCGTTTGAAGTTTACCACGGTGGCACTTCCCTATCGTCAGAAGGTACGATTCGGTTTTGGTTTCCGATAATTTTAGGTGACATCTGAGTGTTCTTCAATCTAGGGGGAACTTCAGGTGCTGGTTTAATACGGTTCACATGGACGACTATGTCACGTTTTCTTATTCTTAGTACAACATTGAGGTCAGATAGAACCTTTACTATGACATAAGGTCCTCACCAAAATTTAGAAAGTTTCTTAACTCTTTGCGGTTTAGTGTGGGGAATATGTAAATAAACACGTTGACCAACTGTGTATTCCCTTAGTTTAGCCTTGACGTCGTATTGTTTCTTCTGTTTCCTTTGAGTCCTTGCTTGGAACTGCGTAGATTGTTCTTTGATTTCTCTCAGTTTACTTCGCAGTTCTTCCACATAATCGTTGGGTCTAGGGGCATCGTCTGTAGTTAAATTTAAATTAGCTTCCAGTGGCGTTTCCATTTTTCTACCGAACACAATTTCGTATGGAGTATAGCCGGTGGTTTCATGAAAAGCTGAGTTGTATGCCATGCAAACATAGCTTAAATACTCGTCCCAGTCATTCTGATTTATGTTTACATAATGGGACAGCATTTTACTTAGCGTTTTGTGTGTTATTTCTGTTCTACCATTCGACATGGGATGGTATCCTGTGGTTTGAAGTTTCCTTATTTTTAACAGCTTACACATTTCTTTAATCAAATCTGATGTAAATGATGCGCCTTGGTCTGTTATCATTTCTTTTGGTACTCCGTACTTTGAGATGTATCGGTGAACAAGTACTCTTGCAATTGTCTCACTGGTTTGATCAGGTATGGCGAAAAATTCCGTATATCTCGAGAAATGCTCTACTACACTGAGTACGTATCTATTTCCAGATTGTGTTACTGGCAAGGGGCCCACGATATCACAACTGATTCGTTGGAATACTTCTTTAGGCTCATCAAATTTACCTAATGGAGCAATCACTTTTCCATTGTCTCTTCTCTGATTGCACGAATGACACTCCTGGACGTATTTTCGCACATCTTCCTTCATATTAGGCCAAACGAATTTTTCTTTTATTCTTTTCAACGTTTTCAGGACACCCTCGTGACCAGCTGTCGGGATGTCATGGTGTAGCTGTAATACTTTAGTGCGAAACTTTAAAGGAACTAAAAATAGCTTATTCTGCCCTTGTTGGTAATAAATTATTCCCTGTGGACTGGTTTTGTACATCTTGTGTGTCTTGAGATTCTGGCACTCCTCGTCTATTCTTTGTTCCTGTCTTATTGCGTCTAGATCCATAACTGGCAAAGGTTCTTTGTTTAACTTTAGAACGGCTTTACTTAGGGCATCCGCATTTAGATGTTTTTTCCCAGGTTTATGTACAACGGTGTAGTTATATTGTTGTAACTTTAGTGCCCAGCGCGTAAGACGACTTGTGCTATCCTTTAATGACAACAACCATCTAATGGCACTGTGATCAGTAACAAGGGTGAAATGAACTCCTGTCAGGTAACATCGGAAATACTTAACGGCCCAAACGACTGCTAGTAACTCAAGTTCAGTTGCTGAGTAGTTTCTTTCACTTTTGTTAAGCTGTATGGATGCATAACAGATCGGACGTTCTTGCCCGTCTATAATATTGGCCAATATGGCGCCGAGACCAACAGAGCTAGCGTCCGTGCTGAGTATGAACGGTTTAGAAAATTCGGGGTAAACTAGTAATGGCTCACTCATAAGCTTTTGCTTTAGCTGTTGGAAAGCTTGCTCGCACTCATCTGTCCAACTAAACGTCTGATTGCCTTTAGTTAGTTGAGTTAAGGGTTTAGCCAAATCAGCAAAGTTCTTTATGTGAGTTCTATAATATCCACTTAATCCTAAAAATCCACGCAATTCACGAACATTGCGCGGCCTAGGATAGTTCTCGATAGTTTCTACTTTTTTCCTAAGTGGTCTTACTCCCTCCCTGTTTAACGTGTGTCCTAAATATTCAATTTCTTCAGTAGCGAATTTACACTTTTGAAGTTTTACACTCAGATTGACGTCTCGGAATCGCTGTAAAACATCTTTAAGATCATTTATGTGGTCGTCAATATTTGTTCCATAAATCAGGCAGTCGTCGAGGTAAATAAGACAAGTTTTGCCTCTTAGACCCGCTAGAGTCATGTCCATAAGTCTCTGAAATGTGGATGGGGAATTTCTTAAACCCATTGGCATTCTTAAGTACTCGTAAGTACCCACATATTCTCCATCTGGAACAGTAAAGGCGGTTTTCTCACGACTTCTGGGGTCCATTTCAATTTGATAAAACCCTTGGTTCATATCCAGTGAGCTAAAATATTTACTACCACCCAATTTGTCAAGTGTCTCCCTGATATCGGGTATGGGATAGTTTATGGGGGTAGTTATGGCATTGATGGCCCTAAAATCAACTACGGCCCTCCATTGTTGAACGTTATCTGCCGCTACCTTTTTGGGGATTAAAATTAGAGGTGAATTCCAAGCTGAAAATGAAGGAGTTATAATGCCGTCATTTAACTGATTTCTAATGACTTCATCGACTACCGGTTTCAAAGAGTGTGGTATTCTGTAAGGCCTTAACTTTATAGGTGCAGAATGTCCTGTATCTATTGTGTGTTTGACTGCAGATGTACAACCTAGATTACCAGTTCCATCAATACTGAAAATATCTCGATACTCATAAATTACATGTCTGAATTTAGCTTTCTCTCCCGGTGGTAAATGGTCAAGTTTTTCTTCTACTAGTGTTTTAAATTTATCATCAATATCAGAAAAGTGATCAGTTTGCAACACCCTACCGGTTCCCTTTTCAGGCAATGTGAGGTCGCCTGGTTCACATAGTTTACTAAGCATAGAATTTCGGCTTATAGTTAGTTCTTCAGCACTACAATTAGCTATTCTAGTTAAGACACATTGGTTTTCAATTTTTACTAAAGCTCTTGCGATGTAAACCCCATGAATTTTTACATCGTTGGGCTCTGTCAATACAATTTTACCTTCTAATTTGTCTTTGATATCAGTACTTAATTTTCCTAGCTTGGCAGAAATGATGGTTTCACATCTAGGAGCAAGTTTAACGTCATCTTTACAATAAACATAGAGGGAATGATTATATAAGCTAAACGGTCGCGCGTCATCTTGCTGCGTGTGTCCTTGACCCGCATTCCCCGAGTCCGGTGACATCAGCTGTGTGTTGTCGTCGACCGCAGTACTTCTGTTTGTAAATATCTCTCGCCCTCTGATCTTAATTGATTTACGGCTAACCAGAAGATCTATTTTCTCTTGTTCCATAATATCCAACCCTAGAATTGCAATAAAACATTTTGGCAGATCGGCTACGACAAAATTACTGTTAAAGGTAATTTGATTATTTAACGTCACATCCGCGTTGGTTTCGCCATATACCTTTAATTTATTTCCAGTTACCCCTGTAATCCCTACAGTTGTAGGTTGTACTTCATTACAGCTTACACTCTTATCTATTAATGATAGTTGTGCTCCAGAATCTAAAATAATTAATCCATCAGTGTTGTCAATTCTTCCTGACACAGCAAAATCTGAGTTAGTCATTGCTATTTTATGGTTTATGAAAAGTGGTCTACCTACATTATTTTTATTTTTTAGCGGAAACCTGTTTTTCTCGGGCTTATTACACTCTAGTTCCGCCGATTGATGTTGGATATTATGATTTTTATGAATACTTATTTCGGATTGTTGTTGGGGGAGCCAGTGGCGGGCTTGGGACCCCCGATAGAGTTTGACATTTCAGACCGGGTGTTACTTTGATTAGTCTGGGCGAATCTACACATTTGTGCCGAATGTCCTCTCCTACCACAAATTGAACATTGAATTTCATTAAAATGTTGGTGTCTTACTTTGTACCTACATTCTTCGTCCGAATGACCGTTTCTTTTACAATGTGAGCAGAATTTACTAGAATGCCTAGGTAAAGTTGTCTGGTTCCGATTAAAAGTTGACGGGTTGTGATAAGATTGAAAATTACTTACTGGTTTTTGGATACTATGTAGATTCGGTCGATTACTTAGCAAGTTTGTTTGACTAGGGCGTCCTTGGAATTGTTGGACTCTGCAATTTTGGGCGGTGTGACCAATTTTTTGACAAAGTTGACATTTTAAAACATCTTGAGATGAACTGAAAAATACGCCTTTATTATTGTAGCGAAATCTATTTTCTTCCGAAGGTCGTCTTTCAACATTTCTGATGGTTACGGCTAGAGTTACCGCTTCCTGAAAGGTTTTCGGAAATTTGATTCGGACTTCATGTCCTAACTCTCCAAACAAACCGCGTGTAAATGCCTCCATCATGCGTCGGTCGGCTTCCCTTTATAATGCCTGATCTATTTGAGGGTTTTGAGTGTGCCTAATCGTTTTAGAACCGATCTTTTTCACCCTATCAGCGTATTTTTCAATGGTTTCCCCCCGCTCTTGTCTTACGCATGCAAGTTGTTCCAGATAATAATGCTCTGGAAGCTTATCTCGGAACCTAGATTCGAGTGCTTCTTTGAATTCCAATAAAGTTGACGCAGATTTACATGCTTCGTCTGATTTATAAAATGTTAGTGCAGTCCCCGATAGTTTTAATTTTGCAACTGTAAGCTTGTTTTTTTCGTCCCAGTTACTGATGTTCCCTACCTCGTTTATTTGGGCGATGAAATCAGATACAATTTCGTCATTGTCTCCACTGAAGGTGGATAGAATGGGCACTAAGTCAAATGAGGGTTTTGCAGCTATCTGCCTAAACATATTACTTTCCGCTGTGTGTAAGGGTTTGACGTTTTTGACGCTTGTCAGTTGAATATTTGGATTTTCGGCTGTGAGCCGGTTGATACTATTTTCATCAATACCTAAACTAAGCTCACTTGGTTTGTAATTCGTCCCAATATTTAGTGCCTCTTCCAACCCGATGTATTGGCTTTGAGTGGCCCTAGATTCGTCTCGACCCTCAACTTTAGATTCCGGACGTTTTTCCCTCTCTAACATTAATTCTTGTACTAGATTTTGGACCTTTCTTAATTCCTCTGCTAAGGTGTTAATAGCTACACTGGCGTCCACCACTTCCGTTGAAGGTTTAGTTGGTGGGGGAGGTGGAGGTTTACGTGGTGACTGGTTTTTTAACGCTAACCCCGGACCAGTTGCCCCAGACGGTGATTCCGCTGTCTTTTCAACCTTTTCAAAGAAGTTTTTAAAATTCCCTTGTAACAGTAATCGTAAGTGTTCTAACTCGGGACAGACAACTACATCTCGAGGATTTAATTTTACCTCCGTATCCTCAATTAATTTGTCTACCGCATCTTGAAGCGCAAGATCAGACTCCGCGGTTTTAGCAAGCCGTTTGAGAAACGCTCCTATTTTCCTTAACTCTTTCGATGTGAAATTAGTTCCCGGATCTACGCCACATTCCTTTATAAGATTTAGTAGAGTAGTTTTATCTATCTGATATATATCAGTCTGTGCAATTTTACTAAACTTATCCATTTCTATAGAGGATGAGAAAACAATTAATATTCAATCAATTGATGTGATTCCTCAATTTACACTATATAATTATTATCATCAGTAGTACTTACTGCGAAGCATGCTCCTATGAAAAATGTTTTATTTTCATACATATATATAATAGAAGGTTTCATTAAATTTAAAGTTGCTTATTTCTGAAACACCAATTACTGCTCTTGATTTACACAATTAACTGTCATTTCATGTTCGTGATGTAGCTTTAATGAGGATTTCCAAATAACAATTTTCCTTTCGTCAAATTTGATGTAATTATACCCTATTTATTTTTCCTTACTTTTTTTATAATATAAAGTTAATTGAACAATTAAGAGGTACCTTTATTTATTTGATTAAGAAAATTCCCCCGTTAAACCTTTTATTATTCCTTCACGCTTTCAGTTTCATCACATATAATATAGTCATTATTTTTATTAATATTGTTTAAGTGGATTTTAAATTAATTTTAAGATACACAAATGTATTATTAAGGTATTTATTTTTTTAATTTTTTTTTAATAATTGATTCTGATTTTTATTTTGGCTGACGCAAATCATTATCACAGGCCCATAATCTTACTTTGTACTTATGGTTATGAGTAATTTAGAAGTCTAGCTCACCCTGGTTTGCAATGAGTGCTGCCACGGCTACCAGGATGGTGACGATGTTGACCCTCGGATGTCTCCTTCTGTCGGATGGTGTTTGGTGACCCATGATGTCGGATGAGGTTGGAATGCTGGTGGTCATCCTTCGTCTTCTTCCCCTCGGTCGTGGACGTCCGTCGATCTTCCTTCGGTCTTCTTTCGGACTGGTTTCCATCTTGAGGCGATGAGGCTCAGATATCCCGCCGCTGATCACCAATGTAACCTGCCGGCTGTTGCTGCGCCGTCATAATTATATCGCTGCCACCACTGCTCTACTTTTGGGGAGCAGACCCAAAGTTCGTGAAGGAAAGTGAATTTAAATTAACACATGTTTTTAAAGAGTTGTAAATTTACTAATTTATTTGATAGTAGACGAACACATGGTTGAAAAAGTAAAGTGAACTAAATACAAAGAATAATTAAAATATGAATAATTTCTAAAACATTCGGAGCAATAGGTGTTAACACCACCACTACTAAAAGGCGTCTCTTTATTGTCTCCAGTCCCCCACTCGTCAAGCGATCACCTCGCTTCTCATTGGCTGCACGGCCGAAGTGACGTGATTGCTGACTACACATAAGCGGTCCGCGGCGCGTGGCCGGGCTCGTATCTAGGAAACTTTAAAGTGAAAAAAATACAAGTAACATTTTATTGATTTAAAAAAACAATAATTGATTCACGAAGTTACTTGACTCGTGACGAGAGCGGGACCGTAACAGAGGCAGATGCCTTCTCCTCGCTTCCCGACGCTGAGCCCCTTCAACCAATCACAGGCGAGCTCAGCGCGTGACGTCACAGGAGCCTTCCTGCTTAGTGCTGCTTCCTAACAATTCACTTATCGTTTTCAAAACTATCGACCACCGAGTCTGTGCGCCTGGGGCCTAGCCGAGCATCAGAAAAGCTGATGCTTGCGCATTCCTAGCTGACGCCGACGTCCAGCCAGCCTCTGGGTGCGTCTGAATTTAGATTAACTTGGAGTAAATATTCTAGCGTATAGTGGTTAATTAAAAGTTTGTACCAGCCAACTCCTCAACATATCATATGAATATGCAGAGTACCGTTCCTTACTTCCAGTCATTGATTTTAGTGACGGTATGAATTCAATTAGTAGGAACGGGAAACTGTAATAATTTGATAACGGTGTTATAATTATGGCGTTTATTAGTCTAGGGATTTTGGGCCGCCAAATATTCACACACTTAAGCACACAAGAATAAGTCAACAGCCATACTCTCCATTCAAAAGAAAAAGGGAAACAGCACAGTGACAGTTTGCAGTTATGGACTCATCAAACACCAGTAACAAATTGTGAAAATACATAATTCCGCGCTTCGCAGTGCGGAGCTAGGAAATCACAACTACGTAGCGCACTAAATAGCACGGAGCGCATTGCGAAGTGTGCTCCGCACAAAATATGTAGCTGGGAAAACCCAGCTTTATGGAAATGATCATACCAGGGCTGAAAGCTCTACTTGGGTATCATATATTGTACCCGTGACAAATATTTTTCAGTCATACTGCTTCAAAAACAGCTGTTTTCAACACAAGCAACAGAGATCAAGGAGGTTTACTGTATAACTGGAGGTAACACTGCTTCACTATTTTTGTCGAAAAAGCGAGCCGGTGATTTTGTTAGGTTTGTACACTGATCAGGCTAAATTATCGTACTTTGATCTATCCTGATTCGTCGTTTTATTCCTATAAGTGAATCTACTCATGAAAATAGCTGGAGTAAAAGTAATACAAGGTGAACTAATTCATTTTTTCGTTTGATTTATGTATCTACTCTTGTCGTGAAATATAATAAATCATGAGCAAATAAACAAATACTTGTTTATTAAGTTTATTATTATGTTCAATTCATGAGTAGGTTTGAATCACTTTGTTGACTCGCAGAGGCGTAACTGCCGGGCCCGTAGGGCCCGCGTTGTGTGTGGGGGGGGGCACGGGCCTAGCGGACCCGCGAGGTGAGACGGCGGGGCCCGTGGGCCGACGTAAAAGCTCTGGCGGGCCCGCATGGTGAGATGAAATTGTTATATTTATTTTTCAAAATAGCAATAATTTTGTTAGTAAACTTCAAGAATTATTTTGTTTTAGCAGAGTAGGTAAATAATATATTTTATCGTTGTGCTTATTGTTAAAAAATTACACACTCCTAAAAGTGCGGATTCTAATTGCTTTAAAAATAAACTTTAAAGTGAGCTATTTTAACAAATGTTTCACCATTTTGTATAATAATTGTAAAACAGTTGTTAGTTGTGTGAAATATTGAACAGTGTAGTGAACATTCTGTGATGTATATTCACTTTCAAGTGAACCAGCATAAGTATAGATTAGTGATTAATGATAAATCGGTGGCTCATTATATGACAAGGTTCGTAGATAGATGATAGGATCCGTTTCAAATCCTTAGGGAGAACCGTAAACGCTCTAGTGGTGATTTCACCAATTATCTTTATGTTTAATCTGGAGTTACTACTCGTGGTGAAAAATGCGTTCCGTTGCGTGAAATCAAATTTTTGCTCGTTATGTTGGCAGTAATTCTGGTAGGACGGAGTCAGAATCTCGCATCTGATTCAATGAACAAATTGTGATATTCAATGTTTTTAAATATGAATAGCTTGTCGCTTTTTTAGGTTAAACTTTACTTTATAATCTTGAGGCATATTTTATATGGGATTTGATTGTTTTATTATTTGAATGAGTTAATTCAAATGAAAACATTCTTGTAATATGGATTTGGAAATATTGTTGTAAACAAGCCGTCTTGTACTTGTACGTTGAATGACCACCAACTAGTTGACACCGACACCACAACTGAACAATATACGAAATTACGAAATTAGAAATTACGAAATTAGAAATTACGAAATTAGAAATTAGAGATGTGCGATCCAGTGACTTTGCCGGATCAGTGACTTCAGTGACAGCGCCAAAAAATATCAGTTACTTTTACCGGTGACTTGGCACCAGTTACTGGCGCAGTTCGTCGTGACAACTCCAGCGATAAATTACCCCTTTTTGACATTATGTTATTCATCAAATTTGATCATGACCTTACAAGGAATCAACAGTTCACTTAATTGGCATTAGAATTAAATATATTTCATAAAATAGGAACAACAAGTAATAATTAGTATTCTTAGTACAAATTCTCATTTAACTACGAAAAAACTTAGGAGTATCACTAAAATAATATTAATTACCTAGAAGTAAAATAATAAAGTTGTTACTAAATCATAAATAAATAAAGCTTGTAAAAATCTACTTAACTATACAAATAACAGTCATCAGCAAATTTAACTTAACTAACAGCGCTTTAGTTAGTAAAGGCCTTTTCACACCGGCGTACTGGACGTCCTGGACGTTTGGGACGTCCAGGACGTCCAGTACGCGTCCCTTTCACACCGCCCAGCAACGTACCAAACGTCCACTTGTTCGCTCATGAGGACAGGTGATCAGTCAAGTGCCACCTCTCACTCAGTGTAGTTGTTACCCGTGCAAACATGTCTTTTCCGCCAGTTCCTTGGTGTGAGACCGGTTTTTCTGTTCCGTGGATGAACGAATCGAGTAGTGATAGTGATGAAGAGTTAGTATTACTATATTCGTTAACGAAAAGAAGTAAATGGATACATCCCATGAATAAAAAACGAAAGAGTTTTGGAGAATATACCATCACTTGATATCATGATGTTGATATCAGAAAAACCGACACTAACTATAGAGAGGTAATTACTAGCAAAGAGAGACTCGCTATTAATTAATTATAATATGATGACTTCCATAAAATAACATTATACATATATAATCGTTGCTCTAATGTACTTACATGACAGTAAATGACAACTTACTATCTTTCTGAAGATTTGCAGCAATCTCCTCCCATGCTGCGTTCTTCATAACCTGGTCCCTGTATATTTCTAGGGTTGTGTCCCAAATTACAGGATGACCACGAACTTCCTCCAACAACGCTTCCATGGTACAAACGCACAGAACACCAGCAACAACAGACACACTGCAGATGACACGGGGTTTTGCAAAAATGAGCGGGAGCGGAGCACGTGGATCTGAAGTTTTCATTGCGCATGCGCTAGGCCGTGGACGGACTGGACGTTTGTAGAAAATCACTCGCCGAGCGATCCTCAGAAAACCGTCGCGGACGTCCAGGACGTCCGCAACGTCCTGGACGCGCGGTGTGAACTGTCTCATTTGATAGCATGGACAGCGATTTATTTTGACAAAAACGTACCAAACGTCCAGGACGTCCAGTACGCCGGTGTGAAAAGGCCTTAAACGCACGACAGCGACTTGCATGCAGGATGCGGGCTCGTGCTGTCACTGAAGTCACTGGTGCTGGTTCGTCCATCTCGTCTATGCCCAGCTCCAAGCTCCAGCGACAGCGCCAAGCTCCAACCAGCGCCAGCGCCACGACCTAGCGGCGATACCTCGAAACCACCAAACAGCGACAAGTGACAGTGACCAGTGCCAGCTAGATGTGTGCCGAAATTGCCGGAGCTGCTACTTTGGATCTGCTCAGACAACTGAGCTGCTCACCAAACAAACATGCTCCGGAGCAGTGTCAAGAGCGGCAGGAGCCGCCGGCCTTTGGGCCTTGGGGTTGGACTTTGAACTGTAGTGAGAGAAAGTGCGTTGCTCTCTCGGAGCTGGAATTCTCAGTCGGCAGTGGCTACGTACACGTCCGACGTGAGCCGCTACTGTTCACGTCCGTTCCAAATTATGCACCGTACATTACTTTCCTGTGATTTTTAAAACAAATTGAGAGCCAGAAAACCTCCTAACCTAACCTAACGTAACCTAACCTAACATAACGTTTGGACGGGAACAGAGTGAGTAGGCATACTGACTTGGACCCGAACATTTCGAACCTTTAGGTTTTGACACTTGTCAACTTAATTCTTTAGGCATTGTTTTACAATAGACGTGATGAAACTTCACTAAACACATTAAAGACTAAATAAGGACTTTTTGTATCACTACAAAATTAAATAATGCTGGATCTGACGTTATATATCTGGAGGTTAGGAAACGTCTGGCTCTGGCTCATGCAACCTTATCCTAGAATCTAGTAAATGGATAGGGATAGGGTGAAACTATCCGATTATGTTAAATAGGTGGATTATGGTTAAATGGTTTATGGATTATGGTTAAATAGGTGGGGGGGAGGTAGTAGCCTGAAAATAAGTTTGCGGGGGGCCCAAAAAATCAGTTACGCCACTGTTGACTCGTTCGATTTCAGTGAGTAGTTCTTTGCCTCACCAAATTTGGCAAATAACGGCTCGCAATTTTGTTCATCAGTGCTGCCTCCAGTATTACAAATAGAACTCCTTGCTTGAGATGCTAAGGTTGTTCTTTTAGCGAATTTCCCCTATAGGGAATAAGCTATTACCGTAGGTCTCATGGTAAGACTTAAGCCCGAGACCATGATAACTTTTCATTTTGATGTCCCCAGATGCAAAAAACACCATTCGTTCAAATTTGTATATATGTATATATATATATATATATATATATATATATATATATATATATATATATATATATATATATATATATATATATGTGTGTGTGTGTGTGTGTGTCCGTAAGCACGATAACTCTCGTAAAAAAGGTCCGATCTTAATGAAATTTGGTACAAATGTGTAAAGTACCATTTATTTGAACGAGTTCGAAAACCAGATGAATCGCACCATCCGAAGGGGGGTTTTTGGGGGGTTTTGTACCCCAAAAATGTATTTTTTGGGGTTTTCAGATGTAGTTTTAATATAAATTAAATTTTAATATAAATTAAATTTTAATTTATACCATTGAATTCAGCTTAAAAAAACAAACAATTTGGTATTTTGATCATTGCTCTACGTCAATTGGTTACCGAGATATTGAATGTGCTAAACACAGTATGTTGTCTAATGTTATTCTTATGGAGAAAAGGAAAAATTGTATATCTCGCTTATTTATGAACATAAACTGGCGAAATTTGGTATATGGCTTGATCTGGTTGTGGTTTATTGTTGTTTGCACAAAAAACAATTTTTCACCTATGGTTCCTGTAGCAGCAAACCTATAGGTACTTGGTCCCCATGTTATTCTTATGGAAAATACTTAAAATGTTATATATCGCTTATTTATGAATGTATACGGATGAAACTTGGTATGTGACTTCACTAAGATGAGTTATATTGATATTTGCATAAAAACCCATTATTTTGTGTGCCTTGTTGCAGCAAACCTGCGTACTCATGCCCAATGTTATTCTTATGGAGAATAATTAATATTTTAAATATCGCTTGTTTGTGAATACATTTCTTATGAATCCTGTTAAGTGTTTTAATGTGTTATGTTATATATTCATTGGAAATTCGCTGAGTATGCAGGTTTGCTGCGACGGGGGTATTTACTCCTAGGGAACAGCTGATGAACTCGACCGAAAAGTATCATTTTGATGATGTTTTTCGTCTTAGGACTACAAACATCCATTGGATGACACTTTTCGGTCGAGGTCATCAGCTGTTAATATGAATTATTCAACTTGTCAACAATAAAAACGTGTGTAACATCTGTTTGTTTAGAGTATCAATAAGATTAAAATGGAAGCAAACTTTTAATGGTAAAAAACCAAATAAAATTTAGTTTTTGAAAAATTATTATACTATAATATTGTTTGCAGTCTGACGAAAAATATAGTTCATCACCATCAGGACCAAAATGAGTGGCTTCTCGATCCTCGCTCATTTTCCAGCCACGGCCGTTAAACTTAAGCTCGAATCGAAAAGCGTTACTTCTGGTCCTATATAGTTATGAAATATAATATTTCATCACACTGTTCCGAAAGTAGCTATTTTCTATATCAGCTGTGAGTATTGCCTGCCACCTCATCAGTCAAAGAGTAGGCAATATGTAGAAAATACCGCATGTATACAAATTTGTATGGTTTCTGAGTCACTACCGCTCCTCAATATAATGTTTAGTTTCTTTGATAAATTTTAAGAAACCTTTTGCGTTATTGAGTGACTATAGCTGATGTTTCTATACCTGAAGCCTCTAACCTGCGTCAAGCTTCTATCCTACATCCACTATTGCTCATTTCACTATACCTGAAGGCCCTACCCTACGTCCACTATTGCTCATGTCACTACCTCTGAAGGCCCTACCCTACGTCCACTATTGCTCATGTCACTACCTCTGAAGGCCCTACCCTGTGTCCACTATTGCTCATGTCACTACCTGAGGGCCCTACCCTACGTCCACTATTGCTCATGTCACTACCTCCGAAGGCCCTACCCTGTGTCCACTATTGTTCACCACTGTTATCAGCTTAGTGGTTGTATCACTATTGACCATGTCACTACCTGAAGTCTTTACCCTGCATCTACTATTGCTTATGTCACTACCTGAAGGCCCTACCCTGTGTCAAGTCTCTACCCTACATCCACTATTGCTCATCTCACTACCTAAAGGCCCTACTCTCTGTGTCCACTATTGATCATGTCACTACCTGAAGCCCTACTCTCTGTGTCCACTATTGCCCATGTCACTACCTGAAGGCCCTACCCTACATCCACTATTGATCATGTCACTACCTGAAGCCCCTACCCTGTGTCAAGCCTCTACCCTACGACCACTATTGCTCTGTATATTCAAGGCTTTGAATAAACAACCAAACTATGATCTTTTAGTTTACCTGTCATAATCATTAGTAAGTTCACTAAAATATACTACAAAAGCAGTATTGTAATGAACAATACACAAAAAGCAAAAAGAAACCCGTTGAAAATTCAGGAATATAATTAACTGCAAGTGAAATAACTGATTTGATACAAAATACTGATTGACTGGAATTAGTACTTTAGACCACACTGTGTATATAAATCATAATGGAACTGGGACTATGTTTTCATTACTTTAAAATCGATAAATTTTGATGTTATGAACCTCTAAAAATCTAAGTGTGATGAAGATCACATAATGAATTAAACCCAGCACTTCAAAATCCTTGCAATTCAAACTTTTCTCATCTCCCTTGTTATTCAATTTGTCAAGGTTCCACTATATTAATGATGAATCCTGCTAAAACAGATCTTTGGTTTTTTTGTATTGCCAACAGAGAATAACAAAATTTATCTAAGTTTTTTTAATAAAACCCCACTGTCCAAGTTATTTGGTTTTATTATTTTATTTTGGTTTATATTTTTATTATTTATAAGGGAGTAAATACACAATTTAAACTCCCTTCCCTGTAGACAGTCAATTCTTATCTAAAACAACTAATAAATCAGTAGTCAATGATTAGGCACATGTAAGACTGTATAATGATCACTTTTATTGAGATTCTACAAGTATTAGTTTGCTACCTTACAATTAAAACCATTCTTAAATAAGTCAATAACTGATATAAAAGAATTACAAAAATATTATGATACCATATACCTTCTATTGGCCGTGGATGGGAGTAGTTTCTGACATTGGCAGAAAACTATGTAATGAAATGTGCAAATTTATGAGTTTATGATTACAACATCAATATTCTGTACATTCCTTAAAAAGTTTAACTTTGACCTTTCATACAACACTATGGCAAGCTTGGTATTTCGAGGACACTTTGTTATGTACCGACATATTTTACAAGAATTGAAGTTAATAATTATCTTTCTTTTCATCTTTACAAATTACTAACTGCTTTTGAAAATATATCAGAAACTAACTTTGCTCATTGTTTATATGAGTGACAGTACAACCTAAAATACACATGGAGAAAGTAAGCTAAACCTGAAGATCCCATTTTTCAGAATTACAGGAAGCTAAGGATCAATTATAAGTATGCAGAGTTTTCAATGATCCTTCCTCTATTTTTTTCTAAATTTGTTTAATTACCAACTGTGGTCACAGGCTATCATTATGTTGGGTGGTAAGTACTTTATATTGACCAATTTCAAGATTTGTTGTTGCCATCTTTGAACTACGCATTTTAATCTAATATAAAAAGTGACCCATTACTTCAAACAATTTGTTCATGATGAACACAATGCCGCAATTTTTTTTTTAATTATCTTTATTCCTTCTCAAGATACTGGTACTTTTTAAAAAGCAATTATAAAACGAGTTCCAAGTGTCCCAACTTTACTATTTTCTACATTCCATCAGATAAAATGGCCTCGTGGCCATGGGTATGCTATTTAAGTTCAAATTTTGGCCTGTTTTTTTGTTTAAATTTAAAGGTAGTGTTTTGTTGTGATCCATAATTTAAAACTATTTTTAATCTTAAACAAAACGTCACAATCCGTAACAATGTTTTGTTCTCAAGATATTAATATTTTTGAAAAAATTAAAAGTTTCAAGTTTTATTTTGCTGATGTCATCCTCTATCAAACTGCACTCGATATTGCGAAAGCATGCTCCTGCGATCATCAGTGTCAGTGAGTGCAGTTCGATCGAGGATGACACCAGCAAAGACATAGACTCCACTGCACGGCCCACCACATTGCATATGCATCCGAGTTTCACGTGTCGTAACTTTACTCTCTTCTATATCACATCAGACAATCACACAGTCTTCTGTGGGTCATTTCTGCTATCGAAACAATCACACCTAAACTAAACCGACGGTTAAAGATAGTACTAGGCCGATGTTCACAAACAATGTCAACACATAGAAGCAAGAACAATGACAACCAAAGATAACATTGTGAAGGAGGGATGAAGACAAAAATGTTGCACACAAAGAACTGCATGATCGTAAAAAAAAAAACACAAACGATGTCTTTATGTACAAATTCCATCAAGGTATGTTTTAAGTTCTAAAAACTTTTGTTTGTGCACAAATGCTTATCTATTTCCTCTCTAATTCCTTTTTGAATTTTTACTAAAATCTAGCTATTTATTTTAGGTTATTAAATTCCAGTTACATATTGATCTTACTGATACCATCACTGCCTAATTTTATGCCCCAGTTCGCAATAATAATCCAAAGCGTGTCAGTTAGGGCTTTGCAAATTAAAAATTGTTTGGAAAAAGTGTATAACTTTATGTTTAACCAGTACAATGCATAGCTTTGTAATGTAATAATAGCTGAAAGAGGATATCAGACTAAATGGCAATACTTACATAACCAAACCATTTAACGTAGGCCAAACATGACCAGACTATATAAAGTAGGTTAGAGGCTTCGATTAAATATCGTTAAGTCAACGAAAAACTAAGTCAAGATTGAATTTTGAATAAATCAAGTGATAAGTAACTGAGTAGGCAATTTTTATAATTTTTTAACATTTACAGTACTAATTTAAATGTCACAGTGTTTAGTTAAGAGTGAACATTAGGGAAAAAGTTTGTTATTCTAAACTTTACGATTAACTGTTAATAATACGATTCCACTGTTTGGGTCCTGAGTTTGCCGATTCAGTACTATGAAAAGCTGAATGAGTACAATAGTGTGTTAGTATCAAGTATGCCAGAACAAAGCAAGCTTTATAGTCATATTTGTGGTAGCCAGCGGTTCTCAACCTTTTTTTAGATGTTTACCCCTTACCAATTTATTTTCATAAATTGTTCTCCCGAACCGGATTATGTTGTACCAGTGTATTCAGCAAATAAGAATTAATAGGGCTGTTAATAAGTAACCTTTAAAAACTATATGAGTACTATATGTTTTGCAATACAATTTTAGCACTTCGGTCCTAAATATAAAAATGATTTATTTAATATGAAAAAAAATTTAAATCAAATTGCTCGCTATTCATTATTTTTTAGTTGTATTCATTTAGAAAAGTTAATTTTGAAACTGTAAACACTTTCGTTACTTCTTTTACTTTCACATTTTCACTAATGAAAAATTGGCACAGCCCTGTCCTTGTTATGTTATAGAATTGTTTGATTTGTATCATGCTTAACAGAAGACAACTATAGGCTTCTGTTTAGGGCAGCATCCAATTTATTTCTGTATTTGTTTTTGATGAAATTATATAATGAAAAATTTCTTTCTATCAGTTCAATGGATGAGAAAGGAACCAAATCCTAAATTGTCAAGTCAGTCAGACGTAAACTCACTGTTAAGGTCCAACCAAAAGTTAATGAAAGGTTTTTAGCCAGTAGTAATCTGTAGTACACTGATGCAGTTTGGCTTTTGATCTCAGTATTTTTTATAATTTTCTTACGTGTATTTTAATTTCTTGGATGCTATTTTTTTATGCAAGTTATTTTGGTGCCACACACATGTATCCGCCATAACACACTTTCTCTACACCAACACCCTAGCGACTCATTGCAAACCCCAGGTTGAGAAACGCCAGTGTTAGTGAACAATACTCACTGATAAGATACAATAATAAAAGAAAAAAATTACCACAGATCTAATTAACTCTTGGAGTATAGGGGAACAACTTACGAGTTTAAAATACCATGGTTTCGATAATTTTTTAATCAGGAATTTTTTTAAAACTACATGGGACGTAATGATTGTAATAATATTACCTAGACACAGAAAATTAACCAATTTATTAAATTCAAATTTGTTGACATGGCAAATATGAAAAAAACAAAAAACAGTATAAGTATAAGGAAGGATTCCTAAAAATAAAAGTGATATCAAATTATTAATCTTTTAACTACGGTTAAATCTGTTATACTAATGTTAGCATAAACCTATATTTTAATTTTAAAACTTTTAATATTGGCTGTTATAAAATTGAGTTAAGTAAATAACATGATAACAAAAGGCACTCTTTAATTAAAGTAAAATTACTCGATAAACCATCAACGTTGTAAATAATATTTGTAATACAAAAAATACTTAAGTGTCCTCTTGTAGTGACACCACTAGTGCAAAGTTGTGTTCTAACTATCAACTTGTGCTAGCAGTGACCTTGTTAATTACTTGTTATCAATTATTGCATTCGGAGGGTTAGCCTACAATGACACTGATTTGATTCACGCTTAACTTAAATGCTATTTGATTTGTGTGAAGGTATCTGTTTTAGGCTTTTATTGATAAGTTATCAAATGAACACCTTCTTTCACATATAGTGTGATAAATATAGCAACAGCTATTGCATAATAGGTGTAAACAAATCCAAACCCCCCTATAATATTTTACTCAGATAAACAAATATTCTTCAGGTAGGGACATTGGCTTATGTTTTTGAAAATGTTGAGTACTTCCTCAGTAATGGCAGCCAGTTAAATTTAAAGTGAAAACTTGTTATTGATATATCTAAGCGCCATTTTGCTTAGGGAGCAGATAGTGAACTCTAGGTTTCCCCATACGTCTACTTTTTTAGAGCTTATTAAAGTGAGGGGTCACTTGAAGGGGGTTTACACTTAACGATTTGGAGCATTTTCAAAATTTCCGATGACGTCAAAAGATACTTTAATATAATACCACTACCCAAAGGATATTGGTTTATTTTAACATAGTAAAAAACTAGAGGGGGGTTCTACACTACTTTTGACACTTGGTATATTACATCTTTTTAAATATTTGAAGCTTGATGAATATAAAGTTCCTATCAATCAGGAACTCTAGGGTCTACAATGCTTTGCTGGCTACAACTGACTCAGTTTTAATTTGGGCAGAAAATTAACTAACAAATAGAACCCAACTAATGGCTTTTACATGCAAGACAAATCACTTGCATGTGAAAAGGATCCAATATCATAGAGATATTATCTGCCAAAGCTTTACTTCATCTATATTCTCTGTTTACACCTCTTGACACGCGGACACAACTCGGGGTTTCTTAAGTGGATTGCCCGGTGCTTACAAAGAATAAGCCTTGAACATAATTACCTGAGAGTGCGCCACCTCAGTGCAATCGAATCATTATAGAGCTAGTGGTTGTGATGCAAATGAGGTTGTCCGGGAAAGATTTCTTTCACGGATGGTCATTACACTTCCTAAACTCGATGAGGGTACTACAAACACGAACGATTTTTAGTTTAAACCAGTTTTATCTGTAAGATCAATGTTAATCGTTAACCATCGTAGCTCCTCAACAGAAGGTTAGAATTTGATGTTTTGAGGCTTGTTTGAAAGTATAAAAATGTACAAAGATAACCCAGTGAGCCTAATTTCCATATAATACATAAAACTGCAAAATTTAAAATTAATCGCATCATCAAAATTCTGATTATCAGACTCCCTACAGTGAATCATAAATCATAACTATTGTTCTTCCAGTGAGCATTTACGAGGGTTAAAAATTAATATCAGAGTTAAGTTTATAGCTGAAACTAGAAAGGTGCCTCGCTATCTTAACGGTTTGCGTCTCCGACTTCGGTTCAAGGGGTCACAAGTTCAATTCTCGGGATGTAAGGGTTTTGACAGCTATCCCTAAAATCGTTTAGGTACAATTCTTAAAACAATGCCTCTGGTGTAGATTTACAAAAAAAATCAAAATCTTTTCGGACTAGAGCCCACTCTTAAGCTTGAGAATCACCTTACTCTTCGATCTCATTGTGTGTTACACTACCCCACCGCTCTAAATTTCATGTTCTCACATTATCTCAGATAGTACGGAGTTGAAACCCAAGAATTAACTATAATTTAGTTCTGATTCTGAGGGAAGACCAAAAATTACATATTGAGGTAATTTTAGGTAATTCCTGTTTAAGTTGAGGTTTTGGAGAAGGATATGTAATCCTAATAAGTAATTTTTTTAAGATTTAAAATGTGCATTAATTCTTTAAAAAAAACCTGTTGGAACAATGCCATGATATAATTTTATTCAAATTGTTATGAGAAAAAACAACTAGGTTAGATTTATAGATTCAAAATTAATCAAATGTTATCAAACAGAGAACATAAATTTTTATGCTATATTCATCACTGTCACAGGTAATAAAGATTTAAAGCATAAACAAATTACACACAACATCTATAACACTTTTTTATATGGTTATATTATATACATTTTATTGAAATTATTAGTTTTCTGCCTTTAAATTGAAATATGCAATGGAAGATTAAAATCAAATCAAAATTAGTGTTAATATAATGAAAACCATCCCATTACTGACAGCAGGAATATGACCCTGAAATAATTCTGGGATACTTTTATGAAAGAATAAATTAGATACATCTGACAGCTGGTAAACCAGATCCAGGTTTGATTATCGTAATGTTATACTCGTACTCCAGTAAAATCTACCCACAAACTGTGTTGAATAAAACAGATACCTCCACAACAAGGTCTGCCTAATAATAAATGTACAAGTGACAGACATTCTACAACTAGGGTAATCTTAAAATTATTTATACTTTAAATAATAACTTTGCTATAAATTTGAATGTATTTGTTTTATATATAACACTTATTTGTGTAGATTGTGATTTTTCGTAGTAACTTCTAGAACATTACAAAATAACAACACTTAATGACGTTAGACTAACTACAAGTACCGTACACCTCATAAGACCTTCTGCACAGTGATAATACTAAAAGGAACTTAAGTATACAGAGTACCTGACACTCTATGAGCTCGGGAGTAGTTATATAAAAACCAGTAAATTCTGTTAGTCTGTCATTCTCCGGGATTTTATAAAAGGTGAATTGAAACTGGATTTGCTGAAACTAAAAACCACAACATTCGGGTGAACGAGGTCTTTGAACCCCTTATAATTTGATGAACCTACAGTGAGCTGGGAAAGGAGAAGAGGTTTGTAGCACTGCAGAAAAACAATATGCGGATACAGAAGTTAAGTTTGATGGAATCTTGGAGCAGGCCCGGTATATCTGAACATTTTCCCGTAGCAAATAGATAAAAGTTTAATTTTTGAAGCCAGTTTGAATTTTATCAAAGGAGATGGTCTTTAATACGATCTGGTGTAAAAGTTGTGGGATGATTGGTGAAGAGGGACTTTTTAGCCTTAGTTCAGGAATTAATAATTCCAACAGATGGACACAATACTGTCAGGTGAGCCACCTAACTGATCTATTGCGTCACTCGCGCTGGGGTGAGAGGTAGGACATGTGGAGAGCTGTAGGTTATTATTGATTATGCATATAAACATAACACTTTTGTTGTAAAGAGTTTAAGGTAGTGAAATTAGAAATAAAAGTTTAGTTTGCTTATTTTTACACTTTATTTGTATTCCTTTTAAAATAAACTTGATAGTTTTTAATTTAAACAAATTCTGTTTGGATTAAGCGGATTAACGGTTTAGCGGTGTTCAGTGATGTAATAAAAATTCTCATCTCGGACAATATTTCATGGTTCACACTTTTATTTCGTTAATGATTTCCCTGACTTTCTCTGACCAAAAAAGTTAATTTTCCCTGACTTTCTCTGACTAAAACAGTATATTTTTCCTGACTCGCGACTTGGAATATGCACTTTTAGTTGTGATTTTTGCATAGTAGTGCTTTGCATTTATGATTAAATCCAAATTTTTCCCTGACTTTAAAAAAAAAAAATTCCCTGATTTTCGGTGTTTTTTCCCTGACCTTTATCAAATTCCCTGATTTTCCTAGACTCTCCCTGACTTTCCAGAAAGTGTAAACCATGTATTTGGTATTTAAAGATAAATTCCATTTTGGGTATAGCAGAACTGAAATTGAATGATTTCAAATTGTTTTATTTTTCAAATGAATTACAACAGTTATATATAGTATCAGTTGATCACACCCGTTTCAAACGATACAATTATACCTCTGTGTGTCAACATTACATATCTTTAAACACATTTATTTGTCAACAATTGAATGTTGACACCAAAAAGGAAGCTAACTGATGATTCAGCTTCTTGTTTTTTCTGTTTCTGGAAATTCACTTTTCTCACATCATTTACAGCAACTCACATTCCTTATTAACATTTTATTTTAAAGAATAATTTTAGGTGCAAACATTTCCTTAATCATAATTTAAAGCTATTTTCCTATTTTTGTTAGAACGAGTGCAGTGAGAGGGAGTGAGAGAAGGGAGCTAGGGATTCATTGGGTGTACAGGCAACCACACAGTCTCACCTCTCACCACCAACATTATAAAATAAACAAGTAAGTTGTAGTTATCAAACAATAAACAAAACAAAATCTCACAAAATATTGAAAATTCCCAACCAAATTTGTTATCTTTTCCCAAGATACATAACATAAGTTCAGTAAGAACATAAATTCAATATAAATACAATAGTTACATTTAAATGATTAAAAATCAACATTAACAGAAAACTGACATAAATTTATCTCTTTTAACTCTTTTTTAATCAAGGGATTCCTTCGTATAAATAAAGAATATAAAGTACTGTATGTATCCTATATAGAAAGAATTCTAGTAAACAATTTTTTTTATAAATGTTCATTCAAATCCTTTTATTAGAGGCATAACAACGTCATTTGCTACTCATGCTTGTTTCAAAGAGAAAATTCCCCCACCCCAGCATTAGGTGGCAACATATTTCAAACATCCTCTATTGGTCAATGACAGCTCAAACTTCAGATCAAATGTTAATGAAATTTATAAGAAAATAAGAGATAAATTGTAACAGAATTAATAAATTGTAATAATTGTTAATAATAACACTGGTCGAAAAAATGTTGGAAAATTTTAAGCCTTATAATTTATGAACCTAAATTTTCCCAGGAATGCAGGAGCTGTAATTCTTTAAGAGACCTGATATACAAATCTCCAAATTTTAATTAAAAACAAAAGAGGTCTTGTCTTGATCTATATAATTTGTTTTAAGTATGAAAGATATCATCAGCGATTCTTACAAAACTTTTCAAAACATTAATAAAAAATTTTAGGGTAAAAATACAGTAGTTTAATAAAATAACTAGGTACTAAAGAAAATATTAAACCCTATCTAGTTAACAACTGGCTGCGCCTTTAAATAAATAAAAGAAATAATATAACTTTAATAAACTCAATTTGTTTACATTTCATTCATTGATTCATCTTTAAAATATCTATACAACTAACAATATATTTTTAAAACTCTAAAATGTTATTCATCTAACTCTAAAACAACATTAAAATTGTTAAAATGCCACCATTGCAGCAAACCTATATTTAACAGGATTATTTTTGATATCTCTGCAATAAGAAGTAGTATTCCAATCTTCAGAATCAGGCTGTGTCATCAAACCTAGTCGTTCTTCTATGCTGGCGTTTCAGAGACACGGGACTCTCTGTAGCTACAGGACTCACAACTTCAACAGAAATGTACTTTTGATACTCAGGCTGACCCAAAAGACTAGAGGGTCACTTCTGGAAAATTACCATAGAAGCCTATACTCTTCATCTCTATAATGTCGGTATGATTTTTACAAAACATGTTTATTATCCGTTTGTACAAGTATTCCTCTTTAACATTATATGGGTTTGGACTGGTAGCCCTTAAAGGGTTTCATGTCACTTAACAAAACGCCACTGATGTATGCGTATCAAAAGAGTATGATCAATAAGACCAATCTTAATTGATTACTTTGCTTTATCTTATATATGCATTCAACGTAGAAATAATGCCCACGTAATAATTTACAGAAATAAACAAAAACGCATGCAAGCTTAAACATTAAATTAATAATTTAAACTCGTGCAACATACGGTAATAGTGATTTAAAAAAATATATTTTTATTTTACAAATTAAGAAAGGGTATAAAAATCTTTACACAAAGATAATACTGATAAAAATAAACAATCAAATAATCTAGAAAATAACCACAAATGTAACAATAAGTAATGGTAAAGCTAAAAATGAACTAACTGATTATGCTATTTTGTAGTAATATAGTGTGTAGAAGGCCTAAGAGTTGCAAACTGTTTGTGTGATCATTTAGTCAGGGGGCAAGAAGCTGAAGAGGCGATACTTGTCTCTGATGTGTGGCCTGACGTCTTCATTCTGAAAACAATAATAATACTCCTTTGTAAAAATAATTTATGAAATACACTAGGTCTTATAGTAACTGGTAGACCGAGTTTTGCTTGGGGAAAGCCAGACAGATTGTTCAATTGGCCTAGAATCAGAATCATTTTTCACAACGGCCCCTAACCATTCGAGCAGATTTGCTTCACTTATTCATCTCTTTTCTTCACTCTAGTTGTTATTATAACTCAATGTTCCTTCCAGGTAGATTTCCAATCCATAATGTATTACTAAACATTCAAATCAGGGTGTGCGAGAAGCGATTTTTTGGATCAAGTAGAGTACTGCGATTGTTCTCGAGTTTTGGAGCAAGTATTTGCCATGAGCATTAAATCTGTTGTTGGTAGTTTGTTTAATAGTGTAACGACATTTTAAAACCACTACACATTTAATTTGATAGTCTAATAATGGTTTCTAACTAATTTATAAGTAACAATACACATTTTTGGCCAGTACAATCAAAGTGGATTATGTATTGACAAACAAAAACATGGTTCGATCATTGTTTTCAGGCGACAAAACATAGTCCAGATGGTATTTGGCCAATATTACTTGGTCCAGTCATCGCTTATTATCAATATTATTTTTATACACAATATGTCATAATGTGATATTATATATGAATCATATAACTAAATTAAAAGAACATTTGGTCAATTTAGTATTACATTCAATTAAGGAACTTGATGGCGGGTCGTGCAAATAATTATTGTACAATAACAATGACATTTACTGTGCTAGGTTGTATAGGGCTGATTTAATTTAGGTTTTATTACTGTAATTTAATGGATAAAGAACTATTGTCTATTGTTATATCATTATACTTTTCCAATATGTATTCCGTCACCGTTTACAGCCTATATCACGCGATACGGCCACAATTTTATGCTGACATCATAGGTCGCATCTTTAACTACAGCTGAAATTATGCGGACCAGTTGGCCACAGTCATAATTTCTGGCTCATACTATGTGTCGGGTCTTCAATTACAGCTGAAATTACATGGCCTGGTCACATTTACCACGCTAGGTTGTTGTTTATGAATAATACAAGTTTCCCATCGTAATTTTCGGCTGATTTGACATGGTTCGGTCGTCTTTTGTGGCCGTTACATCGTAATTTGGCAGTTCACAACGGTTCGTTATCTTCTAAATATCGGCAGGAAATAATCGCTTTAACTTTAGAGTATTTTTCAAAACTCCAAGTCGAGCCGATCATTGAAATACTTAGCCAAAACACTCAAATTGTTAACTACTCGCAAACCCCTACTTTTAAATTTGTGTGTTATAATGAGCTATACAAATATTTTCCAAACCCCTACTGTTAAATTTGTGTGTTATAATGAGCTATACAAATCTTTTCCTATTTCAACAGGTACCAAAGTCTTAACAACTGCTTAGCAAAGCTATTTCTTTGTTTATATTCACAGTTATTTTAGATATGTCTGCTCTATACACAAACTTCAGTCAACAGTTTTAACCACTGTTTTTTTAACAGCTGCCATGATTCATTTGTTTTGATTTAAAAATAAAAAAGGGTTTTTAAATTTTCAAAGTAGTTTTTTAAATCAGATTCTGATGTTTGGGGTCTTCTTAGAAAAAGCCCGTTTCTTTGGGTGTTTATAAACACTTTTTTGCATGAGCTAGACAGCTAGACGAAGCCTTCTTTTCACAACTGCTGCCCAACAATGCAATAACCCATAGGTTCCGCACATCTCAGCCCAGTCAGATTACGATCGAATGCGTTTTTGACTCACTGCTAGGTAATTCACTCGATGTTATGTTCTTATAATTTTCTTTTATACAGTAAAATGGCATTTAAAATGTTGTTAAACTTGAAATATTGATGAAATGAATAAATTTGTGGCCATTCATTTTTAACACAATCAGTTGTAATAGGTATGGGTGATAAATCAAAAAAACTTACCAAATAAACCAGATCCTCTAAAAAAGGCAACAGTTTCATGAGTTCTGAATCACTCTGGTCCACAAACCAACTGACAATTGGAATGCCGTTTTCCAACTAGAAAAAAATAAACAATCAGGATGTTTCAAGTTAAATTATAAAGAAAGAGAATAATAAACACATAATTACAAATAAGTAAAGAACACAGTTAACACAATTCTAAACCATACTAACCAAAACATGGTTAACAATTTCCTGGTTTGAATCCTTTGGTGTATGAGTTATAATGATATAGTAAAATGAGACTTTTATTATTTTCATACTTCATTAACACAACAGTATCATTAAATTCAAGTTTACTGTATCCAACTATGAAAAGTAGAGATGTGCGAGTACTCGAAATTTCGAGTTTGAGCCGAGTTCGGTATTGAAACTCGAGATTTTAGTGAAACTCAAAAGTTTCAAGCGAGTTTATTCCCGCCGTTTACCCGCGCTACCAAGGGTCATCTGCAGCCGCACGTCGTCTGTAAATTCAAATTGAGTGTGAACGTTTGAGGTGTTAAAGAGTTGTGATGTGGATTTTAGTGTTTTATTAATAAATAAGTAAGTTGTAGCTTACAAATTTGTGTTACTCTTTACACCAAAATGGAGGATTTACCAGGACCTTCAGATTGAGTTGTATAAACACTGCCTGTATAGTCCACTTTTAGGTTAACCTAACCTTGTAATTTGTTAAAGTAAAATATCAAAAACATATCCGTGATGAAATCTAATAGGTAAGCATAAGAAGTTTGTGCTTGCTTTTTGTTCCATAATAATTTAAATTGAGTTGTCCCCACTCCGCAGGGTCCGAGTAGTGGCGCACTCACCCGGGGATGGGATGGCACCATTGCACCGCGCCAGGTGTCTAGCCAATGCGGCGTCAAATAAAAACGTCTAATGATTTATTGTCTGTTTCATGTACCGCCTCCGTCAATGATGGAGTTCCGTGCTGACCACGAGCCAAATGGAAGGAGGAACATTGGTTAAAAACAAATCGGGAGACCCCCTGGTTTCTTACAACGCTAAGTATAATTAGGTTGAGAAAGGGAAACGGTGGAGGGATCAATCTTGTAACCCAGGTGAGAACCCCAAAAGTTCCCCCATTCCAGGAGTGTGTGGACGGTGCGGAGCTAGCATCCGGTAATGTAATGCAATTAGGTAATGAACGGTAACAATTGATTTCTTTATTTCTTTATTGGTAAGTATCTTAATTGCCATAATTAAATTGTGGTTGGGACTGGGTTACATTGGCAGTGTGTAATGCTGGTAATAACGGAGGGAGTTTTGATTGTTTAAATCCTTGAATCATGCAAATCAATCTTCATCCAATCTTGAAACACAACATTTTAATTTTAGATTTGTATTATATTTTCATTGTTGTTTTCATTTGGGAAGTCTTCAATTTTGTATGGACATTCGGCGATGGGGTGTTGCTTTGATTTATTTTTGAATTGTCTTCTGTTATTTAAAGATTTTATTTCTGAAGGAGTTTTGTTGTAAATTTTGATTGATATGTGGTCTGAGCATCTTTGTCGGAGTGTTGAATTTGGATGTGGCAAGTCTGTATGGTCGATAGTTCTCGTGTTGTAGTTGTGAATTTGTCTTCTGAAGGAGAATTTATCAAGGTTCAAATGTACAAGACTTGCTGCTTGTAATATAAAAATTGTAATACAATTTTCAATTATTTCAGGTATAAACCCCCCTTCCTATCTCCAAGTTGTTTGAAGCTTCTAGGTTTCAACCAGCAAAGCACCTCCCTTTCCCATGATACAGTAGCTGGGTTCGCCCATGGGTCTGTATCAATATCAATCAATATCAATATCATAATAATTTAAATTGAGTCAATCCATTAATTTTAGACTCAAATTCAAATTCAAAATATCTTTTATTCATTTATATACAATGTATACATAAATGGCGTCAACATTTACAACAATCTAAAACTAATTACAGATTGATACAAAACTTGTCATTTTACTTCTGTTGATTTAAATTCATTTTTCCAAAACTCACTAAAACTGTAAAGAGCTCCCTCAATTAAAAACAACTTTAGACTCTTCTTAAATGTCGTAGTATTTATTTGTTTCTTTATTGTCATTGGCAAATGATTAAAAAATTGTATACCTATATAAGTTGGTTTTTTCGGAATATTTCTTTAAAATGTCTTTCAACTTGAAAATCATGTCTGTTTCTTGTTTTGTAATTATTATTGCTAACATTCTTAGGCAATGTGCTTGATATATTATTTATATGTAGTACTGTTTTATAAATATAGAGGCTATACACTGTCATAATTCCTAATTCAGAGAAATGATTCCTACAATGTTCATCATGCCTAAGATTTAACATGGTTCTAATAGATTTTTTTGAAGGGGTAAAATTCTATTTAAGTTACAAATTGATGCAGAACCATATACTTCAATCCCATAAGAAATATGAGAATGAATTAATGCAAAATAAGTTGTTTTTATTGTATGTTTATCACATAAAGTAGATAATCTTTTTAAAGCAAAAATATTAGAACTAATTTTAGCACAAATTTTATCTATATGGCCAGTCCAACTAAGATTATTATCCAAAACTAATCCAAGAAAAGTTGTACTTTCATTAAGACTAAGAGAAAGTTGCTGATTGTTCAATTTATTATAAGATTTTTTACTTATACAAGAAAATTTCATAAGGGTTGTTTTATTATCATTAAGTAACATATTTAGGCTATTAAGTTGATCATTGACTGTTTTAATTGCAATATCAGCATCATTAAAAATTGCATTATCATTGCTGTTTGAAATTGTTAAATCAATATCATCTGCAAATATACAAAATTTACTATTTAATGTTAATTTAGAAAGACAATTTGGTAGTTAACCTAAATAACAAAGAAACAGAAATGGGCCAAGCACAGACCCTTGTGGGACTGAATATTATACCATTCGAGTTTTGGACCTGATTTTTAGAATTTTGTTCTCATCAATATGAGAAATTTCAACATATTGTTGTCGGTCAGTTAAGTATGATTGTATCAAGGCCAGGTCTTTGCCAGTTATTCCAAAACTAGATAGTTTTTGTAATAAAATAGGATGTGAAACACTTTCAAATGCCTTGGTCAGGTCTAAAAATGTAGTTACAGTGTGGTCACCTCTATCTAATTTATTTATGATGTTTTCAACAAAAGATACTATGGCAGTTTGTGATGAGGTAAAAAGACTGGACCATGTTATCAGACTAAAACTGATTGTAGAAAGATAAGGAACGTCCGTCCTGCCGAGGAGTGGGGGGACGCGGGCGAATCCCAGCCGACTCTCGCTGCAGACTTATTGGGGTTAACCGGTCACGGAGGGTGTCTAAGGCAAATTGGAGCATTAGAAATTCAGGAGGACTGGGTCGTGGGGAAGAATCCGTGTAGGCGAATCCGTATATTATCGTCGTGATAACATAATTAGTGTGTAGCTTCACGGAATTATTTGTTTAAAGTGAGATTAAAATAATCGAACCTGACTTGTTCAAAACGTGTCGCGACCACGACGAATCCAGTCCGCCGAGTCTAAACCAAGTTCTCGCGCTTTGAATTCATTTCCTTGGCTTTTGAATTTCGTTGTAAAAAGTAAAATCGGGGCACCCTCGACCGATATGTAGGTAAAATTCGTCGATAAACGGTGTAAATTTGCGAGAGTTAGGGGTTTTATGTTTGTTGTAACCTGTTGTGTATCGTGTCTTGGTAAGTGTTTGAATTGTATATCTTATATTTAATATGTTTGTACTGTATCGTGCCATCCCAATCAATTGCAAGTTGACAATGTACCTGATGTAAAATATATATTAAAATAATTAGTTTCATAATCAGAACTTTGCTATTGCTTCTGGTGAGTGATACCACGTGGCAATAAAAGTACAATATTAAGTAACAAATTGTTTGATACAGTAAATCTGTGCATTTTGTATAGTATTTTGTAAATTTATATAAAATTGTACATCTAGTCAGATTTAGTATTGCAAAATGTCTTTATGTCCGAAATGAAATGATGAACTAAGTTCGTACGACTGTCAGTATATTTTTAGAAGGATTTGTTGCCATACGCTCATAATCTGGGCATAATATTTGGAGAATTTAATTAGAATTTTGTGTAGCGCAGTCTTGCTCCCATTAAATTCAGCAATCATAAATAGACATATTTTGGGCTCTGCGATAGGAAATCAGCTAAAGTTTAATAACAAAATAAACTGCCTTGGTGGTGATAAATTAAGTGAATAATTTCAATTATGTTACAATTCATATAGGCTCATAAAAGATGAGAATGTTTGGTCGAGCCAGGTGTTAACGTCTGTCCCCAATTAAATAAATTGAAATAAATATACTGATCCCCATTTGATATATAGGACAGAGTGCTAATTAACTCACAACAATTGGTACATAGCCTCTGAGGATTAGCATAGTGGGTTTTTGCACAACATAGTTCTGGCCAGAGCTAAGTACAGCGCCGACCATGAGCCTCAACTAATACTATTTTGATTAGGGCAAATTACCACTAAGGTTTAGGAACTTTTTCTGATTTTTATTTATCGCAGTAGAGCCGGTCAGTTGTTAACAATTAAATAAACAAGAGAGGGTCAAGACTGAAAAATAAAATTAAATCGAAAGGATATTAAATTGTAATATCAGATAGTGGGGATTTTATTAAACAAATGTTAAAAGGACTCATTCACTAGTTTATAGGTATAGCAATGTAAAGGTTGTAGGGCAAATATACAAAACTTTGTTAATCAAACGTAGTGTTGTCAATTGAACTCCTGTGTACAGGTAAAACCCCGAATTTAGAATAATTATTGTTTAATATCTAGTGTCACTGATACATGATCCACTCTGGAGCCTCTGGGTAATTAATCTGATCATTTATTAATTGTGTTTTCATAACCAAAGAGCAATTCCACTGCGCTTAGAAACTCTTGCTGAAACTAAATTATATTAGTAGGGGGAAACTATATTTATTTATGTGATATAATTATAAGGTTTATAGAACGGAGAAACGTTTTTTCTCACATAAATAAAAATGATAGCAGACTAAGATATGAATAAGTATGGTGACGCTGGATAGGATGGCACGCATACGGTTGTTTAGTATATAAGATAATTTATTATTCTGTTATGTGAGTATTTATTTCAGAGAGTATTTCAATGATTGTATCAGTGTACATTTCAATGTTTGTTTCTTACGTGTTTTGTTTAGTATATAAATTATTTATGCGTATGTTAGCTTCGGTGTGACCAGTAAGTTTAAGATGTATTATAGAAATTATCTTACGACTGCGAATGACAGACGTGAACGCCACTTGAGGCGAAATAGAGTTGCATGTTCTGCAATAATAGAACGTTCAGAACAATCGGCAACGGGTCAAGCTCCTTTGTTGTCGCATACCCCTCCCCTCCTCTCACCACCAAACCCCTATCCTGATATGCTATCGATGAATCAGCTGTGCGAGCAAAATATTCCGGCGGCGCATTCCACTCGAGTAATGCATCAGAACGCTGTTTCACAACAATTTGCGAATAATGACGGTGGTAGTGAGATGTCAATGGTCGACGAAGATCGGCATGGTACTCAGGTCGTTACCTTTAATCCCGTTGCGGGAACCTTTGATATCACACAACACGGAAATGTAGGGCAATCAAATTTAGATTTTTGGAGCGTTGGGGCCAATTCGACGCAGACAGAATATAGGGAAATGCCATCAATGCGTAATCAAACTGCTCAAAATCCGTCGCAAACAAATCCTTTTTTGCCTGGCTATAACCTTGAGGTTCGAAATGAAAATGCGGGTTCTAATCAACACGCTTTTGGGGCACATAGCGGCCAGAATTATGTATCATGTCCGAATTATGGACAGGTTCAAAGTTGTGGTCAAACTCAGACAATGGGTCGGAATTGCGGCGAGTTACAGTTAGCCCCTGTTCATAATCAAGGGTTGTTTGAATCAAGTGATTTGACAAAAACTGATAGAACGGTATTGATGGAATTGATAAAAAATGTAAGTGTAGCTGATGGGTCAGATGAAATACAACTGTTACAATTTTTGAAAGAATTAAAACCTCTTTTTGACATTGCGCCTGCGAGTAGTCACCAGATAGTGAAATTGTTGATTCCAAAAACCAAGGGGCAACTTTTTAAGATATGGGTTGAGGCAACAACTTCTAGGGTATCGTGGGATGATTTGCATAGGGCGATTCTTGGCTACTTCCTTCCAATGGGTAGACTACGTGAGTTGGAGGCACTAGAGTTAGATAGGCCGCAGCGACCGGGAGAAAATTTCATTGAGTATGTGGACAACATTGTTGCCGTAGCGTTCGCACTGCGTACTACTAGATCAGAGGAGGAGGTTATCGAGTCGGTATTGTGTAAATGTGATCCGAGCACTAAGGCGCATTTTGCTTTCAATAAAAGGCCAAGAAATATATTCGAGTTGAAGATGTTCGCAAATAAGGTTTCGGGGTCCATAAAAATCGAACGACGGTATTTTGGCACTCCTGCGAGCGTAACTGATAGAAATGTAAGGATGGCGAGTGGTCCAGCATTTTCGCGGCAAAATCCGCAAAACTTTCAGCGACCGAGAGTAAATTGTACCGATAGAGGGGCACCGAAAGAGAGGGTGGTTAGGTGTTACAAATGTCACGGGGAAGGACATATAGCTCGGAATTGTCGATCGGTAAACTGATTACAGATCCTATAGGCAGGCACTGGGATCTGTGTAATAAGTTTCAGCCTGCAAAGGTTAGTGCCGTAGATTTGACTGGTAAATTGCCACTCGTAAAAGTGAAAACTGGTAGTCATGTCTGTACAGCTCTTTTAGACAGTGGCGCAACAAAAAGCGTAGTCAGCAAGAATTACTTTAATAAAATAAAGGGCGATAAATGTGTCAAAAGGGTGACAAAAATAAGTAATTACTTAGAGGGTGCTGGGAGGTCGAAATTACCCGTGAGACATGAAGTAAAAATGCACATAAAAATAGACGATTTTTCTTGGGATTACATATTTTGGATTGTAAATGACATCCCGTGCGACATGATTTTGGCTTACGATTTTTTTCATTTTTCAAAATTAAAACTTGACACGAATAAAGGGATATTGAAATTCAATTTCTCAGGGGGAAAGCAGAGAATTATGTTGTTGTTAGACGAGGACAATTTAAAGCCAGATAGACTTAAATTTCAAGAAGTAGAAATGTCAGAGGAAGGGAAAGCTAAATTTTACAACTTGTTGAAAGAATACGGGGATGTAGTTACAAATAAGATCGGCAAGGCTAAAGTAGCTCCTTATCAGTTAAGGGTCAGTAAAGATATCAAGCCATTTAGAATGCGGCCATTCCAAATGACTCCGGACAAAGTAAGGGCAATGAGGGAATTAATAAACAAATTATTAGATAATGGGGTCATAGAAAAAAGCCAAAGTGAATTTAGTAGTAATTGCTTTTTAGTTCCCAAAAGAGAGAAGGGTAAATATCGTTTGGTAAATAATTATAAGACATTAAATCAATATATTGAAATGGATAGTTTTCCGAGTCCCACAGTAGATTCAACTTTTCAGTATTTACAAGGTGCAAAATTTTTCACGTCTATAGATTTGGTTCATAGTTTTTTCCAATTAGAACTCAGTAAAAATTCAAGGGAATACACTGCGTTTAATACAAGTTTTGGTAGCTATCAATGGGTACGTATACCACAAGGATTAAAAATAGGAAGCCAAGCCTTGAACAGGGTGGTAGACACGGTGTTAGGCGACATAAAGTTCAAGTGTGTAATTAATTTTTGTGACGACGTATTAGTGTACAGCGCCGACGAGGAATCGCATTATCGTGACGTCAAGGCTGTGTTGCAAAAATTGAGGGCGTATAATCTCACCGTAAATCCTGAAAAAATTCGCCTGGCAAAAAAAGGTGTACAATTTTTGGGACATTATGTAACTGACGGGAAATTGTATATAGATCCTTCACGAATCGAACCGATAAAAAATTATCCTGTTCCCAAGACAATCAAGCAAGTGCAACGCTTAGTGGGGTTGGCTAGTTTTTATAACAAATTTATCCCGAACTTCTCGGAAATTTGTTATCCTCTCAATAAACTGAAGAGAAAAGGCGTTAAATTCAAGTGGACAAAGACGGAACAGGCGAGTTTCGACAAACTAATCGAAGCATTAACCTCTCCTCCTGTCTTACACTTGCCCGATTTCAGCAAAAAGTTTATCTTAAATTGTGACGCATCTGACCATAGTGTCGGCTGTGTGCTGCAGCAAGAGTGGAATGGTGGTACTGTAGTAATAGCTTATACCAGCAGAGCACTTCAGAACAATGAAAAAGCTTATTCAATATATAAACGTGAGTTGCTAGCCTGCCTCTGGGGTTGTGAAAAATATCGCGAGTTCCTACTGGATAAACCTTTCATTTTGCGGACAGATAATCAAGCAATTACGTATTTGTGGAAATCGGATAAATCAACCGGTCAATTAGCTAGGTGGAAATTGCGATTGTCGGAGTTTCCGTGCGAAATTGAACACGCGCGCGCTAGTCAGAATGTACCGGCCGACGCGCTGTCAAGACTTTTCGAACCGGTCATTGAAACAAAAAGTAAAAATGAATCTATGCCCGTGGAAGCGATAAATTTCCTGCAGAATTTTCCGGAAGTATTTGAAGACATAGGACAGAAACAGAGGTGCGATAATAATTTGAGGGAAATCATTGCAAAATTGCAAAAGGGAGTAGGTGTAAAAAATTACGTGTTGAGGAATGGGGTTTTGAAATATCAAAAAAACAAAAATTGCGCACCGAAAATTTGTATTCCCGACTCATTGAAGCAAGTGGTTCTCAAGTTTAATCATGATATATCAATATCGGCTCACTGGGGTATTAAGAAAACGACAGCGAAAATAGCGAAAGATTTTGCCTGGAAAAATATGTTTGAGGACATAAAAAATTACGTTAGGTCATGCGAGCTTTGTCAGTTACACAAAACATCACAAAACACAAAGATAGGTTTAATGAGATCGACTTTGCCGGAGCGTAGTATGCAAAGGTTACACATTGATTTGGTCGGCCCCCTAGTAAGGTCAAAAAATGGGAATCAGTACATGTTGGTCTGTGTAGATAGTTTCAGTAAATTCACGTGGTTTGTGCCATTAAAAAAAGCAACATCCGACACTGTAAAAAGGGCATTGATCGAGCGAGTTTTTGCGCAGAACGGAGTAGCAGAGATTATCATCAGTGATAACGGTTCACAGTTCACTTCCGGCAATTTTCGTTCATTTTTGTTTGCCTTAGGGATAAAACATATCACCACTAGTGTCGCCCGACCGCAGGGAAACCAATCAGAAAGAGAAAATCGGAACTTAAAATACGCTTTGAAGGTTTTCCATAGTCGAACGCAGCAAAGGTGGGATGAAAATTTAGATTATTTAATGATAGGCATAAATTCGGCCCACCATGAAAGTATAGGCATGACTCCGGCCATGGCGTTAATGGGCCGTGAGTTAAATAATCCACTGCAATTGGCTTGGAATCTAGTCGAGGAAGCAGATCCACCAAAAAGTACCGAAGATAGGGTGAAGGAGATCGTACAAAATCTCAATTCCGCGCAACAGAAAATGAAGGCATATTACGACAAAACAAGGCGTCCGTCACCGTTTAAAGTAGGAGATCTTGTATTGTACAAGGTATACATCCCCAGTGACAAAGCTAAGGGGGTTAGCAACAAATTGTCGCAGGGATGGAAGGGACCATGGACCATAGTTGAAGATTTAAATGGGGTAAATGTTAAAATTAGACTAAAAGAAAATGAAAAAGAAGTGAAAGTGGTCCATGTCGCTCAATTAAAACGTTATTATACAAGGGAATGAGAGTGACTCAGCTGGTATTCGCAATCAAATAGCATGTAAGACAATAATGTATTTTCAATTAGTTTATTGCAAAAATCTTGTGTTAGGTGAGGAGTGACCTGGAAACGCTACCATGAGAGTCACACTGCTGGGCGATAGTCAGGTGCGGAGGCTGCACCAGGTGTGGGAGGGTGTGAATAGTGAAATAACTTCAGATTCCTTAGCTGTGGGTGGCCTAACCACTGAACGTTTAAAAACAATCGTGGCAAGACACAGCGCAGTCTTCAATAACATTTGTTTTGTGCTCATAGGAATTAATGACATTTTGCGGGAAACTCATGAAGATCAAATTAAATCCAATATAAAGTCAATTGTGAAATATCTTACAAAAAAGAACTTTACTGTTTTCATCTCAACTTTGCCACCAACCTTACATAAATCAAATAAAATTCAAGAGTCAATCCGTTCCTTAAACATATTTATTCAGTCATTTAATACCTCAGTGAACGTCGAAGTAATATACTTAAATAGACAGTTTAAACCTTATAGTATTAAACACGAACAGTTGTATGTGTACAAACAAAAAACAGGAAAACCCGACCTCATTCACTTGTCGGACCGAGGGTTGCGTAATCTGATGTGCCTTATCTGCAGTGCCATTGACAGCCGGCGCCATCGACCTTTGGTTACCCCGACACCCCACCCCCAGCCGACTGAGCACCACGGCCTACTCGCTCCACACACATGCACAGCCAGCACATCTGACACCCCGACTCCTGACTAGGATGCTGACTGAGAGGGCTACTAGTAATGGTACGCTGAGCAACGTCTGCAAGATGGAGCCATACTGGAATAATTGTGCGCGATTTTCCCTGCCAGAGCTGTTAGTTCAATCAGTTAGCAAGAAAAGATCTCACTCTTAGCTGTAAGAAATCCTCTCAAGCTGTAGCACACAGCCAAAATAGGTCACACCCTAGCAAATAAGATGTAGATTTCAATAATGTATGTGTATAAAAATAAAATAAAATGTGAATATCGAAGAAGGAATGGACTTCTAACACAAGCTAAGTTATAGATATATGTAAACAATTTCCTATGTAAGTGTTTTGCTGTATTTGTTCAATTATATGTTTATGTTCTATTAATGTCTTATTACAGTCCGTAAATTGACCCCGAGATGGGAAGTTAGGCGAATTCGTTCCGAAATCGATTTTAGTTGGCCTGAAGCGTACGGTGTCAATTTTCTTGGCAAGGGTATGTGTGATGAGGTAAAAAGACTGGACCATGTTATCAGACTTAAACTGATTGTAGAAAGATAAGGAACGTCCGTCCTGCCGAGGAGTGGGGGGACGCGGGCGAATCCCAGTCGACTCTCGCTGCAGACTTATTGGGGTTAACCGGTCACGGAGGGTGTCTAAGGCAAATTGGAGCATTAGAAATTCAGGAGGACTGGGTCGTGGGGAAGAATCCGTGTAGGCGAATCCGTATATTATCGTCGTGATAACATAATTAGTGTGTAGCTTCACGGAATTATTTGTTTAAAGTGAGATTAAAATAATCGAACCTGACTTGTTCAAAACGTGTCGTGACCACGACGAATCCAGTCCGCCGAGTCTAAACCAAGTTCTCGCGCTTTGAATTCATTTCCTTGGCTTTTGAATTTCGTTGTAAAAAGTAAAATCGGGGCACCCTCGACCGATATGTAGGTAAAATTCGTCGATAAACGGTGTAAATTTGCGAGAGTTAGGTGTTTTATGTTTGTTGTAACCTGTTGTGTATCGTGTCTTGGTAAGTGTTTGAATTGTATATCTTATATTTAATATGTTTGTACTGTATCGTGCCATCCCAATCAATTGCAAGTTGACAATGTACCTGATGTAAAATATATATTAAAATAATTAGTTTCATAATCAGAACTTTGCTATTGCTTCTGGTGAGTGATACCACGTGGCAATAACAGTACAATATTAAGTAACAAATTGTTTGATACAGTAAATCTGTGCATTTTGTATAGTATTTTGTAAATTTATATAAAATTGTACATCTAGTCAGATTTAGTATTGCAAAATGTCTTTATGTCCGAAATGAAATGATGAACTAAGTTCGTACGACTGTCAGTATATTTTTAGAAGGATTTGTTGCCATACGCTCATAATCTGGGCATAATATTTGGAGAATTTAATTAGAATTTTGTGTAGCGCAGTCTTGCTCCCATTAAATTCAGCAATCATAAATAGACATATTTTGGGCTCTGCGATAGGAAATCAGCTAAAGTTTAATAACAAAATAAACTGCCTTGGTGGTGATAAATTAAGTGAATAATTTCAATTATGTTACAATTCATATAGGCTCATAAAAGATGAGAATGTTTGGTCGAGCCAGGTGTTAACGTCTGTCCCCAATTAAATAAATTGAAATAAATATACTGATCCCCATTTGATATATAGGACAGAGTGCTAATTAACTCACAACAATTGGTACATAGCCTCTGAGGATTAGCATAGTGGGTTTTTGCACAACATAGTTCTGGCCAGAGCTAAGTACAGCGCCGACCATGAGCCTCAACTAATATTATTTTGATTAGGGCAAATTACCACTAAGGTTTAGGAACTTTTTATTTATGTGAGAAAAAACGTTTCTCCGTTCTATAAACCTTATAATTATATCACATAAATAAATATAGTTTCCCCCTACTAATATAATTTAGTTTCAGCAAGAGTTTCTAAGCGCAGTGGAATTGCTCTTTGGTTATGAAAACACAATTAATAAATGATCAGATTAATTACCCAGAGGCTCCAGAGTGGATCATGTATCAGTGACACTGGATATTAAACAATAATTATTCTAAATTCGGGGTTTTACCTGTACACAGGAGTTCAATTGACAACACTACGTTTGATTAACAAAGTTTTGTATATTTGCCCTACAACCTTTACATTGCTATACCTATAAACTAGTGAATGAGTCCTTTTAACATTTGTTTAATAAAATCCCCACTATCTGATATTACAATTTAATATCCTTTCGATTTAATTTTATTTTTCAGTCTTGACCCTCTCTTGTTTATTTAATTGTTAACAACTGACCGGCTCTACTGCGATAAATAAAAATCAGAAAAAGTTCCTAAACCTTAGTGGTAATTTGCCCTAATCAAAATAGTATTAGTTGAGGCTCATGGTCGGCGCTGTACTTAGCTCTGGCCAGAACTATGTTGTGCAAAAACCCACTATGCTAATCCTCAGAGGCTATGTACCAATTGTTGTGAGTTAATTAGCACTCTGTCCTATATATCAAATGGGGATCAGTATATTTATTTCAATTTATTTAATTGGGGACAGACGTTAACACCTGGCTCGACCAAACATTCTCATCTTTTATGAGCCTATATGAATTGTAACATAATTGAAATTATTCACTTAATTTATCACCACCAAGGCAGTTTATTTTGTTATTAAACTTTAGCTGATTTCCTATCGCAGAGCCCAAAATATGTCTATTTATGATTGCTGAATTTAATGGGAGCAAGACTGCGCTACACAAAATTCTAATTAAATTCTCCAAATATTATGCCCAGATTATGAGCGTATGGCAACAAATCCTTCTAAAAATATACTGACAGTCGTACGAACTTAGTTCATCATTTCATTTCGGACATAAAGACATTTTGCAATACTAAATCTGACTAGATGTACAATTTTATATAAATTTACAAAATACTATACAAAATGCACAGATTTACTGTATCAAACAATTTGTTACTTAATATTGTACTTTTATTGCCACGTGGTATCACTCACCAGAAGCAATAGCAAAGTTCTGATTATGAAACTAATTATTTTAATATATATTTTACATCAGGTACATTGTCAACTTGCAATTGATTGGGATGGCACGATACAGTACAAACATATTAAATATAAGATATACAATTCAAACACTTACCAAGACACGATACACAACAGGTTACAACAAACATAAAACACCTAACTCTCGCAAATTTACACCGTTTATCGACGAATTTTACCTACATATCGGTCGAGGGTGCCCCGATTTTACTTTTTACAACGAAATTCAAAAGCCAAGGAAATGAATTCAAAGCGCGAGAACTTGGTTTAGACTCGGCGGACTGGATTCGTCGTGGTCGCGACACGTTTTGAACAAGTCAGGTTCGATTATTTTAATCTCACTTTAAACAAATAATTCCGTGAAGCTACACACTAATTATGTTATCACGACGATAATATACGGATTCGCCTACACGGATTCTTCCCCACGACCCAGTCCTCCTGAATTTCTAATGCGCCAATTTGCCTTAGACACCCTCCGTGACCGGTTAACCCCAATAAGTCTGCAGCGAGAGTCGGCTGGGATTCGCCCGCGTCCCCCCACTCCTCGGCAGGACGGACGTTCCTTATCTTTCTACAATCAGTTTAAGTCTGATAACATGGTCCAGTCTTTTTACCTCATCACAAGTTATGGTGGATCTATTCTTTCTAAAAACATGTTCACTATCTAGTAAATTATTATTTTCAAAGTAATCAGCCAACTGAACTAACATACATTTCTCAAAAAATTTAGAAAACGAAGGTAGAATTGAAACAGGCCTATAATTTACTGGATCTTTATTTGTTCCTTTTTTATAAAGTGGAATAATTGTTGATACTTTTAACTGTGAAGGAAAACACCAGAAATAACACAAGAATTTATAACATAATTTAGAGGTTTAAGAGGGGGCAGGAGTCAGATAGAATTCCGCCTTTTCGTTTGGAGTTTGGCCACTAGAGCGCTAGCAGTTTTTCAAATAATTCTTCCTTACCGACCGGCAGCGTGCGAAGGCTCGGCCTTCAGTCAAAGGATCGGTATTGTCTAGTGTGATTTACAACACCTAGAATGACGGGTTCACTGTCACTGGCGGCTTCTCGCACGCCCCGCATACAAGGGACTAAACCCAAAAGTCTTGTCAAGACTGTTTGGTGTGAAGTCTGATCAAATATGTTGCAACTTCGTCTAAATCTTATGTCTGATAATAATTACTAGTAACAATATTAAGTTATAATAAATACATTAGACATTTATTTATTAATTTATCTGGTTCAAATTTGTTTTTGTAGTATCAGTTTTGTAGCCACCACCTTATATCGATTTAAAGAAAGTGTAAATATATTCTTAAGTGTTGTAAGACGTATTTTATTATATCCCGTAAGAAAATTTCATAAGCCTTAAGAATATCACTTTTCACTAGTATAGTCGCGTTTATGAATTTTCATTAACACAATTTGTGATCTATTTTCTATAGACCGTTGTATTTTTTGTTCCAACGGACTTTTTTGCTATAGTCAGGATAAAAAACACTAGTCACTTGTAGAGGTTATAACTTCTAACCTTCTGTTTAGCCTGAATTTTATCTACGGTTTACTGGAAAATTAATTAATAATGACTCCTTTAGCTACAAACCGGGCTAAGTTATTGCTAATAAGCTCTACGATTATCGAAATAAAGTGACTGGCAGAGCGGCCGTGCGGCAACCTCATAACGTCGAGAAAAGATAACATTCCAATAAACGTTATTTAAATAGCCAGTTAAACACCTTTGTAGTAAATTTGCCAAAGATTTCGCACCTTATTCCGATGAGTTTATATTGATAGTTTTATTTTTAAAAACCCTAATTGAGAAATTTTAAATTTAAATTCATGCTTTTTAAAATATAACTATCCATATGAAGTCATAGGAATGAAATAACAAATATTTGAAAAAATTGCTCTAAACATGTTTAACTGACTATTTTAATAACGTTTATCGGAGATTTCTACCCATGTGTTTTACTTTCCACGAGGTTATGAAATAGAATGTTCGGTCGCTCCGCCAGTCACTTTATTTTGATAATGAGACAATAATCTTGTTATCATTTCAGTGGTTTGTGTATCTGTATTTATCTCATAACATATGTTACTGCTGTAAGCCCTGTCCACAATGGTGCGCTCAGGCCTAAAAATCGGATGAGAAATAACAGAGGAATTTTCTTAACTAAAATCGGCTTAGCGTCATATTTTAATGATCTAATGAACAGTCAAAGCCAAAATTCGAAATTGTAAAAACATTTGAATAAGGTCACTTGAGGTTAATTGCGTCAAACCCTATTCCCATGATTTATTCTCGTTGGTTTTCGAATCCATGACAGTCAATTTTCTTTTAATTAATTAGATATTTCCCCTCGAGAAGACCTGTCTATAAATTATTTTTAACCCAGAAATTACAACTTTTGAAGGTAATCGTTGCAGCCGTTCTTGAGATCAGAGTTGCAAGCAAGCAACCAACAAACTTAGCAAGTAAATCTTACTCATATTTAGAGTGTACGATTTAACAGCTGTTGAAACATTAACAAAAAACAAGCCTTGAAAATGTGTACAATGTTAATCAATTAAGTCTTTATTGAATAAAAAATAATACTCAATTGCTAATTTCCATTTATACACACAACACGTGTAAATGGAAATTGATATTAAATATTTATATTTATGTCCATTTTGTTACATACGTTTTAATAGTTTATTTACAACTTTCCCAGTATATTTTTCGTATTTTCTAAGACTTCTAAAAATGACAGATCCTTTTATGGTTATTTAAAAATTCTATCGAGTCTGAAATCCGATCACAATGGTTTTCTTACATCCAACTCTACACTGACGGCTCTAAAGATGACGAACGAAGACTTGTAAGTTGTTGTATGTATGATAAAACCAACTATAAGATTATATCATTCAGATTAAATAAACACTATTCGAGTTATTATGTTGAAGCTCTAGCTATTTTTACTGCCATGAAGTACATAGAAACGTTACCACCAAGTAAAATAATAATAATTCTATCTGATTCCAAAAGTATTATTCATGCCAAATCTGCACACATCGAATATGAAATCAGACTACAGTTTACAAAATTATTAAATTTGAAGTACAAGTAATTTTGTTTAGGATACCTTCTCGCATAGGCATAAAAGGGAACGAGTTACCGGATTCTTTTGATAAAGATGCTTTACATTTAAACAATATTAATAACTCGTTTCTACCTTGTTTCAATTACACAAATTCGTTCGTCACCAAGAAAGCTAATGTACAATGGGAAGAAGACTGGGAGGCTGCATCAGTTAGGCCTACAAAGCCTAAGTTTGAGTCAGCAGAGTTTTTGGACCGAAACCTCAAATTACGACTCCGATTTGGTTTTCAAAATTCAAGACATCAAGATCAAAAATTCCAAATCATTTCACGTCTTAGAATCGGTCAGTGCATTGTTCCGGAACATTTACACGGACTCGAAATTATATATTACTCTCTTCTGGTGAAGTCTGGTGTCGGGGAAAAAGCGGCCAGCGAAATAAGCGACCTGTGAGGTCAACACTTCAGTGAAGTTAGTGACCAGCGAAATAAGCGACCATCATGGAATTTTATCTGCACCTAAGAGGGCAACACTTCCTGTGACATACTGATTTCCCACACTTTTCCTAGGTTTGGACTGGCTAAATGACTGACAGACATTTCTAATTGAAATATTTTTTATATTTTATGAATAGTAATACTAGGGGTTTCCGGCGCGTTGCTCAGTGAGCTGTATACAATCTGGAGTTTGTCATAATGCCTTGTAGTTTAAGACAAAAACCGTGCCGTGTTTCAAAAGCAGCTGGAAGCACAATATCTCCCCTCTACAGTACCAACATAGCAAAACGAACACCATGTACTAAGGTGTCATTATCGTTTTGTAAAACAAAACACAGCATAGCAGTAAGAACAGATGTTACAGACATTAAATAATAAATGATTACTGAAATGACAGTATGTCATGAGGAGCCATGTAAATTCAAAAATATGAGGAAAAATGTACTGGATTTCGAGCAGTAGGTGATAATGGTTTCAAGAGGAGAATCAAATCTGCCGCGCAAAATCGGTTGCGGAAACGGGATCTTTGGTCGATAAGCGACGTTGCTGCCATCTATCGGGGTGACGGTGAACCAGTTGCAGTCTGTGGGCCTACTCGTTTTGTAAGACTTCAAAAAAGACTTATTTTGGAACAGTTTCACATTTTAAAACCGAAAAAATACTCAAGCCAAACATTAACAATAACATGACTGCTATTATGACGTTTTCAAATTTAATTTATATAAAACGTGTCATTTTATAAATTGTTTCAAAAGTACACAACTCCTTATGGGAAAAAAGAAACTTAGTTTACATGTTTTAGGTGTTATTTTTTAAAAATAATACATTTTGATTCTAAGGTCATACGGCTAATAACTGTCAGATTGTTTGGCCTGCGATCATTTTTGCATTTAAATGCGGGCATTCAATAAAATAAAACATTTATAGTAGCGCCCCATGTTAAAAGACGACCGGAGCCGGCGGCTGGCGGAGCTAGGTCCGGCCCCCTCTTAAGTATTGCCCATTTAGCATCTTTAATTATTTTAGTTGGAATTTCATCAAATCCTGAGGACCATTTACTTTGTATTGTATTTATTATTTTTATCAGTTGCTTTTCAGAAATAGTATTGAATCTAAACTTTTGTGTTTGCTTATTTTTGTCAGGTAATTGTGGTGTAATACTTTTGCTATGATTTATTTTTGGAATGATTAGGTTTTCAACTGTGTCCGCTTAAAAATGATTTAAAATGTCAACAACTTTATATGGATTAAAGACACACTTTCCACTATGGTTCAAAACAATTGGAGCATTCAAGTGTTCATTATTCTTCTTACCAAGTTCAGTCCTAACCAATTGCCATGAATTTTTTGGAACATTATCGGATTTACTTATTTTCATATTAAAATATTTCTTTTTCTTTTGAACAATAAGGCTTTTATTTTTTATTTTTTGCTGCTTTAAGTTAATTTTTACCAAACGGTTACTACTTTTCCTTTTATATTTATAATCATCTATTAGTTTAATTCTCTCATTTTTTACCTCGGAATCAATCCAATTCCTACTATTGGGTTTAGAGCGAATATTTACTGCAGGGAAATTTTCATCAAAATAAAACTTAATTACATTGTAAAAATATGAAAACTTATTTTCAATTGGTGTTTGATACAGGTCAGCCCAGTTTTCATTCTCCAAATCATTTATAAACTTAGTTATTTGAGTTTTTTTGAAAATTCTTTTTGACTGCCACAATCTTTTGTTATTATTACTTTTCTGACTTTTGACAAAATCCACTACTTCAAAAAGTTGCCCATCATGATCGGAAAGAGCTGTTACCAAGCATATTACCTTTACATATTTCTTATCAATATTCGTTATAAAATTATCTATTGCTCTTATCTTATCTTATCTTATCTATTGTACTTATGTCAGTAACTCGGGTAGGTATGTCCACAGTGTAATACATATTATGTATCCCTAGCAAATTAACAAAATCTTTTTTCTTTTTATCTTCAGCCAAAACATCAATATTAAAGTCACCTTCAATACATACATTACTAGTCCATACCTGTTAAAAAACTTATTAATTTATCTAAATTATCTAAAAAACCATCTGCATTTTTTGACGGTGTCCTGTAAACCCCAGCAACAATAATCTTAACACCATTTAATTTAATTTCAACTGCACAAGTTTCAAACATTTTTTCAACATTTAAGTTAACCAACAAGTTATTTGTAATCTGTTTACACTGAATACCATTAGCTGCTGTAATTAAAACACCCCCACCCCCAATCTCACTCCTAACATAATAATTATCAACTTTATAACCATTTAATTCAAAATTGTTAATTTCTGCTTATGTTAACTTATTTTCGGACAAAATAATAATATCTGGTTTCAGCTCCTCAACAGTAATTACTAAGGAATCAATCCTACTACTTAAACATTGAATATTCTGATGGAAAATGGATAAATTACTACCTTTACAGTTTACAGAGTTAGCAATTATACTATCTTTTTTTGAGTGTTTCTTTTTCTTAAAAAATACTTCCTATTATTTGTTTGACTATTTACAATACTTTTATTTTCCTCCAAGCCTCGAGTCTCAACAGCTTTTGTTTTTTGATGATTTACAGCAGCCTTACTACTAACAGGAGTTTCAAAACCTAGGAAAGGTGAGGTGAGTAGAGATTCTTCATTTTTGTTATCTACAAGTCCATTCATCACTGGTCCGGGTGTACTAGTAATTAGAGTGTCGTCTGCACCGGGTTTACTTTTTGTAATATTGTTTATCTGGGATCGATGTCGTCCGCCTCTGGATTGCGACTTAGATGTCTGATCCATCTCCCACTCAGGCAGGCCTTCTGGATTAAATTCATGAACACTAATGGATATATCAAGGTCATGAAAAATATTGGTGATCATCTCTCTTACCAATCTCCAGTTGAGCCCATCAAGTCCACATCCAATCCTTGGTAATGCCAGTTTAGTAATTTTAAGTTCACTGCATTTAGCTTTGAGGCACTCCAATGAACTTTGAAGTGTGCCATAAGTTGGCTTTCCATAACTGCTGTCCTTAGTAACCAAGTAAAAGATGTTTCGTCCCTCAACATTTACATTTTGTGACTTAAGTTCTGTTACACGATTAAATTTACTCTTGAACCTTGCAGCAATACCTTTTCCCATCTTTAAGTCCTTGGCAACACAGTGACCCAAACCATGATCATCTGAGGTTTCAAACAAATCAGTTTTTATTTCACAGATCGTCATTGTGGAAGATTTACTTAGAACAGGAAGTGTCAGCATTTCTTCAGTCTGAGAAAGATTGTTAGTCCTATCTATGAACCTGTCATAGTTGGATTTAATAAGTTTACTGATGATTTTTTCCCCCCTCACAGTTCAGATTAACCCTATCCTTGGAGTAGTACTTCAAAGAAAATGATGTCCCGTCAATGAAGTAGACATTTTAATTTAATCTTGCCAGATCATTGAGAAAAATATTGAAATTAAGGATGTCATAATTAACATTGTGGGAAACGGAGACGTCTTTGCGGAAAGGAACACTTACTAGAAAGAGAGGGCTTCTCATTCTAGATATTTTGGTTTTGAGTACAGAGTATAGTGGTCCAAGATCACCATCATAAATATTATTAGCTCTCGCAAATAACACGGTCAACTCGTTTTCTCTCCAATAACTGTCCTTTGGCATTGAGCTGTTTTTAAAGACAAGTGATTTGTTTTGGCCTTGTTTAAGTTTCATTAATGATTTTTTAAATAATTTGTAATATTTTAAAACTCTATTCAAGACATGGCTTCAATTTCATCAATTGATTTGCCAGGCACTTTCCAACATATCTTCATGTTGTTACTGATTGTTCTTATTAGGACTATTAGTGTTAAAATTAATGCTAAGATATGTTAGTAAATACATTTTTTGTGGTAAGTAAGTAGGCTAATGTTTTACCATGTAACAGGCCTTTTAAATATTAAAATAAAGTTTATTTTAACTTATACGCCTAAATTTAATTTAATTTTCTCCATTGGTAGAAAGATGTAGCTTAGGCCTAAACATAATATACAAAACATAGTTTAAATAAAAAGAAGGAAATAAAATAAAAAACTGAGATTATTTTTTAATGGTACTGTTAATTAATACCATATAGGCTATAACAACCTTAATACCAACAGATTAAAAGAATTTTATCTTCATGGCAAAATGTTATGCAATAACTTTGGTATGATTTATTTTGAGATAAATGTATTTACCATTTTTCAATGAAGCAGGACTCAATTTATTTTACTTACTATTATTATTTTCAGGTCATAGTGACTAGAAAAGTATATTTTAATAATAACATTTATAAATGGAACCCTATATACTGTTTTGATCCAATTCAAGTCGACCTATCTGTTTTTTTATTTTTTTATATGTATACTCGACTCGAACAGTATATTTTAATAATAACATTTACAAATGGAACCCTATACACTGTTTTGATCCAATTCAAGTCGACCTATCTGTTTTTTTTGTTTTTTTATATGTATACTCGACTCAAACTCGAGATTCAAATCTTTTGCCATTTACTCGACTCGACTTAAAAAACCTGTACTCGCACATCTCTAATAAAAAGTGAAATAAAAACTAAATTCCATTCAAACCAATGCGATGGAGAGTGAATCTCACAAAATGTGACATTTTGAGTCCTTTTGGCAGGAACGAGAAATAAAAAGACTATTGTAATTAATAATGTGTTCTTGTTACTATCTAATCCCTTGCATTTCCACCAAACATAGTTTTAGATCATAATCATAATTTATTCAATGAGAAAAATAGCAATTCTATCTTAATTTGCCAGTAGTTCACTGTCCTCAGCCTGTTGTTGTAATGTTCACTCGAAAATAAATACTTCATAACCTCATAATTTCATATAATGGAACTATAGACAACGGGACTTTGTCTGCTCTCAATATCAAACAGCAGACAAAATATAAAATACATCGGAGACCTATTTTTGTACGGTTTAAAGGCCGTCCCCAAGGTACAGCTTGTCAAAGACGTCTCAAGTGAAAATTGTGCGAGGTGAAAGAGGCAATGTAAAAACTGGCGCCAAAACTCAACCCAGTACTTGTAATATATATTGAGTACTAGGCACAGTTGTTATATTTGTGATATATTAAGACATTTTTGAGAAATACATTGATAAACAGAGGAGAAACACATAGTACCTTAATTAGGTTGCTAGTCGTTCACTTCAATAATTCAAAAACTTTGTAGTCTACAGTAAAGAGCATTGCATATTCTGACAATGTTTGTTGGACTTAAACCTAACCTGAAATAGGCAGCTAACTTAAACAATAGAGCTTCTGTTAGCTTAGATTTTAGCTCAGATTTGCCAGTCGTTCACAGGAACGATGTGGTATATCGGGAAAAAATAATCCCGCTTTTCGGGCAGGTTTTATTTTATCTTGGGATTATTTCGGAACAAATTATTTCCTCAAAATGGTCAACTGCGGTGCTTTTACGACCGTGATTACGCCGTGCGATCGTCATTAATGGCCGATGTTATGTGGTGCGATCGGCAATTACGGCCGATGTTATGCGGTGCGATCGGCAATTATGGCCGATGTTATGCGGTATGATCGTCATTTGCGGCCTATATCACGTGGTGCGATTGTCAATTTACGGCTTTCATTACGCGATGCTGTCGTCATTTATTGCCGATATCGTCTGGTCCGGTCGTCGTTTCGGCAGATAGCGGCACGATCGTCATTATTTAGATTTGCCACACTTGTAGTTGTTTTATCTATATTAATTTGCTATTTCAAACTAAAGTGTATCGTTCATAGTCACAAATGACCAAAGAATGTTAAGTTAATATCATGAAACAAACTTTTTCATTAAATAATTGTGGAATACTGTATTTGGGTTTATTTTTACTCAAACAATATCCATTACTCTATGAGTTTTTTTAAGTAGCCCACTCCAATTGTACGTTGTTCATGCCGTCAATGCCAGTAGTTCACAATTACCAAAACACAGATATTTCATTATCTGCATTATATATATTATGATATATGGTGTTTTCTGATGCATGACATACCGGCAATCATAATTCAGTACAAAACATACTACAATAATAGCACACTATAGCATTATTTGCATTTCAAACTAAAGTTTCATCTGCAATGTGAAACCGATTCATTTTAGGTTAGCTCAAATTGTTAATATTTCTTAAAATTGTAGGAATCTGAAACTTTTAATTTTGTTTATTTGAATTTCGAAGGGTTTATCAAACATTTATGATGAAAGTTGTAATTAAATATAATTTATACTATTTTATTTTTGCATATTCATTAGCGTGACCGACTGGCATTTTGTGTGACTGCCAAGCTAAAAATATTTGTCTAAAAAAAATTAAATGAAATTCGGTTCTGCTGTTTAGTTAGCATTAATCCTTACTAAATGCTGATTTTAATAGGCTACTCATAACATGGATTTTAATAGGGGTGTGCGAGTATTCGAACGTCGAGCTTTTTCGAGCCGAATATTGCAGAATTCGGCTCGGCTCAAGATCTGCAAAATGGTTTGAAGTTCGAGCCGAATATTTAAAACGACGACCAGTGAAAATAGCCGTCTACTAAAGTCAATTTAAAAACAACTTTCCAGAATCAATGTTAGAATTCTCGAAGTTTGCGTTGGTAGAGCAAATATTCTATAACAAATATAATTCTGCAGTGCTAATGCTTTCGGTCCTTCGTAAAAAAATAACCAAACATTAAAGAACTGTAATATTTTAAACTGCCGACCTGATCAGTGATCAACCAATGCAATGGAGCTACTTTCTCTACGCTCAATCACATCAAGAGGAACTACCACACTATTCAGTTTGCAGTGCAGTGTTGCCGTTGCCCAGTTGAGTTGTGCAATATTTTATGGTTAACAATAATTCATACAACAACCGTACTGCTCCAGAAAAAGTACCAGAGGAAAAAACTAAAAATCCATTATAACACTTTGTCTAATTGTTGCATCGGTGCAGTCTTTTCTACAACTTACAACTTCGTACATTAGATAATAATTATATTCCCTGGAGTCTGAAATTATGTCTGGCAACACTGTTGGCATACCCACTTTGCGAACTGCCTTAAGACGTTGAGTGAAGATGGTTATTATGATGAAATAATGATTTAACGTGACCAACAGCTAGGGACAAGGGCGTACGTGATGAACGAGATGAGTAGAGTAGTGTTCGCCCCTACTCCACTCATCTTGGGTGATGAGCGCCTAATAAAAATGACGACGTTATAATGTGCAGACGAATTAGTACCGTCCAAAAATTGGATAGTTAAACAATTGACGAATTGCAAGGTTCACAAAATCTAAGGATTTTATAAAAATTCTGAATAGTTACGTAACGCATGTTTATAATACCGGTGGTATATTATTTTAAAGGTTGATTATATTCCATGTACGCCGAAGGCCCTAACCAAGAGCAAGACGCGATCAAAATGGCGCAGTGTTTTATTACGCTACGCTACAGCTGTGCAATTAAAATCAAATTGTTAACTCCGCAGGATTGTTTGAATTCATTAATAAACGTCAGTAGAAGTAGAAACCATATCAATTTGTAATTGTATGCTATCAAATTGTTAAAGTTGTGATGGAAGAAGAATGCATTGACGATCCTCTTCCACCTTCTGCTTCTGAAACCTGTTTCAGAAGCAGATATAATAGATTAAGTCTATTAGGTAGTAGGTTAGATAGAACATAAGCTAGGCCTACGATTATTAACTTATTCCTGTGAGTACAATAAGATATAAAGACTGGTTTAGCTATCTTATATTTATAAAAGGATAACCTAAAATTTACTATTTACAAACAGTTGAATGAGAGATAGGCTACTGGGTTTTGGCAATTCCCAAGGCTAGGGCCTAAGTCTTTGGTTTCATGGAGGGTATATATTGACATATAGTCAATTATTATTATTATGGCTATTCATAAACACGGTAATATCTGCATTAGTTAACCTGTGGGCTCATCAGTCAAGTTAAAAATTTTTGTTCTCTTCCTTTACGTTATTTGTTCTCTATGTAGGCTACCTACTTTATATTGAAAGACAAATTGTTCGTTACTATCAACAAGTGGTCTCAATAAATCTTCCTTTTTAGAAGCCTACCATACTTATTTCGTTATTTTCCTACTGTAGGCCTTTATTTATTTAACGTGGGAATAATGAATCTAGAAGAAGTGAATGAAAGATGACAAATATTGAAAGTTATAAATGATTTTACATTACCATAGTGAACTTTGAAAAATTCTGCCCGGCATCGCTCGAGTAAGAAAATCACTACCGGTATATTGCACACTCCTAGAGAAAATTCCCATCAAAAAAAGCTCGGCTCGAGAAACCTCGAAGCTTGAGAACTTTGAAAAAAAAGCTCGTTTTGGCTCGGCTCGAGCCAGAAATCACAATTCGCACACCCCTAGATTTTAAGAATATAAAAATAATTATTTTTCTTTCCTGAAAATTCAACATCTTGTGAGATTCACCCTGGAGCCTAACAAATTCAAAAACATTCGGTAGGAGATTGATAGTTCTTAAAAATTGTTCATGGTAGATAAACTACTTGATTAATTTATTTTTTGATTTATTTGGACTTTACCTATCGCTTCTAGTGTTTAAAACTACACTACGTTTCGGGAGGTAAGGAAACTCCTCCCGTTATCAAGTGCATTCTAGGAGGAATCGTGCAATTTTTGGTTTCCGTGTCATGTTCCCGTCGATACAGACGGGTGGGTAGCCACAGCTGTGTCGTCACATGCCCCTGGCGGTAGGTGGGGGTAACGGCTCTCCCCCTTCCACTACCGCTAGCCACTAGTCGAGTGTGCGTCAGCTTGGAGGCAACGATGCAGAACAGGTAATGTATTGTCAGTTTTCCATTTGTTCGTGTATATAAATGTTGTGTTAGTGTATTGTATTTTAATTTTTGTATGTATTTGTTATTTTTGTGTTTGTGGAAATTAAAATATAAAAGAAAAAGATAAGAAAATCCAAAAAAATGTAGGTTAGTTAGGTGTAAGAACTTGATATTTAGATTAAGTAGGGTTCACTTGATAAGGGGAGGAGTTTCCTTACCTCCCGAAACGTAGTGTAGTTTTAAACACTAGAAGCGATAGGTAAAGTCCAAATAAATAAAAAAAATAAATTCAAATCCATCGCTATTATGAGTTTCAAAAATACAGTACTTGATTAATTAAAACTTAAATTGAATATGTTATTTGTGAGAGTGTCTTAAGAAGGCACTGTGGAGTTTATGGCTTTAACTTTAGGTTTTTTATAATTGTTTGACAAATAAAATTTGAGCCTGTCTAACAAAAGCCACGTTTTGGTTTAGATGTTAAGATAGCTTTCTCAACCTATGAAAAAGAGGTGAAAAACCTTTCTCTGTTAAATTGAAATTCTAACAACATAATTATCAGATAACGTGAATTATTTCGACAACTGTTTCTCTATTGCATATCTGGATATACTGTCGGTTTGATTACAGTTAATTGTTAAGTACAATCGTAGATAAGACAAATGGGATCTGCTCTTTTCTCGAGCCTGACAATCTCGTAGCTCTTTGAGCTCGGCTTGGGCTCATTTTCCAGCCACCTGCACACCTTTACTTAACATTAAAAATGAATATGAGAAAAAAGAATTAAGAAAACAAAATAATAGAGAGGTGTACAAATTTCCACTGCAAAATTTCTCACAGACAAAATGAGTTATAATTTATTCTGAGGAATAAAAATGCTTGTTAAAAAAACGTCAGTTCAAAGCTCACCTGATATCCAAAAGCTTGGGGAGAGTTGTCCACGATGATTGTCTTGGAGAGATCCCGGCCAAGAATGGACAAATCCTTGATGTAGTTTCCATTGACACAGACACAATGCTCTCGAAACAGCCGATACCTGCAAACGAGTCTTTCGTAAGAGTATGCTTCTTCATTTGTTGACAAATTACAACATTTCGATACCTCTATATATTTTAATTACAATACATAAAAGTTTTAAATTATTAGTTTTATATTACGAGACTCAATTAACTCACACATTGCTGAGTTTTGATGACTAACAAAATTGAATGAGAAATAAAAGCAATTTTGATGATTTTTACAAATAAATATAATTTTAATCATATTTTATACAATGTATGTAGGCTACTGTGATTCCGATTAAAGTTATTTGTAAAAATCATGGTATTGTGTTTATTTCTCGTTTGATTTTCTTATTTGAGGTGTCGGATTTGGCTTGAAAATCTTAAATTTCTACCATTCTTCATAGTTTTTGTTTTAATTCCCTATTTTCGCAAAATTTGTCAATAGCAGCCATTTGGACTAGTATTTTCTTTTACTTGAAGATTTGTACAGAGTTATAAATTTTCATACTAAATTTCAAGTTCTATCTCAAAGCACTCTGGAACTATGAAGGATTTTGTAAAAAATACATGCAGGCAGACAGATAGGAAACGTAAAATAAATATTCTATGGAATTTAGGCTAGGTTTTGACAAAGTAACAAGTAAACCTAAAACTTGCAATATTAACTTCATTAACAACCTGTATTACTTTAAATTAGTATTTTCTTAGAATGATTACACAATTAGACAACTATTATTAAACTTTTAACTATAAATAAGGAGTGCCTGAACGGTGTGCAACTCTATTGTAATGGTACTTACTTTATCCATCTTCGAGACGGATCCAAGAGATTGAGAAGTTTATCAGCATAAACTCGCTTTGAAGCTGTAAACAAGATGACCTCAAACAGGGCTGATACTCTCTCGAGAAACTCTCGGAAGTAAGGCCGTGTGCGAACAAACACAGTGTAGCTGCACTCTTGGAACAGAACTGGGAATGAAAACGAGGCGTCCTCTAGTTCTTGGAGACTACAGTGGACCAAAGTTTCATCCTGAAAACAATAGGAATACAAACTAAAAATTGCTACCCAATAGATATCATTAATTATGGATATCATTGATAATATCTCAATCGATGGGTCACCTAACAAAGCAAATATTTATAACAGTAAAAAGTTTAATGAAAGCCACTTGAATTAAGTTGACTTTTTAAACACTTGGTTCATTAATTGGATTCATGACAAAAGTTTCCCACATTATTAGGGGCTTTCGGTTTTCAGTTAAACTTTATTACCAAGAAATCACTCTGACTTATGGACAAACAACAAATGATCATTCCTATGATTTATAAATTTATAAAATCTTAAATTGGTTATTTTTTTGAAAACTGAAAAATATAGTCGATTGGGAAAACAAGTCATAAAACAGTTTTCATTTGAATTATTGAATTATATTAGGCAAATATGATTTATTAACAAATTATCTACAAATAACAACAAGTCATTTTAGGTTGCAGATATCTTAAGACCTGCAACGGTGACAGAGGACCGTTTATAAATTACGTCATCTGAAAAATTGGGGGGGGGGGGTTAGGATGAAAACTGCATAACTTTTAAATAACGTTTTGGAACCAATTTCACTATTTATAATTACAAAACTTTAACCACATTAAAGGAAATAAAAATATTCTTGTCATTAAAAAAAATCTAGAGAAAGTAAGTATAACAGTAGACTCGCTCAAAGTATTGGACCACGGAAATGAGTCAACCACCCATGAGGCAATTTCCCATAGAAATCGACAGAATTCAAATTGTTTAATTAGTTTTCAGTCAAAATGTAAATAAAAACATCTCCGTTCAGTTGACAGGCGATTTTTGTTATTTTCCTTAATAGATGCTCCAACCTTCCTGAGAGAAAATTTATATTTACAGGTATTTTACAATTACAAAACATTCCTGTATGAGATCCGGTCGAGAGTCCGATCCCCTGAATTGGCTGGACTAGAGGGAACCTACTGTAACTATGTTTGAACACACTTCCTGATTTGTTAGGTTTTCAAAGGAAGACACTTTGCTTAGGAGTTTCATTAAAAAAAGGTGGGGATACACAGCTGCCTCACCTGAAGCAACTAGTTCAAATGAGCACAGCAACAATAAGAAGATATTTGTCACTGTGTGTCTCTCTACTCTCCATGTGAAGAAGTCTCCAATGGAGACAAAATATTATGTAATATGTGTGTAAATATCTTCTTATTGTTACTGTGCTCATTTGAACAGTTGCTTCAGGTGAGTTAGCTGTATGTCCCACCATGTTTCCTGATTTGATAGTATTTTTATTAAAATTGTTCATGTTAAACATCATTTACCCGTCCAACTTCACAACAATGAACTTGTGCGTATGCTCTGGCCAGTTTACAATCAAATGTAGCGCTATTTGTAATAAGATTTATTTGGCCCCAGCGAGTACAGCTAATACACCAACAAACTTCCACTCCTATCAGTTCTCACTCCGTCTCTTCGAGTGTTGCATTATTGTTGAAAAACGTTTGTAAATACTTTGTAATCCGCCACTTTTTGGCTGTGAAAGGGGGTTGCCAAATTATGACAGTAGGATGATTATAAGGGGGTCTGAGAATTGGCAAAACCTTAATATATAATTTACGGATGCCTCTAGGTCAAAAAAGTAAAAAAATATATATCCGGACCAATATTAAGTTCTTACCAAATCCAGAACGAGGGAGAATTCCGGGCTGCTGCGGGTCTTGAGGGGTAGGGCGGGACAGCGAGCCCTCATGTCGGAGGTGAGGGGAGGCAGGTGCTTGATGAAGAGGTAGGGGTCAAAGGTCTCCCACTCGTCGTCTGTTGAACATTGGGACACCATGTTGCTCTGGAACAAGCCACACAGTAGACTCTTGATGTTGGTACAAATATGGGGTCAGATAGTTGCTGGATTACCGAGGGTGCCATTAGAACAGTGCTAAATAGCCGACTAGGCGTTGGAAACTTAAATTAGCTTAAATCTGAGTTGGGTAAGAAATAGATTTGAACACACGTACCTTTAAAAAGAGATAACAAATGAGCTTGATCAAATAAATGGTTAGGTTTTCTTTAATCGACTGCTTCACACAAAGAAACACACAGTGATTAATGCACGAAATCACTGAAAAATATAACCAGCATTCCCCTCCCCGTACATGTCTTTGAGTGTTGCGAGTTTCATTCCTGAGTTTTTAAATACACTGAGAGTCGACTGCGATCGAAAACACAATTCAAAATGCCTATTCAATCTCTGTTAAATTCAGAACTGAACTATAGCTTTCACATTACACGAGTTCAGAATACAGTGCAACACTGTGTAACAACAAAATGTGTTTGAATTGTTACAGAAAAAGATTATTCGGTAAACCCACCTGTGTCGCGCAATAGTGTGCGCTCTCTCGCACTCATGGGAGATCGCACTGGTAAATTACTGAATCGGTTTAGCAAATATTGGACTATCGAGTCTCTACTGTACTACTATAAATTTAGTGTACTTAAAATTATAAATTCTAAACATGTTTTTCCACAGTAAATTTGAAATTAAGTTCAACCGGCTAACTGAAAAATAAAGAACCTGTTGTAAAAGTACCTGTTGGGGTGAATTGTTCTCTTCATCTTCAGGGTAGAATACGTAGCAGTCCTCATTGGTGGGCTTAAGTGTCATATCTGTTTCATCATAGCCACAATCCAGACTTTCCAGCTCTACTGTAAATCATAATAGAGTTTCAGAATTAAATATTCATAGCACACAAGTATTAGATGAAACAGGGAGTCCAGCAAAACCAACAGGTAAAATCACTATATGTGTGCAGATATCTGAAAATTCAGGTCAGTCTTGATTCGGTTCGGATATCTGAATCTGATCCAAAGCTATGAACAAAATGCAATAACGTCTAGGATAAATCCGAAATCCCACTTATTTGGGTAGACTGCATACATGGAGAGAACAATCCTGAAATAAAAAAAATGTATTTGTAGATCCTTTCGGTGTTTAAGGTAACTTAACGTAAATTGATTTTGAAATGCGGGGATTTACTACCCGGTAACGAGATGCTTGCATATCCAATGATATAGTAGTGATTGTATTGAAAGGACATAAGCACCTCTTGAAAATATAAAACTCTTTATTAAACATAGACCTACCTATATTTTTGAGAGACATAAAAGTACTGTACGGTACAGGTAGTAAATATCAGAATCCGGGAACTATCCGACCCAAACCCCTCGCTATCCAATCCGATCCGTACGCAATCCGAACTTAAAACTATCCAAACCAAACTGAAGTTTCATTAGCCTATCCGCACACTTATAAAAATCACTGCTAACTTTTGGTCAACTTCTGTAAAAAGGCTCGATATCTCCTGAAAGTTATGAAAACCCCGAAGCACTCGATAAGTGCAGTAAAAAAACAACACCTACAATAAGATTAGTATTGGAACTTGAAAGGCCGAAGGGACAGATCCCTGAGGTCAGGGAGCGACCTATTCATAATACACCAATCCCATCATTTATTGAAGGAAGGCCCTAAATATCTGCTAAGGTTTAACAAACTTTTATCACATGAAAGCTGAGGTGAGATTTTAACCTTTGATCCAAGCACTCCACCCAGCAGGAAGATGATACTTAATAAACCACAGACCAGTACAGGGTTTTTTATTTACTACTTATCATCCGATTTGATTGATTTTTTCCCGACTGATCCGATCAGACTGAAGATAAGATAGCATATGGTTAGGTACTGGACGAGTTGGTTTCATTGTTGTTCACAAGGTAACACCACCTGCTGGGACAGACCACTGCTAGGTAAGCCCTCAATAATAATTAGCTACAATTTTGGGTAGCGACACTAACTGCCGATGTTATCAGTTATTGGCCCTTAGGGTAAAGACCGAGTAAATGTAGTTTAGGAAAGGTTAAACTCACCATCTTCTCTCTTATTGTGATGCAAAAGGTGGGTTAATTCTGGTACAAGACTCAGAGATAGGCTCTGGGTGTTGTTGTTCACTGCCGGATACAAGTTCCCAGAGTTGTTGTTGTACAAACAACCTTGCCAGTTCTCTTTTGTCTCTTCGTTTTCCTGCGTAACACACAAACACTGATATAAAGAGAGAGCAACTTACTATCATCAGTCTAATCTATGTAGTGCTGTATAATATGGGAGTATTGTTTCCCTTAACCCATTAACCTCATATGCCTCATATAGTTCTAGGATGGTTACTCTGTTGCCGATCTATTTCTTACTTTGTCTTTTCTACACTTGCTTAGGGGTCGCTTAGGTCAGTTATAATGACTTCACAAAAATAATAAATATCAGGCGTGGGGGAAATAACAGACTAATAAGATTGGCAGGGATTTCTTTTAGCTTTTTTGCCTGGTAAAAATTCCTACCAACCCTGTCAGTTCACAAATCAAATTTTTCAATTATTGAAGCCTAGTTAAAAAAAATATCAGGTAAATAAAATGCTGTTTATAGTAGCGAAATCTACTTTAGTTTGGGATTACTTTCAGGGTTCTGAAATGGGAACCTATGCAATACAATTTACAATGACAAGTGAGTCAATAATGTAATCAAAGTGTTTGTAAGATTTATGTCCACACTAACTCAGTGACAATGACAAGTAAGCTGAGTTATATATGACCTTCTATTCAAGAATGGAGGTAAGTTGTATGATGGTGGTAGAGGGGAGGGGGAGAGGGTTGGGGAAGGGAAGCGGCAAGCAAAAACTGAATTTTAATGAGTCCAGCTTCTGGTTTGTTTAAACCGCCTGTCTATCCTTGACAGTATCCTTTAATATAAAATTTGTTGTAATTAATTCCTTGCAAATTATGTTAAAACATTCTGGTTATGATTAACTAATCACTAGATACACAATTTGTAAAATTTATTCTCTTATTGTTAAGGTTGTTTTCATCTTTTTTTTATTCGCTGCCCCATACCTTACTCTGCCCTTCCATGGCGTGACTGTCGCTATCATATGCTCAACCTGGCATAATTTTTGTAATTAAAAATTTTGGCCCATGTCAATCTGTTTTGGAGTTGAAAGTGCTAAACACAATCGTTGTCCAATGTTCTTATGGAGAATTTATAATATTTTATACCTAGCTTATTTATGAATATATATTATTAACGATCAATTATATTAACGAAACTTGGTTGTGATCCTTTGTTTTTCTCATAAAAACACATTTTTTATGGTCCGGTTGCAGCAAACCTGCACACTCAGCCAAATGTTATTACTATATAGAATAAATAAACTGTTCTATCTCACTTATTTATGAATATAATTAGATGAAAGTCGGTAGTTGGTGGTGGTGGTGGTAGTGATATACCCATGTACGCATTCAAAATTTACTTAATAAGCAGGTTTGCTGCGGCAGGGTTCTTAGCTTTATTATTTTAAACAATATTTCGAGAGGGTAGTTTTTTTTATCTAAACTAACACATATGGCCTAACAGCATAATATAACAATCAGTAACAACAACAAACAAACAACAACAATCAGTATGACAAAATTACAGAGGTATGTAAAATCACCTGAATTTCATTCTCGGAAATCTTCGAGCATAACTTGTCTTCCAACAAAATCTTTTTAGTTTTTGACAACCCTTTCTTGAGGCTGTGGTAAGGTGAAACATTCTCCTTGCATGTCTGCAACAAAAATGTTTGTATTAGTTAAAATAATTGTTAAGAAGCGTCATTTTATAAAGAAATACCAAATAGAATGACAGAAATGTGTAAAACATTACTTAAACTTATATATAGTATTAATGAAATTGGATATAACCATTTTCAGGGGGTTCTACCTAAAAGGTTTTAAGATGAGAAAACAATAATTAATAACAATATTTAATTTCACACTCACATAACAAATTATAAAGTCAAAGTCTCATTAATAATATATACTATGTGCCCGATATCGTTTCAAAGAATTAGTTTGTTCAATAAGGTTTGTGTTTTAAGGTTTGTTAATAAAGGTTAAGTTATTTTAATTTAATTGAAAGCTAAGTTAATAATGAAAAAGGGATTATAAAAATAGTACCCAACATGGTTAAAAATTGTATTTTGTATAAAATTAGTTTACTATGAAACTGTGAACAAACTGGGTGCACAAGTCTGAAACTATTAATATGACCTTCACTTAAGGCATTAAAAACATTAGACACAGAAGTTTAGTGAAATATCTTTTTGTAAAAACTAAAATCAAAACAACCACTCAAGATGTTTAGTAAACCTGCGAGTACAATTCCCAAAATAATCACTCAAGGTGTATCTTAAAACTATTTGTAAATTTCTTAACCTTTTGTAAGTTTTCGATGGACATTTCGGGTATTTCAACTTTTCCACAGACAATTCAAGAACTATCAGTGTTGAGGTAATTATAAAAGGAGTAGTGCAGCTATATTATTAAAACAAGCAGATTTTCTACCAGATAAATTAAATTGTATGTTGTACAAGGCCGAAACAAGGGGGGGGGAATGGGACACGTTGCCCCAGGCCAAATACCAGGAGCCCTAGGGGGCCCTGGCAAAAAAATAGGGGTCTCTGAGGCCCCGAGAATGTTTGCACCTGAGCCCCACTCGCTCTGTGGCAGCCCTGGTTGTAATCGTGAACTGATACCTCTTTCAGCAGACTGCCACTCCTCCTGCGCCACTTGGTAACGCGGCCGCAGCGACTGACGCGCGAACTGTGGGTCGAGATGCGCGCTGAGGTGTGGTCGATGGCTGCCACCTTCTGCACGCCCCCACCACGGCCACACCAACGCAGCCGCGGCCGGCACCGCCTCTCACTGCGCAGCCACATCATCCCTCCAACACTCCTACGACCCTGGAATTCAGACAGTCTCTGAAATATTTCAACTGCCCAGTGATATTGCAACTTGCCACAGTATTCCTGTTTTTTATAAAAAAGTTAAACTTTGACTATGGACCTTCGAGAGATTACCTTGTTCAGTTATGTATTATGTTAATGTGAAAAGTAATTATCATAAGATAAATTTAAGTATAACATTGCATTGTACTGATTGATATAATTTTGTAGAGTGAATTATTTTAAAGAACTTGTTGTAGAATAAAAATAAATTTTAGTTTTAATTAGACACCACAAGGAGAGGCATATGATTTTTAGTCATGTAAACATACTGGACTGGACTCAAAAGTGTTTTTGATTATATTACATTTTAAGTTTGTTGACCATCACTACTGGTAATTTTGGCTGACGTAATTCCGAATAGTGTGATTATTGTTTTGTAAAACTTTCATTAACTGCGGAATAAATCATTATTTCATTCAGTATTTATTGTATAGTTAATATCGGAGGGAGATCTTTAACATAGAGGTAGTCTCCTCGCATTGGAGACCTATAAATTTGTGTTTTCTAAATAGGAGGACCCAGAGCTATGGTGAGTTCTGAACAACCGGGATATTATCACTAACGGATAACAATTTGTGACTGATGATCGAACCCGGGGCAACGCGGACCAGTCACACGCTCTAACCACTGCTCCAGCTGTTCCTGATCATGGAATAAAGATTCTTCAAAATAATAGATAGAGGCAAATCCCAAACAGTCGATAACAGTGTGAAACTATATGAAATGAGAACCTTAAGGGGACATTGGAGCCGGCAGCCATGTTGGATTTATACTCCATAAGAACCAATGTTAAATGGAATGCATAATATCTTGTTTATTTGTGATCAGAAAACTATGATTCATAACTCAAATTAGACATCTCTTAAATGTTTATTTTACCTGTGCATGAGGTTTTTCATAAAATAACTACTTCTCTTAGAAATAATAAGTTTATCTGTCAAATTTAGAAAACAAATTCATAAGCAAAATACAAAATAATATAAAGCCTCAAAATTATAATGCCTTAAAAGTATTTGGTAAAATAAATACAACACAATAATGTACAGTAGAAGCTCTCTTAACCGACCCCTACGGGACCAGGCCATGGTCGGATAACGAAATACCCCCGTAGCAGCAAACCTGCATACTCAGCGAATTTCCAATGCATATATATGTTTCTCACTACCACATAAAGCCACTCACCAAGTTTCATAAAAATACACAAATAAATAAGTGATATGTAGCATTTTATTTATTCTCCATAAGAATAACATCGAAAGATGAGTACGCAGGTTTGCTGCAACAAGGAACACAAAATATGTGTTTTTAGCGAATTTCCCCTATAGGGAAGAAGCTATTACCGTAGTCGGCATGGTAAGACCTAGGCCCGGGACCATGATAACTTTTCGTTTTGAGGTCCCCAGACCCCAAAAACACCATTCGTTCGAAACTGTATATATATATATATATATATATATATATATATATATATATATGTGTGTCCGTGAGCACGATAACTCTCGTAAAAATTATCCGATTTTGATGAAATTTGGTATAAACATGTAAAGCAACATTTATGACTTTAAGTTCGAAAACCAGCCAGATCGATTTATCCGAAGGGGTATTTTGGGGGGGTTTTGTACCCCAAAAATGGGTTTTTAGAATTTTTTACATATAATTTTGGAAATAGTCAAATTTTATTTTTCCCCATTAGATTCAGCTTAAAAAAACACACAATTTGGTATTTTGATCATTTCTCTACGTCAATTGGTTACCGAGATATTGAAAGTGCTAAACACAGTACGTTGTCTAATGTTATTCTTATGGAGAAAAATAAAAATTTTATATCTCGCTTATTTATGAACCTATACTGACGAAACTTGGTATATGGCTTCATCTGGTTGTGGACAATTGATATTTGCTCAAAAAGACACTTTTTTACCCAAGGCTCCCGTAGCAGCACACCTGCGTACTCAGCCCCATGTTATTCTTATGGAGAATAAGTAACGTGTTAACTGCCTTCATTATGAAAATAAATTAATGAAATTTGGTATGTGGCTTTACCTACATGAGTTATATTGATATTTGTATAAAACCATATTTTTTGTGTTCCTTGCTTCAGCAAACCTGCATACTCAGCTGCCATGTTATTCTTATGGAGAATAATTAAAATGTCATAAATCGTTTATTTATGAATGTATATTGATGAAACTTGGTATGTGGCTTTATGTGGTATTAAGATACATACATATGCATTGGAAATTCGCTGAGTACGCAGGTTTGCTGCTACGGGGGTATTATACAATTATCAATATAACTTAACCAATTGAAGCTGCATACCAAGTTTTAGCGAATTTCCCCTAAAGGGAAGAAGCTATTACTATAGTCGGCATGGTAAGACCTAGGCCCGGGACCATGATAACTTTTCGTTTTGAGGTCCCCAGACCCCAAAAACACCATTCGTTCGAAACTGAATATATATATATATATATATATATATGTGTCCGTGAGCACGATAACTCTCGTAAAAATGATCCGATTTTGATAAAATTTGGTATACACATGTAAAGCAACATTTATGACTTTAAGTTCGAAAACCAGCCAGATTGCTCCATCCGAAGGGGTATTTTGGGGGAGTTTTGTACCCCAAAAATGGGTTTTTTGAATTTTTTACATATAATTTTTAAAATAGTCAATTATTATTCTTACCGTTGGATTCAGCTTAAAAAAACACACAATTTGGTATTTTGATCATACCTCTACGTCAATTGGTTACCGAGATATTGAAAGTGCTAAACTCAGTACGTTGTCTAATGTTATTCTTATGGAGGAAAAGAAAAATTTTATATCTTGCTTATTTATGAACGTATACTGACGAAACTTGGTATACGGCTTCATCTGGTTGTGGTCTATTGATATTTCCTCAAACAAATTTTTTTGCCAAAGGCTCCCGTAGCAGCAAACCTGCGTACTCAGCCCAATGTTATTCTTATGGATAGTAACTAAATGCTATGTCTCCCTTAATTATAAACATAAATTAATAAAAACTGGTATATGACTTCACCTAGTTGAGTTATATTGATATTAACATAAAAACCCATGTTTTGTGTTCCTTATTATGTTGCAGCAAACCAGCATACCCAGCCCCAATGTTATTCTTATGGAGAATAATTAAAATTGCATATATCGCTTATTTGTGGATATATTTTTATGAAACTTGGTAAGTGGCTTTATGTGGTATTAAGACATTTATATCTCCATTGGAAATTCGCAGAGTATGCAGGTTTTCTGCGACGGGGGTATTATTAATTTATATTCATAATTAAGGGAGACATTACATTTGACTTATTCTCCATAAGAGTAACTTGGGGGCTGAGTATGCAGGTTTGCTGCTACGGGGAAGATCGGCAACAAAATTTTTTGTGAATAAATCAATATATCAGTACTAGGTAAAGCCACATGTCAAGTTTCATCAACTTGCATTCATAAATAATCGAGATATCAAATTTTAATTATTCTTCATAAGAATAACATTGGATAACGTACTGTGTTTAGCACTTTGAATATCTCTGCAATGGTTGGACGTAGAATCACAATTTAAACGCCAAAATGATTGTTTTGTAGAGCTGAACTGATTGGTAAAAGCAAATGTGAGGTTTACATTAAAATAAACTGAGAAAAAGCTAAAAACCTTTTTCCCATAAGATTAACATGGGATATTTTATGAGCACTTTTTTTGGATTTTCTCCACAACCGCTTAACCTAGGTTATGATTCAAAATACTCTATTATTTTTTTTTTTTAACTCTATAAAATGGTCAAAACAAAAATTAAGTGTTTTACAACATTTTAGGGTGACAAATACAAAATACAGATTTTTGGAAAATTGTAAACCCCCTTCTTCTCTTCCCATGGTCCCATTTTTCTGGTTTTCGAACTTAAAGTCATGAATGTCACTTTACACATTTATGCCAAAGTTCATCAAAATCAGACGTTTTTTACTCAAGTTATCATGTTAACGGACAGGGTATTCCACAACTTAGCTCCCACATCAAGTCTACTCTCGATAATCCGACAGATATGGTACCAGGCCCTTGTCAGATTATCAAATATTATGGATTACCAAGGGTACTATTAAAACAATGCTAAATCCAAATACTGTATGGCAAAGAGTTGATAAAAAAGTCAATTTCAAAAACAAAGGTTTATTTGACTTTATAAACAAATGGTTAAAAATAAAAGTCACTAATTAACGCACTGACAATAAGCACCAATCTTTCACGTTTGGTCGGGAATCCTCCACCTCTTTCTTAACCGTAATTCACGCTCTCTCTCACACTCACAGGAGATATGACGGGCGCGGCTAGCCTGGCTTCTTCTCTGTTTCGTTGAGGTTATTAGTTCAGTGCATTCCTGGTAATAAAGTTATGAAATTCCTGTTCTCATTCGTAAGCAGGGGTTGCAGGGGGAGGTGCAGGGGGGGTCTCATGTAAAGAGAGTATTTCTTTTAAAGAAACATTCTCTCCTTAGCAAGATCATGATAGGTGTGCCCTATTGAAGTTAAAATTGACTATTATTTGATTGATTACCCTTGCCTTCTTGTTAAACAGCCAAAGACTGACCTATTCTTGGGCAGCATAATTAATAAATAACCTAATATTAATTATGGATTTTCTTCTTTTTAGCGAATTTTCCTTTAAGGAAGGAGCTATTACAGAAGAACTGATAACTACTGTAGCAGTCGATGGTAGGGAGTCTCATATTCCCTTCTTAAGGTGTAAGCTTTGAAACCGTGAAATCCTCCCAGTCAATTGAAAGCCATACCTCTCTAAATATTTTTGATAGGGAAAAAACTTGAGACCTAGGCATAATATAACAACTTTACTTGGAATTACTTTTAGTATGTGGTGACAGAAGGCCAACCATTGGAGGTCTTTTTTCAATTTAATTTTCAATTAAAGAGCAAGATCAGTTTTTCATCGCAGTATTCACTGATGTGGTATCAAGGCTCAACAAATTTGTCATCAAGATACCATTGTTTAAGAATATTATTAACTGCTTAGGCAGCTTTTTCTCCAGTTCCAGAAAAAATCCTGGTACCCTAAGAAGTTTCATATCCATTTGAACAAGAAACGAGTTCGCAAGCAGCGCGCTGACGTGAGGGAAGTGAATGTCCGCATTAACATCTTTAAAAAAACCTAATAAAGGGTTTAAAAAAAAACTGGTAACATTTTTTTGGAAAACTGAAAAATGTAATTTTTTGGCTGTTCTGATGCTCCTGGTTTTACTTAAATTCACTATTAGGATGGCAATGTTGTAAATTATAAGGTTAGGACGAGGTATAGTCAGGATAACAAGTTGGTATAGTGATATTGGGGGTGATAAACTACATCAAGATATGAAAAACAGCCTTTTTCAGTGAAAAATCCCTATAAGACAACGCACTGTGTTAAGACAATTAACATTTTCTTTAATAAATCGGTAAATATTTGTGCTAAAATTATAAGAGAGGGCTTAAAACTTTCGCCTTACTTATCTCCATATTCTTATATGCATTAATTTGACATTTGGGACTTTTCTGACCCTTTTTGGGCCCAAAAACACAAAATTTGAAAAATTAAAATCCCCAAAAAAGGGGGTTAGAGTTGTCCGATTGTTTTGCCCAACGAACTTGTCCAACTGTTTGCAGAAGGGAAGGTTCCTACCAAATTTCAAGTAAATCGGACAAAAATGTGACCGCTAGAGTGTGAACACATATATACATTATATAAAGTTGTTAGCGACCCACCAAAACGTATGCAGGGGGTCACGTTAGGAACTTCTATGGTGGTCCCGGGCTTAAGTTTCACCGTGCGGGTCATGCTAATAGTTCACTTTTCCATAGGAAATTCACTAACAAGCACTGGAAGTCAATCTAACCTTTTCTGAACCCGAAATATCTGGTAATATCTTCGTCACTGTACAATAATTATTGATTCCTTACAATGAAAATTCAAAATTATTTCTGCAGCAAGATGTTCACGTGCTTCATCATGTTTTTATTTAACAGTACTTAGTGATGAGGCTAAAGTTGGATTATGTGCGAGCACAGCTACAAACGGAAGATCAGTTTTACAGCCTCATGGTCCGAGAATTATCCCTATCCACGGCCTCATCATTTACATACTTGGTTTACAGTTCTTTCTTTGACTTTAGATGAGGTGAAGGTTTGATTGACGGTTCTGACACATTAAGTTTGTTCTTTTGTTTAAAAAAGGTCGTTAATATGTTTGATCATAATAATCACTGATAAGCTCATTAGAGCTACTATTTGCAGCAGTTATTTGATAGCAGGTCTTGTCCATCAGACTTGCTATCAGTGGCATTTTAATAAGAAGCTGCTAACACTGGAAGAGGCAGAAGCAATAGAATATTTCTTGTTCTTATTTTTCTTTCCTTTCCAAAATTCTTTGTTTTTTTTATATTTCTTGTCAACAAATATATCCTATAAGATTCACAAGTAGATGGTGACGTCATATTAAATCTTCCAATTAAAATAATAATTTAATCCGTAGTATGATACATGTTGTAACAACTAAACAGAATTATTGGACTGGGCTTGATGATCACCAATGTACCTGGTTTAAATCGATCGTCTCGTATCATCCTTATGTAAGTTTACCGTCTTGTATGCAAATACAGTATAAGTGTAAATATATTTTATAATGTTGTGTGACAAAGTTTATCCTTTTTACATTTTAAAAATTCAAATATTCTTGAATACATTTGCCTCTTCTTGGAATGTTTTGACTAACCTTGCTGTGTACACAAAAATACTAAGGGTAACCAAAATCTATGGGTTGCTTAGATCTCTACAATACACGAGATTTTGTTTTGACCTCCCTACTGTATATGGCCTATAAGTAAATATTTAACAAATAGGAAAAATGCACTAAAATTAATTAAGATAATCAAAATGAAACAGGTTTACTTACATACCTTTCCGTAGACAATTCTTTGTTAACTAGGAGATGACTAGTTTCAGGACTGCTGTCCCATTATCAAATCTGAGCGTCAAATTTTAAAATGAAAAAACACATAGTCACATCTTAACCCTCTAGGTGCCGCCCGCCCGAATTCGGGCAACTTTGCAGACGTTCAGTTACAACGGTCTGAATACACTCGTTGTACTGAACTGCATTGAATTTGGTATCACTGTAAATGGCAGATTTCAAGCTTTACTCCAATGTCTGTCTCGAGAGGTTCTACTCTATGTTGGAAAGAAAACATCTGCGCCAAGATCTGTTACGTCACTGTTGTTTTCTGCCTTCTGTTTTGTTTACTTTTTCGTCATTCATTATTGCTTTTTAGGTTATATTCCATTGAAAATGTTGTTTATTATCATTAAAGTGCATTTATTATTGCCAAATAAAGTGTCTGAACAAGGTTATTAGTAAAAATATAAGCGATAAGTGATATTGTTGTGTCTTGGTTGGTTTTACATGCATCTTTATGGGATTTAGGTTAGTACAATGGTGATCATATTTGGTTTTATCGTCATAGATATTTATCTTATGTATTTTACTAATAATGAGCATATATATTCTTGTCTCTAATTACATTTTGAACAAAATGTATATCTTGAATTTTGTACCTGGTGCACAACCTTTTTTGTACATATATGGATACATAAGGAAAGTAAATTTTATTTTGCAATTTCTGGATTTGGCGCTATACTGGATTTTTGTGTATAAAATAAGGACATAAAGGTATGTACTGTAAGATAGTCAATTTTATCTAGTTTACAAAAATGTATAACAGTATACCATTTAGTGATAATTTAAATTTTTTGTTAATCTTAAAATAAAACCCTGTATGAGAGCTAAAAATCACGTGGCATTTAGACAATTATGACAGGGCACCTAGAGGGTTAAACACAGACCGTACGAATAAAACATAACATTTATTTAGCGTGACAACAGAAAGGTATGTAAACCGGTTTCATTTTAAGTCAAACTTCAATCTTAGAGGCAAATATGAATAAAATTGAATGGAATAATTAACACAGTCTTCATAAAACCGTACACATTTTCAAACAGAAGGGTTTTACATGTATTAACACGGTGTAGTTGAAAAAACAAGATTATAAATTAAAGCCTGGTTTGACTCATATAATGCAGAAGATGTCTCAATAATATCACCCATCGTGTGACTGGCACAATTCAAATACACTCACGGGAGTCAAATGAAAATTAAAGACTCATAAATTAAAGATATGATAATCCCAAAAACAATTTAAAATATCCCCAACCATTTGATTTGTATCCATAGTTTTTCCACAATACTTTAGATTCCTTGGAAGTATGAATATGATGTAAAGGAGTAAAACTCCCTAAAATAGAAACACTGATTAAAGGCTACAAGAAATAAGTGAAAAAGGAATGTACAGTAAACACACGTGGAGGGCTAGAGGGCGCACACTTGTCTGGTGGTAAATGCGTGGAATGCAAGTGGACGAGTTTCTATGATTGACAGTCCTTATAATTAAATTTACCGCATTGGTAAATGTATACTTGATATTTGTACTTCATGACATTTTTATGCGAAGAAGAATTTTCATGACACTGATGTGTTTATTATTAATTCAATGGGAAATTTCCTTTTTGGAAAGCTTTAACATTGTGTTGCTTTTCTGTAACATTTCTAAATGACCGTATATTTTTTGGTAACTCATTTTCATTATAGAAATAGGACTTCTTATTTCTGAACTCCATGACAGAAATATCATTTAGAGTATAGATCTAAGTGCAAAAGTAAGAATTCAGAAACTAGTTATTACAATTTCCCAATGTAGATATTCTTCTAGTCTGTAGAAGGGTCTTGCTTCAGCCAATCATTCAGCCTTCACCTTCTTTTGTGCGGGCAGTAGGTTTGAGTAGCTTCTTGTCAGCATATGAGTTTTTTTTTCATATAGTATGAGGTGGTGTGCTGGTAATGAGTAGTCTGCCTGTAAGCATGTCTGGTGGAGTAGTTATGGTGGTCAGCAACTTGTAGCAAGTTCTTCCTGTCAACATATAGTACTAGCTCCAAAATATACAGGGCAATTACTGTCATGATTTTCAGTTCTTTGAAGGCTTTGTTGCAAGAACCTTCACTGATTTCTTCTAAAGGAGAACTTTTGGGTCCTCTTGTATTGTGCCTCCACAGATGCCATACCGAATATGCGATTCAAGAAGTGCAATGTATGTTGTTTTTTTCTTTCACTGTATGGTCAAGGTAATGGCTCTAATTCACTTTAAGATGTAAATGCTTGTGTTAAGTTTCTTGCACAAGGTGTTAACATAATGTGCCCATGACATATTTCGTCGATAGGCACTCCTACAGTGACAGTGATACACTGATACGAAAGTTATATTGTTTGTTTGTCAAAGGGTGGTAAAACATATTGTAATATATATTTTAGGGTAATTTTTCATAGACTGAGGGTAGTGTCGCAGCACCTGATTGGAAAGACTGTGAGAGCCACCGCCACAATGGGCAGTTAATTGTTCACGGGTGAAGTTCTGTTTTATTCATTAACACTGAAAACTGTTCCAAATATGATCAACTGATTAAATAAAAAACCCTCTCAAAAGTAACAGGGAACATTGCAGAGATTTGAGGTTTGGGGGGTTTCATAACTCACATGATACACACCCCAACGCCTGTCGTCGCGCCTGTTGATATGATTAATCTTTACTTTGTTGTACCAGTTTAAAATTAATAGGTCTGCTGACAAGAAATCTTATCATTAACTCAATCCATTTCCTGTGGTTTGATTACAGAAATTTGTTTAATATAACTGTCAGTTGTCAGTCTTTTCAGTGTTACATGCTGTAGGCCTACACTGAATGTATAAAATAACTGCATCTTGAAGTATTTATGTCTAGCTGTTCGGAATGAGATAAGCAAAGAAGTATAAATAGAATTAAATTCAGTAAAATGTTCTGTAATAGTAAGAGCATGAATGAACAGGGATGGACTCTATATCCCTCCTACCCTCCCAGGTGACTGATGGGAGGAAAAGGTGATTAAGGTGGTGCAGTCGCCTCTGTTAACAAGCTATTCCGCCTAAAGGTCAAGCCAGTCGCTGCTCACTCACACACACACAGAACCCTCCCCCTCAACTACCCCCAACCCCCAACTCCCCCAAGTGGTCAAACCACTTTCACTCAGCTGGGCTTGCTACCCGCCGTCCCTGAACGTCATCGGGTCGGGCCCGAACCCCAAAAGATTCTGAAGTGGCAAATAGCAGCACAACGGCAACTCGACTCAATCAGCCTCTCCGCACGTGTTATAAGCATATTTATTTCCTGTACAATGTTCAGCGATTAATATACCACTTGTAGCCCGTCGCGGCTTTGCTCGCGATCACTGTACAATGTTATTTTTATCTTGGGCATGTCCTCTTTATATTTAATCTTCAGTCTGAATGGTTCTCGCATATTATACATAACCTAATCATGTATATTTAAAGTTATGTACACATTAGTTCTAACCAATATTCTCAAAAAAACCACATGATACTTTACCAAGTGAGTGTTATTTGTTATGGTTTAGTATACCTTTATAGAGTAGTAAATGAGATGTGTTTCCTCCGTTCTATGATCAAATATAATTAGCTGACTAAATGTTCATTAGAATAAATGTTGTACATGCTGTAGTGTAGAATAAATATGGTACATTCTGTAGTGAACGGTTGAGTAACCTGCAATCGATTCTTTGAGATCGATTTTGTAGCAGTGCCGGACAAATTGGCTCTACCCTAATGACCTACTATGGTTTAAACAGCCAAAATGTTTCCTCCTCTTCACGAAAACAGGCAGAATATTTTATTTCTTTCAGTAAAATCTTTTTTTGGAAAACGCAGAACAAATCTGGCTCATAACAGACAGACTGATAAACAAATAAAAAAAAGATATCTATATATTTTTTAAATTTGTTTGTGTATATATATATATATATATATATCCGTTGCATACAACATTTCACTGCTCAAAGCAATGTAGACAAACATTATTTGATTTATATAGATAAATATATTCCTTACCTGTAACATCTGGTATTGCCAATGACCTGTCCGTAATATATTAACAGCTGCAATTCAAATTAAATTATTCCCCATGTTAATCTTATGGGCAAAATAAACGGTATCAGAAAACTGACAGATACTTTCTCCCTTTTAGCCCAAATTCAATTAATTAATAAATTACTTTTTTTAGTAAATATAGAATATAAAGTACGGACAAATCTACAGGATATTTAAAAAAAAAAATTGTTTTTAGAAATATCCACCCAAATCTCTTTTTGGGAGGCACTAAAGAATCCGTTGCTACACATAATGGTTTTAAGAGGGGAAATGCCCCCTCGTCCCCCCCCAGGGTTAAGTGGCGACATATTTCAAATATCCTCTGATGGTCAATGCTAACTGACCTGCATATCAAGTTTAAACAAAATCGTTCAGTAATAAAAGAGAAATGGTAGGTTTTGTATTCCCCATTAGAATAACATTGGACAACGTACTGCATTTAAAATTTCAATTTTAACCGCAGCCAGATATTGTTGGAACTATAATTCAAAATACTAAATTATAGTTTTTTTAGCTGGTTTTAATGATGTTAAGTAATATTTTTATACAATATACATACTGTATATTGTGGTAATTTTCTAAGATGGCCGGGCTATCATGTCGCTGGCCCGGAAACAAAAAAACCCAATTATCTCCTATCTGTGTGAGGTAATAATTTTATTAATGGAGGTACTAAATAGTATGAAATAAGTACTAAATGATGACATATTTTTGATATAAAAATTCCGACATAGCCGGGCCGCGTATTTACGAACCCTAAGTGGTCTCAGTGCTCGCTCGGTTCGGGCCACCGCCGAGGTTTGGCGGAGATACCCGATCGCCCTAACCTAACCTAACCATTGTACTCCTGCGTTTAGGTTAGGTTAGGGCGATCGGGTATCCCCGCCAAACCTCGGCGGTGGCCCGAACCGAGCGAGCGCTGAGACCACTTAGGGTTCATAAATACGCAGCCGGGCCAGCAACACAGACAAGTTACTCAATGAAAATGCTATTTGAAATTAATAATCTGAATCGAATTTTGAAAACATGTTTTGTGAAAAACGCATCAGTTTAGGAGACATAGTGAAACAAACAAATAAAACGTGCAAGTTACGTGGTTTTTGTGGTGCTACGAAGTTAGCACAGTCTTTCGATACTGTAAACTTGGATATTCACTACACTGAGAAAAATTTTGTTCTTACATAGCTGACGTAAATAAGGGTCTGCGGGTTACTCAATGCTATCAGGACTTGGCTCAATGCCGGAGCATTGAGGCCGCCTCACGTAAAAGCAGGACTAAGTCTGCTAACATACTAGTGACGTCACGGTCTCTGACGTCATAACAGCTAGTGGCAAATCCTGCCTCGCATGGGTTTGCTCGCTTAATTGCAGGGCTTTTACTCTGCATTCCCTACCTTACATTTTGCATTTACTCTTGTTATGTACTGCATTTACCCTTCATTTCACTGCATTTACCTTTACATTCATTGCATTTACCCTTCATTTCACTGCATTTACCTTTACATTCATTGTATTTACCCTTCATTCTCACTGCATTTACCTCTATATTCACTGTGTTTTCTCTCTTTACTGCATTTGCCCTCCTATTCACTGTATTTACCCCTTTATTCCCTGTATTTTTAAGAATCGCATGTAATGTCTGCAAAATGATTGGTATTTTAAGTGAGTTTGTTTGAGACATGTACTGCATTTTCCTTGCATTTACACTAGGCAACACAATGAAAATACCGTTTATTATATAGTATTACTTAGAAAAAAGTTTTGTAATTACATATTCTTGTTCTATATTTTAATAGTAAATATTCTGCAAATAATACACTAAACCTGTATAATATACCCGACTGGAATTCAATCAGCAAATCCAGGATTGTTTTAGTGTTTTACCCTTCTTCCACATAAGCAGTAATTAAAATTACAGTGATGGGTTATGAAAATACCTTTATTTGCCTTCAAAGTCCCCCCCACCTATGCATAGTTTAATTTTTCTTGTAAAATATACCTTTATTGTTATTACCTGTACAATATACCCTCAATTTATTTTTCTTCTAGTATTCAACCACCCCAACAAATAAAGAATAGTTTCCTTTTCCCCCTCTTACACCAAAGCAAGAATTAAAAGTGCACTGATCACTTATTGGTTGTGAAAATACTTTCATTTTCCCTACAAGCCCTGCTACTGCAGACTTATCATTACTACCCGCCTTGCATAATGCCTCTTCACTTTTAAGTGTATCCTCGCTACTACGTGTACAGTTTTTGCTGAGTCATATTAAAATTTAAATATCAAATAAAAATGTTACTACACTATTTAAATTACAGTAGCAAGGTTCTACATCTAAGTCTGGAAGTCAAGCAAGCAGTAAACCTGAGAAATATAATAATTGGTAGGAAAATAATTAGACAAATAATAGGTAATTGAAAATAATTTAGCTCAGAAACTGAATTATTAAAACCACTAACATCAGGGGACTCCAAATGCAGTAGTAATATTTTTTGTTTGTACTTTTTTCTTTCTAAAGGCCAATGTTAATTTTTTGGTTAATTAACGATTATTCAAAATCATGTCTCATTTAAAAATAGCATAAACAATAACTAATATAAGTTCACTAACCCAGTTAAGAGTTTTGATATCAGAAGTTGTGTTAGTGTAAACAATTTGCTATTGTTATTGTTGAATATTATAAAATTTGATAGAACTGATTTTGCTTGTGACTTTCTATATTTTTTGATAATTTGTTGTAGTAATTGTTAATGACAGTAACTGATATTGCTTTAGGTCTATTGTTTTAAAATAGTATGATAAAAATAACACAACATTTTTATAAACATATTGACTTCAACATTCGTTTATGTGGTTTATACATTTCCTTTAGTGAACTAAAGTAGCAAACACATAAGGATGTTAGTATTAAAATTAAATATGTACAGTATTTTTGAAACACCATGATCAGTCCAATCAGTTGTGTAGTTTTTGATTGAAAGTGTACTAATTTTAAGCGGTGAAATGAAACAACCCACCACAACTAAATTGTTTTACACCTCTTCTGACTCTTAAAAATGTCATAAAAGTAATATTTTTAATTCCGAAACTGTATTAAGTATTTTTTGCACCATCCTCGGGAGTGAAATAAAGAAGGAAAGCTTATTTTAAAATTTATTTGTCAAATTTATTTCCAAACCTTTAAAAAATCTAGTGTGCGTTAAATACAGAGATGCATATTTTGACATATCGGTAGAGTTTACTAAAATATTCTAAGAATAAAAAAATCCAAAAGTCTTTATGTTGTGAGAAAGGACATAACAAAGTAACCATGTAATACATATATACAAAAATAACGTGTAATACGTCCAAAACACAAAACTATGCGTTCACTAACACAAACACAAACACACGAACACATTAACTCTTTTGTAAGGGAACAGTTAACTCCACAAACTAGGAAACTTCAACTAAATCTAGTCGAATCACAACTGCGATCGATAACTGACGAGATTCAACTGGTTATTTTATAGCATTTGACAAATCTATGAGCGCTTCTGACAGGCGGAATAAATGTGAACTTAATTAAGGAACAGTCTGACTGCATTCACCAATCCTATATCGGATTTTCTAACAACTATGACGTCACATGCATCCTTTCAGTAAAATAATGGTAAATTTTCTGACATGTGAGCGACTCCGACGGTTGGAATGTATTTGCAGTGGAAAATTACATAAAGAAGGACGGCGAGTCCTGTCTACGTACTAAGGCCTATTACTCTGCACTGTCATTGAGCTAGGTCCTGACACAAACCTCTACTATGTGAGCCAAGTCCTTCTTTACATACTGCAAATACATATTCTGGATTTGGGGTAAAAATTATGTTTTTCCGTTATGATATTTTTCTAATTTTTCTATTTTTCCGTTGTAGTGATCCTAACAACATGTTAAAATATCAGAACTAGCCGTTTGTTTGTGATTTTAATGTATTATATGACTGGCCTAGTAGAGCAATGATTAAATATTTTACCACAGTTAAGTTTGTAATCTTCAGGTGGGACAAAAAGCGGATGGCGGTTTGGTAGTGGTAGTACCCAGATAGGGAGGGAGGCAAATGGTTTCCAAAAAGATATATTACCACCAAGCGATATCCTGGTAAACCATGTCAGTCAGGTCCCGAATTTTGTGTTGATTGAATTCCTTTACAGTAACTTTAGAAACTCATGCGGACAGTTAATATAAAATCTATATTCACGGTCCAAGACAGTGAGACAGTCCGTAGAAACCACAAAACACCATGTTCAAGAGTCTGCCTGTCTTTACCCAAAAACAGGCTTTGAGGGTAGAGACATTTTACTGTTAATATGCAGTGTAAAAACTTTAAAATGACACATCGATTGTCCAAATCAGTTGAGAAATAACGACGTAGCGGGCCGAAAACGAAATTCCTTAGTGAATTAAGGGTACAAACACACAGGACGCGGCGTGGCGCGGCCAGGCGCGCCACGCCACGGCGCGTCAAAAACAAATCCATGTTGGACAATGGGACAAAACACATAGCGCACGGCGCGTCTTCACTTGAAACAGTAGAGTTTGATTTTTTGAAGCGTCATCACACGTCTTGCATTGTATGGTGGGTGCCTGAAAATTTAATTTGAGGCTAAAAAGTGAATAATTACACTATTTTTCCACGTCATCACCATTTTTCTAATCAGTGGTAAACTGCAAACTGCATCTAGAGTAGCCAATATACCAAGCAAAACTAATATACAATTTCGTTTTTCGTTCGTTTTATAAATATCCGTCATGTCCGTGAGTGAGAAAAACTTTCAAAAGCCGCCTAATATTTCTTTTTTTATTGATAAGCATTCGGCGACGGAAGTTTTTACTATCAAAGTAAATGGATTTTGTTTTTGATGATTTAAGTGTAATATAATTTAAAATTATGTTATTGATGTTAACTTATACATTCAAAGTTAAATATTAGAAATATAAAAGTGAGATTGGAATATAAATTTAATAGAAATTGTTTTGCCAAAACTGTTTTAAAGTTTAGGGCAAAACAGATCTATCTTCGTAGTTAAAATTTATATAATGAAGTGACTTGAATAATTTCAGAATTCCTCAGGTTTTGAATAAATTCTTGTGATTTTTTCCTTTTTTCTTTCTATCAACAGGACAGAGAGTTGGATTTTTGTTTTCTCTTTACTAGAGTTAATCTATATACTAAACCCCTAAGACGCCTTTTCGTAATACGATCCACCTTGCTCAATGCCATCTTTGTCACTGAGGGAAGAGAAAACACGCAAGACGCGCCGCTCTCTGTGTGCGAGGTTGACGCTCGCATGACGTGCCATCACACGACGCGCCACGCCGCATCCTGTGTGTTTGTACCCTAATATATGAGACTAGTTTTGCCCAACAGATTCTCTTGTTCATCTGAGTTCTGGTTTACAGTAAAATAAAATCACACAGCTGAACAAATTGGAATTCATTGGTCTTTAGTTAATTTTTTTAGTTAAATCACAGTTAATAGTAGTTATACATAAGGTAAAAATTATAGTTTTATGCTTAACATTATGCTAAAGTAGACCTATGCTGGTAAGTATATTAATACGCGTTGAAATCCACAAATATAAATACATAATTTTCATTTGTATGCTCATCAAACGTGCAACTGATAAGTGCGTTTATATTTTAGAATATGGTTGGCAACTATTTAATGTGAAGTTGAAGAGTCGTGAATTATGTTTGATTTAAATATAAAAACTAAGAAAACTGTGTAGAAACCACTTGATTATTAGATAAGAAAAACCCTTTTCACTAACAGAGATCAAATGTGGTGTTGTTGTCTTAAGATTAAGAATCCATTTTTTGGGCCTAATTAACAATTGTAAAAATATAATAAACATCTTTGATGGGCTTGAAAAAATCTGACGACAGGCCTGCGTACAACTTAGGCTACACAACCTGGCTTAGACAGATTGCAAGGAAGATACCTCCTATGTCACGGGGTGACGGCGCCGGCGCGGCGGGCCGATGTGGGGTAGCAAGAGGAAAGAGAGAGATGGAGAGATGTGTAAGAGAGCAAAGGGATGTGTGAATGAGAGAGAAATATGGTGCGCGGGTGCCTGTACGTGCGAGTCGGGGCGCCATGGGCGGCTCAGGGGTAGGTAGTGTCTGGCGTGCGGCTGTGGGATGAAATTAAAAAGTTTATTGTACACAACTTTGTTATGAAACTATTTTTACATATTCTTGTGTAAAACTGTTTTTGAACACCCTTGGCTTGGGTTAGCTGAAGTTTTAAACCACTTGAATAAAAAACGAGTTCGCACGCAGCACGCTGACGTGAGGGAAGTGAATTTCCACATAAAAACTTGTAAAACTCAAAATAAGTGTAAAAACATACATTTTTCCAATTTTTATTGAAATCTGAAAACACTGATTTTTTGGCTGTTCTGATACTCCTGGTTTCATTTACTTGCAAAGCTGGGAATACAATTTTGCACATTATAAGGTTAGGAGAAGGTCCAGACAGGCTTGAAAGTAGGCGTGAGGTTGCTGGGGATGATAAAAGTACTCTAACAAAGGAATAACAGGCTTTTCTAGTGTAAAACCCCAATAAGACAACGTACTGTGTTTAGTCGATACACATTTTCTTTAATAACTCGGTAAATATTCATGCTAGAATGACGAGAGAGGGCTTAAAACTTTCGCCTCACTAATTCCCATCTTTTTACATGCATTGATTTTACATCTGGGGCTTGTATGACCCTTTTAGGAGCCAAAAACTCGAAATTTGAAAGATTAATCCCCAAAAAAAAGGGGTTTAGAGTTTTCCGATTGTTTTGCCCAACGAACTTGTCCAACTGATTACAGAAAGTCAACACAAACCTCTAAGACGTTCATGTTCATGTTTTTCTTCTATTTTGTCCATACCAAATTTGAAGTAAATCGGACAAAAAATGTGGCCCATAGAGTGCAAACACATATATATATATATATATATATACATTTATATATAACATTTTGAATGACCCCCCAAAACGTGTTCAGGGGGTCACGTTAGGAACTTCTATGGTGGTCCCGGGCTTAAGTTTCACCGTGCAGGTCATGCTAATAGTTCACTTTCCAAAGGAAATTCACTAACAACCGAGATACAAACTTTATTTCCTGAAATAATTTAAATTTTACTAAAATAAATTTAGGTACTAACCCTTAAGTATGTTTTTTGAAAATACATAAACTAATTTTGAAACACTTGTGATTGGCCGTTTTTAACTAGTGTATAATTCAAGCAGGATTAATAAAATACGTCTTACAACACTATAAAGTATATTTACACTTATACTGTACTTACATACAAGACGGTAAAATATACACAAAAGATGGTACAAGGCGATCGATTTCAACCAGTTACACCGGTCATCATCAGGCCCAATCAGAGAATCCAGAGAATGTTTCTCTGATTGGGCCTGACGATGACCGGTGTAACTGGTTGAAATCGATTGCCTTGTACCATCTTTTGTGTATATTTTACCGTCTTGTATGTAAGTACAGTATAAGTGTTTCAAATATACTTTATAGTGTTGTAAGACGTATTTTATCTGTCCTGCTTGGTTGTAACAACACGTATCATGCTAATAAAGAAATTATGTATAATTCAAAATACCTCTAAAACAGCACTTCAAAGGGCGAAATAACCAATATAACGGAAATATTTTTCTAAAATAATGTGTGTTTACGATTTGTATAATCGTAATAAACAAAAAACAGTGAGAACAAAAATTAAAATTTGACTGCACAGCCTTAACCCATTGAGGAAGTAATTTTATTCTATTTGCAGTAGCCTATAACGGGAATTGATTGGTGCTGCACTCTAGTAGCAAAATATGTAACTAATGACCGCGGGCGTCTACGGTTCTATCCGCTTGGGGCGCGGACTGACTGAAAACCCTTAATATCGCTGCTAGGCCTTTGGTCGTGTTAGCTGAGTTGGCTACGTCGTGGAAACACCTTGGCCAGGTGGTGATACGATGTTCGTGGGTTTGATTCCCGCACACAACCAAAACTGACCAGTTGTGCAACTCTCAATGAGTTAACCGGTCTGTAGCAACGTTGGTGGGAGGGCCCAAGTAAAACAAACGTGGTGGCAGGCTTGCTTGGAAGTTGACGGGATCGGTTAATTCTTTGAGACTTGCACATGGTCAACACTGGTTTTGCTAATTTTTACTTATGTCTACTGTGTGTGTGCCAATGCGACTCTCTAAACTGAAAGAAAACAATATTTTAATTAAAATACGCCATTAATCCATTTAAAAACACCAATTTTATACTCCAATTCACTAGTTAATAAAATTACAAGTAAGGAACGAGACCAGCTCGTATGTCTACGCCAATGGGTTAAAGAGGGGCTCCATAATGGTTCAGAGCTAAGGGCCCCAAAAAGAAGCCAGACAACAATTTAGCCCATCAATTAGGCCTACTCATAAGAAACAAAGCACTGGAACTGCATTTAGTATCAACAGGTTTTTTTAGCCCGTTTTTAGGAACCAGACGAGTTAAAATGGTTGGTTTTAAAAGCTCTAAAGTTAAAATTACTTAAAAATATAATTAAAACATTTAATATAAAATGTGAAACAAACTTCTTCCTGTACAAAACCTAGGTACAAGAAGTAATGCTAAATATCTTAAAGCTTCAACTAGCATAACGTAGGTTAGTTCTACACTGTTTCTAAATATTAGCAAAATCGGATGTAAAATTAGAAATTTGTTCAGCACAAAAAATATAAATAGGCTTATAATTGTCTCTGTTTTGCATTACAGCAGCAAAAGCTTATCTATTTTAGAAAACTTATTACTTAAACAGAGACTCGATGCCTTGTTTTGTACTTTTAAATAATCAGGATGGAAGTATTCAGAAAATAAATAAATATCACTAGTTAAAATCTAGTTTTACTTGCCTGTATGATAATATATAAAAAAACAAAACTCACCTCGATAACAAAATGGGGCAATTCTTCTTACATGCCTGTTTCTAGACTGCACAAGTTTCCTATAAAAAAATATAAAGGTTATTTACCTTATAGACATACAATATGGTTATTTCAACTATATTTATAGGCAATCGCAAAATAAGCAAAGAGCTGTTAAGTAATGACACCATTTTCATAGTAATGTTCCTCCAAGATAGCAAGAATACCGTAAAAGAAAATTTCTTGTTTTGTAGGTAATAAAAGAAATAACATTATTTTATAATATACAATGTTCAGGGTGAATTACTCACACTCTTGGGTTCCACTTTGTATCTTTATTCCATTAGTAACAAACACAAATCGGGTTATAAATGCATGTGTCTAAAGTGACTAGATTAGTGTCTGTTGATCTGTTTGTAATTTTACAATATTTTTGCTTTGGTATATCTTAAAAACGTTTTTCAATGTAGAAACTTAAAATTTGACATACCGTAAAAAAGTATTTGTGTGCTTAAACAAGTGTATCAAATTTGTTTCTCTAACTAGCCTAAATCTGTTTATTTAAATATGGCGACCACTTAAAATCATTAATGACAAATTGTATAAAAATCTTTATAGCAAAATATATTTGTCAGAAATAAAAAGGGTAAAATTTAAAATAAACAAATCGAAAACACCTTGTTTACTGCAAATCCAGCAAAAAATTACTTATTTACTAATATATTACTTTGATAAAGTTTACAATTTATTGGTATTGTTCTAGGATACCTGTAAGAATAAAACTAATGTAATAATGGTATAATTTTTTTTATAAAACATTAATGACTCAGTCATTTTTGTCTGATTGCAGCAAATAAGGTGATGTTTGATTTTTCTTTCAATTCCAAACTTTTGTTTCTGAAAAATATTTTTGAGATTATGAAGATTTACATACAATTTTACATTAAAGTTTTTAAATTACCGCTGCCTTGAAACAGCTTTACATAAAGAAAGAACATGTTATACTCATTTTTACGTACAATTATCTTATTTGTCATGTTTGAAGTTGCTGTTACACAAGAAATGAGTTATCTGTAAAAAAATGTGTTAAAACCACTAATAGACCAACAGACAGAAATCTAGCCATTTTAAACAAAATGATTAGATCTATCTAAGAGGAGATGTATCTACTGTTTTATGTTTGTCTTGACCCAAGGAACAAATCTACAAAATGGGATCAAAACAATCGGAAACCCTGTATGTTTACACGTATATTCATTCAGCATGTATAAATAAAATACTGATGAATCTAATCATCTTGAGGGGAAATGTGAATTACCAAAAAAAAAAGAATACGGTAAGATGTTTAGTTTGTGTAGTGCATATTATGATTCTAAGTGAAAATTAAATGATACTGGGTTAATAATAAAATTTCATAAGAACGTAGTGGAGATAAACCCCTGTTGCAACAAAAATGTGTACTTTCCAATGCATATATATGCACTACTCCTCCACAAGAAGCCAAATATAAATTGTCATCTCAATATATGTTCATAAATAAGCAAGATATACAATTTTACTTAATATTAATAATATTAATATTAGACATGGTTCACACTTTTATTTGGTCAATGATTTCCCTGAACAAAAAAGTTAATATTCCCTGACTTTCAACTCGGAGTATGCGCTTTATACAATAGGTACTAATTTAAACAAATATATATATATATATATCGGACTCCAACTTCCCCATAGCCATCCAACGCTCATCTATAAATTGTTTGGATTTTAATGTTTACAGTTTGTTGTTGTCCAAAACATGTTTTGCCATTTTATATATTAAAGTAAAAACTTTCCCTGATATGTATAAAATATATTTTCCTTGACTTTTGGTATTTTTCCGACATTTACCTGATTTTCCAGAAAGTGTGAACCATTTTAGACAGTACTGTATTAAGCAATAGAATTATTATATCTCAATAACTAATTGTTGTATAGCAATAATTCAAAATACCAAGCCTCTTTTTAAGGTGACCCAAAGTAACTTTAGAATAATTTTTGTACATGGATTAGTATCCAATTCACATTGGAGAATAAGGGTAGTTTCTCATACTGATGGTCAAACAAATGTATTCAGAACATAACATGCATTTCTCAGGGGTTGTAAGAAGCTCTTTGTCTACCCAACAAATACTGTTGGTCTAAAATAGCACGGTTAAAACAGGAAAAAAGGAACATTGCAGAGGTTCCTAGGACCACTTTTCATGACCACAATAAGATGAACAACACACATTAAACACATTTTGTTGAAAAAGGAAGTCAAAGCTACATTTGCCGTTTTTAATCATTTTAAATTATTTGTCTGCAATAAATTACTGTTTTAATAAAAAAGCTTGATTTTCTGATTTAAAAAAGTTGTAAACAAAAATCAGTTCAAGAAAAAGCATAAAAACGTGAAGTAGACTTTTCTTCTTTAATGTGGGACTTTTAACTTTGTGTAATCCTGCAAACCCTTGCATTGCACGGCTACAGTGGTATTTCCACGATGGGCAGTCAACCAAGACCTGCTCTGACAACAAACTGACTATCCTTGTCTCCAGTTTAAAGGCAAACAATCTGAGTGAACCTATGACTTGAAGTTATTTATACAAATAAAACATTACAGCAAACTAGACATCCAATCATTTAATTTTGAGAAAATCTATTAGGAGCCGGTACCATGCTATACTAGTATTCCAGCACAATTGTTTAGAACCAAGCCGTAATTGTTGTACATTGACTTAATAAAACCGTAGTGCAGTGTGTATACAATTTCCATTTCCACCCAATAAGCTCGTTGGTCAATCAATTATGGTCGATAATCGGATACTTGTGGCATTAACAATTTTCCATTTGGGTTGAATTCTTGGAAGTACACTAATTTTACGGAAAGTTAGACAACAGAATTCATGATAAGTGGGTGCAGACGACGTGCACTTATCATCATCAGCATCTCCCGCGAACGGAAACTAGAAGCTGACGCCGTGGCGGCAACGACTGCTTGCGCGGGACCTTTCAAAATCCGTGGAACTGACGCGGGACTACAGTACCCCAGTTGTTGCGCTTTCCGGTACGTGCGTGCGATGTGAGCGCGAACGAAGGTCGACACACACCATTCAGTGTGACAGGACGCGGCGGAAATAATAAAAATCTGTTGGAACAAAATTATGTTAAAAAGCGATGGAATAATCAATTACAAAGACGCTTCCGATCTCAAAAATGCGACCGATCACTGTAAAACGACCTCTTACATTACAACATCTATGTATGTCTTAGAAAACATTTCAGCTGACAGTTTATTGATATTTCGAAAACCGATGGATTGTAATTCAGCACACGCCGAAGTAGATATTTAAAAATCGCGGATAAGATTTACATGTTCGGCTAGATCAGTTATATTTTGTAAGTTCGTTTGACAATTTCAATACCTTTCGGAAACAATAATAAAAACGGACAGTAACATAAAACAGTCGCTCTACACGTAACACGGTACAGTTATAAAACTCAAAATCTGTATAATTCGAAGACAGCGAATTCGCTTTTCAATAACAACATTCTCATGCAAAGATCCTATATTCTGTCAGGTGAGTCTTCGAGAGAACAATAACAAATGAAGCTCCGACGTCCGAAGAAAGCGAACTACCCTCGATGCAATAAGACGAGTTAGCGAGTTGACAATCCGTTTACTCGGGGGTCGCACTCGAGATGACAACACGGAGTTGTCGGCATGCAGGAGCCAGGAGCCGGCGGAACGCACGGGAAACGAGCGCTGGAACTAGCTAGCGGAGATAGGAAAACAAACAGGCAGAAACTGTCTCACGCCTTACTGGTCATGTAGGAGCGACGACGAGGCTACTGGAACGCGATCAAAAAAATAATCTCATTGTTTAACACATACGAGATAGCACCCTGCTGATGGATTGACCCGAACAGCCGAACTCGGGCGGAAAGGGCCGAAGACGGCCGATCGGTGCGCGCTGCGAGATAATCAATAATCTCCAACACATACACACAGCGAGCGAGGTGACGTAATAGATCACGTGACTTGATAGTAACTACACCGACATCGCAGCGCCACCGCTGCCGCTCACCGCTCACCGCGACGGGTCTTCTCCGCCTCTGCCCTCTGCCTCTACCCACTGCTACTCCGATACTCCAATACAACACTGACACCGGCGCCCACACGAACCAAACGTGTCACCGCTTACGCCGAATATTGAGCTTGCACAATAACGAGATAACATTAGACTAATTTAATAATTACACTTGACAAATGAACATTTAAACTATACAAACAAGCTGAGCAATCGGGTCGAAAAAATACTCCTACAATCACAGACATGTTTAAAGAGGGTTGGAAGTTTAAAAATCCTAAGCTGTTTAATCGATCTAGTGCGATTAGAAAAAAATGCAGAACTGCACTTCAGACGTTGATGTTTTCTAATCAATTCGTAATGACATAAAATAACTAGAAAATAAAAAGCCCCCTCCCCTCCTACACTACTATAAGCACTGCATAATACCTACGTTTTTGTTTTGTTTGTTGTAAATTCCGAAATAGAAGGCAGTAATGTCATACGATATATATAGCACTGCCATTTTTAGCTTATAACACCAGATCTAAAAATAGACTCTAGTACCTTTTAGCGAATTTCCCCTATAGGGAAGAAGCTACTGTATTACCGTAGGTGGCGTGGTAAGACTTAGGTCCGGGACCATGATAACTTTTCGTTTTGAGGCCTGCAGATGCCAAAAACACCATTCGTTTGAAACTGTGTGTATATATATATATATATATATATATATATATATATATATATATATATATATATATATACAGTTACAGTTAGATATATACAGTGTATATACATATATATATATATATATATATATATACAGTTGTATACATGTATATATATACGTGTGTCCGTGAGCACGATAACTCTCGTAAAAATGATCCGATTTTGATGAAATTTGGTATAAACGTGTAAAGCAACATTTATGACTTTGAGTTCGAAAACCAGCCAGATTGCTCCATCCGAAGGGGTATTTTGGGGGGGTTTTGTACCCCAAAAATGGGTTTTTTGAATTTTTTACATATCATTTTTGAAATAGTCAAACATTAGTTTTTACCATTAGATTCAGCTTAAAAAACACACAATTTGGTATTTTGATCATTCCTCTACGTCAATTGGTTACCGAGATATTGAAAGTGCTAAACACAGTACGTTGTCTAATGTTATTCTTATGGAGGAAAAGACAAATTTTATATCTCGCTTATTTATGAACGTATACTGACGAAACTTGGTATACGGCTTCATCTGGTTGTGATCTATTGATATTTGCTCAAAAAAATACTTTTTTGCCAAAGGCTCCCGTAGCAGCAAACCTGCGTACTCAGCCCAATGTTATTCTTATGGATACATAATAACTAAATGCTATGTCTCCCTTAATTATAAACATAAATTAATAACAACGGTATATGACTTCACCTAGTTGAGTTATATTGACATTAGCATAAAAACCCATGTTTTGTGTTCCTTGTTGCAGCAAACCTGCATACTCAGCCCCAATGTTATTCTTATGGAGAATAATTAAAATTGTATATATAGCTTATTTGTGAATATATTTTTATGAAACTTGGTAAGTGGCTTTATGTAGTATTAAGACATTTATATCGCCATTGGAAATTCGCTGAGTATGCAGGTTTGCTGCGACGGATGTATTATTCTATGGAAACCTCTTGTATATGTCAACATTTATTTGGGATGTGACAAGTCTGTTCGTTTAATTAAGGACTAAAAGGATAGTGGGATTCAAAGTGACTCCCAGGTCACGTGTTGATTATTGCCAAAGCATTATAATACTAAAATCAAATTAGTTATTTTCTTTCTGGTGTATTTAAGTAAAGCATTAAATCTTCTAGTAACATTTAAAACTACAGACAGGGCCGTAGACATTACGGATTCCTCAGGTTATTTTCCCCGGGCCCGCGATTGGCCCTGGACTATACTATACATGAGCCCCGTGCACAATAACGGTTTGCGGCGCTGACGATGTCTTTCATCTAACTAGTGATGGGCAGCATTAAAGAATAGAGTGAGTTTTCACGGCCGATTTATGGTAAATCAGTTTTCCGCAGTATAAGATTTTCCGAAGTAAGAAATTCCGGAACCGCATAATCAGGGCCGGATTTAGATGTTTGCCGCCCCTGTGCAAACTTAACACTGCCCCCTCCACACACACACACACACACGCACGCACGCACGCACGCACGCGCGCGCGAGCACACACACACACACACACACACACACACACACACACACTTGTTTCACGTTTTACACTAGATAATGTTAAAACAAACACGAACAGTCACAGTAGTAAGTAATAACGGTAATCGACAGTAACAACGTCAAGCGGCAAACAGATGCGCGAGCAACCCAATATTTTCACAGCCTCAGCTAGTAGGCAATGCAACTAACTCGACTGACTGACGGACAGTGAAAGCGAGTAGATTGACTTAGGTCTCGGGTACGATACGAGTGGCAAGAGGTACATTGAGCGGCTCTTGACGACGCGGTGGCTACGATAAAAGCGGTAAACATTTGCCGCTGCGTTTGTGATAGCCGTCTTCAGTGCACAAGAGAAGAAAATGCTCGGTCTACGACATCAAATGTAATAAGAAAACTATTAGTTGTAACTTTTGCTCAAGAAACATATTTGTTTAATAGTTAATAAAAAGTATTATAACACTTTATAATTGTCTTATATGTTATAGGGGTTTTATCACTGATAAAACTCTAAAATTTATTAACAAACTTTTGAAATGTACAAATAATTTAATTACATAGAATTCATGACAAAAAGGCGAGCAAGGAAAGTCAGAATAGCGGTGCATGTTGGTTTTGCATGTAGAAGCAAAATCGCGATTTTCAACTCGTAGGGAGTTCGGAATAGAACTGAAGACGATGGGTAGAATAGTTTATTTTGGGTGAGAGTAAACTGAATTTCGTCATGTGCCGGCCGAACTTTAGTTTTTAGTTTATTTAGTTGCTATTTTCATAAAAGACTGCTTCATAAAGCCTAACCTCAAAAAAAGGTCTGTAGCCTGAAATTAACAGTGCTATAATGTTAACATTACAAGTTTTTATAACGGCCCTTGTTGTCAAGAGCATCATTCATGTATATAAACACTTTTTTCTATAAGTTTTTGGGCGTTTTTAAGTAAAACAAATGGGCAGAACAGTACTGAAATGTGACAAAGCAGGGAGCGGCAGTGAAAAAGTTTTCTAACCTGACCAGGCGCAGGCGGCAGTAAGTGGCGCCGCTCTCTAACGCCCGCCGCTTAGAACTATCGTAGCCAAAGTCTTCAGATTTGCATGCTAACTAATGCAACCAGAAAACAGAGCGGCGCCGCTCGTATCATGTCCGAGGCCTATGTCTTGGCCCTGTCAGGCACCGCGCTTACGAATAGCCGGAGATAAAAGAATGATTCCGAAGGTCGCGCTGCCATTCCGAATTAACGTTCTCGGAGATAGCCGAAGAGAAACGAGTCAGACTGACGAGTCAGATTTCGGAGTCACTCGTGTATTTCCGTCTCTTTTCGAAGCGCGGTGCCCGTCAGGGCAGAGCCATAAGTGGTAGATTGTGGACTGAGGCTTGCGCATCCGCGATCGCGATCGCTACTCATCGTGCAATGAATCATCGCGATCGCGACGACAGTAATGGACTGGACTGGACTGGACTGATAGAACGGCAGAGCAGAGATTCGATTGCTAAGCTCGACTTGTATTTTGTTTGCGGACAGTGGAGATTAGCACAGAAACACTGTGCCCTTTTTTGCACTTTCCAAACAAAGACGCTGCCTATTTATTTTCACTCAGCAATATCGAAATATTGCCACTGGTTACATCACTGCCGCCCTGTGCAGCTGCACATGCCTAAATCCGGCCCTGAGCATAATATCGAGCGTACGGTAACTTCAAATGGGTCGAGTAAAGTTAGCCAACGACGTTAAACTGACCATTTAATATCGGGCGTATAGCATCAAAATGACAATGGACTGCGTAATATCCGAAAAACAAAGATTTAACCGCGAAATAGCGGCCGTAGACGAATGCCGGATCACGTAATATCGGACACAAATAACGATCGAATCATTTGCCATAAATTACTATTCAACCGCGTAAATAACAACGGTAGATAACATAACCCCGTTGCAGCAAACCTGCATCCGTAGTGGATTTCAAATGGTACCTCCCTACGTTATTAAGCCACTTATCAAGTTTCATAATAGCAAATTCATAAATAAGCGAGACAGGAAATTTGATCTATTCTCCATAAGAAAAACATTAAGACTAAGTACGCAGGTTTGCTGCATCAACGACCACAACAATTGGGTTTTGATGCAAATATTAATGAGTCACCACCAGATGAAGCAAAATACCAAGTGTTTTACCAATATATGTTCACAAGCAAGATATAGCATGTTTCTTATTCTCCATAAGAATATTATAGCTGCGGAGCATGAAGGTTTGCCGCCATAGGGACCACATAAAATGGGTTTTGTATGCAGATATCAATAAACCCCAACCATATGAAGCCACATACAATATTAATTAATGTATGTTCCTTGATAAGTGAGGTATCAAATTTTAATTATCCTCCATAAGATTAATATTGGACAACGTACTGTGTTACCACTTTCAATATCTCAGTAACGAATTGACGTAGGTAGAGCAGTAATTCAAAATACTACATTGTTTGTCTTTTTAAGCTGAATGCAATGGTGCAAATTAAAATTGGGGTTTAAAAGGGCTATATGTAAAAAGTTTAAAAATCCCATTTGTAGGGTACAAAACCCCCTTAAAATAGCGTGATCTGTTTGGTTTTTGAACTCATGACAATAGACGCTGCCATACATGTTTACCAAATTTCATCAAGATCAGACTTTTTTTACTAAAGTTATCACGTCCACGGACACACACACACACACACACACACACACACACACACATATATATATATATATATATATATATATATATATATATATATATATATATATATTTATTGGTATACAGTATACACACTATAAATAACAATTTTAACGAATGGTGTTTTTGGCATCTGCAGGTCTCAAAACAAAAAGTTATCATGGTCTCGGGCTTAAGTCTTACCATGCCACCTATGGTAATAGCTTATTCCCTGTAGGAGAAATTCGCTAATAACGGCCATAAATGACGTCCATGACCTCACTACAGATAGCTGGTTAAGCATTTCAAGTGGGTTAACAGTAAGCAGAAATGGCAGAGTAGAGGCCCAGCCAAGTCACTTTGCCCATGGCCCGTCACAGCTGTCAACTGCACTGCCTATGAGGCTTTAGTGAAAATACATTAATATTTACATAATTAGGGGGCAGGGTTCCCACAGGGTTTTCAAAGCGAAATTCCAGGACATTTCTAGAACAAAATCAAGCTTTTCCAGGACACTCGCGACATTAAAAAAAAACATAATCGTACATTTATTACTTTTTCTTTGAGTTTATTTGTATGCAAATTGATGAATGAAATATATTATAAATTATCTCCAATCATGAGAGGCCATGAGATGTTGTGCTTATGACAAAATAGTTTTTATGCAATTATCAATACAACTTAACCAGTCGAAGCTGCATTTGCATATCACGTTTTATTAATTTATGTTCATAATTAAGGGAGACATTACATTTTATTATTCTCCATAAGAATAACATGGGGGCTGAGTATGCAGGTTTTCTGCTGCGGGGAGAATCGGCAAAAATTATTGTTTTGTGCAAATGTCAATGTAACAGTAATAGGTGAAGCCTCATGCCAAGTTTCATCAACATACATTCATAATTAATCAAGATATCAAATTTTAATTATTCTCCATAAGGATAACATTGGACAACGTACTGTGTTTAGCACTTTAAATATCTCTGCAACGGTTGGACGTAGAATCACAATTTAAACACCAAAATGATTGTTTTGTAGAGCTGAACTGATTGGTGATTCCCACCAAAAGTGGCGCTTCAGGAAGGCATGTTTGACTTATTTATTTTTGTTGAAATTATACATGTTTAAAATTTTTAAATGAAAGGTAGTGTCTTCATTTAGTTATACCTTTAATATAAATTCTTTACATGCTTGTTTTCTTTAAAAATAAAATAAATTAAAAAATGTTATGGCAGGGGAATGAGAAAACATTCAGCATTTGTTAAAATTAAATTTATTTTGGGTTTCATATTAAGACACTTACCGGTACAAACAAAATGTGAAAAGACCAAAAATAACATTAAAATAATGTTATTTTAAAATTTTAATATTCACAAATTAGGCTATTAAATAATAACAAAAAACTCTTAAAGCCTTAAGGTTTTCACATATGCTGTGGTTCTATTCATGAAAATTTATGTCCATTTCAAATTTATAAAACAGCCTGTCTCCTTTAATTTTTAAATCTGGAGGAGGAAGCACACTAACAATGTCACTGTAGTGAATGTAAGAAATTTCATTTTCAACCAATTTAAAAATATATTTTCCCCTGCTTTTTTAAAAAGGTCACTTCCACGTCTCCATTGTCTTCTAGCAGTGTATAGGATACTTAAAAGGCACATTTTTCTCATATTTTACATTGATAATGACACAACTTCCAGCCTGTAAGTGTGTGGGATCAATTCTTGAAGACTCTTCAAATGAAATATGATCCTGATCCGTTTCCGTACAAGTCCATATTTCGAGAGTATAACGGAACGAGACTTTATTGTCTTCTTAAAGGGCTAACTTATTTTGATAACCTTGAATCGGTAACAATTTGAATTTACAAATTATTCCCTATTGGGAAAATTCCCTAATAAAATGGACTATACAAATAAAAAATTAGAGCACTTAAGGGAAATTAGCACAAATAATAAAGTAAACAAAACTTTTGGAAAAAACTATGACAATAACAGTATCTGCAGCTATTTTGAATTTTAGCCCTATAAGAGTCGTGTAAAAGTATGATAAATTTACAAGTGTATTGAGCAAATGCTTATACCAGTAAACTTGTGGTTTTTAGTCATGTTGAATTTAAATAAGCAAAAAACTATTTGAATGCTTTTTCGGCAGTTTTAAGATTTTATTTTGGTAGATTAAATTATAAAAATATGTATTTAACAAAAAAGTGGTAATATCCCAGAAATTTTTGTTTTAAATAACTTTCAACATAAAATTAATTATAAATATGAGTTATTACAAGATGTATTAAAATCTCAAAACTAGTAATAAATTTTTATTTTAATATTTTGATATAATATGAATGATGATAATATGAATAATATTAGTACAGTAATATAGGACCAAAATGGAAGATGGCCAAAGGTCCTACTGCAGACTCTTTGAGTATAGTACTCTGGGTACATGGCTAATATAGAAAAAAAGCGGCAATTTGTGATTGAAGTATGACATTTTCTGTGGTCATAGTAGATGCCAATAGGCAACTTTTTAGATAGGGAGCCACTTCAAAATCTATGCAGGACACCAAAATGGCGGCTATTAAAGATGGCCACCATTAGCCACTTAATGTTGTTGTATCTCAGCAGATAATTATCCAATTACAGATTATTTGTTGTTGTTTGAAAGGTCTTTTAATAAGGAAACCATTATGTCCTTAGACATTTTGCTCTAAACCTTAAGGTTTCTGTACAATTTACAATAGAAAACTAAATTTTACTTTTATTACGAGTTGCATTAATAAATAACTTTAAAATTACTTATCAAATTTAACAACGATCGAGATTTTATTTTTACTGTTGGAAAGCTCTTTAAAAGAGGACAATTTTTCTCCCTTTGCATTTTGCTCTAAAATTTAAGGTCTCTGCACTATTTACAAAAACGTATTCGCAAGACAACGTCCATTGAAAATGCATATTTGAATTTAGCTTATAGTAAATCCGCTATATTGCAGAGCTATTACCTGTGCATTTTGTCAATGTTATTATTACAAAAGTTAAGGTTAAAATAGACTTATTTTTTATGTAATCAATTTGTACATGCTGCTAAAGAAACCATTTCCTAGCAACACGTGTCAACTAAATCTTATTCAATCTATAACATTGATTTTTGCTCGGCGATTTTCAACTTCTTAAACTATTATTTTCTGTACATGTTCACTATCGGTCAAATGCTTTTACCCTCTAGATGTGCCTTTTGGGGTCTTGAAAAATGTCCATCTTCAGGACTCTCGCCCCATGGGCTTTTAAAATATCAATGATAATCTTATTGAGATGATATGATAAGATAATCAGCTGACTAACTAATACACACGTTTATTTTGCTAAATTATTTTATTTTTAGAATATGTTGGTAATAATGGTAGACATTGTTACAAATAAACGTGTGATCTATAGAGCCAAAAAGATTATGTTTTAGTTTAACGTGCTTGTGAAATATTTTAACCTTACCTTTTGTAATAATAACATTGAAAAAGTGCACAGTCGATACCTCTGCAATATAGCGGATTTACTATAAACTAAATTCAAATGCGCATTAACAATAGACGTTGTCCGTGAATTCGTTTTTGTAAATAATTCAGAGACCTTAAATTTTAGAGCTAAATGTAAAGTGAGAAAAAGTTTCCTGTTTAAAAGACCTTTCAAACAACAAAAAATAAAATCCCGATATTTGTTAAATTTGATAAGTAATTTTAAAGTTATTTATTAATACAACTTGTAATAAAAGTAAAATTTAGTTTTCTATTGTAAATTGTGCAGAAACCTTAGGTTTAGAGCAAAATGTCTAAGGACATAATGGTTTCCTTATTAAAAGAGCTTTCAAACAACAACAAATAATCTGTAATTGGATAATTATCTGCTGAGATACAACAACATTAAGTGTGTGAATACACCGGCTAATGGCCGCCATTTTGGTGTCCTGCACTGATTTTGAAGTGGCTCTGTATCTGAAAAGTTATCAATTGTCATCTTCTATGACCACAGAAAATGACATACCTCAATCACAAAATGCCTTTTTTTTTGTATAGCCGACGTACTAGTACACGGTATAAAACTTACAATTTTTTAATGGGGTACATATTAAAAATTTGTCATGTTTAAGTGAACTACTGTTCCAACAATAGCTTACTTAAACATTATAGAATACATAACACCACTACAACAGAATTAACGTATACTAAGCTTGTTTAGCAAACAACTTTTGTCAGACTTAAGGCTTAGATACAACACAAGAAATAATTTTACAAACAAGCTTCTTTAATTGTGTCACCCAAATATCCTCCCTTCTTTACATAAAAACTGCATTAATTCAAGCTGTAATTAAGAAAATACTTATTCCTTTGAGATATGCAAAAAACCAATACAAACAAATTCAATCTGGAAACATACCATGGACAAACTTAAAAAACTACATAAAAATAGAAAAATTCCACGACAGATGATAAAATTCCAGGACAGAAAGCAAAATTCAAGGACTATTCCAGATTTTCCAGGACACTCTTAAAATTCCAGGTTTTCCAGGAAGCGTGGGAACCCTGTGGGGTTTCTTACATACTTACAGGGTGTTAAAATAAACCTATCAGGCCTTGATTTAGGAAAACCCTAATAAGAAATCACTGAAGTAGTGTATTTTTGTCCTAAAAATAATGGTGCAAAGATTTTAACTGTAGGATAGTAAATAACTGAGAAATTGTGATTTGTATAAGTTAAAACATGATTTTTGGTCCAGAAAAGGCAAAAAAGCATGTTTTAACTTATACAAATCACAATTTCTCAGTTATTTACCATCCTACAGTTAAAATTGTAGGATGGTAAATAACTGAGAAATTGTGATTTGTATAAGTTAAAACATGATTTTTGGTCCAGAAAAGGCAAAAAAGCATGTTTTAACTTATAAAAACACAACAACTCAGTTAATACCCATCAGTATTCAGTACTCAGTATTCTATAGTTAAATCTTTATATCATTAATTTTAGGACAAAAAGACACAACTTTTTTAATTCTTACAGTTTTTTCTTAGATATCACAATTTTTAAGATATTTAGCTTTGAAAAGCAAAAATGGCCGCCATTTTGAATTTGTAAAAGTAGAAACCGGAACTTGATATTCCATGCCAAAATGGGTCTTATTACGTGTAAAACATGCACCAAGTTTGAAGTTGATACCTTCAGATTTTCCGAAGATATAACACATTAAGTAAAAATCACATACAGATAGACAGAAAACCAAGCGTTTTAAGCATACCTTCATAAGTTATGACATTTTTTCTTTCTTTTTGTATAAGGAATCATATCCCAAAGTCCTGAAAGGTTTTATTTGAACACCCTGTATGTAAGAAACCCCAATTATAGTAAATAATTAATGGAAAACTACTAGAATACAAAATACCCCCGTCGCAGCAAACCTGCGTACTCAGCGAATTTCCAATGCATATATATGTGTCTCACTGCTACATAAAGCCACTTACCAATTTTCACAAAAATGCATTCATAAATAAGTGATACTAGTGGCTTGAAGAGGCCAAACCTAACCTTTTTCCAATTCTCTGCAAAAGTCTGCATTATCTGATTGTCAGTTCGTAAACAGAGTAGTAACGTAATCACATGTTTTAATGTAAACAAAGCAGACGTTTTTAAATCCAAATGCTTTTCTCATGGGGGATATTTTACGTTATTTCTCGTTTGCTGGTAACGTTTTGGAAATACTGCTATTTTTCCCGAGTCCCTGGGATCGAGACCTATAATTTGATCCGTCTCCCATCATCCTGCAATTTGTCAAACTCCCACAGTTTTGACTTAAAAATTTCGCTTACAGAATTATATATAAAGATATAGCATTTTATTTATTCTCCATTAGAATAAAATTCTAATAAAGAATTTTAGGGCTGAGTACGCTGGTTTGCTGCAACGAGGAAGATAAGAAATGTGTTTATTTGCACGTTTTAATATAACTCTATAACCAGGTGAAGCAACAGACCAAGTTTTATTAATTTAGGTTCATAAAGAAGAGAGATTTAAAACTTGACTTATTCTCCATATTATGATTAATATGGGGGCCGAGTATGCAGGTTTGCTGCTACAGGGCAATGAACAAAAAATATGTTTTTGGTGCAAATGTCAATATACCACAATTAGTTGAAGCCACATACCAAGTTTCATCAATATACATTTATAAATAATCGAGATATCAAATTTGATTTATTCTCCATAAGGTCATTGCCTTAACATTGGACAACGTACTGTGTTAGCACTTTGAATATCTCCGCAACGGTTGGACGTAGAACAACGATTAAAACACCAAAATGATTGTTTTGTAGAGCTAAACTTATTGGTAAAAATAAATGTGAAGTTTTTAGTAAAACTGTCTGAGGAACATCTAAACACCTTTTTCCCATAAGGTTAACATGGGAAATTTTATGGACACGTTTACTGACTTTTCTCCACAACCGCTTAACCTAGGTTAATGATTCAAAATACTACATTATTTTTTTAAGCTCTTTAAAATGGCGATAACCAAAATTTAGTGATTTATGGAAAATTTGAAACCCCCTTCCCATAGTCCAATCGATCTGGTTTCGAACTTAGTCATAAATGTTACTCTCCACATTACTGCCAAATTTCATCAAGAAATCGGGCGTTTCTTTCAAAAGTTATCGAGGTAACAGACATATATATATATATATATAAATTTTAACGCATAGTGTTTTTGGCATCAGGGGACCTCAAAACAAAAAGTTATCACGGTCGTGGGCTTAAGTCTTACCATGCCACCTACCGTAATACCTTCTTACCTATAGGGGAAATTCGCTAACACTAGATCAAATTAGACATGTTAAAAATCTCTCATTTCATTAAAGTATTAAAAAGTACTAACCAAACTACAAATATAATAGGTAATACTATATTATTAAAATATAATAAATGTCAAGTAAACTCCCAAAACATTTGAGGAGATACAGACTCCATTTGTGGAAGACGTGCATTTCTGTTTGTGTGTTTAACAACACATTTGGATTTGTGCAGTTAAACTCATTACACCAATTCGAAGCACTCCTAAATAAACTTTTTTTTAACAGGCCAGTCAGACATAATAAGAAGGTATAAGAAACACTTCTACTTCTTTATAATTCGTTAGTGTTGTTTTCTTGTTCTTGACTATTTTTTACACAGTCCAACAGTTTTAAGTAGGCCTATTACATTGTTGTATTATGACTTGTGAAAAATACCTGAAAGATGTTACAATAATCAAGGTTACGGTCGACTAGGGGATGAAAAAGCCCCCTCAAACCTATAGAGGTAAATTCCCCCGACTTTTAAGAGTTCTTGCCTACTTTCCTCACTTTCCATGACTAAAATATTTAAAGTGTAAATGACTTAAAAGAATTTGGAAACCCAGTAATATTTCAGCGAGGTGGGCACAAATTTACCTCAGGTAAGTTATAAAACCTAGGAAGAAACAGCGAAGCAGCAGCGTCTTTCATTGTTGGCAACAATCGATACAAACCACCGGCACTGTCATAAATAATAATGCTTAAATGCGGTATAATATGGCAAATACCCTTACAAGTACACTCCCCCGACACGTCATTGAAACTCTCCTAGTTCCTGGATATTTGGCATAATTTTTTAGTTTTTAAAATTTATTTTACACAAAACAATTTGAACACATGATTTGCACATGATTTTTTTTTTTTTAACATGGCTAGGATTTTCAAAAAAGCCCTTTTTCTAAATCTCTTTTCTACAGTGTTTATCCCAGTTTAACCAAATTAACACAATGTTGGATATTTTGTTCATAAATTTGTTTAACATAGGCTAAATAAGTAATTTAGATTTTTCATCTCCATTAAAAGTTCACATATATGTTTTACCAGTAGTAAAATTTTCTTTTTATTAAATTCCAAAGTTGAACAACCCCCCATTTTAACCCTCCACCAGTCTTAGAAAGAAACGTGCTAATAAGACATCTTATACAGAGAGACATCTCATACAGAGGGGGAGGGGGTGGAGGGCAAAACTGCTGCATCTTGAACATGGCCCGGCGTTAACTACTCTGAGGGGATAGCATCAACAGTGTCCATGAGAGATTCTCTCATTGGACCTGATGATGGTCAGTGTGATCGATCAAAATTGATTGCATTGTATCATCTTATATGTACCGGTAGGTAGATTTACTGTATTTTATGCAAGTAGGCTACAATATTTAAGTGTAAACAGCCAATGTTTTAAAGTGTTGCAAAAGATTTCAAACTGCATCCTGTAGTTATAACAAAAACACATACTATGATCATCAAAAGGTTGTTCCGTTGTTAAATAACAGAGTTTCTACAGAATTTAAATTTTTTATTTCTCTGGCCCTTCTGTAAAACTCCCCTGACCAACTTTCGAAATACGCCTTAGCATTTTTGCTTTATAAACGAGCATGTATGCACAATCATTATATATTTAATATGTGAAACATTATTTTCTATATCATGTGTCATAAATGTTAGTAAACCAAATTAAATAAATTGATCTCAATAAAAACTCAACAATTGAGGATTAAAAGATGTTAAGAATAAACTCCTTAGGAATCCTTAGACCATCAGCCAACCATTGGGACTCCACCTGAAAAATACTGCTACAAAAGATTGTATACAACCTGGAGCAAAGCATCCCCTCAGTTTTTTTATCATCAGGAATCATGTTGAATAATAAAGCACCGAATTGTCATGTAAATTGTAATATGATGTCTCACAGGAAGTTATTCTTGTTGTGATCATGTCCCTCATAACCTATTTTGAGACGTAACAAAGATTACAAAATTAATTTTGTGAAGTAGCGTTAAGGTGGAATAGTAATCAATATTGTCTATAAGCTACAAATTTGTTTTCTTATTTTTAGTACGTGGGGCCGAGATGTAACAAAATAAGCTTTATCTCTGGGTTCCCTGACTTTCCCTGAACTCCCCTAACCGTAGAAACCCTAAATAAATGCTACTGTAAAAGGTAAAGTACGTAATGTAAACGTGTTTATATATTTCAAGTCATTGACTTATATATTTTAACTAAACTTTGAGAGGTTTGGATCGCTAACAATGTTAAACATGATAATCCCACTGGCGTAGACAAGAAAAAAAGGTTTCTAAAGATTATAATGGTTTGCTAATTTCATGATTTTTCAAACGCCGATATGAAAAAGTAAAGTAGGCCTATTTGTTTGAGATTGTTGACTAATATGATTAAGTACATGTAGTAATTTATGTTTTTAGTTTAACACTTTCGCTGCTGCAAACATGTTTAAACATGAAAATCTGCATAAGTTTCTATGTTAAAAAACCCTGATCGGGGTCTGCAGCAGCCAACGTGTTAATAGCGTAATAATCAATCAAAAATAAACTAGAATGGAAAACATTCAATACAGAAATATAGCCTTGATATCCGAGATAATGTATCCTTGAATATCTACAGTATAACATATTTATTGTTTTTTTTTCATTTTTTTTATTATAGGTCTATACTGAATGTTTTGCTGACTCATAGGGTAAATTCACACTGCAAGCGTAGCGTAGCGGATAAATCAAAACCATGCTTACTCACGAGGCAAAACAGACTGAAAGTGTAGTGCAGCATAGCGGAACTTTTCAGAACAAACTAGTTTGTTTTCGACAGCGGATTTATATACCTCAAGACATGGATTTGGAATTGCTAATTGCAATATACAATATAGTTATATTGTAGTAGGGAATACATATGTACTGTATTGTATTATACTGAATATATAGTTACAGTATATATTCAAAAGTCTCTAGTGACATCCTCAAAATCTTTCTTAGTGGACTTTTAAATCCTTGAATAGGTGGTGTATGGAATATTAACTGTACTTTTTTCTCTCACTGTTTATTAGGTGCACCCAGTGACTTCTACTTTTACACAACAGCCACTTTATCTTCCGAGGCAGCTTTGATAATAACATAATGATGAAACACTATCCGCTCCCCCAAAAATCCGCTACGCTTCCATTGTGAATTTACCGATATAGGGTAATTGATATAAGTGTGTCAGCTATTTTTCTTGAAAACAATAAGAGCTTTTAATAAACATAAATGGCAAATCTCCTGGATTTTTGGTTCTGTATAATTTAATGATTTTAAAATTTGTATCAGATCAAACACATATCCAAGATGGTGGTAAACTTTAATTTCTGTACATTTTTTGTTGTGAATGACTTACTTGTATACATCTACAACAAATTTATCAAAATAAAATGTTCATAAATATCTCTAAAACGGTTACATTTATGAACAAAGAGACAAGAGTAAAATATTTTAAAATTACTAAATTATAAAATACACATAGGGGTTGCCGTTTAACTTTTTTTAATAGCTCTTAAACTTTCCAATAAAAATAGCTGACACTAAAGCCAAATAACCCGGTTTTTTTTTATTTGATTTTTTATTTATTTGTCTGATAGACTTCATTTATAGGCTAGGTAGATATATTTTGTAGGATAGACTGGGGCGGCCCATCAGATTTTCAGTGCCCATCAGATTTTCAGTGCCCATCAGATTTTCAGTGCCCGTGCAAAGATCAAACTTGCTGCCCCTCTCTCTATCAACCAAAACCTCCCCCCCACCAATAGCTCTGAGATAAGATTAACGTGCGCGCCTCGCTTGTTGTTGCATTTGCGTTGTTTCTGGTTCCGTGTGACACTGATCACCTGAAATGACAAGCTATGGAACACATTCAGCTCAGAGAGTTTAGTAATTTGAAATCTTGATTTCATATACTATCGTCATGGAAGTGCTGAGTTCCAATTACTTTCAATTACAGTCATATCTGCATTGCTGTTCTGAAAAACCTAAAATTAAAAAAGGGAAACAAAAACTAATTTCAGTAATTTTTAGGCCGAGTCTACACTCTAGTCTAAGTGTGACTTGTCGTGCATTTACTTATGTGTTGCTACGACTACTATATCTTGTCCAGGATGATCTCAAGGAGCAGTGCATGGCACAGCGTGTGGCGGTAGGCTACCTGCTACGATCGTACGGCTCCCTTACACTAGGGTGACCAAATCATAAACTTGAAAAAACTGGATACACCCAAGGAGGGGGTTGGGGGGCGATCCGAGGTAGGGGGGTTCGAGGGGCCTAATCATTGAAACATGCTCTTTTAGATATTTTGAGACATATAAATCTTTTTCAATTTATCTTTGCTTTTGTATTTTAATTTTAATTCTGAGGCATATAATAAATTAAAACAATAATTTTTCAGTGGATAGTTATTTATTAATACAATACATACTTCAAAATATTATTAAACAAGATAACATATATATACAAATTTGAACGAATGGTGTTTTTGGCATCTGGGGACCTCAAAACGAAAAGTTATCATGGTCTCGGGCTGTCTTACCATGAGACCTACGGTAATAGCTTCTTCCTTATAGGGGAAATTCGCTAAAAACAAACCCACTTTTCGTGACACTGAGGTGTTTTTTTTCATTAGTTCACTCTTTAATCTTTTCACTTTAAAATCCGCTAACGAAGCCAGTTGATCAAATAGCAAAGTATCATTTATGTCAATCCTGTTTTCGTTGAAGTAACAAATAGTTTCTTCTATTTGTTCCAAACTGGGAAGTTTTAAATCAGGAAGTTTTAGTGATTTAAAATGTGTTTATTAGTACCCAATGTAAATTCGGGACATTTAGGCGTCCCGGGAGACTTTTTTAAACTCAGGATACGAACGTGAAAAAACGGGACAATCCCGTTTTTACGGGACGTTTGGTCACCCTACCTCCCACTTACCCACTGACGCAGGGGATTACACTGTGTATCAACAAACAATTATGTGTTTGTTAAGAAAAATAATAATGAAAACAAACCTCAATACCCCCGTCGCAGCAAACCTGCGTACTCAGCGAATTTCCAATGCATATATATGTGACTCACTACTACATAGAGCTACTTACCAAGTTTCACAAAAATACATCCATAAATAAGTGATATATAGCAATTTATTTATTCTCTATAAGAATAACATTATGGTTGAGGACGCAGGTATGCTGCAACGAGGAAGCTAAGTAATATGTTTTTTTTGCAATTATCAATATAACTGAACCAGGTGAAGCTATATACCAAGTTTTATTAATTTAGGTTCATAATTAAGGGAGATATACAACTTTACTTATTCTCCATATGAATAACATGGGGGCCGAGTATGCAGGTTTGCTGCTACGGGGATTATCAATAAAAAACTTTTTTTGTGCTAATATCAATATACCACAACTAGTTGAAGCCACATACCAAGTTTCATCAATATACATTCAAAAATAATCGAGATATAGAATTTTATGTATTCTCCATAAGGATAACATTGGACAACATACTGTGTTTAGCACTTTGAATATCTCTGCAACGGTTGGACGTAGAACGATTAAAACACCAAAATGTTTGTTTTGTTGAGCTAAACACATTAATAAACAGAAATGTGAAGTTTTTAGTAAAAATATCTGAGAAAAATCTAAAAACCTTTTTCCCATAAGATTAACATGGGACACGTTTTTTTTTGGATTTTCTCCGCAACAACTTAACCTAGGTTAATGATTCAAAATACTGAATTGTTTGTTTTTTTAAGCTCCATAAAATGGCTATAACCAAAATTGAGTGTTTTTAACATTTTGGGGTCAAATTTGCAAAAAACCGATTTTTGGAAAATTTTAAACCCCCATAAAACCCCCTTCCCATAGTGCGATCGATCTGGTTTTCAAACTTAAAGTCATAAATGCTACTCTCCACATTTGTGCCAAATTTCATCAAAATCGGGTGTTTCCTTCAAAAGTTATCGCGGTAACGGACACACATATATATATATATATATATATAAATTTGAACGAATAGTGTTTTTGGCATCTGGGGACCTCAAAACGAAAAGTTATCATGGTCTCGGGCTTAAGTCTTACCATGCCTCCTACGGTAATAGCTTCTTCCCTATAGGGGAAATTCGCTAAAACCGAGTAGGAAGTGGAAAGTACAAACTGATAACATTACAGCTGTTCTGAGTGTGGGAAAGATTTCGTCCGGGGGGAAAAATAATTAAAATCTATCCAGATTTTGATGGTTCCGGGAATTTATTAGGCTGAAGTTTCCAATGAAAACAGCAAAGTTTGCTGTTAATGTTATTTTTTTAACTAATGTTTTTTTTAACATCATTTCTGATTAATGGTTCTAATGTATAGCACGTTTTTCAGTTATATAGACTCTATAGTCGAGTATTTAATCTTTCAGGTTCTGTATAGCTATAAAGCTTAGTTTTATTTTTTCTGGCATATTGAATCTTAACTTCTAAAAGTGTTTGCATCACTTAAGTTTAATACCAGTTACCCTAAAAACTCAAGTTGGCTGTAAACATGTTTTTTTCGTTAATACAATCAAAACTCATTTAAGGTACTGCCAATTTGGAAGAAATACAGATGAATAATCGATTGACCACAACGAAAGCTCAAATCATCTGTAATGACGAGAAGTATTTTTAATTCTTAACATTTCCCACTCCATCTCCAATGCCCCGAAATGACTCAGTTAACAAATAAGAAGTTGATTGAATTGATACTAAACAAACGGAGGTACTTATGCACTATACCGACCACCACCTTTTAGGGTATTTTTCTAGTTGGACAAACTAAACAAACTACATGGACAAAAGATAGAGACGTTTTATTATTTAGCCTACAAGTTACAAGCACTTAAAATGTCTCGTAACATGTTTGAGAATCCCAGAACAACAACAATATTGGCATTATGTAATCTCATTCCCTTAACACAGCGCGCTGCGGCGGTTAGGTTAGGTTAGTTATCATGCATTGTGTGGTTAGTACCTTAACTTTAACATAACATAAACTAACCACCACAGCACGCTGTATAAGTAGACTCTCTACATAACAAAATATATCTTGAAAAAATGTATATGGTTACGGACCAAGGTAAGGAGGAAAGGAGATGTTTTGCTGCATGACATTTGATAAATTCTGTTGAAAAAAGAGTACTCTACACAATTACAGTAACTAAACCTATCATAAAAGCCGCAGCGTGCCATTACAGGTGCTGGCCGGTATAATGCATAAGTACCCAAACGGAACTATTACCTATATTTTCAAAGTAAGCTAAAGGAGTGGACCTTACAAGTACCGATCGAAGGGGAGCCAAAATCTGAGGGGGGCGCATCATATTTCTCTCATTTTTACACATAATAGTAATATTAAACTCAAATCATTTTAACTTCAAGTAAAGATGAAATCCCGATTCAATACTCTCCAATCCCCAAACCATATATTTCCTCATCTAGGAAGTAGTTTAAAATAATCGGAGATGGCGGATTAAAATAATTAGTTACATCGTGTAATTTGATATTTTAACATGGCAATTAATTTGCTTGCATCATATTTCGAGTTTTATTCACACACTCAATATCAACCAGAATGCCCTGAAGTTGTCACAAAACGATAGAGATCAAAACAACTGTTCGATTCGGAATAGAGGGGAGTGGAGGTTGTGTTATCTGATTTGTGAATTTAATGTTTTGAGTTTAATGAAGGTGCAACATGGTGAATACACAACATGCTTCCCAATAATGCCTTTATCAATTTATACTGTAATACTAATATATAATAAATTTGCAAAATTAGTCGGGTTTATATATATTTACAAATATTTTATTTTAGCGCTACGGACTACGTCCCCAACACCACACCCCACGGTCCGTCATGAGCGTCGAGTTCCGTCCCCCTAAAGCGCCGCGCCCCGTGCTGGAGCACGGCTCGCATTGCACTAGAGCCGGTACTGATGATAGATGTCCAGAGTTTCCTTGTACTGCCTATTTTGAGCACTGCAAGTTACTTATTTTCTAAAAACTGTTAACCATAGGTTATGTTATTAATTTATTATTTAAGTTACTTGACCGTAGCCGTAGTATATTATTTTGACAATTGCTAATACATGTAAAATGTCAATAGCAAATAAATTATTTCTGATTGCCTGTGTGTGGTTTGTTTACTCTGGGGTGTTTTAAGAGGTGCACCCAAAGTTTTTGGCATTGAAAATGCACTAAACCAACTTAAATATATTTCTATATTAAATAATGAAGACTCTAAAGATAAATTAGTTAGTACAGTAAGAAAGAGGCACGTTAGTTGGCACCAACCGAAATAAACAAACTAGCCTAATATCTTTTTATGAACTTAATTATAAAATTCAGTCTTGAAAACATATTTTCCATATGCATATGGAATTGCATATATGCATATGCATATGTGGCTGGTTTCTTAATCGTACTATCAATGACCAGCTCCTGTTGCAGTTGCTCATGCAATGTAGATTGTGACAGTTTAAAAAGGCAGTTACTTGCAACTACATTTCACACATTAAAACTGGAGCAATTTGGGATGCAGGTAAAAGAATCCTTATGTATCCGTGTAACTGTTTTTCTTAAATAATGCTTGTTTGTGGAACTTTACTTGTAGGCCTACTGTATTGCTATTTTCTTAATTAAGAATCTAGTTTTTACCTCATAAGTTTATTTATTGTAACATATAAGCCTAATCTGTAGAATTTCACAAATACAACAATAACTTAACTAATTTATTTGTAAAGAAACATCTTCTGAGAGTGTGAGCAAATTGTAAACAGAGGCACATGTGGCTGATCAGTTGATAAGTTACCGACTGACCTACCATACTGAATCAAGATTTTACTTGACTCAACCTTTCTAGTGTTTGGACAGTTACTGTACTTGAACTTGTTCAATTTTTAACCAACAAATGAAAGAATGTAGGCTACGCCTAAAACTAAAAAAAGTTCAGTACCTTAACTTTTAAATTACAGGAGTAAGATTAACTTTCTCAAAAATAACGTATGAAGCTGACAGTTATCGGAAAACACCACATTTAAACGACTCGGACGTCCGATAAAAGAAGATCGTACCTATCATACTTTAATTAACTTAGGATCATTTTTTTAGTTAAGATTATTTTTATTAGTTGTACGGTAACTTATTTAAATCCAAAATAATTTATTTCTTTTAAAATAATAATACCCCCGTCGCAGCAAACCTGCATACTTAACGCATTTCCAATGGAGATATAAATGTCTTAATACTACATAACGCCACTTACCAAGTTTCATAAAAATATATTCACAAATAAGCGGTATATACAATTTTAATTATTCTCTATAAGAATAACATTGGGGCTGAGTACGCAGATTTGCTGCAACAAGGAACACAACAAATGGGTTTTTATGCTAATATCAATATAACTCAACTAGGTGAAGTCATATACCAGTTTTTATTAATTTATGTTCATAATTAAGGGAGACATAGCATTTCAATATTCTCCTTAAGAATAATATGGGGGCTGAGTACACAAGTTTGCTGCTACGGGAGCCTTTGGCAAAAAATTGTTTTTTTTGAGCAAATATCAAGACCACAACCAGATGAAGCCTTATACCAAGTTTCGTCAGTATACGTTCATAAATAATCAAGATAAATAAATTTTTCTTTTCCTCCATAAGGATAACATTAGACAACGTACTGTGTTTAGCACTTTCAATATCTCGGTAACCAATTGACGTAGAGGAATGATCAAATTACCAAATTGTGTGTGTTTTTTTAAGCTGAATCTAATGGTAAAAACTAATGTTTGACTATTTAAAAAATGATATGTAAAATACTCAAAAAACTCATTTTTGGATATAAAATCCCCCTAAAATACCCCTTCGGATATCGCTGATCTGGCTGGTTTTCGAACTTATAGTCATAAATGTTGCTTTACACGTTTATACAGTAGAACCTTGACAGATTGACACTTTGTGGACTAGAGGGGTGTCGAACTATCGAAATGTCAAACTATAGGGAGTATATGAACAATTAAACACAGGGAGTATTATGAGCAGAAAAACAATAGTGTATCACGAAAGAATCAAAAACATGTTTAACTCCTGCAGTGTCTCGAGCGAACTGACTTGACCTACTTACTGGGAAAGGCGGGGAAGGGGGTGGATAGGACGGGGTAGGGGGTAGGAAGGATAAGTTATTTATAGAAAGGGCGGTAGCACACGTTCGCGAAAACAATAAGCGGGCTCCCAAGACTGACCGGCGAACCCGTCAAGGATACTATCGTCGCCGCTACGGTCATGTCATCTCGTCACAGCCCTTGTCGAAGTATACAGACTGTCGAACTATCGAAGTTCTACTGTACCAAGTTTCATCAAAATCGGATCAGTTTTAAGAGAGTTATCGTGCTCATGGACACACACACACACACACACACACACACACATATATATATATAGTTTCGGACAAATGGTGTTTTTGGGGTCTGGGGACCTCAAAACAAAAAGTTATCATGGTCCCGGGCCTAGGTCTTACCATGCCGACTACGGTAATAGCTTCTTCCCTATAAGTTAGGGGAAATTCGCTAAAAAGACAACTGCCCATTGCCATGGGTCAATAGGCCTGTGCGGCGATCTAAAAATAGTGAGATACAGCATTAGTCACATGACAAGACAGTGGTGGCTGCTTGAGAAAAAAAGTATAACAGCAGCAGTCAGCCGGTATCGAACCTACGCTTGACCATGACTGACATGCTAGGCTGCCAGCGCTATACCTCTGAGCTGTTACAACAGCTACTGTATTAAACAGATATCTAAATTTGCCAACATCTAATTCCTGTTTCAGGTTTATGGGCAGAGAATTGTAAAGTTTTATGGGTATTCAGTGATTTTTTTTTCAAATTAGTTGTGTTATGGAATGGAATAGAGAAAGGGAAAGATTGTTTCTAAAGCTGTAGGACCTAACATGTTTCTGATTACGAGATTGAAATAACTCTTTGTTTTTATTAGAAAATTAAACATCCTAAGACAAATAAGCAAGGGACCACCAGCATATTGTAGGTAATGAACAAAAAACTCCACCCTATATCAATCAGAATTTGTTATTTTAATCAATGAACTGTGTTTTATCTTTATTTATTTCCACGGCATATGCCAATATTTATGTTTAACAAAAGTATATAGCCTACAATCAATTTTCAATTGTTTCAGACAAAGTTACAAAGTTGACAGTGGATAGTAAATACATGACAATTCAATGGAGATATAGTTATAATAATAACCAAGCAACAACGACAGTTTCTTAGATAGCCTACTGATAGCAACAATGTGATGAACTTCCAACAAAGCAACAACAGTGATCAAATTTCAATAACAATTTATGGGAGCTTTTATCAGTAGAGGGCTACTTACAATAAGGTTATTTTCACTAAACCACTGGAACAGTTAACTGCACCTAATGAAAGAATTCACCTCGAGAAAGCACACACTTGTTAAATACACTAAGTGAAGTATCATCAGTGAAATATAAAAACCAAAACCTCGGACACAATATTATTAATGAAACAGAAGATATTCGGTCATTTGTCTTCTCCCAGTAAAAAAACCATACAATTTACAATTTCCTGATAGTAGCCAAAAGATGCTAAATTTAGTGCATATTACAACAAAATTAGCTACTACATTTCCTAATAGGTAAAAAAGTCATACAAAATACCAAAAGACTACCGGTACTGTACTCGACTACTTTATTTGATTACAATCTCTTTTGAGAATCATATATGGAAGAAGTATCCGATTGAATTGAGGATCAATGTTGCCTAGATTTCACAACAATTGGAAGCTAAAAAGTCATGATCACTACTTGCTTTTGGGAAGTTGTGATTGCGATTTTCAGCAGTTCTAGGGTTAATAAAATTGTCTTGGATCCCGTAAAGCTTTGGACCCAACAATACCCTTTTTGTGTACAGAGCCCAGCAAATCAATTGGTTCACTTACACAATTGATTGAATCATTGGTTCGTTGGTTTTACAGACCAGAAATTGTGTTGGTCTACCCTCTCTCAAGGCAATTAACTGGCTTAGGAATGTCTAGATAATGTGTCTAAGTTGGTTTATTGTTCAGATTATACTAGACTATTCTGATTAAACAGATAACAATATTTTCTTTTCCTTGAGTTTTGCCAAGTTACATATTTTGTGTTGACATATTAGAATGATTTTTTGCTCATTCCCAATTTGATTCACAAGTATTACTAGCCTATCTCTTCCACTCAGATGCATTTTAAATTGATATGTTAAAACAGTACTAGTTATAAAGTGCTTAGCTTGGTAATAAAACCATATCTTTAATCAAATATATATTCAATTGGTATTTTGAAGTTGAAAAACATCATAAAACTGGATTTTCAACATTCAACAGAATTTGAACCAAAACCTCTCAGCACTAAAAATGTCTACAAACAGCATTCAACCGCGAAAAGTGAACGTTTAACATTCTGCAGTACAATTTTATAAATCCGCCATTTTACAAATATGTTGACTAATGTTAGTACAAGTACCTAGTCTATTTAAAAACTATTAATAATAAAATCACTTACAATTTGTATGAATAATCCTTTCATTCACAAAACAGCTCAATATCCTAACGTTGAAGTAATAAACCTCTTTTCTTTACTCTTATTCTCGGGTGAAAAGGAACTCGACTCAATACAATAAACAAAAGGACTTCATACCAACATCTTGCAAAGAGTTAAAAAGACGGAGCAAGATATTGTCATTGATCAATGTCTAACCAGAGAAGTATAACAACGTTTATAGTATAAATAAATATTTTATACAGAAAAACTTCTAACAATTAATTAGTTGTAATAATATTAATTATTATTATATCATAACACAAGCTGTACTTAGGAAGAAATCCTTGAAAATCATCTGTAAATATAACTTATATTCATTTAAAAATTTTGATTTGTTTCGTTGGAAATTTGGATCCTAATATTGAAAGAAGTTAGTTTATAAATTCGAAAAAACTTAAACTTGTGATACAGGTTTAACTATTATTTATTTTATGGGAGAATTAATTATATTAAGTCACATATATCCAGGCAGGGGTTTAAGCATAGGCTACATTGGTGCGCACCTAGGGGCCCGAACCACACAAAAACAACAAAAAAGCAAAAAGGTTCACCAACCTAGGTGGAATGGGCCCGCACCACTGGCCTAGAGGCCTATAGTTCCTAAATTCGGCCCTACATCCCAGACTAACTATAATTCAATCTTCACTGTATGAAACAGTGAACGCTCTTTATTAAGGTAAGGTTTGTATGCAGATTTTAATTCATCACTTATTTTATATACTGAATTTCTGATGAATTACTAACAAATTGTATTAACGGGTGACTGAGAATTTTCAGCAGTATTCTGAGCCTGCCTCGCCCTGATGGCCATTTTTTGTGAGGGAAGGTATAGTTTTGTGGAACATTTTTGTTTCAATGTTTATTTGAATAGTCATTCTATTTCAATGGTCATGCTAGCAGCCAACAGCAGTCTATAAGTTCGTGCTATAAAGCAAACAACATCTGAGGCAAATTAATTATACGTTAGGTTTGTATATTACCTTCGTGTGCTATTGATATGGAAAAAAGGCCTCTTAGTGAAGTGTGCTTCAAATGCGCTCATAACATAGCTAAGCGAACATGAGAAGAAATGAGCGTCCGCAATATATCATAACTTGAACGTATTGCTTGTAACCTGGAATTGTAACCCAGTTGTTAGTTACGGAAAACAACTGTGTCCCGAGAGCCCAGAGAAAGTACAACTTTTAGCGACACAAGAGTAAACTTGGCTAGCAAACAATTTATAGACTTCTCTGCATGTTCATATGTTAAAGGCAACAGTTTTAATCCCCGCTTTTAGGTTGCGGTGACTTGGTAACTGTTGAAAAAACTAAACAGTATAATTGTTCTAAATGCCGTCTCTGTTTGTGGGAATATTCCGATCCTCCTTCTTAAAAAATCTACAAATTGTTTAGTTACTATATTGTAATTTCAAGAATTTCCGGCAATTTGTATGCTGACAGGACCAACGAGCTTAATACACATGAAGCGTTTTGATGTAAACTTGAAGAGGACTGTCATATGGATCACCTATTCCATAATTAGACTCACATTTTATATTAACACAGCGAACTTTATTAAGTAACTCCTGAGACAAACATCCCTAGTAGCACACATCGTTGGCCCAACGATGGGGAATGGTTGGCATGGTTAGAAGTGGTTGGATAATTGTCGGTTGGCATTAACACGGTTGGCCCAACGAACCAATTGTTGGGTAGTCCGCGTTGGAAAATCCAATCATGACAGACGTTGGGCCATCAAAAGATATTCTATTGTTAACAAATCCTACCATATTATATTAATTTTAATATATATTAACATTATATTTTTATTATTATAATTATATTAAATATGTATTAATTTGCTCGTAGTTTTTCATATTTCCCAGATATATAAATCAAATTAATTTGTTCCTACTTTTATTCCAGTGATTTACACGGGTAGATTCACTTAGAAGAATAAAACAAAATAATTATCCAATCTTAGAAGAATAAAACAAATATGTAGTACATGTCGTGTAGGCACAGACTATTGGTAATTTTTATATCTCCGTCCGTCTTTGATTCTCATGTGTCAGTATAGCCGTGGGGGTTAAGGCGTGTGTACAGTAACTCAAAGGTCGGAGGTTCGAGACCCGACCGGGGCTCAATTTTTTTTGCAACTAATTTTTTTTTAAATTTCTATGATTGGATTACCAAACAATTCAATCAGAGAAGTCATGCTTTTAAAATTAAAATAAGCATTTAAATAAAAAAAAGTATAAACTGTTGGCATTTTGTTGGATATAAGTTGGCGTTTTTGGACAAGAGTTGGTTAATCCATCAATAGGCCAACATCGCGCCTCGCAATCGTCGGCCTACCATTCCCGCCGACCATTTTAAAACGTTGGCCCAACAACTTTTTGCTGATGGGGATATTTACGACCGGTGTTATGAGGTCTGGTTGTCAATCTTGACCAATACTGTGTTTTTCGCAGTTATTTTCGGCCAATATTACGCGGTCCAGGTGCCATCTCTGGCCGATATTATGTGTCACGACCATGGAGGTAGTATATCTGGAGAGGACATGACAATGCTTTAACATTAGGGCCGATGAAACCAGGCGTGCCCCCTCGCAACTGGCAATAAGATGGCAAGCGAGTCAATAAGATGGCAAAAGCGCTCCAGTTTAGTACGGGGGAGATAGGGAAAAATGCGTCTAGGGCTTGGTTGAATTAGAATTCCCACCAAGATAATTGGTTTTTGGCCAAATGACTTTTTGGCCAAAACTTTTTTTGGAGGACACTGGGGTACCCGCGCCGGTACCGGTTAACGTATCTAGGTTTGTCCAAGTGTGTTGAAGTCTTTATAGTCCATGTATGTCGCTCCGTTTATGGTAGAATAGGATATTCGTGTGACTCCCAGCTTCTAAATGCTAAAACTATATCGCGGTCCGCCTTTAATTGTCTCAACAAGGTAATCCTGTGTTCATCTGCAAGTTTTAGGTGTGGTACCCTCCAAACGATCTTATTTAAATCCAACTTCCACTTCAGAGTGATTTCAGTTGTTGTTCCTGGAGTTAATATTATATCTTTATCATTTGAAGTTCTTAAAAGAACCAATTCTTGTTTTACATTAATTAATATTTTATTGTAATCTTCTGCAAAACCTAATAATAGTTTTAAAGGTATGGAAAAGTCGAAATATCCCTTGTTTTCCGGTTTTATAGTGGATGAATCTAGTGTAACCCATCCTGCGACTGTTCGCAGGTTTTTCTCGTTTTGTGTGTTATGGAGCATATAATCCTTTCAATGTACTGGATATTCCAACCTTTTTTGTAGAGTCCACAGTAACACCTGAAATTTAATACCTTATTTCATCAAAAAGAAAAGCCATTGGGTTATTAATAAACGGTATAGTTGTTCCTTCAGTTCCATCTTTCTTTGTTACTTTTCCTTCCATGTATAAATAACTTTCGGAAGGTAAAGTGTAGATATCTTGTTGAATAGAAATCCTGATTTCATCGTAATTGTTTAATTTCGATGAAGCGTAAGGATTGTGGGTGTGATATTCCTTTTACCAAAAGGTCTCGTTGAACGTTGGTCCGTGCGCTATATCCAAAATATCCATTGTTAATAACTTTAAAACCAATCTCTTTTAAAAATCGAATGTTTTCACTTGTTAACTCTTCTGACGCTGATACGCTACTGATCTTTTTATCACGCACTCGATCCTTTTTAAACGTCAATCCCATCATTTATGAAATTTATCTTATATGTATTCTTACGGTGACAGTTTCACCTCTAAAGTCAACTATGTTACCGTCTTGATCTAATAATACGTTCAGAACAATGTCTGAGATGTAATTGGTATTTAAAGGTAAATACACTAGGTTTTGTAGTCTTTCAATTATTTTAAACCGTGGAGGAACAGATGGGTAAAATGTATGCAATATGTCTCGATTTTCACCCAGTCTGTACGATCCTTGTATAATGTTACAAGTTATATCAATTGTGTTCAATGTAAGTATGCTTACAGTATTTGAACTTGTATGTTTCACATTTATCTCTAATATAGGTGTTGTAGAAGGAAATCCTAATAATCCTCCAACTGAATGTGTTTTGCTAAAATCTATATAATACTCTGATTTAATTTATCTTTGTAAAGTATTATTATTTCCTTATATAGTAATATTACCTTCTCCCAGCTTTTCTTGTATTACCTTGCATATATCATCTATTTCATAAGAACCCGTGGATAGAGCAACTTCGTTAAGCTGGAGGAACTTTCCCTTTGCATTCTTTGCTTTATAGTAGGAAGTTTATTATTCATGCCTTCAGTAATATTTGGTATGGAATTTGAATAATTCGTTCAATTCTTATTTAACAGCTAATGACCTCAACTGAAAAGTGTCATAGTTTTTTTTTTGTATTCTATGAGAAAAAAGAAAAACTTTAGCACCTCAATGCATGCGTTGAAAACAGCTGTTTTTGAAGCAGTATGACGAAAACGTCATTTGATGTCACCGTCGAGGTCATCAGTTGAACGAATTATTCAACTGTAAACAATGATAACTTGTGTAACAGCTGTTTGTTTATATTAGCAAGATCAAGAGCCAACTTTGAATGATAACAAAGTTAAAAAATTTAGTTTTTTTTTAATTGTTAACTAAAATTGTCTGCAGTATGACGAAAAATATAGTTCATCACTAGGACCAATAATGGCTTTTCGGTCATCGCTCATTTTACAGTCTCGACCGTTACTTTAGCTCGTATTGAAAAGTGTCACTTTTGGTCCTGGTGATGAAATATACTATTTCGTCATGAGTCATACTGCATCAAAAACAGCTGGTTTTCAACACATGCGTCGGGATGCTAAAGTTGTTATTTTTATTTCTAGGATAAAAAGTACATTTGATGACACTTTTCGGTAGAGGACCTAATATGAATTGAACGAATTACAGTATTCAAATTGTTAACAATAAAATCCTTTGGAGCAGCTATTTGTTTAGAGTTTAGAGTAGCAAGATCAATATCGAAGCAGATTCTAAATAGTAAAAAAGTAAACCAAATTTAGGTTTGGTTAAATTGTTACCTTAATTTATTGTGTCCAGTATGACGTAAAATATACCTCACTAAAAATATAGTTCAGTAAGGAACTATTTATACTGTTTTCAATTTGATATTTTCCATTTTATACAATTAAGTAATTCTCTCAATTTTATAGTAAATTAAATCCAAGGTAGGCTTGATTAAAGTGTCACTTAGCCTTTCATTTTCTTGTTGCATTAATCATTAACATAATCCAAATTTCATTACACCATACAACATTTTCCACGTAGCAACACAATTAGGGATGTAATTTTCATATTGTTTTTAACATTATGCAATTGTAAGATTGAGAAATAAATAGCCTAAAATTGTCGTTTTTAAGACTTAAATTTTAAAAATTTTCAGGGGGGAGCCCCCGGAACCCCCTTCAGCTGGGGGGACTCCCCCCAGACCCCCCGGTTAGCCCCCCATCTACCAATTCTAGATCTGCCACTGCTCGAATACATTGAATTGTACCCGAATATATTAACCCTCTTTGTGTATTCAAAAGTATTCGATTCTGTATTCGATACTCCCCATCACTATCAGCCATCAGCAGTTTTGCCACTATGATATTAGCGAATTACTCCAGCGCCGGACTAAAAATCCCCCATTTTACACCCATCCGGACTTGAAAATCCGCCAAGAATCTGCCAAGGCAGATTTATTAAAAAAATCCCCATTTAACCCCAGATATCTTGAAAATCCACCAATAATCCCCCCAAGTTGATTAATCTAAATTACATATTTTATCCTCTAGCGTAATTAAGAGCTGATTATAGTCAAAGTATATGTATTATAGCTGACAAAACAATATTGTGCTTTTCAAACATTATCTGTCATTTAAAAAAAAACTGTTTTAGCGATTCTATTATCATAAACGCGTCACCAATTGTGTGTGTCTAAACTCTATGATCTACTGTATAAACAACTGAACATAAAATTGTATAACTCAGTGTGTGTGATGAAGTAAAAATTGGCAAAAGATAACACCAACGAATCTACTATTTCTATAGAGCTCTCGTCTGTAGTAAAATAGTAAAACCTACATGAGGACCGCCATGTTGCCCCTCTGCTCCCATGGTAACCATTTAAATCCTCCCTTCACTAGTTATATGTTTGTCAGCTGACTAACACATAGCTTGTGAATAGAGTATTTGATTGGTTACCTGAGGAAAATTGCGGTCAGCTTGTAGGCTTCACTTTTCATCCCAGACGAGAGCTCTAAATAGATTAACCTCGTTGGATGACCCAACAATTCCAGCAATTTTTGTATTATTGTGTTAATTTTGAAACTTCTGTATCGTCTCCACGAACATGATTTTTTAGCTTTTTAACACGCAGTATTCTTACAACGGCGATCACATAAGACCAACAAAATGAGTAAATCATCAAAACAGCAAACGAAATAACTATAGCATAAACGAACAAAACAAACATACAAGCAATAAATGGAACGCCACCCCAAGACGGAACCGACGACGAGACGGATGGAACGGATTTCCATGAATAAAAAATAACATAGTACATAGTAACTTATGGGCATAGTGTAATTGTACGAAAATATTTTTGTAGGATTTCTGGCCAATATATATTTGATTGATTCGTTGAGTACAGAAGCCAAGAATGAAGATGCCATGTTTAGTGCCCACAGATCCAAAATCAGGCAGATATAGTTGAAAACACAGTATAAATCACACATTTTTATGAAATATCCCAACAAGATTAAAAGTCCCCATATCTTTCGCTAAAATCCGCCAAGAATCCGCCAAAAAACTTAATCCCAAAAAATACCCCAAGACCAAACAAATCCGCCAATTGCCAGGTGCGGGGATCTTTCCCAACAATGGGGAATATTCACATGTTTTTCAGTGTTAAAGGAAAAACGTGAGGAAATCGTCCAAGTGGGGAAATAAGTGGGGATTTTTTAAAATTCTATAAAAATCCGGTCCCATCCTCCCGCCAATCCTACTGATCACTTCTGTTAGCACTTGCGTGTTCTTCTTCTTCTCACCCTCACCTTCCCCTCCCCTCTCCCCCTCACCCATCCACTGTTTTATTTATCTTGTGTGTTTTGTTACTGTCACTCCCCTCACCTTCCCCTCTCACCCTCACCACTCCGCGCCACTACTTCTCTCTTTTTTCTTCTTTTTCTTCTCTTTCTTGAGTCAGATTTTCTTAAAATTGCTAATATCTCGAAAACGGTAAGTCCTAGGGTCATTTTGACCCCGGAAAACTGCCTACTACGTAGTGTAGGCACTCCAGGGGGGTATCTACCCATATGAAAAGTCTTAACTAAAATGTTGCGGGTTGCATCTCAAAAAATGAAGGGGCAAATTTTCAAAATTAAATATCTCAAGAACGGCTTGGCCGATTTTCACGAAACTTGGCATGTATGTACCTGTTAACCTCCGCTACATATTACAAAAACCTAAACTCTGTACTGCAGGTAGTATAAAAATAATTGAAGGAGTCATACTTTAAAAATCAATATCTTAAGAACGGGTGAGACGATATAATTGAAACTTGACATGTGGATACTTGTTAACATCCTCTAACCTTCAATTTTGTTGGAGGGTAGAAAAGGGTTGTTTAGGGGACAATGGAGGGTGTAAAACTTTAAAATTTAATATATTGAGAACGGCTTGGCCGATTCTAATGAAACTTGGTATATAGGTACCTGTTAACCTCCGCTAAGATTTACCAAAACTTAAACTCTGTACTGCGGGAAAGTATCAAAACAATTGAAGGAGCTACACTTTAAAATTAAATATATTGAGAGTTTTTGGGACAATCGAAATGCAGTTCGCTACTTATTAACCCACGCTACAATTTAAACTATGTTAAGAAAAAACATCACAAAATTGGACAGTCTACAAGCTCTGTTGTACTAGTTTTTTCAGGGTGTTTGCTTCTTTTTTATGTTAAATATAGTAAAGCCATGGTTCATTGATTTAAACTATTTGGGATTGATAGGTCAAAGGGGTGAACAAAACGTTCACCCCCACTTCCGGTATGGTTTTCTCTACATTATCATATACCTCAGCCACTCTTAAATCATGATAATGTAAAATACATGTGATTGACACAAACTACAAGAAAACTGGTGAGAAACCAACACAAAATAAATTATTCTTTGACTGATTCTTTAAGGTGAAGGTAAAGGGGGTCAATACTTCCCCTTGCTAAAATGGCTCTCTGGCTATTTGTAGCGGTTTTTTGTGTATTTTAGCTGTTTTTTGTGTATCTTAGCTGTTTTTTGTGTATTTTAGCTGTTTTTTGTGTATTTTAGCTGTTTTTGTGTATTTTAGCGGTTTTTTGTGTATTTTAGCTGTTTTTGTGTATTTTAGCTGTTTTTTGTGTATTTTAGCTGTTTTTTGTGTATTTTAGCTGTTATTTTGGGTCATGTCTCTGTCTTTTATTAGATTGTTAGTATATTAACTGGGTTTTAGCTTCATGATTGAATAATTGTAGCTGTTGTGTATGCCTGTAAATTAAGTGTTACTTAAGAATTACTTTGGGAAACTTTACATGTATTGAACTGTTTAGAAATCTCAAGGTTATATTAACTAAAAGGAGAGAAGAGGCTTGTAAAAACTAGCAGAAATGGACAGACAATAAAACTATACCCCACTCCAAGGGGGAACGAATCCCTTTGATAACCCTACACCGGAAGTAGTTGGGACCCAAAATGGGTCCCAACTCAATTATCATGATTCTAAGTGTTGGACCCTCAGGACCCACTGTTTAAGAATTAAAACTAATGCAGAAGAGGCTGGTGACAGTAGGGTATTTTGTAAAGTCAAACAAATACAGATTTGTCTTTTTGTTGTAGTTGATTGCTTGTAAAACTATGTAACAAACTGAATCAATATATAATTTTACTGAATTCACTAGTAAAAGGATTGTAACCAACACCAATATCAGAGAGTTGGCAAAAAATTACACATCATGGGTGCATATTAAAAGACAACAAGCATAAAATGCATTCTTTAGAAGGACAGAAATTATACAGTATTTAGCTCCGAGTCTTTAAACTTGATTGGTTATTTGCATTTAAGTCCTGTAAAACGGCGGTTGTGTCGTATTTTTACGCTGTAACTTCTCCGTCAAATACCTCAAATTCAGCTTGAAGGTTTTTTTAAGGGGGCAGTGCCATAAATTGGCCGAAACTTCTTAAATTTTTCCGGTCATTTACTCCTGCCTCCGCTGAAGCTACATTATAATGTGTTACATTTCACTTTAACGGGGATATTTTTAAAATTTATCGGTTAAACACTTCTAACCCCAGTGAAATAATTTTGAACGCTCACGTTTCCACACCACGGTAAGCCTTTAGGCTAGGCCGTAGGAGCGTCGGCGCGTTCTTTTTGGTTACACAGAGCTTCCCCTGGAGGCCTAACCTCTGGGGTGAGAGGCCCCAACCATCGCCTCTCACAGTGGTAGCCACTCCATAACAAAATGCTACCTCCTTTTTATATTTTTTTGTTTTTTTGCTTTTATACTTTTTATTTGGTTTTTATTTTTATCTTTTTTTTTGTTGCGCCTTTCCATCCGGTTTTCCCTGACAGTCGGAGGATTACAACAAACGGTTTCACGGTTTTTTACGCCAACCTCCCCACACCCCTGGACTTACAAAGGGTTTAGCCCTGCCTGATGGGTGAGCGACTGCCGGGTCTTTTTTTTATTAGACCCCACTCGAAAATATTTTTTGAGCGTAGTACTTCGCGGACATCAAGGCGCAGTTTTCATTTTTATTCTTACAAGTCCCACGTACGGACCGTTCCAAGGAGTAGCCTGGTTGTTAGCCAGGCGCCTCAATGTACAAGATCCTTCATTCACACCGGGTTGTTCGAAGGAGTAGCCGGGGTGTTAGCCCGACGCCTCAATCTACTAGACCCCCTTTCAGGTTTACGGGGCTTTTCGTCACCCGCGCCAGTGACCTTAATTCAGGTTTACGGGGCTTTTCGTCACCCGCGCCAGTGACCTTCATTCACACACACACACACACACACACATACAGTGGGAACTTGTGATTTTAAAGAAAATTTACATTTAAAGTTAACTTTCATCCTTCATATTTGTGTAAGTAAGGTAAAACTTCTCCGGCAACTGACTTTTTACTAACAGTCTTGCCTCAGGAGTAGTTGATTTTAACATCAAAGAACATAATCCGGCTTCATTTATGAAAACCGTTGTTTTCTCAATAGGCCCAACTCCCTGTTTTTGGGCGTCAGTAAAACTTCCAACAGTTAATTTATCACTGTCATCTACATGTTTCTGAATTGCACTCCAGCAATTAACATGCTTTAGAGCAGTAGCTACGTCTTTAGCTTTAAACCATGGCTTTCCTTCATTATCAAACAGAACCAATACGGGTTTGTTATTGAATGTATAGAACTTGGCAGCCATGTCACAATTTACTCAATAGTACAGGAAAAAGAAGCGCAAAAGAACGTCTGATCAGTACCACGACTTGGAGCAGAATGATGAAACTGTACTAGTGACATTTGGTATATACAAGAGTAACGCTGCTCCGTAGGGAAAGGTGCTACCTTTATCGAAGGTAGCAACATGGAATTGAGACAAGTGTTACTTCAAGACGTAAAACACCAGATAGTTTCTCAACGTTACAAAATATTTCTTCAAAGTGATCATCAAAAACTGACGGTGTTAAATTCCCTAAAGGCAGAAACGGTATATTTCCCGAAACATCACCGTACTTTATTGCTACTCCAATGTAGGTGTTTGATGAGGAGTCCTCCGTTATTTTATCTACTATATACTCCGAGAACATCAAAGGCCATTCCCATGCATTTATTGGCCCAGTAAGAAAGAACTCATACTCTGAGCATGTAATGCGAAATTTTGAATTTTCATTTAACTTTCTTTTAGATATAAACTTTAAAAACACCGCTTGAATAGTGGGTGTATTATTTTCAGCAGACATTCTACAAGAAGAGACAAACAGTAACAGTACAGGCACGTCCGTTCACTACCGCGTCTCAGAACAGAATGATTTGATAGAGCTGATGTTTAGAGGTATATGCACACAGTACCCGTGTGAGTGATAGCTCCGTTAAGCAACTCTTTGTTTTTTAAAGCCGAAAGGCAAGGTATCGTGATCATCACTAAATTTCCTCTTGGGTCCTGTAATTTTAAACTTTTTAACTTCGCTTACTGTAACGACTTCTCGTCTCTTTGTTCTCCTGATTCTGTTTTCTTCAATTTCTAAAATTTCAGCAGCTTCACTAAGGACCATCTTTTTCAATTGTTCAAAATTTAATGTTTCGGAGGTTTTTAGGTTGAGGGTGAGGCCCTTTATTTTACACACAGATTCTAGTTTTTGTTTGTTGGTTGACCAGACAAGGTATGCGTAAGTTTTAGGCCCCCCAGAAACGAATTCAACAATATAAGAGCCGGGTCCGTACTCGCTTGCCAATTCATCGGTCATTTCACCGAGGTAATCTCCCGTAGGGACCCTGTACAATCCTTCCCGGTATAAATAAATACACGAGTCTGTATCATAATACAAGACTTGACCGCCCAAAGCCTCCAAGTGTTCATACAGTTTAAGTCTCGCATGAGCTGTAGTGTAGGCCGCAATTACAACATTTACAGTTTTTAGAGGCTCACTAGCTTCATCAACATTCTGCCAATTAACTAATAAAACCTCCTGGTTAATTATCTCAACAAACTTTACTTTTGTTCCTGGTTGAGTTAACGAATTGAACAATTCTTTAGAGTCTCTCACGATTGCAGTTTTTGTCATGTTTTCGCGTTGACCAAACTTGCCCCAAAAACTGTTTAGCATGAGTTTGGCTACCGATCTCAAACCCCCGTTTTTAGCAATTTTGCCCGTGTCCAGTTGAATACCCTCGCGCTCAAAGAAATCAGAAACATACTTTTCTTTATCCTCCTCTGTTTTACACCAAGCGGGATACCCTGAAGCTTCCTGCTTTACTTTCAAGAATTTATTAATAAAATCGGTAAAAAGTCCCCCTTTCTCGTATGTAGCTACCTCGTACTCCCACAACTCATACATATCAAGCACAACGTATCCTTTCTCTACAGCTTTTCTAATTTCATCCATAGTCCATGTCCCTACCATCGCCCTTTCCTCACTATCATGAAAACATTCCCCTTGGTTTTGAGTTTCCCCGCAGGTTCTACACAACACAAACATCAATTTATTATTCATTTTTGCGGGGAGTACGGGATGATACAAGTTGTAAGGAGGTAGAATCTTACATTTTAACAAGCCCTCTACTTCAAGACCTCTCTCTCGGCACTCATTTCCAACGTAAACAGTAGGGTGACCCACGGGATACTTACAATATTTATTTACATACGGGTAGAGGGAACAGACATCAACGTATTGAATTGTTTCTCCCTCTTCACATTTACAATACGTTTTAGTATTACCCGTCCTGCCTCCAAAGAAGGAATCTCTAGGATTAAGTGGAAGTGTGTTTAGAATGGATAGTTGGTTCAGGTGATTTAATTTTTTATCTTTCTTCAAATTTTTAAACTCACACTCCCACATCTCTACAACCTCATAGCTAGTAAATCTTGCCATTTTGGACTTGGTTCTCTCGTAACGGAGATGCAAACTGTCTGAAGGATCCTCCGGCAGAGGTTCCTCTCGATTGTAAGGAAAACATTTTGGACACCCGTGCCAGTAACACCCGTGAAACTCATAAATTCTCTCACCATCAAACCCGTCTACTTTTAGCCCGTTAATTTTAACTTCTTTACCCCGGCCCGCATGTTGAATCTTTACTCCACGTTTCTCCTCCTCCCATGTTAGCCACTGTAAAGCAACGGCTGACTGCTTGTCTGCAAGTCGGTACCCTGATTTTGGTACAAGTCCAATAGTATTTTCTTTTAAGAAGTTACGGCGGAAGGCCAGGTTACAGGCACTGGCTATTGTGATAGCCTCGAGGAAAGGATCTACGTTACACTCTTGAAGAAGCAAGGCTCTAAATTTAATACACGCTTGAGCTAGGATTTCTACGTCCGAAATACAGTACTCCAGGATTTCCTTTTTAAAATCAAAAATATAGTTACTCGCTACTTGTTCCTCGTACCAAATCTCAAATGCCTCGTGTGGTTTCTCAAACATCGACTCGGGGCAATAGTATTTTTTGTCGGGCATAGGGCCTACATAATTTTGGTTTGCCAATGTATTGAAAAGATGCGGGAAGTAGCCCTTCTTTTTCTCGGGAGGCAGGTCAAAGGCTTTAGGGAGCGCAGAGAGGGCCATGGGGAAATAGCTTAGGGAGTCAATGAATCTGACGTTGTCCATTTCCATCAAAATAATTTTAGTTCCCCGAGGCGTTATTTTTGGGGTAAATTTAGTTTCTTCCATAATATACTGTAGTATGAATTGGAAATCAAAACCCTGCCCGTTGTGGGCAATTACACAAACATCTTTAAATTTTTTTCGAACTTGCATCACATACTCCATAAACTGCTTTACCGGTTCCTTTTCAAATACCCTTTGCCGTTCCGAGCAAGTTTCACACTCACCCCCATTAATACATTTAAAACAGTACTGTTGTGAGACACACAAGTTAACTTGATGTACTTTTTGATTCTCGTCAGAGGGGAGAGACTCGTCTTGGCGAGTCTCCAAGTCAAAGAAAATAAACAAAAAATCACGGTTTTTCGGAGTTCTCCTATCTACCCTCATGAAACACTGATGTGCGGGGTCTTTGAACGCTTCACAGGGTTTACAATAAACTTCTCCGCATACGTGAGCTGTCTTACGTTTTTTTGGATGAATCATTTTCTTACAGTCACGGCAGAGTTTTAAAGTTTTACAAACTTGCCCTTGATGGGCTATTAAACACCGCTCGTTTTTGAAGAAGCGACAGCAAAAACGGCATGTAATGCCTCCGTGTTCTAGTTTACAGGGTGGGGAGATAGTATGGCAGGACAAGCATCTGTTTGAGCATCGATGCTCTGATTTTTGGTCAAAAGGGATGTGGCAGGCTTCACAAAAGAAATTACAAACAAACGCTGCAGTTAAGTTTGTAATTACATTATAATGACCGTTGTGAAACAGAAGGTTTATTTTAAATTTAGCGTCTTCATTACCTCCCTCAAAATAGACATCCCGGCCTTTTCTGTCGTAGTTGTAGACGGTAATTTTGTATTTTTTAAGATGGGACTGGAATTTTTCAAGCTCGGGGATACCGGCGCCTTCCTCCGGCATTTCTACACGGGCTTTTGCTATGAGCTTATTAGCTCTGAAAGTTTGTCTTTTCCCCTTGTCCTGACGTATTGCTTTATACTGAGGATCATTTTTTGCATACGCTTTGCCTACTACCAACGCTCTAGCCAAACATAAATTATCTTTGTTATTAATTACTACAATCCCTTTTCTCGCCTTACACTCTTCATCAAACGTATTGTAAAAGCCAGGCCTTACCCTCCCAGAACCTACTGGAACGTTAACTCTTGCTACATATACTTTGAACGTGTCTGTAGACTTAATAGATTCGGAATTTGATTGAAGAATACCTCCGAAAACTTGCCAAAGGACATCACCGTTAACTTCAGAGACCGGTCTAAAATCTACATACCCCGGTTCAGCACTTTTTAAATTTATTGACTGCATTTTAAACCCTAGATAATCGGTGGGTACAGCATCGGCTTTAGCTTTTTCAACAATCTGATTAAGACCCTTACGAATCCAATCAAACTCAGAGATACCATTGGGAGGGTTAGTAAATTTGAATACAGTATTAGTCCCGTAAAGTCTGAATTTTTTAACATAGGTTTGATCTTTACTAATTAAATTTATCGGATTTTGAGGGTTCTTTTTAGAAACGTCCATCTTTCAACAAAGAATTAAATACTGAAAACAAGCTAACTGTACTAACGCTTAAAAGAGAAAACACACCGACCAGAGTCAAACTCACACGGATACAACTGAATTACGCAGAATCAATAATAATCTGTGCAAGAGAACACCTACGCAAGAGCAGCGCAAAAGAACGTCTGACCAGTGTGGCGACTGAAATCAGACTGAAGAACTAGAGCTTGTTGTAAGAGCTATATAGTATGTAGGGGAGCACAGTACCCCTGTATCACTACGCAAGTCAGAAAAACACTAACACTACGCAAGACAAACCAGAACTACAAGTTATCGAAAGTTAACTCCAATGAAGGTTTAAAACACGAACACCTACGCAAGAGCAGCGCAAAAGAACGTCCGACCAGTGTGACGACTGAAATCAGACTGAAGAACCAGAGCTTGTTGTAAGAGCTATATAGAGAACGGAACTGTTACTTTGTCACTGGTTGGTCTACTGGAACTGTTACTTTTGGAACGGTTACTGTTGGAAACGTTGGAACGAGTACTGCTGGAACTGTTACATTGTTGGAACTGTAACCATTTGGAACCGTTACTTTGTAGCAGTTTTCAATGCTATAACATGAACAAGATAGAGAAGGCAACTGTTACTATTGGAACGGTTACGTCTAGAACTGATACTTTAAAGTCACTGATCAAGTTCTCTAAAATAACAGGTACAGAGGATCTACAAAAGAGCATGGTACCCCTGTACTACGCAAGTCAGAAAAACACTAACACTACGTGAGTCAAATCAGAACTACAAGTTACCAAAAGTTAACTCTAAGGAAGGTTTCAAACACTACTCTAACCAAAAGAAGGAGAATAGAAAGTGAGATTACTGTTACTCAGCACATAAAACACAACACTACCTGGAGGGATGAAAAGTGAGGTTAGGTTTGGCGCCAATTTTTTTTTGGCGCGCAAATTTGGCGGGAAAATGTTCTTCTTACTCTTTCCTCGCTCAGCGGCTCGGAAAAGTGAGGTTACTGTTAGTCAACACATACAAAAACTGTTCTAACCAAAACTGTTTTAAAGAACAAGAATAGAAGGTGAGATTACTGAGGTGAATTTACAGTTCAAAAGAACCAGGGCAACAAAATAAGGTTACTGGAGGTTATGTCAGTCAACACAACACTACTTTAGCCACAAGGAAGTGAGGGTTTGTTTACTTTCTTTACTGTAAACTATCAAATCAAACAATTAAACACAAAACAACACTACTCTAGCCAAGACAATAAACACAACACAGAAATAAAATTAAGTACACCATGCACGGAATATAATACAGTAAAGTTGGAGTGTAAAGAGTGAGGTCAGAAAAAGTGAGGTTACTTTAGCAGTTCAGATAACGCTAAAAATCACACGACACTACTCTTGAAACATGTAGTTAACTCTGATGTTACTGTACACTAGCAAGTCATACAACGCTCTTAACATAGACAAGTCAGGCATGAACAAGACAAGTGCATGATACCGTGATATTACTGTTATGTTACTCAGCACATACAACGCACAACACTACTACAGTCAAATCAAACAAGAAACTGAGGTTACTGGGTGTGAGGTTATGTTAGTCAACACAACACTACTCTAAACAAATCAAACAATTAAATACAACGCAAAACACTACTCTCGACACAAGAAACTGAGGTTACTGGGAAATAAGGTTATGTTAGTCAACACAACACTACTTTAGCCAAGCCAAACAATCAAATACAACGCACAAAACTACTTTTGACGCAAGAAACTAGGTTTGCTGTTATGTTAGCCAATACATATAAACACAGGACTACCAAGTAAAACATAATGGTGAGGTTACTTAATAAAGAACAAGAATAGAAAGTGATATTACTGTCAGTCAACAAATACAAGTACGACACAGCCTTGACACAAGGAAGTGAGGTTATGGTACAAGTAGGATAGGGTAAGCAAACGCTCAAGTTTATCTTTGCCAAGCGCAACAAACGGAGCAACGCAGGGACACGTCTGTTCGCAACGAAAGTGGGAGCAGAGAGAGAGAATGCGCAGCAAGAGAGCAGGTATTGTGGTGGGGAAACGTCTGGACCAATCAGAGCGCAGGACGCCTAATTACAGCCAATAAAATACATCTTTATTTTAACCAATCACAGAGCAGTATTTTAACTGGTCACAACTAGTTTGCTGACAGATACTTGTTGCAGATGTTGTGGTTAGATACGCAGAAGGAAGTGAGATTAGATACGCAGAAGGATGTGGAGGTTAGATGTATAGAAGGGCACTGGGGTTAAAAAAATAAATATGTAGAAGGAAACATAGTTCAAATAATTACCACAGAAGGCTAGATGATTAACAACATAAGGACACGAATTAACATTTCAACCCATCAGTTTACTTAAAAATGTTCACGTTACACCCGCCAGCTACAGTACGCTGAGAGACAGGATCTGTAGTTAGATACACAGAAGGAAGTGAAGGACGCGAAACAATTACCAAAAATGGTATATAATTAACCACAGGGGATGAAAAAGATAAATAATTAACCACAGAGGGTAGCAAAAGAAAGACAGAGGGTAGTAATTACACCCTAATTCCATTCCCTCATAAGAGCCCATGTTATTCTATTCTCCCATAAGAGCCCATGTTGGGGCCAAAGCGCTGGGCCTTACTACTAATATCAAATCTGTGGCCAATACTGCATCTAAAAAAACAATCCCTATTAATATAAAACATGTGACCATATCAGATCTTAGTTTTTTGGCATTTCCCAAAATTTAGGTTTTGGGAACATGTGAGTTTTGACTCTCACCTCCTCAATATGAAATGTTATGCTGAAAAAATTATGTGCGGTGTTTTAGAACTGGAACATTTAAACGTGGACGGAGTGAGTATAGAATGATCTGTAAGACGAAAGCGCATAAGCGCATAGATGAATTGCTTTTGAAAAATACCAAAGTTTGAAATATATATAGGCTAGGAAATGTGAAGATTTTCTTCTGGCAAAAAGTGATTTACAGGATTCATTTCTTTTTAGGTGAAATACAACACGGAGAGCCTTTTTCTGAAGTCGAAAAATATACTTTGTTCTTGAACTCTCAAAGTCCCAAATTGGGAGAGCGTATATCAGATGTGCATAAAAACACCGCAATAAAGCGTCAACATAACATCAGAGTAGGCATGTTAAGCCAGCTTCCGGAGTGCAAACAAACAAGAACTAAGCTTTCCTATGACTTTATTTACGTGATTGTAAAACTTCAGGTTTGCATCAAGTTTCAGCCCAAGGAATCCCACAGAATCTACACAATAATAAGTGATTTCAGTCTCATCCACTAGAAGTTGAACTTAATCTGAATTATCGTTTCAAATAGAAAAATTAAGAAGATGGGTTTTGTCTGTGTATACGAATGCTCTGAACCATTGAAAAAGGTCATTTGAATCTATAAAGCTATCCATTGCCATCCCAGCCATACTTTTTTCCCGCAGCCATACGAAAAGAAGTGTCGTATCGTCTGCAAATAAACAAAGGTTAGCCCTACTTACACAATCTTGGATGTTATTAATAAATTATAAGAACAGAATTGGGTCCAAGACAGACCCTTTGTGATGAGACACCCATCCTGACTGACATGTCTGTGGAATGTACTTTACGAACACATTTTGTTGAATCGATGGAAGACATTTCAACTTTTTGTTTGCGCCCTGATAGATATGATGCAAACCATTCGTTCGCTCGTTCTCATATACCCATTATATTAAGCTTCTGAAGGAGAATTGAGTGAGTGATCAACCAGGTCGAAAGCCTTGCTCAAATCAACAAAAAGACCTATAGCATGTTGTTTGTTGTCGAGAGCTTCTACAACCTTATTTGCCATTTCTGCCCCTCTGGAAACTCTGCTCCCAAGTAAACTAATCAAATACCCTCATCACAAGTTACATATTTATTATCTGAGTAACATTAACATTTAACTTTTGGAAAGAGTCGATTTGATTACCACCGAGGAGGGTAGCTGCGACCCACTAGTGGGAAGGGTTCCAAAAGGCTAAATGAATTTTCAACACGTGATGTGACCAACGGGTGGCTGTAACGCAGTGACTGCGACCGGTGACATCGCGCGAGGTGACCTAGTGTGGGAAGGCGGCCTTAGAGTACCTGAATAAAATTAGGTCAACATGAAAGCTTCGCTTTTTACCCTGACAAGACCTTTAGATATATTCAAATTTTGATACGCTTAACGTTTGTTCAGGTACAGTCGGTTTACACATTGAAATATACTTAATATATGGTGAAAATAACCCAGTAAAAATAATCAATCTATAATTATTAACGAATAATTATAGGCCAATTAACTGCAACAAATTAGTGTAATCATATTATTATTTTTTAAATTCATCGTTCTGTTTGTTATCGTCTGACCGGTGTACCAACTTTTAAACGAAATAAATTTAGCGTATTATTGTTGAAGAGTGTCGTTTCCAGTAATACCAATTATTGGCCTTTGTTCAAAGTAAGCGCAGGACCGGAATTAAGCATAGTCGCGCGCTTAGGGTCCGCACCACACAGAACCCCATTCAAAAGCCTGATACATCCAAAAAAAGTTCCCAACTTGGACCTAGACACAACATGGGCCCGCACCACTGGTCAAGCCCAAAGTCCCACGGATCCTAAATCCGGCCCTGACCAAGCGGCAATATTACTAAAACTAGCACTAGTTCGGGTAAACTAGTTAATTTCCGGGTAATAATCTGGAAATTTCCAAGAAATTACCCGGTTTTCGGGTATTTGAAGCTCGCGCGGGGATTTTGTGGGGATTATTACAGAATGAGGATTTTCTAGGTAGTTTGCGGGTAAAATAGCAAACCCAAACCCAGTCTGGCAACACTGACACTGACTATCAGCCATTCAGCCAGCCAGCGAGCCAGCCGCCCAGCCCGCCAGCTCGGTTGAAACCGAAAGAAGCATATATATGCTGAGTTTGAAGTTGTAATTAATACGCAATTGAGGTTGGTTAAATATTAATTGATTTTTTTAGTAATCCTATACTTTGGTTATGTTACACCTGTTTAATTGCTATATTTTATACTATATATTTTCTTTTCATGTTTGTCTAAATGTTATTTGAAGGTTATGAACCATTTCTGTGTTAGTCCTGGGATTAGTACTGTAACTGTACTGCAACTGTTATATTCCAGAGATCGTTAACAAACATAAATAATACCGAACAATTTTATTTGTCATTGATAGTTTTTAGTTTAAGTAATTGTTCCGGGTTCGTTATCTATCGGTTATTGTTTAAATGTTTTTTTTTCAAATTTGTTTATTATTGTTTTGGGTGTCCACAGGCCTGGAAAGTTAAGGAAAGTCAGGTAAATTAGTTTAGGGTAAGGGAAGTTTTTATGAAGACGCCAAAAGTAAAAAAAAATTTGCAAAGTGATGATGAAAAACAAGGGAAAATTTTTAAAAATTCCCAGAGCGAGGTTTGTTGTACAATAGTGCCGATATTTCATTTTGATTGGGGTTTTAATATTAACCAGTATGTTATTTAAGTAATGTTAAGTTCACTGACAGCCCATATATAGTAGAAACTCTTAAACTTGACACAATGTGGAGTAAAAGGTTATCGTGTTTAGAGGTGTCGAGTTTTAGGGAACTTGAGTAGGCTAATAAAAACGGGTGTGACATTTAAACGCTCATAATAATGTGCTTACATTGTACATTTAGTGATTTACTAGCTGCTATCGAACCCGGTTTCACCCGGGAGTACACCAGTTTTGTGAACTGCATTCTGTGGTTAACCCGTGGAACTACTGTGAATCATGATCAGCAGTTTGAACTTTCGTCAGCTCAAAGCAAAGTGAATGTCCACAAGGATAACATAGGATTGGAACTTTAAGCCCGGCGGGGCCTAGCTCTATTGGAATTTCTTAAAATCCCTTCTTAGTGGTTACCCATGTTATGTAAATGAGTATACGTGCTACGTTTTGTGATTGTAGGTGTAAAGGTTGGCTTGATGGATGATCGGTTTTTCGTATTTAACCCTAGCAGTGGCCAATCATCAGATTCCACGATAATAAATCGAATGAGTTTTTGGCGCTATGCGATTCCTGCAGCTGACTCTCTGACAACGTCAAAACACAACTATTTGAAATTAGCCAGCCCGGGCATTTTTTGTCGCGGGAAGTTGCGGTTGGTACTAATGCACTGCTAAACAGTTGTGCTTCATTTTGGTATTGATTTTCAGAACGAAATATTGATTTGGACAGATAGTCTTAGAATATGATTTTATGAAAACAGGGGTTTTTTGTTTTTGTACATGATACATATTTCCATGTAGGGAATTGAATTGTCTACAAAATGTATATAAAGAATTTTCCATAAAAAGTCTGTTGACAAAATTTGACCGAGGCTGCTTAAAAATTTCAAATTTTTGTATTCTTTTCACTTTACTGAAAAAATTACCTTTTTAGATCTTTTTATTATACATTATCTAGATTCTCCTGTTCTTTCCGATAAAATGAATATGAGATTGGCTATGTTTACTTCTACGTTTTGAATTTATACAAATTTTCAATAAAAGGTTTGCAAATTTGCTAAATCTGCATGGCCATTTCCCTTACACCATTGGCCACTGCTAGGATTAATGCATGTCCATAATAATAACACAGGGTTGCAACTTTGAAGCCCCATAGGGCGTAGCCCTATTGTAAAGAGAATACCTGCCAAAATTTGTGGTTGTAGGTGTGGGGGTTTGGCCTGGGGATGATAGTTTTTTTTTTTTATTCATAGATATAGATTATATATCACATTTTACGTAAAATTTAGTGCAGTGAAAGTAAGAATGACCTACTTGCAAATCCCAGTCTAAAGCCTTGTGACAAGGAAAGAGGTGATACAAATGCCAGAAGCAACCCTTAGGTAAATAATAGCAGACCCCAGAGCAGCAAAAAAATGTGGTGAATGACCTTGGAAAACCCAGTAAACCAGTCTAAAGTCTCTGGCGCACTAGGGCGGTTCGGCACCAACGTACAGTACGGTACGTCACGGGCAGCATTTTAAAATAAATGTATCCTGTCCTGTAGAGTTTTACAGGATGTCGAGTTTTTGTGTGTCGAGTTTGAGAGTTTCTACTGTAGCACGAAAGCTTTGAGTTTCACTTTTTACAAAATCGGTCGGGAAACCATAGTCGAACGACCATGGCACAAGGCACAACGTTGTAAAAACCCAAACTGCAAGCGTGCGCGCATTCGATCGGGGCCCATGTTAAATAACCCACTGTACAGATGCTCACCCGGTTTTTAAATCCGCCATTACTGCCGTCACCATTGTTTTGTTCTTCGAGAGTGAAAGTTTATTTACATCGGCTGCGAAGTTTTGCTTTGTTTCAGTTAGTTGTAAGAAGATAAATTGATTCTTCTGAAACTGATTTGTAAGTGAAACATTTTTTTACTAATTCTAGACATAATTTTCCATATCATCTGTAGAATGTGAGCAGGGGGTGAAATCAGATCTTCAATGTCTGTCAACCCTATTTATTTTAAGTCCTACTAAGTAAAAATCAAATAATAGTTGTAAATTTATTTATCCTATTATTTTGTTTATTTTTTGACAAATTGATCTGATCCATGTGTGTTTGTATAACCAAATAAAATTGGATTCTTTTTAGCGAATTTCCCCTTTAGGGAAGAAGCTATACCGTAGTCGGCATGGTAAAGCCTAGGCCTGGGACAGTGCTTACTTTTCATTTTGAGGTCCCCAGAAGCCAAAAACACCATTTGTTCAAAACTGTGTACATATACATATATATATATATATATATATATATATATATATATATATATATACATATATAAAACCAACTTTTTTATTAGCATATTACGTGTTGTTATTACTTACGGGATGTAATAAAAGACGTCTTACAACACTTAAGATATATTTACACTTATACCGATTCACATACAGACGGTAAACATATATAAAAGATGGTACTAGGCTAACGATTTCGACCAGTCACACCAGTCATCATCAGGCCAATGAGAGAACTGACAGAATCAAAATAGCCTAGTACCATCTTTTATATATGTTTACCGTCTGTATGTGAATCAGTATAAGTGTAAATATATCTTAAGTGTTGTAAGACCAGACTGATCGACCCATCTGAAGTGGTATTTTGGGGGTTTTGTACCCCAACAATTTTTTTTAGTTTTTTGCATATAATATTTTTGAAAATCCAACTTTAGACCATACCACCAACAACAACTTTAGACTTTTTCACCATTAGATTCAGCTTAAACAAACAAAAAAATAATTAAATATAAAAAGAATTTGGGGTTTTGATCATTGCTTTACGTCAATTGGTTACGGAGATATTGAAAGTGCTTAACACAGTACGTTGTCCAATGTTATTCTTATGGAGAATAAGGAACAATTTATATCTCACTTATTTATGAACATATACTGACAAAACTTGGTATATAGCTTCATCTGGTTGTGGTCTATTGATATTTTCTCAAAAAAACAATTTATTGCCAATGGTTCCCATAGCAGCAAACCTACGTACTCAGCCCCATCATGTTATTCTTATGGAGAATAATTAAAATTCTATGTCTCCTTAATTAGGAACATAAATTAATCAAACTTGGTATATGGCTTCATCTAGTTGAGTTATATTTGTATTTGCATAAAAAAAATTTTTTGTGTTCCCTGTTGCAACAAACCTGCGTACCCAGCCCCAAATGTTATTCTTATAGAGAATAATTAAAATGTTAAATATTGATTTATTGTGAATATATTTTTATGAAACTGGGTAAGTGGCTTTATGTAGTATTAAGACATTTATATACAAATTGGAAATTCGCTGAGTACGCATGTTTGCTGCAAGGGGGGTGTTTCCACATAGAAGGTTATGATGAACGATTTAAAAACAAAAACTGTAGGCATACATCAGATTTATCATGTAAGGAGAGATTAAAATTAAAAATACACAAGTTAGAGCCGCCTAGCTAAACTTACTCTCATATCTCAACTCTAAATTTAAGAAGTTTGCCTATTTTAATTCAACCATAAAATATGGGCTTGGTAATGGTTACTGTTTTAATTTAAAATATGTTGGACAAATTTGACTCACAATTGAAGTTCAATTCAAGCCCATGCCTAAGTAAATAGTAGTTAAAACTTTTGATTAAACTATTGAAAATTCCTTTAATCAAAATTATTGTTTAACAAAGATGAGCCTATTCTATTATTTTAACTTAACTTATGCTATGGTTGTAATGCTTTAAGTGCAAGCTCATGGAAATTGAGTAGGCCTCGAGCGTAGACTGTCTAGACTTCAGTTTACCTGACTGAGATATAGTAATGTAAAACCTAATGATACTTCAACTGCTTAGAACAGCAGTTATATTAATCTCATATTTGAAGATGTAATAGGCCTACAATGTTTCGACCGGTGTCCACTGGGGGGTCCCTGGGAGTGTCCCTGGTGTCTCAGGGGCTGATGTGTGCTTGCACTGCCGATGGGTTCTCTTCAGTGGGTGTCAGGAGCCAGCCCCTTCGGGCCCTGGTCAGGGAGTGCGGCGTGGGTGCAGAGGTCGGGCTCTGCACTGCCACGGTGAACCCCGGCACGTCTGGAATCCGGTGCCGGCAAACGGAGGTCGGGTCCCCGGGGAACTGGGGTGGGGGCATCGTCCCCCTGGGTATACCCTCGCCTGGCCAATTCCGGGTCACCCTCGTCGTGCGATGCGCTGGTTAAACTAAAGTATGGCAACCCCTAAAAACAACGACAACATCAACATTGGCAACGATATGAGGGAGTTTCCAGAACTCCCTCCTCCTAGCGCCAGTACTGCCTCCATTTTTCGGAGGAGTAGCTTAGTAGCGAGGTCCCCACCACCGGCCTCTTCTCCTGTGGTCGCGCTGGCTTCCAAGGATTCAGCCAGCTCGAGGAATACCCCAAAGCCAAGAACGGTTCGAGCTCCGTCTCCGGTAGTTTCGCCGGATGAAAGGAACGTGGCTATTGCTCAGGAAAAGGTCGAGGAGGAACTGCAGAGGATGCGGGACACTCTCCTCGACATGTCCGCCGCGGTCGCGAAGCAGAAGACCGTGTCGATGGGCATCAAGAACGGGATAGTGACCCTGGATGCATCCCTTGATGTCTTCGACTCGATGCTCGGTCTCTGGAAGGCATCGCTAAGGCGGCTCAGGCTTCTGGAGGAGAAGCAGGGGCAAGCTCCACTTCCATCTTCGGAGTCTGGGGCGCCTGGTGGTGGTGCCAAGAGATCGGCGACTAGCCCTCCTGCGGAACAGCAAACGGAGAAGAGACCGGACGTCAAGAACAGGACCGTCCACGTGGAGAGGAACGGAGAAGAAGCCACCACTGCGTCTGCGGACAGGGAGGGTTTTAATCAGGTCCTCTCCAAGAAACAGAGGAGGAAGCTTCGGGCGGAGGCGAAAGCCCAAAAGAATCGGGAAGAGGCGGAAAACGCGCCATCCCAAGCACCCAGCCAAAAGAAGGAGAAGCCAAAGAAGACTCGGCCTAGGAAGACCAGGAACCAGGTGGTCCTGATCAATCCGTCCACCGGCAAGACTTACTCGGAGATCCTCGGATTGTTGAAGAGTGAGGTGACGCCAGAGGACTCCGGAACTGTGGTTCGGCAGATCCGGAAAACGGAGGCCGGGGGGGTTCTCCTTGAGCTCTCGAAGTGTGACGACCGGGGGAAACTCCAGGAAGCACTTCAGAGAGCTATAGGGGACAAGGGCGAGGTCCGCTCCATCATCCCGAAGCTGAGGGTAGAGATCTTGGATCTAGACGCCCTGGCTTCGGAGGCCGATGTCATTGCGGCTATCACAAGAGACCTTCCGACAATCTCCGGTGTGCCTAAGGTCACCCTGTTCTCGCCAAACAAGCGGGAGGAGAGAAAGGCTGTCGTTGAGATGGAAGAGAAAGACGGTCTTCTCTTTCTTCGGTCTGGGAAGATCAAGATTGGCTGGGTCGTCTGCCGAGTTCGGCAGCGCCTTGAGGTAGAACGCTGTTTTCGGTGCCTCGGGTACGGCCACACGCGTCGGAGTTGCTCCGGTCCCGACCGCGGCAACAATTGTTGGAAGTGCGGTAGCGGCGAACATAAGGCCGCTGCTTGCACAGCGGCCGCTTCTTGCGTTCTCTGCACCGGTACATCTGGAGCGTCCGCGGATCACATTCCGGGCTCAGGGGCGTGCAGGGCTTTCAGGAAAGCCCTAGACGCTAAGAGGGCTCGATCTGCCACGAAATGATCCGTTTCGTCCAGGCAAACCTGCAGCGGAGTCGAGCAGCTGACGCCATTCTTGAGTAGCTTGCTTGTGAGGTCAAAGCCCAGATCGTGATCGTCAGCGAGCCCTACCGGATCAAAACCAGTCCATCTTGGTTTTATGACCGGCTTGGCACCGCGGCTCTCTGGATTTCGGACAGTCGGGGGATTCAGGTGTTGGGTCACGGATCCGGTGACGGTTACGTCTGGGTGAGACTTCGGCGAGTCAACTTATACAGTGTCTACCTCTTTCCCAACTATTCCGCCGAGGAGTACCGGGAGAGGCTGGAGGCGCTGGAAGACAGTCTTCAGGGTGTCTCGGGGGGCGTAATAGTTGCTGGGGACTTCAACGCGCGTGCCGTTGAGTGGGGCATGCCAGTCACTAACGCCCGGGGGAGACGAATCTTGGAGATGGCCTCGAGGCTCGACCTGGAAGTGGCGAACAGAGGGGACACGCCGACATACCGAAGACCTGGTTTTGGTGACTCCATACCAGATGTCACGCTGGTATCGGCAGGGTTGTTTCCTCTGGTAGCGGGGTGGGGGGTGATGGACGTGTACACGGCCAGTGACCACGAATTCATCTCCTTCAATCTGGAAGAAAATGAGTTGTCTCGTCGATGCAGTACCCGAAACCCAATTGGCTGGAATCAGGCCAAACTGGACAGGGGAAAATTCGTCGAGCAGCTCAGTCGTAGCCCCGAGGCCGGTTTGACGGAGCGCTTTGACTCCGCTGATCGAGATCGGGTCGAAGCTCTCGTGGGTTCCACAATGCAGCTGATCGAGCGTGCATGCGACTCGTCGATGCCTCGGAAAAAACCTGTCCGGGGTCGTCGCCACGTGTACTGGTGGACGGACGAAATCGCGGAGCTCAGGAGAACGGCACTGATGCTTCGCAGAAGAGCGCAGAGAACTCGAAACCGACCGGAGGCTTTGGCCAGGTCGGCAGAGCACAAGACTGCGAAAAAAGCTCTTGCCAGTGCAATTCGCCTGAGCAAGGCTCGCTGCTGGAAGAAGCTGTGCCAGGACGTGGACTCCGATCCATGGGGAAAAGGGTACAAGCTCGTCACGAGAAAGCTCGGGGGAATGGTGGCCAGCAGTGCCTCTATGCCTGCAGGCACGATCACGGCCATCGTCGATGCTCTCTTCCCAAGTCACCCTGTGAGGCGAGAGGAAAGAGTAACGGGGCCGGTGCCTGATGTTCCTTTGTTCACGGAACAGGAGCTCGTGGCAGCGTCGTCTGCCATGCACAACAACAGAGCTCCAGGCCCTGATGGCATTCCGGTTGAGGCTCTGAAGGTTGTGGTGGGAAGTCACCCACATCTGCTGCTGCGCATGTTCAACGCGTGTTTAGCGGCGGGTGTCTTTCCGTCACGCTGGAAAACAGCTAGACTGGCGCTCATCAGCAAAGGCAAAGGTGACCCGGAGTCCCCGTCGGCATACAGACCACTCTGTATGTTGGACACGGCGGGTAAACTCTTTGAGAGGTTGCTGAAACCCAGGTTGAGGTTGGCCGTCGAAGCCGCTGGGGACTTGTCCCCCCGGCAGCACGGCTTTCGGAAGGGCCACTCAACCTTGAATGCCGTGGCTGAAGTCCTGGGCGCCGTCCAGCGGGCTGACACGGCCTGCCATCAGGCCAGGCCGATCGTGCTGCTGGTCACCCTGGACGTTAAAAACGCTTTTAACTCGGCCCGTTGGGTGGACATGCTCGAGGCGTTGCAGCGGGACTTCAGGGTACCCGACTATCTCTTGGTCGTGGTACAGGACTACCTGAAGGAGCGCAGGCTGCTATATAGCACAGAAGCAGGGGTCCGTTCCAAAGTGGTCACCGCCGGCGCGGCGCAAGGGTCGATCCTTGGCCCTGACCTTTGGAACGTGGCATATGACGGAGTGCTTCGCCTCGAGATGCCACCACAAGCCTATCTCGTGGGCTACGCAGATGATGTAGCCGCAGTCATCACGGCTCGGAATCCGGAGTTAGCCCAGCTTCGCCTCAACCAGGTGATGTTTCGGGTCAACAGATGGATGAGCGGTCATGGACTTGAGCTGGCGGTCGCCAAGACCGAGATCGTCATGCTCACACGACGGAGGATCCAAACAGTAATCCCTATGACTGTTGGTGACGTGGAGGTCCAGACGAAGACTGCGGCGAAGTATCTGGGAGTGGTACTTGACCGCCGCCTCACATGGTGGGAGCACATCCAGGTGGTTTGCAACAAGGCGACGAGGGTTGTTCTGTCGCTCAGCAGATTGATGGGGAATGTCGGAGGCCCGAGGTCCAGCAAGAGGCGACTTCTCATGTCCACCGTCAACGCCACTCTCCTGTACGGCGCAGAAGTGTGGGCGGGTGCCATGAGAGTCAAAAAACACAGCAAGAGAATTCTCTCCGTTCAGCGCAGGGCGGCTCTTAGGGTTGCCTGTGCGTATCGCACTGTGTCTGGACTGGCTGTAATGGTTGTGGCTGGAGTGTTTCCCCTTGATCTGCTCGCCGCTGAGAGGCAGAACATCTTTCACCGTGCTCCTGATCTCGGAAGAGACCAAGCTGCTGTGGAAGCCAGACTCGAAACTCTGCGAGTTTGGCAAGAGCGTTGGAACGGTGGACTGGAAGGGCGATGGACGTTTCGTCTCATCAGAGACATAAGCCCGTGGTTGAGCCGTGCATTTGGGGAAATTGACTTTTTCTTGTGTCAATTCCTGACGGGCCACGGGTACTTCAGGGAATACCTTTTCCGCATGGGGAAGGTGAGGTCACCTCAGTGTAGTTACTGCCCGGAGGAGGTGGATGATGCTCATCATACTTTCTTCCGGTGCAGTCGTTTCGCTGAAGACAGGAGGAGGCTCGTCTCTGCTGTTGGCGATCTGTCCCCGGACGTCGTGGTGGGGGCGATGCCTCGAAATGAAGACTCCTGGAGAGCGGTTGCGCTCTTCGTGCAATCCGTTCTTCGGGGAAAGCGAGACGAGGGATGCTTAGGTGACCTCTAAGTTTCCCGAAACGGTGATGTGACCCGTCTGGGCGCAAGACACGCGGGCCAGTGCCGAAGTTGTCCGATAAGGGTTCCGGCCTGGTTTTTCCCCCGCGGCTCCGTAGGAGGTTTAGTGGGTATACCTCGTAAGAGGGAGTCCCACACTGTTCCTTTGGGTTCGCGCATTAAACGTTCCTCCTACGTAAAAAAAAAAAAAAAAGGCCTACAATGATCTTGCACGAATAGACAAGTCTGATTTGAATGTACTTAGATTTATGGTTTGTAATATCTGTAAGAGTTACAGTGCAGTTGAAAATGCTTAGGCCTGTGGGGTTTTGTGTTTGAATGTCTAAACTAGGCTTTACCCCTATACATTACATTCTCGATTATCTAAGGACACTTTAGTGTTAAGTTACACAACCTATCCGGCTCTGCTGGTCTCGGTGAAGAGTAAGGTACAGTGGAAGCTCTTTTAACCGACCTCGGATTAACCGACCGTCTTTCAAGAATAGATAAAGTTCTGCCGCGGCATCCGATGTATTATTATATTGTTCTGCAAATAACCTTCAGGTTACTACAGGTCGATTACATTTTTCCTTAGAAAGTCAAATTTAGTCAGTTGCTCTCAATATGTTTGTTTACCACTTCACAAGTTTGATTGTTTTTAACACTTATTGTGACTGTTTCCGGTATAATTCGGTTTTACTGACCTTTTTCGTTATCCAACCATGGCCCGGTCCCTTAGGGGTCGGTTAAGAGAGCTTCTACTGTAATTTCATTGGGACCTAGGTAGGTCTAACATGCATTTTGATTGAAGCAATTAATGAATACGGTAAGCTTAGACTATTTTAACCGTCAATAAAACAAAAAAAGGTTGATGTTACGATGAATAATTAATTCAAACATAGACAATTACTTAAAAATTGCATAATAAGTTAGTTTCATATTTAAAAAAAATTTTATCCAGGATATGTCTAAAAATAGTAAAAACATTACATGTACTTTTCTTTGTTTAAAATATCACATAAAATCTTGAATATGGAATTACTGAATACCGGTACGATCATTCTTAATGTATCTGTATTTTAATCACCTAGAGTTAATAAAATCAATATTTTTTTTCAATCCAATGAATGTGGGATGCTTCCTAAACTGGAGCAGTTTAAAAGGTAGGCCTATGAACACAATAAGTAAGTTTTAAAAACTTTTTAGAATGTAGGCTACTTATTATACATCCTTATTTGTTATTTAACTTTTTTCTTAGCAACAATGTGAATCCATTGGTTGATTATGGGAACATCATCCATGGTGTTAATATCTCGAGGCTGCTAAAGAAGAGGAACTAAATCCAGTTTTATTAATCATTAGACAGGTACATTGATCATATTATTAATATACTATTTTTAGCGAATTTCCCCTACAGGGAAGAAGCTATTATTGTAGGTGGCATGGTAAGACTTAAGCCCGAGACCATGATAACTTTTAGTTTTGAAGTCTCCAAATGCCAAAAACACAAATTCGTTCAAATTTATTTATATGTGTGTGTGTGTGTATATGCATATATATATATATATATATATATATACATACATGTGTTCGTTACCGCGATAACTTTTGAAAGATCCCCTATTTTGATCAAATTTGGCACAAATGTGAAGAGTACATTTATGACTAAGTTCGAAAACCAGATCGATCGGACTATGAAAAGGGGGTTTTATGGGGGTTTTAAATTTTCCAAAAATCAGTTTTTTGAATTTTTCCCCTTGAATTTGAAAAACACTTAATTTTGGTAATAGCCATTTTATAGAGCTTAAAAAAACCAATTAATTTAGTATTTTTAATCATTAACCTACGTTAAGTGGTTGTAGAGAAAAGTCAAAAAAAGCGTCCATAAAATTTCCTATCGATGTTAATCTTATGGGAAAAAGGTTTTTGGATTTTCCTCAGATAATTTATTAAAAACTTCATATTTCTTTTTACCAATCAGTTTAGCTCTACAAAACAATCATTTTGGTATTTTAATTGTTGTTCTACGTCCAACCGTTGCAGAGATATTTAAAGTGCTAAACACAGTACGTTGTCCAATGTTATCCTTTTGGAGGATGAATAAAATTTGATATCTCGATTATTTATGAATGTATATTGATGAAACTTGGTATGTAGCTTCAACTAGTTGTGGTATATTGATATTTGCACAAAAAATGTTTTTTGTTGATTTTTCCCGTAGCAGCAAACCTGCATACTCGGCCCCCATGTTATTTATATGGAGAATAAGTAAAGTTTTATATTTCCCTCAATTTTGAACCTAAATTAATAAAACTTGTTATATAGCTTCACCTGGTTGAGTTATATTGATAATTACAAAAATACACATTTTGTATCTTCCTCGTTGCAGCAAACCTGCGTACTCAGCCCTAATGTTATTCTTATAGAGAATAAATAAAATGCTGTACATCACTTATTTATGAATGTATTTTTGTGAAACTTGGTAAGTGGCTCTATGTAGTAGTGAGACACATATATATGCATTGGAAATTCGCTGAGTACGCAAGTTTGCTGCGAGGGGGTATTATGTATTGTGACATTTGTGTTGATCACTGGTCAAGGCGATGGACTTTGGAACCATGGCAGCAGCTTTTTTGTGAGCACAAATCCCAGTCCTGCCTAGGGAATTTTATCAGTTCTGTCTAGCTTTTAATGTAGGAAATCACATCTTGCTTTGCTTAAGATACTTTCCACGCACAGCCCAAGGGCCAAGTGGGCGGAAATAGTATCGGGCAAAAAAATTCCGTCATCCACTTTTCCAATAATAAAAATAATAGGCCTAAACTATTTTTAGTTCTATAAAATTGGCTGGTGATAATGTTTGATGATTGGTTGCAGATCTTCTTCCTGCTGCCTGGAAGGAAGCGGAGGGGAAAAGTTGCGCCCCGGCTTGAGGCTGACACCCGAGGACACCGACCTGCTCAAGGCCCGGATGGAGTTCATCTTCCATGGTGCTGCCACAGTCAGGTAATGCCAGGTAAAATTATTACATAGGTTAAATCTCCGACTTTTCCCCAAGTAGGCCTATGAAATTCTTCTCGTAATTTGTACATTATTCATTAGTATTTTCACTTCCTCTCCTTATACATACCGCTAGTACAATATATATGGAGAAAATATCGTTTTCATCAAATATTTAAACTGGAGTTATCGGTGGAAATATTTGTTTTGGTGCTTCCTGAACCCACAAAGGTGGTTTTTGAGGTGATGTCTATGTGGCTGTGTACAGTCGTAAGGATCACACCAGTGAGCCAATATTTATACAATTTTGGTGTATTTATCTCCAGGTAGCCTACATTGGAACTTGGATAATAATCTGAAGGGATTTTAACTTTAACAAAAATTTGAGTTACAGAAGTTGCTCAGAAAAGACTTAAAACCTTTATAATTCTAATTTTCTAAGCTCATGTTTTATTAACGAGTGTCTTTAGATAATGAGAGTTCGGTTTATCAGGAGTATTTATTGTAATTCGGTAAAATTTACCATTCTTTTCAATTACTTATGATATAAACATTTTAAACAATTAGCCTAATTTATGTCTTAACTTAGTTTCAGTAATTCATTGTAATATGTCTGCCACTGTCTGGTTACATTGAGTAACTGCTGGTTGTGACTTTAATGGTTCCCTGTTGTCCCGTCGCCGCACAGATGCGGCCGAGTTATCTGTGCATCGGTTGCTCATTGGCACAGTGTGCAGGGCGGTTTGTAAGCATTTTTTATTTCGTGTGTACCTGGGGACTTGTGGTGAACTTAAAATATGCTGAATACATCAGGATATGTGGCAGAATAAAGCCTTTTTTGTGATACCGTATATTTTGTTTTGCATTGCGATTGTTGGCAGTCCTGTTATAGTATTTATTCTTCTAACAGTTGTTTTTGTAGTTCATTTCCGGGTTGGACTGTGTAGATTTTTGACAAAGTTGGTGACTGAGGTTATGGATGTATTACATTATCCATCTTCAGGGCGACGTGAATTAGATGCCCAAACTTACTAAAAATACACTCATTGCCCCGGTGAATGAGTGAAGCGCTGACTTGGTGCGCTTGTCCGACTCTTCTGCTTATAATGCCACGGTCTTAGATTCTTTCCATGAGTCAACGTTTTTCCAGACTCTGCGTTTTAGAATTAGGTTAACAAATTATGGTTAAATGGACATGTACTATATACCTTACCCTGTTATAGGTATGTATTTCATATAGTGCAATTTATTAAGTTTACTTCATGTTCAATGTTCTGAGTATTACTCGAAGGGTCTTTTGATTAAACAGTTGTTGGTTTTGCTCATAAAATGTAGTAGCGTTATTCATATTACCTCTGATCTATTTAATTATAGTTATGCTTTATTTTAATATTATTAGCATAACCAAAACATGGTGTCAGAAGTTTTAAAGTTTCTTTTTATATTGAGTCATCAAGAATATGAAGAAATAGAAATTATAAATGTTATATCAGTGAAATGTCGCAAATTTGTTGAATAGGTTTGCAGGTTGTGAAAACTACAGTGCCTTGATCGTGGGTTAAGGCATTTCTCGCTCAAAACCACGTTTTCATTACAAGTGTTACATGACCTGAAAAATAGTTCTTGAAAATGTTTTACAAACGAACCCAAAATGTGTGTGGGAACTGTGTTAATTGTGTGGTAGTAGTATTTGAAAACAGCTGCATTATCATTAAATCCACCTGGAGAATTAACTCTCACAGGTAACCTCTCAGAGAGATGGACTAAGTGGAAACAACGATTTGATTTGTATATATCAGCTATAGGCTTAGACAAAACTGCAGATAAAGGTAGGCTCGTGTCAATTCTATTATCTTGCCTGGGTGAAAATGGTATTGAGATATTTAATACTTTTAAATTTGATGATGATGGTGATCAGAAAAAATATGACAAAGTTCTAAAGCTCTTTAGACAATAGACAATATTCTTTATTACATATTCATGGAGAAGAGTACAGGCGTCAAAGAGTTATTAGGTAATCAAAGGAAGTTATACAATAAAACTGTTCAGGAATTCGGTTTCGTTGTAGTAGGGCCGTTCTTGAAGCCATGTAGTCAGTTTGTTCTTAAAGTGTTGAAAAGGTTGGTTTTTCAACAGCTCGGGCAGGTGGTTGTAGTGCAACCTCCTTTGTATGAGGGTTTCTTTCCTAAAAGGCTTAAATGGTGAGGTAACAGGGCAAAGTTTGTAGCATGTCTTGTGTTGATTGGTGTATGTCCTGGTGTCTTGGCTGCTTCGTGTAGACTGCATGTATGATTGTTTTACGGATGTACAGTGAGACTACTGTTAGGATTTTAAGCTGCTTGAAGGATCATCTGCAGCTCTCTTGACAGTGTAGTCCTGCTAGGCATCTAATTGCTCTTTTTTGTTGTATTAGAGCCCGTTCCAGATGGTGTTGGTTGTCCCTCCCCATGACAGTATGCCGTATCTTAGATGGGATTCGAAGAGTGCGAAGTAAGCAACTTTGGCTGTGTCCAGGCCACTCTCTTGTTTTATTCTGCGACTAACGTAAGTTCCAGAGGAGACCTTCTTGCACAGCTGGTTTACGTGCAGTTTCCATGACAATTTTGAATCAATTGTGATACCTAGGTGTTTTGTTTTTTATTTTATTTTCAAATTTGGGAGTGAAACATTTTGTGTGTGCTTGCTTGCTTTTCATGGAAAAGTCAATCTGTACAGTATTTTTCTCATTTAGAACTAGATCGTTATTTGAGCAGTATTGTTTGGTTATAGATTGAAATATGGATTTGTCTTTCTTTTCAGTGTTTCTGTTGCTTTGTCTAATATGGTGAGGACTGTGTCATCCGCATACATAACTGTATGGCAGAAGTCTTGCAGTTGTTCTGGCATGTCATTGGTGAGGAGTAGGAACAGAACTGGTCCGAGTACTGGCCCTTGTGGTACACCTGTCTGCACAGCATTGGTTCCAGAGTGAGTTTTCTGGATCATGTTTTTTCTGGTGGCGGTGATCTCCACAAGTTGCCCTCTGTTTTTTAGGTAGCTTCCAAACCATTCTAGTTCTTTTCCTCTTATGCCTAGAGTTCTTAGTTTTTGAGTAGCTGATTATAGTTGAGGCAGTCAAAAGCTTTACTGAAATCCAAGAATAAACTGGTTACCAAGCAGCCTTCTTCAAGTTGGTCTATTATATATTCTGTGAGTTGGATTAGAGCTGTAGCTGTTGGTCTTCCTTTAAGGAACCCATGCTGCTGACTAGTAAGCAGGTTGCTCTGTTTGAGGTGGGTCAGGAGCTTTCCAAGGACAATTTTTTTCAATTATTTTTGAGAAGGTTGGATTTAATGAAATTGCCCTGTAGCTACCAGTTTCCCCTCTAGGTCCATTTTGTACTCGGTTATACTTTTGAAATTTTTAATTTGTCTGGGAAAATTCCCTGTTTTAGGGATTTGTTGATTATATCTGTGAGTAAGCCTGTTAGTTCTTCCTTGCAGGCTTTTTTAGTTTTGCAGAAATTTCATCGATCCCAGATGACGTTTTTGGTTTTAAGGAGTCTATGGCTTTCAGCACTTCTTTATATGTTGTTATTTGGAACTGTAGGTTGTAGTTTGTGGTTGAAGGCAAGTCCGGGAGGGTGAGGTTTGTATTATTGTTGTTTATTTGAAGAATCCTTTCTGCTGTTGTGGCAAAAAAAGTATTAAAGCAATTTGCTATTTCATGTGGGTCGATTGTTAGTTTCCCATTTATTTGCAGTTTTAGCTGGTTTTCAGTGCTTTGTGTAGCTTTTCTTTCATTATTTATTATCTGCGACAGCGCTTTGGACTTGTTTTCTGCCTGGTCAATGTGTGCTGCGGTTCTTTCTTCCTAATTGTTTCTAGTTTCTGGTCATATTCCTTCTTTTTGATTGCTGTCTCCACCTTATGTGCAGAAAGATGGAGAAGTTAAACGGAATTTAGATTGTGGAAGCGTGTGATTATTTTAATTTAATATAAGTTTTAGAGGATAGTTTGGCAGGAATTAAGTTAAATAAATAGTCAAATAAAACATTTTATAGTTGTATTTTTACATTTCCAACAAATAATAAATTAAACAATTGTAAAGTTGAAGTTAGCTTTAAATAAGCCAAAAATTGTGATTCATTCTTAAGTAATGTTTACCAAAGAATAATATTCTTGATGATAATAACAAACATCTGTTTTTCATATCATGTGTCCAAACCATGTCCAAATGTTAAATTTCAGTTTACAAGTTTCACACTTATGGCTTAGCCACACTCCTACAGGACTTAAAATTCCTCGATTTGCGAACAGAACTGATTCTACTTCTGGTTGTTCACTTCTAGTGGGTAGAGTAAACTTATTGGGCGGACTATCTTTTTGTTGCTGCTGAGGATTACAGTGACACTTCTTATCTTCTTGTCTCTGCTAGTATAGAGTTCCAAAATCTTTCCTATCTTCCATCTTCCTTGGGGCAATTCATCGTGAATCAGTACAACTTCACCAATCTTTGGTATAACTTTTGAAGTACACTTTTTCTGTTTTATTTCATTTGTTCTTCTTTCACGTAGACTTATTAAGTAGTCAGTAAGCCATATTTTCCAAAAGGAATCCAGCAACTTTCCTCCTTTTTTCCAAATTTCAAAAATATCCTTTTTTATGTTTTCCCACTCTGTACCTTTTTCTTTAGGTAGTTGTTCATCCCAATCAAAGTTTTCTTCCCACAGTTTCTGAATGAAAATTTTCGCCTTTAAGACTGCAGGATTAAAAAGACCAGAAGGGTCAAAAACTGATGACACAAGTTTTAAAACCGATCTCTTTGTACACATAGTTTCTTGGTCTTTTACCGGTTTTATTGATAATGTTTCATGAACAGTATCCCATCTTAAACCTAATACATTTACATTAGATTGATCTTATTTTGTAAGCTTATCCTGTGGAATTTTTACCATGAGATCTTGAGAATTTGAGCACCAACCTTGGAGTTTCATACCTGCTTGTAAGAATAGGTCTGTGACAAAGTTGAACAGATATAAAGCTTTTTGTTCGTTTTTTACCCCAGTTACCATGTTATCAACGTAAAATGAGGTGTTTAATTGTTTAGTCTCATCTGGTAGATTACTTTGGGACATGTGGTACTTTATAGTAGCACTTAACAAAAATGGGCTTGAAATTACTCCAAAGGGCACCTTACAAAATCTGAATTCCTCAATATTACTTTGATCAACTGGCAAAGAGGTATCTTTCAACCACAAAAATCTACTAACATTCCTATCGCGTTCATTCAAGTTTAGTTGAAGGAATGCCTTTTCAATATCTGCTATGACACCAATAGAGTTAAGTTGAAATTGTAATAGCAACCCACATAAGTCCTCAAGAATTACTGGGCCACGATAAAGGCAATCGTTTAAACTATTTGCAGACTTTTTTGATTTAGCAGAAGCATCATATACAATTCTTACTTTGGTAGTAGTTTTTGATTCGTTGATGACGGGGTGATGGGGAATATAATGAGTGACCGCTGAGTCGTCGTTAAGAGGGACTTTTTCAATAACACCAATAAAAGCCTGATCTTTAATGATGTTGTTGTACTCTCGAAGTACATGTAGTTGGCTTTCAAAACGATGTAAAAGTGTTTTAAGCCGCCCAACGGACAAACCATAGTTATTGGGTAAGTTGGGAGGGGTCTCTTTCCAAGGCCAACTGACAGAATACCTACCATTTTCTAGTTTGATCGTCTCATTAAATTTATTTAAAGCGACGTCGTCATCATTTTGAAAAGGACAGTCACGAATCCCTAAGCTCTCCAGACTCCACAAGTCCTTAACATTTACTTCTTCTATTAGTTGTGAATCAGGCGTTTCAAAGTGATTTTTCAATCCAAAGAGGTTTGTAGGTTGAATTGTAGTGAGAAAAGAAGTAGAATATACATTTTCTGTATAATTTTTAGACTTTTCTCTGCCACTTACAATCCAACCTATTTTAGACCCTACAAGATATAAACCAGTGTGTACTTCAATCTTTTCGTTTGTGACTATATCTAAGTAGTAGTCGTTACCTATTAAGAGTTCAATTTCAGAATCTTCGTTTTGACTTTCTGCAAAGATTAAAGATGGATAAAGCGATTTTATAGATGTTATGTCAACTGCGGAGCTAGCGCTTAGTTTTCCGGTAATTTGCGGTACAACATTACAATTAATACTGAGTACAGTTCCGTCAATAAGTTTAAGCCCGGTAGTAACAGTCTGAGTTTCAATTGTCTTGGCTTCTTGATTACCAAAGGTAAAAACTGATAAAATTTGTGTATTTGTACACTGAAGTTTAAGTTTGGAAGCAAGACTTTTTGAGATATAAGATCTCTGACTCCCGGTATCAAATAATATTCGAGCAGGCTCTGTAAGGCCGTCTTTTGTAATGTGAACCTTTGCAGTTTGTAAAATTACAGTTTCATTTGCAGAAACAAGAGAAGTTTCATTAGAAAAGTTGGAATTTACGGCAGACGTTTCACTATACCTAGTACTCTGAGAGAATTGCTTAGAACAGAGACTTCTATGATGATTGTTTCTCTGTTTACAGTACACACATGGTTTGTTTATTTTACAATCCTTTAAATTGTGTCCACCTTTCAAACAAATGTAACACAAACCCTTTACCTTACCTTTTCTTTCATCAACAGTTTTTTACTTCTGGCACTGGTCGCTCCAATGGTTCCCCTTGCAGAATATGCAGGCTAGAGTTTTGTTTTCATGCAATGGAAGTGCCTGCGTTGTTGAAGGATTATCCCTATCTGAGGGCTGTAGATCACTCCGGTATTCTGGTTGTAGGCTAAGGGATTTTGTAGAGTTTATACCTAATAGGAGTTGAGATTTTTCCCTAGCTTGGATTATATTTTTAACTATACTGCATAAATGTTTGACATCAAGTTTGTTGTCAACATTTTGTTCCTCAATCTTAATTACAACATCGAGAGGTAGCTTCCTCATAATAAGTGAAAAAAAGAAATTTGAGTTGGTATCCTCACCTAAGTTTTGTAAACACCTGGTGTGTTTCTCAATATTATCAAACAAGTACCTGAGTTTGCTAGTTTCACTATTTTTTAAGGGGTTCAAGTCCATCAAAACTTTATAGTGAGAGTTAATGATAAGTTGGTTGTTGGCAAACCTGTCTTTAAGCATTGAAATCGCAATATCATAATTTTCAGAGGTCAGTGACAGCCCAGCAATGCAAAGTTTTGCGTCACCTGTTAATTGAGCGTTGAGGTAGTTAAATTTATCAACTTTATTCAAATATTGATTACTGTGAACTGCTGAGTCAAATGAGTCCCAAAACTCCTGCCATTTCAGAATATTGCCATCAAAAGAAGGAAGAGTTAGTTTAGGCAACCTCATTGAAGTTAAGTTAATTGAAGTTGTTGGGAAATGAGGGGGAAGTTGACTAACCTGGAATGAATCAGTTTGATCATTCGAACCATTCGTTGTTGGATGAGTTTCCTTTTCCAAAAACGCGATACTGACCTTCAGTTTCTCGCTAATTTCATCGAAGTCCAGCATCAAGGTTATGTGATCCTCAGTTACCTTCTCATTTTCCTCTTCTTCTTCTGTAGAGACATCTTCAAGTTCGGCAATGCTTTTTTCTAGTTCTTCCACCCTTCTTGCATAAGTTGTACGGACGTTCAGTGCTGTGGCGAGTTTCTTCGGAGTAGCAGTAGTTTCATCTTTGGATAATATCTTGGATTCAGTAATTGTACTTCTTAGCCTTTGCTCGACTCAAGATAGTTCTTCCTCAATCGTTGGGAAGACATCTATGTTCTGCTTTTTCTTTCAGTATTTTGTGGAACGTTAACCGCGCTCTGCTACCATGTGCAGAAAGATGGAGAAGTTAAACGGAATTTAGATTGTGGAAGCGTGTGATTATTTTAAGTTAATATAAGTTTTAGAGGATAGTTTGGCAGGAATTAAGTTAAATAAATAGTCAAATAAAACATTTTATAGTTGTATTTTTACATTTCCAACAAATAATAAAGTAAACAATTGTAAAGTTAAAGTTAGTTTTAAATAAGCCAAAAATTGTGATTCATTCTTAAGTAATGTTTACCAAAGAATAATATTCTTGATGATAATAACAAACATCTGTTTTTCATATCATGTGTAAACTTAAACCATGTCCAAATGTTAAATTTCAGTTTAAAAGTTTCACACTTATGGCTTAGCCACACCTTATCCTCAGCCTTTCATGTACATTGTTCTCTTTCTAGGGCATTAATGAATGCATTTTTCAATCTTGTGCATTCGTCGTCCCAGTAGTGTTTTTTTGTGTGCTGTTGGCCTCTTGTAGTTCTCAGAGGACAGGTTTAGTTGAGAATTGATTGAATTGTGTTGTGGAGATTATTGAAGGCCTGATTTACATCATCTGTTAGCAGTACACTGTCCCAGTTTTGTGATTGTAGTTTTTCTTTCTTTTTTTTGAAAAGGTTAATCTCTTTTTTCGTGAACATTCTCTTTTTTCCTTTATTGTTTCTAAACTGATTTTTTGTAAGTTAAGTATGGCAAACTGTGCTGAGTGATCGGAAAGTCCTGACGTGATGACAGAGATCTGTATACATTTAAGATCTATATTACTGCATATCCAGTCTGTCGATGTTGATGACGCTCTTGTGACTCGTGTAGGTGGCAAGGCCATCCTTTCCATGCCGTATGCTGTGAGGAGCTCCTCAAGCTTAGTGTTGTCACTACTTTCTACCAGGTTGTTCTCATTTATGTCACCCATAAGGGTAGCTTGTTTATTAATTTGCAGAACCCTATCCAGTTGTTCTGTTGACATCAATTGAGTGATCCAGTTTTGCGCTTGGCGGTCTGTAAACTCATAGTACTTGGATATATATTGAACATTTCTGTGAGTACGATTTGATTTTGATGTATATGAAATTAGTATTTGTAAGCAAGTAAATTAATTTTTCTGTTAATTGTAACAGTTGGTAATTTTCATTTAACAAAAATTAAAAGAATTAAAAAACATTATAAACTACTTCCTGAGATGGAAATATGTAAGACAGAATCACAAATCCTCCGTCTAAAGGTCGTGGTAGAGTTTATAATTCTAACTATTCGTGCGATAGTTGACACTCCTTTGTAAAACTAAGTTAATAACTTTTGTTAATACCCTTAGTGAAACTATAGATTAACTTCCCGTTTCAGTTCTTTGTTTAAAATTTTTCCAAAATCATCAGCTTTTGACTCAAGCTTATTCAACTAGAATGTAATATGTTTAACGCTGATTGTATACTTTATAAAATGATCTGTTTTAGTGTTATTTTTGTTGTTGTTTATGGTTGATTGTGAACTATGTTTTAACATATATTTAAATTACATATTTTTTAATTGGATATCTAACACCTTTTTTGGATGGTTTGTTTCTTTGTTTTAATTTCAAAGTGGCCCGTTTCACAGATGAGTTCTGTTTCATTTCCACTTATACCAATGAGTTTTAATTGTTTCTCCAGACTTTTTTTGCATATCCTGCTACTCCTCCTTTGATGTGGGCTTTTCTCGAGAAACCCCCTACTAGTGAGTAGCCTTCAAGAGAGGTTTTTCCGAAGTTTTCTTGTGGAATGCCATGTTCAATTATTATTATGAAGTCTGGGTTTTCCTTGTCTAGAAAGTGGACCAGTCTATCTACTTTGCATAAACTGCATAAACAGTTAAAATATTTAAATCTTCAAAGTGTCATTTTACTGAATCGTCATTTTTGAGACGTAGCATAATTCTTATTGCTTTTTTTTACAATCAAAATTTGGTTTAAATTTTGCTTTGAGGTGGCACCATACAGTGAAATACCATAAAATATATGGGAATGAATATGGGCAAAGTATATTTTTTTAAGTGCATCTAAATTACATAAATAAGACAATCTTTTTAACGCATACAATCCGGAATGAAGCATTTTTAACATTTTTTTCAATGTGAAAATTGCAATTTAAATTTTCATCTATATGCAATCCCAAAAATTTTGTCCCTGAGATTTGTTTTAATGATGTAGAATCAATCATTAAATTTTATTTGATTCTGTCTACTTTTTTTAGTTGAAAATTTCACAAGATTTGTTTTATAGATATTGAGATTAAGATAATTTGTTTCAAGAAATTGATGAATATGATTTAATTCCAAAAACGCTTCTATTTCTAAGATCTCTATATTTTCCCCTGATACTTAAAGATTTGAATCATCGGCATAGAGACACAGTTTATTGTTTTTGGGATTTGCAATAATTTTGGGCATCTCTTTTATGTAGCACAAAAATAAAATTGGGCCCAGTATTGAGCTTTGAGGGACTCCCCATTTTATAATGTGTTTTGATGAATTTACTGTATACAAGTAGTTGTTATTGTTAAATTTTACTTTGACAAATTGACTGCGGCTATCCAAATAAGACTGAAACCATTTTAGTGGTGCTCCTCATATGCCAAAGTCTTTCAGTTTATTTAGCAAAATGTTGTGGCATACACTGCCAAAAGCCTTTGAAAGATCCATATAAATACCCAAAACACTTTCACCATTATCAATATATTCTATTATTGATTCAATAAAATCTATAGCTGCTGTAACAACAGATTTGCCCTGTCTGAAACCATGCTGAGAGTTATCAAACAAATTATATTTTTCCAGGAAATCTACAAACCTTGCGTGCATTGCTCTCTCAAATACCTTTGATATTGAAGGGAGCAGCGACACAGGTCTATAGTTTGAGACGTCTGTAACCTCACCCTTCTTATGCAAAGGAACTACTTTGGCTATTTTTAATTGTTGTGGAAATGGGCCAGAAACAAAAGAAGAATTCACTAAGTGTGTGAGTGGCTTTAATAAAAGGTTACCTACCTACATATTTTAGTATTTTAGTTGGAAATTCATCATAGCCACTTGACATTTTATTCTTAAGTGAATTAATAATATCCTGAATCTCATTTTCGTTCAAAGGAGTACATCAAAATTACCTACATTCAGTTAAACAGTTAAATTCTACATCGGTATTACCTATTTTTTGAGTTTTATTTAAATTGTCTACTATATCTACAAAATTATTGTTAAAAATATTTGCAATATGATTAGGATTACTATTTTTTTAGTGAAGTTGAACGTTGTCAGCTGCCTTTTTATTTTGCCATTAATTTGATACCTCACTATATTTGCCAAGTTGTTTTGTTTATATTACTTGAATTACAGATTTGTGTATTAAAGAAATGTTTTTTAGTCTCAGTAATCTTTTTACTCAATATTTTTTTCCTGCTCTTTAATTTAGAAAATATTTGTTTGTCCTTAGTGTTTCTAGCTATTTTACTCATTGTGATAACTTTTTCCCTTTCCTCTCTAATTTCTGCAGTATCCATGACTTTTTTGTTTGGTTAATGCTGTCGTATTTTTTCTCAAAGCACAAGTTAAAATAATGCATTAACCTATCATGAAATAAATTGTATTTTTGTTCTACTGATGCCAAGTATACTTCATTCCAACTTTCCTTCTGAAGCATTTTATAAAATAGATTTAAGATTTCATTAGAAAAATGTCTAGTCTTTTTAAAAATACGTTTATTTTTTAATGAATTATTGCAAATATTAATTTCTAGAATTTGGCCATCATGGTCTGACAGCTCAGTCCTGTAGTTTTTAACTCATTAGTTGAAATGTTTGTTAAAATATGATCAATAGCAGTTTTTGATATTACTGTGACCCTAGTCGGGAAATCCACCAGAAATTTTAATCTATAAGATTTCAACAAGTTTTTAAAATCCTTACTATTTGTATTAATTTCTAGAATGTTAATATTTAAGTCTCCTGCTATGACAAATTTTCTATTTCTTGACAATAAAAATTCACAAAGCATTCCTAATCTATTTAAAAATTCATTAACATCACTACTAGGTGACCTATATATACCAGCTACCAATATGACTTCCCTGTCAATAGTATATTTAGAGCAACAAAACTCAAATAATTTCTCTTCCTTTAACAATTCAATTTTACAATAGTTCACCTGCTTCCAGTTCAAACCAAGCTTTAACAGTACAAGAACACCCCTGTTTCTATATTTTTGCCTAGCATAAACTGAACTTAATTCGTAACCATTAAAATTAAATCTATTAATTCGTCTGATGACATGTTGTGTTCTGTCAAGACAATCATGGCTTTACCTCATCTAAAACTATTTCTAAATTTTCAACCCTTGAAACTAAATTTTGAATATTTTTGTGAAAAACTATTATTTTTTTATCGTTTGTACGCTGAGCAGTATATTTTTTACCTCTTATTACATTTTTATTCTTACATTTTAAGTCACTTGAGGTGACTCTCCTACTGTTAAGTTTAAAGCAGAAGCTGGCGTAGGTACTAATTAAGTTTCCAGGACTGTAACTACCACATTGCTTATCTATATTATGCACATCATTGTGATAATAGTGTATGTCCATGTGTTTTACGATTCCACGAGGATGTGAAATATAATGTTTAGTCGCCGCGCGGCCGGGCCGCTCCGCCAGTCACTTTCTTTTGATAATCAGACTAAAAAGAAGGATTTCGACAAATAAGAAAACACCAGAAAGTTCTAGCAACACACCGTGTAAGACGCAGAACAATAGTATAATATGAAAAGCGAGGCAGGCTTGCGTTGAAAACAGCATTTCAGTTGTGTGGATGAGAGGAACGCGCTATGCAGGACAGAACAAAGATATTTAGGGAAGGAGAGGAGAGGAGTCGAGAGAACGGAGAAGTGGCGGAGAGGGTCGGTTGAGGGGGAGGGAGCAGTCTCCTCACACACTCGCAGCGCGTCGTGGCAGCGGTACAGCGTGCGCCGTCTAGCGGCCGGGATTTGGCGGAACTAGCCCTCGCTCTGCCTTAACTGGGAATCTCCTGTAACTAAAAGTTATACAATCTTTACCTTATTTATGAAATTGATCCAAACAATTGCATTCTTATGAACTTTCTTTGTTATCTACCAGATATAAAACTTGAGGAATCGGGTTATTTTAAATTTATGCAGGTTAAGCTATGTTTAATGATTTTTAGGCATGTATAACTTTTGTCATTAATTTAATATTATGTTTAGTACATCTTATGTGACATGCTTTATTACTTTTAACACATTCAATGCTACGCAAGATGTTAGGCTGCCCCCTGAAAACCTAGTAGAAATATGACAAATCGTTACCTAGAGCCTATATTTTGTATTGCCTAAAATCCTTTCTTGGTTGCTAGGGATTAGAGGAACAGCTGTCAATCATCTGTGTCAGATGTTATACGCTTGATAATTTATGTCATTTGTCATGACGTGAAAACACGACATTAGGCTCTTGATAAAGATGACCTTTTTTATCACAATATTTGGCACCAAACAAAATAACTATGGTTTTGTTGTGAGGAAATAAAAACAAAAAAACGAATGCACAGATATGTATCTAATGCTTGCATGTAAAAAATAAAATATCTAATACTTGCATGTAAAATATGAAATATAAAATATCTAATGCTTGCATGTAAAATATAAAATATCTAATGCTTGCATGTAAAATATAAAAACATGCTCGAATTCATGACATTAACGTATATTTAAAAATGTCTATAAAAATAGTCTATGAAAAACTTTCTTTGTAAGTTACATGTCCGAGGACAACCGTAAAACTGGTCTATACCAGTTTTGAGGCTGACATTGGGTACAGCAAATGAAGTTGTTATTACATATGGTAAGTCTTTTGGCTGTCCATTATGACAAACTTCCCTTTCACCTTTGAACTCTCCATTTGCAGCGGCTGGGGACAGAATGTCCAGGTTTGGTCCCCAACCTGACCATGAATGGTCCCTGGCTGTTGCACATGGATACTCTGTCAGTTGAGTTGACCAGTTGGAGGACAGAATGCGGGTCCCCTGTTTGAGCCTCATCCCAGCTGTCATAGGGGCACGGGAGTTGGCCCTCTAAAGGGTCAATTTGGCTGCCGTCCCATCCCGCCCTTTCCTTTCCTGCTATATCCTATCCTACCGGTAACCTGCACAATATTCCCCCTGTGGAAGATGTGCCTAGCAGCCATGCTGGCTTTTCCCAATCTAACAACAATGATGAATGAATGTTGTAATGAAACAAAACCACATTGAAAGAAAGCTTTTAATGTTTGTTGCTATCAGATTTCACTAAATTAAATCATGAAAAATAATAGTCATTATATACATCCCTACTTTCCACCATGTACTAAAAACGATAATTATTAAAACAACTATCAGATATTTGAGAATCCCCGAGTTTTCAGACTCATTATAAATATATCTAGAACCCCTACCCATCATCACTACTACCACTAAACACCCCTACACATAAAACACAATACTTAACATGAAGGGTGGCAGAAGCGCGGACTCCTACACACGCGGAAAAACATGAGACATACACAGGGGCCTGACAGCGTAGCGGTCATCCGGTGATGAAAGACGAGCTCACACAGAACTAGTGTATTTAGCTCTGTCAGATGTCGAGAGGACACGTCATCAGGCTGTGCGGGCTGGTCCCCATGTCGTGAGTTCATGACATGTAGTACGGTCGAAAGTTTGGCCATGTCGTGATTTCCCGACATATAGCACCGAACGTGTTAAATGGACACAGTATATACATGATTTTTTAACCCAACTCTAAATGCAAAGTCTGGAAGAACTTTGACTCATGGAAAGTCAATAGATCTATCTAATCCTAAAGTTATTAGCAGCAGTCACTCTATGCACAGGAATTGTAAATTATAAAATTGCCTAGTAAGTAATAAGATTTTTCCATTTTTCAGGGAGAAGACAAAAGTGCAGAATGTTCCAAGAGAGAGAGAAGCACCTATGTAAATGACTGTACATAGAAATAAACCATGTAAATAAATCATACAGTTATTTATGGATTTTTTTTATTTAAGTCTGTTCCTGTTTTTCCTTCAAAAATCTCTATTGGCCAAAGACTTCTGCCTTTTGCTTTTTCTTGTGGAACCCACCAGAGAACTTTTAAACTATTGAAATCTTACTGTTCCAATAACATTGTGTTTTATTTTAAAACACATATAATATATATATATTCAATCAAATTAAACTGTTTTATATTTGCTAGTAACTTACAGCTGAAATTTACTAATAGCAAACTACTATTACTTTATATCTTTACCTATAATAATATGAAATATGCTTGGATTTTTAAATCTTGCTTTATGCTTTTCTTTGATCTGACAGTGTAAATAACACGTTTTCATGGGTTATTTATGAGGTATTATATTGAGCTGATAAGTGAGTTCAAAGTGGTTAGTATTTAAACATAAATGTACATAAAATATGTATGGTAAGGCTTGTTTTTGTCTGTTTAAGAACTTTAATCTCAAGCCCTAAATTGTTTTTGTTGATATAAAAATTCAAGTTTTTTCTTTCAAGATTAACTTTAAAATCTTGTTATGACACTTTATTTTTGGTTTACATGCTAGCTGTGAGAAACTTAACATCAAACAAACTTCATAGCCTTTTGGATATAATCTGAAGTTCGCCAGATCGATCCTGAGCAAAATCCTGAGAAAATGTTGTGAAGGTTCGATACTGAATCTAGCTGACATTGGTCATTGGGCTATTTAATAATGATCCTGGCTAGATATTCAGTCGGTCTTAGTCAGTAACAAGGCATCTAACCCATTCTACGCTCATCATTAATTCATATTCTCCTTAAAATACGCCCTGGTTGCATCGGCGTCTTAAATAGATATTAAGATATATTTTCATCCACTTTGTGAGGTTTTACAATATCAACAGATAAAAATAAATTAATTTGTAATTAATAGTTTAACTTAAGTCGTAAGATGGTTAAATTGGAGTCGTCTAGGTGTTGTGATATCTGAAAACAAGTGTTTGCGTTGAATTTTTTTTCATTATTCTGCTATAGATTGACGTTTTTGTATTGCTTACAAAAATATAAAAAGTGACATGCTATAAAGGTTTCTTGTAAATTATCTGTTATAACTAATCATAGTCATAAGTGGATTTTGGCAACATTGCATGAGCTTTTTTAAATCCCAGATTTAAGCTTTCATTAAGCTTGTTGACCGCCGAGTTTAAGCTTTAAAAAGGGGTTGGCAAGGCTATTACTTTAAAAAGCAACAACATTACTTTAAGCTTACTTATAGGTTGTATTATTTCACGGAAAAGGTTGTGACAAGCTCATCAAAATGTTAAATAGCTATTTGGGAGTGTAACTGAATATGGTGTAGTCATTGTACTGGCTTCTTTTTGTTCTTTTGTTGATTCAGTAGCATTATGCCTGTTAGCTCACTAATTACCTGCCTGTAAAATTTAACTCACTTGTTAAAAGATATAATAAACTTAAGTTTCGTTGTAGGCATTTTTCCCGAAATATTTAAAACATCTAAAGTCATTCCATTTTTTAAATTAGGCTACAAAAACAAGAAAAGTAACTACAGACCATTTTCTTTGTTGAGTCTTATTTCTAAAATTCTTGAGAAATGTGAAAAATTCAGCTCCAATGTTTTTTGGAAACTAATATGATCTTATCAGATAAACAATATGGCTTCAGGAAAGGTATAAATACGTCAGATCCATTATTCGTTATAAATAAAAGTATTATAGAATCTATAAATAAAAATGAAAACGTCTTGATGGTTTTTGTAGATCTTGCAAAGGCGTTTGATTCGATAGACAGAAATATCCTGTTTCTCAAACTGGAGTGTGCAGGTGTGCGGGGCGTGGCGCTAGATTGGTTCAAAAGTTATCTTACTGACAGGAAACAAGTTTTTTCAATAAATGGTGTGCTTAGCGATATGTCAGAAGTTGATTATGGTGTTGTTCAGGGTACCACTCTTGGTCCCCTTCTTTTTCTTATGTATATAAACAATTTAGATAAACTCGAACATAACCGGCGAAATATTTTTATTTGCAGACGATACAGCAATAATGGTTAAGGCTCCAACCTGGCAGGAATCGTATCAATTAGCTTTAGTGGAAATGTGCATAGTTAAAAACTGGTTTGATGAAAATGTTTTAACGATGAATGTAAATAAAACCAAATGTATGCCAATAGCGCTGCGAGCCGCCCGCAGAACTCAGGCTGGCGTTGCATAGGCCTACATGCAACGGCACAACCACCACCACTTGTCAATGTTCCGAAATAGAAAGAGTTGACCACTATAAATATCTTGGGGTTATTTTAGATTCAAAATTAAAATGGGAGTATCAAATAAACTACTTAAAATCTAAAGTTAGAAAAATGATTTATGTCTTTAATCAGTTGAGTGAAATATTAAATAGAAATGAAATCCGGACCATTTATTTTGCTTATGTTCAATCTCTTGTACAATATGGAATTATATCATGGGGTGGTGTCGGATTATCACTTTTAAATTCATTATTTGTTGTACAAAAATCAATTATTAAATCTGCATTCAAAAAGCATAAACGCTATCCCACAAATCTGTTATTTTCCGAAACAAAATTACTTACAGTAAGGCAATTATACATTAAAACACTGATGGTTTATACATACACCCATAAAGAATTAGTCATAACTCCCGTGGTACACAACTATAGGACAAGGAACTCCGTTAACGTTGGCCTGCAGGTGCCCCGAGCAGTTAGATCAGTCAGTCACTCCAACTCATATTTTATTGCAAACTTCATCTACAGGAACATTCCTCCTGCGATTAGGGACCTGCAGGTCACAACTAAAGTTTACAAAAGGGTAGTCCTTAACTGGCTGTTGGAGATCGGTTCCGAACATGCTGAGTCCCTCATCCGTTCTGAGTACTACAATGACTAACTTTACATCACCAACTGGTCACTGAATATAAAGCTAACAATACCGTTTACTTCTACTTCTACCGTCTACTTCTACTTCTACTTCACTCCCGCCATTGCCTATTGTCTTTGTATTATATCAAATGTCATTTTTATTTTTACTTATTTTAAATCAGTGTTTGATATTTAAATGCAAAACGAATCTTAATTTTGTTCATGATTAATATACATACAACTGCCGATATTGTTTTATTTTTATTTTTTATTTGTGTTTGTAGCCTATTTAATCATCAAAATGTAAATGTAATTGTTTTAGCAATAATACAATGTTTTTTGATATTTTTTAAGTGCACTGAATTTGAGGCAGAACTCGTTCTCACGCACAGGCCGATGGGCCTATGTGAGAATTTTGTTTTCCGCAATATTGTTTGTGTACATGATGTTGTATTTGTTTTTATTTGGAAATAAATTTGATTTGATTTGATTTGAAGCTCACTAGGCTACGACTCAATAGCACAAGTTTGTATAATCCCCTAAAACATTCTGCTCGACGTAAATTAATAGGAGTAATTTCATACTTTTCATGACCCTGATGTGTGCCACCAGTGGCACACGACATACATTTCGGCATGCGCCACCCATGATACTTGGTTTCCATTAGATGAATGAAAGGCTATTCAAAACAGCAGTTAAGAGTTTCTGTGAGTGATTTTAAATATATATTAGTTGTTTAGGTATTAACACAAATATCTTGGCCTACGGTGGCGCACGTTTGAAAGGTTTTGGCTACTTGTAATATTCAAAAATCATATGCTTACTGGTACTGTAAGACCTGTAAGCCTAAATGTAATGCCTCACCTGATGACTTCAACCAATTCCTCCTGGGGGAAGCCGATAGGATTATTGATTCCATCCCTAGGTAGGAAACAACACTCACTTGGATGCCCATGACCTGTGTGCTGATGACAGTCTTTTGCCTCTTGAGAAGTAGAACAGAGTAACAGCCTCTGATGTTGTCAAAGCAATAACCAACTTTAAGAGCTCCCTTAGTTTTGATATGTATGGGATGACAATTGTTGCCCTGAAGTATGTAGCAGATTTTATTGTTTTGCCCCTTTCTCGGGTGGTCAATGTATGTTTCTATCAGGGTTACTTTCCTGATGCTCTGAAGGTAACCCTTACTGTGCCTATCTATATTCAGGGGCGGCCCATCAGTTTTTCAGCGCCCGTGTAAAGCCCAAACTTGCCTCCCCCGCCCCCTCACCATAAACCAAAACCTCCCCCCCCCATAGCCCTGAGATAAGACTGACTCAGACCAATATAACTATAATAACCAATAATAATAATAATGAATATGTACTGTCATTACCACTATACAGGTTATAGACAAAGTCAAAATTAAATACTATAAATAATAAGAAATGTTGTGTAGTAAATAATAAAAAATATATGACAAATTTTAATCCAGATCAGCAATACAAATTCCAAACAAACAAACACAATAAAAATGTACTTCCTTAACGTAATACTTAAAAATATAATATTACTATTATTAAATAAAATTTAAAAACTCAGAAATTGAATGTAAAGGATATAAAATCAGCCAGTTATAAAACTTGGTTTTAAATACATCAAAAGCTGAGTTGGGTAACTTATTGTATAATTTCATGCCTAAAATAGTATGACTATTTTGAGTTTTTGTTAACCTGCAATAAGGAACATCAATTTTGAACTGACTTCTTGTTATATAAGAATGAATAGTGTCTCTTAATCTAAAACTGTCAATATTTTTAAAAATATAGGGTAGTGTCAAAAATAAATAGGTTGTATACAGTTAAAATATTAGGGTCCCGAAATAAAGGTCTACAGTAGGAATCCCTTAGTGAATTTGTTAATATTCGATCAATCTTTTTTTGAATTAAAAGAATATCTTTGGTTTTACTTGATTGACCATAACAAATTAAACCGTATCTTATAACTTGCTAAAAAAAACGCGAAGTATGAGGATAGAACATATTTCTGGGAACAAATTTTAAAATCTTTGCAATAAAAATACAACTCTAGATATATTTTTGGTCTCCATATCAACATGTGGAGCCCAGCTGAGCTTATGTTTTAACATCATTCCTAAATATTTAATTGGTTGAGGGTCTGATAAGATATCATCGGGGATTTTCTTAAAGAAAAAAAAAACTGAGTCTTTTCATTGTTAAGTAGGAAATTGTTTGAAATAAACCAGTCAGAAGCATCTTTTAAGGAGGATTTTACTAGATATTTGAGCTTGTTGATGTTAGAATGAAATGATAACAAAGCAGTATCCTCAGCATACATGTATGAAAGAGAGTTGATATTGGCGGGCAGGTCATTAATGTATATAATAAATAGTAAAGGGCCAATTATTGACCCCTGAGGCACACCACATTTGATCTCGGTTATCGGCACCACAAACTGATTGTTTACGATAATAAAAATAACTTTTAAATAAATTTAGCTGGCAACCACAAACGCCATAATATTCTAGCTTTTTGAAGAAAGGTATGCAATCGAATGCTTTGATTAGGTCACAAAAGGTGCCCTAAGCAAAGTCATTACTTTCAAATTCTGTTAAAATTTGTTTCACAATAGAGTCAATTGTGTCTATAGTAGAACAACCACTTCGGAAACCAAACTGAAAATTACTGAAAAATGTATGACTTTCAAAGAAGCTATAAGCTTGATTAAAGATTTTGTACTCAAATATTTTAGCAAATGTGAGGATTAAAGATATTGGACGATAATTATTTGGATCGGATTTATTAGCAATTTTGATAATAGGTATTACTTTTGATAATTTAAACTCGTTAGGAAAAAAAACCCTCTTGTAGACAACGGTTCAAGCAAAAGGTGAGTGGCCACAAGTAAAGACCAATGGTTTGCTTTACTCGAGAGATTCAAAGAATCAAAACGTTTTGATTGTAACATCTCGCAATCGCTCATCACTACAGATAACTGCTAAATAACTGACGAGGAACGGCGATTCAGATCGGTATGTTTTGGTTTTGATTTTAAAATTGTTTTAGAATGTTGTAATCCATACAAAATAGTACCTCATCTTTAAAAATTCATTAAATTTAAGAAAAACAATTGTTGTTAACAAATTTCCAATTTAAACAGTTTTTAACCAGTTATAATCAAAACTGTGTTTGCATGGGACACAGTTGCCCCACGCGTGACTCGGCCACCGCACACTAATGGGACAAAGTTGTCCCAGCCGACCCCAAAGGATAAAAAGACCAAAATATGAAAATCACATCCAAAAGTCCTTATTAATAAAATACCCCTGTCACAGCACACCTGCTTGCTCACCGAATTTCCAGTGCATATTTATACGTGTGTTAATACCACTTAAAGCCACTTCCAAAGATTCATAAAAATATATGTATTCACAAACAAGCAATTTATAACATTTACATTTTTCCCTACAAAACAATAACATGGAGGCTGAGTACGCAGGTTTGCTGAACAAAGGAACACAAAAATGGCTTTTTATGCAAATATTAATAGAACTCAACTAGGTGGAGCCACATACCAAGTTTCATCAATATACAGTCGGTACAATTTTACAATATTTAATCACTTTTTTGTTAATTTACTCCTGTTTTAGAGTTAGGGAGTTTAATTAACTGGTAAGTTTTTTAACTGGTAATGTATAATTAAATAAAAAATCTTTTCAATACATTGGTTGACAAATTTCTGTTAAACTTCCACAAAATATAAGAAGTAGTAAAAATGTTGTGTTATTTAAGTGGAATATTAAAGAATGGCTATTTAGAATCAAAGATGTTGAGGAATAATTCCTGATACATTTCTATTATGCTTATATAAATATATACAAATAAAACAAAATATAATAATAAAGATGTTTCATCCTCGACACTTGAATTACTTTTTTGTACTACTTAAATGTTAAGTAGTACTTAAAAGTAATAAAGTGTCGAGGGTCAAACATCTTTATTATTATTTATTATTATATTTTCTTTTATTATTATATATGTATATATTTATATAAGCTTAAAAAAAGTATCAGGATTATATTTAGTTTCGATTTGTTCTAATTCTTATTATATGAATAGATAAATGTTAAATTGATGTAACCTCAAATCAGGCATTGCCTTTAAGGCCATATTTATTTCGTCAGCTACTTTAAAATAGTTATTTTGCTTTGGAGCATCATTTTATATAACAAAGTGTAATGTACAATGTATTGAGGAAATAAAGTTTTTCTTATTCTTATTATTTTATTATGACAAAACTTTTCAATTCAAATTAATTTAATTTAAATTAATAATCATAGCGGGCTTGATTTTTCAAACGTGAGGAAAGAGGAAACAGCTCTTACAAAGACAGAAGAACAATTTTAGTTTTGTAATTATTTGTCAGTTAAACAATTCTCAAATCTAACTTTGTTTTAAGTTAATAAATAAAGGTAATTTTTTAGTTTGTTTTCTACCCTTATGTGTAACAATATTAATAATCATAAACTACTAATTATAATTTTAAGCCATTCCCACCATTACTTAAATGTAAGAGAAAACATTACTTAAATGTAAGAGAAAACATTACTATTTATATATAATCCATAATCCACATTATTTTTGCGTTGTTTAAAACTCTTAAAATTGTAGTTTGAATAACCTGATAAATGAGTGATGATTTAAAAATGTAAATAACACATATACATAAATTGTGTGCTATTTTTAATACTTAATAAGATGAAAAAATATGATTTCAATATTAAAATTACCCAACATGTCAGATTATTATCTTTTTCTTATAGTAAACACAAAGTTTTATTTGGTATTTTTGTAAATATAAGTTCAAGAACATTACTTTTGAATATATTATCAGAAAGGAAATTTTATAAGGAAACCAAATATATATACATATCGGTACTTAAAACTAATATAGCAGTTGCAGTTTTCCAGAACATGAGAAGGTGCACGGCCGACCGCGAAGCAGCTGTAACCGGAGGTTGGTGTAGTGTCAGCTACTCCAGGTCGGTTGCGTTAGATTTGCGCCGGCACCAAAGGGTTAACTGCCATGGTGCACGGCCGACCGCGAAGCAGCTGTAACCGGAGGTTGGTGTAGTGTCAGCTACTCCAGGTCGGTTGCGTTAGATTTGCGCCGGCACCAAAGGGTTAACTGCCATGGTGCACGGCCGACCGCGAAGCAGCTGTAACCGGAGGTTGTTGTAGTGTCAGCTACTCCAGGTCGGTTGCGTTAGATTTGCGCCGGCACCAAAGGGTTAACTGCCATTCAGGCTAAAGTGGTCCAAAATGAAAAACATAGAAAAGTGATTGGTAAGGATGTTTTGTACTTACTTTTTGGTTTTCAATGTTTCAGGTAGAATGTTACCTAGAGGAAGAGGAAGAGGAAGAGGGGAGCTCATGTTGGAGTTGCTTGGAGGTAATGATAATCCAACTTGATATCTATTAGGACCTCTTCTAAATATACCATTAATTGACTGTTTCCATGTGTAGTCAACAAAGTAATCTAGTACACTTATAAAGCACAAAAGGTGTTAAAGCCGGTTAAATACTCTCAACAGTCATAAGAGAATCTGTGAAAACAGTTATTCAGCTTGAACTGGCTTGTTCTATTAGAACTAGTAGAACCGAGTACCGAGTAATTAGAAATAAGAAATATTCATCTTGATTCCAGAAAAAAATACAAATACATTCTTATATATCAAAGGTGTAAAATACTGACCCTCTTTTAAGGTAGGTGTTGGTTAGCTCAGTATAACCAGGGCCACATTTAGCTAAATTGCACCCCTAGGCACACTAACTGTTGCGCTCCCCTTCTCACACGTGCAATGCCGGTCACCCAAAAATTGTACAGTTATCATTAACTAGATAAGACTTTTTCGTACCTATTTTGATAAATGACTTATTGCAACTCTTGAAAAAAGGTATATTAATTCATTGAATTATAACCCAATTCAATAAAATTAATAAATTCCTTTATTTCCATAAACTATACAATTGCAAGCATCGGTTGTCACAGTACACATAAAATCATACATTCCTCCTTCAATATAAAACTAGGCAAGTACATTCAGATTTCAAATATAAAACAAAAGGAAATGTTAAATAACACAATAACAAATTATATCTAAGAATTATATCTAAGACTGTTAAAAATTAATTTATACAGAACATTCCTGGGTTGAATAAAAGACATTCCCATTAAGGTAATTTTTTAGATTTAGTTTAAATTTTTTCAAGTTGTATATATATATTTTTTTAATCCGGTAAATAACTAAAAAAACATTTCTTGCAGTTAAGGGTAATTTATCTTGCATGACCAATCTATGTAAGACCATATTTTGAAAACGATGTCTTGTGTTATATGAGTGTTGGGGGTAATAATTAAAGATATTTGATGCTGTTTGTAATATAGTATGTACCATCGTACAATAAATTAATGCAAGGAAACGTTACAATTTTTAAACCCCTAAAGCCAGGTTTACAAGAATCTTTTTGTTGTATTTTAGCTACAATGTGAACTATCTTTTTTTGAATTTAAAAACTCTTTTTTTGGTTTTTCAAAGATGAGTTCCCCTATAACTGTATACCATATGACATGTAACTGTAACAGTAAGCGTAGTATACTGAAAGTAGTACCGTTTTACTGAAAATAGATCCGGGATTGGGACCTCCAATAAGAACCACAGAAGACCACAAAATTAATAATTTTCTTTGTTGCGCTTGGTTTCCCTTAAACCATTTGCTCTTCTTGCTCTAACATGGTAAAATTAAAATATTCATAAAAAATAAAATTAGGTATGAAATTGGAAGTAAATTTTCCGCTGAGAACGAATTGAACAATCACAAACTTGTAATTTCACTAATTAATTATTTATAAGGAAAATAAAGATAAACCGCAACTTGGACCTGCCCCTCGCCAGGTCTAAAAACAGCACAAATTTAGACCTGGACTATGTCATTTTCACTCAGCCGAGGTCTACATTTTGGCTCCGAAACCGGAGTGTTTAAAATTTTAGACGAGGCTTATGTAATCCTAGACTCCGAAACCCAAGAGTCCAAGTCCGGGTTTATCCCTCCCCAGTTTAGACTCGGTCTAACGTTAGTCCTGGACTAGCGCTAAACTCAAACTCCGAAATTCATTTTCTTAGTCCTAGTCTAAAAACCGGGTTTTAGACTGAGACTAGTGTTAAACCCGATCCCCAAAACCCGCCTTTAATGTAATAAAAACATAAACAATTTGAGAACAACAACCTAAAATAGAAATCCAACGTATTTAAATTGAGAAACCATAATACCTTAGCGCTTAATAAAACAAAAGCCTACATCAAATCAAATCATCTTTATTCATTGCAATACAATAGTACAGAATGGTGTCAATCATAGCGTAATCAATACAAGTTTTTTAACTTTATACTAAGGTTCAAAAAGTACAAAAGTTGTTCAAGAAAAACCGTTGACATTCAGGTTTGACAACTCACAAATATTTAGCATTGTACAAAATCATTATGGAATCTGGGTACATCTACAATGAGCTAATGAGTTTTTGTTTACTGCTATAAATTTAAATTACTTGAAATAAGAAGTTTAAATTATTTTCCCTTAAATTTTCAGATTTTTAGGGGGGAATATATATCCCCCCTCCCGATTATGCCCCTGTTTCCAGAAATTATTTTAATTTTCAATTGGCTCCCTATCTGAAAAGTTACCTTTTGACATCAACTATGAGCACAGATAGTGCCTTACCTCAATCAAAAAGTGTCGCTTTTTTTGGTGTGCCCGACGTACTATTAGATTAATTTTGAACTTCAAACATGTGCTCTAAGGAACAAGACTGTAAGTGTACTTTTAATTATTCTCCACGTTAATATTTACAGTTTAAATTTGATATAAAATGGTTTTTGTTTATAAAATTAATTTGTTTTTAATTAGAGCTCACGTAATAACGACCCAAATTCCACTTTCCAGTCTTTTTTATGAAAAACTGACGGAGCACAAATACTGACTTTGTACAGTTAAACACTTAGCAGAAGATCAATAAAAAAAGCTTGCAGTTATAACGTTACAACACAATCTTATTATCTAAAAGGAATAGGGGTACTAAGTCAGTGTTTCGTAATTGAATCCTAAAAGTAATTAAAATGCGGCAGCACGGCGTATCGTGTCCGATGGTAACACTGGCTACCTTGCTCTGTGGGTTGAGCTGCTTGCTAATGGCCATTTGTATAAGTCCAACTATATTATAACGCAGTACGAAGTTATACAGCGTCATTTTCATTGGTTAGCCAGGGTTTGAAAATGATATCGCGCCATTGAGCCGTGTGGCACACCGGAGAAACATTGTGCCTCGTGGCAGCCACAGTCGACATGTTATTTTTTTATTTTATTTGTGCCCCTTATAATTTTGCACTTTAGGCATGTGCTATTTGGCCTAGTGGGAAATGTGGTACTGATTATAACTAGTTTTAACCCTTTGGCTGTAAGTGGCTACCATTGGCAATTAATCTTATCCTTTTGTGAATCTTATCTCAGAGTTATTAACAGTATGATACAAAAACTGGTTCTTATGAACATGCCTAATCATATTTTACTCGTATCTGCACAAGCATTACAAAAATAATGTTGCTGATTATCAGTTTTATAACTATTTGTATGTTGTTTTATAGGTGGAAGTGGACCTAAGATGGAAGGAACACGATCATGTGCTAGTGCCTGTGTGAATCCAAGGTAATTGTACCTATTACTTAAGGTAGGTACCAATGAGTATTTAAGCGATGGCTAAATACAATAAAATTGTTGGCCTTGATACTATCTTAGGTGGACCTCTTCGTAGAAAGCTTCATTATCGCCCAAATTACAAAAGGCAGCTAGCTTATTACGTGTTCCAAAGTATTTATATAATACAGAGCCTCTCAGAAATCATGATCGCACGTATCCGGACTTCGGGTTATCCGGATCGATGATCTTGAATTTTTGTTGTCCATAAAAAAGAAAAACGGGACTTGACAGTTTAGCGCCTTCAGTTTTCTCGTAATTATCCCACATTACGACAAATATCAAGTAGTTTGCATCGTCAGGCAAGCCTCATTAGCCCAACCATGCTGTTATCGTTGCTTGTTTATTGTTACGTATCAGGTGCGCTGCTCCGTTCAGGTCTTCTCCTGTTGATGACTCATCACTGACGATGTAAATCAGTAGACCAGTGACAGTTTTTATTGCAGTATACTTTAATTATGATTTACAGTGTTATATTAAAACTTTACAAATATTCATAAAAATTATATGAAGAACAAAATGTTTGTATTATATGAGAAACTTTTTAAAAATATATCACTGCTTTACATTACATATTTTGAGAGCATGGTTCATTATGGAATTATTTATTATGGTGGGACTTTCCCCATGGTTTTAAAACCTATTATAACGATCCAAAGATTTATAATTAGAACAATCCATTTTGTAAAAAAAAAGTGTCATATTTGTTTACAGAAAATAATTACCTCACAATAAATCAGTTATATTTAGTGGATAGCTCATTGTATGTGTAGCCTGTATGTTTTTTAGTAATTATAGCTTGAAGCAATTTAGAGTTAACACTCGTGCATCACAGTTTGTAATAATTGAAATAAAACAATGTATACAGAACAATGTGATTGACATCCAATCGTAGTAAAAAATGTGAATTCTGTTTTGTCAATGAATATTTTGGTTATATTTTCCTGCATTGCTTGTTGTTGTTCTTAATAGTCTATATCATTGTATTTATTTATACATTTTTTATTGTTATTTTTGCTGATTTATTCCACATACATTTATATTTTATGTCATGCTATGGTTTTGTTGTGCCAGCTTGTTAGATCTATATTTGTGTTGATAAATTTGTAGATATATTACTTACAAAACTACCAGTTACACAATTAAATGTCTTTGCATATCAGAGTTTATAATGTGAGTGAAGTGCAGGGAATTATTAAATGAGTAGCTTTCCACAAAAAAAAACCAGGAAAATGTCATTGAATAATTCATAGTAATGAACTTGGACTGCCTGATAACTATATTCAATGTAAAATCTGCATACAAATTTCCGCACGAGCTTTGGAATGTGAAAGTCAAATGTAATTGTTTCAAAATAAATAGTTTGTCTAAATAGTTTTCTATACATACATTTAAATTTTTTATGTTTAAACTGCAGTTTATCACGTTTTTATGTAATAAATGTGTTCCTCTGATAATCCAACCTTTGTTGTGTTCCGACCATGCTCTCGGTCCAATTGGTGACAGATTAAACGAGGTTCTACTGTATTACACGGAGTGTTTATAACATTCTTCTGGAAGCTCACTCTTGTTTTAGCGTTTACGCATATTGTCATAATTGTTCACTATAAAGGCAGAATTGATGATTCATGCCCTCCTTCGGGAAATCCAGATTTTTCGAAATCCGGACCGGCCGTCCGCCACAATAGTTTAGATTTCTGAGAGTTTACTGTTCTATAAACGTATGTAATTATCTTGATTATGGAATGGGGGCAGGACCACAATTATGTGTTTTTTTCTTCGTCTAATCATGACACAAACAAATTGAACCAGTGTTTGGTAATGACAGTGCTATGATTGGCTAAGAATTGTAGGACAGTGAGGGACTTAACCTGTTGAGTGCACTAAAATGGAGTTATTTGGTAAACAGATTATGCAGACGGAGGGTGATATCTATGAGTTTTTCATTGAACCACGGCATGATCTAGAACTAAAGGGAGGAAAAATTGTACAGTTGTCATAACAACGATAACACTATTCCTTAATCACTCAGAACTGTATGATAGCTCAGTTTCTCACTCTATACTTGAACTCAAGAATGAGTTCAGGCCCACAAGCCACCCTTTTATAGGTCCCATTGACACTTCAAATGCATTTTGCCGATTATCTTTGATGAGATTGAGTGAAGAGGCTTAAGTTTGAGGAACTTGTTTTAAAACTGTAAATTAGTATTTGATAATTGACAATATTAACATTTGGTCTATGGAGTTGCAAATTAAAATCATATCAGCTATTCAAAATCAGCCAGTAATCTGTCAAAATATGCCCACGATTGGTAAAGTATTTGCAGTGTTGACAACTTGCACTCATATCTTATTCAATTAAATTCTTAACAAACCAACCAAAGGGGAAAAAACCTGTGTATCAAAGTTAGGAGTCTAATGTTTTTTAGAGAAGCAAAGTCAGAATAGTCATAAAGATTGAAAAACTTGTACTAAAAGTGTTAAGAGAGTTAAAAAATTAATTTTATTCAGGGAGAAAAAATGACATTGGAATGAAATTCAGCTTTGGAAAATCTTATATTAAATGTGTGACTTTGAGTTACAAAATAAATAAAAACATTAGGCTTACTGGATATTGTTTCAAAACAAAGGAATAATTATAATTTCCCACCAGAAAAAGAAACATATGAGTGAATTTGCTTGTCATGTAGAGGAGCAGTAGTTACAAATTACTCTAGGTGAACTGAACAAATTTACCTTCTTCGAGTCCTGATGCTTATTACTGATTGTGTAAATTTATCGGTCAACCAGCAACAACCACACATTGTGGCTATCTACGCAAAAAGTGACAATGTTAAATGACAGGTACAATTATTTATATTTTTGGCAAACATTGAAATATAAAATTGTGTGCCAGTAACTTAGAGCTTAATTTTAATAAATTGATTCAGTACCCTTTGATGGAAAGAGGGAGCCAGCAAATATGAATTGCACAATTAATGGAGAACCTGTAGGACTATATATCAAAACAAAATTGAAGGGTTATCAGGGTTGCCACCGACCGGGAAAACCTGGATAACCGGGAATTATGCGTGAACTTCGATAACCGGGAAAAAATGTGTGGATTATGCAGGAATTTTCGGCCGAACCGGGAATTTCAGTTCGCGATCATCGGCGACTACGCGACAAGTTGTGATACCGTCTTCATTGTCGGCGACATAATCTATGTGTTCTCGATTGTTTGCGATGTTAGCGATGTGTTCTAAATTGCCGGTGGTGTTAGCTATGTGTTCCCGATTGTCTGCGACGACCTTAGTGATGCGTTCTCGATTGGTAACATTAGCAATGACTTCTCGATTGCCGGTGACGTTATCTATCCGTTCTCGATTGCCGACAATGTTAGCGATTCCTTCTTGATTGCCGGTGATGATAGTGATGCGTTCTCAATTGTCGGTCAGGTTTATTGCTATGCGCTCTCGATTGCCGGTGACGTTAACAATTCCCTCTCGATTGCCGTTGACGTTAGCGATGTATTCTCCATTTCTAGCAACGTTAGCGATGCTTTATCGATAAACAGCAGCATCAAAGAAGTAGTAGCGATCAGTGGCGTCTCTAGCAATGTTGAAGTGCCAGCGACTACGCGACGCAGTCTTGATCGCCGGCGGCACTAGCAATGGGAGAGTAAGAGTTATTGTTGTGGAAATTTTATGAAATGCAGACACGATTGTTGATAATTTTTTTTTATTAAGGTACTAGCCAACACTATGCAGTTTTTGATGCTAATATTACTTTGTATATTTTTATAACCAGTGGGTGATAGAAGTGGTTCATTTGTAACTTTTGTGTGGTCTGGTTATAATTATTAATTGTTGATATGGAACTCAGTATCTAATACTATAGTTTTTGGGTATCGGTGGATAAAATGTTAAAGCATAATTATCAGGAAATCGTACAGTGGTTATGGCGGTCGCTTCATAATCTGAGATTTGTTGTCAGATTGAATCCTAGCAGATATACTGAAAATGTTTGGAATATTTAAAACTATACCCTGCAATACTGCAAATATAGCTGTGCAATTCTATAATGCTTTCTAAGACAATTTTAATTTAGATAGTAATAAGACCAAGATTTTCGCCCATTCCCTATCAAGAATATTGAAAAATACCATTGTTATAGATAGACAACAAACAAAATAAAACCGATTTATATATACTCTTTTAGCGAATTTCCCCTATAGGGAAGAATTAGCGAATTTCCTCTATAGGGAATTAGCGAATTTCCCCTATAGGGAAGAAGCTATTACCGTAGGTCTCATGGTAAGACTTAAGCCTCAGACCATGATAACTTTTTGTTTTGAGGTCCCTAGATGCCAAAAACACTATTCGTTCAAATTTATATATATGTATATATATATATATATATATATATATATATATATACAGGGTGTCCAAAAAGTCCCGGGTCGGTTAAATATTTTTCAAAATATTTAAAATAGAGCTTCAAAACTTTGCACAAAGTTACTGGACATAAAAATATATTTTAACACATATTCAGTGATCCGCTACTTCCTCAGGGGGACGGCCCGCTAGGAGTCAGAAGAAAATCTTAAATGTAAGCATAGGTTGATATGCATATCAAATAAAAGGTCTTTATTAGTAGAGTACAGAGCCGCAAACCCGACCTCAAACGGAGAAACGAGTCAAAAATGACAGCCGTTCAAAGATGGCTTGAGTTTGCAACTTAGGTAAATGTAATCAAGTTCATGGAACACACATCAGTCACAAATAACCATTAACTCTTTTAGGTTTATCATGGCTTATTCATTTTCCTTGTTTGTTTTATTTTCGATCCCTCTCAGAAATAACGAAACTTATAATTCTACAATAGTATTAATTGTAAACAGTTTTGGGTTAGTAATGTTAAAATCAAAAAGCTCGTCAGTTTATTTTCTACATTAACCTAAGTTGCAAACTCAAGCCATCTTTGAACGGCTGTCATTTTTGACTCGTTTCTCCGTTTGAGGTCGGGTTTGCGGCTCTGTACTCTACTAATAAAGACCTTTTATTTGATATGCATATCAACCTATGCTTACATTTAAGATTTTCTTCTGACTCCTAGCGGGCCGTCCCCCTGAGGAAGTAGCGGATCACTGAATATGTGTTAAAATAGATTTTTATATCCAGTAACTTTGTGCAAAGTTTTGTAGCTCTATTTTAAATATTTCTACAAATATTTAACCGACCCGGGACTTTTTGGACACCCGGTATATATATATATGTGTCCGTTACTGCGATAACTTTTGAAAGAAGCGCCCGATTTTCATGAAATTTGGCACAAATGTGGAGAGTAACATTTATGACTAAGTTCGAAAACCAGAAAAATCGGACGATGGGAAGGGGGTTTTATGGGGTTTTTAAATTTTCCAAAAATCAGTTTTTTGCATTTTTCACCCTAAAATTTTTAAAAAACTTAATTTTGGTTTTGACCATGTTATAGAGCTTAAAAAAAGAAATAATATGGTATTTTGAATTATTAACCTAGGTTAAGTGGTTGCGGAGAAAATCCAAAAAACGTACTCATAAAATCTCCCATGTTAATCTTATGGGAAAACAGTTTTTGGCTTTTCCTCTGTTTATTTTAATGTAAACTTCACATTTGCTCTTACTAATCTGTTCAGTTCCACAAAACAATCATTTTGGTGTATAAATTTTCATTCTACGCCCAACCGTTGCTGAGATATTCAAAGTGCTAAACACAGTATGTTGTCCAATGTTATCCTTATGGAGAATAAATAAAATTCTATATCTCGATTATTTATGAATGTATGTTGATGAAACTTGTTATGTGGCTTCATGTAGTACTGGTATATTGATATTTGCACAACAAATTGAGTTTTTGTTGATTATTCCCTTAGCAGCAAACCTGCGTACTCAGCCCCCATGTTATTCTTATGAAGAATAAGTCAGATGTATTGAGTCCCTTAATTATGAACATAAATTAATAAAACTTGGTATGTAGCTTCACTTGGTTAAATTATATTTATAATTGCATAAAAACCCATTTTTTCCTTGTTGCAGCAAACCTGCTTACTCAGCCCCCATGTTATTCTTATGGAGAATCACTAAAATGTTACATAGCGCTTATTTATGATTGAATATTGATGAAACATGGTATGTGGCTTCGCCTAGTTACATTCTATTTATATTTGCATAAAAACCAATTGTTTGTGTTCCTTATTTCAGCAAACCTACGTACTCATTACCAATGTTATTCTTATGGAGAATGATTAAAATCGCTTGTATGTGAATATATTTTTATGAAACTTAGTATGCGGCTTTATGTGGTATTAAGACATATATTATGCATTGGAAATTCGCTGAGTATGCAGGTTTGCTGCGACGGGGGTATTTTCTTATACTTTTAAAAGATTGTCAAAGTTAAATGGAATTTTATATAATTGGATGTATCTGTTGATTTAACCCCCCCCCTCCCCCTCGTCACATAAAATAATAAATACTAAGAGAAAAATGATTTTCATCAATATAAATAATTGGCCCAGCATACATACACATTTTTGGAGGATAGCTTGACAAAATTATGTGGCATAACTTAAATAACAAATGGAAAACACTATTTAACACGTTTTTTGTGAAATAACACTTTCATTTAGATTGTAAGTCATTATAAGTGTTGCTTGAACTAAACAAGGCTATGTGAGTTTACCTGAAATTTTAAACTGTTTACTGGAAAACCTGGGATTATGCATGAATTATGAAATGCAACTTTGGTGGCAACCCTGGTTATGTTTTACTTGTATTTGAAATTTGATATGCATATATACTAAAGATTAAACCTAGATTAAAGACAATATTTGACACTAATTCATGGATAAAGAGATTTTGATTTGATGTAAATGGTTTGATTTGATGCCTGTGGACAACCTAGTGTTATATGAACTTTTTAAAATGTTCATATAACAGTTCAGGGGCTAAAATGGGGACAAATTATAATTGGTTTTCTGTTTCAATAAAAATTGTGTGCTTAGTAATCATTTCAGTGCACCCTGCAGGCCCATTGTACATTTATCTTTAGATTTTTAGTCAGAAGTGATTCCATAAACAGTGCCTCCAGGCTTGACTCCTCCTTTCCCCAATCTTGAACAATTTTACCTAAGACTCATGGGTTAATATTTTGTGTTTCAGTCTTCCAGCACCAGGCAGAGGGCGTGGAAAGATTTTTCAGATTCTCAATGCAAGTAATCTTAGCGAAACGGAACAAGGTGAGATCATTGACTGGGATTGTCAGACTTGGTGTTTTTGTTGCTTTGGTATACTTTCAATGTTAGGTAGTTTTTTCTAGAGATGTGCTCGAAGGTTTATCATTGAATAAACTCTTTCATGATCCTGGCAGAGTTAATCATTTTAGTAGAGGTGTGCGAATAGTAATTTTTTTATCAAATCGAGTATTGCCAATTACTCTTGAGAAGGACGCAACGAGTTCGCTATCTGACTTCAATAAACACATCAAACACAATTTTATAAATTCAAGAAGAACAAACTTTTTAAAGGAATATTGAAATGTTTGTCTTTAATTGTCCCAATATATTAAGAATAAAATAGATGGTATAGAATTATTGCTGTCAGAGGAAGATCCGCATGTATTTGTTCTAACAGAACATATCTTAAACAGAATGAAACTAATTGTGTTAGTTTTGCCAACTATAGTTTAGTTAACAGTTAAAACAGAGTTTTTCATAAATCAGGAGGGGTTTTGATATTCTAAGAATAAATTGCAATTCCATGCTATTGATTTAGCATATTTCTGTAAAGAAATTAATCTTGAAATTACTGGAGTAAAATTAAATTTTAAGACTGGTTTTCCAATTAATTTGTTTGGCGTATAACGCTCTCCCAATGGATGTAGTCTTTTTTTTGTACATAAGTGGAATGATTTTTTAGAAATATTTGCATTGCATAAGAAAACTAAAAGTATCCTTGTAGGTGACAAAAATATTGACTGGTTTTCTACTAAACCATTGTTGTATGAGGTCCAGGATTTGATTGTATAGGCAGCTTGTAACCACCCCGACCAGAGTGGTCCCCTCTGCTGGACGTATACCACTATTAGACTAAGCAATGACTAACATCACAGATGAACAAATATTACAGATAGGTATCGTTATGGAGCATTTCATGGCTGTTATAGTTGACTCCCCCTTAGTTAGTTTGGCGGTATAAACACGGAGTTGCTGATTGTCATGATGCTCAGCGCACTGCGCCTCTGTGCCAAAACCTCCGAACTATCCCTCTGGGACAATTGACAGTGTCGTGATCCGAGTATTGTATCTCAAAATATCTCAAACGAGGGGTGGCGATGGGGTCATACACCCATCACACACCCGTCACCAGTCAATATAGGCCTATGCAGTATCCCACATAAATCAAAATCTTGTGTTATCAACCCGGTCAAAATTTCTGTAAAAAATACTAGTAATTTCTGGAAAGATTTAATTTAAGTACACTCAAACAATAACGTTTACTGGACGATTATCCACTTTTTTCAAAGAGAGGGTTGGATCTACGAAAAACAAACGATAATGAGTTTGGCAATTAATTTTAAACAATTTAAAACATGTATTAATATGAAATTTGCTATGAAGTTACTTGTTTGGTCAAAAATATCAGAAAAGGAAAATCCGCCTCAACTTCCAGATATCGTGTGGAACATCTGGCTTCCCTTCCTCGTATGCAATATGTTTATAAATAAAGCAATGGTTTAATTTAAAAGGTTTAATGATAATATTTTTGAAGATTGAACATACGTCTTATATGCACATTAGGTTTTTCATGTCTAGTCAATTAATTTACAAGAGTGCATTGTTGTTGTACACAAGTTTTATAATAATATTTTACGTGATTGTTAGTATATATGTTTTCGGTATTGAACGCAGATTAAACTGTATAAGTTTTACTAACCATTGGTGTTTAACAAGACTAATAGAGACGTATTATGATCTCACGCTCGCCAATCCGATTGAATCCATCCTTGTTACTACGGCGACGGCGCGTTGCAGTGGAGTTGAAGCAGATAGTTCAGTGGCTTTGGCACCTTGCTTAAAACGCCCAAACTAACTGAGGCAGAGTCAACTAGAACGGCCATGAAATGCTCCATAACGATACTAATCTGTAATGTTTCTTCACCTGTGCTAACATTGATGACAGAAAACTAACATTTGATGTAATTGGCACAGGTCTGTCCGATCATTTCGCACAGAACATCTCAATACATGCTTTTGAGGAACCTTGTACTATCCCCCACAAGGTCAGAAAACTTGCACCAGAGAATCTATCCCTGCTGAATAAAATGATAAGCAAAGAAAATTGGGACTTAAATACAGATAAATCAAATGCAGGTGAACAATTTAATACCTTTGTGAGTACATTTAAATACTAATTTGACCTTGCCTGTCTGGAGGTAACTGTAAATGTAAACCTCAAAAAACGAGACAAGGTTTGGATAACTAAAGGCATAATTATTTCAAGCAAAACATTAGATAAACTCCATAAATATCTTAAAGTAGAAAATAATTTCCACCGGAGAGAGTTCTATAAGAAATACAGAAAAATATATTTTAAAGTAATAAAAATGGCAAAAGCTAACTATTTTACAAATTTTCTATCAAAGTCATCAAACAAATCTAAATAAGCATGGGGCATAATAAATGGAAAGTAAACATGTCAAAATAAAAATATAGAACTACAAGTAGGCAGAAAAAAGGTAAATGATAAAAAAATTAAATGTAATGTTCTGAATGCACACTTTGCAACTGTAGGTACTAGTCTAAACTCAAATGATATTAGTAATATAGCCACCACTTTTTACGATGATAATATTGAAAATAAATTACCTCTCAGACTCCAACCTGTTACTCCAAAAGATATTTTGAATGCTATAAATAGGTTAAAGAATAAAACGTTATATAGTATGGATGGAATAACCAGCAGAGTGTTAAAATAATGTTCAAGTATCATAAGCAGGCCACTATTTAAAGCCATAACAACATTGTTTATAACGCATTTGCTGCGGGTCCCCCGGATTGGAACATTGCTCAACATTGAAATATTTGAGATTTTCATGTTTAAACATGTCAAACGCATCAAATCTGTTAACTGGCAAGTTTTCAAGTGCTCTGAAGAAATTTGTGTCACTCCAATTTTCAAAGGAAGGAATAGAATAACCCCTGATTTGTATTGCCAAATTTCCAATAACTTTTTGTCTTGAGGTTCCTAGATGCCAGACACACTGTTCGTTAAAATTTGTATGTTAGTACTTGTACGTATACAGGTTCTCATGTAAGAAGCCTCTAACAGATTACAAACAAGCTACTCTACCTTGAAAGATCAAAGTTATTTCTCACTAAATCGACCCTAAGGATAGTGTAAATATATTTTTAACTTTTTTAAGTATCAGAATTTTCAAAAGTAAACATGTGTCATGTTGTACGTAATTTTAAAATCATTGTATGCACACTATAGTATTATTGTATGAGTTTAGGCCCTGGATCACTTAAGTGAATACAAAAATTATGAGGATTTAGATTCCTTGAAACCGGTTGCCTGTAAAAGAACAAAAAGGATCATTGACAGAAAACAAGGTTATATAAGTAATTTTTCAACGCTATAGTAGACGGACATTTTGGCAAAAACAGAACTCACTCGTCATCCTGAGGCGATCGAGCCCTTGGAATAAATCCTTAGGCAAGACTCCCTCGCAAGTTAAGCCAGCGTGCTGTGCCCCGACAGGTCCTGGATTGTCTATCAAATGCTCCCTGCCCGAATTACAATTTAGGATGCCAGCTTTGATGATTATTGATTTATATTATTATAATAGATTATTATTAGATTGAAAATTGCTTATCAATGTTATTAATTACTGTGATTTCTATTTGGCTCCCGCCCTAGCGTTCACATGGTATTGCGCAATCTCACTCTTTATATTCTTACTCCAATTAATTAATTAAATACAGTTATAAATTTTGACTACAATTATTCAGTTGCAAAAGAAAATAATTTGCCCATCCCCGATTCCCCCTAAGAACTAAACTAACCACTCACTTCATATTGTCTGATGCTCGGCGCCTGAAAAATATACCTGCCACCAGCTGAACTCCTTCCTCCGTGTAGATTTGCAACCGTCTGTCAGCAGTCATGTCAAACTGTGCATGGGCAGGGAGAACAATGGTACTGTTTCTTACCACTTCTGGTGGCTTTTACAAAACCTTACGGGGCCACAATCCTGAGACATCCTGTATTTAGGCTGTCCACCATCCTTTAAAATTCAGAATTATGCTTGCATTTTGATAAGTGACCATGGTACCAGAAACTCCATTTACAATTAAAAATTGTAAATAAAGGCCTTTTTATTTTTATTTTGTTTATTTAAAAACAAACCTTACTAAGAATATTGTAATACTCTTGGCTTTATGCAGTTGTTAAATACATATATAATTACAAATGGATACGAATAATTGTTTGGAAAATGAGCTACAACATCTTACTCTTAAGTTAGCCTCTGTTTTGAACCAAAATAGTGACTTGACTAAGCAACTGCTGGAGCTTAAACAATTTCAATCGATCAATTTAGATCAACCAAAAGAAGTTCCATCCCCCACGAAGATAGTTGTGGATCACAGTGACGATTTACAAAAAAAAAAAATAATGATGCGGAATGTTCTATCCAATTCTAAATTGAGAAGTTATTTGATATGGATAATGAAATACAGTTACAAAATACTATCATAGATGAGCAGAGAACCTCGCTTGAGGTCATGGAAAGTGCATGGAAATGTGACAAAGGAGAAACCGAACGTCTGAAATCACTATTGTACCAGAATGATGTTGAATTACATGAACTACGAAATTTTTATAACCCTGGAATTATGGCGAAGGCAAAGGAGGCCCCATCTAGTTTTGATGTTGTGGATAATCCATTTAGCCCTCTCGGAAATCTTGATACTGAAAAAAACAAAGTCGAAGCTAGTAATGTAGTCATGCCCATAAGTCAAGTCAAGAAGAGATCCCCGGTACAAGAGACCCTCTCAGTACAACAAGAGATCTCACAGAAGTCCTCTACAAGAAGTAATCAAAAGCCTAATTCCGTGATTTTGATGAAAAAAAACCTACCCAAACTATTTATAGAGTCAGACAGTCAGGGAAAGCAACTTGCCTTTTCCTTAGAAAGGCTTTTGGGATCTGATTTTGAGATCTCCGGTCATGTGCAAAATGGGGCCCCCATGGAAGTTATTACCGAGTCATCAGCCAATAATGAGGATTACAAGACCTATACGAAAACAGACTTTTTGGTGTGGATAGGGGGAACTAACAATATTGCCAATATAAATACTAAAGATACTAGGAGATTGCCACAAGACTTTATAGAGCTCCTGGAGAAAGAAGCAAAACTCTACACGCATACAAATTTAATTTTAGCAACAATCCCACAGCGGTATGACCTAAACAAATTCTCAAGAGAAAATCAAATGATTGATGAAATTAACCACTCAATACGTGCACTGGGTAGTAATAATCCTCATGTTCACATTCTGGACTTACATCTCTATTTGTTGCGACAGCACCATACTAAACATGGGTTGCATATTGGAAATTAGGGTAGGACTTTGGTAGCTTCCCTTGTAAAAATGATAGTTTCATCTGCAAATGGAAGTCTTCATCTGGATAACCTTCAGTCTTCGACAGGATGTTATAATTCTGGTGCATCCAGTTCACAGCGGCCTCGATCTGAGCTCATCCTACACAAACCGCCTGTTGGAAGGAGGCACAGAACCACTGATACTGTGAATGTAAGTCGATCTCTACCTCCAGTATTGCCATGTAATACAAACGATTTTAACAACGGAAATCTGTCAGCTACAGTACCTCAAGGGTCACATTTGGGATCACCTAGCTTCAACAGCGGACCCGTAGTCTCTCCCGGCCACCACCTCTACAGTGAAGTGACTAAAAGGACTTCTCCAGATGTTTCTTCCCAACAACCATTGTTGAGCACCCTTCCTCAGGCTATAGTCTCCCAGGGAGCATCATGGCTACCACCCTACTTATCACCCACTTCTGATCTGCAGTTGCCGGTCCTGTCTGGTGGATATCTTCAACCAGTGGCTGATTCCTGGCCTCTGATGCAGCAATCATCAGGCCCGCCACCATCTGTCAACCCTTCATCCTGGGTGCATCCTCCCCCAATTGGTGTCAGTGAGTGCAGCTCTTTTAATAAGTTCAGTTTTTTAGGGAAGTGCCAAATACCGCCAATGTTTCAAGTTCAAAGTCCTCTTGTAATGTAGTTCGTAGTCATTCTGATAACTGGGTAAAATTGATGGTCGTAAATTGTCAGTCTTTGAGGAATAAGTTAGATGAGCTCTCAGTGGTCTTAGAGGATTTCAACTGCAACATTGTTTTTTTAAATGAACATTGGTTACTCAGTGATGAGTTGCCATTTTATGTTCCAGCAAATTTCAAACTTGCTTCAGCCTTTTGTAGGCAGTCTGACCCTCATGGAGGAGCTTGTATTTTACTTAGCAACAATTTTAAATTTGAAGTTATCCATATATCAAACTTTGTACAAGTTGAGATTCTCGAGGCTGTTTGTTTGTATTTGACAGATTTTAATGCTATTTTGGTCTCTATGTACACAACTCCTAACTCAGACACCAAGCAATTTTTTAAGGCTCTTGATGATCTACTTCAAGTTATAACAAAGGAAAAAAAAAATAGTTTCCTAATTCTTGGAGGAGATTTTAATACCAACATTTTAAAAGCAGATAATGTAACGGATCAGTTTTTGAATATTTTAAAGTCTTTTAATTTATATTGTGTTAATAAAGAACCGACTAGGGGAAAAAGTTGTCTAGATAATGTTATTACAAACTGGAATGTTGATGATTACAAACAGATGTTGTGGAGGGAAAAAATCTCTGACCATTTAATTGTTTGTTTTGAATTCTGCACAAGGTTATCTGTTCAGGTCAGGAAAAAAGAAGTTTCTTTTAGGAAGCTTAACTTGGAGAACTTAACTTTGCTCTGTTCCAATTTGAGTAATGTCAACTGGGGTCCCCTTTACAGCATTAATGATGTCAGTAGAGGCAATATGGGGAGTCTGGGACAGCTGAAAAATAATTGTTTTTTAATCAGAAGTGACGTTTGAGTGACGTGGTGATGACGTATGTGTGACGAGAGGGTGTGATGACGTCACGGCGATGATGTATTGGTGTGACGATACACATACGTCATTGGATGTGAGGTAATGTGAAAGCGGGTGGATTTATATTAAGAAACGGTTTAGTTACGTCGGTTTGCGACTTGAAATGGCCAACCGTCCATTTAAGTCGGTTTGGTCGGTTTGCGACTTGAAATGGCCAACCATCCATTTACGTCGGTTTGTGTTATCTTATCTTATCTTATCTTATCTTAGATCTAGATCTTAGATAAGATACAAAATTTTTCTGGGGGCTCCGCCCCCAGACCCCCCCCTTGCTTCGCTCCCCATCCCACGCCATAGAGTCCCCCTCCACTATTAACCCCCGCCACATTTACAGCTTAGCACAGAATCGCGCGTTACGATCCATTCACACTCCTGATCTTAGCCGCAACGCAACCATGGCTCGCAACTTACAACCGATCAAACGCCCTGCTGACTCTTCTGACGAGGACTATTCGGACCAAGAGGATCACAGACGTCGCAGGAAACAGTTCAAGTTCTGCCAAACTAGACCGACGGCTGCAACTACTCCTGTGGGGAGAGCGACGATTCAAATAACGCGAGACATCTTCACTTACCGACAGATCAACCAACTCATGGGCATCTTGGACCGCTACCGACACCTTGCCGATCAGATCATCATCGATGTTAGTAGCGGTAATGACTTCCACCTCATCATCCAACATCAACACTTGGACACAGTCGACGCTAGCCTACGCCGACAACTACAACTAAGACAATTTCTTCGGGTCGTCGCTTCCATCCCCCCACACTAAATCCAGGACTCCACTCCTTCTACAAACGGCCTTTATCAAGGCCACCACTTATATCATTCGTTGTGAATCAGCCTAGCAATAATACAACATACTAAACCTACATTAAGTACATTTCAATCCAGATTCTCAGGACTTAGTCATTTAACATCAATCATTTTGGTGGCCTTTAAAAAGGCCATTTTTACAAGTCTCAATTATTTTTACTTTCACAGTCTTAGACGATTCCTTTACAAGTCTCAGCCTCACATCTTGTTACTTCTTTTACAGGGGGAGTATTCAACATTTTCTGGACTTTGTCATTTATCCAACTTCAGTTTAGTGGCCTTTATAAAGGCCGTTTTAATAAGTCTCAATTTTCCAACTTTCGCGGTAACAAAGAATAGTTATTCAGTTGTAGCTATGAATGTTTTAGGGGACTTTAAATAATTATAATTTATATTCTCCAAACATGTTCAAACGTGTTCAAGGTCATTTCAATACTTAAAAAAAAAGGATCTTGACTGTGGCGGATTGCCCTGCCGACCAGTCAAGAAGGGTCAGTTCATTCGTGGCGGTTTGCCCATGCCGACCGATTGAACTGCTTAGGGTATGGGTGGACCGCAGAACTCCACACTGCGCGAACCACCCGGGTTTGTTTTTGGGGTTGTGATGGGAATAGGGTAAGGGACAGAGTTTAACTTGTACAAATCAACAAATTGTGTTAGTGTTAGTGGGAAACCAGCGAAGCCATGCAAGACAGAAAAGGATTGTACAGAGAAGAATAAGAGATCGGCGCTGAGTTTAACGATCCAGATCCATTGCCCACCGCACTGTTCACCCAACGCCCGGAGCAGTGCTGACCACACAGGGGGACTTCTCTCAGGCCTTGTGCGACGCAGAAGGTGTTGACTCCGCCTCGGGACCCGGCGGAGATCAGCGTAGAGATGCCGGCCGATAGCAAGTGAGACCTACATATGTGGTGCTCGCTATATCACAGAAGTTCCAAGCCCGGGGTACCACTGCAGGGATTGCGGTACTAGGAGACCTCCGTGGATGTTCAGCTTCTCTCCGATGATCTCCGCTGTGTCCCGCTTCTGTGGAGCTGCTCTGGACTGGTCCCGTGTCTGCATGCCGAATGATTCGAGTGGAACGAGCGTCCCGGTTTTATGAACTTTTCCGCTGAGTCAGCAGAAAATAACCTCACCTCATTGGTTGAACTGTTTGACCAATGAGAAGCCGGCTTGTGCTAGTGAGTATACCGCTGTTCTTAAGTGAATCACTTTTGCTCACCCTTTCGTTACGGACGCAACTGCATCATGTTCAGGAAGCAGACCCGGCCTAAGATGGTTGGCATGCCTCGTCGGGAACCATCGTTCCAGCTTTCCAGCTCGAGGCCCCACAGTGTCACACCTCGGTCATCACTCCGGCAGCCTCGTCAACGTCCAGCTCCAATCCCAGCCCCAAAGAGCGAGTCCGTGACAGGGCAGCCTCGTCAACGCCCGGCTCCGACACCAGCGTCAAAGAGTAGACCCGTCGATGTAATGCCTCGACGGGTAAACATATCGACTTGTGCCCGGGAACCGTTCTCTTTACTTAGAGAAATTCTCTCGGACAAGACGAGGGATCTGGAACCTGAGAAGAACTATACGGCCCAGATCCCTGTTATCGATGAGCCGAGGGAGATTCGTCGGCCGAGCTTCGAACCGGCATTCCCTGGGTTCAAGCTCCACCGCCTGTGGAAACTGCAGCCGGGGCTTTATTGTCTGCTCGGATGGGACAAGCCTTCGCGGGAGCTTTTGTTGCGCCACCACAACTTTGTCTTTAGAAGTTACCTGCCGAATGGAGTGATTGAGCCACCGTACGAGACATTAAAGACCTACTTGGAGGTCGGGAAGCCGGAAGATGGGCAACGACGTCGGCGTGTCACCGTCCAATGGGTGTCCATGTAAAAAATGACACTGATAAAAACGGCCTTTTTTAAGGCCACCAAAAATTTCAATCGTTTGACACTCAGTAGCGTAAAACATATATTTTGTTTTACCCCCAGTCTTACTCCTGCTGTAGCGAAGTTTTATTATAAGTCCCATGAGGTTTCAATAAAGTTTGTTGGTATTTTGTACGGTATGGTACTTAGTTACCGACTTCAACAAATATGGTTTGACCGAGAATTTTAATCGTTCCTCTGTCAACATAGTTTGTTCAAAGGGGTAAGCGCTTGGACTGGGATATTAAATAATTAAAATGGCCTTTCTCAAGGCCACTAAATAAAACGCTGAGTCAGTGTTATTAGTGCGCACCAACAGGAGACCTGCAGCGGATCCTATACGGTACGTAGCGTCGCACCTTAGAGACCAATGATTAGTGGAGCTCAGGACATCCTGCTTGCGCTGAGGAGAGAAGATGGAAACTACGGTGGAAGAAATCTTCGCTGAGATGATTGAGCGACGGGCTCCACTAGCACCGATATCCTCACTCCGGCCGCCTCGTCAACGTCCAGGAGCCTCGAAGAGGCGTGTTCGCTTCGCGTTGGACTGTCCAGCTCCGAGACCAGTGCCAAGGAGCAATCCTGTCACTGTAATGGATTGTGTTGCGGCTACTCCACGGCGAAAGCTTCAGAGGCTGGAGCGGCGCTTCTACACTCCACTTGGGCAACTACGCCATGGCGAGCAGAATCGACAGTTGTGGCGGATGAAACCCGGCCTGTACGAATTGCTATTTTTCGTACGGCAGGATGGTGAGGCTACTCTGCGGGAGGTTGGTTCCTTGGAGCTGACGAGAGTTCGCCTGCCAAGGAGAATGGAGTGGCCGTGGAAGTCGACGCATCTGAAGATTCATGGGCCGGGGGAGGACCTTTCGTATCCCAGAGGGAAGGCCGAATGGGTCCGTCGCTAGATCATCTCAAAAAACGGCCTTTTTAAAGGCCACCACATTTTTCAATCGTTTTTGAACTCATGCATTTGCAAAGTTTTATTATAAGTCCCATGACATACTGGGTATTGGTAATCTGTACGGTACGTAGTTTCCGACTCTAAATAATATATTTTGACCGAGAACTTTGTTCATTATTCGGTCAACACAGTTTATTTAATGCGCTTAAAATAAATGTTATGGGGCTTAACAACCATAGCTTGGAGTAAAGAATAAAATGAGTTGTGTTTGCAAACACAAACAATTCCACGTTTCTAACATAGAGTTACAGTCGGGCTAAGATTGGAGATACGTAGTTGCCGACTCTAAATAATATATTTTGACCGAGAATTTTGTTCGTTATTCAGTCAACACAGTTTGTTTAATGTACCTAAAAACAAATGTTATGGTGCTTGAGTAAAACATAAAATTGCTTTCAAACACAAACATTTGCAAGTTTCTAACATAGAGGCACAGTCGGTCCAAGATTGGAACATAAAAACGGCCTTTATCAAGGCCACCATTTTTAGTACTTAAATTCAACTGACCAATAGGAGAAGAGTGCTGTGTCAGCAACGCCTATATAATGAGAGAGTAGTGCGATGTTTCCTCATTCCTCCACTGAGCTGATTGCTGATCTGATCACCAAGACATGGACTCTTCTGAGACTTCTGCAGCTGTAGAATCCATCCTGGCTGAGAACAAGGTGAAGTCTATCTTCGATCCGCCGGACGCACCTTCTACATCCACAAGCGTGGTTTCGCCGCCAAGTCCCCTGCACTTTGGAGCACCGAAAGCAGAGTCATCGGATGAAGATAATAGGAAATTCATCTCAAAACATGACCCCTTCGTACCGAAGGCAACTTCATCCTCCAGCACACCAAGAATATCATTGAAGAAGACACCACGGGTAAGAAATGCGCCCAAGTGTACCCACCAATTTAAGAGAGGGCCGAAGAAGGGTGAAGTGTGTGCAGTCTTCTGCAAAATAGGAGAAAAGTTCTGCGCTAAACACAAACCTGCAGAGAAAAAGCCGCCAGCATCTAGTTTTGACTTTGAAACTATAGCTCAGGAGGGAAAATTCCGAAGATTGAAAGTTTCCAAAAAATATAAACTCCTACAAATTAAAGAGTGCAAAGTAATTTTGGAAAACAGCGGAAGAATCCTAAAGGTAAGACTGCCTGGATATTTGCAACCAATACCCAAGACTGGGTCATACTTAATATTTCAAAGGGCGGGCAAAGGCGAACTGGCAAAGGCGATGTGGGAGTGCGTCTAGATTGGATCAGCAGCTCAGAAACGGCCTTTTTCAAGGCCACCAATTGTTTCACTCGTTATAGTACTCACAGTGTGCTAACTCTGTTGTCTTTCACAAACAAAGTATATTATGTAAACTCCTACAACATAATTAACCTACATTGCGTAGCTTTCCTTCCAGTCAACAATGGTCGAGACCAGTCGTAAACCTTGGTGGAGAATTCAAAAACGGCCTTGTTAAAGGCCAGCAATTGATTCACTCGTTATAGTACTCACAGTGTGCTAACTCTGTTGTTTTTCACAAACAAAGTATATTATGAGATGAAATAAACTGATAATGCAAGCTGCAGACTGAATTAATATTTATATCTCTCGTTTTAGTACTCAAATTGAGCTAACTGTGTTGCCTTTACAAACGAATTATATTATAAGATGAAATGAACCGATAATACAAGCTGCAGCCTGAATTAATATTTACAACTCTACTGTCATCGATTCTTTGCATTCAAAAAAAGATTTTGTTTGTTTGTTTGTTAGGTTGACCTTGAAAAAAATAAAAGCATTGTCAGCAGTTAAGATAAGAGACTGCTGAAAAGCATTGTCAGCAGTTAAGATAAGAGACTGCTGAAAAGCATTGTCAGCAGTTAAGATAAGATACTGCTGAATATGCAGTAGTTATTACTATAAATAGAGGCGTTCTGTAGAGTTGATCACATCCATCTGCGACGTTTACCTGACAACATGGTCTACGAGATTGTTCACCACCAAACAGCGAGAAGGGTTAAACGCTCTCCTCTGTGGCTGAAAACATTCTACCTCCGTGTTCCGATTTATTGGACGACGGAGATAACTCAAGAATGCGACTTGTGGAGAGTTTCTGAGGCTCTAGACAGTATCAGGGCCGACTGCCGAGCGACTACAATTAAATTGACAACGTCCGACGTAGGGTTCTGGATGGCGCCTACTCCTCTGGAAGATGACTTACCCTTCAAGACCAACGTCATCAAAGACCTGAAGCGTTTGCTGCGGCTTGGCCAAAGGGTGACTCTCACCATCATCGTTTCTTGAGGACGTATCCTGCAGACCCACAACGCCATCTCAAACTCCACCTTCTGAGGGCAACTACAAACGGCCTTTTTCAAGGCCACCATGAATTTCACTCGTTTTAACTAAGCTAAGCGTCTTATTTGAACCATACCAATTATTTATCTTTTCCATTATTAATGTTTCTACTAATAATGAAATTAATAATTACCAACACATGGTTTTTAAAATTTTTAGTTGTACAAAACACATGGTGGTTTCTTAATTTTACCTCAACTAACAATTGAAATTTATGATATTAAGTATGCACAAGTGTATCTCTTTCTCTCTCTCTCTCTCTCTCTCTCTCTCTCTCTATATATATATATATATATACACATTTTTTGAGATCAAAACCTATGTTTACGGTTTTTCTACCATAACTTAGCACTTTTTTTACTGACTAAAACTTAATGCTCTTATTCGTTGTTTATTTTTGCTTGCTCATCACAAAATTCCCCTATAAATAAAGGTAAATAGTAGTCACCGGTCATTCATATCCTATCTACCATCATGGCACCACTAGACATCCCTCACCACTGGAAGCAAATTGGAGAAATAATTGAAAATGTCTTACAGGAAGATGTGGAGGAGATTGAAGATACTGGCGACTCCGAAGACCTGACCAACTCCGATGACAACACATCATCACTAGATGTCTCTGACATAGAAGATGCAATAGCATTTGTTCTTCACGAGGATTATCCGGAGTCAGTCGCCGACAGTATTGAATTTTATCTCCTGTCCGAAGATGAGGATGACAACAGGACTCCTGTCCTACGTGATGTTCCCGATGCAAGGCGGAGACTATTCGATAGTTCCAGTGGTGAGGAAGACGATGATGGCGTTGCATACCTGAGCGACTAATTAGAGAAGTCTGTTTCAAACGGCCTTTTTCAAGGCCACCAATTGTTTCAATCGTTTTAAAACTCAGCCGAATTCGCAATGTTTTTTTTCCTTAAACTAAAAAAGCCACAAGCAGAGTATAATAAACGAATGAAAAAATGGTAGCCGTTAAAACGGCTGTTTGGATGTGTTTTTCAACTGTATAAAGGGTTTATTGTTCAACAATGATGTCATCATCTGATAGACATCTTTCTAATCCCCTACTAATCCCCTACTAATCTTTCTAATGCAGCCATTACTTCTCTGGATTGGATAGTTGTTCTGCTTGATACAACGTTAACCTGTACTGGTTGATCATCACTTTCTTGTCTTTCCGTGGGTGTAAATGATAATTGAAAAGGTGGTGTTGTGGAGGATATATCTGGGACCTGTATAGGCTGCTCCATAATTATGTTGTGGTTAGTAAGCTTATAGCAATACTAATTTATAATTTCATTTATGTTTACTTTTTAAATGAATGAACCAATGGCAATGAAAGTGATGATCTTAGCAAAAATATAAACCAATAGTAATTCAATGCTGAGGTCAGCATTTGCTATAAAACTAGAACATGTGAAAAATGGCTCTCAATACTACTTTTGGAGCAGTCTATAACACACTGAGAAATTTATTCAATCACAATGTACTATTGTCAACGTTGTAATGAAGATTTCATAAATGAGGATTTATATATATATCACTGTGAAATTTACCATAATGCTACTAATAATGCATTATCCGATTGTGAAGACCATCCCGATTTCTTACACTTCCTTGCTGACACTGAACACTCTACACGGCAGAGCAGACCAAGCGTAATTGCATATGCACCTCCTAGCAAACAAAACTCAGTGGATCCTGAAGATGAATCCTCACCCTCTACTTCTAGAGGGACTGCGAACGAAGATGCAACGTTGGGAGTCAACATTTTAGTGGAGGCGTTTGACAGATCTGTCGTTCGACATTACAGAATAAATAACATCAATACACTTGAACTACAAATATTTCTGACCCTCGTTAAAGATGTTATAATTGCAAAATTAAATTATGAACTTAACCGTTTGAATTTCATTAAATTTGGATTACTATTGGACACAACATTTAATAATGTAGAAGGAGAAATATCCAACAGAGGGTTTCTTTCTAGAAACCGAACTATCATGGAGACGTCAAATTTAGATGAAATAGTTGATGAATGTTTACAAGAATTGGTGCTTAAAATAACTGAACATGAAGCTCGTGGATCCGGATGGTCCTTGCTCAATGTAAACAACCTGGATTTACGAGTTCATAAACGTGGATACGGTGATCGTGGCAGCAGTTTTATTCCATTGCCAGCAAAGATTAAAGATAATAAATCATGTATTAATGTTCAAAACAATGACAATGAATGTTTCAGATATTCCATGTTGGCGAAATTTCTTGTTCATGAAGGTGTCCAACATCCTGAACGACCGAATAGAAGATATCAAGAACTAAATGGTAGATATAAATTTAATGGATTAAACTACCCAGTGTCATTGTCTGATATAGGAAGTTTTGAAAAACGTAATGCAGGTGTATCTGTTAACGTGTTTGGACTGGACAGAAGAAACAATGTGTACCCGTTAAAAGTGGTACCACGTGAATTGACTGACCATACTGATTTACTGTTACTAAAAGATGAAACTGTTTCACATTATGTGTATATAAAAGATTTCACTAAGCTCATTCACTATCAGCTCACCAAAAGAAAGTCACCAATAACAGTGTGTAAAAGATGTTTCTGTTTTAAAAATATCTCTATAAATAGAGGAGGTCGTAGTTGGCTGACGGAACACTCTAAACTTTGTGGAGATCATGCAGCAGCAAAAGTTATCCTTCCAACTCTGAATAGATCTATTCTAAAGTTTAGGAATATCCATCACCAGTATCGCATACCAATTGTAATTTACGCAGATTTTGAATCGTCATTGATACCAGTGGAAAATGTGGATCCTGACGCAGCAGACAGTAGGAAATACCAAAAACACGAGCCAAACAGCTATTGTCTTTTGGTAAAATCAACACTTTCATACGAGCATCTTCGGCACTACGATATTCCAACGGAGCCAAAGCTTTACCGTGGGGAGCAAGCTGCAACACGATTTGTTGATGATCTATATGATATTGCTGAAAAAGTATCTACCCTCTACAGTTACATTGTTCCTATGGAAAATCTCACTGACCTTCAAGAACTATGTCATCAAATGGAGGACATTTGTTACTTGTGTAAACAGGAGTTTTCTGAGGACAACATCAAAGTGCGTGACCATGATCATTTGACAGGAGCCTATAGAGGAGCAGCTTGTAACGCCTGCAATATCAACTTTAAGCTACCTAACTTTATACCGGTTGTATTACACAATTTAAGTGGATACGACGCACACTTTATTATTCCAGAACTTGGACGAGACAAAGGACAAATTGACGTATTGGCTCAAACGACAGAAAAATTTATTAGTTTTTCAAAGAAAGTAAAAAATATAAAATTAAGGTTTATAGATTCCTTAAGGTTTATGCTATTCAGTTTGATGACACTCTCTAAGAATCTGGAAAGAGATGACTTAATTGAAACGAGGAAGCTGGTTCCAGAAGATAAGATGGAGCTCGTATTAAGAAAAGGAGTGTTCCCGTACGACTACATAGATTCCCTTGCTCGATTTGACGAGACTGCGTTACCTCCACCAGAAATGTTTTACAGTAAACTCAATGAATCTCCAGTAGATCCAGAAGATTATGAGCATGCTGTCAAGGTATGGAAGGAACTTAATATGTCGACGCTCGGAGATTATAATGATTTTTATGTGAAACTTGATGTAACTCTCCTTTGTGATGTAATGGAGGAATTTAGAAATTCCTGTTTGTTATCTTACGGACTGGATTGTTTCTATTACTTCACATCTCCGGGGCTGGCTTGGCAAGCTATGATGAAGGAAACTAAATGCGAACTCCAACTTTTAACTGATGTTGACATGGTTCTTATGGTTGAAGCTGGTGTTAGAGGAGGGCTCACACAATCGGTCACACGATATGTCAAAGCCAATAACAAACATCTTCAAAATTATAACTCCACTAAAGAATCAGTCTACCTAGGCTACTTCGACGCCAATAACCTTTATGGATACGCCATGTCAATGCCATTACCTTTTGGCGGATTTTGCTGGGTTGATTCTAATGTTTTAGGAGACATTATGAGCATCCTGAAGTTCAGCGATATCGGATACATATTGGACTTTGACTTCGAGTATCCTCAGCACCTTCACGACCATCATTATGACCTTCCTCTATTACCAAGGTCCGAGGTTCCTCCAGGAGGCAAATATTCAAAGTTGATGACAACACTTGAAAATAAATCTAATTACATTGCACATTATTGGATTGTACAGCAAGCAATTGAACTAGGAATCAAAATTGTTAAAATCAACCGAGTGCTTCAATTTACACAAAAGACCTGGCTAAAACCGTATATAGAATCGAATACTTCAAGAAGAGCAGCTTCCACATCAAGTTTTCACAAAGAATTTTACAAACTGATGAATAACGCCGTCTATGGGAAATGTCTTGAAAACAAAAGGAATCACATGAATTTGAAACTTGTTTCTGATGAAAAGAAAATGTTAAAACCAGTTCAAAAGCCTAACTTCAAAACATCTATCATAATAAACGAAAATCTTGTAGCTGTATGCATGAACAAAACAAATGTTGTCATGGATCGACCTCTTTATGTAGGAATGTGTATACTTGATATTTCAAAGACCCATATGTACGACTTCCACTACAACAAGATGGTTGCCTTTTATGGACGAGATCGAATTGGAATTAGCTACATGGACACTGACGGGATCATATATTGGATCAAGACACTTGACATGTATGATGACCTTAGAGTGTTTCCTCACAGGAATGATTTTGACTTCTCCGACTACCCAGTCAACCATCCGACATACGACAACTCTGTTAACAAGAAGGTTTTAGGAAAGTTCAAGGATGAAACTTGCGGAGTACCACTTGAAGAAATTGTCGCCCTCATGTCGAAGATGTACGCGTTAAAATTAATGACAGATAGAACAGCGAATGTCACATCAACAGTCGCAGCAGATGAGGATGAAGCAGGGATTATCAAGAAGGCAAAAGGAATAAAAAAGATGTACATAATGAAAAAAATGAAATTTGAACATTACTACAACTGTTTATTCAGAAGAGTTGGGTACAGTGCATCTTTTAACACAATCCGGAGCTTCAATCATAATTTATATAGTATAACTGTGAAAAAGAAGTCATTGGCAGACAAAGACGACAAACGTGTGATCCTTCAAAACAACATCCACACACTTCCTTATGGACATTATTCATTAACATAAATTGATTAAGTGCATCATCATCCTGAGAAGTAAACTGGTGGAAGATCTATAAAATGCTAATTAATTAAGTATATGTTAAATAAAGTTTTTAAAAAGCCACTTCAGTGGCCTTGACCCAGTTTTCGTGTGTTCAGAATAAGCAATTTTTTAAATTAGCAAAAACTACATTACTTATTTAACATTTAGCCTTTTTTAATAAATGAAACAGTTTTATAGTTCAGTTACTAAACGATTGGAGGATAAAGCGAACCGATGGACGAGAGAAAATCCATCGTTGAAGAACTTCACAAACCAGTTCGAAGAAATTTTCCTAGAAGATCAACGGTCGTGAAAGGCATTCATGACCTATATCAAGCGGACCTTGTAGAAATGAAACCGTACAGTAGGATTAATAAAGGTTTTAGGTACATTTTAACGGTTATTGATTGTTTTACAAAAGTAGCCAGTGCAATTCCACTGAAAAACAAAAGTGGATCGTCTATTACAGAAGCAATGAAAGAAGTACTTCAGGCGATAGGGAAACGTATAAAAAATCTGCAGACAGACGATGGTACAGAATTTTTTAACAAAGATTTTTCTGATCTAATGAGGAAAAATAAAATAAATCATTATTCAACTTATAGTGAAAAGAAAGCCGCTATTGTAGAACGTTTCAATCGCACTTTGAAAACTTTAATGTACAAGAAATTTTCAGAAAGAGGCACCTATGTATGGTATGATATTCTTCCTACTTTAATAAAAGATTACAATGATAAAAAACATCGTACAATAGGTATGAAACCAAATCAGGTGAATAAAGCAAATGAATCTAAAGTTTTGAAACGCATAAAGAAAAGTACCAAACCAATATTAGATAAGAAACCACCCAAAAAATTTGCAATAGGAGACAATGTGAGGATATGTAAATATAAACAGATCTTTACCAAAGGTTACCTCCCGAATTGGACAAACGAGGTTTTCACAGTGCATCGAGTACAGCCTACTATTCCTGAAACTTATATTTTAAAGGATGTTAAAGGAGAGATACTGCAGGGAGGGTTTTACGGACATGAGTTGTTAAAATCCAAGACTGGCAATGTTTATTTGGTTGAAAAGATATTAAGAAAAAGAGGTAATAAACTTTTAGTGAGATGGTTGGGATTTGACAAGAGCGAAGATACTTGGATAGACAAAAAGGACCTACTTTGAAATAAAAAATCAGTAACGGGACAGCATTTGAGAAGACTGTTTATGCAGTAAATAAATTATGGAAATTATCTGCCAGAATGAAAGACTTGATATTAACAATATTGATTGTTTGACACCGGATATTTTTGATAATGAGGTAAGTAAACATGGCTGTTTATTGCCTAACAAAATGAGGTGTATTATTAGTGGGCCTTCAAACTGTGGAAAAACCAACGTTGTTTTTAATTTAATAACAAAACCAAACGGCTTAAGCTTCAATAATGTTTATATTTTTTGCAAATCTCTGAATCAACCAAAATATTTATTATTGGAAAAGATTTTACATGATGTACCCGATGTTTCATTGCATAAATTTGACGCAAGTAGTGAGATTATAGAGCCTAACAATGCTGAACCGTATTCAGTTTTTATTTTTGACGATGTTTCCTCTGAAAATCATGATAGGATAAGAACATACTTCTCTATGGGTAGACATAATCATATTGACTCTATTTACATAGGTCAAACATATAGTAAAATCCCGAAACAATTAATTAGAGACAACGTAAACTTTTTAATTGTTTTCAAGCAGGATGAAAAAAATCTCAAACATATATACAATGATCATGTTGGTGCAGATATGTCATTTGAAAAATTTCGAGATGTGTGTGGGAAAGCTTGGAAAGAAAAATATGGGTTTTTAGTTATAGATAAAGAAAGATCTATGACAAATGGTCGTTACAGAATAGGGTTCGATGGATTTGTTTTATTACATTGACTTCTGCCTATAACAAATTCAGTATTTGTGGTGAAGGCGTTGAGAACAGTCGGAACTAATAATGTCGAACCAGGAGGAGTTGCTTAGTGAAATAAAAGTCCTAAGTGACTCAATACGGAAGAAAAACCTGCTACTAAAAGAAGGATTGATGGCTAGAAATAAATATTTGGAGGAAACCTTCAAGCCCATTGTCGAACCCCTGAATAAAATAAATGATAAAATGACCAAATCGACTCTACTAGATCAAGAAGTAAAAGAACGAGATAAAAAGATCGTTAAACAAGATGAAACTTCAGGAACATACGGATCAGAATCTGGGTCAGAATCATTTAGCAGAACGAGTCGTTCAGGAGGAGAAGAAGAAGAAGAAGAAGAAGAAGAAGATAAAGAAGATGAAGAAGAAAGTAAATCCGACATTGAAGGTGAAACAGATCCTTTAGAACCAACAGAATCCCCCACAAATATTAGTATTTTAAGTAAAGAAATTGGCAAAAAAGGACCTCTTTCACAAAATTATATACTAAAAATGCTACATGGTGCACATAAATCGAGTAAATACCACGTGTATGGAGCACGCTTGGAAAAAGACGGTCTTCGTATGGGGGATAGTATGCTAGAGATAGATGACAAAGATAATATAACAGTTAAAGACCAAACTTTTAAGGGTACCGCTGGACTGTTTGAATTGATCTTTAAACCCTCTCCAAAAAAATATACTAAGAAGGATTTGAATGATTTTAAAAACATATGTATTTTAACCAACTCCCATAGAAAAGGTTATTCACATAATACACCTATTCATAGAAATAGATCGGAGAAGTATAGAGAAGTTATTTCAAAGCTGTTTTCTAGTATTAGAGGAAAACGTCCGAAGGCTAAGGGTAAAGGAATGTCGATGAAATCGGTGTATGATACAAATATTATATACTATAATAATGTGAATAAGCTGGTTGACAGAATGCGATTAATATATGAATCTATACAGGCTGGGCATAACGGATTGGATAACGAAATGATTGCTTTAACGGAAGAGTTAAAAGGTCGGGGATACATAGCTTAAGTATTCAGTCTAAAGATGAGTGTTGATAAGTTCGGTCGTCATGAGAGCTCTTTGGTTCGAGAGGTTTTGAGAGGTCCACCTGGAGAAGGTTTTCAGTTGACTCGAGACGGAAACTATGATCTAAGAAGGAAACGTTTGTGCAATATTGCAGATCCTATTAACAAAGATGAAGCAGTAAACCTTGGAACAATTCGTACATTTACATTAAATTGCGAGACAAATGACACCATGTTTGATGCTAAATATAAAAGAATTATACATGTGGCAATTGCAGAAAAAGATACAGATGCTGTGAATAGGCGATTTGTTTTGGAAGAAATAAAGCAATTAAAACAAGATATTTACCAAACAATCGACAAATTACAGTCTATGGTGATTCTTTTCACCTCTTCGAAGAAGGAAAGTCGGGGAACACCTTCAAACAGTGTAAACGCAATATATGATACAAACAGTGATGCAGAAGAGTCATTATCACTGCCAGACGTTAGAGTAATCTAATGAAGTAAGGTGTTAAAACAAAAATAAATTATCATACATGGAAGGAAGACGTTCAGTAGTGAACTATCACTCATGAAAAGAGGACGAGGACTCACTAGTAGCGCAGTGTCTCTTTTTAAAAAAGCATTTTCCACTTTACCTACAGGTGCATTAATAAACACAGCTGTTGACGCACTTCCAATTGAGCTACATTTGCCTGGAGGTTATCAATATTGTGGTCCAGGTACGAAATTGCGAAAGCGTTTGGTACGAGGAGATCCTGGAATAAACAAATTGGACGAAGCTTGCAGAGCACACGATATTGCATATTCAAATTACTCAGATTCGGAAAGAAGATCAATTGCAGATAGAGCTCTTGCTGAAAAAGCTTGGCAGAGAGTAAAATCAAGTGACGCAAGTGTTGGTGAACGAGCAGCTGCATTAGCAGTAACTGCAGCCATGAAAGCCAAAACAGCAGTTGGAGGAGGATCGAGGAGAAGAAAAACAAACACACGTCGCAGAAGAAATATTTCCGGTGGGGGCACTAGTAAAAGAAGGAATACTAATAAGAGAGTTAATCGTAAGCGAAAAAAGTGTTCAAAATGTTCAAAAAAAAAGGTAAACGGAAGAGGATTATACCTAAGACCATACCGTGCATATTAAATAAAAACAAATTAATTTTGCCGAATAAACCTTTGAACAACGAGGAACTTGAACGGTATGCATCATGTTTAAAAATCCCTTTTTTCAGAGGGGTGTTCATGCGAAACGGATTGCCAAGAAAAATCTGGAAAAATGAAGCCGCAATTGTAAACCTTGATTATACTAATAGTGCTGGGACACATTGGGTTTGTTATAAGAAAATATTTGATTCTGTTTTTTATTTCGACAGTTTTGGGAATCTTCCACCTCCTAAAGAGTTACAAGTGTATTTCGGTGCAGTCCCTAACGTAGTTTTCAATTATGATAGAAAACAAAGAGAAGACACGTCAGTATGCGGACATTTATGTTTGGAATTTCTAGCCACAAGTGTCAGTCAACTGTAAGATGTCGTCTTGTACTGTAACAGTTAGTGGTTCAACATCAACTTTACGAAGTACATTATTTCCACCATTACACCTGAGAGATGATAGACAGTGGGAAATTGCACTTTTGGATTTTACTACTTACAACTCAATCCCAAACATAATAGAAGGTGTTAATAATAAATTTCACTACGTGAGAAAGAAAAATACTGAAGGTCTGGCTGATGTACGTGAATTTGTTGAGATTAAAACTGGTGCTTATGAAATAGCTGACATAAACAGAGAACTTCAAAATAAGTTAGGAAAGGATGTAATTGAACTAAGAGCGAATAATAACAATTTAAGAAGTGAAATAAAATGCAAGTTTTATATGGATTTCACTCTACCAGCATCGATTGGTCCTTTACTTGGTTTCCCATTATACAAGTCGGTTCTTGAACCAAATATCTACCATACAAGTCCAAAAACTGTGAACATAATTAAAGTTAATACTATAAATATCACGTGTAACATAGTTCAAGGGGCTTATAAAGATGGATCGAACCAACATATTTTACATTCGTTTTATCCAACCGTTCCACCTGGATTTAAGATAATTGAAAAACCTCATAATCTGATATATCTTCCATTAAACTCCACTCATATTTCAGACATCGTATTGAACGTACTAGATCAAGACGGTGACATCGTGGATTTCAGAGGAGAAATTATTACTGTACGTTTACACATTAGACAGGCACCGTAAAAGAACGATGGGACTTGAATTTACATATAACACTAAACAAACATCAGACAATTCTAGTATATCTCCTAACGTAGAGAGGTTAACTAGAGAGAACATTAAATTTTTAGAAAGACTTGGTTTCAGAGTCAATGATAATGGACATACTGGATATAAAACATGGACCGGTTTTTGACGAAACGTTGTGGGAGAAGGAGCTTCACACTCACAACCCTTACGCTTCATCGAAATTAGGAAATAATGATGAGATCCGAATTCCAATACAACATCAAGATGCATATACTTTACCGTCTGAAAGCTATATTTATATTGAAGGAAGGGTTTTGGAAAAAGATGAAAATACAACATCAAAAGTACCATTCATAAATAATCCAATGGCCTTTTTGTTTGAAGAAATCCGGTACGAAATATCTGGCATTGTAGTAGATTCAACTAAAAAAGTCGGTATAAGCAGTACGCTTAAAGGGTTGGTTTCTTTATCACCTAATGAAACGAACGCTTTAAAAACAGCCGGATGGATATTACCAACTACGACCAAAATAGTACCTAATTCAAGTGGTTATTTCGACTTTTGCGTTCCGTTGCGGCTCTTACTAGGATTCGCTGAAGACTACAGAAGAATAATAATTAATGTCAAACAAGAATTGGTTTTACTGCGATCATCCTCTGATGTGGATATTATACAAGCTGATAGCGGAACAACTCCCACAACACTTGAATGGAAATTGAAGTTAGATAAAATAGTTTGGAGAGTACCTCATGTACGGTTGGCCGATGAACGACGAGTAAGTCTATTACGGATTCTGGACTCTGATAGGAATATTGTGGTTCCTTTTAGAAGCTGGGAAATGCATGAATGGCCTGTCTTGCCTAAAACTCAATGTCAAACGTGGGCTGTGAAGACTTCGAGTAATTTAGAAAAGCCTAGATATGTTATTTTTGCTCTGCAAACAAATAAAAGATCTAATATTACAGCTAATGCCAGTAGCTTTGATCATTGTAAACTTTCAAATATTAAGTTGTTTTTAAACTCACAATTCTTTCCCTATGACAGTCTTAATATAATGTTTTCTAAGGACAGATATGGTATTTTATACGATATGTATGCTAGGTTTCAATCGTCATACTATGGAAGGACGAACTCGCCTCTCCTCAACCCTGAAACATTCAAGAGTCTCGCACCAATTGCAGTCATAGACTGTTCAAAACAAAACGAATCAATTAAATCATCAACAGTAGATATTCGCATCGAGTTTGAGTTGGAAGAGAATATTCCAGACCAAACAACAGCGTATTGTTTGATACTACATGATACAATCGTAACGTACACCCCTCTAACAGGCGTGGTTAGAAGAATAATATAGATATTTTTACCACATTATTCAGCACCTACATATATTTACCCCCGCCACAAGTTTATAAAAGGGAGATTCTTCTGCGAGAGGACATCAGTATACCACCTGCAGACAGCAAGACAACATTGATAGTTAAAATGGACAGTATGCCATCTAATTTTCTTGAAGATGTAACGCTCGAGTCTGCATCAACAGAGGTGACAGCTGCATCTAAAACGTCGAATCAAGACTTACCTGAAAACACAAAACCTAGTGAGGACTCTGCAAAAACAACGGAAACTACTTCTTTTCCAATTGACAAAGACACAATTCCACCTGGTAATCCTAGTGAGGACTCTGTAAAAACTACGGAAACCACTTCTTTTCCAATTGTCAAAGACACAATTACACCTTATAATAATAATAATGATGATGTTAAAACTAATATAACACCAGCTGAAAATGTAGAAGAGTCCGCAGAAAAGGACACAACAACTACTGAGGAGATTAAGGCTGGACTCTCAGGATTTCTAACTTTCGAAGGAAATGATCAGAGGAAAAGGAAAAGATGTGAAAATGAATATGATGAACAAAATATGGATGTGATATTTGATGTATTTTTACGCGCAATGTATCCATTGAATTTAAACATGGATAAAACTGTTACTGTTGGTGTTTTCAAATCTTTGAACTTTAATCCTGCTGTGCTAATTAACCATTGCGGGAAAGCCTCATTGCTGCTTACGATAGACATGTGGGATAAATTTACTAAACACGTATCTATCATTGAAGCCTACTTATACAACAACTTGACAGGACGAAAAACTGCAATTGGATTTAACGAATCCGATTTAGAAATCGACAACATCAGACTTCGAGGTACTCAATTTGTGAGATTTAGAGATCTTTCTAAACACAATAAGAAAATCCTTTTAACTTTGGAAGAATTTCAAGTCCTGTCGAATCTAACACCAGTAATAATCAGATACATTCAGCAACTCGTCACATATGCTCCACTTATTTTTGATTACCTCAACAGTTCGGTGAACACACATCCAGTTTTACCACTGATCTATGGCCCGATAGATCATTCTATATACAACAGATTGCCTCAAGAGGTGTCGTTCTACAGAAGGACCGGATTCTTTTTTAATAAACTTCGAAGTGAAGGAACCAAAATTAAAGTTTCTCCAACAAAGGAATTGCCGGAGAATATTTCAAATAAACAAAAAGTGTAAAATTATTTGAATGATTGCGTCAAGCAAGTGCTCATGTTGGGAGCACTAAAACTTTTTAAAAAAAGATTTACGTGACCTTGAAACAGTTCAGGTTTGCATATGTTATTCTTCTTTTCGCTGACTATATACATATGAAAATACTCACGCTGTGTGAGTGCAGTTGATTCCAAGCTTCCAAACAGTACCTATCCTACTCAGTCTTGTTTATTACATGCTTAAGTAAACTTCATAAAATGGAAAGATACTGTTGTGAAAACAAGTGTTTTGTGCGACCGAAACTAGAGGTAGACGGATTAGCCTGTGAAATATGTGAAAGTTATGGTATTTGTAAATGTCGATGTAAAACATATAAACTTCCAACTCCAACACGAGAAACGTTCACATTGTACAAATCCCAACACTGTTATACATGTTGTCCTAAAATGTGTGTGAAATTTGGACTGTATAGCGATATAATAAAATATTGTAACAAATGTCGCAAAGGTCTTTGTGAATGTCTACTACAATATTGTGCAAACAGGAAGAGTTGGGATGTGGATATAGAAGTAGAGTCAAAAGTAATAACAAGACGGAATAGCATGTAGAATATGTGAATGCTATGGTTACTGCAATAGAGTGTTAATTTTTAGGAAATGAAGGTTTGCATTAGTATAAATAGCTGTCACACCACCCACCCCATCTCAGAACAACTCCAGCTCTTGCCCAGTGAAAACCAACTTCATGCGCTCTCGTAGATTCAACAAAAAATGGAGGAGTATAACCTGTGGAAACAAGCGTTACTCAAAGAATATCAGGATACGAATGATTTAAAAAAAATTGTAAGCCAACTACCAAAAAGTATAGCTGAAGAAATTATGAATGAACATTATAAAAATTGTGCGACGGCTTTAATATGTTTCTATGAAAAAGATAGTCTTAGGATTTGTCGAAAGTGTTACGAGGATAACAAAAATTAATTTGCGGACTACGAACAAAAAGTTCTACATGAATCTTTTCAAGTCAACACGTCAACGCTACAATTGAAATATCAATGTATGAAATGTAACGGTACATGTGTAGAAGAGAGATACACTAAATGCGAATGAATGTTAGCAAACTCTGACTGTTTATAGGGTAGATTGCATCAACAAAGTGCTCATGCTGGGAGCACTTAAACATTTTTAAAAACTAATTTACGTGACCTTGAAACAATTCAGGTTTCCACATGTTATTCTTATTTTCACCGTATATATATATATATGACAATATTGGGGCTATATGAGTGCAGTTGATTGCAAGCTTCCCATCAGTTAACAGTTGCAAAAATAAATACATACTGCTGCAGTGAGAAATGTTTCATAGAACCAAAATTACATTGATACGGAATGGACAAACCAATTTGTTTTAATTATAATATTAGAATGTCCAAAAAGTGCGTAGTAGAATTTCAAGCTTTCAGGAACAACCAAGACAAATATATCATAAAAGAACTAGCTTTTTTTGACATATCTACTAATGTCATTAACTATTTTCTTTTTAAGCCGCCTTTTCCTTTTAAGAAGTTAAATAGCAAAAGCTCTAGAACCAATAAATGGTTAATGAAGTATCTTCATCACATCACCTGGGACGAAGGATTTACACAATACAAAGAGTTGGATAGCATAATGTACCATTATTGTCAACAGTATGACGAAATCTACACTACTGGGGATGAAAAATCAAAGTGGATCAGAATGTACAGTACTTCAAATGTGACGGATATTGTGTTGGATAAGGAATTTGCAACGGAATTAAATGGTCTTTGCATCGGAGTAAAAAGCCCTCAGCATAAAACTGCAAATTGTGCATTGTCACGAGCATACAGAGTAGGCCGATTTATATCCGGTGGAGGGGAAAATCCACATATACCCATGCACGTACCTCCGTAATATCAGTTGGACACAAGATCTCTTACAGAATACAACACCTAGCAAAAGAATCATATCAGCTTCTCCACAATGGCATCACCTTCTCCACTACAATCTCTTGCAGAAAAATTCAACCAACATTCAAAATCCGATCTCCTAGCAACAAAAAGATGTAGCGAACTTCAAGAGAAAAAACATTATGCTGTGCATTCGATGAAAAAGTTGGATACATCAGTTGGTGAAGCAGTTATAGCTGTTCTTGGAGATTCACCCTACAAAGAAGAAGATAAACCTAAATTCCAAGTTTACCTCCCGAAAAGATTTGTTAATGTTCTTATGAACGAAGATTTGGATTCTGTCAAGCCCGGCGTATTGTATTTAGTTTCCCATGGACCTTCTGGAAACAACTCTACAGAAATAACAATCCATGTTAACAATACTTTGTAAAATAGTTTTGTACATAGCGTAAAATTCCATTGTAATCTCTGATTATTTTACCTTTTTAATTATGTATTATTTTTACTTAGGTATTATGTAATTATATTTTAAAAAAACTCATCACTGTGACCTTGACATAGTTTTGAAAGTGTCGGACTTACCCCCACCATTTTATTCTGACATAAATAGAACCCGTACTAGTGGTCAGCTATCATTTCTCCATCAGCTCTCGTACCGTCAAGAACGAACTTAACCCATCAACATAATGAAGTTTCATCTGGTGATGCAAGACGAAGTGGATTTGGGAATACTTCACGAAACACTCCTGCATTTGATGACGGAACATCCTCCGATGGTAATGAAGATTACTGTTGAATTCGACAGCACAACCTTCTGCGATTCGGAGACGACTGAATCACCCACTGAATGGTCTCCGAATGCCACATCCGAAAATACAGAAGAAACCAAACTACAAGAACCTCCAAAGTACGAAGAAGAAAGCCAACCACAAGAACCTCCAAAGTACAAAGAAGGAAATAATGTTTAATACAATATACCTAGTTTGCTGTAAAGATAAGTTATGTAAACCTTGATTAAATCTTTGTAATTTTTGACAAATAAATTATCAAATCTTTTTTTAAAAACCACTTTCGATGACCTTGAACTTGTTTCTACATGTCCGTAACCACCCACCCACTTGAGAGTAACAATGACTCTAGGTTTTTTCTATAAAATGGTTACATTTAATTGGATAATTTTTAGCCAATTACTTGTCAGTGTTTCGTGATGACTAAGCATAAACAAGTAATAAAATCATGTCTGTCTGATCCTCACTACCATCCTCTCGTCTGACACCGATCCGCCAACATGTCTGCATCTACTCTGTGGTCCAAAGACATCGGCGACGAAGAGTTGGTGGAGATCACCCTGATTGCGGAGCATGGGGAGAGAATGAGAGCAATTTCAACTATGTCTGAGGACGAACTACAAGAAAATCACTTCAATGAGATAAAGGCGATCATGTCATACATTGCCCAACCGACGATGCTTCCAGAGCAGTGGCCGGCGATATCTCGGCGGATGGAATATCTCGCTGCGCTGAAGGCTGAGATCAACAGAAGAGGTCTATCAACTGAGATTTATGCAATATTTGTGTAAATTACAGATTTTAAGGACATGTGACAAACGGCCTTTTTCAAGGCCACCAGATGTTTCATTCGTTTGACACTCAGCAACCGCCAAATTCATTTTCAAATCACTCCCACGACTTCTATCAGTTTCGGAACAAATATTAATCCATCCGTTTTCACTTTACCCCACATCCAATAACGTATGTCGTTCGTCACACCAAAAGATTTTACATACATGTAACAAACGGCCTTTTTACAGACCACCAGTTTGTTCAATCGTTTGACACTCAGCAACCACCAAATTCATTTTCAAACCTCTCTCTCGACTTTAAACAGTTTCTTAACGAATATAAATCCACCCGCTTTCACATTACCTCACATCCAATGACGTATGTGTATCGTCACACCAATACATCATCGCCGTGACGTCATCACACCCTCTCGTCACACATACGTCATCACCACGTCACTCAAACGTCACTTCTGATCAAAAAACAATTATTTTTCAGCTGTCCCAGACTCCCCATATTGCCTCTACTGATGTCAATGAAGCTTTTTCTTATTTTGTAACTACTATGTTAGAATTATATAACAAGTATTGTCCTAAGTTCACAAAATTAGTTGGTTCAAATAAAGTAAGGAAATGCAAACCCTGGTTTGATGAGTCTTTAAGGAATAAAAAAAACACATTGATTCTTATGCAGGATATATTAAAAATACCAATTTTTTCTAGTAATCAACACTTGAAACTGATTGCAATCAACTACAGGAAAAGATATAGAGCTAGTATAAGAGAGGCTAAAGTAAGGTATAATGAGGAATTTATTAAGAAATCAAAAAATAAATGCTCAGCCGCTTGGCAAGTCATTAAGTCAGAATCTGGTTTAGTCCATGTTGGTACTGACTCTTCACCACCTTTCTCAGCTGATGAATTTAATGACTGGTATTCGGATTATGGAAGGCAGTTACTTGTTAAATCATGCAGTGTATCTTCTAACAATGACTTCCTTAAATACATGCCTAGTTCTGTTGCCTCCTCTGAGGATTTCGTGTTTCAGTTGGTCTCGGTCCCTGGGTTGTATGACATTCTTAGGAACCTGAAATCCTCAAAGAGCGAAGATATTTTTGGCTTATCAAATAATACAGTCAAGTTCATTGCTCCTGTCATTCTTGAACCTTTATCTTTTCTTCTTAACCTTTCGTTGACCCAGGGGTGCTTTCCGGAATGTCTGAAAACTTCAAAGATGATTCCTCTGTATAAGAAAGGAAAAAAGGATTGTATCTCAAACTATAGACCCATTTCGATTGTGCCGGTTTTCTCAAAAGTCTTAGAGACGTCCGTCAAATATCAACTTTTTAATTATTTAAACAAAAATGGTATTCTTTCAAACAGTCAATTTGGTTTCATCCCTGGTTCATCCACTATTGCGGCTCTGGAAAGTGTTATTTCTATGATTCTGTCTTCTTTTGAAGCAGGCGAGTATTTAGGTTTGGCTTTGGTGGATCTGAAAAAAGCCTTTGACAGCGTTCCACACAAAATTCTTCTGTCAAAACTATCTTGGTATGGAATAACAAATCAGCATTTGCATTTTTTTGAAACGTACCTTTGTGGCAGGCAACAGAGAGTCGCTATTGGTAATGAAATTTCATGTCCGAAAGACGTTTTTGCTGGAATACCCCAGGGATCAGTATTGGGTCCCCTCCTGTTCATATTGTTCATTGATCTTCCTAGTAATATGCGCTGTAAAACAGTCTTGTATGCAGATGACACGTCTTTTATCGTATCCGGTGATAGGATTGAATCTGTTATAACAAGTATCACTAATAGTATAAATGAGTCTACCAATTGGTTTGAAGCAAACTGTCTGGAGATCAATGATTCAAAAACAGAAAAAAATATATTTCTCTCTCAGGAAGTCCCCTATTGAACAAAAACCTGTCCGATTACTAGGTCTTCTTATGGATCCAAAGTTATCATGGGTGGCCCACACCAACCAGGTTATTTCAAAACTTTCTCGGGTATGTTTCCTTCTCAGAAGATTGAAATCCTCTGTATCTGAAAAGATGATGCTCATGTCTTATTTTGGCTTTTTTCATTGTCACCTTTTATATGGCAACATTTTCTGGGGTAATAGTTCCGGAGTTGGGCAAGTACTTTTGTGGCAGAAAAAGGCCTTGCGTATTATGGCAGGTATTCCTCAACAAGATAGCTGCAAACCTTTTTTCAAAAAGTTTCAAATCATGTCTGTGCAAAATATTTTCATCTATCAAAATATTCTGTATGTAAAAGAGAATAATGAACAATTTTCATTGAGGAACGAGGTCCATGGATATGAAACCAGAAACTGCCAAAATCTAAATATTAGCAGACCTCGTTTACAAAAATTTTCAAGTTCCCATAAATATTTGCAAATATCAATGTTTAATAAACTACCTATAAATTTTCGTAGAATGCCTTTCAATTCTTTTAAACGCAAACTTAATACTTTCCTCATTAACAATGTTTTTTATGACGTAAAGGCTTTTCTAGATTTTAGGGGTAATTTTGTTTAAGAACTGTTATTTTCTTGGATAATTATGTTTTTATTGTTATTATGATCACTGTGTTTTTATTATTGTTTATAACAATAATTGCTATTATAAGACGATGTCCATTACACAATGTAACTTGGGTTCAAAGACAAATAAAGATATTATTATTATTATTATTATTACATTTTAAATTCGCTGAGTACCCAGATCTGCTGCGATGCGGGTATTCATGTTTACGGGAACACTTTTCTTTGAGACACAAATCCATTAAAAAGATAGTTCTAAGGAAATAATTAACTTTAATGTACCTTACAACAATTTGTTCATATTGCAGATACTCTGTCTGAATACTACTGTTTAAATCATGTTGGAAGGTGATGTGAAATAGGAAGTCAGTATCCTGTTTATGGTCTATGGAATTTTGACCAACATTTAGCTGATATCAACTGGGTACTTTGGTATTATACGGATGCCACCCTTATGCAGCGCGCTGCGGCAGTTATGTTAGGATGGGTTATCATAAAAATGATTGTAGGACTTTCCTTGTTTTGTTACGAATCGAATGATACCTGATGAGTCATACTTCCGGCCGCCAAACCCCCTCCAAATAGGCCAAGGTCAGGTCGTTGACCGGAGCGCGCGCATCACCTGTCACCGCCTGTAATCTGGGTCCTGGGTCAGTGTCATGAGTGATTTATTGCCGTGCACTACGTTACATTTGTTTTCATAATAAGTGACGTTCTTTTGGTGTGGGATTTACCTCGAAATGAAGAGGAAACCGTACGTATTTTTATGATAACCCATCCTAACATAACTGCCGCAGCGCGCTGTATATTTGGCGGAGTACATGTGGCGATCGGGTGTGGTTGCTAGCGGCGGCGACGCATTCAGCACGATCCTAGCGGACATCGCTGCCTTTTGGGAGGCACAACACAAAGACCGCTCATCAGAATGGTGTAAAATTTGTACAGTAAGTCAATAAAAGTACGTTTTTTCGAATTATGTAGTTATCCTTTGTATCCGGTAAAAATTTAACCTCCAAAAATAGTGGCATCCGTATAATACCAAAGTACCATCAACTGAATTTACATTTGCCAGTGTGAAAGTCAGTATAAAGTATTTCCGATATTCTACATTTTATGCCACATGAGCTTAAAACGTAGCACTCCATTCCTGCATGTGCTGGCTCCATATTGCCTGTTACTGGCCTTAGAGCCAAAATACTTGATTTATTTTCAGATTTTTATGAAATTTAAAATGGATATAATATTTATTTTGCTATACTACTAAATTTAAAGTTTTCTTATACTTTATTAACATGGTGAAAAAGCTACAGACAACAATCAAAACTGGCAGATTATTTTTGGCAACAAAAGTTGAATGCTTTTTGTTATCAGTTTCATAACTATTTGTATGTTGTTTTATAGGTAGAAGTAGGCCTAAGATGAGTGCAGAACCGCCATATGCCACTCCCAGGTAATTTTACCTATTAATTAAAGTACCAAAGAGTATTTTAGTGGAGAGTAAGAGTAGTACAATAACAACTTTGGCCTTATTCCTCTTACAACCTAGGGTGGACCTCCTCTTAAAAAGCATCATTACCGTCCAAATGACAAATGACAGCTATATTATTACAAAAGCATTTATACATTATGTTCAAAAGCATTTATATATACACTAATTTTAGTAATATATTATGCCAGTTTGCCAGTTCACAAATATTTAGCATTATAAAACATCCGGAACATTTTTACAATGATTTATTGAATTTAATATTTCCGGGATTTAATAAAAGATGTCTTACAACACTTGAGATATATTTACACTTATACTGATTCACATACAGACGGTAAACATATATAAAAGATGGTACTAGGCCATCTTATATATATATATATATGGTTTATATATGTTATATGCCATCTTTTATATATGTTTACCGTCTGTATGTGAATCAGTATAAGCGTAAATATATCTTAAGTGTTGTAAGACGTCTTTTATTACATCCCTTAAGTAACAACAACACGTAGTATGCTAATCAAAAAGTTGTTTAGTTTAATACTTCTTAAAAGTCCCACTGAAATAAGTAACTGGCCACTAAAATATTTTTCCGGACTTTTAGCGAATTTCCCCTATAGGGAAGAAGCTATTACGGTAGTCGGCATTGTAAGATCCAGGCCCAGGACCTTGATAAATTTTTGTTTTGAGGTTCCCAAATGCCATAAACACCATTTGTTAAAAACTATATGTGTGGTGTGTGTGTGTGTGTGTGTGTGTGTGTGTGTGTGTGTGTGTGTGTGTGTGTGTGTGTGTGTGTGTGTGCGTGCGTGCGTGTGCGTGCGTGCGTGCGTGCGTGCGTGTGTGTAAAAATAGTCTGATTTTGATGAAATTTTCTACAAACGTGTAAAGCAACATTTATGAGTTTAAGATCGAAAACCAGATGGATCGCCCCATTCGAAGGGGTATTTTGGGGAGGTATTGTACCCCAAAAATGAGTTGTTTGATTTTTTTATGTATAATATTTAAAAAATCCAACATTAGTTTTTAACATGAGATTCAGCTTAAAAAACAAATAATCTGGTGTTTTGATCATTGCTCTAAGTCGGTTACGGAGATAAAGTGCTAAGCACAGTTCGTTGTCCAATGTTATTCTTACAGAGAATAAGAAAAAATGTATATCTTGCTTATTTTTAAACGTATACTGAAAAAACTTAGTTTATGGCTTCAATTCATGGTCTATTGATATTTTCTAAAATAAAATTTATTGCCAATGGTCCCCGTAGCAGCAAACCTGCGTACTCAGTCCCCATGTTATTCTTATAGAAGATAATTAAAATTCGATATCTCCCTTAATTATAAACATAAATTAATAAAACTTGGTATGTGGCTTCACCTAGTTGAGTTTTATTGATATTTGCATAAAAACCCATTTTTTGTGTTCCCTGTTACAGCAACCCTGTGTACTCAGCCCCAATGTTTTTTTATGGGGAATAATTAAAATTGTACATATCGCTTTATTGTGAATCTATTTCTATGAAACTTTGTAAGTGCATTTATGTTGTATTAAGACAATTATATGATGGTGGACATTTGCTGAGTACACAGGTTTGCTGCGACAGGGGTATTTCTTAATTTGGAGGGATAAACCAAAGGAAAAACTAACTTACACATAAACTGTATTTGATTGCAATGTGTTAGTTAAACTTATAACTAAAAAGTATCTTATTACCACTAATAACTACTCTCAACTGATAAGTATTTTTATTTTGAAAAATAAAATGTAAGTGGCTATTATACAAAACAGTTGTTCAGGAAAGTATAAAACTTATCAAGGGAAATAATTAATGATGTAGGGGAATATGTTCAACTAATGTGGCCATACTAGAAACAGTCCAGACAGGCGGCTGGAAAATAAATAATACTACCCGATGCACAACGATGTTGAACGCTGGAGACACCTAACCGAGATCAGAGTTGGTATTCACATAAAATAAATTAGAAACACAATTTCTTTATCAAAATGAAAGGCATTTGACAATTTTGTACTAATTTCACACTTTTTAATTTAAAATAAGTGATTTGAAAAATCCCCCAAAAATCAAATATCCCAGATAAAATTAAAAAAAACCCCTCCCAAAATAAAATTGTATAGCGCAACCCGCGCTATCAATCCCCACTGTGGGCACCCCTGAATTACAATAATAACACTATTCCTAGCACGAAAAAATTGACCATAACTCAGTCTCTCACTCTATACTTGTAGTGCAACTCAAGAATTAGGTCTAAGAAGGTATAATGCTTACAATGCTTATAATGCTTATAAGGATAATGCTTTGCCCCAGGCCATCCTATTATAGCTTCCATTGACACTTCAAATACTTGTTACCCATTATCTCTGAGATTGAGCACTACCTTTAGCAATGGTCGCATAACATTCTTTGCTGGCTGTTTGCAAGCCCAGCAAGCTCACTGTGCAGTACCGACTCTAGGGCAGTGCAAGCCGTGCTCCAGCACGGGGCGCTCATGACGGGTTGAGGTGTGTAGGGTGGGGGGCGTAGACCGTAGCACTAAAATAAAGTATTTGTAAATATATATAAACCCGATTGATTTTGTAAATTTGTTGTGTATTAGTATCATAAGTTGTTGAAAGACATCTGTAATACCGCCCACGAGGTACTTCTCAAACAATCAAACTAACACTTTTCGGTAAATTTACTTTATTTAACACATGATTTTAGGTTTACAATATCGCAGTTTGAAATTTAGATTAAATTACTAAAGTTTAACAGTTAAAATTTAGAAAACGCCAATTAATAAAATGAAACAGGGAGAGAGAGACACGACGCGTCTTAATTAATCATCAGCAACTCAGCGACTGGGGGCGCGGTTCTTGTCTCCTTCCCCAGTGCTGAACCAAGCCAGCCAATCAGAAACAGTCTCGCACGTGACGTCACAGGAACACTTCCTTGACAAGTGCTGCAGCCAAACGATCACTCACGCCGCTACTCAAACTAAGAGGCACGGGAATCGTGCACTGAGAGATGAAATGCTGACGCCATGCACATTCCTGCTGATATCAACGCCCGGCCGGCCCGTGGGAGCGTCTTAAGTTGAGATTAGCTTGGAGCAAACATCCTAGCGTCTGTTGGTTTATTTTATATTTCATACCAGCCAACTCTTTAAAATGAAATAATGAATGAAATAATTGAAATAATGTTAAGAGCACCGTTCCTCCTTTCAATTATAGATTTTAGTGACGGTAGAAATTTGTTTATTAGGAACGGTAAATTGTATTATTTAATTACAGTGTCGTATTAATGGCTTTTAACAGTCTAGGGATTTTGGGCCGTCACACCCCCCTCACCCTTAGACCATGCTGCCCCCAGCATGAGGTTACAGCAGATTGCCAAGTCCATCTTCTCACAACTCCTTAAGGGTACGCATTTGTCTATGGTTGGCTGGTCGTTGTTTAACAGAATCCTGCTCCCGGACAGCCAACCTCAATCCTTCCCGCTTAATTCACTGTTTTTTTTTTTTTTTTTTTTTTTTTTTTTTAAATTCGGTAAATAAGCTCATATCGTAACCGGCCCGCGTGTGTCTCTCCCTTTACAAAATATATCTCTAAAATATCCCAATCAAAACATCTCAAAAGTTAAAGTTAAACAGGCAAAACAACACACAACAAAAAAAAAGAACTAAAACATCTCATTTCACAAGGACAAAAGTTACCTAAAACAACAAACACAAGTCCCTTTCTCTTAATTAAATACATCCCAAGGGTTACTGAAGGTAATCACCTTGGGTACACATATCCTCATGGACCATCAACAAGGCAACACGCAAAAGGTTTAAAGATATGAACTACTGCCAATACGGCTATAGGACTTGAACTCGATTACTCAAACTGGCTTTTCAACTTATCTGAACAAAACATAAATATATCTAACAGTCGGACAAAAGATTGCTGAACCGTTCCACCACCTACAGATATAGCCTTTACCTAGGCTATAGATCACTTAGGAATAACAGAGGTGTTCCTCTCAGGAAAAGAACCAACTGCTTCAGTAAAGTATTGGAAATTATAAAGGAGACCGGGCGAATTTCAATTATTTCCGAAGCTTTCATCCGTAGTTAACGGTTCAGTTTTATTTCGTTAAGGTAGCAAGAAGAACAAGAAGAAACTGGCAGCGCGCACTGCTGCGACTGCGGGGAAGGGGCTGGGGCTCAATCCAGGTGTTCCCCTTCCCGAGTCGGGGGGGCTGGTGTCAAAATCCAGTCGTTCCCCCCCTTCCACTCGCTCCACCACCGCGAGGGCAAGCGTGATGGCCTTCTCCAAACAATACGAGTTGCCACCCCCGCGTTCTAGACCCCTTTAGTGTGTCGAGGAGCTGGTGTTCAGCTCCGATACCCCTTTTGGAAGAATCAAAACAAAATCCCCATGAACATAATTTACATGGTAGTGCGACTGCCAGTAATCTCGGTGGCGGTTCAGCAAACTTATACAGACTAGTAGACCCGCCGTTGAGTGTATGAGATTGAGTTTGGATTGGTTTCGAATATTATTCTCTACACACCGAACTTTGAATGGGGTCGGAAAAGTGCAAGACAATGATTTACGGTGTAAAGATATTAATTTGGAGCGCTACTCGCTTGCTATGGTGAAGCCGCACAAGCTTTCACTCGGGGCCGGTCATCACTCTGTCACCCCTACGGCTTGGCTGGTCTACCGTCTCCCACACTACTTTTATATTTCACAATAATTCTTATCATTCTTAGAATCTTACGTCACAATCTTACGTTCCCAACTAAACCCACTGCTACTTCAATGAAACCCATTTTAACTAAATGGAGGAAAACAGTACACGACAATTGGTAACATAATTCTACGTTGAGACTGAGGTGCAGCTTACAACCTAAAATATACGCTAGTATATCCACAAACACATGTATGATACATACTTATAAAAAAAAAATAAAAAAGTTGCTCCGTGTTGGTAATTAAACATCCATAAATTTGGGGGTTGGATAGCCCGCCCACTACTAGAAGCTCAGACATCGTGAGACCCGTGCCCTAGCAATGCTTGGGAGCCGTTATACTGTAAACGCGGTGGCCTCTTCGTCGCATCACTATCCACAAACCGTCCTGAGACTTGCTCAACAGGCACGGGGGATTTCTTTTACATTGTTATACAAAGTAATTCGCTTCACCACTGCGGGTGTTTGTCACTCGGACTCAGAACCTTAAATCTACTCACAACCTTCGACTAAAACTAATGCTACGGCCACCGCTTGGTTTTAATGGAGCGTGCGTTAAATTCGCCTCGTCTACCTCTGGTTGCGAGGCAGACCCACCGTTCAATCAATAAAAAAAACAGAATTGGCACCTCAGCCCAACCATCGTACGATAAACCCTCGTTCAGTAGGTCTGGTAAGGAAACATCTCTGTCTTGCTGATGGGGTCCGGAAAATCCCTCAGCAAGGCATTTTGCAGTACTCTTGACTGATTATACACTAACTATATGTAAATTTTTTTCTTTTTATTTAAATTTTGAAAACTCATTCTGGCCGGATCCCAGGTGCCTACAGTCCAGTCAGGGAGTCGAAGGGAAGGGGGTATTAGGGGGGTGGGAAGTGTGCACATTACCTTCCTGTGGACACCAGTTGGGCCAGTGAATCCTTTACCCTTCTGGGGGTATACTACTACCGTTAGTTGGATCGCTTCGAATAATAATAAAAAAAAGTTACCCTTACCAGCCCACAAATATTACACCATTTTTAGAAACACACAACAAAACATACCGGTATGCAAAGATCATTAGCGCTACACATACATATACAACTACATAATACACAAATAGGCGATCGCACGACAATCAGAGGGGGATCCCCAGTCCTTTCGCCATTGCGTCCTCGCGGAGACAAGTCCAGAGGTACTCGCTTCTTCACAGCGTAGTACGCGACTTCTTGATCGCGGTCGAAAGTCTATGTTTCTTAATTATACATCACTTACTCAAAGCGTCCCGGGCCCGTAACTCACTCCTCATCACAGTTTACCGCGCAGTCAGCTCGACACTAGCCGTGCTCGCGGAATTGTGTCCTGTGTCCCGCGTAGACTCTGTTACTGGCTCAGCACGAGGTACTATCTCCCCGTGACCCTGGAGCGGAGACTCTGTCTGCGCAGCCTGCGGGCGCTGATCGCGGCCTCCCAGGGCGGCACGGAGCAGGTCAGCAACTCGAACTCTCCACCTTAACATGAGAACGACAACAATTATCGTCACGACCAAAGACGTACCTCCAATTACTGTATTCTTAATCAGTGTGCGCCGGTGATAGTGGGACCTAAGCAAGTGGATTGATTCCTCCAAGGAATATTCCTTGACACTTAGGGTGCCCAGCTGATCATCTAGTCCCTGCAGGACCTTCAGAGTTTCATTCATGTCTTGGGCCAACAAGTTCTGCTCGTCACGACTGTATATTCCGTCCACCTCGGGGAAAACTAACTTTCCAAAGTCTCGGGAGTACAAGGAGCTGCCGATAAATCGGGCAGGCACCCTATATCCATCAGCGATCACGTCACATCGATCCCGGTTAGGAATCTCGCCCACTCCTTTCAACGTGAGTGTGCTAATGTTCAGACCGGATTTAGGCCCGAAGCAATTAAGCACCACTTTAGCCTCTTCGGAAGTAGTGTAAAGCCAGCGGGTTGGGGTTCTGACTAGCACTGGGGATTTTAGACCTGTTATTAATTTTCGAGTGCACAAAGTTATTTCTTCCTTCAACAAAAGCTCAACTGCGCAGTTGGGCCACTTGTGCACGTTCCACAACACGTCGGACAACGGGCACACTGCTAGTTGGCCAAATTTACATTCCCTAATGTAGTGTTCGGGTTTGTATGCTGAGTAAGTCTGTCTGTCTTGGCTAACCATCAATTTTTGTTCCTCTACTTCCCATTTTACCCATTTTTTTAGAGAGGTGTCAAAAACGGGATAAGCTACTACATTGTAAATTTCATACACTTGATTATCACTTTTCAGGGGTAGCTTGATCAGCACCCTCAACTGAGTTGTTGTAGCATAGGATTTAACTATTGCAAATTCATAAAAGCTATGAAGGTTTTCTAATTTTACATCGAGAAACAATTTTGCGGGAGGGGGCACTACTCTTTCCACAGATTTCAGAATTTCTAAGTATTGGTGGGGAGGTAAAAGGTCACTAGTCATTCTTTTGGCAGCAAGATCTTCTACTGCCTGGTGGAGCCTGGTCATTCTTTGCACGGCCAAATTAATTGCATCCTTAACTTCTGATAGAGCTGAGTTTAGTTTCAAGTATTGAAAAAGAGTTTTAAGCTGGTTAGTGTAAATTAATTCTCTTACGTAGTTTCGGGCCATATTTTCGTGCATTACTTGATGGTATTCTTTCAAGGTGGAAATGATTTTAATTATTGTCTTTGAATGATTGGCAATTTCGTTTTGCATGTTCCCTAAAACAGTTAACTGGTCTTGGGTATCATGGAAAGTATCCTCTGTCATACTGGTTACCGTATCTATTTTTTCATTAATTATCTCTAGATCACTGCTAGTTAAGGTCCCAAAGAGAAACTTTAGAACGTGACCACCGGCGTCCACCAGACCACGCTTTTGCCGGGTACGAGGCAACAGAGTGATTAAGTCACTCGTCTTACCCACATAGTCGGCCACCATCTGCTGCAACCCAGTGTACTCGTACCGAAAACCCACTTCCAGTCCGTGAACCGGAGAGTGCACGCTGATGTTCTGCGTCAAGAGATCCTGGAAAAACTCGTTATACTGACCTCTCACCTTCTCTAACAGTATACTTAGGTTCCGATTTTCCTCTTCCACTTCGGTCAGGTTGTACTGGAGCGCCACGGTCCAATAGCTGTCAGTGAGTAGTACTTCTCCCTCCTTCTCAAAGATGACGCCCTGGCGGAAGCTTAGGGCACCACCCAGGATCAATAAAATGCCTAAAGGGCCTATAACAGATAAATCCACGCATAAATTAACAGAACATAATTTATTAACTCACTATCCCCAGGCTACATAGCGTCTAACCGCTAACCGCTCTCTACGACGAAGCTCTTCAAAAATCTAACAAAATCCCCAAACCTCGCGGGTTCTCGCCTATTTCGTTTCGGTCGTCGCAAGCTGAGGGTCCGGCTGCCACCTCTGCAGTATTCGGAGCTCCTTCCGGCTTATCCTCTACAATTTCCCCCGGTACACTTTCCACTACTTCTTTGTCACAGGGGCGCTGTTCTCCCTGTTTCTTTGTCGGCTCGGCCGGAAGTCGCGGACGTTCCCTACATGGTTTGATCTGATTCACGTGCACTACGACTTCGCGTTTCCGAATTCTCAACATTACGTTTTGGGGAGAGATTACCTTCACGATCTGATATGGTCCCTTCCACAACTTAGACAATTTCTTCACGCGGTGACGACCTATACTCGGTACGTGTAGCAGAACATACTGCCCGTTCGCGGAACTCTGTAACCTTGACCTTCTCGTTATATCAACGTTCATTTCGGCCTCTGGCTGTGGCTTTCCTCTGTGCGGTTACCTCGTAAGCTTCCGTGAGCTTTTCCCGGAGGGCTTCGATGTGGTTGTCAAAAATGTCCGTCTCCTCCGTGATGGCCAGGTCCGCTTCCATAGGAACCTCCATCTTCCGCCCGAAGACCAGCTCATAGGGGGAGTAGCCCGTACTCTCGTGACTCTGTGAGTTGTAAGCCATCGTAACATAGGGCAAGTATTCGTCCCAATTGGTTTGATTCCGGTTGACGAAATGGCTCAGCATTCTCACCACGGTAGCATGGACCCTTTCCAGCCTGCCGTTGCTCTGAGGGGGAAACCCGGTAGTTTGGATTTTCCTAACGTGCAGGAACTTGCACAAGTGCTTAATTAAGTCGGATGTAAAGTTGGCCCCTTGATCGGTTACCAACGACTTAGGCACGCCAAACTTAGTTATCACTCTCTGGACTAACGCTCGAGCAACGCTCTCTGCGGTCTGGTCCGGCAATGGAATTAACTCACAGTATCGCGAAAAATGGTCCATAACGCTCAAGATGTAGACGTTGCGGGATTCGCTAAGGGGCAGAGGTCCTACTATGTCAGCTGCGATTACCTCAAAGGGCTCTCGGGGTTCATTAAAGATTTCCCCTAGAGGCGCTTTGACTCTTCCGTGATTAGTTCGCTGACTACAACTGCGACACGTCCTAACATAGTCCATCACGTCTTTTTCCATGCCTTTCCACCAAAATTTCTGTTTTACCCGATCTAACGTCTTTGCTACCCCGGCGTGTCCGGTGGTAGGCAAATCGTGATTCAACCTAATTATCTCTGGCACGAGGGAAGTCGGTACTACGATTTTCTTTTCGCCTGAACTTAAACGGTACAAAATCTTTTCAGGGCTCATCCGGAAGCTCTTGGCCTGTCTCAAGCCTTGAACAACAGGGTCTTCGCGTTGGCGCGTCCTGAGCACGTCAAGGTCGACGATAGGGAGCACGTCCTTCTTAACCGCCTGCACGGCTCGACTCAGCCCATCTGCGTTGGTGTGTCTCTTTCCGGCTTTGTGTTCCACCGTGAAATCAAACTCAGCTAATCGCAGTGACCACCTCATCAGCCTGCTGCTAGGATCTTTAAGAGAAAGCATCCATTTCAGAGCAGCGTGATCGGTGATGACTTTAAAAGGGCGTCCCAACAAGTAGCATCTAAAGTACTTAGTGCTCCAGACCAGACTAAGCAGTTCACGCTCAGTTGTCGAGTAATTTTTCTCGGCTGGAAAAAGGGTTCTGGAACAGTACGCTACAGGGTGTTCTTGACCATCTATCTCTTGCGAGAGGACCGCACCAAGGGCAAAAGTGCTCGCGTCAGTGGCCAGGATGAATGGCTTACTGAAGTCAGGATATACTAACACGGGTGCCGAGATTAATTTCTGTTTCAGTTGGTTGAAAGCTTCTTGACACTCCGGCGTCCATGCAAACTCGCGTCCCTGTTTCGTTGCCTCGAAAAGTGGCTGACCGATCGTGGCGTAACCATCGATGAAACGTCGATAGTAGCCAGATAGTCCCAGGAACGACCTGACGTCCGTCACGGTCTGCGGCACCGGAAAATCTCGCACTGCTTTGATCTTTCCCGGGTCAGGTTCCACTCCCTTTTTGTTGATCACGTGGCCGAGATAGTTTACTTCGTCGACCACAAAGTTACACTTACTAAGTTGTACCGTCAAATTTACATCCTTGAGCTTTGCAAATACCTCCCGGATGGCCTCAATGTGAGAGGGTAGGTCTTTAGAAATCAGTATTATGTCGTCGAGGTAAACGAGGCACTTCTCTCCCTTAAGGCCCATCAGGACTGAGTCCATCAGTCACTGAAACGTGGCGGGAGCAGTGCTCAGGCCAAAAGGCATGCGCTGGTATTCGTAGTGCCCACCAGGCACGTTAAAAGCAGTTTTTGACCGACTTCCTTCGTCCACTTGTAACTGATGATATCCCGATCGGAGGTCTAGGGTTGTGAACATCTGGCAGCCTCCCAGCGAATCTAGGGTTTCCGTGATATTGGGGAGGGGTACACGTCAGGGGTGGTTACGGCGTTCAACCCTCTATAGTCTACACAAAACCTTAATTTAGGGGTGCCATCAGGGGATTTTTTTGGCACCAGCACCACAGGAGAGGCCCATTCACTCTGACTTGGAACAATGATGCCCTTGTCCAGCTGATCTTGGATCAGACCGTCAAGTACTGCCTTCTGGTGGTACGGCACACGGTAAGCTTTCTTATAAATGGGCGCGGCGTCTCCAGTACGAATAACATGCTTGACTGCTGAAGTGCAGCCTAAGGGTTGATCTTCACTATGAGCGAGCAAACTACTGAATTCCATGAGAGTGGCCTTCACAAGGTCTCGCTCTTGACTTGGAAGATGCTGGAGCTTCTCGTTTAAGCACGCCTCAAGAATAGCTTCGTCAGATCGGCCTACCATCCCACCCTTGCTTGTGGCTTTCGGTAATTCTGAAGTGCGATTTTGCGTATGATGGAGGCTAATTTTAATTTCCCTTGTTCGTTAAGGTGCAGCCCGTGACTCGTGTACAATTTCCGGTTCAATTCTCCCTTTAGATCTAGAAATTGGATTTACCCTTTTTTTTGCTTGGTCACATTTTCGACGATGGCTTTGAGGACTTAAGGTCCTGATCAAACCGATCAAAAATTGACAAAACTGATATCCTTGCCTTCCATTCCCGCGGTAGGGCGACAAAAGCCTGCTGCAAGGTCAGTGGGTAGGGCGCGGATTTATCAACGTCATTTGTCCCTCCTATAATAATCACGGAATCGTCCTCGTTCAGGCGGTTGACTACACTCCCCAGTTTCGATGTTACTTGTTTTAACCTTCCATTAGGCATGAAAAAGACTTCTACTTCGATGTTTCCGGGCAATCTTTCCGATAGTATTTCCTGCAAACCACGACCGTGGCTATCAGCCAAAATCAACAGCTTTTGACGCTTGGGACCCACCTCCTTGAATGAGTCAAGGTCGCTGTCGAGCGTCCCTAACTTCAGGTTCTTAGGCAAAGTTAGCTCTTCGGCACTTACGTTTACGGTCTTAACCCAACAACGATTTTTTTCTACCCTTGTCAGCGTCCGAGCAAGATAAACGCCGTGCATGATGAATTCGCATGGTTCGATCACTACTTCGAGGCCCTCTAATTCGTCAGATCCGGTGGTCAAGTGACTAGTTTTGACTTGAATAATCTTTTCGCAGCGTGGCGGAATTTTGACTTCATTGCAGCAATAGACATAACGTTGTGTCGTGGTCTGTACAGCGCTAGTAGAAGGGCGGTTTGGGTCCGGCACGGTTTCCCCTTTCCTAATGCGGTTTAACCAAATTTCTTTTCCGAATAACCGGAGCACACCCCGTTCTACGCTTATCTCCCCATTACCTTGTCCGAAAATATCACAACCTAACACGGCTAGATAACCCTTAGGAAGATTCCCCACTACGAAATTTCCTGGTACCTCAATCCCTGGTTTTAGATTCAAAGAAACCCGCTGTCGACCGTATGTTTTGAGTGTTTTTCCTGAAATGCCCTTTAACACCACGTCTGATTTTACAAGGGGAGAGGAGGAGGCTCCGCGTTTCAATAGGGAAACCTGCGCTCCTGTATCAATTAGGACTTTTCCCTCGGCATTCTCGATCTGGCCTATTGCTACTAATTCGTCGACAAGTTCCCGGACTACTGGTACCGTTCGTATTTCTCGCTGTGCAGTGATGTTCTCTTTTGCGTTGTTAGTTCTGATCGTCGCCTGTCTAGGTCGCTGTGGAGCAGCTCCCTCTACTGTCGGGGTGTCGTGGCGGCGGCCCCACTTACCCCGGCCTCGTTTCCCGAACGAGGGCCACTTGGGTTTAGCCTAACCCGACAGTCGCGCTGTATGTGCCCTGCTTTTCCGCATCGCCAGCATGATATCCGGCTAGAGGGTGCTTCTCGCTTACTCCTGCAATCCCGGGACACGTGTCCTTTCGCGTGGCAATTGAAACAAGTGATATCAGGAGTATCGGCTGTCTGGAATACCCTACGTTCCGGTGGTGCTCGGGTGTTCCCCTGGTTTGTTGCGCGGCGCGGAGCGGTGTATGCTAAGTCAGGTTCAAGTACTGCCACGTTGCTTGTGGCACCGCGCGTAGCAGCGGACCGAAGGCGTCCCGCTTCCGCCTTTCTGCCCATTGCTCGCAGGTGTTCAATGGATTGTACGTCAAACATAGCTAACCGATCTTGCAACTGAGGGTGGATGTTGTGAAGCATTTGTTTCAATTTTACTTCTTCGGATACAACCGACGAGAGGCGACCGTACAGTCCCTCCATGGCGGCGATGAACAGGTCGATAGGTTCTGTTTCGGCTTGGACTCGATTAAAAATCTCTTGCTGCAAGTATATGTCATGGTCGGGATGTTGGAAGACCAGTTCCATATCCTTGCACAGCTGTTCCCAGTTACTGAGACGGCCTATCGTGGATCGATACCACGTCAGGGCAGGCCCAGTGAACAAATCCACTGCCGAATCGTAGAGTTCCGCAGTAGTGACTCCGCGGGCCCTACGTAACTCTTCCACTCTCTGCAAAAACGCTCCTACACTTTGTGATTGACCGTCGAACTGAAGTCCCCACTTATAGACCGGTACACTCCTACTATGCGATGGTGAGGCTTGCGACGAATGCGACATAGGTACGGCGTTGACGTTCAAATTCGGCGCGGGCGGAGCAAGCCGAAACGCGGGTGGCGCTACTACACTGGCTTGGCTAGCTGCTACAACAGGGGGACCACTAGGTGGCGGCGCCTGCGCTTCTTCCAAATTCACATTGGGCCGGTTAGCCTCCGGAGTTGTAGGATTACTACTTGGATTACTACTTACTGCGGCCAACGCTAAATCTTTTTTCCTTTTGGCCGTTTCACACAAAGCCTTAGCCCTATCCAATAGTGCGTCGTGACGTCGTGCGACCGAGGCGTCGCCTGTCGCCCCTACTGGGATTCTTTGCACCCGCAGATAGTTGTGCCAGAATCGCGTTTGAAGGCGCTGGCCTACGGTATCTGTATAGTCCCCGTCGTATTCATTCGCGGCTGTAGCGAACGCGTCTAGTTTTTCTTCACAGGCCTGCAGTTCCGTCTCGATATCAAGGGAAGCTAGCACAGTCTGATCGATCGGTGTGTTTGATTTGAAACATTTTGTTAACCGTTTCCTCAAGTCATCTGCACTACCGGCTGTCGATTGTCCGCGGATTTTCAATTCGTATTGGTTCTCTTCCTTATTTAAGAAGTAGGCACTCATGTTGTAGGCCGAAACTAGATTCCAAAGAGCAAACGAACAGTGCATCCACTAAAGTATTTTCTTAATTTTGTCAAAATATTTTATAAAATATTTACTGTTTTGTCAATCGCTGGTATAAAATTCGCAAAGTCCCACTTATAATTTCCAATACTTAATTGAAGCCATCATCAGAGGCTCACACGCCTAAGTCCACACGTCGTTTTGTTTCTAAAAAAATTTTGAAAAAAAAATTCAAAGTCCCAACTTGAAGTTCAATAAAGTACACTTAAGCCCCAGAGTACGATTACTCTAAGTCCCAACACGGTGAATTATTCCATTAAAATCACCAAATTAATTTCAAACAAAAATCACAAGTCGTTTGTAGTATTCAGTGAAATTTTGAAAAATTCGGCTAAGTCCTTAGCTCAAAATACACAATAAATTTCGAAAATTACTGTCGAACGCCCATTTCCCCACTACTATGATGGTCCGCGTCGATTATTTCTAACTCCCAATTTATTTCCTTAAAATGTCACAGAAACCCTATTTCACCCCTACTAATAACAATTTTCCAAAAATCGTCGAAAATCCAAAAATTGTTTTATCCTTTATTATTACCTTTAAACCATTATTCTATAGTGAAACTATGCGATCCTTCCTTGATTTTAACTCATAACTACGGCACAGAGGAAATATCCATTAGTGGATAGTGAAACGAAAAAAATATAATCTAAGTTGAAGTTTAATAAATTCTATATAAATATTTTTCAAAAGTGATTACTGTTTCTAAGTTATTTACTTTTTTACTATATTTTAATTTCCTCTCACAGCCACGCAGTTACGGCCCCTCAAGTTACCGGTACCTTTAGGATCGCATGTAAGGTTCACAAGTGTTAATTTCATGTGAATAAACTTAGGTTAATTTAGAAAGCATTTATTCTAAGGTTAGTATAATTAATAAATCCTACAAACACCCGTTCTTGAACAAACAATGTCAAATCACTAAATAAAAATATAACTTGCTTCAGGAATGACTATCTCATCTATAAACAACAAGTGTGGGACTCTGTTTAGATTAATCTATACAGACATCTGTTTACAAACACAGGCAAACACCACTGCCACATGGATCACGGCGTCACTATACGCCACTGCCTCGTTACGATAATCGTCGCCCAAGTCGCACTTCGGACAATTCGGATTAATTTACAATATAATATTTCTTCAATTTAATTCCCAGATAATTTATAGTTTCACTTTAATATCGTCCTCCTCCCTGTTTCAGGATGAGTTGGAATTACTAACTCATTTATGCTTCAATTAAGCAGAAGCCAAGATGGCGGATTAGTCTACACAAAGAGACGCTTTGTTAATTGCAAATGGCGGCTCTGAGCTCTTTGTAACAATTAATATTCTGAAAATGAAGTTTTTATAAAATGAAAATTACTTTACTGTGATATTTAACAAGATTGTTGGATTGAAAATTACGAAAAAAGGATGCTTATTATTTTTAAACTGAATTAGAGTGCTGTAATTATTCTATGCATTGAACAAATTCCACTTACCTTGAAAATGCATTTCGGCTGGTCGATCGATGTTGGCCCGTGGAGAATTTGGAAGCGTGGGAAATTTAAACTCAACAAGCTTTCGGTATTTTCGAAACCGACCCGCACCTAGACACCAATTTGTAACACCGCCCACGAGGTACTTCTCAAACAATCAAACTAACACTTTTCGGTAAATTTACTTTATTTAACACATGATTTTAGGTTTACAATATCGCATTTTGAAATTTAGATTAAATTACTAAAGTTTAACAGTTAAAATTTAGAAAACACCAATTAATAAAATGAAACAGGGAGAGAGAGACACGACGCGTCTTAATTAATCATCAGCAACTCAGCGACTGGGGGCGCGGTTCTTGTCTCCTTCCCCAGTGCTGAACCAAGCCAGCCAATCAGAAACAGTCTCGCACGTGACGTCACAGGAACACTTCCTTGACAAGTGCTGCAGCCAAACGATCACTCACGCCGCTACTCAAACTAAGAGGCACGGGAATCGTGCACTGAGAGATGAAATGCTGACGCCATGCACATTCCTGCTGATATCAACGCCCGGCCGGCCCGTGGGAGCGTCTAAGTTGAGATTAGCTTGGAGCAAACATCCTAGCGTCTGTTGGTTTATTTTATATTTCATACCAGCCAACTCTTTAAAATGAAATAATGAATGAAATAATTGAAATAATGTTAAGAGCACCGTTCCTCCTTTCAATTATAGATTTTAGTGACGGTAGAAATTTGTTTATTAGGAACGGTAAATTGTATTATTTAATTACAGTGTCGTATTAATGGCTTTTAACAGTCTAGGGATTTTGGGCCGTCACACATCATTGGGAAGAAAATTTAGTATTCACCATGTTGCACTTTCATTATACTTAAATATTAAATTTACAAATCAGATAACCCATCTTCCGCTCCCCTCTACTCCAGAATCGTGGTGCGTTTTACCTCTATCGTTTTGTGACAACTTCAGGACATTCTGGTTGGTATTGAGAGTGTGAATAAAACTCGCAGTAAGATGCAAGAAAATTGCAATGTTGAAATATCAAATTACACGATGCAACTAATTGTTTTAATCCACCCACTTCGATTATTATAAACAACTTCATAGATGAGAAAGATATGGTTTGGGGATTGAAGAGTATTGAATCGGGATTTCATATTTAATTGAAGTTACAATGATTTGAGTTTAATATTGCTATTGTATTATATAATAAGGAGGAAAACATGATGCACCCCCTTCAGATTTTGGCGCCCTGTTCGGTTGTTACTTGTAAAGTCTATTCTTTAGCTTACTTTCAAAAATATAGTTCATAGGTTCATAGTTCCGTCTGATTAGTATTACTAGTGGACCTGTTGTTCTAAATCGAGCAAAACAAACTTTTATTATTTAAATCAGCTATCAGCTGTTCTTACTGTTTTCCTGTATTTTACTGTATCATCACCTGTTTTAGACTGAATTTAAACTTCTTTCCATGTTAAATTATAACATGGGAACAATTGAACTTTTAGGGTGTCCTGTGCCCTTCAGCAAAACAGTATTGGAAATTTAAATCTACTTTGCACAACTATGAATATGGGCCATTTTTTGACACCTTAATCGTCAAAATCGGTCCAGGAGTAACGGAGGAGTCCTGTTTACAAAAATCGCCTTAGCGTATTATAGATATAGAAGAAGGGGGAAAACATGATGCGCCCCGCTCAGATTTTGGCGCCCCGTTCAATTGATTGTTACTTGTAAGGTCCGTCCTGTAGCTTATTTTGAAAAATATAGTTCATAGGTTCATAGTTCCGTCTGATTAGTACCATTTCAAGTATTTATCTATTAACTGAGTTATTTCAGAGCATTGGAGATCGAGTGGGAAATGTTAAGTGGAATTAGCTCTTGATTCAATATCAATTAAGACTAATAATTTTCATTTTCTTGTGGCCAGAGTACTTAAAATTTTTAAATAAAATTAAATAACAATCAAATCAAACTTTCTTTTGATCAGACACAATTATTTAGTATTTTTTAAGCAGTGGTATTAATTTGTGTTTTTATACCATAAAAAAAATCTCATGCTCGTGGCGATAGGCTACCTGCTACGAGCGCGTCCAGTAGGTGAGTCACATTGCATGAGAGCGGCTGGGAGCTAATCCCCTGCGTCAGGCAGTGTAAGGGAGCCGTGGGATCATAGCAGTTAGCCTACCTCTGGTTGCCGCTCCATGAGATCATCCTCGATAGGATACAGTAGTCGTAGCAACACATAAATACATGCATGACAAGTAACTCATAGTGTAGCCTCGGCCTTACTGGTTAAATTTGCTTAGTTGCTCCCCACTTTTTTAATTTCAGAACAGCAATAACAGATATGACTGCTGTAATAGGCTAATTGAAAAGTTGTCGAAACTCACTATTTCCAGGACAACAATATGAAATCAAGATTTTGAATTATATGAGTCTCTGAGCTGAATGTGTTCCGTAGCTTGTAATTTCAGGTGATCAGTGTCACATGTAAATGCAACAGCAATCGAGGGAGAGAGGCACGTGGGTGTCAGTTTTTTCTCAGAGCTAAGGGGGGGGGGGGTTTGGTTGATGGGGGGCGGCAAGTTTGGTATCAGCACAGGCGCTCAGTAACTGACGGGCCGCCCCTGCCACTGTGCATTTATCTTCAGTTTTTTAGAGTAATTCCATAAACAGTGCCTACAGGCTTGACTCCCTCTTTTCCCAATCTTGTTGTACAATCTGACCTACGACTCATAGGTTAATATTTTGTGTTTCAGTCTTCCAGCACCAGGCAGAGGGCGGGGGAGGATTTTACAAATTCTTAGAAAAATAGAAACGCAGCAAGGTGAGATCATTGACTGGGATCGTCAGACTTGGTGTTTTTGTTGCTTTAACTTTGACTCAATTTATGTAGTTTGTTTTCTAGAGATGTGCTCGAAGGTTTTTCATTGAATAAACTGTCTCATAATCCTGGCAAAGGTAATAATAATATGTATTTTAATAAATTGGGACTCAACAATTAGGGGGTGGTGCTTGTTGGATTTATAAAATTAAAGTAAACTAAATAATCAATTGTGAATTATATCCTCTAACTCTAACAAACCCCCCCCCCAAAAAAAAAATCAATAAATTGTGGTCTTTATTGATTAATAATTATATCTGGATACTGAGAGTGTTAACTAGGTTAACTACTTACAACTGAGTTACAGAACCAATGACTGCTTGAGAGCTACTAACTCAACCTCGCTCGGCTGGTGAAAAGGTACGGAATTAAAGCCGGGAAATTCAGTAAACAAACTTCTATTGGACAAAATTAAAATTAACAAAATGAACCCTCGTTACCAAAAACAGCAACTTATCAGAAATCAAGAACCTCTGTGAATTCCACTGCCCACAAGCACCACGACACCCAATTATCACACAACTTCGTCAACAAATTTCTTATAACCAATTACGGCACCAATCTCCACATAAATTGTGACAACAACCCCTTAACGACAGAATTACCAAAAATAAAATTTGGTACTATGGAAATTGAACTACCATGCTACTGTGAATTATTGGATGGCTCAACAACCATTATATCTATTGTAATCCCATGTGACTCCAGAGACTACAATTCACCGACAGTATATCATCTCGTACTACTACCATGGACCAACTTAGACCATTTGAAGCTGGACCCTTTCACCCCTGACTGCACAGTATTCGTTAACATCACCAACTATCTACTTCCAGAATGGAATATAACTGTGCCAACATTAATTTCTTCTGATCTTCAAAAAGTATCTCTGTTCAAACATATCAATCTCGCCACCAAATGGACTGATATTATTGATGATAAGAGGATTTTACTAGATATACTCCTAGCCTGGTGCACTGTATTAACAATATTACTAATCATTGCCATATACAAGATTCATATTCTCACAATTAAACAATAGTTACTACTACCTCCTCAACTTCCATCACAACATTTCTCCCATTTATCTACATCTATCAGAGATTCAGCTTTATAATTACTTATAATAAATAAAATAAAAACACAAACACAGTTTTTTTTTGTTTTAACCAGGGGGGTGTAACCTCCAGTTACGAATCCTCCAAAACATTCCACAGATACATTGAACCCAAAAGTAATATAACACCCTGAACCAACAAACTCTTTGCAGGCGCCTAGCAGGTTACTGACCAAAAAGCTATTTACTCAGCAAAGCTACCAACACGTGATAGGAACTCACGTTACCGATCTCGACCAATAAAAAGACATGTTGGTAACGCCCCTACACGTGACGAATTTATACTTGATAGGTTAACAATTGAAAAAATAGTGGGAGAGAGGAAGAAGAAACTTTTCGGCGGAGAGGAGCGACGGGGAGCCCAGAGTTAGAATTGGCGTGGGATAAATAGTCCTGAGAGAGGAAGTCCGATCCTTGTCAAGTGTACAAAAGTGATGAAATATATCAGTGTTGGTGAATATGGACTGTGTCAAAATTTTCCGAATGCAGTGAAGTATTTGTGCCACTATTTTCATTGGATATACACCTACATAAAATTTAAAGTAAGATTATTTGATTTTCAATTTGTAATTATTGTCCATAGTAAGCCTGCTCTTTTATCACTTGTCATTCATGTTTGCTATAAATTAATTTGGTCTTATTAGTTTTTATCAACAACTTAAATTCAATTTATGCCTTCTGCAATTCCGCTTTTGGGAATAACACTTTATGTAACTTATACATTCATTATGTAAATTTCATATTTGATTAAACAAAGAAACCTTAATCAAATGAGTCTGGCAACTGGGAATCTTTAATTCATTAAATCATGTGATTAATTCAACTCTTTATATTTTGTTGCTGGTTAGTGCTCATATTAAGTTTCTAGGGATTCTGTTTGTTAACAAGGGTTCATTTTGTTAATTTTCATTTTGTCCAATAGAAGTTTGTTTACTGAATTTCCCGGCTTTGATTCCGTACCTTTTCACCAGCCGAGCGAGGTTGAGTTAGTAGCTCTCAAGCAGTCATTGGTTCTGTACCTCAGTTGTAAGTTGTCAACCTAATTAACAAACAGAATCTCTGTTCATAATGAGTTACAGAATAAGTTACCTGTAAACTGAGTAAATAGCTTTTTGATCAGTAACCTGCTAGGCGCCTGCAAAGAGTTTGTTGGTTCAGGGTGTTATATTACTTTTGGGTTCAATGTAACTGTGGAATGTTTTGGAGGATTCGTAACTGGAGGTTACACCCCCCTGGTTAAAACAAAAAAAAAAACTGTTTGTGTTTTTATTTTATTTATTATAAGTAATTATAAAGCTGAATCTCTGATAGATGTAGATAAATGGGAGAAATGTTGTGATGGAAGTTGAGGAGGTAGTAGTAACTATTGTTTAATTGTGAGAATATGAATCTTGTATATGGCAATGATTAGTAATATTGTTAATACAGTGCACCAGGCTAGGAGTATATCTAGTAAAATCCTCTTATCATCAATAATATCAGTCCATTTGGTGGCGAGATTGATATGTTTGAACAGAGATACTTTTTGAAGATCAGAAGAAATGAATGTTGGCACAGTTATATTCCATTCTGGAAGTAGATAGTTGGTGATGTTAACGAATACTGTGCAGTCAGGGGTGAAAGGGTCCAGCTTCAAATGGTCTAAGTTGGTCCATGGTAGTAGTACGAGATGATATACTGTCGGTGAATTGTAGTCCCTGGAGTCACATGGGATTACAGTAGATATAATGGTTGTTGAGCCATCCAGTAATTCACAGTAGCATGGTAGTTCAATTTCCATAGTACCTAATGTTATTTGTGGTATTTCTGTTTTTAAGGAGTTGTTGTCAAAATTTATATATCAGAATTTAAAAAGTAAACATGTGTCATGTATATAATTTGAAAACCCTAAAACTGAAGGTCATGAGTTAAATTCTCAATATTTTATTCAATAAATTTAGGGCAAATTATACATAATTTTAAATGTCTCGTTAAAATTAACATTTTGGCAAAAACAAAATTCACTTATCTTTATCCGCTTCAAAATGGCGGCCAGTTTTGTGTAAAATATTGAAATTTACGGATGAACCTATATTTTCTAAACCACTACTCCTATCTTTTTTCCGACTCAAATTTCTTACTCATGATAAACTCAGCTTTACTCTGGTATGCTACATGGCAGATTTTTTTGGATCAAATCTACATTTCAATAACATACTTTTTTATGCTTGTATGGCAAAAATTTTATTTTATGGAAGAATTTTGTTTGATGACTTTAGATCAAACCGTTCTCCCGTTATACATGCTGGACGGATGGTCTAACTCACCCTGTATATATATATATATATATATATATCTGTGTGTGTCCGTGCATGTGATAACTCTTGTAAAAAAGGTCCAATTTTGACCAAATATGATCCAAACATATAAAGCAACATGTATGACTTTAAATTCAAATACCCCCATCACAGCAAACCTGAGTACTCAGCGAATTTCCTATGCATGCATTTGTTTCTCACTACCACATAAAGCCACTTACCAAGTTTCATAAAAATACTTTAATAAATAAGTGATCTATAGCATTTGATTTATTCACCATAGGAAAAACATTAGGGCTGAGTATGCAGGTTTGCTGCAAAAAAGAGAAGAAATATGTTTTTGTGCAATTATCAATATAACTCAACCAGGTGAGGCTACATTCTAAGTTTTATTAATTTATGTTCATAATTAAGGGAGTCATTACATTTTACTTATCCTCCATAAGAATAACATGGGGGCTGAGTACGCAGGTTTGCTGCTACGGGGATAATCAACAAAAAATCAATTTTTTGTGCAAATATCAATATACCAGTACTACGTGAAGCCACATACCAAGTTTAATCAACATACTGTGTCTAGCACTTTGAATATCTCTGCAAAGGTTGGACGTAGAATCATAATTTAAACACCAAAATGATTGTTTTCTGGAGCTGAATTTATTGGTAAAAGCAAATGTGAAGTTTACATTAAAAGTAACTGAGGAAAAGCCAAAAACCTTTTTCCCATAAGATTAACATGGGAGATTTTATGAGCAGGTTTTTTTGGATTTTCTCTGCAACCACTTAAGCTAGGTTAATAATTCAAAATATTATATTATTTGTTTTTTAAGCTCTATAACATGGTTCAAACCAAAATTAAGTGTTTTAAAAATTGTAGGGTAAAAATTACAAAAAACTGATGTTTGGAAAATTTAAAACCCCCATAAACCCCCCTTCCCATAGTTCGATTTTTCTGGTTTTCGAACTTAAAGTCATAAATATCACTTTACACATTTGAGCCAAATTTCATCAAAATCGGACGTTTTTTACTCAAGTTATCACATTCACGGACATATATATATATATATATATATATATATATATATATATATATATATATATATATATATATATATATATATATAAATTTGAACGAATGGTGTTTTTGTCATCTGGGGACCTCAAAACGAAAAGTTATCATGGTCTCGGGCTTAAGTCTTACCATGAGACCTACGGTAATAGCTTCTTCCCTATAGTGGAAATTCGCTAAAACCATACAGATCGACCCATCTGATTTGGGTGAGGGTTTGTACCCCAAAAATGGGTTTTCTTTAAAAATTGTTTACATGTATACTTTTTAAAAGTCAAATTTTAGTTTTTACCTTAGGATTTAGCTTTAAAAAACACACAATTTGGTGTTTTGATAATTTTTCTACTTCAATTGGTTACTGAGATATTGAAAGCACAATACGTTATCCAATAATATTCTTATGGAGAATAAGAACAATTTTATATCTCGCTTATTTATGAACGTATACTGACGAAACTTGGTATACAGCTTCATCTAGTTATGGTCTATTGTTATATGCACAAAGAAAGCCACTTTTACTGATGTTTCCCTAAGCAGTAAACCTGCGTACTCAGCCCCCATGTTTTTTCATGGAGAATAAGTAACGTAATTTGTCTCCCTTGATTGTGAACATAAATTAATAAAACTTAGTATGTGGCTTCATATAGTTAGGTTATATATTTGCATAAAAACACATTTTTTGCTTTCCTTGTTGCAGCAAACCTGCTTACTCAGCTCCTATGTTATTCTTATAGAGAATAATAAAAATGTTATACATCGCTTATTTAAGAATATATTTTTATGAAACTTGGTGAGCGGCTTTATGTCGTATTAAGACATACATTTATGCATTGGAAATTTGCTGAGTACGCAGGTTTTCTGTGACAGGAGTATTTTATATATATTTTGGATATGGAACATTATTTTTCTTTCTATTGCAGTAAAAGAAGTTGAAGATGAGGACTCTACCCCTGGCCATGGTGAGGGAGTTAAGGTCTCTACCCCTGGTCCCTCTTTCAACAGTTTAGTGACGACTTTTGCCGAAAAAGTCACGTTAAACCACCAAAAAGGTAACTGATTCTCAGTTATTATTCTTTTAGCGAACTTCCTCTTTGGGGAAGAAGCTATCAGTGTTTTTGGTTGGTAAGACTTACGACCAGAACCATGATAACATTTTGTTTTGAGGTCCAGATACACTATTCGTTAAAATTTGTATGTTAGTACTCCTTTGTATACAGGGTGTCTCATGTAAGAAACCTCTGACAGATTACAAACAAGCTACTCTACCTTGAAAGATCAAAGTTATTTCCCGCTAAATCGACCCTAAGGATAGTGTAAATATATTAATACATTATTTTTAACACAGGGTGTTTTAAGTAAATCAAAAATGTTTAGACAAATGATGTAAACATTTGTTTCTGACAGTTTTCTTTATTAAAAATTCTAGATCTTGCTGATCAAAGTTTCCTAAGTTAATCAAATATGTTTTAATTTGATGTTTTTAATGTTTTATCAAGTATGAGGAACACATTTTTTTCCAAATCCATACCAGTCGGCGTTTACACATTTTACACATTTGTTTATTGGCATGAGAGTTATAAACTTGTTTTCGTGCCTCAAAGTGATCGGGTAACCAATCAAAAAAATATTTGTACGATTTACTTACAATTATTGCTTTAATATTCCAGTTTTACGCTCATTACTTATGATTGAAAACATTTAAGCATTTAAATGCACCTTGTGCATATCAAAACATTCGTATCATATATTTATATGACCATCCACTTGGATGTCATAGCAAACCCCCGTCATATCAAACCTGCAAACTCGGCAAATTTCCAATGGATAAATATGTGTCTTAATACTACATAAAGTCACATTAAAATTTGCATCAATATGCATTCATAAATAAGCAATTTATAACATTTATACGCAGGTTTGCTGAAGCAAGGAACACAAAAAATGGGTTTTTATACAAATATTAATATAACTCAACTAGGTAAAGTCATATACCAAGTGTTATTAATTTATGTTGATAATTAAGGGAGAGAATGTTTGACTTATTCTCCATAACAATAACATGGAGGCTGAGTACGCATGTTTGCTGCTACGAGAAGGAACAAAAAGCGAAACAAGAAGTTATTAAATAATAGTAAACAAATTAAAATTGGTTATGAAAGTCAGTTTACGTGTAGAACAGTTGAAGTCAGTTAAAGGTTTGAGGTTATCCTAGATTTGATAATTCAATTAATAATAAAGAAGATAATAATAATGATAGGATAGCTTGAAGCCTCTTTTTTATTTTTATTTTTTTATTTCTGGATTTTATAGTAATTTTTGAAGGTAAAGATATTTGTTTTGAATCCATTTATACTCAATATGATCAGCACTGCCCCAGTCTGGGTGAGGGTTACGGGATGTATGCTGATGTTTGGGTTGCCAACCCTGAATTCTCAGATTATTTCCCAAACCCAGTTTAAAATAACGTAGGAAGAGACGAAAGCCGATGATGAAGATAACAATGCAACAGTGCATTGTGTCACCATCAGGTAAACTTAACATGAACACAATGTACAAACGTTTACAATATCCAAATACACACTTTACTACATTTCCAAATATTAAAATCTCTTTGAGAACATTGTTGTGCATGATAATATCAAATGTACCTGCAAAAAGAAGATTTTTTAAAAGTTTAAATTTTTAAAAAGTTACCTTTGTATTAGCATTAAACCAGATTGATTAAATAAGCTTCAGCATTATGAATATTGAAAATGATGCTCTGCGTTGCGTTGACTTTAAACATAAAATTAATGATTTATCAGCCAAGAAATGCAGAAAGGAAGAGTTTTTATTGTATACACTGCATGAAATACAATTGAATAAAGTCTATCCAGCAGTATGTTGATGAAAACGTTCAAAGAGTTCCTAATGAATGTTTATCAGATTCAAACAATCAACATATTTATTTCATATATGCTGTTTTTTGTTTTATTTATTTATTTATTTTTATTTAAGTGCAATGATGTTTGTGGTAAAGCAATTACCCAAGATTTTTTTTATTTACAAGTTTGTGTTGTTTTTAACTAGTCATAATGTTTTTTTTATTATATAATACTGAATATATTATTAGCTTTTTGGATATAGGCTTAAGAGACTACTTAAAAAAACATACTAAATCTTGTAAAGAAAAGTTTTTAAAGTTTTGTTAATAAATTAAAATTTGTTATTTATTTGTATATTTGGTGTATTTATTAAAGACTATAATATTCAAAATAATAAGGTCATATTACAGAATAGAAAAAATAACTTTCGCAAGTATTTATACGTACATACACGCTTGTATCTATGTTAGGGGGACCCCAGCGGCCCTAAATACGGTCCTGACCACGGTTTATTGTTCAACGAATCACCGGTGAAAACAAAAACAACCAAACATAGCGAAAACAAGAAGCACAAACTCACTGATTATACATGTTTTTCCAACTATATACTAATGGCTACCTTCTGATATACGTGGTTCCATTTTGTCCATGATAGATCACAGTGTGATCCTATTTTTTTTTTGTCATCGCCTGTATGATGAGGTTTATAAGGTTTTACAACTAACCTAAATATCAAATTTTTGTGTAATTTCATAATTACGAATTTTACATGTAAGGTGTCATAGTCAGGTGTGCCCAGAAGGGGGGGAGATGGCGCTCAGAGCGCCATCAAAACAAATTTTGGGGGGGATTTTAGAATCTATAAATAAATGTGCCTGTTTGTGAATCACAATCGAAAATTTGTGTTTGTACGGTAGGATGCAAATAATTTAGTTATTTTCCATAAGGATTACATTGGACAACGTACTGTGTTTAGAACTTTAAATATCTCTGCAAAGGTTGGACATAGAATCACAATTTAAACACAAAAATGATTGTTTTGAGGAGCTGAATTGATTGGTAAAAGCAAATGTGAAGTTTACATTAAAATTAACTGAGGAAAAGCCAAAAACCTTTTTCCCATAAGATTAACATGGGAGATTTTGAGCAGTTTTTTTTTGATTTTCTCTGCAACCACTTAACCTAGGTTAATAATTCAAAATACTATATTATTTGTTTTTTAAGCTCTATAACATGGTCCAAACCAAAATTAAGTTAATATATATATAAATTAAGTTAAGTTATATATATAAATTTGAACGAATGGTGTTTTTGTCATCTGGGGACCTCAAAACAAAAAGTTATCATGGTCTCGGGCTTAACCATGAGACCTACGGTAATAGCTTCTTCCCTATAGTGGAAATTCGCTAAAACCATACAGATCGACCCATCTGAAGGGGTATTTGGGGGGGGTTTGTATCCCAAAAATGGGTATTTAAATTGTTTACATGTTCACTTTTTAAATGTCAAATTTTAGTTTTTGCCTTTGGATTTAGCTTTAAAAAACACACAATTTGGTGTTTTGATAATTTTTCTACTTCAATTGGTTACTGAGATATTGAAAGCACAATACGTTATCCAATAATATTCTTATGGAGAATAAGAACAATTTTATATCTCGCTTATTTATGAATGTATACTGACGTAACTTGGTATACAGCTTCATCTAGTTATGGTCTATTGTTATATGCACAAAGAAAGCTACTTTTACTGACGTTTCCCTAAGCAGTAAACCTGCGTACTCAGCCCCCATGTTTTTCTCATGGAGTATAAGTAAAGTAATATGTCTCCCTTGATTGTGAACATAAATTAATAACACTTAGTATATGGCTTCATATAGTTAGGTTATATATTTGCATAAAAACACATTTTTTGCTTTCCTTGTTGCAGCAAACCTACTTACTCAGCTCCCATGTTATTCTTATGGAGCATAATACAAATGTTATATATCGCTTATTTACGAATATATTTTTATGAAACTTGGTAAGCGGCTTTATGTGGTATTAAGACATATATATGAATTGGTAATTTGCTGAGTACGCAGGTTTTCTTTGACAGGAGTATTTTATATATATTTTGGATATGGAACATTATTTTTCTTTCTATTGCAGTAAAGGAAGTTGAAGATAAGAACTCTACCCCTGGCCATGGTGAGGGAGTTAAATTCTCCACCCCTGGTCCCTCTTTCAACAGTTTAGTGACGACTTTTGCCGAAAAAGTCACGTTACACCACCAAAAAGGTAACTGATTCTCAGTTATTATTCTTTTAGCGAACTTCCTCTTTGGGGAAGAAGCTATCAGTGTTTTTGGTTGGTAAGACTTACGACCAGAACCATGATAACATTTTGTTTTGAGGTCCAGACACACTATTCGTTAAAATTTGTATGTTAGTACTCCTTTGTATACAGGGTGTCTCATGTAAGAAACCTCTGACAGATTACAAACAAGCTACTCTACCTTGAAAGATCAAAGTTATTTCCCGCTAAATCGACCCTAAGGATAGTGTAAATATATTAATACATTATTTTTAACACGGGGTGTTTTAAGTATCAGAATTTTCAAAAGTAAACGTGTCATATTGTACATCATTGTATGCACACTATAGTGTCATTGTATGAGTTTAGGCCCTGGATCACTTAAGTGAATACAAAAATGATTAAGATTTAGATTCCTTGAAACCGGTTGCCTATACAGGAACACAAAGGATCATTGACAGAAAACAAGGTTTAATAAACAATTTTTCTACCTATAGTAGACAGACATTTTGGCAAAAGCAGAACTCACTCATTGTCATCCCTTTATAAATGTCAGCCATTTTTGTTTAAAATATGGACATTTACGGATTACTTTATATTTGTTTAAACCACTAGACATATCATTGTTCTAAATCCAATTATAATAAAAAATGATAAGACAAATGATGTAAAATTTGTTTTCCTTATTAAAAAGTCTAAATCTTGCTGATCAAAGTTTCCAAAGTTAATCAAATATGTTTTACTTTGATAGTTTTTAATAATTTTTATCAAGTAGGCCTATGAGAAACACATTTTTTTCCAAATCCATACCAGTCGGCGTTAACACATTTTACACATTTGTTTATTGGCATGAGAATTATTAACTTGTTTTGGTGCCTCAAAGTGATCGGTTAACCAATCTACAAAATATTAGTACTATTTACTTACAATTAGTGCTTTAATATTCCAATTTTACGCTCATTACTTATGATTGAAAACATTTAAGCATTTAAATGCACCTTGTGCATATCAAAACATCCGTATCATATATTTATATGACCTTCCATTTGGATAAAATAGCAAACCCCGTCATATCAAACCTGCAAACTCGGCGAATTTCCAATGCATATATATGTGTCTTAATACTACATAAAGTTACATTCAAATTTGCATCAATATGCATTCATAAAAAGCGATTTATAACATTTAAACGCAGGTTTGCTGAAGCAAGGAACACAAAAATGGGTTTTTATTCAAATGTTAATATAACTCAACTAGGTAAAATCACATACCAAGTGTTATTAATTTATGTTCATAATTAAGGGAGAGCAACATTGACTTATTCTCCATAACAATAACATGGAGGCTGAGTCCGGATGTTTGCTGCTACGAGAACTATTGGCAACAAAATCGGTTTTTGTGCAAATATCAAAATACCACAACGAGATAAAGCAATCTACCAAGTTTCTTCAGGATAAGTTCACATGCGATTCTTCTTATTCTCCATAAGAATGACGAGATATTGCATTAGACAACATACTGTGTTTAACACTTCCAATATCTCTGTAACCAATTGACATAGAACAATGATCAATAAACCAATTTGTTTTTTTTTAAGCTGAATTAAATAGTCAAAACTAAAATGTTATTTAATCAAATGTTATATGTTAAAAACAAAAAAAATTTGGGGGTACAACCCCCCCCCCTCCCCAAACACCCCTTTGGATGGAGCGATCTGTCTGATTTTGGATCTTAAAGTGATAAATGTTGCTTTAAATGTTTGTACCAAATTTCATCAAAATCGGACATTTTTTAGAGTTATCGTACCCACGTACACACATAAATATATTTTTGAACAAACGATGTTTTTGGTATCTGGGAACCTCAAAACGAAAAGTTATCATGGTCCCGGGCCTAGGTCTTACCACGCCGACTTCGGTAGTAGCTTCTTTCCTATAGAGGAAATTCGCTAAAATAAGTACCGTATACTAATAACAGTTTTAAAAATGTACAATGATTTTAATTATTAAACAATATAATATATGCCATAGGCCTACAATATTAACTAGTTTGTTTAAGGGCCTACTGTTCAATTTACATAAAAATGGGTTTCTATTTCAAATCAAAGATAATTTAACATACAGGCATTGCAACAATATATTATGATAGGCAACATGTAGCCCAATTATTATAAAGCATCAATATAGCAATAAACTCGAACAACAGCGCCAACAAAGATCACGGAGTGGAGGCAAGTTACCCAGCCGCCAAGCTGGCCGCTGCGCCGTGTGCCGCCGCACCGGCACGAACTGGCAACAGCGCTGGCATAACATGGTTTGGAGTACACTACATCAAAGTCAGTGTTAGCTCGATTGTGGCACATTGCTACAATTGTTTTCTAGTGTGTAAGGGCTAAAATCGGTGTGTATTGGAAAAATGAGTTGTTGAACATACTATCCGCAGTACCGTCGATAACGCAGTATCTTTCGTCCCAAAGATGCTACAGTTGGGTGTTTTCCACAATATAGCGAATGCATGGATGTGTGAGCGTGTGTGTGTATTTACTCAATCGTAGCATCGTGGATGCCAAGCTCTATAACATGGTCCAAACCAAAATTAAGTGTTTTAAAAATTTTAGGGTAAAATATACAAAAAAACTGATGTTTGGAAAATTTAAAACCCTCATATACCCCCCTTCCCATAGTCAGATTTTTCTGGTTTTCAAACTTAAAGTCGTAAATGTCACTTTACACATATGAGCCAAATTTCATCGAAATCGGACGTTTTTTTACTCAAGTTATCGCATTCACGGACATTTTTTAAATTTAAACGAATGGTTTTTTTTGTCATCTGGGGACCTCAAAACAAAAAGTTATCATGGTCTCGGGCTTAACTGTTAACCATGAGACCTACGGTAATAGCTTCTTCCCTATAGTGGAAATTCGCTAAAACCATACAGATCGACCCATCTGAAGGGGTATTTGGGGGGGGGGGTGCGTACCCCAAAAATGGGTATTTAAATTGTTTACATGTTCACTTTTTAAATGTCAAATTTTAGTTTTTACCTTTGGATTTAGCTTTAAAAAACACACAATTTGGTGTTTTGATAATTTCTCTACCTCAATTGGTTACTAAGATATTGAAAGTGCTAAGCACAATACGTTGTCCAATAATATTGTTATGGAGAATAAGAACAATTTTATATCTCGCTTATTTATCAATGTATACTGACGAAACTTGGTATACAGCTTCATCTAGTTATGGTCTATTGTTATATGCACAAAGAAAGCCACTTTTACTGATGTTTCCCTAAGCAGTAAACCTGCGTACTCAGCCCCCATGTTTTTCTCATGGAGAATAAGTAAAGTAATATGTCTCCCTTGATTGTGAACATAAATTAATAAAACTTAGTATGTGGCTTCATATAGTTAGGTTAGATATATATATATATATTTGCATAAAAACACATTTTTTGCTTTCCTTGTTGTATCAAACCTACTTACTCAGCTCCCATGTTATTCTTATGGAGCATAATACAAATGTTATATATCGCTTATTTACGAATATATCTTTATGAAACTTGGTAATCGGCTTTATGTGGTATGAAGACATATATATGAATTGGAAATTTGCTGAGTACGCAGGTTTTCTGTGACAGGGGTATTTGATATATATTTTGGATATGGAACATTATTTTTCTTTCTATTGCAGTAAAACAAGTTGAAAATGAGGACTCTACCCCTGGCCATGGTGAGGGAGTTAAGGTCTCCACCCCTGGTCCCTCTTTCAACAGTTTAGTGACGACTTTTGCCGAAAAAGTCACACTAAACCACCAAAAAGGTAACTGATTCTCAGTTATTATTCTTTTAGCGAACTTCCTCTTTGGGGAAGAAGCCATCAGTGTTTTTGGTTGGTAAGACTTACGACCAGAACCATGATAACATTTTGTTTTGAGGTCCAGACACACTATTCGTTAAAATTTGTATGTTAGTACTCCTTTGTATACAGGGTGTCTCATGTAAGAAACCTCTGACAGATTACAAACAAGCTACTCTACCTTGAAAGATCAAAGTTATTTCCCGCTAAATCGACCCTAAGGATAGTGTAAATATATTAATACATTATTTTTAACACGGGGTGTTTTAAGTATCAGAATTTTCAAAAGTAAACGTGTCATATTGTACATCATTGTATGCACACTATAGTGTCATTGTATGAGTTTAGGCCCTGGATCACTTAAGTGAATACAAAAATGATTAAGATTTAGATTCCTTGAAACCGGTTGCCTATACAGGAACACAAAGGATCATTGACGGAAAACAAGGTTTAATAAACAATTTTTCTACCTATAGTAGACAGACATTTTGGCAAAAGCAGAACTCACTCATTGTCATCCCTTTATAAATGTCAGCCATTTTTGTTTAAAATATGGACATTTACGGATTACTTTATATTTGTTTAAACCACTAGACATATCATTGTTCTAAATCCAATTATAATAAAAAATGATAAGACAAATGATGTAAAATTTGTTTTCCTTATTAAAAAGTCTAAATCTTGCTGATCAAAGTTTCCAAAGTTAATCAAATATGTTTTACTTTGATAGTTTTTAATAATTTTTATCAAGTAGGCCTATGAGAAACACATTTTTTTCCAAATCCATACCAGTCGGCGTTAACACATTTTACACATTTGTTTATTGGCATGAGAATTATTAACTTGTTTTGGTGCCTCAAAGTGATCGGTTAACCAATCTACAAAATATTAGTACTATTTACTTACAATTAGTGCTTTAATATTCCAATTTTACGCTCATTACTTATGATTGAAAACATTTAAGCATTTAAATGCACCTTGTGCATATCAAAACATCCATATCATATATTTATATGACCTTCCATTTGGATAAAATAGCAAACCCCGTCATATCAAACCTGCAAACTCGGCGAATTTCCAATGCATATATATGTGTCTTAATACTACATAAAGTTACATTCAAATTTGCATCAATATGCATTCATAAAAAGCGATTTATAACATTTAAACGCAGGTTTGCTGAAGCAAGGAACACAAAAATGGGTTTTTATTCAACTATTAATATAACTCAACTAGGTAAAGTCACATACCAAGTGTTATTAATTTATGTTCATAATTAAGGGAGAGCAACATTGACTTATTCTCCATAACAATAACATGGAGGCTGAGTCCGGATGTTTGCTGCTACGAGAACTATTGGCAACAAAATCGGTTTTTGTGCAAATATCAAAATACCACAACGAGATAAAGCAATCTACCAAGTTTCTTCAGGATAAGTTCACATGCGATTCTTCTTATTCTCCATAAGAATGACGAGATATTGCATTAGACAACATACTGTGTTTAACACTTCCAATATCTCTGTAACCAATTGACATAGAACAATGATCAATAAACCAATTTGTTTTTTTTTAAGCTGAATTAAATAGTCAAAACTAAAATGTTATTTAATCAAATGTTATATGTTAAAAACAAAAAAAAATTGGGGGTACAACCCCCCCCCCCTCCCCAAACACCCCTTTGGATGGAGCGATCTGTCTGATTTTGGATCTTAAAGTGATAAATGTTGCTTTAAATGTTTGTACCAAATTTCATCAAAATCGGACATTTTTTAGAGTTATCGTACCCATGTACACACATAAATATATTTTTGAACAAACGATGTTTTTGGTATCTGGGAACCTCAAAACGAAAAGTTATCATGGTCCCGGGCCTAGGTCTTACCACGCCGACTTCGGTAGTAGCTTCTTTCCTATAGAGGAAATTCGCTAAAATAAGTACCGTATACTAATAACAGTTTTAAAAATGTACAATGATTTTAATTATTAAACAATATAATATATACCATAGGCCTACAATATTAACTAGTTTGTTTAAGGGCCTACTGTTCAATTTACATAAAAATGGGTTTCTATTTCAAATCAAAGATAATTTAACATACAGGCATTGCAACAATATATTATGATAGGCAACATGTAGCCCAATTATTATAAAGCATCAATATAGCAATAAACTCGAACAACAGCGCCAACAAAGATCACGGAGTGGAGGCAAGTTACCCAGCCGCCAAGCTGGCCGCTGCGCCGTGTGCCGCCGCACCGGCACGAACTGGCAACAGCGCTGGCATGACATGGTTTGGAGTACACTACATCAAAGTCAGTGTTAGCTCGATTGTGGCACATTGCTACAATTGTTTTCTAGTGTGTAAGGGCTAAAATCGGTGTGTATTGGAAAAATGAGTTGTTGAACATACTATCCGCAGTACCGTCGATAACGCAGTATCTTTCGTCCCAAAGATGCTACAGTTGGGTGTTTTCCACAATATAGCGAATGCATGGATGTGTGAGCGTGTGTGTGTATTTACTCAATCGTAGCATCGTGGATGCCAAGCTCTATAACATGGTCCAAACCAAAATTAAGTGTTTTAAAAATTTTAGGGTAAAATATACAAAAAAACTGATGTTTGGAAAATTTAAAACCCTCATATACCCCCCTTCCCATAGTCAGATTTTTCTGGTTTTCAAACTTAAAGTCGTAAATGTCACTTTACACATATGAGCCAAATTTCATCGAAATCGGACGTTTTTTTACTCAAGTTATCGCATTCACGGACATTTTTTAAATTTAAACGAATGGTTTTTTTTGTCATCTGGGGACCTCAAAACAAAAAGTTATCATGGTCTCGGGCTTAACTGTTAACCATGAGACCTACGGTAATAGCTTCTTCCCTATAGTGGAAATTCGCTAAAACCATACAGATCGACCCATCTGAAGGGGTATTTGGGGGGGGGGGTGCGTACCCCAAAAATGGGTATTTAAATTGTTTACATGTTCACTTTTTAAATGTCAAATTTTAGTTTTTACCTTTGGATTTAGCTTTAAAAAACACACAATTTGGTGTTTTGATAATTTCTCTACCTCAATTGGTTACTAAGATATTGAAAGTGCTAAGCACAATACGTTGTCCAATAATATTGTTATGGAGAATAAGAACAATTTTATATCTCGCTTATTTATCAATTTATACTGACGAAACTTGGTATACAGCTTCATCTAGTTATGGTCTATTGTTATATGCACAAAGAAAGCCACTTTTACTGATGTTTCCCTAAGCAGTAAACCTGCGTACTCAGCCCCCATGTTTTTCTCATGGAGAATAAGTAAAGTAATATGTCTCCCTTGATTGTGAACATAAATTAATAAAACTTAGTATGTGGCTTCATATAGTTAGGTTAGATATATATATATATTTGCATAAAAACACATTTTTTGCTTTCCTTGTTGTATCAAACCTACTTACTCAGCTCCCATGTTATTCTTATGGAGCATAATACAAATGTTATATATCGCTTATTTACGAATATATCTTTATGAAACTTGGTAATCGGCTTTATGTGGTATGAAGACATATATATGAATTGGAAATTTGCTGAGTACGCAGGTTTTCTGTGACAGGGGTATTTGATATATATTTTGGATATGGAACATTATTTTTCTTTCTATTGCAGTAAAACAAGTTGAAAATGAGGACTCTACCCCTGGCCATGGTGAGGGAGTTAAGGTCTCCACCCCTGGTCCCTCTTTCAACAGTTTAGTGACGACTTTTGCTGAAAAAGTCACACTAAACCACCAAAAAGGTAACTGATTCTCAGTTATTATTCTTTTAGCGAACTTCCTCTTTGGGGAAGAAGCCATCAGTGTTTTTGGTTGGTAAGACTTACGACCAGAACCATGATAACATTTTGTTTTGAGGTCCAGACACACTATTCGTTAAAATTTGTATGTTAGTACTCCTTTGTATACAGGGTGTCTCATGTAAGAAACCTCTGACAGATTACAAACAAGCTACTCTACCTTGAAAGATCAAAGTTATTTCCCGCTAAATCGACCCTAAGGATAGTGTAAATATATTAATACATTATTTTTAACACGGGGTGTTTTAAGTATCAGAATTTTCAAAAGTAAACGTGTCATATTGTACATCATTGTATGCACACTATAGTGTCATTGTATGAGTTTAGGCCCTGGATCACTTAAGTGAATACAAAAATGATTAAGATTTAGATTCCTTGAAACCGGTTGCCTATACAGGAACACAAAGGATCATTGACGGAAAACAAGGTTTAATAAACAATTTTTCTACCTATAGTAGACAGACATTTTGGCAAAAGCAGAACTCACTCATTGTCATCCCTTTATAAATGTCAGCCATTTTTGTTTAAAATATGGACATTTACGGATTACTTTATATTTGTTTAAACCACTAGACATATCATTGTTCTAAATCCAATTATAATAAAAAATGATAAGACAAATGATGTAAAATTTGTTTTCCTTATTAAAAAGTCTAAATCTTGCTGATCAAAGTTTCCAAAGTTAATCAAATATGTTTTACTTTGATAGTTTTTAATAATTTTTATCAAGTAGGCCTATGAGAAACACATTTTTTTCCAAATCCATACCAGTCGGCGTTAACACATTTTACACATTTGTTTATTGGCATGAGAATTATTAACTTGTTTTGGTGCCTCAAAGTGATCGGTTAACCAATCTACAAAATATTAGTACTATTTACTTACAATTAGTGCTTTAATATTCCAATTTTACGCTCATTACTTATGATTGAAAACATTTAAGCATTTAAATGCACCTTGTGCATATCAAAACATCCATATCATATATTTATATGACCTTCCATTTGGATAAAATAGCAAACCCCGTCATATCAAACCTGCAAACTCGGCGAATTTCCAATGCATATATATGTGTCTTAATACTACATAAAGTTACATTCAAATTTGCATCAATATGCATTCATAAAAAGCGATTTATAACATTTAAACGCAGGTTTGCTGAAGCAAGGAACACAAAAATGGGTTTTTATTCAACTATTAATATAACTCAACTAGGTAAAGTCACATACCAAGTGTTATTAATTTATGTTCATAATTAAGGGAGAGCAACATTGACTTATTCTCCATAACAATAACATGGAGGCTGAGTCCGGATGTTTGCTGCTACGAGAACTATTGGCAACAAAATCGGTTTTTGTGCAAATATCAAAATACCACAACGAGATAAAGCAATCTACCAAGTTTCTTCAGGATAAGTTCACATGCGATTCTTCTTATTCTCCATAAGAATGACGAGATATTGCATTAGACAACATACTGTGTTTAACACTTCCAATATCTCTGTAACCAATTGACATAGAACAATGATCAATAAACCAATTTGTTTTTTTTTAAGCTGAATTAAATAGTCAAAACTAAAATGTTATTTAATCAAATGTTATATGTTAAAAACAAAAAAAATTTGGGGGTACAACCCCCCCCCCCTCCCCAAACACCCCTTTGGATGGAGCGATCTGTCTGATTTTGGATCTTAAAGTGATAAATGTTGCTTTAAATGTTTGTACCAAATTTCATCAAAATCGGACATTTTTTAGAGTTATCGTACCCACGTACACACATAAATATATTTTTGAACAAACGATGTTTTTGGTATCTGGGAACCTCAAAACGAAAAGTTATCATGGTCCCGGGCCTAGGTCTTACCACGCCGACTTCGGTAGTAGCTTCTTTCCTATAGAGGAAATTCGCTAAAATAAGTACCGTATACTAATAACAGTTTTAAAAATGTACAATGATTTTAATTATTAAACAATATAATATATACCATAGGCCTACAATATTAACTAGTTTGTTTAAGGGCCTACTGTTCAATTTACATAAAAATGGGTTTCTATTTCAAATCAAAGATAATTTAACATACAGGCATTGCAACAATATATTATGATAGGCAACATGTAGCCCAATTATTATAAAGCATCAATATAGCAATAAACTCGAACAACAGCGCCAACAAAGATCACGGAGTGGAGGCAAGTTACCCAGCCGCCAAGCTGGCCGCTGCGCCGTGTGCCGCCGCACCGGCACGAACTGGCAACAGCGCTGGCATGACATGGTTTGGAGTACACTACATCAAAGTCAGTGTTAGCTCGATTGTGGCACATTGCTACAATTGTTTTCTAGTGTGTAAGGGCTAAAATCGGTGTGTATTGGAAAAATGAGTTGTTGAACATACTATCCGCAGTACCGTCGATAACGCAGTATCTTTCGTCCCAAAGATGCTACAGTTGGGTGTTTTCCACAATATAGCGAATGCATGGATGTGTGAGCGTGTGTGTGTATTTACTCAATCGTAGCATCGTGGATGCCAAGCTCTATAACATGGTCCAAACCAAAATTAAGTGTTTTAAAAATTTTAGGGTAAAATATACAAAAAAACTGATGTTTGGAAAATTTAAAACCCTCATATACCCCCCTTCCCATAGTCAGATTTTTCTGGTTTTCAAACTTAAAGTCGTAAATGTCACTTTACACATATGAGCCAAATTTCATCGAAATCGGACGTTTTTTTACTCAAGTTATCGCATTCACGGACATTTTTTAAATTTAAACGAATGGTTTTTTTTGTCATCTGGGGACCTCAAAACAAAAAGTTATCATGGTCTCGGGCTTAACTGTTAACCATGAGACCTACGGTAATAGCTTCTTCCCTATAGTGGAAATTCGCTAAAACCATACAGATCGACCCATCTGAAGGGGTATTTGGGGGGGGGGGTGCGTACCCCAAAAATGGGTATTTAAATTGTTTACATGTTCACTTTTTAAATGTCAAATTTTAGTTTTTACCTTTGGATTTAGCTTTAAAAAACACACAATTTGGTGTTTTGATAATTTCTCTACCTCAATTGGTTACTAAGATATTGAAAGTGCTAAGCACAATACGTTGTCCAATAATATTGTTATGGAGAATAAGAACAATTTTATATCTCGCTTATTTATCAATGTATACTGACGAAACTTGGTATACAGCTTCATCTAGTTATGGTCTATTGTTATATGCACAAAGAAAGCCACTTTTACTGATGTTTCCCTAAGCAGTAAACCTGCGTACTCAGCCCCCATGTTTTTCTCATGGAGAATAAGTAAAGTAATATGTCTCCCTTGATTGTGAACATAAATTAATAAAACTTAGTATGTGGCTTCATATAGTTAGGTTAGATATATATATATATTTGCATAAAAACACATTTTTTGCTTTCCTTGTTGTATCAAACCTACTTACTCAGCTCCCATGTTATTCTTATGGAGCATAATACAAATGTTATATATCGCTTATTTACGAATATATCTTTATGAAACTTGGTAATCGGCTTTATGTGGTATGAAGACATATATATGAATTGGAAATTTGCTGAGTACGCAGGTTTTCTGTGACAGGGGTATTTGATATATATTTTGGATATGGAACATTATTTTTCTTTCTATTGCAGTAAAAGAAGTTGAAAATGAGGACTCTACCCCTGGCCATGGTGAGGGAGTTAAGGTCTCCACCCCTGGTCCCTCTTTCAACAGTTTAGTGACGACTTTTGCCGAAAAAGTCACACTAAACCACCAAAAAGGTAACTGATTCTCAGTTATTATTCTTTTAGCGAACTTCCTCTTTGGGGAAGAAGCCATCAGTGTTTTTGGTTGGTAAGACTTACGACCAGAACCATGATAACATTTTGTTTTGAGGTCCAGACACACTATTCGTTAAAATTTGTATGTTAGTACTCCTTTGTATACAGGGTGTCTCATGTAAGAAACCTCTGACAGATTACAAACAAGCTACTCTACCTTGAAAGATCAAAGTTATTTCCCGCTAAATCGACCCTAAGGATAGTGTAAATATATTAATACATTATTTTTAACAAGGGGTGTTTTAAGTATCAGAATTTTCAAAAGTAAACGTGTCATATTGTACATCATTGTATGCACACTATAGTGTCATTGTATGAGTTTAGGCCCTGGATCACTTAAGTGAATACAAAAATGATTAAGATTTAGATTCCTTGAAACCGGTTGCCTATACAGGAACACAAAGGATCATTGACGGAAAACAAGGTTTAATAAACAATTTTTCTACCTATAGTAGACAGACATTTTGGCAAAAGCAGAACTCACTCATTGTCATCCCTTTATAAATGTCAGCCATTTTTGTTTAAAATATGGACATTTACGGATTACTTTATATTTGTTTAAACCACTAGACATATCATTGTTCTAAATCCAATTATAATAAAAAATGATTAGACAAATGATGTAAAATTTGTTTTCCTTATTAAAAAGTCTAAATCTTGCTGATCAAAGTTTCCAAAGTTAATCAAATATGTTTTACTTTGATAGTTTTTAATAATTTTTATCAAGTAGGCCTATGAGAAACACATTTTTTTCCAAATCCATACCAGTCGGCGTTAACACATTTTACACATTTGTTTATTGGCATGAGAATTATTAACTTGTTTTGGTGCCTCAAAGTGATCGGTTAACCAATCTACAAAATATTAGTACTATTTACTTACAATTAGTGCTTTAATATTCCAATTTTACGCTCATTACTTATGATTGAAAACATTTAAGCATTTAAATGCACCTTGTGCATATCAAAACATCCATATCATATATTTATATGACCTTCCATTTGGATAAAATAGCAAACCCCGTCATATCAAACCTGCAAACTCGGCGAATTTCCAATGCATATATATGTGTCTTAATACTACATAAAGTTACATTCAAATTTGCATCAATATGCATTCATAAAAAGCGATTTATAACATTTAAACGCAGGTTTGCTGAAGCAAGGAACACAAAAATGGGTTTTTATTCAACTATTAATATAACTCAACTAGGTAAAGTCACATACCAAGTGTTATTAATTTATGTTCATAATTAAGGGAGAGCAACATTGACTTATTCTCCATAACAATAACATGGAGGCTGAGTCCGGATGTTTGCTGCTACGAGAACTATTGGCAACAAAATCGGTTTTTGTGCAAATATCAAAATACCACAACGAGATAAAGCAATCTACCAAGTTACTTCAGGATAAGTTCACATGCGATTCTTCTTATTCTCCATAAGAATGACGAGATATTGCATTAGACAACATACTGTGTTTAACACTTCCAATATCTCTGTAACCAATTGACATAGAACAATGATCAATAAACCAATTTGTTTTTTTTTAAGCTGAATTAAATAGTCAAAACTAAAATGTTATTTAATCAAATGTTATATGTTAAAAACAAAAAAAATTGGGGGTACAACCCCCCCCCCCCCCCTCCCCAAACACCCCTTTGGATGGAGCGATCTGTCTGATTTTGGATCTTAAAGTGATAAATGTTGCTTTAAATGTTTGTACCAAATTTCATCAAAATCGGACATTTTTTAGAGTTATCGTACCCACGTACACACATAAATATATTTTTGAACAAACGATGTTTTTGGTATCTGGGAACCTCAAAACGAAAAGTTATCATGGTCCCGGGCCTAGGTCTTACCACGCCGACTTCGGTAGTAGCTTCTTTCCTATAGAGGAAATTCGCTAAAATAAGTACCGTATACTAATAACAGTTTTAAAAATGTACAATGATTTTAATTATTAAACAATATAATATATACCATAGGCCTACAATATTAACTAGTTTGTTTAAGGGCCTACTGTTCAATTTACATAAAAATGGGTTTCTATTTCAAATCAAAGATAATTTAACATACAGGCATTGCAACAATATATTATGATAGGCAACATGTAGCCCAATTATTATAAAGCATCAATATAGCAATAAACTCGAACAACAGCGCCAACAAAGATCACGGAGTGGAGGCAAGTTACCCAGTCGCCAAGCTGGCCGCTGCGCCGTGTGCCGCCGCACCGGCACGAACTGGCAACAGCGCTGGCGTGACATGGTTTGGAGTACACTACATCAAAGTCAGTGTTAGCTCGATTGTGGCACATTGCTACAATTGTTTTCTAGTGTGTAAGGGCTAAAATCGGTGTGTATTGGAAAAATGAGTTGTTGAACATACTATCCGCAGTACCGTCGATAACGCAGTATCTTTCGTCCCAAAGATGCTACAGTTGGGTGTTTTCCACAATATAGCGAATACATGGATGTGTGAGCGTGTGTGTGTATTTACTCAATCGTAGCATCATGGATGCCAAGCTCTATAACATGGTCCAAACCAAAATTAAGTGTTTTAAAAATTTTAGGGTAAAATATACAAAAAAACTGATGTTTGGAAAATTTAAAACCCTCATATACCCCCCTTCCCATAGTCAGATTTTTCTGGTTTTCAAACTTAAAGTCGTAAATGTCACTTTACACATATGAGCCAAATTTCATCGAAATCGGACGTTTTTTTACTCAAGTTATCGCATTCACGGATATATATATATATATATATAAATTTAAATGAATGGTTTTTTTTTGTCATCTGGGGACCTCAAAACAAAAAGTTATCATGGTCTCGGGCTTAACTCTTACCATGAGACCTACGGTAATAGCTTCTTCCCTATAGTGGAAATTCGATAAAACCATACAGATCGACCCATCTGAAGGGGTATTTGGGGGGGGGTATTTGTACCCCAAAAAATGGGTATTTAAATTGTATACATGTTCACTTTTTAAATGTCAAATTTTAGTTTTTACCTTTGGATTTAGCTTTAAAAACACACAATTTGGTGTTTTGATAATTTCTCTACCTCAATTGGTTACTAAGATATTGAAAGTGCTAAGCACAATACGTTGTCCAATAATATTGTTATGGAGAATAAGAACAATTTTATATCTCGCTTATTTATCAATGTATACTGACGAAACTTGGTATACAGCTTCATCTAGTTATGGTCTATTGTTATATGCACAAAGAAAGCCACTTTTACTGATGTTTCCCTAAGCAGTAAACCTGCGTACTCAGCCCCCATGTTTTTCTCATGGAGAATAAGTAAAGTAATATGTCTCCCTTGATTGTGAACATAAATTAATAAAACTTAGTATGTGGCTTCATATAGTTAGGTTAGATATATATATATATATTTGCATAAAAACACATTTTTTGCTTTCCTTGTTGTATCAAACCTACTTACTCAGCTCCCATGTTATTCTTATGGAGCATAATACAAATGTTATATATCGCTTATTTACGAATATATCTTTATGAAACTTGGTAATCGGCTTTATGTGGTATGAAGACATATATATGAATTGGAAATTTGCTGAGTACGCAGGTTTTCTGTGACAGGGGTATTTGATATATATTTTGGATATGGAACATTATTTTTCTTTCTATTGCAGTAAAAGAAGTTGAAGATGAGGACTCTACCCCTGGCCATGGTGAGGGAGTTAAGGTCTCCACCCCTGGTCCCTCTTTCAACAGTTTAGTGACGACTTTTGCCGAAAAAGTCACATTAAACCACCAAAAAGGTAACTGATTCTCAGTTATTATTCTTTTAGCGAACTTCCTCTTTGGGGAAGAAGCTATCAGTGTTTTTGGTTGGTAAGACTTACGACCAGAACCATGATAACATTTTGTTTTGAGGTCCAGACACACTATTCGTTAAAATTTGTATGTTAGTACTCCTTTGTATACAGGGTGTCTCATGTAAGAAACCTCTGACAGATTACAAACAAGCTACTCTACCTTGAAAGATCAAAGTTATTTCCCGCTAAATCGACCCTAAGGATAGTGTAAATATATTAATACATTATTTTTAACACAGGGTGTTTTAAGTATCAGAATTTTCAAAAGTAAACGTGTCATGTTGTACATCATTGTATGCACACCATAGTGTCATTGTATGAGTTTAGGCCCTGGATCACTTAAGTGAATACAAAAATGATTAACAGAGTCCCCACCCAACCGTGAAAACCGTGAAACCTTCAATAAGCCGTTAATTTTGTATACCGTGAAAAAACCTGGAATAAGCCGTGAATTTCGATATCAAACCTTAAAAATATATCAAACTTGAAAAACAATAAAAAATATCTTATCAGAAAATATCACATTTGTTTTCAGATAGGGAAATGTACAACAGAATTATTTTGTACATTCTAAATATGGTGAATACCGCGTCGTTTGCCTACTTGCAGATTGCAGCTGTGCAGATGATTTAAGATTGGTTCTGGTTTCCACGGTGCAAATAAGGAACTCGGGCGTCTTGGGCGACAGTTGTTAAGTTGCTGGTGTTTTTTTCACTGTCAACTGACTGCTGACTGACACTTGTGTAAGACCGTTTAAGTGTCTTCTTTACTGTATGTCGTTTGCCTATTGTTTTGTATTAGTCGGTGACAGTAGACAGCTACTGTATCTAGACTGTTAACATACAACTGTCGCATCAGTAACTCGCCCATTCGGTTTACACGGTGCGTAGTCAGCGTTGCCACTTCGAGAGAAATTACCCTTGCTGGTGATAATTTTGAACTTCGAGGGTAAAAAGGGGTAATTTTACTAAAGCCTTTAAAAATATACAAATTTATATTATACTCTGTTATATACTTATTATACATTCATTGATGTTTATTTATGATTAAATTAGGCCTACTGCATTTCTCTACTTTATCGACCCTTCCGATTTTCGTGACTCTGACGAATACTCACAAACTCCATGACAGAAATCAAGCTTGAGTAAGGATTACATGTACAGTGATCGTCTCATGTTAAAAACGTGGAAGAGCCACGAGTGCCAGGACGACAAGTCCGCTAAGTTGCAGTAATGTCTGCAAGTTTTAACGTCAACCAGACAATAAATAACGAAAATAGAAAATGGGGATTATTGTCACCTGTCTCCGCCCGCCTAAACCTAGCAGTTGATAGACTGAAAGATAGATAGCATTAGCTGTTTTATAAATTGTCGTTTATGGCTGTAAACAAAATTGCATCAGCTGTTAGTCATTTATATACTGTGATTTTTTAAGCAGTAAAATAGATTCTGAAAAAAATCCGTTATATATCGTATGAAAAAATTGAGACAAAAACTGGCTGGCGTATGCAACTTCTATTTTCATTCTTTATTCTAAACTTTAAAATGAATTATACATCAGTGACATCTATAGGCGGCTCCTCAAACCTATCAAATTTCAAGCACATTTCCTTTATTTCATTAGTACTCTTTACTCAAATACAGGAGTTTAGATTTTTAGGGTAATTTTGACGAGGATCGAGGGTAATTCGGGAAAAAGTGGTTGGCAACACTGAGCGAAGTAGAAATCACCAGCAACCGATAACCGATGGACTGATGACATGACTCACGACGACAATAAAACAATTAGAAACTCTAAAATAGTTCTTATTTTTTAAAAGGTTCACTTGGGATGTATGGTATGGTTTTATGGTTCTGTGACATCGTTATTGGTATGTTGGAAAGTTTCAACTAGTATTTGACCGCTGCGCCGCGTCTGCGTTGTTGTTTTGCGACTGGTATAGGTTATGATTTTTAATATTTCGACCGTGAAATTGACAATTTTTAGACCTTTAAAACCGTGAAAAACCCGTGAATTTGATCATTAAGTTTGAGTGGGAACCCTGATTAAGATTTAGATTCCTTGAAACCGGTTGCCTATATACAGGAACAAAAAGGATAATTGACAGAAAACAAGGTTTTATAAACAATTTTTCTACCTATAGTAGACAGACATTCATACATACATATCCCACGGCGTCCCGATTGACCATATGTGGAATAGGACCAGTCAGCTTCTACAGGTTTCATTAGGTACATCTTCATGATGCTGTCATAATCATGATAGGCAGAGATGCAAATGGAGGGGGGGGTTGTAAAAAAACATCTTGACAGGTTAGAGAGTCAGGTCAGGTATGATGGGAGTTGGTAAAGACATTGATCTAAGAGGTACTTTTTGAGCTTGTATTTAAATTTTTTTAAGTTACTAATCTGGGCTATTTGAGAAGGAAGTTGATTAAATAGCTTAAGACCAATGTAATCCGGCGTTTTCTCAAAAAGCTTTAAGATATGAGACACAGAAGGATTGATGTTTCCATTTCTGGTGCTGTAAGAATGCTGATGAGCTTGAACAAGGTTGTGTTCTTTAACATAACTAATTACTTCAAACATGTAAATAATAGGTACTGTCAAAATTTGCAGTTCTTTGAAGTGGTCAAAACATGATTCTGTAGGTTTAAGTTTCAAAATGCACCTTATCGCTCTTTTCTGGAGTACAAATATTCTATTTAGATTAATATTACTGGAAAAGCCCCAAAGTATAATAGAGTACCTAATCAGACTCACAATCAAGCCAAAATATACCAATTTGGATAGTGCAATGTTGTTCAAAGATGAAATATTTTTCAAAACAAAAATATTTGAAGCGAGTTGCTTAGCAAGTTTATCTACATGTTCATGCCACCTTAGGCCACTGTCCAATATCACTCCTAGATAGTCGACAGATTGAGCTTCCTCAATGATCTCATCAAGTACAACCGAAGAAAAAGTTGTACCTCCGTTAGTTAAACGGTTTCTTTTCTGGTCGGTCATGAAATGTATGAACTGTGTTTTTTTGGGATTAATTTGAAGATTTATACCTGAGAAATATTGTGAGAGTACGTTAAGGTTGAAAAAAGTCTGCTGCTCTAAAACACTGAGATTTTTGCTTGAAGTTAAAATTGAAGTGTCATCTGCGAAAGCTGTGAAAATATTATAACTCAACTAGGTAAAGTCACATACCAAGTTTTATCAATTTATGTTCATAATTAAGGTAGAGAACATTTGACTTATTCTCCATAACAATAACATGGGGGCTGAGTATGCAGGTTTGCTGCTACGAGAACTATCGGCAACAAAATCGGTTTTTGTGCAATTATCAAAAGACCACTACGAAATAAAGCAATATACCAAGTTTCGTTAGGATGAGTTCATTAATAAAGGAGATATACCATTCTTCTTATTCTCCATCAGGATGACGAGATATAACATTAGACAACGTACTGTGTTTAGCACTTTCAATATCTCTGTAATAAATTGACATAGAACAATGATAAAAAAAACAATTTGTTTTTTAAGCTGAATTAAATAGTCAAAACTAAAATTGTATTTACTAAAATGTTATATGTAAAAAACTAAAAAAAATTTTTGGGGTACAACCCCCCCTCCTCAAATACCCCTTTGGATGGAGCAATCTGTCTGGTTTTCGACTTAAAGACATCAATGTTGCTTTACATGTTTGTATCAAATTACATCAAAATCGGACAATTTTTTAGAGTTGTCGTAACTACGTACACACATAAATATATTTTTGAACAAACGATTTTTTTGACATCTGGAAACCTCAAAACGAAAAGATATCATGGTCCCGGGCCTAGGTCTTACCATGCCAACTTCGGTAGTAGCTTCTTTCCTATAGGGTAAATTCGCTAAAATAAGTTTACTATAATAATAATTTTAAAAATGTACAATGATTTTAATTATTAAACAATATAATATATACCGTACAACATTAACTAGTCTTAGGGCCTACTGTTCAATTGACATAAAACTGGATTTCTATTTCAAATCAAAGCTAATTTAACATACAGTCATTGCAACAATATACTATGATAGGTAACATGCAGCCCAGTTATTAATAAACGGTATCAGGAAACTGACACATACTTTCTCCCTTTTAGCCCAACTCTAAGGAATAAATTACTTTTATTTACTAAATATAGAATACAAAGCACGGTCGAATATACAGAAAATCTTGTAAACAAGATGTTTTAAAAAACATCCACCCAAATCCCTGCTTTGGAGGCACTACAGAATCCATTGCTACACTCGTGGTTTTAAGAGGGGAAATGCCCCATATTCCCCCCCCCAGGGTTATTAGGGGGCAACATATTTTGAATTTCCTCGGTTGGTCAATGCTAAATTGACAAGCATATCAAGTTTGAATGAAATTTGTCAGTAAATAAGAGAGAAATAGTAATTTTTGTATTCCCCATAAGAATAACATGGGACAACGTACTGCGTTTACCGCAAAATGAAAATTGAAATTTTCTCCGAAACCAGCAATCGTAGAATAGTAATTCAACGTACTAAACTATTTAGTTTTTTGAGCTCTTTTTAATGGTGAATAGTAATTTTTTTATATTTATGTCTTTTTATGAAAAATCCAAAAAACTGAATTTTTGATGTTTTAAGTCCTGTAACTTCTGATCCCAAATTTTTACAGAAATGCGGGTAGTGTCATTTTGTTGGAAAACTAAAGTTCTACAAACGACTAAAGTTTAATCAAAATTGTTAGAGCCGTTTTTGAGAAATTTTGATTTTTCATGTTTTTGGGGGATAATTACCCTTAACCCTTTTACAGCCGACTTGCGCATTTGCGCATGTCGAGAATCGTGCGAAAAACGCCGATGTGCGCATATGCGCACGTCACTAATTGTGCAATAATCGCCGACGTGCGCAATAAAGCAGGTCTAATATTTCTAACTTATTGGCCTTAAATGTTTACCAAATGCCACGAAACTTGAGATACTCGTTGTCAAGACTATGAGGAACATAGAAAAGTACAATTTATACTCTGTGAATTGTATAACCTATAAAGTTATACTCACTGATTCCCCCTACCGTCTGTGCATAGTCGACAGTTGCTCTGTGTAGTGAGTGTTGTCTGCCGTCCGTATTTCAATTGTTGTTTATCTTTACTGGTGTTGGTTTGTTGGTTATGTTTGTGGATTTATCCGTGGTTTAGTGAGTAAAGTTTTGATGTCATTACGAAAATGGTCAAGCGGAGTAGATCGCCAGTAAGTGAAAATACCATCGTAAGTAGGTGTTCACCCTACCTGTTTCGGTGAGCACAGGTGTTGAAAGGATTTATTGTGAAATTTTCTCAAATATTCTAAATATTTTTGTCGTTGTTAGTTTAATTATTTTAGTATGTTTTTAGTGTTATTTTATGTTCCTTACAACATTTTTTTCAATTTAGAAGCCAAATGTACATGTTTTTATAAAAAAAAATTGTCAATTGTATATGCAACCATGTTCAACTTTGAAAATATGAATAAATTTTGAAAAGAAAACATCAGAATTTGTGCATTTATCAAGGTAATGGCATGAAAATTTGGGTATGTGTTTACTAATGCCTGTTTTACAACATGTATAAATAAAATTGGTTGAAGTATAAGTTTTAGAGGTAATTTTTATAGCCCAAACTAAAAAATATATATATTTTTTGATTTGTATATTTATGTATATATATGTATATATTTTAACTAAAAAACTATTACATACACCAAAATATATATTTTATTTGAAACAAACAACTCAATACAAATAAAACAAGACCTAACTTATAAATTTCTGATGAAAAATAAAAAAGTTACAAATTTTTTAATGTGATCGTGAAATTTGGTCTAATTGAACCTGGCAGTCTTGGCAAGTAAATCTTAATAGTCGTCTGGCATTTTTGGTGACGTCATAAAAAAATGGTCGGCAGTAAAAGGGTTAAAAATCAAAAATTCAAAAATAAAAAAAACGCCTGGAGATATCGTGGATTAGTACCTACATACCAAATTTCATGAAAATCGGCCCATTGGTTAGGGCTCTAGCTCTGTACACATACACACACACACGTACACACGCACAGACAGACAGACAGACATCACGTAAAAACTACTTTTTTGGGTCCAGGGAGCACCAAAACGAATATTTCCACTAACAACACAAATTTGAAAATGTTGACGAAAACAATACTTTCTCCATATACTATGTATAGAGGGAGAAAGTAAAAAGCATCAATATAGCATTAAAAACGAACAACAGTGCCAACACAGATTACAGAGTGGAGGCAAGTTACCCAGTCGCCAAGCTGGCCGCTGCGCCGCGCGCCGCCGCACCATCATGAACTGGCAACAGCACAGGTGTGACATGGTGGGGAGTACACACCAGTCGGTGTTTGCACGATTGTGGCACATTGCTACAATTGTTTTCTAGTGTGTAAGGGCTAAAATTGGTGTGTATCGGAAAAATGAGTTGTTGGAACATACTATCTTATCATCTCAATGAAGATGAGTCATCACGATGTGAGTCATTACGATCTCGATGTGTCATCACTATTATTAGTATTCCTCTCAGAAGTTATCAGGAATGCAGTAATATTTTTGTTTATATGGTACTGACAAAGACAAAAAGTTCTTTATTGACATGAACATCAAGTACAGTCATGGCGTCAATAGTTTTTCTTGATCAGTGAGGTGGACTTCCTCTCTCTAAGCATAATATTCGGGTTAAGTTTTTTGTGAGTTGTTACACCTTCACGCCTAGTCACATTAGTTATGATTTAATATAACATAACTCTTAACTTTGATTACAGGTGTGGAGGATAACCTGAAGTGGTATTTTGCAACAGCCAGTATGAAAGTTGTTAACCTGGAATACTTGGACAGGTTACTCACTGAGCCAGTTGGTGATACGGAGGCTATTATAGAAAGCTTCACACAAGCTCAAAGTACAATTAAAAGGTAACTCTAACTTCACGTTGCTATTTTTACTACACTTCATTCTGAGCATGAGATTTGAGGACATTTTGCGCTAAAAACTAACAACAGCCTAACAGCGAGAGAAGTGGTGGACTCTTATGGCTTAATTCCCGAAAAGTTCCACTACAGTGTGCAACACTCACTCCTAACACAGGGTCAAAACTGAAGTGATTCCAGGGCTTATAATTCATGTCCAGTCACTGCACAACACTTTTATTTATTTCTTTAAGACTTTCAAACAACAGTCTGAGGGCAAGTTTATTTGTGAATTCCATCTCTCTTTCCAGAAAAATAAAAATGTTCGATTAAGGCATCCATGTGATATGGTGAGAAAATAGTGTCCAAATTGAGAATGTGTGCTTTGTATTCAAACTTTTAATGATTCACTAGTTTTATTTTGATATTGTGTCTATTTTTTAAAAGGGTGGTTGGAATGGTCACTAAAACAGTCTTTCCTGCATGGGTTAGAATATTTACTATATTCTTGATATTCCTCGTGATGATTGTGTTTGGAACACCTCCCCTGATGTCGTTGGTGCCGATCAGTCGGAGACAAGTGGGATGTAGTTGATAGGCTTCCCTCCTCACCTCAGGAATGATAGCTCCTGTGGTAGCAATGGTGATATGTGTGGCGGCAGGCGGCTTCCAACATCTGACAGCTCTGTGGAGATGTGAGTCTCCCACACAAAAAAGTCTGTTGTGCAATTTAACAATGGGGAAACTTAAATTAAATCCAACAAAAATTATGCCTTTGTCAATAGGTCACAAGCGGTAAGTCATTCCCCATGCAAAACATATCTTTTAATTTGATCAACATGAACAATTTGCTTTTGAGTGTTATTACTGTCAGTTTTCAACATTTACTGGTGAAATTAATTTAGTGATCGTGTAAGGTCCACTCCATTTGTGATTCAGTTTTGCAATAATTCCCTTATCTTTACTACTGAGAGCATGTTTGTACAACACAACCTTATCGCCAACAATGATGGGAGATGGAATCCTATCTTTGTCGTATCGCAACTTTGTCCTATTATGTGCTTTAGTGAGGTTCTCAAAAACTTTGCCTAAATCCGGTTTGTCCGTACTTCCTTTTTCTAAATTCCAAAGAAGTTTTAAAGGATGCGTTAAATCTCTTCCTAAGAAAACACTGGCGGTTGAGAATTTTGATGCTTCATGAATGGCCGAATTGAAAGCTAATATTACAGATGGTTAAAAGATGTCCCAGGAGTTATGGTTTTGGTTGTGGAAAATACTCAGGGCTGTTACTAATTTCCTATTTACCCTTTCTGCAACATTGGATTGTGGTCTGTATGCTGAAGTTGTTACACCTAAGCCAAAAAGAAATAAAAAAAATTTTTGAGATGTGAAAACTGAGGCGTTATCGGTTATTAATCACTGTGGAATTCCATGTTGAGCAAACATGTTGTTTTTGAGAACATTGATAGCGGAGTCGGATGTTTGTTTTCTGACTGGGTATAAAAACAAAACTTAGAGAAATCGTCTACCAAAACAAAAATTTATTCATTTCCTCTCTGTGTACGTTTTAGGGGACCAACATAGTTGCAAAACCATTGTTCACTACAAATCGTCGGGATCCTGGAGCATAATTGACCTATTTTCTGATTTTGTGCCGGTTTTGAAAGCTCACATTGTTCGCATGACTTAACAAATGTCTTAATGAATGGAATCATGCCCTTCCAAATAAATTTTTTCTGAATGTGATTGATTGTCTTCGCAATACCCGCATGCGCAAACATGGGATTTTCAGGAAATATCGTACAATAAAATTGTGCACGGACTCTGGTACTACAATCTTTCCTTTCCTACCTTGTTTATGAAAATATAAGATATTATTACGCAAGTAATGATTCTTAACTGTAACTTTATTTCTTAAATCAGAAATAATTAAACTTAAATGTGGGTTTTGAGCCTGTTTTTCCTTAATGAAAGCAAATAATTCCGAAAAAGTTTGCAAGGTGCAGCATGCAGGATCTTCGATGGTTTTAACGTCATTGTCCGTTCCATCCTTCAAAACCCTACATAATGCATCTGCCACAACATTAAGTTTGCCCCTAATATTCTCTACCTCAAAATCAAATTCTGCGAAGTGCCCATCTCGCAAGTTGTCCGGTTTGCTTATTTTGCTTTAAAATGTACATGACTGCTGAATTATCCGTTTTTAATGTAAACTTGTTATTCAAATATGGTCTAAATTTTTCTACTCCATATAAACATGCCAAAAATTCTTTTTTGTGCATAGGACATTTACATTCTGTTTCACTTAAGGTGCACGATGCAAAATGAACTGGCAATAAGTTATTCCCGTTTCGCATTTGCAAAACTGCGAAAATTGCATTTTTACAAGCGTCGCATGTAATTACAATTTTTTCTCAAAATCCGGAAGTGCTAATTTTGTAGAAGATACAAGAGCATTCTTTAATTTATCAAAAGCTTCCTGGTGCGTGATTGTCCATTGGAATTTAACGTTCTTCTATCTCAATTTATTTAGTGGCGAGGCAATTTGTGAAAAATCTTTGATAAAACGTGAGAAAAAATTTACACAGCCTAAAAATCGTTGGGGTTGTTCCAAATTGCGAGGTCTGGGGTACTTCAGGATTGGTTCAATTCTGTCTGGATCTAAGGAAAGTGTTTTATTGGAAATAATGTGCCCTAAGTATTTAATAGATGTGTGCCCTATTTTTATTTTATCCGGATTTATTGTAATGTTGTATTATTTCAATCTATTCAAAACTTGTTATGTGTTGTTTATGTTCGTCCCAAGTTTCACTGTAAATTAGTCAATCATCTAAAACATTTAAAACAAATTTAATCTTGAAATCTCCTAAAACTTCATTCATTACTCGTGTAAGTGCCTGTGAACCTATTTTTAATCCCTGGGGAACAGTTTTAAATTCAAATAATCCAAACGGAGTGCAAAAGGCTGTAAACTGTCTTAACTGTGCATCTAATGGGATCTGAAATAAGGCGTTATTGATGTCCAGTGTTGTGAAATATGTGGCTTTACTTAAAAATTCAAAGGCTGAGTTTAGTGTGGGGAGTGGATGTGCATCATAAGAAATAAATTCATTTATTTTCTTATAATTGCAAACAAGTCTAAATTTACCTTTTTCTGATTTAGGAACTAAAAATGCAGGGGCACAGTGCATGCTGGTGGATTTACTAATAACATTGTTTCGCAATAATTCCTCTGTTATTTGACACAAGGCCCCTAACTTGTCTGGAGGGAGAGGGTAATGCGGTGAACAGATAGACTTATCAGCGGAACAATGGATATGATAAGGAGGGACCCTTGCCTGACCTATGGGTTTCGTAATAACTGACGGAAAAGTGTTTTTTAATTCTTGAAGAAATTTGTCGGTTTCCTGTAAATGCATTCCATTCGCCTTTAATAATTCCAATACAAATTTGTTCTCAGTCTGCGGTTGTTTTACAAACATATCACTCATTGGAATATTAATATTCTGATTAAACTTAAAATCGATTGTATTGTTTGAAAAGTTTAAATTCATTTGAGACTTCTGCATGAAATTAACACCTAAGATGATTGGAAATGGAAGTAAATTAACTACAAAAAAATCAAAGGTCCATGAAAAACATCCTATCTTGAAATACAATTTAACCTGTTTCCTTACCGGAGTACCCTGCTTATTAATGGATTTAACTAACATTCTGGTCTTAATAACTTCCTCAATACTCATTATACAAATATTTATACAATCCTCACTACAGATTATGGTGGGGAGCATGTATGTGAATTTGTGTTTTTCGTCATTTTTTGAATGGCACCCCATGGTCCGGTGTAACTCTTACCTATAGGGATGCCCTCAGAGAAGACAGCCCTTAGACTTAGGCTCTAAGTTATGGGGACCCGAGGATGTCGTAGAAGAAGGTGTGAATTGTAATTAAAAGAAGACATGTAAGAAGAGGAAATAGGAAATTGAAACTACTGTTACTCAGGCTCTAAGTTATGGGGACCCGAGGGTGTCGTAGAAGAAGGTGTGAATTGTAATTAAAAGAAGACATGTAAGAAGAGGAAATAGGAAATTGAAACTACTGTTACTCAGGCTCTAAGTTATGCGGGCCCGAGGGTGTCGTAGAATAAGGTGTGAATTGTAATTAAAAGAAGACGTGTAAGAAGAGGAAATAGGAAATTGAAACTACTGTTACTCAACTTGCTAAGGATATCGGCGCGGCTCATTATCTGGCTCTGTTGGGTTTGTTACTTTATATTTGGCATAAAAAAACTTGTTAACTGGGAAACACGCGCCGTTTGAACATATTTTGCTGTTAAAGGATTGACTAGCCTTCCTGTTACCGGGGATGTGAAACATTCAATTATACAGGGCTTGGACCATATTGGCATCAATTTACTATTTATATTATCGATCGCCTTACTCTGGGGATGAAGTCTGTACATTACCTAATAGCCTGGTTGATAAGGATTGGGCTTCCTATCCTTATTGTAAATGTGTTTGCGTTTCTGTCGGTCCTTACTGAGATTTTGAATTGCTTCTTGCCATTTCTCTTCCGTGCTTACTTGTGGGTTATCCGGTACTAAATCTTTAAAGTTCCAAGCCAGTTAGAGTGGGTGTATAATTTCACGCCCTAAAAATAAACTGGCTGGTGAGTGACCAGTGCTATCGTGACGAGCTGAATTATAAGCCATTTGAAACCAATGAATGTTTTGGTCCCACGTCCTGTGGTCCATTTGGTGGTATATTCGCATAGCTATTTTTAAATTCCTGTTCACTCTCTCCGAGAGGCTGGGGTTGGGATAGTACGGAGATGTGTGACGTGTTGAATTGAGAATTTCATACACATTTCTGCTGATGGGACCTAAACGTTGTTACTCTATCACTTACTATGTACTTTGGGAATCCGAAATATAAAAAAATATGTTTGGTAAGCAAATTTGCTGTGGTGGATGCTGTTTGATTACTGGCTGGTAACAAAAATTTAAATTTTGAAAAGGCGTCAACTACTGATAAAAGGTACTGGTTTCCTCATTTTGACCTTGGAAATTTTCCTATGCTAAAAATCTTTTCAAACAGTCTTGTAACTATTTCCGATGACAAGTGTCCTCCTCTCATATTTTGTGCTGGTTTTGTTCGCTGACAGTGAAGGCATGATTTAATCTTATCTGTTATTACTTTATTTAAATTGGAAGCCCAAAAATACCTATTGATTTGATGTAACTTTTTCGTATACCCAAGTGGGTGGACGACGGGCCTATGTGATAGTACCTGAAAATCATGTCTGTTAGTTTGTCTGGCAACACTATTTGGGGCGATCTTAAATTGGGCACTTGGTGCATTGAAACACCCTGGTTCACCGTGTATGCTTGGTTACGTTTAGGGTTTTTATTATTTTTAATAGTTCTGGGTCTTCACGCTGGTGATCTGCAATATCCTTAAAAACTTCCGGAACTTTAGTGAGAATGTTTACGTTCGTTGAAAAATGCGTCGAGCCTACAGTTTCAACTTTATTCGAGGATTGGCCGGTCCTTTTATGTACTTGTGAACTATTCATCGCTACCTCCGTGGGTTTGTTTTCCTCGTACATACGAGATAATAAATCTGGAACATGATTATTCTCGCCCCTAATGTGTTCGGACGTGAATTTAAACGAATTTATGAATGCGATCCACCTTGCAATTTTGCCCACTTGGCGAGGATGATTCAAAAGCCATGAGAGAGGTGAACAATCTGTCTGAAGCAAAAATGGACGATGCTCTAGGTATTGTTGACATTTTTGGAGGCCAAAAACAACAGCGCTACATTCAAGTTCGAGGGTTGATTTGTTTCTCTCATGTTTATTGAGGGGGCGTGACGTGTACGCTACAGGTAAAAAAATACCATTGTATTCCTGTCCCAACTGGACATCTAAGCCGGATCCTGATCCATCTGATTGTAACACAAATTGTCTATTGAAATCTGGGAGCCTGAGAATAGGGTGTGAAGTTAACGCTGTTTTAATGGCGTTCAAGGCGTCTATTTGGTCTTGGCCTCAATGGAAGGGAACATTTTTGGTTTTAATTGATTTAATAGGGTGCATGAAGTTGCAAAATGTGGCACAAATTTTGCATAGTAAGCCATAAAGCCCACTAATCTAGAAACCTGCTTGACATTTTTAGGGGGTGGTAAATTTAAAATTGGTTTGATTCGATCAGGATCGAATGTGACTGTACCATTTAAAAATATGTGTCCTAAAAATTTTATCCTATTACTAGCTACTGTAATTTTTTCCGGGTTAACGGTGAGATCCGCGTTTTGTAACCTCAAGAAAACTTCCTGCAATTTTGTTAGATCACCCCCAAAGGATCCATTGGAATAGACTACTATATTGTAGAAAAAATTGAACACATATTGATATTTGACATCAACCAAAATTGTATCTAAAAGTCTCGGCAGAACCTGCGATCCTGTAGCTAGGCCAAAAGGTATTACTTTGTATGCTTAACTGCCAAAGGGAACTACAAAATTTGTGTACTTTTTGCTACGTGAGTGGTATTTGAAGATATGCACTATTTAGGTCAATAAGAGAGAACCACCACGCTTGGCCTAAATATTGAAATGCGCTTTCGACCGTGCTGGCTACTGGTGTTGTATCCAATTCCATTAGATTGTTTAAGGCCTTATAATTAACCACAAAGCAAAATTTGTCAGCTCTTTTTTAGAATTAAAAAACCTGCTGAACTATATGGGGAATCTGAAGGTTTAATTATGCCCTTGTCTAATATATCTTGAATGTGCTCTCTTAGTTTATCTAACTTTGGAGGGGCAAATTGATATGGCCTAGTCCTTACCACTTGATCAGATTTAAGCTTTATGTCATAATCTATTAAATGGGTCCTGCCTACCTTTTTTGGTACTGTGTCGGGAAATTGTTCAATTAATTTGTTTACTTCCTGGATTTGGTGTTCATTGAGATTGTCACCTAATTTATACTGAGATCTGGTGTCCTTATGTTCGTCGCTAAACGGGTTATTGCCAGTGAATGACCGGTACTATATGGGAATGTAACTTTAAACTCCAACATGTTAATGATCTCTTTGGACTTGTGTAAAAAATCGGAACCAAGAATGACATTTACAAGAATATCAGAAAATGTTCAAAAATATATTATTTCCTATCAAACCTTTCCCAATCTCAAGCCATTCAATTTCAAACACATATTTTTCTAAACACTTGGGCACCGCGATAAACAAATCGGAGGAAGTTCGAAATCAGCTATGAAAGGTGCACGTATTCTTAACTCTACACATCGAAATGAAAGGTTGTAGGCCATCACGTTCCTTCCGTGTCCCAATATTATTTAATTGCATTATTAACTAATTATAGTATAAGGCCTAATAATGTGTGTCAAAAACAAAAAACTAGTGTTACAGTGTTTTAGGGTGTCATAATTCATATAGATAAGAAATGCAGAATATTAGTAATATAGTAGGGGCAAACGTAATAAACTAGTTTTATAATCTGTTTATAGGGAAATTAGTTTTGAGTATCAAACAAGCTTAATGAAAAATAGGTAGATATAAGGCTAGTCACGGAAATATTTTGTGTATCACCAGGGCATATATCGGTAATAAAAAAATAAATAAATAAAAAAATATATATATAAAGAAAAATATATGGCAGAAAAATGTTTACATCTGATAACATATTCAACATTCTGCCAAGAAGTACATGCAAGATTATAACTCCATCAACTAGCAAGCAGCACGTCTCAGGGAGTACACATTTGATCTCTTCAACACATATAATACACATTATTTATGCCGAAATAAAAAATAAAAAAATATGGGGAAAGGAAGATGTGTTAACAGTACATTCACTTCGGTATAGCACCTTATACCCGGCAATCAGTGCCAATGGCTAAGCAGTGGTGAACCGTCGGACTGGCCCGCCGCTGGAATGCCCATGTTCACCGCGGAGCCAAGTCGGGCCGCGCCGTGCCACCAAACACAACACTCATACGGCACCACCACTGCCAACCTAGTGCCCAAGCGTTAAGCAACCCTAATGTGTGTTGGAGAAAATTCCAGCAACTCCTCCCTCATATCCTCACCTATCCATCAAAATTATTTTGTTTAGCCGGGGAGGTTGTGACGATCGACGTCACAGAGTCGGTCAGACGGACCTTGATCAACCAACCTGCGACGCGAACTTGGCTACCCCTACTGGCGGCAAGGAGGGGAAGTGACGGGAAAAGGTCGAGACATGCTATCTGTGCCGAACCAGGGAAGAGGGCGGATCTGCGTCGCCGGGGCTGCCGATTCTTATATCACGGTTTAGATTAAGTCTTATATCACGGTACAATGATTCAGTAAATATTTTTAGTAAAGGGGGGATTGCTGGGGTAGAAATCGTGTAGCTAAATATATTTTAATGTAAAACTATTCTAAATGATGTAAGGTTAAAACTATAATTGCCGCCGCGTGTCCTTCTGACGAGCCGGCGTCGACTTGTTCATTGCTCCTGTTTATTCAAATATGTATTTAGAGGGCTTAAAATCATTAAATTAAAATCATCAAAATGGCTGTGATATATGATGGAAACTCGGCTCTCTATTGGGCTGTCCCACGAAATGATAGATTGATTTAATACTTAATCGACATTGGGAAACGCTGAAAAGATCCACTTGGGCCCAGGCGTTACACTTACATTCAATATTTACTACTTGGAATTTCAAAGGAAGCCTCATTTATCACTAAAGGGAAATACGACGAATCGATTAGGGCTGAATACAAAGTCAAGTATTTACTAGGGGCGGTTATTTAACTGTCAACACTTTAAGAACTTTGTTGAAAAAAAAAACAACAAAAAACTGAGTCCAATGTTTATATTTTTGACTGGCTTGAATCACCTGGTTTGGTTTTGACAATACAGTACAACTTTAAAAATAATTTTATGTTGTTTTAGATGTAAGGGTAAAGTTTTAGATTTTGGTCGTTTTGATAAACATGGTTATATTAAATTCAGTAAACCCACAAAATATTTCATTTGTTTAAACAAATATCAGTGTACGTTTTAAAGCTGTAGGGTAAAGTTATGTTTAAGTTGTGATGAAACTGAAACATTTTAATAATTCAGATCAATATCTATTACTAATAATTCTCATTATCAAATGTTTTTTTTTTACGATCACTCAAATAAGAATCTACTAAAGTAACTCATGGAACCATATCTGAGAATTAAATGACAAGTTCAATATGTAAATAAAAATATTTAAGGCAGGATACTAAACCTTAGAAATAAAAGGCTACTTTATAATAAATAGACGTTAATTAAAGTTTACGACTGGAAATTCATTAAATGTAAGGTATTGCATCAGATAGTATTGTCGCAGGACTCTAATACTTGTTCAAGTATATCCGGCTTTAGGTTTACTCAGTTAGCAACAAATTTAAAATCAGCTCAATAAGAATATGATCTGTTAGGTTACTAATCATATCTCACTTGGAAATATCAAATTCCACCTTGAAATTGAAATATAGTACGTAAAATCAAATTTCCAATGACATTTATAGAAAATAAGCTTACAAACAAAACAAATCATTTATGAAAACTAAACCTTTATTAGGACTAACATACATTTTTATGTCTTACTTTAAAAGGTTATATTTTAAGTAAACCTCATTTAAGTGTTGAACTATTACTTTAAAAAGTTTAAAATCAGCAAAATAAAAGTCAGATCAGATAGCCTACAAGCTCAACAGAAAAAAACCCGTTAAGTACAGTCCCGGCCAGCTATGGAGAGAAAGGGTCCAGGTAGACCCGGCCAGGCCTAATTTTCTGTTGTAAAAACATAGCTTTTGTCGTGAAGAATAAGAATGTTTTTATTGTCTTTAAACACTTACAAAAATTGCAATCGACATTGTCAAACTAAATCTAAAATTGACTACAATGCTACAAACAACAATAACAACTAATCAAGTCATGAATGGTCATACAACGCACTGTAAGGAACAAAAAATACTAACATACTTTTGATGAAAACAGATCAAAAAACTTAAGTTTGTACAGTAAAAGAACTAATACAAGATTCATATTCATTTACTTGGTAGAAAGCTTGTGCCACCAGCCACTCATGCAGAATATTTTTAAAACTTTCTCTTGGTCTGCTTTTAATACTTTTGGGTAGCATATTAAAATACCTTAGACTAATTTGCGAAAAGTGGTGTTGGGATTTAGTTAATCTTACATGGGGAATATTCAGATTTCTCTTATTTCTTGTGTTGTAGCTGTGAACACTATCCCTGGTGTTATAATTACCCAAATTGTCCTTGGCGTGGAGTAAGCAATGTAAAATAAATAAACCAGGGACAGTTAACATGGATAACTCAACAAAAGCTGAGGGGCGCGCTACCCCCGTCCCAGCGGTCATTGCCAAATCACAATTCTACGACGCTCCGTTGATTGGCTAGTCGGTGTTGAGAATATGCAGGCTTGCCGCTCACATATAAAGTAATCTATTCTCCTTCAATATACAAACAGCTCGTTCTATATGATAAGCAGCCAAAGCCTTTGTCAACTTTAGCATACTCATTTGAACTCCGACCAAAATGCCACAAAAATATAAGTGAAGATTTTTGAAAATAAAATAAAAGGGTGTTTTATTTTTAACATTTCTGATGCACCTAGTTATATTAACGTAACTCTCTACGCTCCAACCAAATGACTATTCTCAAAGGAAAGACAAAATTGTTAACACACACTAATTGGATAAGAACTTTAAATCCAAACCAATCAGTATTCAAAACGTTTGCCTAAACGTGATGCGATGCCATACCGGTATTAACAAAATAATTCTATTACAAATGGAAAGAAAAACATTATTACCTGCTACATTTGTCTTATGGACCACAAATTAAGTTGTTGGATTGGTGGAGTGCGCGCCGAATATGTCAACGCGTTAAGGCGAAGGCCCGGGTCAGCAGGTCACGATAGGCCGCGAGTGACCAAAGGTCGAGAGTAGGACGGTTGCGCGGTAATGAGTACAGTGAACGAGTTCAGGGTACAAAAATAGTGAGAGAAAGTAGCATAAGGGCATAATGAAAGAGTGTAACTAAAGAAATCGTGTGACGGAATTTTGCATGCCATCGATCTGGTTGGCAATACTTCACAAAATAAAAGTTAAACTGACAACCCTGCGAAAGAACAAAAAAGTTAAAAATTAGTTTGCCAATGGCTGTGACAAATATTTAAAGGTTGGAAACTCTACACTAAAGACACAAAAAGATAGGGTGCCAACTCTGCGAAAGAAAACAGAAAGTTAGGTTAGTGATACTGTGAAATATTCAGAAGTTAAGTAGGAAACTCTGTACAGTAACCGAAATACAAAAATATAGGTTAGCAACCCTACGAAACAAAATTTCAAAAAGCTAGGTTGGCAATATTGCAAAAAAAGATTGAGACGTTATGTTGGCAACATTATGACAAAAAATCAGAAATTGTATTGGCAACATTAAGAACAAAAACATACAAAATCTAGGTTGACCACTTTGAGAAAGAAAGAACACAAAGTACTTAGGTTGGCAAAAACTGTACAAAATAAAATTAGGTAACTAAAAGTGTGAAGATGATGTAAAGAAAGTTCTGTTGGCAATTCCTTGAACGAAAAAGTACAGAAATACACTGCAAAATAAAAATACAACATTTAGGTTGGCAACAACAAGTAGGAAAAAGTTAGCTTGGCAATAGTTTTACAGTAAAATATTAAGGGTTAATTTGGCAACATTGGCAAAGAAATATTGCAAAGATTTAAGGTGGTAACATTGAGAATGAAGGATTAAACAAATGGTTGAAACCCTATCTAAAAGAAAATACTAACAGTTGTGTTGGCAACTTTGAGAATGAAATATTTGCCAATGCCTGTACAAATTATTAAAAGGTTGGAAACACTACACCAAAATGTACACCTACAAACAGGTAGGTTGGCAACTCTGCGAAAGATTTTAGAAAGTTACGTTGGCGACACAGCGAATGATTCAGAAGTTAGGTAGGAAACTCTGCACAAAACCGAAATACAAAAGGTTAGGTTAGCAATCCTGCTAAACAAGTTTTCAAAAAGTGAGTTTGGCAACACTGCGAAAGAAAGCTTGAGACGCTATGATCCTTATAACAAAAATCTGAAATTATTTTGGTAACATTAAGAACAAACAAATATAAAATCTAGGTTGGCTTCTTTGTGAAAGGAATGTCACAAAATACTTAAGTTGGCAAACACTGCATAAAATAAAGTTAGGTTAGTAAAAGTGTAAAAGAGAATATACAGAAAGTTTTGTTGGCAATTCCTTAAACAAAAAAGTACAGAAAGCCACTGCGAGATAAAAAAAACAGCATTTATGTTGGCAACAACAACTAGGGAAAAAGTTAAGTTGGCAACAAGCAGGAAAGAAAGTTAGGCTGGCAACAAATGTCACAGTCAAATCTCAAGACTTAGTTTGGCAACATTGGCAAAGAAAAATGTAAAAAGTTAGGTTGGCTACATTAAGAATAAAAGATATAAAAAATTAGGTTTTAAACCCTAATAGAAAATACAAACAGTTAAGTTGGCAAAATTGTGAAAGAAAAAGTTATCATGACAATACTGTGAAATAAAAAAAAACTTAAGTTGAGAATCCTACTGAAGATTTTATTTTAATGCAAAGGGTAGGTTGGCCAAATTGTGAAAGGACAAATTAAAAACGTTTGGGTGACAATACTGTTAAAGAAAGAGTAAATTAAATTCACAACACAACAAAAGAAAATTATAAAATTTAGTCAGTTATCATTAAGTAAGGAAAAAATAAAAAAATTTAGGTTGGCAACATTGTGCGAAAGAAAATATTAGAATTTAGGTTGGCAAAATTGAGAAACAAGAATCAAAAGTTAGGTTGACAATACTAAATAAGAAAAATATATAAATCTTAGGTTACAACCTAATAAAAGAAGTACAAATTAAAATTTAGTTTGGACAATTAGACAAACCACAAAGTAAATATTAAAGAAGCTAAGCTGACATTATTGCAAAAAAATATAGAGGTTAGAAAAATGTTCGGGGATGGGGAGGGGGCTGCTCACCAGTCAAGAGAGCGGTGGAATGGGAGGGGGTGAGGGAAAACCCATAAGATAACATAGGCGTGACATCAGGGCTCAAAGCTCAAAAAGCACTGGGGGGTGGGCTATAGTAGTTGTGTTTAGTTGATTATTAAAATTAGTTCTATTACTTTTTACAATTGTAATGTATGTTGTTCGATTCACCATTTAAAGCTGTAAAATTCTATGTAAAAAATAATCATCTCAGTTTTTTGTGGTATAAATGTCAGTTTGAATGTAGCGCTATTTTATTGGGGTCTCGCGGATATAGACTCTTTTGCCACCTAGCGACATTAATTACGGCACGGTTTTCGGCTCTTATTAGCATTGCAAGGCGCTATCCATTTATATTTCATCCGAGGCTTTACCTTGATAACAGTATCAATACCCCCGTCGCAGCAAACCTGCATACTCAGCGAATTTCCAATGAATATATATGTCTTAATATTACATTAAGCCTCTTACCAGAATTCATAAGAAATATATTCATAAATAAGCGATATTTAAAATATTCATTATTCTCCATAAGAATAACATTAGGGATGAGTACGCAGGTTTGCTGCAAAAAGGAACAAAAAATAATGGATTTTTATAAAAATATCAATAGAACTCATCTAAGTCAAGTCACATACCAAGTTTCATCCATATACATTCATAAATAAGCGATATATAACATTTTTATTATTCTCCATAAGAATAACATGGGGACCGAGTACCTAGGTTTGCTGCTTCGGGAACCATAGGCGAAAAAATTTTTTTTGTTAAAACATCAACAAACCACAACCAGATGAAGCGATATACCAAGTTTCGTCAGTTTATGTTCATAAATAACCGAGATATAAAATTTGTCTTTTTCTCCATAAGAATAACATTGGACAACATACTGTGTTTAGCACTTGTAATATCTCAGTAACCAATTGACGTAGAGCAATGATCAAATAGCAAATTGTTTGTTTTTTTAAGCTGAATTCAATGGTATAAATTAAAATTTGGTTTAAATAAAAATTACATGTGAAAACCCCAAAAAAACCATTTTTGGGGTACAAAACCCCCCAAAAACCCCCCTTCGGATGGTGCGATTTGTCTGGTTTTCGAACTCATTCAAATAAATGGTACTTTACATATTTGTACAAAATTTTATTAAGATCGGACTTTTTTTACGAGAGTTATCGTGCTTACAGACACATATATATATAAATATATATATATATATATATAAATATTTATATATATATATACATATATACAAATTTGAACGAATGGTGTTTTTGGCATCTGGGGACCTCAAGACGAAAAGTTATCATGGTCTCGGGCTTAAGACTTACCATGAGACCTACGGTAATAGCTTCTTCCCTATAGGGGAAATTCGCTAAAACACAGCCAGTACATGCCAGTATTAAAACATTGGAAAAAAATCAAAAATACTTTTTTTTATATTTATATGCCGGAAATTCAAAAAAGTCAAATAGTAACGTATATCAAAACGTATATAATTTTAAAGTTCTTAGAAATCCTAACATTTTTCTAATTTACATCAACCTGTTATCTCTTTTTGTTTTTTAGCAATCAGCAAAATTCATAATTTCCCCATATGAAATTATTTACCTCATTCATTTACATATGAATATTATTGCCTCAGAATATTTGGAAGTGTTATGTACCCAGAAATAATATGTATGCAGGATTTATTGTTCACCTAAAATATTCAGACTGCTATAAATTTATAGAGTAAATTAAATGTTCCTGTTTTAGATTAAACATCGAATTGGCGAGAGTACGTGTCCTTTTGGATTGTGGATCTAAAATTGACGCAATGAAGAGTGTGTCCGCAATACTTCAAGCAAATGCCCAAATTCCAGATGGAGCCCTTGAGTGGGAAAAAGAAATAATCTCATGTCAACTATACTGGTTCAATATAATACAAAACCAGATGCTTGGTCTTGAACATGAACCTTCAACTGTGAGTCTTCATTTTCAGTACCTAACTTATTACTTTATTTTTAATAACGTGAATTTTATAAAAGTTCTGTAACGTTTTATAAAGAAATAACACAATGTAAAACTACATTAGCTCTCTCTCTATACATTAAATTAATTAAAATATTGCTCAACACCTGTGTTAAATATAACTGTCCAGTGGCTTAAATAGTAGCACATACAAAGTTTAATATAAAAAGCACCACCTTTTTTAAAGTATAAATTAGAAGCAAAGAAATATCTAGAGGAGTCAAGTTTTTTTTAAATAGACAGTTACCTCAACACCAACAATAGGCTAAGTTAGGTTAAGTTATTCTGTTAACCTGACCAACTGACCTGTCCAATTCCTTACCGCAAAGGACTAGTACGGACGGAGACATCATGTATGTATCTATCACAGGCTTAACAGGGTATAAATATTGGTTTCATGTCGGTTATGCCATACATCAAAATGGTAAACTGAAAAACATAAAAATTTATTAGTAAGAACCAAACTGAGATTGTTTGTAGTGATTGTAATGCTACTAATCATGGAGATTATGAGTGTCTGACCGAGAATTACCTGGCCTACCTCACGTCTTGTATTCAGGCCTGGCCCACGGATACTATCCAATATACCATGGATACTATCTAATATACCGTGGATACTCTCCTTCTAGTATCAATGGGCCTGGTGTTATACCGCCAGAGGAGGCGAGGGTGCTGTTAATTGTAGTTGATATTCAAGATTCAAGATCTTTATTAGTCGTTAAACACAATACAACAGTGCAATAGACATTGTCATGATTTAATTAACTTTCATGCTCACTACATGCTAGAAATTCTTAAACAAACTTCGTAGCTAAACATACACATCACCCTCTAAGGGCTAAATAACAAAGTAATTAACATGTACAAATAAATAAATACAAATCTCAAGTTATCCATACAAACTGCTTAACTAGACATAGATAACAACTTCTAAGGGCTAAATAACAAAGTAATTTACATTTATAAACAGGTTAAAATCTCCAGTTACTCATACTACACGAAAAATAATCATTGACTGAATAAAATGCTTCTAATTTAAGCTAGTCACTTAACACCGTCTTGCATTTTTTTCATGTTTACCGCCCATGCATCATAAGGCAATTTATTAAACAATTTTATTCTCATACATAAATGACTAGTGTTACTCTTTTGTAATCTAACTTGTAACAAGTCTAGTGAATGCCCTATCCTTGTATCATAGCTATGTATATCCTGCCTAAGTGTGTAGCTTACTAAGTTTTCTTTAACATTCAACAGACAGCTATAATTATACAAACATGGCAAGGTCATAAGTTTTAAGTCTTTAAAAAAAGGTAAACAAGATACTCTGTTGGATGTTATGCCTTTAATAATTCACAACGCTTTCTTCTGCCATATAAATACTTTGTTTGAGTCATAACTGTTACCCCATAGCATTATTCCGTATGTTAAATGGGAGTGGAAGAAAGCGTAGTAAGATGTTAACAACATTTTATCACTTACACAATATTTTCATTTGCGAAGAAAAAACGTGACTCTAGCTAACCTTGCACAAAGATTGTTGATATGGATATTCCAACTTAACCTAGAATCTAAATGTATGCCAAGTAATTTTGCAGACCCGTTATTATGCTTATTTATAAGTGATGTGTCCAAAGAAAAAAATTACATCATCCGTTTTAATGTCATTCACAACTAAATAATTTTACTCAAACCATTGTACAACATACTGTTAGTTGCTCGAGGGGGCTGAAGCTGAGAGAAGGAAATTGGAGTTGAAACTTGGGAAATCACCCAACAAAAGTCACAAGAAAATCTATGAAAATAACAAAATCATCCAAGAGCAAGCCGGAATGCTACTGTAGCTAACATTGTCAATTGAAAATGAGGTCCGAAAATAAGAAACTATTAGCTAGAATTGAAAAACTGGAAGAATGGCTAGACAAAAGTAAGCTTTACTCCAGGCGAAGTGCTATGAAGATATTTGGGCTACCTCAGGACGAAAATGTTATTGATCTGGTACAGAAAGTCGGGGGTACCGTAGGGATGCCTATAAAACCAGATTAACGCCTGCCACCAACCAACTCCTCTCATTTTTAATTCCTTGTTACTTCTGGGGGTTCACCAACATTTGTTGAAATCTTCTTATTGTTCACAGAATAATACACCTGCAGCCACTTCGAGTTGGTCAAATACCTACGTGAAGGCTCTATTTAACAAAATCTTCAGTGTCAAAGGCTGCAAACGAGCTTTGGCTTGTCTTCTTTGTGCCAGTTGCGAAGATGACCATAGTATGGAGAACCTAGAACTTCTGTTCTTAAAAGCTCAAGTTCTAGGTATATTCATTTATGTAATTTCTTTTATATGTTATTATTTACAGTGTTGGGAAGATTACGGCTCTTTGTACCAACTAAGTTTAGCGTAGTATGGCTCATGACTTTATGTTAATTTGTATCAAGCCTAAGATTATCCCATCTTTCTAATCTATAGATTTTTTCTTGTAGTTCAATGTGTTGTTTTTTATAGTTTTTTATCTTGGTGCTATAATGTTATATGTTTGCTTGCAATTTGGTTATTTGTTGAATTTGGATAAAGTAATTTTACATATATAAAAAGTTTTATTTGTCAAGAACTAAATAAGGAATTTCATCTGTAGTATCCTATACCTTATGAGCTCAGTGTATGAATGACTCTGTGTTCATTGATTGACTTTGTTCATCATAGTCCTCTCGAATAAAAGTAGTTTATTTTTCATAAAAGGGGTTGTGTTTAAATTACTCGGTTCTTAATTAAATGACTGAAAACAGTGGTCAGTAGTTGTAATGATTAAAATCAATTTTATTCAAATTGGGTCAACATTACCCTCAGTTTTTCTCCTGAATGTTTCTGACTTTATTGAAGATTACGCACAGTGTTCCACAGGGATCCATTTTAGGTCCTCTACTTTTTATTATGTTTATTAATGGCATAGAAACTTCTATTAAATTATTTTTATTTTCTGATAACATTGACGGCGTTAGGCTTTGGTTAAGAATAGTAGTTTTAATAATAAAAGTGAAAAGAATCTGATCCTTTTTTTTTTGTTTTATATTCTTAATTTTTCCCAACCATCCCTGTACTTGTGAATAATTTTTTTGTTGAATACTGATGCTGCAATTTTTTCGATAGGTTTTTTCTTCACCTGAAAGGCGAGCTAGTCTTACATCCTTTTCAGAACTATCAGTATCACTGTCCATTTTCGTACTACACACTACTTTAAAACCCTTTATGTGCTATCTGTTTCACTGCTCATTCTAAATAATACTAGACCTTAACACACACTAAAAACCACACAACTGCACTCGATAACTGATGATCACCGGTCACTCAGTTTGTACCCAGTATCAGCCCCACCTGTCAGTGTGACTCACAGCCAGAAGATGAAGCTCTAGTGGTGGGGTTTTTTAAAGTACAGAAATGTATAGGAATGAACACAGAAACCAGAGTTGTGATTGGGTGGCATTTTGAGGAAAGCACAGCAAATAAATGTGGTTCAACCACTATTGCTAACGTACTTAAATTAATAATTTCTACCTTTCTTTAACAGAGTAAAATAGACTACGTCTCACAACACTACAAACTATATTTACACTTATACTGTACTTACATACAAAACGGTAAATATACCAAAAATATGGTACAACGCATCCATCTATGCCTTGTACCATTGTTTTGTATATTTGCTGTCTTGTATAAGTACAGTATAAGTGTAAATATATTTTGTAGTGTTGTGAGATGTATTTGATTTTATCCTGTTAATTGTAAAAAGACTTATTATGCTACTCAAGAAATTATTTACCTTATCCTATCCTATCCTATCCCTTATATGGGTAAGGTTTGCGAGCGTTAGTGCTTGCTTGCTTGCAACTTTGATCTCAAAAACGGCACCAACGATTTCCTTCATAGGCTATGTTGGAAATAACTAAATTCTAGGATAAAAATAAGTTCTAGACAGGTCTCATGCCCAGGAAAAATTAAATATGTTAAAATCAAAAATTAAAAGATAAAAAATTAACATTGGGCTTATGGAGTTTAAAATCAAAACAAAATAATTGTAACAGCTGTTCATAATCAACCAGGGAACTGTCAAAGTAATACTCATGTTGTTTATAATTGTTAACTTGTGGTTTCCTGGGATCAGTGACTAAAACTGTTGGGTGAAGATTGCATACATAGAGTGGCCATAAACAAAATAAATCAAAGGGACTTGAGCTATAAATAAAAACTGGAGGGACCTTAAAAATTCAAAAAAGAGGCAAATGAGCTTTACAAATCTGATAATCAGTTGGGGAAGTAGTGAAATATTACTCCTAGACATCTAATCCAACTGACTGGTTTTCCCCGAGCAAAGCTCAATCCCCCAGGTACTTTTGAACTAAATAACTACATGATTATTATAAGTTTTCCCCAATGAGGGGGAAAATTCCCACACCTGGGGACACTGAGTGCAACTAAATGTAATTGACTGGGGAAACACTGCTACAACTACATGTAATCGACTGTGCTGTAACAAATGAATTAACTAATTCAGTTGTTATTAGAATAACATTTCTTGAAATCATCTATACTTTGCCATGTAAACAATAAAATTGGAGATCCAAAATTAAGTTGTAGCCTGCTTATGTTATATAAAAACTAGTGTAAGTTTGTAGCATTAGGTAGCTATATTTAAAAGTTTTTTGTTGGCAGGGAAGCTTCGCTACCTCGAGCAATGGCCAGCCAGCCGGTGGCAGGAGGAGGAGGCCCTTATTGTGCATGTGATCCGGCATCTCCAGCCCCTGTCCACCAAGTGGGCTGCTCGTGCTCAGGTTTATCTGGCCGAGTTCTTACGTTTAAGAGGATATCGGCGTTTCCTGGAGATGAGGAAATGCGTCAGTGGATACGTTGGCATCGAGCCCAAAATCAACGAGGACTATCAAAGATCAATGGATCTCCTCCAGTAAATATTTTTTCACATATCCTAGTAATAATTGAATTTTTAAGTATTTCCTGTTCATTGAGTTCAGTTCTTTATTAATAAATATTTACTCTAGGAGTTAAAAAATGTTTTCTGTATGAATATTTTTATTTTTATTTATTTTTTTAAGAAAAACCTCAACTGCCCGTCACTATAGGTTATTAACCTGTTCGGTGAACTAAAGACAGTGAGGTACCGTAACGGCATTAGTCACATGGGCAAGCCAGAGGTGATCTTACAGGAGTCGGCCGGGACCGGGATCGAACCGGCCACTTCTGACTTGCTAGTCAGGTACTTAACCTTTGAGCTACCGTGTCCAGTGGCGTAACTGCCAGGCCCGCGGTGCGGGGGAGCCCATGGACCTAGGGGGCCCGCGAGCCGAGGCGGCGGGGTCTGCAGGCCGAGGTAAAAGCTCTGGGGAGCCCACATGATGGGATTAAATTGTTATATTTAATTTTCAAAACATTTCAATAATGTTGTTATTACAATTTTAAGAATGACTTTCATTCGTTGTGCTTTGTGTTTAATAAATGACACACTTTAAAACTGCAATGTGTTTTATTATGTTAATTTTCTTCAATTCTAATTAATTTAAAAGTAGACTTTAAAGTGAGCCAATTCAAATAAAAATATTTCACCATTTTGCAAATCAATTTTAAACAGTTGTTAGTAGTGCCGGTAAGTTTTTGAACTGTGATTTTGAGGGTGAATCAACATTAGGATAATATTAGCATAAATGATAAATCGGCGGCTCATGATCAAGGTTCTAGAGCTTTTAGCCTAGGTATGATTATTTCCGTAAGAGTAATGCTCGCAGCAAAGATGTCTTGCTCTTATGGAAATAGTCATACCTGGGCTAAAAGCTCTACGAACCCTGCTTGATGATAGGATCAGTTTCAAAACCTCAAGGAACAACAGTAAACGCTGTAGTTACTGAGTTACTGACCTTTTAACTAGATGTTATGAGGCTTTACGTTTTGAGTCGACACTTGTCGATTTAATTCTTAGGTATTTTATATTACATTGACGTGATGACATTATTAAATAAGAACCTTTTGGCGTTATTAAATCACTCCAATTAAACAATGTGGGAACTGACATTATGTACCTATATGGAGGTTAGGAAACGTCTGGCAACCTTATGCAACCATATCCCAGAATCTAGTATAATGGATAGGGATAGGGTGAAACTGTACAACTATGATAAATGGGGTGGGGGCTGAAAATAAGCCTACGGGGGGCCCAAAAAAATCAGTTATGCCACTGATCGCGTCCTGTACTTATTTATATATATTAGAGATGTGCGAGTACTCAAAATTTTGAGTTTGAGCCGAGTTCGGCACTGAAACTTGAGGTTTTACTGAAACTCGAAAGTTTCAAGCGAGTTTACTCCTGCCGTTTACCGGGTCGTCTGCGGCCGCGCGTCGTCTGTAAATTTAAATTGAGTGTGAACGCATTTGAGGTGTTAAGAGTTATGATGTGGATTTTAGTGTTTTATTAATAAATAAGTAAGTTGTGGCTTATAAATATGTGTTTCTCTTTATACCAAAATTATACCAGGACCTTTAGATTGAGTTGTATGAACACTGTCTATATAGTCCAATTTTAGGTTAACCTAACTTATAATTTTTTAAAGTAAAATATCAAAAACATGTCTGTAATGAAATCTAATAGGTAAGCATAAGAAGGTTGTGCTTGTTTTTTGTTCCATAATAATTGAAATTGAGTCAGTCCATTAATTTTAGGCTCAACTGTCCTTTAGCATTGAGCTGTTTTTAAGACAAGTGATTTGTTTTGGCCTTGTTTAAGTTTGATTAATGATTTTTTAAGTAATTTGTAATATTTTAAAACTCTGTTTAAGACATGGCTTCAATTTCATCAATTAATTTGCCAGGCACTTTCAAACATATCTTCATGTTGTTACTAACTGATTGTTCTTATTAGGACTATTAGTGTTACAATTAATGCTAAGATGTGTTAGTAAATACATTTTGTGTGATAAGTAAGGAGGCTAATGTTTTACCATGTAATAGCCCTTTTGAATATTAAAATAAAGTTTATTTTAACTTATAGGCCTAAATGTAATTTAATTTTCTCCATTCGTACAAAGATGTAGCTTAGGCCTAAACATAAAATACAATACATAGGATACGGTAAATAAAAAGGTGGAAATACAATAAGAAACTGAGATTATTTTTAATGAAACTGATAATTAATACCATATAGGCTATAACAACCTTAATACCAACATATTAAAAGTATTTTATTTTCATGGCAAAATGTTAAGCAATAACTTTGGTATGATTTATTTTCAGATAAATGTACTTACATTTTTTCAATGAAGCAGGAATCCATTTATTTTACTTACTATTGTTATTTTCAGGTCATAGTGACTAGAAAAGTATATTTGAATAACAGCATTTATAAATGGAACCCTATACACTGTTTTGATCCAATTCAACTCGACCTATGTGTATTTTTTATTTGTATACTCGACTCGAACTTGAGATTCGAATCTTTTATCAGTTACTCGACTCGACTTAAAAAACCTGTACTCGCACATCTCTAATATATATTTATTTAGTACCCGTAGTAGGAATTTCAATGCAGACAATCTAGTGTTAGGTCAATCGTGTTGTTATACTAGAGTTATTTTTAATGTATATCCCTCTAAGTAAACAATGTAAAAAAGGTGTTTGTGTAATTGGTTTGTTGACGGAAAAAATCTCACCTGATTTCAATATTAGTTATAGTAAGCTTACAACTTATAAGTTATATAAGCTTAACTTATATATAGTAAATTTTATTTTGATTTTTTTACAACCCACAAGACCCCAAGGAGTAAGAAGAAAATTTACAGAAGCATCAGTCAAACTATATATCAATTTAAAGGGCATAACTAGTAGACCCCAATGCCGCAAATCAGACCTGAAATAGACCCCGAGTCAAAAATGGGAGCCAGGCAAACTTCCTAAAATGCAAATTCTAAAACTTAAAATGCAATTATATATGTTTAAATCACCCTTTGAAATCAAGTTTGTGACATAATGTGGTCACAATATGTTGTAGGTTCTTAGAGAGACCACTCGAGGAACTGCACCTGGTGGAAGCGATGGTTTGGCGTGCTGAGCAGCTGTTCAGAATGCCTAGCAGAGGTGACTGGGATGACATGAATGTAGAACTGGCACAGGCATCGCTAACACAAGCAACGTCAAGAAGCTCTGAAAATGCTTACACCCATCGGGTAATGGCTCTTTATCTCGAGAAGTTGGCAAACGTAAGTATACTAAAAATTTTTCGTTCTTTCAGTATTTGTTTTATTTTAGTAATTAGGCCAGTGAAAAAAGGTTTAAAAAATTAAAAAAATTGCCAGCAGAAATATTTGTACTGGAAAATATGCCCTGATATCTTCTGAATAAAGTACCAAGTTTTCTACTTTGGGTCAGGTGAGATTTCACCACCATATTGGAAAATGGCAGACACGCTTTTTGGATGTTTTTTGCCATAAAAGGGTAACCTTTATTCCAGTTTTGCTAAAATTTGGAATGCACATATAAAACTACCATATATTGAACCTAATGAAGCCATAACCCACATTTAACGATCCAAATTGTATTTTGGTAGGTTTTCCTTAAAAAATGTGGTTTTTAAATTTTTTGACCCAGAATTTTAATATAATTTCTAAAATACTAGCCTTCATGTTATAGAGCTTAAAAAACTAACATTTTTTTATTTCGAATTATGATTTTATCTTGAATGGTTCTGGAGAAAAGTGAAGAAAGCCTACTGGTGCAAACTGCAGTACGTTGTCTATCAATGTTATTCTTATGGGAAACTAATAAATCTTCAAACCAAAATCAGTTGAACATATATTTAAATTGTGTCCTACAGTTAAAACTCCTTGGCACTCATTTAAACCAATTTAAGTAATTTTCCATAGGTTAGTTAACCCTTTTACTGCCGACGTGCGCATTTGCGCACGTCGAGAATGGTGCGAAAAACGCCGACGTGCGCATATGCGCACGTCACTAATTGTGCGAGAATCGCCGACGTGGGCAATAAAACACGTCTAATATTTCTAACTTATTGGCCTTAAATGTTTACCAAATGCCACGAAACTTGAGATACTCGTTGTCAAGACTATGAGGAACATAGAAAAGTACAATTTATACTCTATGACTTGTATAACCTATAAAGTTATACTCATTGATTCCCCCTACCGTCTGTGCATAGTCGATCGTTGCTCTGTGTAGTGAGTGTTGTCTGCTGTCTGTCTTTCAATAATTGTTGTTTATGTTTACTGGTGTTGGTTTGTTGGTTATGTTTGTGGATTTATCCGTGGTTTAGTGAGTAAAGTTTTGATGTCATTACGAAAATGGACAATCGCCAGTAAGTGAAAATACCATCGTAAATAGGTGTTCACCCTACCTGTTTTGGTGAGCACAAGTGTTGAAAGGGTTTTTTGTGAAATTTTCTCAAATATTCTAAAAATTTTTGTCGTTGTTAGTTTAATTATTTTAGTATGTTTTTAGTGTTATTTTATGTTCCTTACAACATTTTTCAATTTAGAAGCCAAATGTACATGTTTTTGTAAACAAAAATTGTCAATTGTATATGCAACTATGTTCAATTTTGAAAATATGAATAAATTTTGGAAAAAACATCAGAATTCCTGCATTTATCAAGGTAATGGCATGAAAATTTGGGTATGTGTTTACTAATGCCTGTTTTACAACATGTATAAATAAAATTGGTTGAGGTATAAGTTTTAGAGGTAATTTTTATAGTCCAAACTAAAAAATATATATATTTTTTTTTTATTTGTATATATGTATATATATATTTTAACTAAAAACCTATTACATACACCAAAATATATATTTTATTTGAAACAAACAACTCAATACAAATAAAACAAGACCTAACTTAAAAATTTCTGATGAAAAATAAAAAAGTTACAAATTTTTTAATGTGAGCATGAAATTTGGTCTAATTGAACCTGGCAGTCTTGGCAAGTAAATCTTAATAGTGGTCTGGCATTTTTGGCGACGTCATAAAAAAAAATGGTCGGCAGTAAAAGGGTTAAGGAACGAAATTGAGACAAAGTACTGTTTTTAACAAATATGTAGTTTTTAACTTTTCTCTAGAACCAGTTATCGTCTATGATGATGATGATTCCAAAACTGAATTTGTAGTTTTGCATGCTATAATTTGAATAAAAAAGTTATATTTAGATAAATTAGTACAAATATAAGGAAAAAATCAAAAAAACCTTGTTTTGGGCAATAATTCCTACTATTTTAAAACTTTTCAGTCAATAAAATGACATTTTTTTTTTATTTAACACAAGTTAATAAAGATCAACACATACTGTCTAAATTTGGTCTAAATGAGATAGAAACTGTACTATTTATGAGCAATTTTATAAATCGTAATATACATTTCTATATAAAACTGAAGGAAAATCCAACATGGTGGTGAAAGCTCACCTAATTCTAAGTAGAAAACTTCAAAGGCCTGTTTGAATAAGGGGACCTCAGGTAACATTTTCTATCAAAATACCTCTGCTTGCAATTTTTACAAATTTTTTATCCTAATTTCCCTGGTCTAAATGTATAATGTAATAACATGTCTTGAAAAGTAAATTAAATGTAATTTTTTGTTTTCCACCATTTTATATTTATTATTTTACTACTAATTGTACTGAAACATTAATATGTATATTATTGAGGTTTACCACTTGTCTCTTATCTTGTGAGTTAAACCCATTAGTTTTCCTACAACAGAGCTTTCCCTGTTTGAAATGTGTTCTGCTGTTCATAAAAACTGATCAAAATTTAAGACAATAACTGTCATTAAAGGGGTGCCATAGGGATCAGCACTTGGTCCTTTATGGTTCCTTATTCACGCGGATTACTTGATGTTTTAAATTTAGTAATTTATTCTGATGACACATCTGCAGTACTGAAGAATAATGATCCACATGTTTTGTATTAACCACTGAAATATTTTAAATTAATGAATGAGTGGTTCTTGGCTAACAACTTGAAACTTGACTAAACTAAATCATTTTGGATTAATTTCAATTAAAAGTCCATAACTAGTAGGCAAATAAAAAACTTGATCAAACTAAAACCTGTTCTGTTAATTTATATTATAATTCCATAACTAATAGGAAAATAAACTACAACCCAATTTAAGGCATTACACCACAAATTCACTCTTCCAACCTTTTAGGGGTAAAAGTTGATACATCTCCCTCACATGGTCAGATCACATCAAATATCTTTAATCAAAAGTCAGTAAAGCATTCTATGATACTTTTACTCTTTCTAAAATCATTAAAAAAACTAGTCCATTTTGCTTGTTTATACTAAATTTTAGCTTGTGGTGTATAGAACTGTGGGGAGATTTTGTATTAAATAAAAGCATATTTATTATTCAGAAAGAAATTATTATAAGAGTGATTGCAAATATTTGTCCTATGACTTGCTGTAGAACGTCGAAATTCGCACCCCTAACGTCCAAAATTCTGTGTTTACCAAACTTGGTTGTGTTTCTTAATATTGCCACTAGGTTTGGCATGGATGTGTTTATCAACAAACCCGCTAGATTTTGTGAAGATGTCTACTATACAGTTGTTGTTTTCAGTTGAATCCAACAGATCCAAAAGTTGATTGTGTACAGATGAGTGATTGATATTCTACTTGAAGTTTCATCCATGCTATTTGGTAATGAGTTTTGTTTGAGATATGTGATAATTTAGGTTAAATGTTTTAGCCTATTATTTTATTCATAAATTTGTGTATTTTTATTTATCCTATAAAGTTGTTAAATTGATATACAAAAATATAGCTTTGTTTAAATTCAAAATATCAGCAAACAATGGCCGGGCGTGATCTTTTAAGATTACGATCATATCGCCTGGCACGGTAAATAACTCAACCCGCTAGGGGTTGCGCCGCCACGTCTTTTAATGCCTGCGATGGGTTAACGTGATCAGGTATTGATTGTTGAGCGCTATTAGTTGATAAAGTTGCACTTTTGCTTCACAATTCAACTGTCTATTAGCAAATATACTCATAAGTCGTTATCGTGAGGTATGTATGGAAATAAAAAATAAAAAACATATTTGTCAAAACTTTTAAGTTGTCTTTATTTGCACTAAACATTATTTGCTTTCTCTAGACAAAGGCCCGAGAGAAAATGGCTCATCAGCAAAGCTGGGGGGAGAAAATTGACAGAACAGAGGATGATGAGGTAAGATTTATTTTCCCTTACTTTTCATTTTCAGATTCTTCACCCATTTGAAGTTTTCTCTGTTACTCTCTCCCCTCTGTGAAATAAAGATAAAATCCCCAAAACAGAATTTGTTTGGTTTTAATTTTGTTTGTTACAATAGTAACGCCATGTTGATGTAATTGCTGGATTAGGAAACCCCAGCATTAGCTACTAGGCACGTCTTCCACAAGCGGGAGTTTTGCGCAGGTTACTGTAAGGATAGGATATAGCAGGAAAGGAAAGGGTGGGATGGGTCAGACAGCCAAATTGACCTTTCAGAGGGCCAACAGCTCCTGTGACAGATGTGATCAGGCTCAAACAGGTGAACCCGCTCTGCCCTCCAACTGGCCAACTCAACTGATAGGGTATCCATTTACGACAGCCAGGGACCACATTCTCAGGTTGGGGACCAAACCCGGAGCTTCCGTCACCAGCCGCTGCAAATGGAGAGATCAAAGGTGAAAGGGAAGCTTGTCATAATGGACAGCCAAAAGACTTACCATATGTAATGACAACTTCATTTTCTGTACCCAATGTCAGCCTCAAAACTGGTATAGACCAGTTTTAAGGTTGTCCTGGGACATCACATACGTTTCAATGTTGAGCAATGTTCCGATTCCGGGACACCCGCAGCAAATGCGTTAAAAAGAATGTTATTTTGACTTAGTAGCGCCATTAAAAATCAGAATATGGGAGGAGGAAAGAGGTAAGCCAAGCCCTATTTTATTTTATTTTGTTTTTTTTGGGGGGGGGAATCAAAAGTGAATAATTAAGTAATAGTGACATAATAGTTTTCCATCTGATTTCTTTAAATCCATAACAAAACAACAAATTATTCTTTGCACTTTTTGTGGGACAATAGTAGTTTTTTGTTATTTAAATTTTAAGATTCTTGAAGTCTGTTTATATGTTATTTTCGACGGCTTAGTAAAAAACTGTCTCAGAAAACAAATAATAATCAGCTTTTCTTGTATGCTGATGACTCAACTCTAACACTCTCAGAACAAAATATTTTGACACTTAATCATTTTTCTGAACAACTTTTAAAAGTTACAGTGGATTTTCTTAAAAGTAACAATTTATTATTAAATTACAGTAAAGCAAATTATATAATTTTTGATAAAGAACTCTTATGCAAAAGAAATAGATGAAAACAATTTTACACTAACAGTAGAAGACAGGATTATTGAAAGGAAAATTAGCTCAACTTTCTTAGGCTTAATAATTGATGATCAACTAACATGGAATGACCATGTTTATTATGTTTGTGCAAAGGTGAGCTCTGGTGTTTGTGCAATAAGAAAAATGTCTCTTTATTGTGAACTTAGCACTCTGCTCCTTCTCTATTATGCTCACGTGCATCCTCATGTTCAATTTGGCCTAATGTTATACGGAGGAACATCACAAACTAACTTAAACAAAATTTTAGGAATGCAGAAAAAGGCAATCAGGGCCATTTTAAAAATGAGGCCTGATGAATCATGCAGAAATAAATTTATAGATTTGAAAATCTTAACTGTATTTAGCTTATCTATTTTTCAAATGATCATCTTTGTAAAATGTAATGAAAGAAACAAATTAAAATTAGAAGACGTACTACACCCCTACAATATAAGAAATAGAAATAACTTTGTTGTTGAGTCTCATAGGATAAGTCTTTTCTCCAAACAGTTTATTGAATAAAATTTTATAACAACTTACCTCAAGCAATACAAAATATAAATGACTTTAAACTTTTTAGGAAAACATTAAATAATTTTCTGCTTGACAACCCCATCTACTCCTTGGAAGAATTTTTTCTAATCGATAAATAACACATGCCTTTCTCAAACATGTTTTCAGGATGTTTAAATTATTATTGTTATTAGATTAAGATTGTTATTGAAACTCATTCTACAAGCCAAACTTAGACTTAAGTTAAAATGTATCTAGAAAAAACTATGTACTTTGTTGATGCCATTCATGTGCACATACAATGTATGTATTTTTGAATAAAGAGATTTGAATCTGAATCCCCCACTTTGAAAAAAAATAAATAATTTTCATATTGTTTTACCCAAACCATCTTAACAAGGATTACATATGTGCAAAGTTTCATCAACTGATTCTAAGTAGATATGGAGTGTTACAATTTGTGATATTTTATAAATAACCTTTCTTTTTTCAAGGTAAAAGAAATGAAAAGACAAGCTCTTGTGTCATATGATGCTGCCATTGAAATGGGGTCTACCATGGCTAAGTTGGAGCGAGCAGGTTTCCTGTATCGACTGGACAGATCACGAGACATGTTGCCAGTACTGCAGGGGCTGCCAGATGCCGGGCTCCACATAGCAGCTTACCTCACGTTGTGTAAGAACAACACCAGGAAGGCCCAGCAACACCTCCAGCCATTCCTCAAGGATTCGGACATGTACCCTCCTCTGCTGGTAATGTTGCGCAGTATAATATGACATGTACCCTCTACTGCTGTGTTACATTCAACAGAAAAAATCTATTAGGTTGAGCCACAAAAATATTATTGCTGAATGATTTTACATGATCAAAACTGAGATGAGAGATTCATAGGGAAATAGGAAAAAGTCTGGAAAGTCAGGGAAATCCGCCCCAATGATGGATTTGAGGGGACTTTTCAATGCTCCAGTCGGCCGTAGCCGCGACTATTGTAGCATTTTTCAGGATTTTTCACAAATGTACGACAATTCAATTTAGTCGTACATTTGTGCTTGGAATATTTTTAATTATTAATCTTTTTATTTTTCGGTAGTATGTTGATCAGTTGTTAGCTGCACAAAGGCTGATAAACAGAGTAAATTTAATAAACTGTGGCTTGATGCCAAAATATTTCCTGAATTTAGTGGTTGGTTAGACTTGGTAGTTAGTGATGCAACTGGCTTATTGTAAAGTGTGTTGCAAGTCATTCAAACTCAGTAACATGGATAAGCAAGCTGTAATATCACATTCTAAAGGACCTAATCATTTAAAATACATGCAGGCTAAAAATTCCCAGCCAGCAATATCCCCAGCTATGGGGACGGAGGAGGCTGGGTTTTATTTCTTCCTTCCTTATTTTGAATACCATATTTTTGCAAAATTAATTATTCCATTGTAATCTGTTAATACATATTTCAGTATTTTCTGTGATATAACTTGCCTAGGCAGTAATATTTTTTTGTGTATGTTATATTATAGTTTTCGAGTAAAGTTCATGAGTCAGGGAAATCAATGGTAAATGGTCAGGGATATTAATGACAAATTTTCTGTGGACACCCTGTATATAGTTACTGTTTTAAAATAATAATTTTCTTTGGTAATTTTTTTATGATTGAGATAGTGTAATTCATGGCTGCCGGTACCTACTGCTCTCGATAAGTTAACCAATTTTACCATGAAGGTTTTATGCAACTTAACATTGAGCTTAAATAGTATAGGTATATTATAAGTGTTAAAGTGTTATTTATAAATATTTACTAAAATGATTGCGGAATTCATTAATAATTACCAGGGCTTTAAACTAATCTTACAAACAATAGTGGTGATTACTAAATTAATAACAACAACTAATTAAACTCACGGCAATCACAAGTACACACATAACTCTGCAATACAACAAGTAAATAAACTGATTAAGCTAACTGTGCAGGGTAAGCAAACACTTTCCACTCTTTGAGCCAAATACCAAGATTATATTTGAGGATATTCAAAAATAGATCAGGACATGTGTACAAGAGGAAACGGGGGAACGGAAGGGCCCTTGGATAATAAATTTAGACCTACAGATTCGTTGAGAAAAAGTATTCATTTAGCATTTATGCCAAACGCGTGGTGAGTGGCTGTCAGCGCAGTGACGTCACAGCGCTGTTCGACCGGGTAGGAGGGGGTCACGGTGGCAACGCGCCGCGAACTAAGAAATGGTATTCTTACCTGGCCCTGTAGACTCCCCTCCTCACTTCAGGAATGATGGCTCCTGTTGTAGCCTTCTGGCAAAATGAACTGGCAATAAGTTATTCCCTTTTCGCATTGCAAAACTGCGGAAATTGCATTTTCACAAGCGTCGCATGTAATTACAAAATTTTTCTCAAAATCCGGAAGTGCTAATTTTGACAATGATATAAGAGCATTCTTTAATTTCTCAAAAGCTTCCTGGTGTGTGGTCGTCCATTGAAATTTAACATTATTCTTCCTTAATTTATTTAGTGGCAAGGCAATTTGTGAAAATCTTTAATAAAACGTGAGTAAAAATTTACTCAGTCTAAAAATTGTTGGAGTTGTTTCAAATTGCGAGGTCTCTGGTACTTCGGTATTGGTTCAATTCTGTCTGGATCTAAGGAAAGTGTTTTATTGGAAATAATGTGCCCTAAGTATTTAATAGATGTGTGCCCTGTGTTTATTTTATCCGGATTTATTGTAATGTTGTATTCTTTCAATCTATTCAAAACTTGTGTTATGTGTTGTTTATGTTCATCCCAAGTTTCACTGTAAACTCAGCAATTGTCTTAAAAAATTGAAATTTTAAATCTCCTAAAACTTCATCCATTTCTCATGTAAGTGCCTGTGAACCTATTTTTAATCCTTACGGGACAGTTTTAAATTCAAACATTCCAGAAGGAGTGCAAAAGGCTGTAAATTGTCTTGACTGTGCATCTAATGGGATCCGAAAAAAGGCGTTACTCATATCCAGTATTGTGAAATATGTGGCTTTACTTAAAAATTCAAAGGCAGAGTTCAGTGTGGAGAGCGGATGTGCATCATAAGAAGTAATTTCATTTATTTTCTTATAATTGCAAACAAGTCTGAATTTACCTTTTTCTGCTTTAGAAACTGAAAATGCAAGGGCACAGTGTGGGCTGATGGATTTACCAATAACATTGTTTTGCTATAATTCAACTGTCATCTGACGCATGGCACATAACATGTCTGGAGGCAGAGGTAGGGTGGGGAACAAATAGGCTTATCAGCGGAGCAATGGATGTGATAAGGAGCGACTTTCGCCTGACCTATGCGTTTCGTAATAACTGACGGAAAAGTATCTTTTAATTCTTGAAGAAATTCGCCGTTTTCCTGTAAATGCATTTCATTTGCCTGTGATAATTCCAATAAAAAATTGTTCTCAGACTGCGGCTGTTTTACAAAAACATCACTCATTTGTTGTAACTTTTTAATTATATTAATGAATTGCACGCGATTTGAAAAACACATTTATTTATTAAAAGTACATTTTGGAAAGAACTAATATTGAAGGAAACTTATTGAAAATCAAATCATAGCAACCTTAATAAATAGTTACAATAGAATAGAATTATAAAATCAGCTGTTCATAAAGCAGGGATATTACAGTCTCCCCCACTTATTTTTAACTTCATCTTGAGACGTAATCCTTCAAGTGTTCAGGTGGTTTTCGTGTTCGTGTTGATCGCCGAAATTGTGGCCGTGGTGACGATGCCCGCTGAACACATTCTCTTTGATCTTGTGGTACAGCTTGTGGCATGATCTCGTCGGGAACTGTCTCTGGCGCATTTATTTCTTGATTTTATTGTTGTGGTTGAAACATACCTGGGACCTGCAGAGGCATTGATCCATTTTCATTTGATGGCTCATTGTCCTTAAAGTGAACTTTTTTTACTTCTGTTTTTCTAAGTTGGTCCAGATGGCGTTTTAAAGTTCTCCCGGAATCTAGATTTACCACATAATGTAATACTCCGCGTTTCTGCACTGTCTCTCCAAATGTCCAGATGTACTTATTGTTTGGAGAATACTCTCTGACCAGGACTCTCTCTCCCACATTGAATTTTCGCACACACACAGGATGGTCTAATGGAGGATTTTTGGAAGGATGATAGGGTCGAAGAGCGTCAACTTAATACGAATTTTCCGATTAAGGTTCCGCTCTGCTGATGATTGTCCATTGGAAAGTGGTGTTGCCCGATACTGAAGAAGAATTTCTTGGACTTAGTTATGCATTTGTCGAGAATCATCTTCAGCGCCCTTAAGTCGTTGTTTCAAGGTTTGGACTGTTCTTTCTGCTAGTCCATTTGTAGCAGCATGTCCAGGAGCAATCAGTTTTTGAAGTATTCCATTAGATGAGCAGTATGATTTGAACTCCATACTGGTAAAGATTGAAGCGTTATCTGATACCATTACTTGAGGATAGCCATGAGATGAGAAAATGTTATCGAGAAGTGTGATTGTATTGGTAGATGAAGGAGCATTTTTCAAGACTTTTACTTCCAACCATTTTGATTTAGCGCAGACACATACCAGAAAGTAATAGTTTTGGAAGGGTCCAGCGTAGTCTATGTGAATGCGTTCCCAGTTTTCTTCTGGCTCAGCCCATGGGTGTAATGGAGATTTTGCAGGACTAAATTTAATGTGGGCGTAATTTACACAGGATTGAACTAACTTCTCAATGTCTGTCGATTCTTTTCAAATAAACGTATTTTCGGGCCAGTTGCTTCATTTTCGTGATGCCAATGTGAGTTTCGTGCAATTGCTGTAAGACATGAGGTTGAAGACTTTTTGGAATAATTAATAATGATGCGGTTTTCTTTGAAGAGTACTCCGTTGTCCAGTGTATAAGGTAGGTCTGTACAAAGACAGTAGCTGTCGTTTTATTTCTTGAAGATCCTCATCAGTTGCGGTTTCCCGTGCAAGGACACTTGCATTTAGAACTTCAGATGATATTTGAATATTGCTTCAGAATGTAATGTGCTTGTTTCATCATTTAGAAATATGTCCATAGTTTTGAAACTTTGAGCCACTGGGGCTCGTGACAAGCAGTCTACGATCGTATTGTCTTCTCCTTTCTTGTATATGGTAGAATAATTGAAACCTGACAGGAAAGATGCATAGCAAAGTAGCCGGCTGGATGTCATAGGCGGTAAAGACTTGTTTTCATGAAAGATTCTCGTAAGTGGAGCGTTGTCTGTAATCAGTGTGAAGTGCAGACCATACAGATAGTTGTAAAAGTGGCTGACTCCAAACACGATCACCAAAGCTTCTCGGTCGAGTTGGCTGTAGTTGCACTCTGACGCTGTTAGGGACCTAGACGCATATGCAATCGCCTTTTCTTCATCATCAATAACGTGACTCATTACTGCAGCGATTCCTGTGGGACTTGCATCGCATGTCAGAACTATAGGTCAATGAGGATCATAAGGGACAAGCACTCTTTCAGAGGTAATTTCCTCTTTTAGAAGATCAAACTTAGTTTGACAATCTTTTGACCAATTGAACTTTCGATTCTTCTGAAGTAACTGACGAAGTGGAAATGTTTTGGTGGACAGATCAGGAATAAACCGCGCGTAATACGTAACCATTCCAAGGATCTTCCGTACATCATCAACGTTCTTTGGACGCGGCATTTCGCAGACAGCCCGTATTTTCTCTGGAGATTTAGAAATTTTGTTGTGCTGGATCACATGCCCGAGATACTCAATCTTCTCGCAGAAAAACTTGCATTTGTCCTTATTCAAGTGTAAATCATTTTCTTGCAAGCGGGTAAGACATGACCTTAGGTTATTGTAGCATTCATCTTTGGTAGCACCATGAATGATTATGTCATCGAAATAAACTTCGGTCTTAGGTAGTCTGAGTAACATTTGACTTAGAATACGGTTGAACTCGGCTGGGGCTGTTTTAATTCCAAAACTCAATCTATGCATTGAATTTGTACTGTGGTGTGTTGTGATGGTTTGAATTTTACTACTTACAGAATTTACCGGAATGTGCAAGTACGCCTTGTAAATATCAAGCTTGCAAAAGAATTTAGAATCGCGCAAGCTATGTAGAACATCCGGAATATGTTTAATTGGAAAGTTTGAAGAAACGATACGGTCATTAACACCCTTTCTGTAATCCACGCATAACCTGACAGTACCGTTACCCTTTGGAATAACGACCAGAGGAGAACCCCAGTCGCTGGCATCGACTTTGGAAATTATACCAGCCGCCTCGAGACTATTTAATTCTTCTTCCACCTGTGTTCTGAGGGCAAATGGAATGTTACGCTCTTTCGTGTAAACAGGGGTAGTGTGTTCGCGTAATTGAAGTGAAACTTTGTGATTAGGTACGCAACCTATTTTCTGCTCGAAAACTCTAGAAAATTCTGAAAATAAGTCCTCGGTCGAATATGAGGAACCAAACAAATTGAAACAGTTATGGTGCACTAAGTTATTATCATCAATTTCTTGAAGGCTTATCTGGAGGTGTCGGATCCAAACTCTTCCAAGGACTGCTGGACGACCATCTGGAACAATGTACATGTCCTCAGTCGACTTAAGACCCTTGTATGAAACTTCAATGGCTACCTTTCTTTTTGGTCGAAAAATGTCATCCGTATATGCTCGAAAATATACATTTTTAGGACTGAGATTCACATTAAGATCTAAGCTTTTGAAATCTTTTTCAGGTATAAGTATAAATCCGGCTCCTGAATCTACTTCAAAACGCATGGGTTTTTGATTCAAGTTAACTGTAACAAAGTATTTCTCAGAATCTGACACGTTTGAACATTGGTTGTAGTCGAAAATGTCAATAACATCATGTGTATTAACAGCAAGAACTTCAGTTATTTGATTTAACCCTAATAGGACATCATCAACGTTCTTTGGACGCGGCATTTCGCAGTCTGATCATCATCAGAAGTTGAACTGATGTATTTAGTTGAACTTGAACTGGAGTAGTTATTTGAAAGTTTTTTTTTTTCATTTGGGAGGAAATGCAGACTTTGGCTACATGACCATGCCTAGAACAGGAAGTACAATGAAGTGATGATTTACTTATACGGCATTCAGATGCACTGCGATTGTTTCGACGACAATGAAAACAATATCTTCAATTCCTAGTCGGGCGTAATCGACTTTGGATTTTGAACGAAGTTTAGAATAGGGACTTTCTGATGTGAAATTTTGTGTTTGGCGGCTGTTTGAATGGCTTCTAGAACGGGGTTTACCTACTTTTGAAAGTTTGTTAATGTCAACATCAGTCATTGGTTGATCTTTATTTAGAACTTGGGGTCTCTAGCCGGGAAGCTTCCGAAGCTGCAGCCTTGGTTAGAATATCTTTAAAAGTAGTAGCATCCGATTGTAATAACCAGTTATCTTTAAGACCCATGATGAACTGGGCTCTCAAGAATATATCTGAAACAGGGACTTGTTCGGTGCATTCGCATTGAACTATAAATTCACATTCAGTTATGTCTTTTTGTAGTGAAGCTATGTACTCAGGGATAGATTCATTTGGTTTTTGATAGGTACTAAGGAAATAGTGTTGCGAAACTAAATTTCGGTGAGGGGATAGCATTTCACTAAATGACTTTACCAATGTAGGGAAATCTAAGTTTTTGATTGGTTTTTCGGGGCCAATTAGTGCAGAAAGATTTTTGTAATGTACTGAGCCAATTGAAGTACAAAGTAGTTGTTCTTTTTTGTTTTCATCAGAAATGTTTTGACAGCAAGGTAATTTTCAAAACGTTCCAAATAGTTTTTAAATTTTTCTTTTTTGTGATCGAAGTTTTCAAATGGTTGAATATTACTCACAGACACATTGCTTTGATGTTCCGGAAGTTGAACTTGAAGTTGCTCTGTGATTTTGGCGAGAGTCGTAGCGAGTGTGACCTGGCTTTCCTGTCAGGATTCATAACAAAACTTTAAAAGTTTATGATAGATCATCCCTTATACTCCTTTGAGGAATTTAATGTAAATTTGATTGTCTAGTCGCTAGGCCTGGTTCTATCAAATTTGTATATTCTATCACATGTTTATATATAACTAAAGAGACACTATTCACTATGACAAATGACACTATTCATCTGTAACAATTGTACAGTTAACTAATAAAGATATCTGATTGATTGATTGAATGCTTTTAGAACTATAGAAAATTGTTCAGTATTCAGTATCCATTTAAATCTGAATTTACGGTTTTTTGTCGTCGTCAACTGTTGTAACTTTTGAATTATATTAATGAATTGCACGCGATTTGAAAAACACATTTATTTATTAATAGTACATTTTGGAAAGAACTAACATTGAAGGAAACTTATTGAAAATCAAATCATAGCATGCTTAATAAATATTTACAATAGGATAGAATTATAAAATCAGCTGTTCATAAAGCAGGGATATTATATCATTGGAATATTGGTATTCTGATTAAACTTAAAATCGATTGTGCTGTTTGAAAAGTTTATATTCATTTGAGACTTCTGCAAGAAATTACCACCCAAAATGATCGGAAATGGAAGTAAATTAACTACAACAATATCAAAGGTCCATGAAAAACATCCTATCTTGAAATGCAATTTAACCTGTTTCCATACCGGAGTACCTTGCTTATTAATATATTTAACATTCTAGCCTTATAACTTCCTTAACACTCGGTGATGTTTTAATACTCTGACAAAATTTACTGTCAATGAAACAGCTTGTTGACCCAGAATCAATGAGAGCATTTTGTGTTACACCATGTGGGACAACAAATTTAATTGTTGGTATGGTAACTGTAGAGAACAATTTTTTGGAACTAAAGGAGTAGAGTTATCGCTCGATGTTGGCAATTTAGTTATCTCCTCGTCAAATTGCCGCGTGCATTTCCCTGTCTACAAAAAACATGCAATGTGGCCAAGCTTGCCACCTGAAAAACATTTAACCTCGGGTTTTGGGGCAAAATTCTCCCGAGCTCTTCAGTTTGTATGTGTGGCAAAAACAACTGATTGTTGAGCAGCAGGGAAGGTGTTAAAATAATGCGCATCTGCTTAGATTGAGGCAAAGGAGTTAGTTTAAAGATTTTAGTTCCCGAAATTGTTTTGGGTTTTTCTGTAAAAGTGAAGTTACTACGCATTCTGAGATTCATGTTTGAAAAAATTATTTCAATTAGGTACTCATCAGAAAAATTACATTGCAGTGCCACAGCTGAGGATGTCATGTCATTTATAAAAGCAACAAAGTTTTCCTGTGGCCATTGTAATCTCTTAACAAACTTATTAATGGTTCGCTCCAATTTTAAACCCGGAAAAAAGGCTCTCAAAATCGAAAAATGCAAATTTTCCCACTCAAGCAACAATTCTAAACCATGAGACCATATTTCAAAAAGTTGTGACTGTGTTTGAGTCAAAATTAACGTCATGATCTCATTGTGACCTACATGAACAATCTGAAAATTGTATTAACCTGTTTTAAAAATTGAATGAGGTGTGCGTTTCGTCTTCCCCTGAAGAAATTGTAAATTTTTTAACAAGTTCAATTACTACTGTTCGATCTGTTGTTGAAAGAGTTTTACAAAATTTACCTGTCTCATTGCATGTGTTCCACATGTTGTTTGTGCGTTCCTGTACTGGCGTTCGTCTGAAATGTGTGGAATGTCCACGCGGATCAAATTGGTGTGACAAATGTTCTGCATCACGCAATCTATCCTCTAAGGCAATTCCATTATTCGTCGTGCCCAAAAAGGATTGTCTAACATTCGAAGGTTGATTATCTGCCCGCTGCGTTTGTTCTACATTAATGACAACTGGAGCGGACCTATCTGGACTTTGTACTCTAGCGTTACGAGCTTTGTATCGTTCCGCTCGTCCCCTCGCAGTTGTGACATATTGACGTGCATACACATGTTGTACAATCTTATAGGTTTTAAAATAAAATAATGGGGTACAACAATAATCAACCAAAGAAATCCTATAACTAATTGGTCATATTTAAATTTAAAATCTAATTGCAACCCATAATCAGTTGTGTTCTGCTCTTAGAAGAATAACTGTGTTTATGTTGCACAGTATAATATGACATGTACCCTTCTCTGCTGGTAATGTTGCACAGTATCATTATGACATCCACCCTCCACTGCTGATAATTTTGCACAGTACGACATGTACCTCCTCTGTTGGTAATGTTGCACAGTATAAAATGTAACTTCCTCTGCTACTAATATTGCACAGTAATGTCACACCGGGACATGGACCTTCCTTTGCTGTTACACAATAACAGGCACAATTTATATGAGTTTTAACCGTCCACAGTTATTGTGCTTAAGATAATGTTGGGGAGAGCAGTTGTTTTATTCCTCTAACACATAAATGTTAAATTCACGTTCACAGAGCCGGGGACAGAGGAGCTTAACTATTTTTTTCTTGCTGAGGTTTACAACACCAAACTTACTGTCTTACCAAAAAGAATATAAATTTTCGATGCCAATTGTGTATAGAACGGACATGACATAATATTTATTTCCCACCACTCATTGGCAAGAGAGTGAGAGCTTTCAAGAACTCCCAAATTTATCTGCGCAGGTCCATCCTGCCATTCGAGCATTAGAATTTGTTTCAGTAGTTTGATATTTTTTTTTCAATTGTTTTATTCCTTAAGAAAATCAATTTCAGAGTTTTACTGTTAATGAACTAATATTTAATTGTTTATGTGCCTTATTTCATTTTAAAGTTGTTATTAAATGAAAATCTGGAATCCTCTTTGTAGTTCATTGAGGTTTGAGTTATTAGCATTCAAAATTTGTTACTGTCCCAAATATTTAATTTATCCATTTGAGAACTATTGGACTCTCAAAACTATGTTTTTTGTTTTGTTTGATGAAAGACAGTAACATTAAATCATCTTTGGTTTATGTTTCAATCCTAATGTCAGCCCTTGTTTTGACGGACAAAGAGGAGTATTAAAGTTATACATTTAATACTAATCTTATAAATATAAGGTGTGTTTAAAAGTAAATACCGTTTTTAAATTCCACCATTGCAGGACTGCCGTTGGCATTCCTGCATCTATTGGCAAGCCTGGGATGCCACGATAGCAAAAATCGACCATATTCATATTGGTTTGTGAGCATTCAGAATGGCGCCGCCAATTGAGAATCCCTCTGACAGGGAAATATGCTCTGTGATTTGAAGCGCAGGATGCAGCAATGCCAACTGCACTGCTGCAACAGCAGAATTTAAAACCAGTACTTACTTAAAAACTTGCCTTGTACATTAAAATATAGAGTAGCACTATCAGTAATTTTTCACAAAGAATCGAAGTTAAGTAGAGTTTTGCCAATTCTTCTTGAGTTTCGAGTATTTTGATCAAGTATTAGCTATCAGCGTTAATCATTGTTACTAAATGGTTGTTATAAATGCAGTTGTAAGTGCAGTAGTGCTTTAAATTTCAAAGTCAAAAATTGAAATAACGAGAAAGCAAATCTAGATCCTTGCAATGTATTAAGTACACTACCCAATATACACACTCCTTCACGAGCCAATCAATCTAGATCCAAACAATGTTTCAGGTACACTACCCAGTATGCACCCCTCTTCACGAGCCAATCAATCTGGCTCGTGTCGTGAACTCTGATGCCGGGAACTCATCGTTCTTGCAAACTAGGAAAGAGATTTTGGATGAATCTACTCGCCTGACTGCAAATAAGAAGTTCAGATCAAAGGCTTATGTAAAAGGACAATTCCGAAAGCAAGCCTACCCAAAGAGGAATTAAAGAGCCTACTCCATGAAATGACTCTTTTAAGTGTAAAAATTGTATAGATTCACATAGAGGTTTGCAGTTGTGGATTACAAACCCATCATCTAAATGACATTTTTAAAATGATTTTTCTCACTGTGAATAGTTTTCATAAATTGTGTTTTTATGTTCGTTTATGTAATTTGTCAGTTTAATGTTACTTCTATCATATCTAAAGATATGATGCTCATCTATAATTTGTTTGTACTCGCTGGTAATTTCATCATCAGTTCACTTATTCTGACAATCGTTTGTGACTGTTTTAGTTTTAGGGAAATGTTTATTAAAATAAAATAAAGTTTAAGAGTTGTATAAAAACAAGTACATTTTTTGTCCACACTACTATTGTAAAGCCTAGCCCAATTTTCATTCGCAAGATTGTCAATGAACAGTTCTACACTTGTTAGTTTGAAGTTACTCCTCATCATATGTATTTCTGACTGTCTTATGTTTTTATTATTTGGACAAACAATGTTAAAAAGCTGCCCATCTTGGTCAGGAAGGGCAGTAACTAAGCATTCAACCTTATACAATTTGCTAATAATATTTGTTACAAAATGTTCAATGGCAGATTCATTTTTTTGTGGGGGGTAACCCTAGTTGGAATTTTAAAAGGATAATGAAGGTCACGCATCTTTAAAACATTTATGAAATCTTTTTTTTTCGGTCATCCCTCAAAACATCAATATTGAAATCTCCACCTATTAAAATTCTCTCTTTCATTTTATTCAGTATTCCCAATAAAACATTCAACTTTTCCAGATAACTTTGTACGGTTTTGGAGGCTGTTTTTTAAAAACCAGCAAATATTTTTTCTTTTCCCAGTGTAATTTCTATCAAATGATTCAAAAAAAATTTGTCTGGTTGAGTAAATTTATAGAATTGAGTGTAATTTGTTTAAATACAATATTTTATGATACTAATATCAACACACCTCCTCCTCCTCCATAATCTGTTCTGGCATACCAGCTCGCTACTCTGAAACCAGGTATATTAAAATTTGCAATTTCACTCTCATTTAACTTGTGTTCTGTAAAAATTATGATTTGCACCTTTAATTCCTCAATAGTGACAATTAGTTGGTCTATCCTGGTTGCCAAGTATTCAATGTTTTGATGAAAGACGGTTACGTTATAATATTTTGTAACATTACATTTATTTGATTCTTGGGTTTTCAACATTGTTACTTTACCGTTAGCCAAGGTAATTCCTGTGTGTTTAAAAAACTGTTAGTGGATGTCTGATGTTCAACATTCTGTAAAATCTGCTTGTTACCATTGGTCTAGATGGGATGAGTATTTAAACTGCTGATTATTTTTAATCACAACTGATTCACATGACACGTGACAGGCCTTTTCACTTACACCTTTTTCACCTCTTGTTTCTTCATTAGTCTTTTGAGTTGATTTGATTTGATTTGAACATAAACTCACCATTACAACAATAAATACAATTCTTGAAATTTTGAACTATATTGAACAATGTTTGTGTTTTTTCACAAAATTAATATTATGAACTTTAGTTTTTTTTAGGTGCCAATCAACATTTTAATACCCCTTATCTGTAATGTTCTTGATTTGACGCATTAATTGCTAACAACTCCACATTGCAGGAACTCAAAATGTAACCTTTAGAGAATCTTGTTTTAGTTAAAGTAATATTCTGAAAAATCCTATTTTTCTGTAATACATTATAATGTTATGTGGGAGTGTAAGGTAATTTTTGTGATATATTTTTTAATCATGTAAAAATTAGTCTAATTAAGGAACAATTGTTGAGTCGAGGATGATGTAGGAGATTAATCACTTTTTAACCATAACAGGTAGTTTACATCACTTATTTTTTCTATTTTCAAATATTATTTTTATTTGCTTGTATAAGATTGTAAATATCTAAAGATTGTAATATCTTTATAAGAAATCTGATACCAGCATTGAATAGCCTTCAAGATCTTGTTTTTATCTTGATTATAAGTTTTAATTCCAGTGTAAAATTGTTTTTGCCGTTTTACTGTGTCAATGTACTAGGGGTGTGCGAGTACTCAAAACTTTGAGTTTTCGGCCGAGTAATTTAATACTCGAACTCGACTCGAAGTTTTCAAAACTACTTGAAAGTTCGAGCGAGTATTTCCCGCCAATTTCCGGACGATCGCTAACGATTCCGACCGGCCAAAACGCGTAGTAGTAACGCCCGCAAAAGGCAATCGTATCACTTAAAATCAGCCGAAAATGACGACCGTGAACGACTGCGACCGGCCAAAACGCGTAGTAACGGCCGCAAAAGGCAATCGTATCACGTAAAATCGGCCGAATATGACGACCGCGAACGATTGCGACCGGCCAAAACGCATATTAACGGCCACAAAAGGCGATCGCATCACGTAAAATCGGCCGAAAATGACGATCGGACCGCGTAATTTCGGCCGTGACTAACGATTTCATAATTTAATATTGATTATAAGCGATGTCTGGACCAGGTGAAATTGGCCAAATGATAACCGGACCCTGTTTCATTGGCCGGTAACGAATGTCAAACCGTGTTTTGTTTGTCAATATGTAATATTTTGTATGTCATATGTATGTATGTTTTGGCCAGTTTGATTTTACTGCCAAAACTTTGTATTGCTACTCATGTATTAGTTAGAAACCATATTTAGATTATCAAATCTAGGGTGGTATCCAAATTCCATTACACTATTTTAAACTACCAACTGATGGCAAATACTCGCTCGAAAATACTCGAAACTCGAAAATAATTGGCACTACTCGACTCGACTCGATTAAAAAAATCACTACTCGCACACCCCTACAATGTACTCATAATTTAATAACGCTTATCTCATAATTTACTTATTTTTAAAATTACATAACTTAACCCTTTGAGTGCCACGCAACGATATATCGTTGTGCACGGAACATCCGAAAAATACTTCACAACGATATATCGTCGTCGGTGGTCTTACCGAATAATACATTGCAACGATATATCGTTGTTATGGAAAATTTGTCTTACGTCATTACTTTTTATTATTTCTTTCAGGACATTTCCAGGATATTTTCTAGCTCTATAAATCTAGTAGTTATTTGGTGAAAATCTTATATTTGAACAATGTTTATTTATCTTAAAAAATATATAAAAAATTTCCTGCATGTATAATATGTACCTATTCAAATTTTTTATTTTTTATTTTTTAGATATTATATATGTGCATAATATTATAGCTAAACTTTAAACTTACAAAACAAAAAAAGTTTCATAATAATATCTTACCAAATAAAAAAGTTATTGATTTTATGTACAAAACCCTTGCAAAATGTTGATTTTGTGAATCGTTGTTATAGAAATTTTTCTTACGTCATTACTTTTTATTATTTCTTCCAGGAAATGTTCAGGTAAACATATACTCCATAAATATACGAGGCCTAGTTAGTCTGCTTTATGAAATAAAATTGTAATAAAACTTAAACCCTTGAATAAAGTTAGGCTACTGTCTTGTGTACTAATTTGCCGTTTTTATATTTTTTTACATTTATGGAAATAACTTGTCCGCCTAAAGCCGAAATTTGATGAAACTTTCAGGAAATATTTTGGGAAACATGTCCTCTATAAATCTAGTAGTTATTTGGTGAAAATCTTATATTTGAACAATGTTTATTTACCTGAAACAAATAAAAAAATTTAAAAAAATTTCCCACATACATATATGAATTCAAATTTTTTAATTTTTAAATATTATATATGTGCATAATATTATAGCTAAACTTTAAACTTACAAAACAAAAAAGTTTCATAATTATATCTTACCAAATAAAAAAGTTATTAACTTTTTTGCAAACCCTTGCAAAATGTTGATTTTGTGCCTGACACTTTTTGGATATACTGTGTTAAAAACTCTGGCACTCTAGGGATATGACGACCGAAAAACTCTGGCACTCAAAGGGTTAAAGAGGCCTAAAAATGGGATGAAATCATAATAAGGCAATAAAACACTCTGTTAAACTTAAGGTTTGAGGATAACGCAAGATTATTGTTCACTGCTACGATTGTGAACAGTAAAACATAAATACTGAAACACTTAAAAATTTGTATTAAAGCACTCTTTAACAGAATTGAAAAGAAAGAAAGTAATGTTGCTTGCTGTATTTCTAGATTGATAAACAATTTTTCTATTGTTATTGTGGTTTAAAAAATCTCTCTTTTTCTATATTTAAGGACTTGTATACTTCCTTTGCCTTTATCTTATACTTTGAACAATTAAAAAAGGTCTCTAAAAAGGGACTTTAAACATTAATTTTTGGGTTTGTCACCAAAAAGTACCCCGTAAACCTTTGCATTGCTCCGTGCAGCTAGGGTAGATAGGAGCCTTAACACGCCTTGTGCCTCATCAATCTCAACTTATCCTTGCGATATATACAGGTTGATTTGCTGTAGAATTTTAAGATAATTCTTTAGTCATTATAAGACTTTAGTCTTTGGCAACTTATAAGACTTTTCCTACAATTTGATCTCAAATATTGTTAGAGAATAGCAATATTAAAATGTATCAGTGATATTTACTTATACGTTTGTTGATACTTTACCAATTATTTAAGTTTATTTATGTATTCTAATTCAAATTTATGTAAAAGGCTACTGATAGTATTTTTCTAATTAACATGTTAAACCAAAGTACCCTTTTTTATTTGTTATATAATTGTAATTTACGACATGTTTTGGCACTAAGGCCATTATCATGTAAATAAGTATAACAATAAAGTATCTGATTTTGTTTCTGTTTTCCAAGGAAATTTCCTTTACCTTCAGTTTTTATTATTCTTCAAGTGTTACTTAGCTCCTTCTACCAAAATAAAAAGTTAATAATTAAACACGATAGGCTCAAGTATGCGGTACATATGCTGAATAGCAAGAACTGTACATGGGCCATAGGAAAACAATATGTTGAAACACAAAACACGTCTAATAAAATATTTAGTAAATTTTGACATACCAGAAAATTTAATTAAAATCTACAAACTATAACGCATGGGGTCCCACACAGGGCTCAATACTGGGTCCTCTTCTCTTCCTGAGTTATCTTGTGGGATTGCCTGGACTGTTTCAAGGCGGTGCCTCTGTGTGCTTATTTGCTGATGATGCGAATGTCACGGTTTCAGGCAAAACAGAGGAAGAAATTTAAATCTCTTCTTTTGTGAATCTTTCTGTCGTAAACGATTTCTTGGATGAAAGGAATCTCTTTCTACATACTAAAAAGTCTAATTTCATTTCATTTTCCACAAAACAAGCTGGTCAAAAACGAGTCCTGATATATTACTAGATAGTAATAGATTAGATCAAGTTGAAAAAACTAAATTTCTTGGGCTCATAATTGATGATAATTCAAGTTGGGATGACCACATGGATTATATTAGTAAAAAAATGTCTTCTGGACTTAACGCTCTGCTGGAATGGCTAAAATTTCCAACTTTAATTCTTTGAAAACAGATTTTTTGCATTAATTCACTCACATCTACCTTATGGTATAAGCGTTTATGGTGCAACAACAAACAGTAATTTAGACAGAATCTTGTTACTTCAAAAAAAGGCTTTGAGATTATTTTTAAGCTTAAACGATTAGATTCAGTAAAACAGTATTTTTCAGATATTGGGATATTAACAGTTTATCGGTTATATATATTTGAAACCATAATGTATGTTAAAAAAATGCAAACCCCATTTTACGCACTAAAAAATCATCAATATAATACAAGATTGCACAGAGAGGTGGAGAACCACAATTCAAAATTTTGTGAAAAGAAAACTCAATTTATGGGCAAACATCTTTGTTTAGTTTACCAAGAATATTTACTTGATAAAGATCTAATAAAATTTAGAAATCAGTTAAAAGAGTATATTTTGCAGCTTTCCTTATATTGTTTTGATGAATTTTGGGAAATTAGAGCCAATTCAAATTTATTGCTATTCTTTGATTATTGTATAGCAATTTATTGTTGGTTAGTAATTTAATGTTTGTATTGATGTGTATGTTTAACTGTAAAGAACACGGGGGATCTCTATTCTCTATTGTCTCTACTGTTTTTAATTATGTTTATGACTGACACTATTCTATGTACCATGTGCATTTGTCGAATAAAGAAATATTGATTTGATTTGAGGCGTGAGTCGACATTAAGGTCATTTTCCACTATGCCTCTGATTCTGTGCAATTTTGCATCAATGTTGTGTGGTCTTTGCTTCTTGCAACGCAGGTCTCTTGCGGCTTGCTCCATGCGCTTTGCCTCTGTTTCCACTCTCCATGCGTCAATTGCAGGTTTGAGAATGCCGCCAAAGTGACAACATGGGTTGCTCGCCATAACAACGGGTTTTTCTGATAGTCTTTACTATAATCTATTGTTTTATCAATACTCACCCCATAATGAATAGACTAGGAAAATTAATTAATTTTTAAACAAATATGGATCCAGTATTAACCAGTACGAAAGAAAATGTGTAACTAATCCGTAGAGATCCGCTGTCAACAACTAGTAAGGCACGAGTGTTGCAAGATGCTCCCCGTTGGTCTCGGGGAGCACGTGCGCCTACTTGCGGCTACCCGTGCAACTACCTAAGGGGCATGCGGTGTTGCATGCATCACCGTGTGCCCAGGCGCAAGGCACATGGAAAAAGGCATGGTGGAAACGAAACATTAAAACATGTCATTGCCAGCCGAGAATAACTGTACCTTGATCATGGGTTCAGTTCTGAGGTTAAAATGTTCCATTTCTCATAAAGATTTTAACTCAAAATTGAATTTGACTTAATTGGTACTTTTGTTTATACTCAAATCATGTGTATTGCAATAAGACTTTTAAAAGTATTGACGTCTATTGCCATCAGTTGGCTAAGTCCAAAGCATATCACAGTATTAAATTGATCCTACCTTACCTTACTTACCTCCTTGGCCACTCAAACCCAAGGTTTCTGACCTCGCCAACTGCTGTTCGCCAACTGCTGTTCGCCAACTGCTGTCTATATGTCGCTTGGTTAAGTGATGGTGCTCCCACGGGCCGCAGGTCCTACCGAATCTGGGGGCCTATTTTTTAAACGGGTGAGTGGTGAGTTTGTCAACTCACCTACCAGTTTATTTTAGCATTGTTTAAGTTCATCACGTGAGATATGAATTGGCAGATGATTGATCTGACAAATCAAAAAGCCTAATGTAAACATTGACCAATATACAAATTTAAACCTTCTATTGATTTAACTAAATCAAGTGGTATACTTTTTAACACTACTTATTTTTTGAGCATTTTAATAATAAATCATAGGTAATTCAAGTGTTTACAAATTTTGTATTGGCAAGTAAAGATAACCTAGTAAGGAAGTAATTTCCTTCCAACATGAAGAAGAAGAAGGATATTTATGGTCAAGTCACTCATTTTCCCTGGTGTTTTCCAGGTGAGTAGAAATGGGTGAGATGGTGAGTGATTCAGGTAAAAATATCTATGTATAGTAAATATATCAATGTTAAATATAAAGGTTCATTGAAAATACTAATATAAATTTTGTATGACTGAATGTAATTAACTGAACGGTTACTTAAATAATATCTATATAGTAAAGGAGATATATTGTTTTGGGTTGAACTAATTACCACAAAAATAGAATATTAGTAAAATATTAAGTAGCACCACAGGTGTACCAGAGCAGACTGAAATAAAAACTATACATTTATAAAATAAAAATTGATATTGCTATGTAGTGATCCCTCTCCCCCACATAATGCAGCATAACGCTACGTCATACCCTCTCTCCCCCTTAAGTGCGTTACGTAATATGTGTATGGCAGTAACTGAAAAAGGACCCTTCCTCTCTAATAATGAAAACAAACAGCGTCTTATAACCATGCTTAGAAAACACCTAGAAGCGAATGGCCTCACTGTAATTCATGCTACAGATGGTGCTGACACTCTGATTGTAAAATCAGCACCGACCTTAGCAGAGGAAAATCATGTAATAGTTGTTGCTGATGACCCTGATATTCATGTACTTTTTATGTACCATAACACAAGAAAATATTTGTTTTTATATAAGACAAGTGACATTAAAATTATGCAAAATGTGCTTGTCGAAAAGGGTTGCAAAACTATTCTCTTTTGACATGCTGGGACAGGATGTGATACCACTAGCTCCTTATATGGTAAAAGTAAATCGGCAGCATATAAACATTTTTGACATGTCAGGAGCTTACCTATTGTGCTACTCTGTTTGGATCAGCAAATGCAACAAGAGAAGAGCTCGCAGATATTGACACTGAAGCATTGGTATCATTGTACGGTGGTAACCTAAAGACAGAGACTCGGAACCACCTACGAGATAAACTGTACCTAAAAAAATCTGCTAAAAAACTGCTAAAGTGAATTTAATATTGCACGATTGCCACATACAGAAGATGCTGCTGTTCATCATCTTCGACGCGTGTATTTACAATGCCTTTACTGGAAAACTCTAGACATCAATGCTAATAATCCAGAGGAGTGGGGTTGGAAAAAATTTGGAAACCAACTGCAGCCTATACTATGTGAAATGGAGCCTGCACCAGAAAAATTTTACACATGCAAAACTAAAACAAATCAAATGAGTCATGTGGCACTGGCAGGTGTACATGTCGGCGATATGGTGTTGGATACACAGTTTTATGTAGTCACTTCTCAGGTAGAGTGTGCACAAACAGTGTACTAACAGAGATTGAAATAGAGGAAATGACAGAAGAGTATTAGATATTGATGTAAAATTGCAGAAATAAATATAATGAAATTGCGTTATAACATGAATTTTTATTGATAATCACCCACTGCTTTAATTATATTTTTCCACCATTTTGTTTTTTATTTTTATTTTCAAAAAACCAATGCCATATAATTTTTCAACATGAAATTCCCTTTAACTTGATACCAAACATAACTTTTTACGATTTTTTCAAAACTTTCATACTTTTCCAATATGGCGGTCAAAAAACGCATTTTGCATAGTCATATTTGTCTAGACTTTTAGTATGTTGAACAGACACCATCAAGGAACTAAAAAAAATCAAACTCCGCTTTTGTGGGAATTAGTTCCACCTAACACCTATTTTTTCCTATATCTCCTGTACTAATACTTTGATTACTATTACTACATTAATACTATTGATCTGAAAATAAAAAATAGGTGTTTGAGTGACTCACTCGCCACCCACCCGATTCAAAAATAGGCCCCTGATTGCCTCACCGCAGCTTTAGTCTTCCCAAGGGGCGGGTGCCCCGCGGACGGCCGATGGTCACTCTCTTGAGTAATCTCTTTTCTTCTTTCAACGTGTCCTACCCATCTCAACCTTCGGCCCTTTATTACAGCTACAATGTCTGGGTCCTTGTACAGTTCTTGGTTTTTTTCTGATTCACCACATCCCTTTTTCATTTACGAGTCCTAATATCTTTCTAAGAACTTTGTTCTCAAAAACGATCAGTTTCTGTTCACTTTTCTTTGTTAATGTCGAAGTCTCAGACCCATATAAAAGGACTGGTTGGATTATTGTTCTGTATACAGTAGAACTCCAATTATCCGAATTAATTGGGGATCGGGCCAATTCGGATATGCAGAAATTCGGATAATCAGGTATACCTCGGGAATTAAGCAAAAAACATCACCATACATAAAAAATCAGAATTTTATCGACAAAGTTATTATTATCTATTATTTCACTCAAAATCAATTCAGATAATTGGGGTTCGGATAATTGGATTTCTACTGTATTCTTATTTTTTCGTTTTTGGATAATATTTTTGAGCCCATTATCTTTGAAATGCTCCAGAGGCAGTTGTTTGTGGCAATCGGTCTTTTTTCTATTTCTATCTTTCTTTCATTATTCCAGTTCATCGACACTCTTAGGTACTTAAATTAAGACATTCTTTCGAATTGTATGTCATTGACCATGAGATATTCTTTCTTCTTCTTCAGTCTTCCCACTTTTAGATATTTTGATTTTTCAGCACTTACTTTCAGTCAAATCTTGTTGGCCTCTGTATTAATGGTTTTGGCAAGTCTTCCCAACTCTTCCTTTGTCTCCGCCACCAACGCCACATCATATGTGAGAGCCAGAGTATTTATTTTTGATCCAGTGGTTACTCCAGCTTGTATTTTTTCAGTGTTTTGTAGAGTTTCTTCAATAGCTATATCAAACAGAATTGGTGATATTCCGTCCCCTTGTCTAACTCTTGTATGGGTTCTGAAGGTGTCAGAATACTCATTTTCTACTTTAACTCGACTTCTGGACCCTTCAACACACATCTTTGACAAACAGATTTAATTAAAATGAATTCGCACGCAGCACACTGACGTGACAGGAGCGAATTTCAAATAAAATAATGGGTTTAAACAAACACTTGTAGTATTTTTTGGAAATTGGAGACCATTTGATGTTTTGGCTATTCTGATGCTCCTAGTTCTATTTAAATGCAACATCGGGATAGCAATGTTGTGCTGTTGTGTGTGTTGTGTTTATAAGGTTAGGAGGAGGCCCCTTCAGGATAGTTGGTATGAGAGTATTGGGGGTGATAAAACTACATCAAGATATGAAAAACAGCCTGTACCAACGTATAATCTCCATAAGACATCGTAGTGTTTTAGTCAATTTACATTTTCTTTAATACAGGAAAACCTCGATAGTTCGACACTTTGTTGACTAAAGGAGTGTCGAAATGTCAAACTATAGGGAGTTTATGGAACTTTTTAACACAGAGATTATTATGAGCAGAAAAACAATAGCGTATCATAAAAGAATCAAAAACGTGTTTAACTCCCGCAGTGTCTCGAGCGAACTGACTTGACCTACTTACTGGGAAGGGGGTTGATAGGATGGGGTAGGAGATAGGAAGAATGAGTTATTTATAAAAAAAGGCGGTAGCGCACGTTTGCGAAAACAATAAGCAGGCACTGACCGGCAAACCCGTCAAGGACACTATCGGTCGCCGCTACTGTCATGTCATGTCGTCACGGGCCATGTCGAAGTATACAGACTGTCAAGAACTATCGAGTGTCGAACTATCGAAGTTCTACTGTAACTCAGTAAATATGTATGCTAGGATTATGAGGGGGGGCTTTAAAATGTTTGGCTTTTTAGCGAATTTCCCCTATAGGGAAGAAGCTATTACCGTAGATGGCATGGTAAGCCTTAAGCCTGAGACCATGATAACTTTTTGTTTTGTGGTCCCCAGATGCCAGATGCCAGATCACCATTCGTTCAATTTATATATATATATGTGTCCGTAAGCACGATAAAAAAGGTCCGATCTTAATCAAATTTGGTACAAGTGTGTAAAGTACCATTTATTTGAACGAGTTCGAAAACCAGACGAATTGCACCATCCAAAGAGGGGTTTGGGGGGGTTTTTTACCCCAAAACCTTTTTTGGGTTTTCACATGTAATTTTTATTTAAATCACATTGTAATTTATAACATTAAATTCAGCTTAAAAAAACAAACAATTTGGTATTTTGATCATTGCTCTACATCAATTGGTTAATGAGATATTGCAAGTGCTAAACACAGTACCTACGTTGTCTAATGCTATTCTTATGGAGAAAAATACAAATTTTATATCTCGCTTATTTATGAATATAAACTGACGAAACTTGGTATATGGCTTCATCTGGTTGTGGTTTGTTGTTGTTTGCACAAAAAAACAAAATTTTCACGTATGGTTCCCGTAGCAGCAAACCTAGGTACTCGGTCCCCATGTTATTCTTATGGAGAATAATTAAAATGTTATATATCACTTATTTATAATTGTATATGAATGAAACTCGGTATGTGACTTTACTTAGATGAGTTCTATTGATATTTTCAAAAAACCCATTATTTTGTGTTCCTTGTTGCAGCAAACCTGCGTACTCATCCCCAATGTTATTCTTATGGAGAATAATTAAAATTGCATTTATCACTTACTTGTGAATATATATTTTTTGAAACTTGGTATGCGGCTTTATGTGGTATTAAGACATTGGAAATTCGCTGAGTACGCAGGTTTGTTGCGACGGGGATATTTGGTACTAACGAGTTAGTACCCACTTGTTATCTGGTGTCTTATGTAATAAAAGGCCAAGAGGGGAGGATTTATACTTTGAATAAAAATATTCATATTAGCTTGAACCGATATATATTTAAAATCACGCTTACGCTTTAAATAACATACCGCAATATTTGATCGGTAATAATCAACAGTATTAGGTTATAGTTCAATTACTATGTTCAGCTCGATAAAATATACACGTAAAAAACAATCCAACACTATTAATAATAAAATATCTTCATATTCGAAAAATTAGACTTATTAATTATTAATCATCACAGTTTGAGTATAGGCACTTATTATTATGACTTATCCGACTAGGTCCGAAGGCGATCAACTGTAGTCGATACAGTTTGTCTGAGGACTTATCGGCAATAAAGCCCCGTCGATATTAGGAGACGATATTCGTACACTATTTTCTCTGTATAAAACATTAGGGTTAAATTGAATCACTTGAGTGGCCACTGGCCTCGTTATGTCTTTGAAACTTTCAAGTTCCAAAGGTTCACTCGAAAGAAGAGTGGAACTCAAATATTCATCACTACGAACTAAAGGAGAATCTTTATCGTTCAAACACCGGGATTGTTTCGCAGTCTCTATGTCCAATGAGAGCCTCTTCTTCGGTATCTCGTTCCGATTCGTTTTTTCTGTATCACTTTGAGAGGCCATTTTTTTAACAGAAACTGTCCTCAATTTCTTTTTTAGGTTTTGACGAAATGCTGCTTCGTCCACAGACAGGGGTTTTGATATCTGCATCGGAGTGAGGGGTTTGACCACCAGCGGCTCCACTTCCACAGGAATGACTACTGGCCCAGGCAGGGCTCCACCTGCACAAAATACAATACGTCACTAACTGTTACACCTCCACCACCGGCCCAGCCAGGGCTCCACCTGCACACAATACAATACGTCACTGTTACACCTCCACCACCGGCCCAGGCAGGGCTCCACCTGCACACAATACAATACGACACTAACTGTTACACCTCCACCACCGGCCCAGGCAGGACTCCACCTGCACACAATACAATACGTCACTAACTGTTACACCTCCATCAACGGCCCAGGCAGGGCTCCGCCTGCACACAATACAGTATGTCACTAACTGTTACACCTCCATCACCAGCCCAGGCAGGGCTCCACCTGCACACAATACAATACGTCACAAACTGTTACAACTCCACCACCGGCCCAGGCAGGACTCCACCTGCACACAATACAATACGTCACTAACTGTTACACCTCCACCACCGGCCCAGGAAGGACTCCACCTGCACACAATACAATACGTCACTAACTGTTACAGCTCTACCACCGGCCCAGGCAGGTCTCCACCTGCACAAAATACAATATGTCAGTAACTGTTACACCTCCACCACCGGCCCAAGCGGGGCTCCACATGCACACAATACAATACGACACTGTTACACCTCCACCACCGGCCCAGGCAGGGCTCCACCTGCACACAATACAATATGTCACTAACTGTTACACCTCCACCACCGGCCCAGGCAGGGCTCCACCTGCACACAATACATCACTAACTGTTACACCTCCACCACCGGCCCAGGCAGGGCTCCACCTGCACACAATACAATATGTCACTAACTGTTACACCTCCACCACTGGCCTAGGCAGGACTCCACCTGCACACAATACAATATGTCACTAACTGTTACACCTCCACCACCGGCCCAGGCAGGGCTCCACCTGCACACAATACATCACTAACTGTTACACCTCCACCACCGGCCCAGGCAGGGCTCCACCTGCACACAATACAATATGTCACTAACTGTTACACCTCCACCACTGGCCTAGGCAGGACTCCACCTGCACACAATACAATATGTCACTAACTGTTACACCTCCACCACCGGCCCAGGCAGGACTCCACCTGCACACAATTCAATACGTCACTAACTGTTACACCTCCACCACTGGCCTAGGCAGGACTCCACCTGCACACAATACAATACGTCACTAACTGTTACACCTCCACCACCGGCGCAGGCAGGGCTCCACCTGCACACAATACAACATGTCACTAACTGTTACACCTCCACCACCGGCCCAGGCAGGACTCCACCTGCACAAAATACAATACGTCACTAACTGTTACACCTCCACCACCGGCCCAGGCAGGGCTCCACCTGCACACAATACAATACGTCACTAATTGTTACACCTCCACCACCGGCCCAGGCAGGGCTCCACCTGCACACAATACAATATGTCACTAGTTGTTACACCTCCACCACCGGCCCAGGCAGGGCTCCACCTGCACACAATACAATATGTCACTAACTGTTACACCTCCACCACCGGCCCAGGCAGGGCTCCACCTGCACACAATACAATATGTCACTAACTGTTACACCTCCACCACCGGCCCAGGCAGGGCTCCACCTGCACACAATAAAATACGTCACTAACTGTTTCACCTCCACCACCGGCCTAGGCAGGGCACCACCTGCAAACAATACAATACGTCACTAACTGTTACACCTCCACCACCGGCCCAGGCAGGGCTCCACCTGCACACAATACAATACGTCACTAACTGTTTCACCTCCACCACCGGCCTAGGCAGGGCACCACCTGCAAACAATACAATAGGTCACTAACTGTTACACCTCCACCACCGGCCCAAGCAGGGCTCCACCTGCACACAATACAATACGACACTAACTGTTACACCTCCACCACCGGCCCAGGCAGGGCTCCACCTGCACACAATACAATACGTCACTAATTGTTACACCTCCACCACCGGCCCAGGCAGGGCTCCACCTGCACACAATACAATATGTCACTAACTGTTACACCTCCACCACCGGCCCAGGCAGGGCTCCACCTGCACACAATACAATATGTCACTAACTGTTACACCTCCACCACCGGCCCAGGCAGGACTCCACCTGCACACAATACAATACGTCACTAACTGTTGCACCTCCACCTGCACACAATACAATACGTCACTAACTGTTACACCTCCACCACCGGCCTAGGCAGGGCTCCACCTGCACAAAATACAATATGTCAGTAACTGTTATACCTCCACCACCGGCCCAGGCAGGGCTCCACAATACAATATGTCACTAACTGTTACACCTCCACCACCGGCCCAGGCAGGGCTCCACCTGCACACAATATGTCACTAACTGTTACACCTCTACCACCGGCCCAGGCAGGGCTCCACCTGCACACAATACAATACGTCAATAAGGCGGGTTACAAATCGAAGTGGTGTGGCTGCTACCCAGAGGCTCGCTGCATACATCGTGCCAGTGCATCCGCGAGTACGATGCAAGGAGCTTACACACTGGAATGGCGCCAAGTGGCCATACCTCGCCAGCCACTTAGATTGTAAAATACCTACAATGGGTAATTAATAGCGTATTTTGAGGAAATTCAAAGGTAAAATTTGTAGATTTGATCACTTGTTTTTTTTTCATGCCTATGAAACTAAACTTTTTTTACATTTATCTATGAATTCGAGTAGCTAAAAAATGTAGTTTTAAATTATTTGAAACCTATTGTGCAATTTAATACCCAATAACTATTTTAATTCCTATTTTCCTACCTTCAGTAATTTTCAAATACCTATTTGAATTTAAAAGTATGTTTTCAAGCCCTTACATGAATTGATGTTACCGATAAACTTAGGCTATATAGATACTGAAAATTTAAAAGGGCGATACATTCGGTAAAAAATTAGGGCATAAAAAACTTAATGGAATAGGTTAGTAAAAAAGGGGAAAAAGAAAAAAACCATAAAACAAATTTAAACAAAAAATTATATCACTAGTTCTGTCTCATGTTAAATGACAATTGATACTAGCCTATTACGAATACTTCTGCCAGGTAGGTATGAGAGTAGTATCTGCACATGCGCTAGCTCAATTTGCGCATGGCATGTGTTGCCAAACACCAACCGATCGATGTTCGAGGGCCAGCTGCGTGGCACAGTGGGAGGCATGCAAGATGAGCCCCACGCCACTGCTATTTCGTTTAAAAGCATTTGTTGGTTATCGCGTAGCGTGCAGCTACTTGCCACTTGTAGCGAGCTCCATGCACTTTGACGTGTAACCTGCCTAACCCATCCACTACTACCTAGCCATCTATGTCTAACCCTCATCATGGTCAAGACAAGAATTAAAGAAAACTTAGAAACAATTAATTTATCATCAGACTTCTATTTAGATTAACACCTGCTTGTAAAGATCGCTACAGCAAAAACCCATTCACTACCTCCCTAAAAATAATTTTGTCTAAACTTTCGAGGATCAAGGAAAAAAGTTCAGTTTTGGAATATTTTTGGTCGGTTCTTAAATTTCTGTAATTTGTTTATCGGAGCCCTGGTTGTTAAAAGATGCACTTAATCTTTCTTATCCCGATGGATTTTATTGTGCTGCTGATCATTCGAGGTTGAATCACATAAGTGGGTGGGGGAGCAGCATTTTTAAAGATCTTGTATAAATATCATCGGGAGGCCTTCAATTTGGTAACGTTTTAAACTGGTCCCATTTCATATAGGTAACTCAAATAATTCAAATTTGTAACGAAGACCGCCATCGCCCCAGAAGTACCGCCCCATCCTCTCCCTTCTGAGAAATAGGCGTGGCATCCCAGGAATGTACTCTGTACTATCGTCGCTACCGCGACAACTGTCTACCACAACCAAGCCCAAAAAATTCCTCGACCAATCCGAAATTACCCATACACATTAAACAACTTCAATAACGAGCAGGACAAAGTTTGTTCTCATTTCGTACCGTTTTATAATAATCTACCTTCTATAGTATTAAAAGAATTTCTTGATTTTTGTTCGGACATTTTCGACTTCTAAAACTACTATTTTATATACATATTTGGTATCAATCGAAAGCTCTTATCCTCTAGCCTTTTGGGGTTTCCATAAACTCTTGACCAAGGGGCTTTGCCCTACGAGCTCTCAAAGTTCTAATGTTAATCATATGGAGTTTATTTTATTAATTAGGTTAGGTTAGGTTAACCCTACACTAAAGTTTAAAATAATTACACTACCCGGATTACCCATTAACACGTTGGATGCGGAGGACGATAATTCCCACCCTCTAATTAACATTGAAACTTATGTGATTTTCATGTTTAAACATGTATGTCAGCATTGAACGTGTTAATGGGAAATATTTTGTTTACATGTATTTGGGTTGGCCCATCTCTTTCCTGCCGCATATGGTAGTCTCGCCCTACAATGTATTTATTTTTCTCAAAAACGATCAACCAATAGCATCACAGCTGCTGATGTAAGGGTAGGCATAGCCGGGACCAGTTTGAAAAATCCTCACATTTTCAAGATGGTAACATCACTAGTTTAAAACGTTACCAGACTGAGAGGATCCCATATCATCATTACCATCACAATATCAGCTGTTATAGGTCACAAAAGTCCGAGTACTTACTGTTGCACATGGCCTGAGTGACTGGGCAGTCCTTGTGAGCCAGCAACAGAGTCTTGAGGTGAGCCACCTCCGCCCGTAGTGCCCCCACCTCTAGCTGCAGCTGTTGGTTGGTTGTGAGCATCTGCTCTGCACGTCGCTCCAACGTTGCCACCCAGAACTTGCGCTTCTCTCGGCACCTCATTGCAGCAGCCCTGTTACAACCACTGTAATTTTAGCTCAGCTTCCAAAGCAAAACATTTTCACCATTTAATACCGTTCTAAATTCTTATTTCGGAATTATAAGGAAAATATGGAAGCAGGCTTACCTTGGAAAGTATAGGGGTCCTACTCAAGCATGATAAACTAAGACTGTGTAAATATAATATAATATAATAAATTAGGCCTAAGTTTACCAATGTTGAACTCCAAATATATACATAATCCATATGAACAGTAGTTGCCTCAGTGACTTTTTTGTTAGCAATCCTGCTCCACCACTAGTGACTTACTTCCTGGCAAAGAGGCCAGTGGCCTTGAAATATTATTTCATGTACATTTTGTAGTGTTAGTGTGTTATCATTACTTAGAATGCCTATACTTTCCAAGGTAAGCCTGCTTGTCCTATCCATATTTTCCTGATAAACTGGCAAAAAGCCCTAATTAAAAGTAACCTTATTTCGGAATTATTAAGTTATGAAAAACGAGGAACCTTCGTTACAATATAGAATCAAAATTTCATTTGTAAAATCGGAATATTAATATTTTTATTTATAATCCAGAAATTATAGTACAAATGCAGCAGTAACCAACGACAGATGTGAGCCAAAATTTCCCATTTTAGTTTAACTTTCATTAAAAACTGATGAGGTAAATATCACATTTGATGGGTTTGTTAATTGCAGCGTACATGACTGTTTCACTACATAATTTTACTAGCAAAACCAAAAAAGTTGTTTATTCTATCTTACTTTTTGGAGTTATTTAAACTGCTTCAGCACTATCCAATCAGCATCATACCAGGTGTCCCATTCAGGTCCTCCCTTTCTTAAATTGTGAACTGCAAGTTTTCAAATAACCTTTGGTAAACGATACTAGCATAAGTCAAAGTTCTTTTTTTAGGTGGTTAAGGGTTTCAACCCTCACCCCTAAATAGGGGTTGCTGGGAGTAGTTTTTATTTTCAAATTACTTTTTTGCACTTAAAATGTTTTCTTTTCTAAGGTCTGAACAAGGGAAAGTTGGAATTTCCCACTACAAATCTGATTTCTGGGAAGGAGGGGAACAAATAACCTTAGCAGCACAAATAACAAAATGAATACTTTTTTTGGTGGCCATAACATTAGATTAAATAAACATAGAGAGGTCTAGTTTGCGGCATTAGTTTTATTTTTTTTACCCTCTTTAAAATAATATGCAACATGTTAGGGGTTGCTATTTGAAAAATAAAAACTTCCCAGCAACCCCCATTAAGGGTCAGGGTTGAAACCCTTAACCACCTAAAAAAGTACTTTTACCTGTACTAAAACTTTGGGTATGCTAACTTTGAGGTTGCCCTGCTGAAATTCGTATATCACTGAAAAATTGAATTAAAAATATGAGTTTAAAAAAACTAAAATCTGTCAAACTCAAATCATAGCTTTATAACTTTACTTATCTCACTTGTAAGAGCAAGTTGGTTGACTGGTATGGAGGATAAGAAGTCAACCCCTCTTTGTAAAATGATAGTTAATTGTTTGTTCTGCAAGTTGTTGCAAATTTAAAACAATATTTTGTTTAATTAGCTAACCTGTTCCTTTCAAGAAACTTGCGCCTCTTTGTCTCCTCATCGTCTTCACTGTTGCTAGCATTTGATGCTGAAGACGATCTTTTATGTTGAGAGCCTTCTTCTCTGTGCAATCCTTCACTACCCTAAAACACGATTTTGAATTGATAAGTAAAAAACAAAACTAGTGGGAGAGAAGTTATTGATTTGTTAAGCAGTTTAACTGGGAAGTAATTTGCCATCTAAATAATCAGCTTCAACGCCTCTGAAAAATGCAATCATGCAAGTCGAGATTTGGGCTATAGGTCAAGTAATTGGATTACCAATTCCCATTTGTTTAAATATGTGAAAATGAGTTTTGAAATGTCTATAGTTGATTCGAGACCGAGCAACAGAGATATAGATGTCTCTGCAAGAGCAACTCTGTGATGCCGAAAATACTTGAGAGGGTTGCCATGACTACCATTTTCTTTTAGTTTGATAAAGACTACAAAGTATAGCCAAAATATTACCTTTTACTGTGTGTACATTATGTGTTCTTTTACTCATCAGTCCTTTTTAATTGAGTTAGCTGTATCCTATATTTTTTCCTCTACTGAAATGTCCAAGCCTTGTGCTTTTTCCCAAAAACCTACTGAGAACAGAGAGCATAAAGCAGTCCTACCATAATCCTGCCCCAAACTAGATTTTTACTTTTGTCCATCTCAAAACGAAACATAGTCAGTTTAGAGTGCGTTGCACGAATGAAAAAACAGGCCGTCCATAAGACTAGTGTAAATTTTAACATTGGGCTTATGGACGGTCTGGTTTTTCACTCGTGCAACGCACTGTACACGGTTTCCAATGGCTAGCAGGTGTGAATATAAGTAAACAACAGCCCAAATAACATGTCAGCAGCAATGCAGCCTAGTTATGGAACCACATACATTAATATCGTTCAGCTGATCGCAAGTGCTCTTTACTTTCAATCAATCAATAATCAAAATTCTTTATTTACAATTTCATTTAAAAATGTAATGGTGTCAAAATACAAATAAATTACAGTTCTCTATTCTTGCTTTACAGTTTTTATTTTGGTGACATGCTGAAGTATTTGTCCAATGAATAGAGGTTGTTCCACTAGCCAGTCATGCAGTTTTTTTTGTTTTTGTTTTTGGGTTCTAGTGCATCCAGATTCTTCAGTGTTGTAGGCAGTGCATTGTAGATTTCGCGGCCCTTTTAAGATGGTTTTCTGCTATACTGTGTTGTTTGGTGTACTGGAAGTATAAAGTCAGAGTTCGGAACAGTGGCGGATTTATACAATTGCCGCTTAAGGGCTTGCACCAATCTGCCCCCCCCCCCACTCCATAACATAACATTTTCCCTTCTCAGCCGCCAAGGTCTTACCCACAGCTTGTATATCTTTTTTAGTTGGTTATTTTGTGACTGCACAAAAGAATTTACAAATTTACTGAATTAATAAATTTAAGAAATTACTGTTTTTCCCAATTGAAAACATAAATAAACAGTAATCTAATGCAGAGTTATGATTCACCCACTTGAATACAGTTTAATACATGCAATGACGATCAACCTGACAAGTGTCTGTGTTGAACGCAGTGCTACTTTTACTGACAAGAAAATCCTTAAACAAAGGCCTAAAAAACCCCTCTTTAAACTTCATTAAACGATAATTTTTACACCAACGCTTTCACTAATGAAAACTATGATATATAACCTAGAAATATGACAACATTGAAGCCTGAAAACTCACACTTTAAGACTATTTTAATCATGAATCAGCGCTTTTTAACAGAATTTGTTAACTATTTCGTTAATTATAGTCTTATACTCGGAATTATTTTAATGTTTTAGACCATACACATATCAATTTAATTGATGTAGTCTTCATAAAACTATCTACATTTTCAAACATATTCTTAATGTATGTTTTAGTTTAGAAAAATTCATAGATTAAATTATCGTTCCACCTCCTCCAGCCACGATGTCCATAATATCTGCCGTTGGCCTACTATATAGGCCCCACCACCTTAAGTTGAGGCAGCCCAATCTGGTCCGCAGGTATATGACCCGGGCCACGTTCTCCCCCCTCGAGTAATCCTATTAGTGACGCTTCCGTGCACGCCCAAGTACAATTTTGAATTATTTTAAATTGTCACAAAACAAACGAGGTCACGCTCTTATATTATTAACAGTGAAATAACACACATTTCTGTTTTTGTCCCATTCCAATCGGGCATCTTATGCCGTATTAATCAGATTACTAAAATATTTATATAAATGACGGAGTGACACAACGTCTCCAGTAGCCTTAAACTGTTTTTACCATTTCTCTTCCTTTCACATGTTTAATTTAAATTACACGCAAACTGACAACAGGAGTTTAACGAAGATAAAATCAGCTTATTTCTACACCAAATCAATTTTATTATGCGTGAACCTATGGTAAATGCGTCAACCCCTATTCCTACTTGGGAGTGCACGGAAGCGTCACTAACAGGATTACTCGAGGGGGAGGACACGGCCCGGATCGTATACCTGCAGGCCAGTTTGGGCTGCCTCAACTTAAGGTGGCGGGGCCTATAGCGTTGGGCATAATAACTTAAAACCACTGGTTATACATTTAACACTCTCTCATAATTGACTTACAAATTATTTTAACATTAAGACCTCATAAACTTTAGAGAAAGTTCGTCAAGAACAATTCTAAGTGATCTAAACCTTTTCATTTTATTCATAGTTTTCCCTACCACTTTTATATTCCTCGGAAGCTGAATATACCTTATTAGAGGAAAAATCTCTCAAATGGAAACAATGATTAATGGGCTACGAGCTACGAGTGGAAAAGGAATATATGGTAAGAAAACTTGTTTGTATAATGAGAATCCATGTTAGACAATCGTCAGAAGTTAAAATTTATACTTGATATTTGTACTTCATGAAATTGTACAATCATCGATGTGTTAATTATTCATTCCACGTGATTTTTCTTTTTGGGAATATTTAAAATCGTCCCTTATTCTGTGAACCCTTTTAATGATGGCGTTGTTTTCATCACAAATTATAATATATGCTAGTGAAGTATACAAATACTAACAAAAATCCAAATGAACGTTTATTTGGTAGCCTTTGAAGGTAAGCATATGCCGACAAAAATAACTTTCTTCGTTACCTTTAGTTTGAAAATCATTCGACAATATCATTATAGTCAAAATTATCTAATTGTCATATTACCTAATATAATCTAATATATTATCTAATTCTACCACATTAAGCAGGCGTGTCTCAGTCATTTTTGATCTTGAATAAAAACCTATGAGAATATACGGCTAAACATGAAGTCCGTGCGTTGGTTATCGTGGTGCAGCGCCTGATGGGCCGAGGGGAAAAGTTGAATCCATTCCAGTTCCAGTTTGTCTCTTGCCGCCCTGTGAATCCTATCTCTGTGGCCAAATCGTCTTGTTCCTTGTACGGACGATTGTATTAAAACAATTTCAAGGAAGAACGGCGTAAGATACCTATTGTGAGCATCATACATTAGCCTCTGATTACTACCTTTATCACCCCTAAGAGGGCGGCACACCGTCATCATCATCCGCTTTCGTCAAAATGTTCCCAATTTAAACAGTTGTTAAATAAAAAACTTGTTATTTTTTATGAAAATTTGCCGCCCTGGCTGCAGCCACTATAGCCCTCCCCTAAATCCGCCACTGGTTCGGAAGCGTTTTATTTAACACTGAACGTCAAGGACACCAGACATTAAATAACCTTCAGCTAAGCCTAGATTTTAAATAGTAATAGAGAAATACCACCGTGGAATAGAATAAATATGTAGGGGCCTCAAGGGGGTTTTCTATGCCCCAAGATATCATTTCCTAAGTAGTCCACAATTTTGTAATGTAGCTAAAGTTAATAATTGTGTGACTCACTCCGCGGGTCAGGCTATTTTATATGAGGTGATCACTATTTTGAATAAATAGTTAGTTCCTGATTTAAATAGCTCAGCTCTCCCATTTAGTAAATTGCAATGTAAATGATAGATTTCAGGTATATTCTCCGTTCATTGTACCAGTAGTTGTAAATATTTTCCTGTTTTCAACAGGAAAATTGTTTGTGGAATCATGATTTTCAAGTAGGGTAGTGTTCAGCTCAATAAAGCTGGCTCGTGGTTTAATGCTGCTCTAGGTTAAGTACCACACGACCTTTGGGTAACTACATCACCTGCCTACAAATGTTTTGGTAACTTGTTCATATTCCCCCAATTTTACTCCCTAAGTCACCAACCATAGCCACCAGTCAACTTGTTATTCACACTGTTCCATCTATAGCCACCTAATCACCCCCTATTAACCACCACCAGTAAACTACACCCCTATACGCTACACGTATCTGATGTGAGACTCCACTAAGACAAAGTAGACCACTTTTGCTGCATCAAGACCTCCAATTCACTTCATTCTTCGCACAATAACAATTCCTGATCCTAGCTTTTTACTTAGCAAAATTCGCCTGCTAAAATTGATTTAAGTTATTTCGACGTGTTTATTGCTAGGTCATTTTGAATGCAGTACTGCAGCTTTTTATTTGTTGATGAGATGATTTATGTATGAAGTTCTTGTGCGGTGTCTGTGTTAACAAGAAGCATTGTGTCATCAGCATACATTATGGTCTTCACTTGGTTGTAATTTATGAAATTTATGTTACAATTTATGTTGTATATTAAGTAGCACTGATCCTTGTGGTACTCCTCTGGTTAACAACTGAGTGCTGGATTTGAAAGAAATCTTTTTTCCATCTACCATCTTTTGTATTTCTACGATCTGTTGGCGTCCTTCCAAATAGCTCGCTATCCAATCTCCTGACCTGCCTCTGATGCCTAAAGTTGCTAATTTAGTCAGGATAAGGTCATGCCCCAAGCAGTCAAATGCCTTACTGTAGTCAACCAGGACGGCTGCTACAAGTTTGTTACTCTCCATCTGGAGTGCGACAAATTCGACCAAGCTGATAAGGGCACTGATTGTCGACCTTCTCTTCAAGTCAAGTCATGAAGCCATGTTGGTGTTTTGTTAACAGGTCTTGATTTATCAGATGTTCAGTCATTCTTTTAATTACAATTGTTTACATTATTTTTAATAAGGTGGATATCAGAGACTTTGTTATACAGCGTGAATAAATGTGTTATCTTAAAATACTAAAACGAGGCAAATGTCACTCCAAAACCAATGAGAAGTATAAAAAGACCAAGAGGTCATTCCATGGGAGTTAAGTACAGTTACTATAAAATATACTAAATAATATTAATATGTGAACTCACCCTTTGTTCACCTATAGCAGGATTTTCTATCTGAATATTTGCACTGGTGTTCCCCAATCTAGCTTTTAACTTCTGCAACATATGTGTTCAAAGTGAGAATAAATCCACATATATAACTATAGTCATGGTAACAAATTTATGCTCCCCAACAAATTTTAATTACGCTACAATCTTACAATGTGAACTCTCAAATTAGGAATTTCTAAATAAGGCAGTTTTTTTTAATAAACTGCCTGCCTTATTCTAATAAACAGTATTCGATTGGAATAAATATTTCTTCATAATATCATCTCTGAAAATTAGGGATGGGTCGGTTGCATTTTTTTATCGGTTCGGTTTTTTACAAAAAACGATTGTCGGTTTCGGTTATTTTGTTAAAGAACTTGCCTAATAACTGGCTCGTCCATACTTTAAGTTTCTACCTAGATTATGAAATTCTGCCAAAAAAACTTTAATTGATTTTATACCAGTACCTATAAATCCCTTTCATAATTTGTTTCACTGGTTTACATAAATATTGCTGCAGAGACACTACGCAGGAGAGATGGTAAAAAAAGCACAAATCAATCGAAGACAAATCAAATGAATTTAAATGAAATATTATGGGCCATTACAAAATTAATTAATCACCTAGGCTTTAAATCTTGTTTAGCCAAATAATAACAAGTTAGCCTAGGGCAGTAACGTAGTCTAAATAATCTTTAACTTTGTCAAGATGTAAAGGTTTAAGTTTAGCCTACTGTAGGCCTAACCTTAAAAACAAAATAAGTTGACCTGTTTTTGCTGATATTTTAGTTTTGCAGACTTTGGAAACCCAGAATCTAATTCAAAATACAGTTTATAGATTACAGATTAGTTTATAAAAACCAAACCAGAACATTTTAAACAAGGAAGTGATCACAAATAATACTCCTAGACAGACTGGCATTTTGTTGTGTCTAGGCTCCAGGTAGTTTTTTGCTCACTTTCAGACGGCTTCCATTAGCACCTTTCATGAATAGAGAGCAATAAATCACTTATCTGTACCTCTGTCATTCAATGCCTCTGAGAGTTTATGAAAACAATGAATCCTGTTGAAGCAGAAGAATACTAAATTCCTAATTGGCTCTATCGTGTACAGTTTTAAGTAGAGATGTGCGAGTAAGAGCAAACGTAGTGGCTTTATGTGGTATTAAGAAATATATTTTGCATTGGAAATTCGCTGAGTACGCAGGTTTGCTGCGACGGGAGTATTTATTTATCGTATGTTTTGTATATTATGTTTAGGCCTAAGCTACATCTTTCTACGAATGGAGAAAATAAAATTACATTTAGGCCTATAAGTTAAAATAAACTTTATTTTAATATTTAAAAGGCCTATTACACGGTAAAACCTTAGCCTACTTACTTACCGCACAAAATGTATTCACTAACATATCTTAGCATTAATTTTAACACTAATAGTTCTAATAAGAACAATCAGTAACAACATGTTGATATATGTTTGAAAGTGCCTGGCAAATCAATTGATGAAATTGAAGCCATGTCTTAAATTGAGTTTTCAAATATTACAAATTATTTATTAATGAAACTTAAACAAGGCCAAAACAAATCACTTGTCTTTAAAAACAGCTCATTGCCAAAGGACAGTTGAGCCTAAAATTAATGGATTGACTCAATTTCAATCATTATGGAACAAAAAACAAGCACAAACTTAAGCTTACCTATTAGATTTCATTACAGACATGTTTTTTATATTTTACTTTAAAAAATTGCATGGTTAGGTTAACCTAAAAGTGGACTATACAGGCAGTGTTCATACAACTCAATCTGAAGGTCCTGGTAAATCCTCCATTTTGGTGTAAACAGTAACACATATTTATAAAACACAACTTACTTATTTATTAATAAAATACTAAAATCCACATTACAACTCTTAACACCTCAAATGCAATCACACTCAATTTAAATTTACAGACGACGTGCGGCCGTGGACGATCCTTTGTACCGCGGTTAATGGCGGGGGTAACTCTCCCCGTGCCCTTGGTAGCGCGGGTAAACGGCGGGAGTAAACTCGCTCGAAACTTTCGAGTTTCAGTAAGACCTCGAGTTTCAGTGCCGAACTCGGCTCGAACTTGAAATTTCGAGTACTCGCACATCTCTAGTTTTAAATGATTTTATTTTAAATAACAAACAATTTTACATCATATGTAGCCATTTTACAATTATTTAGTAGGTATTTTATGGTTAATTTACAACCTTGTCAATTGCACTTTAATGTTGATTTCACCAGTATCCTACAATGATATAAAATAAACAAAATTAGTTAATTTAAATTTATAATGGGAAAAGAGCACGATTAAATTTACATTTCTGTATTCAGAGAGAAAGATGTTTAACAGTGACTAATAATTGCGCTCGGGACCTGTCAAGGTCAAATATTTTGTCGCAACCAAACCCTCCCCAACCCCCTCGCCCTGCTTCCTTATCTGTTGTCTCCATTCAAGTGTATCCATAAATAGAACTCCTGCCAATTCTCCTTTCATGTTAGTTAAGAGTTATTTTGGGACTAGAAAGGAAGTGATTAGTTGTCGGAGGAGTCTTATTTCAACCACTTATTTTGTTGTTTAGCTTGTCATTCGATATTTGTACAACATTATAATGCTTATTTCCAATGCGAGCACTTACTGACAGTGAAAAACCGAAACCGACATTTGACCATCGGTTCTCTGTTTCGGTTTTTTTTTGTAAAAAACCGGTAAAACCGACAACTGACTTTGAGAACCGACACATCCCTACTGAAAATTTATAAGCCTAAACACTCACAGAATGGTAAATAAGACCCAATACAGTAAAACTTTGTAATGAACTAATGATTTTAGTTACCATTATTAATATGCCATAAAATTAGGAAGACTCCATTAAATGTCCAATACTGAACTGCAAACCACAACTTTTTACATTACTTGGGTAATTTTATGTTATTTATAAATTTAACAGATATGCACTTAAATTATAGCGACAAATTATTGTTGTTTTCAAAACTGAAAACTGATGTCATAAATGCACTTTATTATCCTCTCATACAACACTGTGCTTTATTACAAAATATGAAAAGAGTTCATTTGAAAAATATTAATTGTAATACTAGTAATATCTGGTAAAGCCACCAATTATAGTTCAACGCTGGTTGGACAACGTTCCAAGTGTATAAGGAGTCACACATAAAAGAGCGAGGAGTATAAGATGTTATTCTTAGTCGACTTAAGACCATGGCAGGTAAATTATGTCTTAAGGTCCTCAGGAATGTTTAATTTACTGGTAGCCACACAACTCGATGAAACATTATGCCAATATTAAACTTAATTTTACGATAGGAGCTTATTTTACTGCTGTATGTGCTGCTACATGCTACAGTATATTTCTTAGGTAGTTAAGTAGATCAAAGATTTTCTCTCGAGTTTTTGCCTTTTTGCTTTTTCTCTCAACTTGTTCTAAACAACTTAGAACTTAAAAACACAAAACTTCCAATCTGACTCTGGTTGAAAAATATACACATATTTAATAAACTCAATCCATTACAAAATTGTAAACGAGAAGATAAGATCTGTTTTAACAGAATGTTACAAAGCAACCATAATCTGAGTATGTTTAACATTACCTCTTTGATAAGTGGAGAAATATTATCCGAGTCTTGCTTCTTTTCTGGACTTGTATGCAAAATAACACTTCCTGTTTCAACTTTTGATTTATTGACTCTCGCCTGTAAATATTATAATTATTGTTAAACAAATATGCATTCGCCTAGTTATTCAACTAAGATCACATATATATTGAGAATTTCTTCAACTACATGAATTAAACTGGAATATTATTCAGAGAGCGATGATGACACTTTACACTCACATTACATATACGTTTTTTTTCTAATTCAGTAATTCAATATTAACTGACCAAAATAACTTATCTAATTGGTTTGTAAACTCTGCAGGATTTTTAACGTATTTTTAGAAATATATTAAATAAAATTACTAACCAAAAATAGTAATATAGTACAACTTTCCCATTATTGTCCTCAAAGCAAGCCTTTGCCGATTTATCTTTCTGGAATGTTCACAGAAAGAACTCAAACTCAATATTCACTGAAAATTTGGTCCGAGTTAAGGAATAAATCCAACCGCAAAATATATCGAAGACGAGGATAATGCAATTACACCACCAAATTGAAATTTTGTTGTTGCAGTTGCTCAGTAAGCCCTCCTTGAGCAGCATTTGTTCACGGTTGTTTTGCCTTACACCACCCCTGGACCCTGGATTTGTATCCCAGTTCATTTCTGAGCGACATCCGAGGTATAAAGTAGGTGACTAATTTTCAAGGGTTGGGAGAATTCGTTTTGATTTTGAATTTATTTCTCTCCCCCATAAATTATGCCACAGTGTAATAATACTTAACATCAAACTCAAACAGTGTTGTATATTCATCATTAACATGTTTATATGATTTTATTTTATGGCCATTCAAAGTTAGGATTAATAAAATTTTATTTTTTTTAAGGTAAAACTCTTCTAACATATACAAAGTAAGTGTTGGAGCACGGTTCACACTTTCTGGAAAGTCAGGGTTTGAAAAAGGTTAGAGAAAGTCAGGGAAAATTAACTTTTTTGGTCAGGGAAAGTCGGAAGAATTATTACCAAATAAAAGTGTGAACCATGTGTTTGTCAATGGAGGCAATCTGGTAATCAATTATAAATGAATGCAAAAGTAACCTCTAGCAGTCACAATAAGACTTACAACAAGATCGACTGGGCCCTGGAGGTCGGACTTCTTGTCAGAGTCGATGGGTGTGGCGTTGAGCTGCATCAGCCTCCCATCGGGCATCTTCAGCAGCAGCTGCACAGGCTGGTATCCACTGGTCCCTGGCTTGCTGAATCACAGGGGCAATTAAAATTTACTTATGGTACAGTAGCATGTCTACGTCTAGGGTCAACTATCTCCTGAGTACACTCAAATGAGTTTGCACGAAGCTGACGTGAGGTAAGTGAATTTCCACATAAAAAAATAAAAAACGGTGTTAAAAAATTTGAACATCTATCTTATCACATGCATTAATTTTATAACTATAGCTTTTCTGACTCTTTTTTGGCCAAAAAACTCAAAATTTGAAAAATTAAAACACCCCCAAAAAAGGGGGGTACAGTTTTCTGATTGTTTTCCCCAATGAACTTGTTCAACTGATTATAGAAAGGAATATCCCTACCAAATTTGAATTAAAATGGACAGAAAATGTGACAGCTAAACCCACGCACACACACACACATATATATATATATATATATACAAATAATTTTTAACGATACCCCAGAACGTGTTCAGGGGTCATATTAGAAACTTCTATGGTGGTCCAGGGCTTGAGTTTCACCGCGCGAGTCATGCTAATAGTTCACTTTTCCACAGGAAATTCATTAATTAATGGTCACACCAGCTCATCTGCTTACTGCATATTTTGGGCGTTTTCACTGCCATGCAAATTATGGCCTTGTGCTGTGGGGGCATGCTCCCTGTAGTAAGCAGGTTCTCCTTTTGCAGAAAGCCACAGTGAGAATTATAACATCAGCCACTGACCCTAACTGGGATATAAAGACCCATCGACATTCTCATCAGTACAACCTTCAGAACAAGAGGGACATTAATATTCCCAGATGCAGATTGGGCTTGGCCATGAATAACAATCCTACTATAGCCTATAAACTTTTCAACAAATTGCCGGTTAGTGTGCACAACCTAAAGACACCCTGCTTTAAAAACATAGGTACTCAGTGGCTCAAATCAAAGGTTTTTTACTCTGTTAAAGTAAGTACAGTCAACTCCCGATTATCCGGGAGCAGGTAAATCGGGTTGCGGTTTAACCCGGGTCACAAAAGGTTTATTTTCATTATTTTTATTTATCCCCTTCTAAACATAAATAGAGCAATAATAACAATTAATTTTGCTAAATTATTTCCAGAATCTTATTTAATTTACTTTATCAGAATAAATACCATACAAACAATTTAGTACAGACAACATAATCTGAGTCTTGTCATCTCGCTAATGAGCTGTGGGCGTGTGATGGGGAGCGATGACCTTGACACTGCACCTGGCTAGGCAGTGCGAGGACGGTAAGACGCGGACGTCTAAAAATAGAAACATCTCAAAACAATCACCCTTTCCGCCGCTGTTCACCCTCAGCGACGGACGGACGGACAGACGGACGGTTTGACGTAGAGATTTGTAAACTATAAATTATCATTTGGCGTTTTGGGCAGTATTTACTGCTATCAATCATTGCTAGTATTAACTATTATTACCTTGATTGTTTGTAGATGTTATCACAATTTGAAGATTTTCAAAAGTATTTAATTTACATAAACATATCTCAAATTACATTAAAACACAATATTGTAGTATACAAATGTTGACAAACCTTTATTATATTCGTAATACTCAATTTATTGAATCCCTTTGTTTTAACCGTGGTTTTGGGTTATCCGTGACCCACCAACCGGTCATTAACCCAGATAATCGGGAGTTGACTGTAGTTCTTGGAAGTGTTGCAGGCATCACAAAAAAATTATACCGGCGACTGTAGTTCTTGGAAGTGATGCAGGCATCACTAAAGTTCTTGGAAGTGTTGCAGGCATCACAAAAGAATTATACTGGCTGACATGAATGTAAATTTTGTAAATATTAGTTTAAGGGGGCCATACACATATTACGTAACACATTTAAGGGGGGGAGGGGTTACGGCATAGCAATACTCTAATGAGGGTTAAAGATCAGATCTTGATGAAATGTGTAACAAACATGCAATGCAGCATCTATTTTCATAAGGCCATTGAATATTTTCAACTTAAAAGAAAATTAGTATTTTTTATTGTTGCTATAAATTGTTACTGAGCTGTTGAAAGTACTAAACACAGTACATTGTCCAATTTCATTCATACGGGGAAAAATTGTATTCCTCCCTTATTTATTATTGATAATATATTGATGAAATTGGGTATATGGCTACATATAGTTATAGTCTATTTATGTTTGCAAACAAACCCAATTTTTGTGGTCCCCATGGCAACAAACCAGCGTACTTAGCCCAAAATTATTTTTATGGAGGATAAATAAAATGTTACACTTATTTATGAGTATATTTTGATGAAACTCGATAAGATGCTTTATGCGGTAGTGAGGCTTTATGTCTGCATTGGAAATTCGCTGAGTATGCAGGTTTTATACGACGGGGGTATTTATAATTCATGGAAACTTTCCTAAATTTGTAACAAGTTCCTGACTTTTCGTACTTGCTAAGGAATAGTTTCTTATGCCACGGTGTCACACCTGTTGCAGGATGGCGCGATGGGTCGTAGCTGCGAAGTGTCGGCTTCTTGCCTTATCACCTTGACGGCAGGGGTAGGCCTGAGTCCAGCATCTCTGTCCACTCCACTACCACCACTCACTGCGGACATAACTTTAGTTTTAAAAGGCTGGTTAACACACTCCTCCTCTTTTCAGTTTATTTTTCCTTTATAACATTTGTCTGAAACAGTAATTATTTTTAAAACAGCTCATTGGACATTATTGGATGATTATTCTAAAGATATATAGGTGTCTAAAGTCTTAAATTGGCCTAGATTGAATAAGTACGAAAAATTAAAGCTTTTCAAATAAATTTAGGACCAACAAAACTATTTTTCAGGGTACCAACTGATACTTATCCCCCGCAACAGGGTCAGCCTGTGAAAAAGCAGAGGTTAATGCTAAAAGCAAACATAGGTCAATGTGTAACATATAACAAACATTAATGTTGCAAACTGTATATCAAAATCATTATTTATAACAGGAATGATTTAGTTGAGTTCAAGTTTGCTAATCCATTTTTAAACAGGTTCCTAAAAATTAAAGATATGCATAGCTTTTCGACCATTTTTTATTTATTTTATAAACCACAGAACATGAAATTCAAACACATATACATTTTTTATCTTCAATGTAGTCCGTCGTCGGCTGCACTGCCCGTTATAACGTTGTAGAAAAATGATTTCGGTAGTTTGCTATCTTCAACTCAGAAAATATGGCAAACCGCCAAAACAATGGACCTACGACGTTATAACGGACAGTTCCGCCAACGACAGACAATATTGAAGATTGCCTTTCGGGCGCACGAATCTCCGTACAACACTCACCAGACTTTTTGTTGCTAAACTGATCATTAAGAGTGAGAATACACACCTGTTTTATTCTGCACAGGTTGCTTTTGAGATTCTATTCGACATATTGAATCATTTTCTATGATGTGGGGGAAGACGTGAGGCGTGTGCAATGTGTCATCCACCACTGCAGGCATTCTCGTGTTCTGAAAACGGGACTTGTTAAACCAGTACTCTACTTATCCCTTATCTTATTAATGATATATTTAAATTGTTAAGATGAATTTTGTTCTAACGGTTGAAACTAGGGATGAGTCAATTCCAATTTTTTTCGATTCCGATTCTTACAAATCCATTCTTGATTCCGATTCCATCGATTCCGATTCCATCGATTCCTAATAATAGGTGAAAAAGCAAAGTAATGTTTTAATTAAAAATGAGTAAAGACAATAAGTTAGTCAGTAATTGATTTTTATTTAATAAATTGAGACAATCAGTTGGTTGGTGATTATTTTTCTAAAAATAATCAACACACTCACAAAAATAAATAATTAAAAAAAACTAAATTGAATTGCATGTTTATTTTTCATATAATTATTATGCTTTAAGTTACATAAATCTCCCATGATATTTTTTAAAATTGGTTTTCTTGTGTTATAAAACAACCACTTTGGATGTTAACCATTCTTGACCGATAAAAATATACTTGTAATGTTAATGTTAAAGTTAGGGTTTTAAATGTTGTTTAAAAGTGAGAAAGCAATTTTATTTAACCCTAGCCTTCCGATTCAGACTGTTTGATCTGTCGCCTTAGAGTGGCAGCCGTCCGAATCGGACAGTTTTTGACCAAAATTTTGTAACGTAAAACCACTAAATAATAATTTCAAAAGTAAACAATATATATATATATATAATTCAAAAGATCATATTCTGAACTTTAATTTTATTACATAAACGACGCCTGTAGCAGCTATATAACAATGTCACGACGATTAGAAATCGAATGAATTTTTGGCGCAACGAGATTCCTGCAGCCGACGCTAGGAAAACGCCAAAACAGGACTTTTTTTAATTACTCAGCTCGGAAGAAGTCCGCAGGAAGTTGCGGTTGGTACCACTGCACTGCTAAACAGTTGTGCTTCATTTTGGTATTGTTTTTAGAACGAAATATTTATTGGACAGACAATATGATTTTATGAAAACAGGTGTTTTTTTTCTTTAGCGAATGGCCAACTATCCGAATCGGATTGTTCGGAAAATCTGATTTATATGCAGTGTAAGTTATAGATACTAGTCAAATAATATGTCATTTTGTAGAGGAAGAAATGTAGAGTAATTTTTGCCGTTGGCAGCACTTCTTGCGGGGCGTCATCACCACGGACGCCAGTATTATATCAAATCTTTTCATTAGTTGTCTGCTTAGCCATATTGAGTATTTCTTGGTAGGCGTTTGACATGTTTTATCCGTGAATTATTACTCAATATGTTATTATTTCGGAGTTTTAGTGTTAATTAAGTGTATGTATGTATATAACAGTTATCTTTATGCATTATTTTATGCATAAATATTACTGAAATGTGATAACTAGTGTTTATAAAAAGTGTTGTGTTTTGTTTACCTAACATTGTTTACGTCCCACATTGTTTACTTTGTTACATAACACATATAAACAAAATAATTTACCCTAGGTGTTATAAATTTGTATGCAGGTAACTGAATATACATGTTTATATTGGTTTTGGGTAAACAAATTCTGTGAAAAAGTTATATACTACTGAATATTGTGCAATTTATTTTTTCACAAATACGCAAAAATATCAAAACATTCTTTTATTTACAAAATATTTACAAGTAATAATAATTTTTACCATAAACTTAATGACTTTATTAGATTCCATACTTCATTAGCTTTACAAATATGTATATATTACTATTAGTAAATACATATATTATATAACTTTTTTACAACACAAACTAACACTGTACAGTTGACACTTTTATCGGTTCTCCGTTTGTTATTATATTACGCCCCTAAAACTTACAAAATAAAATTCTTTCCCCAACATGTTATATATTTCTATATAGGGAATTAGATTGTCTAGAAAATTAATATAATGAATTTTCAATAAAAAATCTGTAAACAAAATTTCACCGATACTGCTTTAGAAATTGAAAAAATCTATTTATTTATTATTTTTTCACTTTACCGAAAAAATTACCTTTCAAGATCTTTATTATTTTACTATTTCTAGATTCTCCTATTTTTTCCTATCTAAATGAATATAAGGTTGGCTAGGTTTACTTCTACGGCTGAATTTATACAAATTTTCAAAAAAGGTCTGCAAATTCGCAAAATCTGCTTGGCCATTTCCCACTTACACCATTGGCCACTGCTAGGGTTAATGATTAATTTTTAATGATTGTAGATCAACGTTTTTGTTTTTAAATATACTGTAATGTTATTTAACAGCTTTTTGTAGTTAATTATGAAACTATTCATGGGGAAAAACGTGGTCGTAAGATAATGACTCTAAGAAATAATGCTGGTCAGCCGACTGATTTATTGCTTTCAACCGGACCCCACCCCTCCCCTCTCCCTTCACGTCTTCCTGGTTAGATTTTTTACCCCCAACCCAAACACTCCCCGGGCCCCTCTCTTACTTATATTACTTCACAGGTATCCATAAATAACTCACCTGTCATTGTCTCCTTTCATAGGAGCTAAAAATAGATTTTAGGCTTATTTTTCTTTATTAAAGTCATATATTTTGTTAAACATTAGTTAGTGGTGTAAACCTGGGTAAACAGTGGGAGTAGCTATGCAATTTTCAACTACTCGTTAGAATTTTCGATGGTCAGCGGCGTTAATCTATGTAAATGGCGGGAGTAGCTATGCAATTTTCAACTACACGACTCAAATTGTCGATGGTTAGCGGCGTACATCTAGATAAACGGCGGGAGTATAAACGGCCTGGAATCGATAGAATCGGAATCGACTTTGGGCCATTGATTCTCGATTCCGATTCTAATCCTGAGAATCGGTGGAATCGAGAACGGACAATTGGAATCGACTTATCCCTAATTGAAACCAAAGGGAAATATAGCCTGACTACCTGTAGTTCATGGAGCAGGTTGAGAGGCATTACTCAACTGATATTCAGTCAATAGAATCCAAAGTCTCTATACTCATCCTTCACCTGATATAAGTCCCGCGAGCAGGAGAGAAGACAGTTGCTTTTAGGGCTACCAAACAAGATCAGCCGATAGTAGATGTGCTGCATTGCCAAACTGAGCACCAGCTGGACGGCATAACATTATAATAGCGGACAATTAAATAGACAGTTGGGCTGTAGCCATAGCATGGTTGTACGCTGTTACTGTTGCCATTTTGCTGAAGTAAAATATCACTCCGATGTTATTCTGATCAGCTGGTGTGGAGTTTTGGCAATGCAGCATGTCTACTATTGGCTAACTTGGTTGATAGCCCGGCAAACAGCGCCCTAAACTGGCAATTTAATTGTCTGCTGTTATAGAGTGATATTTTCCTCTGGCAAAATGACAGCAGGGACAGTGTAGAACCTTTTTTTTGGCTGGAGCGCAACTGTCATCCTTCCTGCTCTCGATAATAGGTGGGGTTTCCTGGAAATATTATGAATACAACCAAATTGTCCATTCAAGCCCAACATTTTATCAGTTTCTTAGCGAGTCCAAAACACACTGTAGTGGCCAAAAATAGGTTATATAAGTGATAAGCATCACAATAATAACCCTACTAAAAGTCAAGAAAATTAACATTCCAACCCTCTTCACTCAACAATAAAATATTGTATTTTGTTAGTATTTAAAACAAAAATTAAAGTACCGTAAGTGAAACTTTACTGGCCAAGATCTGTTATCAGAGTTTTTAGGTCACACTAATACCTCTGACGTGACCTGATGACTATTTACGTAGCTGGGACCAGTCACTTAACGTGCCTTCCAAAGCACAGAGGTAGTGTGAATTTCACCAGAAGTGAAGTGTGAAGTCACATGGATTTCACCAGAAATCTATCCCGGGGGTTTTGGGTGATATTCAGTACTCAACCCACTCAGCTGAGCCACTGTCACGATTTTTAAGACCTTTAGGATATTTTCATTGTATTAGGGAGGGTTAAGTCTCTAGCTTGCTTCATGTATAGTATAGAGTGAGGGATTCAAAAACCTCTCCCTGATTTTTTTTTTTCAATTTTACAAACAGTTTTTTTCCTAAATACTTAACCCTTCTTCCCCTTTGAATCTAGTCAGTGCTATTCTTACAACAGAGTAATGGGTTTATATATATATATACTAGTAACAGTTATTCACATTTGATAAGTATTATTTTGGTCCTTCCAAATCTTGATTTTTGCTAAACAATTTCATTTACAGCAAAGCAAAAAAATGTAATTAATTTTTGAATAATTAATTTTGAACCTCTTTTCAGGACTTGATTATTTAACTGACCATCGAATTTATAAATCTTTGATTAGTAAATGTTGAATTTAATTAATTGTCTTTAAAACTGTTCAAAGAACACATTTTCAAGGTCACTGACCTGTAGAGCCAAACTGCCAGTTTTCCCAGACTCCACAGCTTTTCTGAATGTCTCTTCAAATGGATTGACATTTTGTAAATCTTGAAAGAGGCCAACTTCTTCACAGTTACGGATGAATCGAGTAGGAGTTGGAGTTTGATCAGCTGAACAAAATATTCAAATACTTAGATCATAAAAAATAGATTTGTCACAACACAATTACATAAAATGTCATACATTTTCTATTAAGTCACTTCCACTTTATACCTGACCCAGAACCATTTTACCAATTTTAACATAAGTCTAAATCATAACTGTAATTTCAGTATTTTGATTGGAGGGGCAAATATGGTCGTGATAGTGATTATTGTGACTTTTCATATACAGTCAACTCCCGATTATCCGGGGTAGTGACCGGTTGGAGGGCACGGATAACCTAAAACTACGGTTAAAACAAAGGGATTCAATAAATTGAGTATTACGAATATAATAAAGGTTTATCAACATTTGTATACTAAATATTGTGTTTTAATGTAATTTAAGATATATTTATGTAAATTAAATACTTTTGAAAATCTTTAAATTGTAATAACATCTACAAACAATCAAGATAATAATAGTTAATACTAGCAATGGTTGATAGCAGTAAATACTATCCAAAACGCGGAATTATATTTAATAGGTTAAAAATCTCCAAACACCGAACAGTATGCTAATTAATTCCGCACTGGGGGAAAACCCCATGAGGGTGAACAAAGGTGGGAAGGGTGATTGTTTTGAGATTTTTATTTTGTTAGACGTCCGCGTCCGACCGTCCGTCCGTCGCACTGCCTAGCCAGGTGCAGTGTCTAGAGCAGTGTCAAGGTTATCGCTCCCCATCACGCGTCCACGGCTCATTAGCGAGATAACAGACTCTCAGATTATGTTGTGTTTACTAAATTGTTAGTGTAGTATTTATTCTGATAAAAAAAGTAAATTAAATACTTTCTGGAGATAATTTAGCAAAATAATTTGTTATTATTGCTGTATTTATGTTTAGAAGGGCATAAATAAAAATAATAAAAATAAACCCTTCGTGACCCCGGTTAAACCGCAACCCGATTAACCCGCTCCCGGATAATCGGGAGTTGACTGTGTTACAATAATATGTCCTCCAAATTATTCGGGGAGCAACTGTCACCTCCGAATTAGGCCTACGGTATAAATGAATTAATTGTGAAAAGTAGTAGTTATGTAGCCAGAGTTTTTCTATATTGTAGACTCAACAGGCATTTTCAGCATTTTTGTATTATGGCTATGGTGCAGTTGTCATCTGATGTGGTTTTATCAAAATGTTTAACTGCCGTGTTGTCACTCTGATCAACAGATTGTTTTGCTGTGCGTCAACCGATGTATTCTCTGACTTCAACATCAATCAATCAATCAATCAATCAATCAAAATAACTTTATTCCAAAAATGCACATAATAGTACAGAATGGCGTCACAACAGTATATAGTAATACAGTATAAACAACTACCCAACTAACCAAAACATAATTTTTACCTCAAAACTAACTTACAAACTCATTCCATTTGATCAGCGTTTTAAAGATAAGTAAAAAATGCTTCTGTCTCATACAATGGTCTACTGATAAGGAATGTTTTCAGATGTTTTTTAAATAAATTAAAGCCAGCAATATTTTCAATATCTATAGGTAATATAAAAAAAAATTGAATTCCATTATAAGAGGGTATTTTCTTGTACATTGACAAATTATGCCTATTGTAAGGCAGCTGATTGCCTTTCCTGGTTAAATAGTTATGAAAAGAATTCAATGTTGGGATTGTTTCTAATTTTGATTTAACGTGAAGAATTAATGGAAAAATATATAAACTGTGCACAGTCATAATTCCCGTTTCTTTAAAGTGTTCTTTTACAGATTCTTTTGGTTTTAATTTTAACATGATACAAAGTGTTTTTTTTCTGCAATATCAATATACTATTCAAATTATTAACTGATGTACTCCCAAATAGGCATAACCCAAAAGAAATATGTGATTCAATCAGGGCATGGTACATTACTTTTAAAGTTTTGAAACTGCTAAATTTAGACATTTGCCTCAACGCATACAGGCCTGAAGATACCTTTTTACAAACGGAATTAACATGGCAATCCCAATTAAATCTATCATCAATATTCAATCCAAGAAACTTTACTGTTTTAACTTCACTTAAAAAAATTTCATTCATGAAAATATTTGTGTTAGCTGAGCTTTGCCTAGAAAATGAGACATTAATAATTTTTGTTTTTTTCCGGATTTGGTAACAAATTCATATACGGTAATGTAAATGTTGAATGACACTAGAAAGATGAACAAAAGATGAAATGTCCATATCAGCATTTGATTTACCAGATATTTTTATGTTTATATCATCAGCAAAGAGACAAACACTGTTAGGCTGTTCTATTATTGATGGGAAACAACTTTACTGTTTTAACTTCACTTAAAAAAATTTCATTCATGAAAATATTTGTGTTAGCTGAGCTTTGCCTTGAAAATGAGACATTAATAATTTTTGTTTTTTCCCGGATTTGGTAACAAATTCATATACGGTAATGTAAATGTTGAATGACACCAGAAAGATGAACAAAAGATGAAATGTCCTTATCAGCATTTGATTTACCAGATATTTTTATGTTTATATCATCAGCAAAGAGACAAACACTGTTAGGCTGTTCTATTATTGATGGGAAACCATTCAAATATATTAAAAACAATAGAGGTCCCAATATAAATCCTTGAGGGACACCGTAATTTATAATATTCGTTGAAGAATTAAAGGTAATCACTTGGTAATCTTAATTTAGCAACTTGTCATATAAACCTGAAAATTGGGTTTAATCCATATAACACGTGTAACAGTATACATTTTGTGCTGTTTACTTTAGTATCTTTTCCTTAAAAGTCTACAATTTTATCTTCCGAATAATAGCCATTGATAATAATGATTTTCACAAAATGTTACATTAATTGTCAAATGGCTGCCATCTTGAAACGACTTAAGTTAAGTGAATGAAATTGAACAAACAACTATTTTACCTACTATGAAGCAAATTTAAGTTGTATAGGACCTACGGTATGTTTCATAAACCTTAATTATAAAAATGTTTGAAAAAAATCACAAACAAACCAACAAAGAGAAACCTAATAATTTTAGATATACTTTATGTTAATATGTTGCTTTATCAATGAAAAATAGACAAAGAGGGACCAGGGAATTTGGATACACCACGTACATAAGTAAATTAATATAGCCCAAATGTACATTGTTGGTGTTTTGAGCTAACTGAAATGTGTTTGAATGGTGCTGAATTAATGAGAAACTCTAAGTCCTTTATAAATTTGTCTAATTATTACAGTTTACAATATTTGTTTGAGACCAAAGTTTTCAGCCAAGTGCAACAATGTTTCAAAACAGGGTTATTGGAGAATCAAGGTGTACAGATGAGCGCAGAAGTTCACATTAGTGTGGATCACGTCAAAATGATATTCTATTAAGAACAACAACTTAATCTTCTTAAAAGCTACAACTGCATATCTACAGGGAAATGCATTTCTAAAATATGTGATTACAAAAATGTAAAATTAGCTTTTTTCTCTTCAATTTGATTGTGACTAACTCAAAAAGAAAGTTTAAAAATTAACTCCCAGTCCAAAGAGATTATTTTCCTAGCAATCAAATAATACCTCAATTGTTATATCAAATATGATTTAGTGGTGTGAATAAACCTGGTTACTGAACACTTCCTCATTAAGAGCACTCTCTAAATATTTTGTGAGGAATTACATTAAATTAAGGAAATATTATTTTATAACCAAGAGTGAGATATAAAATACAATAAATGTATTGAGGGCCATTAATTAGTTTCCTCAATCAATTTAAAACATTTCATTAGCAGTACAACACATGCGATGTATAATGTTGAGCTTTTCAGAACTAGGCCAAACAGAATAAAAAACAAACTAAAAGTCACTAAAATTAGAATACCACACTGGATAAAGACAAATACTCTCTTTGATAAAAAAATGCCCTGTTGTGGTATTCTTCATTGAATTCTGTTATAAAGACAAATACTCTCTTTGATAAAAAAATGCCCTGTTGTGGTATTCTTCATTGAATTCTGTTATAAAGACAAATACTCTCTTTGATAAAAAAAATGCCCTGTTGTGGTATTCTTCATTGAATTCTGTTATAAAGACAAATACTCTCTTTGATAAAAAAATGCCCTGTTGTGGTATTCTTCATTGAATTCTGTTATAGTTCAGTATACTGGTAGTTTATCACCAACAAATTTAATTAGTCCATAAGTTAAAAAAAATAATAAACGCTAATAGTAAGAGGCCTATCAGGGAAATCTGAAGTCGCCTCCCATTTTGAAGCCAGTATTCTGAGAATACTTTTAATTATTTTTATGAACAATGTTTAGAGAACTTCAAGGTCCTTTTTTTGACTCTCCTCAAAGTTTAAATAGTAACGTAGTTGTAGAAATATTCTAAACATCAGTGTAAGACTTATAAACCCACATATTTAGTTGATTTTGAATAGCTGCAGGCCAGAATTATTATTTGGCACTTAAAAGGATATTGGGCTCAAAGGTGTGATTATCGAGCGTAAGTCTTGGCAAAACTCGGAACTAACCGTAAAAAATGTTGTACCAGTGATGCTACCCAATTCAGTACTTAAAAAGTAGTGTTGATCAAGGCTGACCGTTGTTAGGCTTGGATTTTCATCCTAAATTCAAGGGTGGTATGTCAGTTTTTCAGCGCCCGTGCCAACACCAAACTAGCCGCCCGCCGTCCCCCTTCCCAACAAAAAAAGTCTCACCCCATAGCTCTGAGCATAGCTTATCCTAGAGTGCATCATATTTTCCCCCTTATTACATACAATAGCAATACTAAACTCAAATCATGTAACTTAATTAAAGATGATTCAGAACTTTCCAATCCCCAAACCATATATAAAGATTAGAAAGAAAAAGACTACTTTCCTCATCTAGGAAGTAGTTTAAAGTAATCGAGGAGGGCGGATTAAAACAATTACCGTAGTTGCATCATGTAACTTAATATTTTAACATTACAATTGCCTTGCATCGTATTGAGGGTTTTATCCACACACTCAATACCAATCAGAATGCCCTGAAGTTGTCAAAAAACGACAGAGGTCCCAACAACTTCTCAATTTGGAATAGAGGGGAGCGGAAGTTGTGTTATCTGATATAAAAATGTAATGTTTAAGTATGATGAAGGAGCAAAATGGAAAATATACAACTTCCATCCCAATAATGTTTTTCAACAACGACTAATATACACAAAAAAATACAAAATCAGTCGGGTTTATATATATTTACAAATACTTTATTTAGCGCTATGGACTACGTCCCCCTACCCCGTCATGAGCGCCAAGCGCCACCCCCCAAAAAGCGCTGCGCCCTGTGCTGGGACACGGCTCGCACTGCCCTAGAGCCGGTACTGCCTAAATTACACTGTGGAGGGTATATATGTGAGAGAACCATCGTGGTCGCTATACTGATACTGATAACGTGGAGGGAAGAATGCCCTGCGACCTAACAAGACCTTTTGTTCCCCCGTTTCTGAGCTCTCAGTTCCTTCCTAGAGCTCCTCCACCAACCCTTACTCCTTGATGAAGTTTAGAAGCTAGGGGGGTTCTAAAAGGGGAGCATCCCTAATGCTTATCTGGTATGATCCCAAACTCCTGGCCCTTTTTTGGCCAACCGCATTGCATTCAGCCAGTAGATACCACGGGGTTTCCTCATGCTCCTGGCAGAATCTGCAGCCATTCTCTTCTACCATACCCATCTTCTTAAGGTGGCCCTTAAGTTTACAGTGTTCGGTGAGAAACCCTGTTACAATTCTTAGGCTGTTCTTATTAAGCCCGATCAGATTTTCAGATCTACTAAAAGTTGCCAACCATTTCCTTGGCTTGTCTACGTCCAGGAAGAGTCACCCACCTGCTTGCTCTCTCTGCCTCTTCCTTCTCTTTGAGTTTCCTCCTGAAGAAAGCATCCTCCAGCCTGCACTCTGGCCCAGGGCCAGTGAAGGGTTTTGCCGCCCCTTCTCTTGCAAGCCTGTCTGCTTCTTCATTACCCTCTACTCCTTGGTGTCCCGGCACCCAGAGGAGAGACACTCTGTTTGTCCTACCTAGCATATTTAAACTCTGTCGGCAGTTCCACACCATTCAAGAGCTGATTACCGGTGAACTCAGAGCCCTGATGGCTGCTTGGCTATCTGATAGGATCGCAATATCCCGCTTCTTCTATTTCCTACTGAGGTTGAACTGTACACATCTCTCAATCGTATTCACCTCTGCCAGAAAGATGCTCGGGGAAATCCCAATGGACTCGGTGTATTTGGTCCTCGGGCCATAAACTCCATCCCCAGTTCCCTCACTGGTTTTGACCCATCAGTATTCCATCTGATGGCATGTCTCGCAAGTGGATATTTGGACTCACCATTCCACTGTTTCTTGTTCCCTAGCCCAGTGCTAAAATTATTTTCAAAGTTGAACCTTCTGATTGCTGAGTCCCTCGGGAGGTTCAGTAATTCTTCTAGACCTGGCGGAAGGGAGTCTCCGCCATGGGTAGGATTCATTTTCATTTTCTCCATCCTAAGTAGGGCCTCCTTTGCCGACTTCTCCACAACCAAATGCATAAGTGTCAGGTCCAGGGTTACTGCTAAGGATGCTGTAGGACAGGATCTCATGGCTCCCGTTATGGTAACACAAGCCATTCTTTGTACCTTCTTCAGCGATTTCTCGTGTTCTTAAACTTGGTCCTACCCGCCCAAGCTACCGACCCATATGTGATCATTGGTCTCACGATCATGGTATCTTGGTCGCTATATTAATCGTCTGAATTATACCCTTTTTTATTTATTTTGTTTAGTTTAATATGAATCGCTTGCCAAAAAATGTGTACTCCTATGCTCTGGAAAGGGGATAAATTTCTGAAACGGACTAGCTGATCACAAGCTAACCAGTGACAATTTTACCGTCGATATGCGCTCAAGATGAATTCACTAAAACCTAATATAATTTCTTTACTACTATTTGACCCAATTCTTTTGATCCTGTTGTTTGGCAGGTGATAATTTAAGATTTTGTTTATGAACTGTTTTTCCTCACTTACCGTAAGTCTGATAGAAAATTGCCAAAAAATTTGTAACAAGTAATATTTTTAAACTTGTAAACAAAATTGTTTGTTCAAACGGCTTTAATTTGAGATGTCGTTCATAATGTTTTGATCGGAGATAATCAATATTTCCGCTTTAACATCCATTCTCATGGAGTATAAATCCAAATCCGAGTCATGTAGGTGTAGCCTATTGGTAATTTGTATATCCCACTCCAACCTAGTATTCTCATGAGTCAGAAAGGCCGCGGGGGTTAAGGCGTATGGACAGTAAGTCTAAGATCGTAGGTTCAAGACCCGATCTAGTCACAATATTTTTGCAACTAAAATCCTTTTTACAAATGTATATTATTGAAACCATTCAATTTAAAAAAATCATATTTTTAAACAATTAAAATAACTATTTAAATAAAAAATTATAGTTCTGGCCCAGTACTGGCCAGTTCTTGCCAATTTTGGAAGTATCCCAGAATCTGGACCAGTACTGGCCCAGTAAAAATATTTTCCACATGGGCTAAGTCAAACAAGCCTTTCAAATTATTTTTTAATTTTTTTTATTTTATTATAGCCTATTTTAAGAGGGAAAGAAATCAAAAACTCACATAGATCTTTCAAAGAAATTCAAAAGTGAGGTGACTATAAATTATGTATGCCTATGTTTTCGCCCATCAAGAAGCCTAGTCTTTTTTTGGGTTGGTAATTTTTTTAACACCCTGTATAATCACATACTAATGCTAAAATACCATTACCCTTGTCCTTCTTTTCTACATTTGGTAATCAAGTTTTGAAATCTGGAATGAACATTACACACAGTTCTGTCCACGATTTTCTTTCAAATCTCTACCACTATTCTTCTTTAGGCGTTTAGATATATAACTATGGCCTTCTTCTCAAATTCTCCTAAGAAAAACTCAGTCTCAAAAGCCATCACTATATGAAAAACCAAATAAGGTAGCTCCCAGAACACATAACTGAACATAGTAGTGACTGAGCAACTTGGCGGAGGGATTATTCGGTCACCTGTGTGCGCAGACAGGTAACAACCTGTACATTATAGATTATCGACCAACTACTGCCTCACCTACAAATCTGTGACATGCCACGACTTTAAAATCAGTGTGATTCTCAACCACCTATGCATACGCTTCCATTCTCATCCATATTGCGCAAATTGGCCGATAAATAGTTGTCTTGACATAATCGCCCTTGTGCACTAGGCATTGTATCTATGTCTAGTACAGTACTAGATATAGATTTATAGTAAATAGATGTACATCTATTACTGTATTAGACTGTATTCTGTGTACTGTAGACCGTATTAGAACTGTATAGATGTACAGTTCTAATACAGTCATTGACACCATGACTGTACTTGATGTTCATGTCAATAAAGAACTTTTTGTCTTTGTCTTGTCTTTGTCGGTCAGTGGCGTAACTAAAAATGTTGTCTTAGAGAAGAAACATAGTCTTCCCCCACCCCCTTTTGAACATGGTCATTAGTAGGACTAATATTGACATTATTAATATAGGGTATGGCTGTTCATATCCTTTCACCATAAATTTTGGATATTATTATACAATAACCATACATAACCAATAACTGAAATTACATTTAGAAAAAAATGCTATTTAGAAGAACAAAATAAAGCCAATAAACATACAATTTGAAAAAAATAAATCAAAACAAACTCACCTCCAAATACACTAGAGCTCCTGTTTCCAAGGTTTAGGACCATACTGTGTTTCTTTTTAGGCGGACTGCTTATAAATTCCTTAGTTGCACAACTCTGTCATTAGCATCAAACAGAACAGAAAATTGTCAATAAGGTTTACAGGATAAAATATTGTCAATAAGGTTTCCAGGATTTCAAAATCATTAGACTAAAAATGTGAAGTATATAAGCATATTCAATAACAAAAGTGTTAAATGTGATTAAAAAATACAACTACCCTACCCCATAAATTATAACTATGAGGGACCATATGCAAGTCACAAAGAAAAGTTAATGATCCAGATTATATTAAAATAATGTATATTTAATTTTCTGTAAAATGTTGACCTCTTGTAAAATGATTTTGTCAGACCACATACTCAAGACTTGTGTGTAAAATGCAATTAGAAGCTGATACAGTAGGCTAACATAGGCTAACCCAGTCGATGACTCATCACTGAGGATTTTATTACAGTACGGTACCTACACTTTATTTATGATTTACAGAGATATATTAAATCCTTACAAAAATTGTACATACATTTCAATTAATAAATGTGTTCCTCTGATAATCCTACCTTTTTTGTGTTCCGACCATGCTCTCGGTCACATTTTTGACAAATTAACGAGGTTCTACTGTATTAGGGTGTTTATAACTTTCTTCTGGAAGCTCACTCTTGTATTAGCAAATAAACATAAACGAATAGTGTGATAATTGTTCACTATAAAGGCGGAATTGATGGTTCATGCCCACCTCCAAGAAATCCGGATTTTTCAAAATCCGGACTGGCTGTCCGCCACAACAGCCCGGATTTCTGAGAGTCTACTATAATCAGGAAAAATGACACAGACTTTCTCCCTTTCAGCCCAATTTTAATTGATAAATCAGCCCTACTTTATATAGTAGAACCTCAATTATTCGAAATTCAGGGGACAGCCAATTTATTTTGAAATAACCCTAGCAGTGGCCCTCCGACCAATTCGGTTAGCTATTTATGTCGCCTATTGTGGCCACCGACCAAATTGGTCCGATTTTACTGAAAATTTTGTAACGTTAATAAACCAATAATAAAAAACTTAAGTGATCAATATATATATATATATATATATATATATATATATATATATATATATATATATATATATATATATATATATATATATATATATATATCATTCGAAAGATCACATTCTGAACTTTCATTTTATTACATAAATGAACCGTGTAGCAGCTGTATAACAATGTTGCGACGGTTAGAAATCGAATGAAGTTTTGGCGCAACGTAATTGCTGCAGCCGACGTTCTGACAATGGCAAAACACGATATTTTTGAAATTACCCAGATCGGGTAATTTTTCTCGCAGGAAGATGTGGTTGGTACCAATGCACAGCTAAAGAGTAGCGCTTTGTTGGTATTGATTTTTAGAATGATTTATTGATTGAACAGGTGATATGATTTTCTGAAAACAGGTGTTTTTGGTCTTTTTGTATAATGGCCTATCCGACCAAATTGGTCGGATCAGAAAATCGCGTTTATATGCAGTGTATGTTATAGTTACTAGTCAAATAATATGTTATTTTGAAGACAAAGAAATGTAGAGTATAATTTAGTTTTGCCATTGGCAGCACTGTTTACTCTTGGCTTCATCACCAAGGAATTGTTTCATTACATCACATTTTTGCCTAATCGGCAACTGCGCAGCTGTTTACGAAGTCTCAGTCAGTTTGTTTGGCTCGCTCCAAACTTTATTGTATTTGGTATCACTGTAAACAGCAGATTTCAGGCTTTCTTCCTATATTTGTCTCGATGTGTTATGTTTTTGTTGACAATATGACATGACATCTGAAATATGCAATGTCCAGTCCCAGTCCAAAATGGCGCGCCATGTTATTTTGACCGCTTTCAGTTGTGTACAAGACTGTTTTAGTTATTTATTTAGCCGAATTTACGCAAAAATGGATTGTAGTGACATTCGAGGTGCTCTTAAAGAAAGTATTAGTGACATTGATGACAATTTAGAGGGTGATATAGGCAGTTATATTGAGGTGAACGACTTTCCTGATGATGTGGCATAGGCTAATTGGATTATTTATCTGGTAGGCCTAGTGGTGAGTTATATATTTATATGTATACTTCTATGTATAACATGTTATATATTTATACGTAGGGAATTGAATTTACTACAACATGTTTATATTTATTTGGGGGTAAAACATTTGGCAAAAAAGTTATATAGCCTACTAAATACTGTAAAATTTTTTTTCCAAATACGCAAAAATAGCAAAACATTCTTTTATTTACATTTATTTATAAGTGATAAAAATTTTTTACCATCAACTTTATGACTTTTTTGGATTCCTTACTTCATTAGCTTTACAAATATGTATATATCATTATTATTAGTATATATATGTAAGTTTATTACATGACTTATTTACAACACAAACTAACACTGTACAGTTTACACATAACTTATTTCGTGTTTCCGTTTATTATTATATTACGCCCCTAAAACTTATAACAAAATTCTTTCCAAAACATGTTACTGTATATATTTCTATATAGGGAATTAGATTGTTTACAAAATGTATAAAATGAAGTTTCCATAAAAAATCTGTAGACAAAATTTTACCAAGGCTGTTTTTGAAATTTCTCAAAAAACCTATTTTTCTATTTTTTTCACTTTAACGAAAAAATATTTTCCTGGATATTTTTAATTTCAGTATTTATAGATTCTCCTGTTCTTTCCGATCAAAATGAATATAAGGTTGGCTAGGTTTACGTCTACGGTTGAATTTATACGAATATTCAAAAAAAGGTCTGCAAAATCGCCAAATCTGCTTGGCCATTTCCCACTTCAACATTAGGCCACTGCTAGGGTTAAAGGAAGTTTGAAATATCGAGAGTTTAAATTATATTCAAATTATAGAGGCAAAGAAAACAAACGTCAATGAATTCAGATCTGCAGGAAACTGAGTATATACGCATTAGTTCATGTTTCAACGGGCGTGTTTTTTGCGCTTAGTTAGAATATCAGAGGCTTAAGGTATCACAGTTCGTACTGTTGAGGTTGACTTCGAATTCCAGAGGCCCGAGTGTAAATATATTATAATTTTAGAGGCTATATTATGGTTGTGGTTTTTACGGCATGACATATCCTATCCTTCCATTAACCTGCGCAATATACCCGCTTGTGGAAGACGTGCCTAGCAGCTATGCTGGGGTTTCCTAATCCAACTTAAAAACTTTAACCCATTCCTGGTCCACTCTTTAGTGTTTCAAGAATTAACTATATTATAGTAAGGGGTTATTAGGCCTAGGAAAAAGGATTTCCTAGGCATAACACTTCGAACCTCCTCTCATTATTTAGCTAGATTAGCTAGATTTAGCTAGGTAGGCCAGGCCAATGTCAAGTTAACCTATTTATTGAGGCTAATTGAACATTTAGTAATATGAACATCCAGCACATCAAAACAATGATTCTTCTAAATTTCCTAGCAAAACGTATAACAAAAGTAGGTACACAATTACCAAAGAGTATTCATGTGAAGCTGAGTATGACCTGGAAGATTCTTCCATCGCTGTTTTTCATGTTATACCTTCAATTTATCACATTTATAAAATTCCTTTAAGCACCACAAATACTGCATAAATTAAAGGACATATTCATGACAATTAATCTTTATAATATTAGACAACTATTTAACAGAATTTAATATCCACAAATAACAATAAACACAACTTGCTTCTTAATTTTCAAGGCCAAACAACTGCATTTGTTATTTTGTCAAGGGTATTCTACGACCTAGATAAAGTCAGGTAATAAAAATAAGGCATCAATTTCATTTTAAAGTGAGCTCATGTATGGTTTAATAAAAAAAACACAACATCCCATAAGCAAATACGTTTGGTAACTTGGTAGATAGGCTAATAATTTCGCTGAAAAACATAACCTAACACCAAAATAAAGATAGTTTTGACTTTTAGTCGTAAAGGCTGTGAAAATTTCTAGATTGATAAACTAATATATATATAGGCGTAATTCGGGGGTGCCCTCTGCTTACAAAAAAATCAATAAAATTAGAGAACATATTTTTGTAACGTAAGAAAAGTCATGATAATCGCGATCACACAAGAATTATATACATTTAGTGGTCTAAATAATTACCTAATGAAATTAAGTTAGCAAAAATTACTATTTCCGATATGCTTATTCACTGATTACAGAGTTATTACAAAAACACTTAATTAGTGTTACAAAATAAATTATACATTATTATTAGTGAAACAGTAACCAAGCAATATTAGCTTACTCCTTGGTTTAGTACCAAATAGATTTTCATCCCCAACCCCTGTTTCCTGCCCTCGAGCTTGAAACATGCGCAGTTTGTCACCAGATTACTACTGCATTGTTGTTAGGAGGGGATTGTACAGCATTGCGGTGTGCTTGTTATTTGTTGAAATTCAGGGTAGTCGGTCAAAACGATCTTGGAGGAGATTATTCGTGTATGAGGAATTTTTATACTTTCCGACATATACTTAGATTAAGAACAAGTATATTTTTAACTAACATAACTCATATTTAACAGGTACCATTGACTTACTCTACTGGATCAATAACTCAACCGCACTACATCTAAACAAGTTTTTAGCTTTTATACGTAAATAAAATTGAACTATTGATATTATATTTAAGTATTTTGTGGCACTGCAAGTAAAGTAGACCAAAAAGAATGAAATTGTACAAATAACGGTAAGTTATCATTAAATTATTAATAAAACCCCATCTTACTGGAATTATAAAACAGTCAATATCTGTATACTTACCTATTAAAGTTATATATTATTTAAGAAACCAAATTACAAACTCAATAAATTATTGACACAGGAATGTACAATAACAATGTAATTGGAAATCAGTTGTATAATGGGTACTAAACAATCTACAAAGGGTTTTTTTAATACTGTGCTTTCCATTTTTAAATACAAATTTATAAATAGATGAGAAGAAGTAAATTTGTTTATTGATGTATTTACACACTGATGAGTATTTACAGCATGGCCTTTCTTATAATTTTTCAGTGAAGCAATGACAGTATACATCATTTTTGACAGCAGAAAATGTATTTAACAAGGTTTTAGGTTTGGGGGCTTGACTTCCAATATGCAGGGCCGCCACAAGGTGGGGCAACCGGGGCACTTTGCCCCAGGCCCCCAAATTCCAGGGGCCCTAGGGGGCCCCCGGTCAACAGAAAACAATACCAAGATAAAAAATAGGGGTCTCTGGGACCCCCACAGAATTTAGGCTCCAGGCCCCCCAGTCTCCTTGTGGCAGCCCTGCCCATGTGTCATTAGAGCTATTTTTTATATATCAATTTTCGATATAATTTTGAGGACATCAGGGAGGGATTTCATATTGGAATTTTCCTATTTTATAAACACAAAGCCACCTCCTCGATTGTTATGTGTTTATTGACAACCTAAAAGATGGAAACAATAATTTTGACAAATGTAAACACTTCATTAATTCAATGTGCTATTGTTTTATAACACTTTTAAGTATACAATATGATGATTTTCAAAATTAATACTAGTAGTTGAAAAAACATGTTGAAAATTTCATGTTTAAAATTTCAGAAACCGGAGAAAAGACAATCAAGATGATGTCACAAGACTGGTAGGAAAGAAGGAGTATGCTGTGGTACATCCAAGTCCCAGGTTAGTTTTAATTAATTAATAACTTGTAATAATTTTAACCCTTCTTAACAAATTTAAGAGATCATGTGAGTTGTGTAATTCTGGTACAAAAAAAAACCAGTTACCGGTGACTGAAGTTTTAACATTTTCCCCCGAAGGGACTGCTCTAGTGCTGTATTCAATCTATAAGATCTAGGGTTGTGAGCAGGGGTGGATTGGCCCACCAGGATCCCGGTAAAGTTCCCTATGTGCCTTCCCTAGTATAGTGCCCTAGCATCCTCCTTGGGATAAAAATTGCAACAAAATATTAAACATAAAAAAGCTGAAGGGAAATTTTCTAAATCGTTATTTTAATGAGTTATTTATATATAAACACAAAGATGTCTCTTAATAAAAGTTAATGATTACCATGTTGATTATGAAAATAAGAAATAGCAAAAGCTTTCGTCATAAAAGGACCTCTCACGATGGCTATAATCTGTCACTTTTCAGAGTTGTCATGATAAGCTGTCGACATGGTGACACGGATGCCCTAGGACATTACAACTGTCCGTCGTCTGCCTTTAGCCAGGGTCGGCAAAAACAATTTTCCACCCTAGGCAAAAGGTCACCTTTACCATCTCCTCCCTTCCCGCCCTTACACAACAAATAACACCTATTCAGTACAAAAATTATCATTTGTAAACATATTTTTAATTAAATTGGTGTTGAATTTGTTGTTTAATCAGAGCTGTTATACATTTTAAGTTTTTACTGAAAAGAGTTGAAAATTATTAAAATTTAATACAGCTGACTGGAAGCTTGTAAAATTTTAGTACACTTTTGTTAGGCTAGGAAAAAGTAACTAATTATTACCAAGTTCAAAGATGATATAGCAAAACAATACGTATAACTAATTTTGCTATGCCTCATTTCGTCGTTTTAAGTTTCTTTAAACAATTTAAACTAGCTGTTAAAAAAAAACAATATCCAATTAAGCTTTGGCTACTACGCAACTTACAAACAACATGAGTACAAACAAATCGGCAAATTTTAATATTGTGGCGATGACAATGGCCCGTATAGCTGAGGAGTGGCGTAAATGTTCTAAGAGATATACAAATTAACGTAATTTTGCTTTTTATGTTTTTTGTTTTTACCGACCCTAAGAAGTTTTCGCCCTAGGCAATTGCCTAACTCGCCTAATGGTTGCGCCAGCCCTGCCCCCAGCCTTCCATGATGTTATATTTAAAATGTTTAAAATACTCCAATCAATAAATTTATTGATTTTAATTTTTAATTTGAAATCAATAAGAAGAGCTGTAGAAGATGTTGTATGTATTGGCAGGACTGTCTTTGTTGTCAGTTGAACATTGTACAACAGTGGCTAAAATAAATATTATTTTAATAGATAATATTTTGGTCTGATGCAGTCACGTAATGCCCCTAATATCACAAAGCCTTTGTCCACATAGTTAACAGTAAATAATGTATATTCCGCAATCAATAAACTCGACATTTTTAATACAAAATGGGAACAACTTTCAATTACTTGAATCGTACGATTCTTCCTTTTTTCGACATACCATAGCATCATTTTTACATGGACGCATACTATTATGAAAATTAACTCCCAATATGAAAATGTGATGATGTTGTTGCCTAAAAATGTGTCTTTTAAAAGTGCGATCACACTGGGAAACTTCGTTGTAGAGATGGTCATATAACTCGTGATAAAAAAGTCTGCAATATCCAAAGCAATAATTATTATCATACAGGGTGAGCCCCCCCCCCCCCATAATTATTTCTACATTTCTTAAAATATCAACTCCCGGCCACCGTCGATCAATTTTGATCAACTTGTACTTCATTTTGACTAAGTTTATATTTTTGGATGCCATCTTAGATCTGCTGTATTGGATTCAACTATTTTTTCAAATGTAAAGGTGGGGTTGTGATCCATCATATACAAGTACATTTTTCCGGTGAATACAATGCCCCAAACCGTTTTGAAAATAATTCTTTCTTCTCAAAATAATGGCAATTTAAAAAGATTAATTTTGAAGAGAATTTTAAATGCCCCGGCCAAAACATGCCCAAATTTTCGTGATTTCATCAAATAATGACCATGAACTAGTACCGATCATTGTTGAGTGGCATTTGCATATTTTGAAAATAATGAAAATTGTTTGCCGCCATCTTGGATCTGCTATTTTGGAATGAGATAATTTGTTCAAATATAAAGGTGGAGTTCTCACCCATAATTTACAACGAAATCAATGCCACAATCCGTTTTTAAACAATACCGGCTCTAGGGCAGTGCGAGCCGTGCTCCAGCACGGGGTGTGCAGAGCGCGGCGCTTTTGGGGGGGCGGCGACGGGTCGCAGGGTGCGGGGTGGGGGGGTTAGTCCGTAGCGCTAAAATAAAGTATATGTAGATATATATAATTCTGACTTATTTTGTAAATTTATTGTATATAAGTATTATAAGTTGTTGAAAGGCATTGTTCAGAAAAAAGTTGTGTATTCACCATCTTGCATCTTCATTATACTTAAACATTAAATTTATATATCATATAACACAACTTACGCTCCCCTCTATTCCCTCTATTTTATCGTTTTGTGACAATTTCAGGGCATTCTGATTGGTATTGAGAGTGTGAATAAAACTCGCAATACGATGTAAGCAAATTGCAATGTTAAGCTATCAAGTTACACGATGCAACTAATTGCATTAATCCGCCCTATTGGATTATTTTAAACTACTTCCTAGATGAGGAAAGATGTGGTTTGGGGATTTGAGAGTATTGAATTGGGATTTCATCTTTAATTGAAGTTGCAATAATTAGAGTTTAATATTGCTATTGTATGTAATAAGGGGGCAAATATGATGACCCCTCAGATTTTGGCGCCCCCTTCGATCGTTATACTTGTAAGATCCATGCACTCCTTTAGCTTACTTTGAAAAATATAGTTTATATAGTTCCGTCTCTTCAGTACCATTTCAATTAAATTCTTACTTGTTAACTGGGTCATTAGAGATGGAGTGGGAAAAGTGTGGCCCTAAAAGTATTAAAAATCGTTCTCGTCATTACAGATTATTTGCGCTCTGGTCGTGGTTAATCGACTAATCATCTGTATTTCTTCCAAAGTGGCAGTACTTTAATTAAATGAGTTGAGACAGTATGTTACAGTTTTGTATCTACGAGAAAAATTTGTTCACCCAACTTGAGTTTTTTGAGTTACAGGTATTAAACTTAAGTAATCCAAACACTTTTAGAAGATAATATGTAATATATCAGAGAATCAAAAGAATTTAAAAAAGTAAGCTTTATAGCTCTACAAAACCTTAAAGATTAAATACTCGAAGGTAGAGTCTATATAACTGAAAAACGTGTTATACATTAGAAACAATATAGGCTACTGTACATCAATTATATCCAGAAAACATTAGTTTTCTCAAAACAAAAATTACTCCAACAACAAACTTTCCTGTTTTCATTGCAAACTTCAGTCTCATATATACATTCCCGGATCCGACAGAATCTTGGTCAGTTTTTATGATTGTTTTGGTTCCCTCGGATGAAATCTTTCTCACGCTTAGAAGAGGTGCACTGTTATCAGTATGTACTTCCCCTTTTCTACTCAATTTTAAAGTTTGTTTTCATTATAATTTTTCTTAAATAAACTCATCTTTGTTTGTTGATACGTTGACTACAAGTGTGCACATTTGTTGTTTTTAAATATTTAGATTTTTTTCAAATTTTACCCAAGACAACTAACTATTTAGCTTACTTAAGAAACTATTTTTAAAATGTCAAAAAGTTCAGTGGCGTGGGATATCGGAAACGGAAGAAGGTAAAAAAAGAAACAGGTGATCAGTATCGCAGAACCAGAAACAATGCAAACGCAACAACAGCGAGAGAGCGAGTCACGCACGTGTCAATCTTATCTCAGAGCTATGAGGGGAGGTTTTTTGGTTGATGGGGAGGGGAGCGGGGGGTGGCAAGTTGCAAGTTTGGTCTTTGTACGGGCGCTGAAAAACTGACAGGCCGTCCCAGTTTTTAAATATCACCTTTCATTCTCAAGATATTGAAAGAAAAAGTATCAATATCATGAGAACGAAAGGTCATATTTCAAAACGGATTGTGGCATATGTTTCAGCGTTGGAAATCAGTTGGAAATGATGGGTCACAACCCCACTTTAAATTTGGAGAAATTATCTCATTCCAAAATGGTCCCAGATCCAAGATGGTGGCCGAAAAATTTAATTATTTTCAAAATGAAGCAAATACCACTCAACAATGATCGGTAGTAGTTAATGGTTATTATTTGATGAAATTACGAGAATATGGGCATGTTTTGAGGCTGGGGCATTTAAAATATATGCTTCAAAATTCATCTTTTTAAATCACTAATATCTTGAGAACGAATAATGATTTTCAAAAATGAATCGCGGCATTGTATTCACCGTAAAAATGTACTTGTATATGATGGGTCACAACCCTATCTTTACATTTGAAAAAAATATTGTAATCCAAGATGGCTGCCAAAAATATATACTTTTAGTCAAAATGAAGTGTAAGTTGATCAACAATTATCTGTGGCGGTACGGAGTTGATATCTTAAAACTCACCCTGTATAGATCTCGCTGTAGAATTTAACTAAAACTCTCGCCATTTTGAATTTTTGTTGCTACAATAGATTTATATTGTTGTTTCATCATAAGTCTCAGTTCATGCGTTGCAGTAAATTGCATGTTGCATCTGTAACTCTGGAGTTGGGCTTGCTCTATGGGAGCTTTATCTTTGATTTTGTGAGATTTTTTATATAGGTATACTTATTTAGCATTCATTGGTTGCATGACAATTTTCACGGCTACGTCTCCCTATGTGATTGCACCTTGAGCGAGTGTTAGTCTTATATTGTACTTTTTTTATGTTGTTGGGCCATAAAAATAATAAATAAATTTATGCATTAATCATTAAACTCTGCGTATTTAAAAATATATAGTTAATATGAATTTTACCACTGTGAGGCTGAAATAAGTCCTTAAATTAAAGTCTGGTTTAACTTAAAGACGAGCTAAACATTAAAGACTCTTACATTTAAGAAAAGTTTCCTAAGGACCACTTAAAATTCCTCCAAACTTGTGTTTTATTCATAGTTTTCTCTTCACTTTTAGATTCCTCGGAGATATTTTTTTCTTTAAAAGAGAAAATTTTCTTAAATTTAAATGCTAACTAACAAGCTTCCCATATGAGAAAATTTTTTACCGGGCCAGTACTGGTCCAGATTCTGGGATACTTCCAAAATTGGCAAGAACTGGCCAGTACTGGACCAGAACTATAATTTGTTATTTAAATAACTATTTTAATTGTTTTTAAATATGATTTTTTAAATTGAATAGTTTAATAAACCAATAATACAAATTTTTAAAAAGGATTTTAGTTGCAAAAACATCATGACCAGATCGGGTCCCGAACCCATGATCTATGCCTTACTAGACATACGCCTTAACCCCCGCGGCCGTTCCCCTCTTGAAAACACTAGGATGGAGTGGGGTATATAAATTACCAATAGTATACACCTTCACGCCTCGGACGATACTTTTTAGTTTGATTTTTCGAAGTGAATCTATTCTCATGCTCATCACTGGAATAAAAGTAATAAAAGCTAGAAAAAAATCATTTGGTTCATTTGATTTATATGTATCTATTTTCTTGCCATGTTGTTGTTGTGGGATATGATAAAACTGCTAGCAGAATATTATACAGGCCTATTTAATTTAATTTTAATAATAATCAAAAAATATAACGTTAATATAATATAATATATATATATATATATATATAAAATTAAGATAATTAATATTAAAATAATTATAACTGCATGTGTACCATTTTAAATCTTTGTACTGTATTAAGATAATAATATTAATATAATTTATACAACCAACCTTGGTCCAACAAATATTAACAATATTAAAAGACGATTGTACCACAGATGACCGGTTTGGTGATATAATCCCAGGATAAAAAAATCCTGCCCAAAAAACGTGATTTTTTTTTTCGAAAATTTCCCGAGATTTCGGGACCCGTCCTTTCCTAATCATGAGCTAAGGAACGACTAAACTAACTTTCTGTCAAACTGAGAATGAAGCAGGTGTGGCGACGGGAACATGAATTACATGATTTAAAACATGTTTAAATTATATTTTTGGTCAAGAACTGGCGCAGGACTGGCCAGTACTTCCCCAGAACTGGCCGGTACTGGCCCAGAACTGGCCTGAACTGGCCCAGAACTGGCCGGTACTGGCCCGGTACTAGCCCAGTACTGGCCGGTACTGGCCCAGAACTGGCCGGTACTGGCCCAGTACTGGACCAGTACTAATCCAGTACTGGACCATTACTGGGCCAGAAAAGATTTCCACATGGGTAACTAACACGGAGAGAAAAAAGTTGATTTGTGGTAACAAACTTTCCACATTTGACAAATCATCAGAATTAATTTTATCGCCATGGTAAATATATGTCTTGATATTCATACTAATGATATTTTAATGTAATGAGCCGTGATGTGCTTATTGTTCATTCTATGGGTGGTTTACTTTTTGGGGTTTAAAATTTCATTCTTTCTTTCATTACCATGAAAAGTTCAGTTTCATTAGATCCCGAGCTCTCTGGGATACACAAGAAAAAGGGAGGCAGGAATCTTTGGCTATAGTTTGATTTATTCTTAAGCTATGCTTATACATCTAATAAATACCCCCTTCTCCTACATGCAAACAAATCTGATTTTGGTCTTTCAAATTCTTTTCCACCAACCTATTTATAGCGCCAGTCCACCCCTGGTTATGAGGACCACGGTATTTTTTTTTTCTGCCCATGCCCCTAAACATCTAAACTAATAATTCAATATGTGTGTGTGTTTGTTTATGTTGGTTAAAACACTGACTTTTGAATACAAACTTTTTTTCAATGACTTTTTGTATAAACATAATGAACACCATCTACATTGATGACCCTGTGCTTAAAAGATCGGATAATCCTAGGAAGATTTTATATTTTCATATTTATATATTTTTTTAATTTTTAATTTATAACCTTATTTATACAACAAAACACAATTTTGACTTTGGCATTTTTTTAGAAGTTTGAAAGCAAGAATACATTTGGATAATTAACTCTCGTCAGGAGTTGTTGGTAAAATAAAGAAAAATGTTCCAAAATTCACTATGTTAATTCTGCAGTTATTTTTTGGAAATCCTCACATCCGAAAACCGGTGAGTTCAGCTAAAAAATAATTATTTGGATATTTTAATTTTTATTCTATAAAAAGTAGTTGCAGGGTTACTGAAAGTGCTATACAAAGTTGATTGTCCAATGTTACTGTTATGGTGAATAAATTAAAATGTATATGTTACTTATTTACAAATTCAGTAAGAGATAGATTCAATTGCCATGTGAAATATGAGTATGCAGGTTTACTGAGACCGCATTAGTTATTATTTATTTCAACTAATGAAATCGTGAAATAATCTATACACGTATATTTAAAGTTGCAAATAATCCACCATATAATAATCAAGCTATAATATTTATGAAGTTGTTTGTATCATTTATATGTCCATATTTAATTCCACTAGAATAATAACATTTTATTAATTTTGGAAAAACTATAACAATAACTTTACTAGTGGTTTTTTATGGGCAAATTACATTATTAGGTATTTTACATTTATAATGTATTACTGTAGTAATCAAATATATTGTAATTAACAGCATGATGAATGGGGCAGGGAGGAGTGTGATCTATTTCCACAAGTCCCGAAATAGCTCAGTCAGTATGAGGGTTCTGTTCTGTCAAGTTTCTTTTCTCCTTCGGTTTGACATATCAAATTATTATTTGAAGGCATATAGTTGATTGTTTTACTGATTTAATTTCAGATGGGTCTTTCCAACAGACATACACATTTAAATGATTCTGAAGATTTGTATGTGTTGTTAATCCAGTGCTTTAGCTCATGTTAGACTTTACCTCATCTGTAGTATTCTTTATTATAAACAGTGTAACACATAGGTGATGATCCTGAAAAACGTAGATTTTTGCATAGTTAATTTACTTTCAATTATTTTTAAAATCAAATTATGCTTATTCCGTAACAGTACTGATGTTTAGGATAGTTTTAGTGCATTATAACAGTGTGCAATATTTTGTTGATTAATCTTTACAAATATCCAAATACAGAGGGATATTGGTCTTCAGTTAGTGTTAACATGTTTTAAATAAGCGTGTGCATACATCAAGATGCATACCTTGGCTATTAGAATGACCGTACATCTACTCCTAAATGGATCTAAAAAAAGTGTCCCTTCCCAAGGATAAAAATATTCTCGATAAATATTTTTCATGAACAACAATATAGTTCAATTAGGTAGCAAGAACAAGAAAATTATTTTTAATTTTATTTTATATTATTAATTTGTTGATTGATTTAGTTTAGGGCAAAATTTGTGCTTAAATTGATTATTTTCCGGTATCAAATGTTTTGCCTGTGCTGAACCCTATAAAACTAATCACTGATTTTTAATTTTTTGTTTAATGCTCTATCTTAGATTGAAAAACTAAAATTCTTCAAGTAGTATTAATAGAAAATATGATGTTGTTTTCCCCGGTTTCAGTGAGATGAAGTGGTAATTTTATGAGTATTCCAATAGGGAGGTAATCAATTGCTAATGGCCCATTGACTCCTCTTCATTAAAGAAACATTGTGCTCTGACCCATAGCTACTGTAGCTGTTCAAGTAGATCTATTATACTTTCTAATCTTTTGAAACATGTTAATTAAACCAGTACGATGGTAATAACTGAAAGAAAAACAGATCAGAAGCTATGAGGTTTATACCTTTAGGTATGTATAACCAACTATTTATTTATTCTTTGATACTTCCGCTTAAATTATCACAAGTTTAGTTGACCTCTAACCATGCAGCAAGAGACTAGTGGCTTCTTTAACATTTTCAGACTTAGTTACTCGACTTAGTTACTCGACGACTAGATACTCCTGATATTGAATTACGTTAAATTCTGATCGTGAATTATTTTTATCACTTACCAGTATTTTGTTATACAATTAATTTGACAGAGGACAATCAATATTTTGCCTGCATAAGTTAGTGATAGTTTAATATCTGAAACCAAATAGCATGAACTGCTCTTTATGACAAAATATGCAAATAAAAAACATAAACTCAAATCTTCATTCTCAATGAATAAATATAAAAAATGAAATGTGGAAACTCGTGACCAGGGCTGGGTGGAGAGATAACTGTCCGGGACCTGGGCCTCTTTGGGGTGGGAGGCAGGGCCCTCACGAGGCGGGGGCAACCGGGGGACTTTGCCCCAGGCCCCTGGCCAAAAGAAACAAAATTACCAAGATAGTAAAATAGGGGTCTCTGGGGCCCCACAGAATTTTGGGCGCGGGCCCATCATCGCCTCGAGGCAGCCCTGGGTCGGGGGACCTAGGGGTTCTACTTCAGATATTTTTGTTTTTGTTTCTCTTGTTTATTAAACTAAAGTTCTTATTCTTCATAATCACTAGATAATAAAATTCCTCTTTACACAATTAAAGGCAACATTATACACATTTATATAAATTAAGGGTTTATAAATAGATCACACACGGAGGCCCGTAAAGGCGGTGCCCGGCCCTGTTCATGCCTGACTTCGTTTCAATAGGGAATTTGAAAATTTGTGTGCTTCTGTTTACCCGCCATAATTGAAATCAAATATCTCGGCATATAGCCACGTTTTATTTTACTACCCCAGCTACTTGGTAACTTCAATTTTTGTTCTTATTTGGGAGGTTAGTAAGGAGACTTTACTGAAGAGTCGGCTCCAGTTATAGGAGATTCCATGCTTCTACCTTCTATCGCATTGAATATCTTTCCGGGACCATTAATTTGATCTGATCTTAAAGATTCAAAAAAATACCTAGTAACCAAGTGAGCAGAATTTTTAGGTAAAATAAGTTTTCCAAATAACAATTATTCTCAGCTATTCCATAAAACTCCTTAATTCTGCTATCTAAATCGAAGAAATAGTATTAGTTCCCAGTCTGCAAGTGTATATATATATTTTTAATTTAATCATACCTTTCATTTTCAGCAGTACCTGTTTGTTTTCAGTTGTTGTGCTCACGTCTCTAGCATGTACCGATGCGGACTTATGTTTCCCTAGTGAGTAAGCTGTTTACTTGGTTGCTGGTTGTCGCTGTCGCTCAGTTTCCGAGGGTTGCCGTTCTGTCCACTAGAGACTGAGACAGAAGCACGCCTTGTCACCATATTCGGTGCTTATCGAGATTGGATCCGATGATGAATTAGTACAGTTTTACAGTTTGATACTTTTAAAAATTAAAATATATATTTGGAAATTTAAGAAAAAATATCGAGACCAATGAGGTCGGGTGGTAGTTTCATGTGCAGAACGGCAGGCACCGGATGGGCAGCCCACGTCAAGCCGCAGCTTGGCGTAGCATTTCTGTGATCTGTGACCTAACTGTAGCTAACTTACCTAACATTTTCTGTGTCTCTCTACTCCTTGTTGGCTATTTCCAGTGATCCTCCTCGCAGCAGTACATACCTCTCATGCTGAGTGTCAAAGTAAGTCAATACTAACTCCACTTTCTTGTCCGGTAGGGATTTTACAAATTTTTAATCTGTTTTCCACCAGTTTCTCTCTTTGTGTATTTGAGTTTGTATGTTTTTAAATTATAAATTGAGGATAATGATTATTTGGTTGTAGCGATTAATAATGTGATTTATATACTTTTAAGGTTGAGAGCATTATATTTACTCTAATTCTTATTTCTAACAAAAGACACTTGTACACGCCTCATCATTTTGCCAAAACTATAGCTTAATACTGTATAAAAAAAAGTTCACAATCATTACTTGGATCGAAGCCTATATGTATATTACCCCAGTAGCCTGAGTAGTGTGTAATGCTTCAATAGCCTTCACGTACAGTATTGTTATTTCAACAGTCTCACATACAGTATTGTTATATTTTGAAAAAAAGACATATAAGTGTAGGCAGCGGCCAAAAAACGACAACTTATCTCTATAATTTATCTTTGAATAATGGTTCAAGGATAAACTACTTAACTTACTGTGAATGGTAAGAAAAGGAGCATGTTTTCCCATATTACTGTTTTAAAAATAAAAACCCCTGTCGCAGCAAACCTGCGTACTCAGCGAATTTCCGATGCACATTGTTGTCTTAATGCTACATAAAGCTGCTTACCAAATTACATAAAAATATATTAACAAATAAGCGATATTTTAATTATTCTATATAAGAATAACATTGGGGAAGAGTATTTAGGTTTGCTGACACAAGGAACACAAACAATTGATTTTGATGCAAATATCAATACAATTCAACTAGGTGAAGCCACATACCAAGTTTTATCAATATTCATTCATGAATAAGCGATATATAACATTTGAATAATTCTCCATAAGAATAAGATGGGGGCTGAGTAAGCAGGTTTGTTGCAAAAGGAACACAAAATATGGGTTTTCATTCAAATATCAATATAACTCAACTGGGTGAAGCCACATACCAAGTTTCATCAATCTACATTCATAAATAAGCGATGTATACCATATTTTAATTATTCTCCATAAGAATAACATGGGGGATAAGTACGCAGGTTTGCTGCAACAAAGGAGCACAACAAATGGGTTTTTATGCAAGTATCAGTATAACTCAACAAGAGATGAAAATACATACCAACTTTTATTAATTTATGTCATAATTAAGGGAGACATAAGATTTGACTTATTCTCCATAAGAATAACATCGGGGCTGAGTACGCAGGTTTGCTGCTACAGGAAGTATCGGTAAAAATTGTTTTTTGTGCAAGTAAGAATAGACCACAACCAGATGAAGTCACATACTAAGTTTCATTAATATTTGTTCATTAATAAGCGAGGTATAACATTTTACTGATTCTCCATAAGATTAACATTGGACAGCGTACTTTGTTTAGCACTTTTAATATCTCGGTAACCAATTGACATAGAGCGATGATCAAAATACCAAAATGTTTGTTTTTTTAAGCTTAATTTAATGGTATAAACAAAAGTTTGAGTTTAAAAATAATTACATGTAAAAAGTTCAAAAAACCTATTTTTGGGGTACAAAACCCCCAAAACCCCCTTTAAAATAGAGCGACTTATCTGGTTCTCGAACTCATGAAAATAGATCCTGCCTTACACTTTTGTACCAAATTTCATCAAGATCGGACCATTTTTACGAAAGTTATCGTGTCTACGGACACATATATATACCTATATACATATATATGAATTTGAACGAATCGTGTTTTTGGCATCTGGGGGCCTCAAAACGAAAAGTTATCAAGGTCTCGGGCTTAAGTCTTACCATGAGACCTACGGTAATAGCATTGACTATAAATACTGAAGTGGACTTCTCATTGCCATTGTAAAATGTGTCCCTAGTTTTGTGTATGCCAGGATTGAAAGTGGCCGTAGTTTACACCAATCACCAACAGAGTATACTGCTGTCAACTATTACTTATCCTCTCAAGGAAGGGATAATACAACAGTTGGTGTGTCAGGAAGCAAACATAAGTTGATTATCACTTGTTTTCTGGGGTGGAGGTATTTTAAAAGTCAACGTAAATAACTAAAATAAAAAGTTGACAGCAGCACAATCTCTCGGTGTCCCAATCAAACTACTTCAATTTTAAATTCTAGCATACACTAAAAGTGGGAGAGCTGGACCATATGGATGGGATGTCTCCTTCAGTATTTATAGTCAATGGTAATAGCTTCTTCCCTATTGGGGAAATTCGCTAAAATGCTTCTCCCTTTACTTGATTGAGTCCCAGAGTCCCCCACCCTGTAAGCAATTAAGGCCCGCCCCACTGACACCGTAGAGACCTGCCAACCCTCCCAAGAATTCATGCAAACGGCAATGATGCTATACGCAGCTTAAAGTTTGAAAATCAATCCCATAATAACAGAGTTTATAGACTTTATCCCATTCAGATAAAAAATGCATCCAACAATGTCGACAAAGTATTGTTGTACGATCTTAGAAGGGCCTTCAATTACTGGAGGAGCAACATGGTACTGGCCTCAGTATGCTACATGGTACTGGAAGCAACGGAAGTGCAGCAGTCGTATTGTTCTCTTGACAGGGGCGGATCCAGAGGTCATGTTTGGGGGGGGCGGTCACTGAAAGTTACCCCTCCCTCTCCCCTTGAGTGGTCCCTGGCACCCCCATTTTTTTTTTAACTATATGAAATTAAACAACGAATGAAAGTAAGGTAACATAATATATCAATAACCTTGTACTCTAGAAAAAAGGCAATCATAACTTTATAAACAAACAAACAAAAATTAACTTTAGTTCTACTGCGCCTGACCGTAAATAAAAATAACAATATTTAGCCATTACACTTTTTTCTTCGTCATCTGTAGGCGTCTAAGAACAAGTAAGATGCCTAAATAAACTATCTATTTTAGTAGTTACCCTTGCGAAAAACTATTTATAAAACGTATTTGAAATCTGCAATACTGAACTATATGCTACTCGAAGATACAATGAGGAATGAGGCTGACAGTCAAGGTTGAGAACTAGAAAAATGGAAATGTTGTACCACATTTTTACAAAATAAAATACTTGGCGTATGAGCTTCTGTTTGCACGCAATTAAATCCTTGTTTCCTCTTATTTCATTACATATAATTCGAGGCACTTTTTGCTTCTATCCTAGCCACTGGATATTTATTGCCTCGCTAGATTACGTGGATTACACAAAAATCAAACCTGACCTGTAAACAAAACACAGCTGACAGCAAACGATGGTAGGCGGGCGAAATCCAGTAAAAAGTAATCACCAAATATAATGGTAGCAACCTTTGCTGTGTGTGGCTAAAATCTACCTCCAAGACCACATGTTGAAAACACTGAATTTTCATTCTGCCAACTGGCAAAATTGCAAAATCTTTGCAATACTTGGGAATATCCCTGTTTTTGTAAAACGCCTTTAGGTGAAAGACATGGATCTAAGTAATGTGTTATATATACTAAAATGGAGGTTTAAAATTTCACCTGTCTAATGCTATATATTTTAATCCATTTATCGAACGTTTAGGTGCATTACCTTGAATTTTAATGTTACAATATAGACGGGAGCGAAACAATTTGACTCTCGGAACTGAAAATCAGGGTTTCGGGAGGCTTTTTTGCTACTTAAATTTTCATTCGGATTTATTAAAACTTTTATTGTATGCCTGAATAATAAAATAAAACACAGTAATTCTTAGGTTGGGGGGGCGACTGCCCCTACCGCCCCCCCTTGGATCCGCCCCTGACTCTTGACCATGTCCGGGTTGAACCACAATAGAAGCCGGATATACTAGGGATATAGCCGAAATATGCAGAATTCCTTGGCAAAAGAATAACATACAAAACACGTTATGGTGTTAGTTGAAGAAATCACAAACTGTATTGTACAATAGACATTTTTACTTTCTAAAACTTTCTAATCCTCACTGTCCCATTTTAAGGGATTTTAAAATATTTTATTCTGAATTTGCATGCATGTAAAAATCATAACGGACATATATATGTGCTATATAATAGGATTTAATCACAATAACAAGCTTGGTTCGTTACACTGAATTACCCACTTGATTACATGTACTTCAAAATAGGAATTTTAAGTATACATTTTCAACCAAGTTATTTTATTATTTGTATAAATTATTCCTGGACAATTTTCTATCCTATCAGATTGAATTGAATTGAAAAGCTCTTTATTCACATTTTGTACATAAAACTTTAGTTTGTGTGATTGCATTTTCAATTTATTTCTTCCGCTTGTATTATACTCATGGCTTTCTCACCCAGTATTTAATGACGAGTTGCAGTTTTGTTTGATGTGTAATACAACTTTATAACTACAACACTAACCACGCAAGTATGCAGAATCTTTATAGTACATCAAACCGTATCTCTGAAGGGCTGTTTAACAGGGTTGATGCCTAACAGAGTAAAAATGCTGATTAGGTATGCCCATCTTTCAGCATCAACCAGCTAGCCTTAGTTTGTTTTAGGTTTTAGGTTGGACCTTTTAACTCCAACAGAGCCAGGTGAACTCTGTTGAGTTGCGCCTAAAATTCACTGATGTACATTGAATTTGAACCCACAATCTCTGCTCTATTCATAGGCAAGAAGGGCAGTACATTGATGACTCACCCGATCTAATCGGACTAACAACCTCGGCAAACTCAGTAGCATAAGGTTACGGGTGGGAGGGGCAAGTTCTAAGGGTCACTAGATGTAACCGATATCATTGTTCCATTGTCTAGACAGTGTCTGACAATATTTTATGTAGCGATTGGTGATATATTTACGCTTGATCTCATATAGGTTAAATAGGCTCCATCCGCCCCTGTTTAAATTCTATTCTCTTTTAACCCTGGATTAGATGTAATTGTGTATGTTGGAAATAAATATTTACCAAATATCCTCGACTTTAAATTCTGCCAAACAATTTTTCAAGAAGACATACTAGATATAAATACACATTGAGACACTGGAAACAGCTTTGTTTAAGGTAAAATTAAATAAATGGATATATTTACAAACATATAACGTCAAAGTAATATGAAGAATATGGAGTTAGGGAGATCCATTGATATGTATACACACTGAATAGCGCACTGCGGTGTCTCGAAATCGCTCCAGCGGGCCGTGGCGCTCCCCCCACTACCGGTGGGCCAGGGATACAGCGCAGAGCATTGAAACCACGTTACTCACGCCAATAACTTTTCGTGCATTTACAGTTGCTTCACTAATATGAATATATGTTACTTCAAAAACAAAGTCTGACATTTGTAAAACATATTATGTCACTGTATATATATATATGTAGTTTAACATATTTAAGATGTGATCATTCAAAGTTATAACATGAAAACAATTAGGAAAACAAGGATATGGTAAAATTAACAAAACCAAGTTGAGTATACATCCGAAATACTTTATTAAAATACATTTTATAAAATAAAATAAAAACATTCGACCTTGTCTTGATTTTTTAAACTTAAACATTGCTAAATAAAATAATTGTATTTAGTTTCTGCCCTACTCCAAGCTTTGAAAGGATAGCGGCTGATGTTTTTCCTTTGGAAATGCTGTGGTACATAACTTTACAAAATAATATTCCTATTAATTTTATTTCATGACTATCCTCACCAAAATCTGTGTTTGCTTTGTGATTACTGTGTTTACTTTGCTTTGGTAATTTTTAAACTATCAGAACCCAATCTTTACATGCTACGGTTATAATATGATTGTACAACAATTTGATAATTCTAAAAACGTCTGGGGAAGCTCTTGTTAATTTTCCTTTGGACCCAAAATCAGTAAAGTGAGTATATGATCTTAAATTAGAATAATCTGTTACTAACAAACTACTACATTCATCACAATTTAGTTTCGATTCCATCTTTCTTATAACAAACTCACAAATGTAGTACAACACATTATCTTTATAATAAGAGTTTTCTAGGCTACCTAAAATAGCTTTAGTTTGTTCAATTTGATCAAACTTTGGAGTAAAACTTTGGTTGGCGTAGAAGGGCTCTAGAAAAAATTAAATTGTATAAATCAACAAAATATAAATAAATTATGTACTGTATATGTATAACCAAAAACATTCAGTATTCATTAGCATACTATGCAATTTTGTTGTTAGCCCTCTACTGAAAATAATAATTCAATACCACGATAAAAAAGTCTATTTAATAGCTTTAGGATTGAGTGTAGTGCCCAAGTGATAGCTATCGGAAGCTTCTGTAGTGCAATGTTGTTAAATCAACAAGCAAAAGGAAATTACGCTACATACGGTGAAAACATTTTGTGGGAATCACTTTCCTCAGTTTACCAAAACAACGTGATGAACACATTAAATACCTCAGATATTTTGACAAAACACTGACAGGATCAAAATCGAACCAAACAACGTTTACATTTAACTGCCATTTGCGCATTCACTATAATTTCTATGAGTGAATAAAAACCAACATTACTTATCTACTCCAAGCAGATGCCACAAATATGGTAAACAAAACCTGTAAACTAAAAGCAATTTGGCACTGCAGCACACGTGTTTGGTTGTTATGGTTATGTTCGGACAATGCTGTCCCTTCATTCGTCGGGCGAGACGCTTTGTAGTTTCCTGAAGCCCAACAGAAACTAGGGTCACTAGGGACAATCCATTTACCATGTCAGGATGGTTATTCATGTACCATGATGAAAACCAACAGCTCAGTTTGTAATTCAACATAATAGCAACTGGGAAACTGAAATAATCCATGGGAGCAGCAATACGCATTGCCCGCCATTGTCTGGCCTACTGGTGGAGGTGGGAGCAATGGTCGCGCCGGCTCGTTTTCCGAGCCAGCCACACCACTCAGCGCGCTATCCAGTGTGTATACATATCGATGAGGAGATCTAAGATTAGTTATACTTGACTCGCTGTGACTTAGCCTGTTCAACAGTTGGCTGGACAGTATTGATTGGTCAAAATGGGGTTTAAAGAGGGAAACCCTGGTGATTTTGGCAATTGGAAAGCTCCTTGGTGGTGTAACATTCAGGTTATATATAGGAAAATGGTGTGACAAAGGGAAGAACATGTTTTCTAGCTGCTATTTACACAATTTCTACCTTTTCAGTTCTTTATTTACACTAGAAGGCCAAAATGGCCTTGTTACTTTGTAAAGAAAAATGTGTGTGCTCTTATTGTAATTTATCTTTTGAATGATTATGTTACAAGCATATTATCATAATTATCTCCTGTGGATTAGTTAATTTGATCAATAATCCAACAAAAGTTACAACAAACTTTAATCCTCATGTGAAAAATATCCTAACCCTTCCTGGACTCAGGGCACACATGTATATTATTTATTTACTTATTTTTGTATCCAGCATCATATCTAGCTCAGAAATGGTGAGCAGATATATCACTATATCACCGGTATTGGAAAGCCTTACCCTTGATATGTAGTTATAATGCACAAAATTAATGAGTTATTCTGGGAAGGGTTAGTAATAATACACATAGTACATTAACGGTTAAAAGTTTTGGTAATTACAATTTTAGCTATCAAACATTAGTTTTATTTTGGTAGTAAACTATCTGAATATAATTATTCTATGCGTATTATGAAAAAATAAAATAAAATAATTGAAGATCATTCTAGGAAAAAAGTTGTTTTATTTGTAGCTTTATCCTGACAAATGTTCTTGGTTCAGCATATATAAAATTGAGTATTTATATCAGAGTTTATCTTAAAATAAATAAGTTTACTCAAATGGACTATGAGTTATTTTTATTTATTTATCATATGGCAATTCTATAATATAGATGATAAATACTGTGTTTAATTCAAAGATTCAATAATTTTTCAAATTATATGCAGTGTCATATATATATATATATATATATATTAGAGTTGTGCTCTAATATTTTTTAATTTACAGTATTTGACAAATAAAGGATTAACTGTCTGACTGAAGTATAGAATAGTTTCACGAAAACATAATTAAGTAGGTACAAAGGAAAACGACACACCAAATTTAAATGCATAAAATTATTCCAAAGAAAATTAAAAAAGAAACAAAGTAGTTGAAAAAACTAAACAAGAGGATACAAAATAATTCTTTGTACTGTGAGGAAATATTGTTTGTTAAACGAATGGGCTAGAATACTTATATATTATACTATTTACGCATGAATTTTTAAAATGTAAATAAAGATTGTCTGAGATTACTTTGCCGACTTATTCAACATCACAAAGGTCGGTAAGTATAGGCTATAGCTGCGCTGCGCTTTGAGCTACAGTTTATTGTTTGCCTGAGTAGTTGTATATTGGTAAGTAGACTTACAGCTGGTTCAGTTGGCTTTTTGGAGTAAATTTGAAAACATCTCTGTTGTGCAGCTAATGCAGGGGTAGATTTAAAATAATGCAAACAAATACGAGGGTCATCCAGAAAATAAAGAACGTTTGCTTACTGCACCTAGCGCAGCTCCCCCATCACCGCCATTGCATGTGTAGCAGTCCCCACCAAAGTATGAGCCGAGTCTAGTTGCTATGCGGTCACCTGTCTTATTTCTACAGCTATTCAAAATGGAGGCTGCAATTGAAAATCCCGCCAAATATGAAATACGCAGTATTATTCAGTTTCTGAATTTAAAAATTTTCGGGAGTATATAATTTTTTTAGAAAAACACCAAAGAAAGTTTATCGTGAAAGTGCAAACAAGTCTTCAAGTCGAATATTCAGGGGAAACAATGATGCAACCGGTTTAATGAAAGAGAATCCATCGTGAACGACGAGGATCGGCGTGGTAGGTCATTGCTCGTTAAAGATGATTTGAAAGAAAGACTTGAGGAAAATGTGAGGAAAACAGCTGCTAAAATCTTAGCACATTACATCAATTTAAGATCTTGTTTTTTTGCTTTTTTACCATAAAATTTCTTTGGTGTTTTCAAAAAATGTCTAGGTCTGGGCATTTCTTAACTCAGAAACAGAGTAACACTGCGTATCTCATATTTGGCGGGATTTTCGTTTACCGCCGCTAATTTAAATCGCTGTAGAAATAAAACGTGTGACCGCACAGCAACGAGACTCGGCTCATACTTTGGTGGGGAGGTGAGTGGACTGCCACACTCGCAATCGTGGTGATGGGGGAGCTGCGCTAGGTGCAGTAAGAAAACGTTCTTTACTTTACGGATGGCCCTCGTAATAGTATAAACCCTAAACCTAAAGTATAATGGGACACTCAGATTGTGGAATTTTCAACTAATAGTACCGGTTGTCTATAAATCAGTGGGGTCTTGATTTACATTACAGTAAAACAACAGACACAGGAAAACAATTTTATCATTCACTCATTAACTCATAGATATTTGTTTGCTTCATTAGTAAAGTTCTGTGGTCACCATGTGTTGCTCGGCAGGTATCCAGATGATTTGGATAATCAGAAAGAATTTTACTACCCAACCAAAAAATTTTATGAATAAGTAAGGAATTTAACTGATCAAATGTTTTTCTGTATCTCTTTTTGTGTATATAGTATCAGAAATAAATCCCACACTATTTTATAGACACCCGGTATATATTAAATAAGTCAGTTTTTATTCAGTCAGAAGTGATTTGATAAATTTTCAGGGCATAGTCATGAAACAAAATAAAGATGGTTTAAATTAATAAATGAGTGAAATTAATTGAAAGTTAAGTATACTTTAAACCGAGCAATATATAGACATTTGGTATTTATTTCTTACAGTTATAAAGTAATAGTTCATGTTTATTTTCAAATAATAATTATAAAATTTTAAAATTGATCACCTCTTATAAATAAGTGTTTGTATCGATCGTTCATTGGTTGAACATTAATTTTCTCCTAGATTTGTTTATTTTACTTGACTTTCAGCCCTGATAGAAGAAGGCTAGTTAAATAGTAAACTCTATTACATCATTTGGGTTTAATTTTAACATTTCAGCTTTATCTTTAACAGAGTTTTCAAGTGTAAATTTTAGACAGCAATCTTAGGAAGAAGGTAAGTTGCTTTGTTGAAATATCAGTAGCATTGTGCTGTTATGTGTTGACGTGTTTACTATTTTCACTAAACTTTAACATTTATGGACAATATTTCATTATATTTTTGTTGTATCGAGTGTTTAATTATTTGTATTTTCTGGTATTAAAAAGAATATTTTTTTCTTCAATTGCATTATTTTATCTTATTAACTGGACAGCAACAAAACTATTGAAATTCTTGGTATAAGTTTCTTTATAGTTTCATATTTCTCTAAGCAGATTTAAAATTTAATAGATAAAGACTACCAAAATGCTGACAACTAAAATATTGTGAGCATTCTAATTAATGTGCTTTTCAATGAGTTAGCCAACATCTTTTAATATTAGTTGTCTTTGAAATAGTCATAATATTGCAAATTTTCTCTGTAGTTTGACTTGCCCATGAATTGTGATATTTTATTCGGCAAATAAAGAACTTTGACTTTGAGTTGTGACAGTAAGCTTGGGCAGTCAACCGTTTACAGTAGCTTTGAGCTCATTAACTTAAATCATAACGGGTAAGCTGCAAAAGCTTAGTGTAAATTGTAGCATTGTAGGACTTATCAATTTCAGAATATTTATAAGGTTTGGCCACCATTTATATTATTAAGTCACCTAAAACAAGAAATCATTAACATATCAATTTTGTAAACTAATACATTATTATGTATGTTCAGTCTCTGGGTTGACTTCTACTTGTTTTAGAAAAATATTTAATACCTTAGCAACTGAAAAATTAACTTTCATTACTTTAAACCTTTTATTAAAGAATTCAGTATATTTGGTACAAAATTATGAACTATTGGAGAGCATTTATTGTTTGGATTCTTTCAACTAGGCTTACACTTGTTTTCTCAATCAATTTGGTGGTCACTCCCTGATAAACTTGTCAAATAGTCCCGAATGCTGTAAATCTGGGTACTCAATAGTTATTCAGTTATACTTATCAAAGGTTACATATTTTACACAAGAGGAAAATATGTTATGCATGCTCATATGATGATAATACAATTTTCCTCAATTTATATCTACTTGCGAGAGGTTTTAAAATTTATTGAGGTCCCAGATCTTACCATTCCAGTCGGTAATATTGCTGTATTGGAAGTTTGCTTGGATCCATATGCAGTGTTATCTTGTAGTCTCACATTTGCAAGCTGTCGTAAACACTGTATCTTGTTAATATGACCAAGAGTCGTAAGCGAGCAAACAGGTAAATACATCCCATTTATAGTTTTTAAGGTTAGATAACTAATGTAGAATTTGTTTAAATATTCTTTACTTTGAAATTATATGAAATCCAGTAGTCGGTTTTTGCTTTTGTGTGAAATGTCTCGTAAAAACCGTTATTGGTAAAATCCCATGTTCCTAAGTAGTCAGTGTCACTGAAATCGATTACGCTTTCCTTGTAAATTGTCTTGTCTCGATATAAAGTACTATCGATTTTAAGGACAGTAGTTTACAAATCTTCAGGTTATTTGTAATAACCCCAAAGAGATTAAACATATTTGTTATAGTCAGGTAGACGATTCGATTGTCTAAAATTACCCTGGAGATACAAATTGTCGTAAATAAACTGACTCAAAGAGATATTTGGTTAGTACATATTAAACTCTACACAGGGTGTTCCTGAACTTTCTGATAATATTTTCATGTATTATCCCTGTCCTAATAAAAATTAAAATATCATGTTAAAAACTCCTTGGTTATCATAACGGCCATTTATCCCCCTTTACAAACACTTTTCAGTTTTATAATTTTTATCGTATCGAGTTGAGTTTGATATTCGAGTCTGTTAATACATGTAAATAATTGTCTCAAATTCACATATTTGAAAAATTTGAAAATGGAAAAACAAAATGGCGGCCGTTAGAGTAACCAAGTATGAGTTTTGGATAGTTATATTATCACAGATTTTTCTTAGGCCCAGGAATAATACCTAAAATGTTATCAGAGAGGTCAGAGGCAACCTGATCATCGTACTGTGTCATCACTAACCAACCTGTGAGGTTAAGTTGGTTTCCTGTGTACGCAGCTCGCTCCATCTACTGCTACGAGTGTGACAGCTGGAAGGATGCGCGGTGCAAGGACCCATTCAACTACACTGCTCTTCCCCGGGACCAGCCTCCACTCATGACCTGCAATGGCTGCTGTGTCAAGATGGTCCGCAACTCAAGATCACGTAAGTTGCATCATCGATAAGTTATTCACCTATTTTATACAAGAAACAGACGATCTACTTATTTTTTAATATTTTATTTACTCAATATTGTGATTTGCAGAACGAATTTATTATCTTTGATTTTGGTTCCGTCCTGACTAAGTTTTGTCTTATGAGTTTTCAGGGGTGGAATTCTCAATCCTTCTTCCCCCAGGAATTTAGGTGATAATGTATTTTTTCTCAATTTATCAACTGATCGTTGCTAGCATAGCCGATTTATCTAATTTGGTTGAAAAAGTAGGGAGTTACATTAATTTATTGTTTTCTCCATAAGAATAAAATTAGATACCCCCATTGCAGCAAACCTGCATACTCAGCAAATTTCAAATGGTACTTCACTATGTCACACGAAGCCACTTACCAACTTTAATCAAAGCATATTAATTAATAAGCTAGATATGACATTTTATGTATTCCCCATAAGAAAAACATTAGGACTGAGTATGCAGGTTTGCTGCATCAAGGACCACAAAATCTGGTTTTCATGCAAATACCAATGGATCACCTCCAGATCAAGAAACATACCAAGTTTTATCAATTTATGTTCATAAACAAGCAAGTTATCACATGTTTATCATTTTCTATAAGAATAACATTATAGCTGCTGAGTACGCAGGTTTGCTGCCATTGTGACCACAAAAAATGAGTTTTTTATACAAATAGCATTAAAACCCAACCATATAAAGCCACATATCAAGTTTCATTAATATATATTCATTAATAAGCGAGATATACAATTTTACTTACTCTCCATAAGATTAAAAATGAGTTTTGTATGCAAATAGCATTAAAACCCAACCATATAAAGCCACATATCAAGTTTCAATAATATATGTTCATTAATAAGCGAGATATACAATTTTACTTAATCTCCATAAGATTAACATTGGACAACGTACTGTGTTTAGCCCTCTCAATATCTCAGTAACCAATTGACGTAGAGCGATGACCAAAATACCAAATTGTTTGTTTTTTAGGTTGAATTTAATGGTGTAAACCAAAATTTGGGTTTAGAAAGAATTATATGTAAAATGATCAAAAGACCCATTTTTGGGGTAAAACCCCCCCAAAACCCCCCTTAAAGTAGAGCGACCTGTCTGGTTCTCGAACTCATGAAAATAGATGCTGCCTTACACGTTTATACAAAATTTCATCAAGATCGGACCATTTTTACGAAAGTTATCGTGCCTACGGACACACACACACACACACACACATATATATATATATATACTAACACATTAAAACAGATAGATATAAATGATGAAAAAGAAGTTGTTTGCGAATTTTCGTTTATAATACAAACGTTTTCAAGCAATAAAGGAGAAAGAATGGAATTTGAACAATAAATAAATCAAAATAAACCAATATTTTACATCTGACTTTTAAAAACTAAAACATGTGATTTTAGGTACAGGTAAAAAAATAAAATTTAAATTAAAGTAAAACATCAGCTGAGTTGAAGTGCAGCGATGGGTACTCGTATGGCCCATCTTATGCTAATCTGTTCATGGGTCTAGTTGAACAAAATTTTCTATCAAACTGTCCTTTCTCTCCTCTTGTTTGGTTCAGATACATTGATGATATTTTTATTATTTGGCAGCATGGCATAGAATCCTTAAAACAGTTTTAACAAAATTTAAATCAATGTTGTTACTTAAATTTTACTTGGAGTTTTTGTAATAAAATTGTCACCTTCTTAGATGTGGACGTTTTGATTGATATCAACAAACTTAAAACTAAAATCCATGTAAAAGATACTAATAAAATGCAGTATTTGCATTACCAGAGCTGCCATCCTATGTATATGAAAAAGTCTATTCCGAAAAGTTTATCAATTCGTGCAAAATCTCTTTGTAGTGACAGCTCTGACTTTGAAAAATTCATATCTAAATTGAACTCTGCTGTTATTGACCGAGGTTATCCTCAAAAACTTTTAGATAATCAGATGAGAAAACCAAAGAATATTGTACAAAACAAAAATATTTCAAACGATCCAAAGATCACAGAATATTTTCCTGGGCTTCAAAAAATTAGCAGTGTAATGAAAGCAGTTTTCAATGTTTTAAAATCATCCCCTACCACAGAAAATTTGTTTTCCAGACCACCACGTGTCGTGTTTAAACGGCCACAAAATTTTAAAAATATGTTGGTGAGACCCAAAATTAAAAATTCTCGGCCTGAAAACAATTTGGAAATCAATCACGGCTGCGAACCTTGCCACAAACCACGGTGTGTTATTTGCAAAATTATGTGTAATACAACTGTATTTAAAAGCAGTGTCACAAACAAGACTTAGGCTACCCAATAGTTGGTCAATCAACCTGACACCCACAATGTGATTTACCAACTATCGTGTAAACACTGTCCAAAAGATTATGTTGGTCAGACAACGAATTCCTTGCAGGGCTTGCCTTGTATGACTGGCCACCGTTTTGATGTGGTACATAAAGAAAAACGCAAACAAATTTATAATCATACAACTCACCACAACCAAAATTTTGAAGGGTGCTATGAACTAAAAGCCCTTCACAAAATTAAACCACATAAAAATCCCAAATCTAAACAACTGATTGATATTAAAAAATTCTGAATTGGCACATCAGGTGGTATTGAACACCAAGGTTCTTCCTTCTGGGTTAAATCTAAGGTAATTTTTCATAAGTCTAAAATGATTCAACTCAGCTGATGTTTTACTTTGATTTAAATTTTATTTTTTTTACCTGTACCTAAAATCACATGTTTTAGTTTTTAAAAGTCAGACGTAAAATATTGGTTTATTTTGATTTATTTACCTACTGTTCAAATTCCATTCTTTCTCCTTTATTGCTTGAAAACATTTGTATTATAAACGAAAATTCGCAAAAAACTTATTTTTCATCATTTATATCTATCTGTTTTAATGTGTTAGTATATAAAGTTGTTTGGCATCTATACCGCAAGAAATATTTATAAATATACCTATATATACATATCTATATATATACATAAATATGAATTTGAACGAATGGTGATTTTGGAATCTGGGGGCCTCAAAACGAAAAGTTATCATGGTTCCGGGCCTAGATCTTACCATGCCACCAACGGTAATAGCTTCTTCCCTATAGGGGAAATTCGCTAAAAACAAACTGTATTCTGACAAATTCAAATTTCTATTTTCTTTGCAAGGAATAATAGAAAAATAATTTGAGATACTAATTTAATTATTTATTTAGCTCTTTTTAATGGTAGAAGACACATTTTATTTAAAGTTTATGGTTTTGTATAAAATTCAAAAGTAAACTTAATTTTGGTACTTTTAAGACTTATAATTTCTGACCCCAAATTTTCCTAGAAATGTAGGTTTTGTTATTTTGTTGAGGACTACATAGCGCCAAACTTTGGGACAGGATGGATTTGCCAATCAACCTTTTATAGAACACGCCCGCGACTCCTGTGACAACTGCTTGTATTAGCTCTCAAACAGGTGGACTGCTCTGCCCCTCTAGGCTGACTGATAAGGTATACAGATTTATCAGCTAGGCAGCACAATCATAGGGATGACGTCCCCTTCCTCTGCTGTCTGCAAACATGGAAGGACCATAAGTAATCAGTAATAAGTACTTTATTTGCACTTAAACATATGTGTACATTATACAAACACATTACCAAACAGGTGCATCGTCCAAATTAAAATTATCGATTTAATAAACTAAATTATCTTAATACAAAATGTACGGTTTCAAATATGTTCGGGATTAAAACATCATGCATATGAAAGCTCAGAGGTCAAATAGCTATCTTATCTTTTAAAAATTTATCAATTGTGTAATAGACTTACTGATCAAAATATCTTTGGTACACTTTTTAAATTTATTGGGTGTAAAAGATTTAAAAGAATCTGATATTTTATTATACAGTCGAATACCCATCATATAAATTGGACTTTTTCAAATTGTCAATCAGGTAGTTGAACAGATTTAAATTGTGGGTATTGTAAGAGTGTTGGGTTGGGCTTTAAACTGTGAAAAAAAGTTGACATTTAAATGAACAAAATCTAAAATTTCATAAATGTAAATGCTTGTCAAAGGCATAATGTTCAAATTCTTAAAAAGAGGGTGACAGTTAGCTCTAAAATTTACCCCTAACATAACTCTAATAATGCTTTTTTGGGCTTTGAAAACTTTACTAAAATCTACTGAGTTGCCCCATAACACAATACCATATTTGAGAAAAGAGTTAATATAGGAAAAGTAAATAATCGTTAATGTTTCAACTGACACTGAATTTTGAAGAATTCAGTGAAAGGGAAGCTTTGACCAAGGTGAAAAGGAAGCTTGTTATAATGGAGAGCCAAAGAACTAACCACATGTTATGACATCTTCATTTGCCAGGTGCGGATAGAGGGGGGAGGTCATAGGGGTCATGACCCCCCCCCTCTAAAAAAATCTCAGACCTTCACGTATTATACCTTTTTTACCTTAAATGTTATTGAATTTTGACAATTTATATATTTTTCCCACTCATGACCCCCCTAAAACGACAGTCTGTATCCACCACTGTCATTTGCTATACCAAAAGCCAACCTCACAACTGGTATAAACCAGTCTCAATGTCATCCTGGTACAAATGTAATCTAATCAAAATTGTTTGTCCTAAAACATCAATAAGTGGTCGGATAAATCTCATTAATTGGTCTCAAAATCTTGCAGAAAAATTAGCAGTTATCATCACTACAATAAAGAATAAGTGATGAAATAGCAATAGCACTAATTCGATTTTTGTATTTTTTACAGCTTACGAGAGTGTTAGAAGAACGTGCACTTCCCAGTTACAAATAAACCTATTCATGGTGGATCATGTTTGCATGATGGAAAGTACAGGAACGGGCCATATGTGTTTCTGTGAGGAAGACATGTGCAATTCCAGTTCCCCCCTCTATCCTCTCCTAATTCTTTTGCTGGTGTGCATGATTCCCCAGGTGGTTAGATAGAGCTTGAACTAACCTGCATGTTTTGGCTCAAATTCTCATACGGAAGATCGCTTTCTAACATGAAAATATTTTGGTACATTAATATTTTTAGACGATTCGATGATTAATTCGCAAATTGCAGTAATATTAGTTGCCATACATTTATTATAAGAATTTAAGCATAGTTACCAATAATCTCGTCGGTTAAACTAAAAGCTTACACTAAAAATTATTTTCCCTATGATTTAATTTATTAAAAAACACAAATAATTATACGTTTAACTTCTAACAGTCACTCATATCAAGGAATATTGTGTACCTATTTTATAAGTGTTCTCTTCACCTATTGCTATTGGATATTGTTGTTTCTTTTATTATCACTCAATCCATTATAAATATTCGAGTAAGTTTTACAGTTTTAAAGTTCGGATTACACTGTAGGGCAATAAATCTTTTTTAACCCTATATGGTATTGTGATAAGTTTTGTAGAATATTAGTTACCCTAGTGGTGTTGCTTGTTGTAGCAGCTGAGTGTGCCTTGTCAGTTGGAAGTTATGGTGCATGGTTGATCCGAGGAACCTAACCACACTATTGCTACAGTAGGCCTACTAGTAGCAACTGTATTCTAGTGATAACCGCTTTGAAATAATAATCTCAAGTGTGAATTGATCACTCGACTCTTAAATGGTATCTTATAAAGGTGGACTTCTTAAATCGCAACCTTTTAGGACTCGCATTATAGATGGAGTAATTGGTGGGAATGGAACAGATCACCACAAGAATAGTTTGTAATCCAGTGACAGATAAAAATTAAAGGTAGTACATATCGGAAGCTCGATCTAAGTATAGTGGTATGCCACACAAAAGCTCCACTGATGTTGAGGCTCGTACAAAAGCTCCACTGATGTTGAGGCTCATGCAAAAGCTCCACTGATGTTGAGGCTCATACATAAGCTCCACTGATGTTGAGGCTCACACATAAGCTCCACTGATGTTGAGGCTCATACATAAGCTCCACTGATGTTGAGGCTCATACATAAGCTCCACTGTTGTTGAGGCTCATACATAAGCTCCAGTGATGTTGAGGCTCATACATAAGCTCCAGTGATGTTGAGGCTCATACATAAGCTCCAGTGATGTTGAGGCTCATACATAAGCTCCACTGATGTTGAGGCTCATACATACGCTCCACTGATGTTGAGGCTCATACATACGCTCCACTGATGTTGAGGCTCATACATAAGCTCCACTGATGTTGAGGTTCATACATAAGCTCCACTGATGTTGAGGCTCATACATAAGCTCCACTGATGTTGAGGCTCATACATAAGCTCCACTGTTGTTGAGGCTCATACATGTTTTTTTTTATCTGGTTGAAATACCTATTTTCATTTTAAATTGGTTTACATACATTTTGTATACTGGATTTATTGAGTATAGTCTAGTAAATAAACTGTAGTAATCAAGTTTACTGGTCTTTTACATTATTATGCATACAGTTTTATCTATTCAAGAATGTTATCTTTTACTCCAGTTGAATTAGTTTTTATAAATTTTACTGTACCACTAAGTTAACTTATCACTTTTACTATTTATGGCAGTGAAGAAGAAATTTAGTCTAAAAGACTATCACTTCAGATTATTAATTCAAAAAGGTTTTTGAATTAGATAAATTATGTATTTAGTATTGGCTTATACATATTATGATATTGTATATCGGCTGAGCACTAATTTGGTGATATTAGATTGAATGACAGCATTGTTGTTTCAGATGCTTTGAATGATGCAGCAACTAGTTTACAACAATTTAGTTAGCCTTTTTAAATAACCTGTCGTACAATTATATATTTGAATTAAGTTCTGAACTAGTTTGTGTATCGTTACATTCACCAGGTTTTTTAAGGCCCTCTGATCCTTACATCAACATAATATCTCTATGGAGCATGATTATATTTCTCATATAACTTGCCACTTCACACAAAATCACATCTTGGCTTTCCCACTATTTCACTGTAGCTAAGAAGAGCAGTGTCACCCAAGAAGTCCGTGCTCTCTTGTCCTACAGAGAGATTGTGGAGTTATGAGCCATGAAACATATTTTGCTTTGCATAACTCACAAATTGTTTCAGAGAGTAATCCAAATATATAATTTTAAATATATATGTTTAATAGTTTTAAGCATAATTTATGTAAATTTAATTTTGTTCACACTTTATTTAGGTTTAGATAAATAACTGATTTTAATTGTATTTTTTACTAACTAAAATATTAGGTAAATATTAACCAGTTTTAATAGGGAGAAGAACTCATGGCTAATACAGTTTTAATTTGTTTTGTTAGCTTCACTTCTCAGTTTCTCTACGATTCACTTTTTGTTCTTGGACACACTGCAATGCTTCCAGTTCAGTATTGTAGTTCCAGTGGAGGTTTATTGCAAAATCAACTGTGTGTTTGATCATCAAAATACTGTCAAATGTTATATGCAAAATTTATGACAAAAATATAAACTCTTTAATTTCTCAAACACTGATATTTATACTAGTTATCTAACTTTATAAGAGATAAAAAACAAATTTCATAAATAGGATGATGGCATACAACGATTCCAGCATTTGTTTTAAACAGTGTTATGTTTCATTCACTATATTTTCTAATAACCAAAGGAGGTTGTCTGTCCTAGATTCTTCAAATGCTACTGAATTTAGTTATGAAATACCCTCTTTTTCATTTCCTGAATCCAAACTTCCTGGCTCCAGGTTCATTTGATATATAAACGGTAATGTTACAGATTATGGAACTTGGGAAGTACTTACTTGGTATGGTTTTCATACTGGATAATACCTCCAACAACAAAGTGTTATTTGGACTTTGGTAAGCCAGTAATTATCTATTATATATGAATATATAAGTAAAAACCTTTTAGTCTAGCGTACAAAGAAACATTCTTTCACACTCACTTGTGAGTGAAGTTATAATTCCATCATCTTTGAATTTTATTTTGCTGGAAGATGTACGTTGCTGAAGATTTAAGATCGGCAGGACATGTAAAAAAAAGCTGACAGTTTCTCATTGGATCTGATATCTCGGAAGTAATTATTAAGGTAATACCGATTTTTTATAGGCAATTGTAATTAAAGAATAACACTTTTTTACATCTTCAGTTATATCAATTAATGTTTTATCTATTCTCTTCAATATTCCTTTGAATCCAAGTAAATATTTGCTAGTATTCCTATTTTCCTCCAAGAGAAGTTATAAACTTCTAGATGGGGTGCCCTAGGGAAGCAGTCATTAGATATATTGTATTCAGAACAAGTGAAGCCACAGTTTCAAGAGGATTTACACCATCATGATTGTGTTCTGGAATGTTTAATAATTTTTCATTAAGTTTGATGTGTTGTAAAACTACCAAGAACAAAAATATTTCATTCAGTACAGTAATGCTACATACATTTGTTGTAGCACTTGTATTTTTTGTGTTGTACTGCAGAAAAACTGGAATAGCCATGAATTCTTTTGCAGCGTTTACAGTGAATTAAATGAAAAATAACATAGTTTTATGACAAATTTACATTTTATAAATTAAAAGATTAGAAATAAGTTGCTGCATCATTGCAATTTTCAGTGCATATTAAATGTACTGTAACCGAATAAAAGCTTGATTGTCATGTAGATGCCATGCACCTCAAGAACTGTGGAACTGTTGCGCTGAGGTAATAGAACGATGACACTGTTTGCTATTGCATGTAACATATTCAAGTCAAGAATATAATGCAGGTTATGGACAACACCGCTTGGACGTGGGGAGTGATCTGCTGTATCCTAGCGCTTGCCTCCCCCTACGGTTGCATGTTTAGCCCATGAGAATTAAGGTAACAAACTTGATTATTTCCAGCATGAATTGTTTTGGACTGATTATTTTAGGACTGAATCGATATCTGAAGTACTATTTCTTTTTGCGGATTTTAACTGTACGAGGATAGAATAGATTGTACTCTCTGTTTTATATTTCACATAAATTTAACAGAAAGTACATAATTTTTTGCGTCAGGAATGTTTTTAACCGAAAATCGATTGTAACCGGTGTTAATTCCGAGTTTCTACTCTATTGCATTTGATTTGTTTAACAATATTTGCACACTCGACTTGTTTATTTCAGTGTGGAGGTTCTGTATAGCCGGTAGCCGGTGGCAGTAACCTGTGAGTACGCATGCTTGTCGCAGCACCCCCTTACCTTCCCCTCCTCGCACGGCAATTACTACAATGTTTTACTACTTTCCTCCTGGCGCCACTGCCTTGCCGTCCGGTTCATATAACCGGGCGGAGGTTTTGCTGAATACCTGGGCAGTGCCGCGCAGGAGGACATTCACAACTGGCCCGTTTTTCGTTTCAGAAACAGAAACAGATATACTTTTCTGTTTCTGAACGTGCTTTTATCAGTGCATTCACCAGAACTTCACGCTTTAAGATCACGGTTCGAATCCATATTTCATTCACTCATTTATATTCACATTTTGATGTAATTTACATTTTCACTCAGCTCAGGTTCATTACTGTATCGTCATATCGACTTTTCTGTTTTTATCCTACTTGTAATTTATGACAGTTTCATTGTGAGAAGGAAGAGGAAATGAAGAAGTGATATTATAAAGCACAAAGTTTATTTCTGTCGAAGATGGTTATGTTATTGTGCGACATTTCTTTTTTTATCTATGACATTTTCTTTTTAATAGTAGTGTTAAGATACATTTGTAGTTAGGCACGAATATGTTATAGGTTATTATTGTTATGATAGCGTTTGAATCTATTAATGTTTAAATATTTGACACAAAGTGGTTTTTTCTTAAATTCTATACATATGTTGAGCTTTTTGTACAAGTTTATCGTCTTCCTTTCATATACATCAGCTATATTCTGAATGTTGAATAGTGATTATTGACTCTTTTTAAATTCTCAGCAAAACACTAATTTCTTCAGTTTTTCCATATACTGATTTCTGTTATATTGTAACTGAAGTAAAACAAATCAGCTGTTCTCCATGTTTTGTTTCAATTACCTACTGGATGGAACCAAAGGGCAGATTGTTCATTCTTTTGTTGTATGTCATCCAGATCTTTGTCATTTTATGTTATTTCAGATTTTATGAGCATTATATACAAATATACCATTAATGTAGTTGTACTTTATAAGAATAAGTAAATTTATGTAAAACTGAATGAATTTTTACTTTCTTCCATATCCAACATGTGAACCTCAACTATACTTCCCTGTTTAACATTGTAGTAATTATAAAATTGAAATGCACTGACATATTCGAAGGTAGCTTTCGACTTCATCTCTGCCGTAGCAGAGGTCTTGGCGAAATCTTACAATGACTGCAAAGTCTGAGTCGTGCATTTAATTTTATGATTGTGCAAACCGAAGAAAATTAAAAACAACACTAACTAATATAGATAGTGCTTAGTGTGCTGACTGTGTGTTATAGTGATGTGATGTGTCGTGGCATGTCATCTAGTAGCATGGGTGTCTTAGAAACTAGCCTGTGTTCCTTGACACACAAACATTAAGGGCCATTTCACAAGTAGATATAAACTTACATACACTGGATCACATATTAATAACATGTCTAGTGAGGATGGATTACTTTTAAAGTATACTGAAGAATTTAAAACTGAACTTTTGAAATTCACAAAATAATCTAGTGAATTTAAATTTTTTTGGACAGTTTGGTGGATTTCAAGAAAATATCCAAATATATCCAAGTCAGTCTTTTGACTTGTAGATTATTTTTAGCACTCTATGTTAATAACTCCGGATTAAAATCAGTTAAGATAACAATGAGTAAAGATTAAGGTACTACAGCAGAACCTCACTAATTCGAACCTCAATAATTCAAAAACCTCTATAATTAGTAACTCTTGTCTGTTCCCTTCAGAAAAACTCTACTATTCGAAAAATAATATACCGATAATTCAAAGTGTTTTTAACACATAATGTAGCCTCTAAAATTTGAATATATTCATACTCGGGCCTCTAGAACTCGAATTTTGTTGTAAATCGAAATGTTATCCCTAAAACTCTGTCAACCTCTACACTACCAACTCTGATGTCGCTAGCATCTGATATTCGAATTAGTCGAAAAAAACAAGCCTTTTGAAACATGAAGTAATGCGTATACTCAGTTTCCTCCAGATCTGAATTCATTAATGTTTGTTTTCTTTGCCTCCATAATTCAAATTTCATTCTCACTAACCTCTATAATTCAAACTCTCGATACTTCAAATTTCCTTTACTTCAAAATAAATTGGCTGTCCCCTGAAATTCGAACAAGTGAGGTTCTACTGTATTATCAATATAAACACTTTGTCAGGGGTATACGGTGTATACTACTATACAGAATTTATCAGAAGTATTAGCTCCTGGGTACTACAGTATTTGTGTATTGTGTCACATATTTCATGATTGTTAAGCAGAAACTGAACCCTTAATTAAGTTCCCACTACAATAACCATAATAAAGGAGAACTTTTTTGGCTGACCCGTTATTTCAGATCATATTTAAAGGTTAATGTGGTAAAGAAATTTGTGTAGGTAGTTACTTTTTTAACAGTTAGCTAAGTTTAAGAGTATGCATGGAACAGGATCTTGTTATTAACAATAATTTTCTGGAAATTTTCTTTATCCCCATTGTGGGCATACAGTCTTACCTCTGGGATCTTATCAGGTTCCCTGATTAGCTGACCAGGGGCTGTGCAAAACCTAAATTTGTCGACCCCCCCAAAAAAAACACATTATAGGATTGTGATGGACAATGTCTTACATGTTCTTGTTACTATGCTACCACACAAAATACTATGGCTTGAAAATTGGCATGGGTATTATACTATATTAGGGCAAATCTGGTATTGAACGTGACATTTATAGCTTTAACTGATTAAAAATGACGGCCATTTCAATATTTTAAAGCTTACTATCTTTAAAACGGCAAACATTTCAGCAGTAAAACTAAACATTAAAAGAATGTAAAGTTTTAAGCCAAAAAATTTAGTATAAAGATTTTTTAAATCCCCTAACCCATAGCTGAGCAATGCAATTTTTTGGAGTAAAATACTGGTAATTTATTTTAATTTACATGGAATCTGCACAGTTTTACTTCTACAAATTTCCATTACTCAGCTATATGTTGAGTTATTTAAAAACATTTTTACTATATTTTTGGCCTAAAATTCCACATTTTTTATATGGATAAACTATTCAATTTGTCATTTACAAGATATTATTAAGCTTCAAAAGACTGAAATGGCTGCCATTTTGAAAGGTTAAATCTAGAAACATGAAATTCAATAAAAAGTTTGCCCTACACTAGTGTATTACACATGCCTAGTTTCGAGTCAGTACCTTAGGTTGTACCTAAGTCAGGTTGTACCTAAGATATGCTGAATTGATTAGACATACAGACTACAAACTGAGCGAGATAAACCCTAATATGTTCATGCATTTTTGTTGTTGTTGTATTGACCCCAGGAAAAAGTTCCAGAAGTTTCGACAGAGAGTTTGGAAACAACCTGTATTTTCCCCAATTTAATTTACAACATAAAATAAGATAAATAATTTTGATAATTAAAACTCAGTTATAGACTGTGGCATTGCATTATATTAAGCTATTGTACAGTATAACTAAGGTGACCAGATCTGTAGAAGCCTAAAACGGGATATATATTATATTACCCGATAAACAGAACCGGGAGGGGGGTCCCCTAGAAAAATTTTGTCCGGGAGCCCGCCCCTGGAATATTTTAGAAACTTAGATACCAAATTGCAAATTGTGAGTTTTTGGTCCAAATGTTACTCAGTGTTGTAAACATTCATACAATTTTAGATCTATTATTTTAACTGTGGTATACAAAACATAATTAATGTAATAAAATACCGTACACAATTATATAGTGAAGGGGAGTGAATAGCTGTCAGTAACTTTTAAATTACTTTAATCTTATTATGAAACTGAACACAACTTAAATTCATGGTACATTTCAGCAACAACATGTATTTCATTGTTTCTATTATCTGTCTTGTTCTGTCCAGAAATTGTTTAAAAGAGTGGAAACTCTCTCCATTGGTGCATTGGTACCAGTAAGAAAGTGGTAATATAAAACTAGGCCTATATACTTTCAGACATCACATTCTCAGCGATTATTCAACATATTGGAAAAAATGATAATAGCTTTATAAATCAATGAGTAATTTTATGTCAAACTACTAAAGCAGGACATTTGGCTATCCCCACAAGTATCGTGGGGACACCCGACCATACCTTGCTAAAACGGGACTGTCCCGCCGAAAACGGGACGTCTGAAAACCTTAAGAATAAGAATAAGAATCTTTATTCCGCCATAAAAAATACATACAAGAATGCACATAGAGAATTGTCTCAACATATTGCTAATAATTAACTATAAAGTATTAAAATAAAAAAACGAGTTCGCACGCAGCACGCTGACGTGAGGGAAGTGAATTTCCACATAAAAACTCAAAATCAGTTAAAAACATACAATTATTCCAATTTTTATTCAAATCTGAAAATATTGATTTTTTGGCTGTTTTGATGCTCCTGGTTCTATTTACCTGCAATGATGGGAATACAATTTTGTGCATTATAAGGTTAGGATAAGGTCCAGTCAGGCTTTAAAGTAGGCGTGAGGTTGTTGGGGATGATAAAAGTACACCAACAAATGAATAACAGGCTTTTCTGAAGTAAAACCCCCATAAGACAACGTACTGTGTTTGGTCAGTACACATTTTCTTTAATAACTCGGTAAATATATATGCTAGGATGATGAGAGAGGGCTTAAAAGTTTCGCTACACAAATTCCCACCGTTTTTCATTCGTTAATTTTACATCCGGGGCTTTTCTGACCCTTTTTGGGCCCAAAAACTCAAATTTCTAAATTTAAAATCCCCAAAAAAGGGGGTTAGAGTTTTCCGATTGTTTTGCCCAACGAACTTGTCCAACTGATTACAAAAAGGAATGTCTCTAACAAATTTGAAGTAAATCGGACAAAAATGTGACCGCTAGAGTGCATACACACATATATATATATACAGGGTGAATCTCGTAAGTTGTCCAGTATTGATTTCAGACAAACCGTTGGTCCTACGATGATGAAATAAAATTATTTCCCACTAAACCAACCCCAAGGAATAACGTAAAAATATTTTTAACGATTTTTAAATACAGGGTGTACCAGAAACTGAGGGTCACTAGTCCGAATCTACGAAATATCAAATACAAACGTATATCATGTTATACATCAAATTAAAGCTCTTTTCAATCCAAACCATTTGGCGGAATTGGATTTTGATTATTATTGATTCATTTCAAAATGGCGGCTATTTTTGTGAAAAAATTAGTATTTTTTTGAATACCCTGTATTTTTCTTAAAAATGCAGATATCTTGATTCTGATTCAAATATCGCATTCCTTATGAGCTAAGCTTTATTTTGATATGCAACACTTCAATATTATCTCAAAAACAAAAAGTTTCAAAAATATCAGTTTTTGAAAATATGTATATAGCCAAAACTCAAAAATTTCAAATAGCACCATATGTCAAATAGCATATCATTTTAAAGGTATTGCAATTCTAAGAAACTTTCAAATTTAAACCTTATGCGTATCTATTTTGGTTTTCGAGTTATCAACAAAAAACATGTTTTTCCACATTAAAACGCATGTTATTTGTTAAACATGGTGGTAATAGTCAGCTGTTATTTATCAGCTGTTATTTAGTATTGTTGAGTTGTTTACATTTATTAGATGTTTCCATCTTAAGTTAACACAATGCATGTCTGAGCGGTTATTAGTTTTATTTTATTTCAAACAGTAATTAGTTTTTCTTATTGTGTTAACTAGTTGGTTGTTAATTATGGTATACAGTAACGAAGAAGCTTTTAAAATGTTAATGGTTTTAGGTGAGTGTTTCCAGAACTTTAGTGCTGCCGAAAGACTGTATGCAGAAGGGTTTCCTGATTTGCAACGCCAGTGCCGTAAAGATTTTGTACGTTTAGCTCAACGAGTAAGAACGACTGGAAAAGTTCAGCCATCCAAAAAAAGACTAAAAGCTATGCCAGTAAGACAGACAAGAGCACCGGATATTTTAGCTGCAGTAGAACTTAATCCTCATGTGTCTACCAGAGTTCTCTCTAGGGAATCCGGTATTAGCCAGATGTCAGTCTGTAGGATCCTTAAGGCTAATGATTTCCATCCATACCACATTTCGCTGCATCAAGAATTGGAAGCAGATGATTATCTACACCGCATTAATTTTGCTATTTGGGCTCAAAATGAAATTTCTAATGATCCTAACTTTGCTCACAACGTCATGTGGAGCGATGAAGCGACCTTCAAAAACAACGGTGACGTTAATAGACACAATATGCGGTATTGGAGGAGGGAGAATCCACATTGGCTACGGGAAGTGAACAATCAAAGACAGTGGACCCTCAATGTGTGGTGTGCGGTGTTTAATGGGCAAATAATTGGTCCTCATTTCTTCGAAACGAATCTAAATGGTGTAATGTACAATGCATTCTTAAATGAAGAATTTCTCGAGCTGTTAAGGCCCATTCCCATCAACGTACAAAGAGAAATGTGGTTCATGCAAGACGGTTGTCCAGCGCATTACGCTATTGACGTTCGTCAAACTCTAACAGCGATGTTTGGTGATAATTGGATTGCGAGAGGAGGTCCCATCCCTTGGCCGGCTAGGTCCCCTGATTTAACGGTCATGGACTTTTACCTCTGGGGGAGACTGAAAGACATGGTGTATGGAACAGCTCCTACCACTCGAGATGAGATGAAAGAAAGGATACGGTTGGCGTGTAGGCAAATAAATGAAGAAGAAGTACGTCGTGCTGTAAACAACCTTCCTAAAAGACTTGAAATGGTTTTAGAAGTAGGGGGAAGGCATTTTGAGCATCTGTAAATAGTTTATCCAGTAGCACCTAAAAATAATGGTAACTTTTGAAATATTTTATACACAAAAAGTTTGTTTATAGTGGTTTTGTAACAAATGTAACATAAAGAATATTTTTTTAAGACAAGTTCTTTATTATTGTAGTTTTTATAAAATAAGATTTACTCTATGCATGGGACTATTAAAGGCCGGACCATAGTTCTAGGTGTCTGGCTGACGCATGCGTAATAACGAATTTGCATTTAATCATATGTTAGCCCAAGTTTTGACAGATGGGGAATTAACACAGCAAATTAATGCGCATGCGTCAGCCAGACGCCTAGAACTATGGTCCAGCCTTTACCACCATGTTTAACAAATAACATGCGTTTTAATGGGGAAAAACATGTTTTTTGTTGATAACTCGAAAACCAAAATAGATACGCATAAGGTTTAAATTTGAAAGTTTCTTAGAATTGCAATACCTTTAAAATGATATGCTATTTGACATATGGTGCTATTTGAAATTTTTGAGTTTTGGCTATGTACATATTTTCAAAAACTGATATTTTTGAAACTTTTTGTTTTTGAGATAATATTGAAGTGTTGCCAAAATAAAGCTTAGCTCATAAGGAATGCGATATTTGAATCAGAATCAAGATATCTGCATTTTTAAGAAAAACACAGGGTATTCAAAAAATTACTAATTTTTTCACAAAAACAGCCGCCATTTTGAAATGAATCAATAATAATCAAAATCCGATTCCGCCAAATGGTTTGGATTGAAAAGAGCTTTAATTTGATGTATAACATGATATACGTTTGTATTTGATATTTCGTAGATTCGGACTAGTGACCCTCAGTTTCTGGTACACCCTGTATTTAAAAATCGTTAAAAATATTTTTACGTTATTCCTTGGGGTTGGTTTAGTGGGAAATAATTTTATTTCATCATCGTAGGACCAACGGTTTGTCTGAAATCAATACTGGACAACTTACGAGATTCACCCTGTATATATATATATATATATATATATATATATAATTTTGAACGAACCCCCAAAACGTGTTTAGGGGGTCACATTAGGAATTTCTATGGTGGTCCCGGGCTTAAGTTTCACCGTGCCCGCCTTTGAACAGCCGCCAATTTTTACTGGATCAACCTTTTTTAGTGCGGTTTGCGGCATTAAACTCTGCTAGATAAGCCCTTTAAAGTGATGTGCATATTGACCTATGCTCCTATTTAAAATTTCCTTCTGACTCCTTGCGGGACATCCCCATGATGTGACAGAAAACTGATAGTTCCTTCAAAAAGGAGATTTTTAGGTGTAGTGTTGATGTACCAAATCTTATTGATTTATCTCTTATCATTCAAAACATATTAAACCCGTGCGGGACTTTATGTACACCTTGTATAATCAAATCCTGTTTAGTATATGATCTCATACAAGAAAATATTGAGTGATTTTGTTACTTGGAAGATTATGTAGAACATTCTGGAAGCTCAGTTAAACATAACCCCATTTTTTATTGTAATAAATCTGTTTTATACACTTTTTATTATTTTTGTCACAGGTTTAGCAAAACAAACTTTTTTAATAGTGAAAAATCTGAAAACTTTGTGAAGGTTTGATACTGGACCCTGTTGCTATTCTATTTTTGGGCTTTAATTAATTAAAAAGAGATGCTTTCTAAAAACAGGTCGACCTTAGTAACACAACCAGATTTGGGTTGTATTGCTACAAGTATATTTAACCACATTTCTATGTAGTGGGGGGAGGGGAGGGGGTTGCATCAAATGCCCTAGTTACGCCCCTGAGAACAACAGTGATGTTGAAATAATTTGATAACTTTGGTAGTTTTTAAAGATATTTTAATGAATACTATCTCTATTTTGGATGCCTTTATCCAAAGTAAAGTCAATAATAGGACATTTTTAATCAAAACTAAATAACCTCCATGAGTGTACATAAATGTAATGGTAAAAATGGATCTTAAGTATGTCTTAACGTAAATTAATATGAAAAACTGAAACTCAGCAGCCCAAAACTAATGACGAAGGGATCATTAATGACATAAAGAATTGTGATTCAATATACTGTGACATATAAAACAATTCAACAAGTCGGGCACAATAACACTTAAGAACACAAGGTTACCCGAGGTTAAATTTTGTTTCTTCTTAAAACAAACACTATGATTGTTAATTTTTAACAATGATTTGGTTTCATCTTTATTACTATCTATACAAATCCCAATCTTTAAAATTTAACAGAAGGTAGAATTCCTCGTTAAAAGTGAAAAATCTCCCAAGATTAAATTTTATGGCGCAAATCAAGCTGTCATCCCTCGCTGACTACAGTTTTTTCCTCGACCGACATTTTATAAAATATCATTCATTAGAATATGTCGCTAATCCGATACAGTGAACCAAAATAGTTATATATTCAAAACTCATAATTTTTGGGCAGAATAGTTGTGTTTTTCAAAAACAAAATAGTATTCGTCAAAACAAAATCAAATTCGTTATACAAAATCTTCACTATCGACATTGAGGCATGGAGTGCCACAGGGGTCAATTTTAGGACCTATTCTTTTCCTCTGTTACCTGAAAGGTTTGCCGTCCATTATACCTGGTAATCAGAGTAAAATGTGTCTTTATGCAGATGATTCCAACTTAATAGTTACAGGTAAAACAGTAGACGAAGTGGAAATATTAGCTAATAATGACCTTTGTTTAATTAATAATTATTTCTCAGGTAAAAACTTGTTACTAAATTCTGATAAGACAAACACTATATCATTTCACACAATTCAGCGCAGAATAAAACCAAGGCCAAATATCACTATAAAAAATCATAAAATCTCTCAGTCTAAAAAAACAAAATTTTTGGGATTGGTAATGGATGAAAACTTAACTTGGAACAACCATATAGGAATGCTGCATAAAAAGATTTCTTCGGGGTTATATGCTCTCGCAGCTATGTCCAGATATTGCACAATAGAAACACTGAAAATGATTTATTATGCGCATGTTCACTCACACATTTCTTTTGGAATTGTTTTGTATGGTGCAACAAGTAACAAAAATTTATCAAGTATCTTAAAATTGCAAAAAAAAGCAGTGAGAATAATTATGAATTTGAAAAAGAGGGATTCGGTAAAAGAAGTCTTTTCAAGTTTGGGAATACTGACAATTTACAGCTTGTACATCCTTGAGACAATCATGTTTGTAAGGTGCAATGGTGACAGGTGAACTAGTTTAGGGTCAAGCCATAGTTATAATACGCGAAATAGAAACCTGTTAGTCATTCAAAAGCATACTACAGAATTATATTTTAAAAAGCCAAGCTCTGCAGGTATAAAATTCACAAAACATGTCCCCAAAAATCTTCTTTCAATAAAAGATAATTCTAAGTTTAGGAAGCACTTAAAAAATTACTTGACAGAAAAAGCAATATATTCATTTAACGAGTTTACTGAGGTTTTTTAAGTTATTTGGTTGTTTGTTGTAATAGATTTAAGATTTACGTAGTAGATATCATAAATCCTACGTTAATACGTCATAATTGACGCCATTCTACATTTGTATGACTTGTACTTGACAATTTATACAAATTTTATGAATAAAGTGAATTTGAATTTGAATTTATTGAAGTTGAATCTGACATTGGGCTGTCGATGATCAACGAATTTTTAAATAACAAGAATTTGTTATTGAACTAAAAAAATCCAAAATTATATATTTTTGCACAAAACGGGCAAGAAATAAATTATTTTGAAATATTTTTATTGATGATGATAAAATTATAGACCAAGTACAAGATACAAAATTCTTGGGCTTGATTATTGATGAAAATTTGTCTTGGGACAATCATGTAAATCTAATTATAAGCAAAACTTCTAGTGGTCTCCATGCCTCAAGGCGTATGGCAAACCAATGTGATTTGAAAGGTTGAAAGTAATATACTATGCGTTAATACATTCTCATATTGCCTATGGTATAAGTATTTATGGTGCTACAACAAAAAATAGTATGGATAAAATTTTAATGCAACAAGCTCTTAGAATTATACTCAAACTAAAAAATTCTGACTCAGTCAAACATATTTTTCCAAAACTTAGTATTTTAACCGTATACAGTCTGTATGTATTTGAAACAATAAAGTTTGTATTTACCAGAAATTAAAAGAAGATTATGACTCTGCAAAAATAAACTTTGAGAGTGATGTTAAAAATTAAGAGCAATGAGTAGGTTAAACAACACTTTGTAGAGTTAAATATCTTAACCGTGTATGGCCTTTATATTTTAGATTGTATAATGTATGTCAGGGTAAACAGTAACAAATTTGGAAGCTTTGAGGAGTATCATCCGTATAATACTAGAAATAAGAAAGAAAAAGTATTGCCTAAACATAATTTAAGAATTACAAAAGAAAAACTTCTTATACTGGTATTACATTTTTTAAATCAGTACCAAAAGAAATTAAAAATATATTAGATAATGATTAGTTCAAAATGTTATTGAAGGGATATTTAATAGGAAAAGCACTTAATTCATTAGATGAATTTTGTACTGATCGACTAAGACTGTAGACTAAGATTGTTACTGACGCTATTTAATGTACATATGTGCAAGACATGAATAAAGAATTTTTGATTTGATTTGATTTGATACCAATAGTAATCCAGTTTTGGAAATTAAAAGACCCTAATATTACACAAGAAATAATTGGTATGTTGAGATACACAGGCTAGCTTTGTTTGAAAAGTGCACCGAATATATGGGAGGAAAATATTTTGGCTGTTTGCCTGGTCATTTTAAATCGGAAATAAATTCTTGAAATTGACAAAAACCTATCTGTCTGATTCGGCATTCTATTCCATTGAAGATTTCATGGAGAAAAAAAAACAGGTAAGTTCGGAAAATCACTGAAATGTAATGAGTAATTATAATGTCGGCTATACCAGGATTTAGTTTTTAACTTTATGACAATGTAATGTAAATTGTATTTACTTAGATTAATTAACATGACTCTTATTTTTTGTATGCTGATACAAGTTTTGAATAAAGATGATTTTGATTTGATTTGAATATGCACATTGCAATCTAAAAAAAACATGTTTGAAATTAATAATAATAATGTGCATTTTTCTCCCATTATTAGAACAAAGTAACCTTTTTCAGTTTCATGATTATATTTTGACGTCTAGTTTCAGCCTCTTATGCTATTTTCAAGTCAATATGTATGTAGATAGTATCTCCCAAAAAAAGCTGTGGCAAGGTCTTACCATTCGCTGAAACCACATATAAAAATGCAATTTTTATCATATCGGTGTTGATACTTTTTGCCATAAATGCTCTTGAAATCAAATATAAATGACTTAATCGCTTAGCAAGTTACACTAAATACAGGAGTCTCAGAAGTTTTATATTTCAGGAATTTTGACGCTCATTTAAAATATGTATTACTTAATTTAACCTCAAACAAGTCAAATAATATTAAGAAACTAAGCTCAATCAAGTTTTTAATACTCAATTACCATTTTATTCATTGTTATCTATATAATAAAATTTGAGTCTTAGCTTGTACTTTTCCATTGACTATAGATGGTTTCAAGGAACTCAAAATTTCAAAAACTCGACGATCATTTAGTCTACACTCTGTCAAGTTTGACAGACTCAACTGAATGCTTAAATTTAATTAATTGATTTAGAGGTTTGGAAAAATACTGCAATTTTGCATAAATACTTTTATTTAAAAAAACAAACACATGTAACACTCTAGGATTAAATTTGTTTAGTCAAACAAATAAATAATGTAAACAACTACCATACAACAATAAGCAAACAAGTTGAGTTTTGCTTGAGTATTTGGAACCCAAACAAATAATCTAACATTCAAATACACTGATGTAACCTACACAACATGACTCAAAACATATCCACATATCCATTAAAATTGTATTAGGAAGCAAGTGACACAACTATCATCAAACACAACAAGTACTGATAACACAAGAGTAATGAAATACATTTGTATTAAGACTTACAAAAACAAAAGAAAACGTATAAAGTAACAAGTAATGAAGTAGTATTAATAGCCCTTCCTGGGAAGCACCAGTTAGCCGTCATAAGTACAAAATTGATATGTCAAGGGAGTTAAAAAAATGATCAGTGTTTTATTACTAATGAGTATTTGAATGTGTGTTTTAAAAGTAGCAGTCTGGTTATATGGTTTTGCTTTCGTTATACAACATTTTATTTCATAAAGTACGTTTATGTAGTTTAAATGGTATTATAAGGTTGTTACTAGTGACGTCCATATATGCCGAGAACTGAAACACGACAGGTAGATAGTTGATGATTGATGGCTGCAACAAATGTGGATCCATTCACAATGCAGCCCAGGAAGGGTTAGGAGAAGAGTACATTTTAGGAGGTACAACAGGTACAAAATGTGTAATGTTATAAACTAAGAACAATGCAGCTCAGTGCAAATGTTAAAGTTATAAAATTGAACAACAAATTACTAAACACACAAACAGAAACACTCAATTAAAAAAAATTTCATTTCAATCGTGCTAGGTAAAAATGTAGGCTACTATTCCTTTTTTTTCAATAGCTCTGTCATCGATTTTTTAACCTCTGCCTGGTTCTTAGCGAGCTCTTCAACCTGTAAAAACATTGTTTCATCAAAGAAAACCTATATAATAGAATCTGATTTAATAACAGTTCCTTATAGTAGACTTATTACACAATGAAGAATTCTACCGGAAATTTTACAACAGCATGAGTTAATATTTCACAGGACTGCTAGCCTATTGGCTTAAAATAACGTGCTGGTAATGTTCCTTATTTTTAATTGTTTAAACCTAAGAATTGGAATGGACAAAATTGTGATTTTAAATGGAATAATGACGTATTTTAATTAAAATATTGTTTTCTTTCAGTTTAAAGAATCACAATGGCACACACACAGTAGACATAAGTAAAAAGCAGCAAAATCAGTATTGGCCATATCCAACTCACAAAGAATTAACCGATCCCGTCAACTTCCAAGCAAGCCTGCCACAGTTTATTTTACCTGGGCCCTCCCACCAACATTGCCCACAGACCGGTCAACTCAATCAGAGTTGCACGACTGGTCAGTTTTGGTTGTGTGTGGGAATCGAACCCACGAACTTGGTATCAAAACCTGGCCAAGGTGTTTCCACGACTCAGCCAACACGGCTACCACGACTAGTGATGTGGCCCGGGTCAATACCAAGTGGGTAGGTAAATAAAAAATGGGTATTTACACGGGTACTTACCCCAAGCCCCGGATGAATACCCAAAACGTAGGTATTTATGATTTGTATAACATTTAGGTGATTTTTACGAGGTTCATTGAAATTCCCATTCTGTAAAGATTATAAAATGATCATAAAAACAGGTTTGAGGAGTATAATATGGTTACCACAAACATTTAACTTCTGAACAAGGTGTCGAGATAAATACGGGTATTTACTACTTTGATGGTCTATCAAAATGTTTAATAATTTAAAATTTTGGAAGAAAAGAATTGAAATTCAACTCACATTGTGATTTTGTTCTGTATTTGTCCAATTATAAAATTACATATTTTAAAATTTGTATTGAATATCTCGTATTTAACCAGTTCCTTCATAGTTTGGCAGTGGTGTGGTTTGTAAGTTTGACAGGTCTTTTTACGTTTCCATGTTATTATTTTGTAAAATAATGAATAAATGTAATCAATAAAATATTCTCAAATGTTATACATTGATAATAACAAGGGTAGTAAGGGTAGATATAAATTACATTGGGGTTTTTATGTAAAATATAAATACACAAAATACCCGGGTATTTATGAATTTTGGGTATATACCCGGGTAATTACCCCAACTTTTAAATACCCGGGTATTTTACATCATTAACCACGACCAGTGGCCTAGCGGCGTTATATTTGTTTATATTGGTTTTTATAGTCCGCGCCCCTAGCAGAAAGAACCATAGTTGCCCACAGTCATTAGTTACAGATTTTGCTACTAGAGTGCAGCGCCAATCAAACCCCTGTAGGCTATTGCGAATATAATAAAATTACTACTTGAATGGGTTAAATGTGATACCGATGGATAGAATACTGTATAATTTAAAAACTACCACAAATATAAACTGAGTTGTTTCCACTCAAAATTGTGCTGATTACCCCCCGTTTTGTCACAGAATATGAAAACAATAGTACCTAAGTTACTTTATGGATAAAATTTGTTATAGTAAAAGAGTAATTTGTCTTTATGAAAGATTGTTCACTGATTCAGTCATTTAAAAACAAGTAAATCAAGTCCTATACACCAATGATGAAGAAGACAATTGAATTCAGGTGCATTTATTTTGGAGGTATCAAACATATTGTTACATATAATTCGTATACAATCTTAAATATGAAAGATAAAGCACCATTCATTACCTCAAAATACCCGAGGAAGATATTTATGTAAAATATAAATGAATTAACCCTTCTTGAGCATCAGACGTCTATATGTGGCGGACCACAATTTCCGGAAGAAGCATGTGACAAATAAATACTTAAAATCAAGTAAACACAGTTTAGTTATTGGAATGTTGTTTCTGTGTTATTTACAGTTGTAAGCCATTGCTATATTATTCTGTTTAATTTAGCAGTACGCTTTCATATAAGACAAATACAGTCGAGATTCATAAACTCGACTCTCGATAACTCGATACTCCAGGAAACTTGATGCCTCATATGTAACGCGCCAGCACTCAGTTGGACCTTACACGCCTCCATATCTTGTCATATAAAATTAAAAACATAGAACTTGTAGTAGCAAAACAAAATATTGTATAGACAAAACTTAATGTAAACTCTTACATTAAATTGAAAAAAAATTGCATGATTAAAACAACATATTCGTCAGTTTTATATGAAGGGTTGTACAGGAGAAAGATCTCAATAGATTTTTTGAATTTCGGATATGCCAAATTTTTAAAGTGATGGGGAAGTGCTTTTCATAATTTAGGTCCGAATGTCTCAGTTACAGATGCACACATTTTTATGCTTTGTTTTTATATCACTATATTATTTGCTCTTCTAGTGATATACAAGTGAAAGTCCTGGTACTTTAATGTCAAGGAATGGCCATGAAGAGTAATACTTTATACGCAATAACACTAGGCTGGGTCACGATTATAATCTCTTTAAATTTGTCCCTACTTGAGTCTTGGTACCCTAAACCAGTGACACCGTACAAGTCTTTTTGTAACTTGAAAAGTTTATCAATATTGTTTTTTGATGTGTTAAACAAAATTATAAAAAATAACTCATATAAATTATTTCCATTATGCCAATTATTTAGTAAAAGTATAACAAATCAGATCCTTCAAAAAAATGTGTTGACCCAGACCAAAAATTAATTATTACATGTAGGGCTTTGCTCCTCTATCGTGGCTGGCTTGGGAAGGGTTAAGTGTGTTTGTGTTTATAAATTTATGTAGGGTATGGTAAAACTTAACCCTCCAACTGGTAAAGATCGTGATCGCGAACATTTTCTTCATAGTATGATACATCGATACTTGAATCAGCACCATATGATTCTACATAGAATTTTTAATCGAATGATATATCGGAAGTAGTCTTTCAATGTTTTTAGCATTTTTTTTTACCGATTACAAAATGTTGAGTCTTTCCATTTATAGTGTCGCGGTTGTGGTTTCTGCTGTTTTGCATGAAAATAATTATTTTAACCATATATTGAAATATGAGTTCTTTGAGTTTGCCTCTGTTGTGTAAGCGTGTGTTATGTAATCATTAACAAGTTACAGTTTTATTTAGACCCCTTTTCTTGCTGGTTAAATGAATATATGGTTGATATAGGTAGTCATTGTTTATATTTTCTACAGCTTTTTAAAAAACGTATGCAATACAATGAAAAATACTTTAGCAGTAAAGATAAATATAGTCATCAGTTGGAGGGTTGAATAAATCAAATCCCTGGTGGAACTTGGTTTATTTTAAGCTGAGGGCTGAAACCATAAAAACTTTAAACTATACAAAAGTTCAAATCATCCAAGACCATTTAATATTACAAAACAGAGTCCAAGGTTAAAAAACCTTAACCATCCAAGTTTTTGGATTAAAGAAGTAATCACTTTCCAAATTCTACTGCACTGAGGTTCAATTTAATATCAATATTCACAGTTGCAAATGTATCAAGTCATGGACCCCATTGACTTTGTTCATCATAGCCTTCCCTTGGATAAAATTAGGAAAAAATCATCATTTGGAAAAAATGGGCTGTGTTTAAATTACTCGGCTGTTCTTCCCTAAATGACCGAAAACAGCATACAGTAGTTATACATGATTCCCAGAAATTCTAATTAAATTGGGTCAACATTACCTTCGCAGGGGTCCATTCTAGGTCCCCTACTTATTATCACTTTATAAATGACATAGACTTCCGTAATACAATTCTTCATGCTGATGACAAACAGCCTTAACTGTTTAAAAATAGTCAATTTGTTTATATTATATTATTATTTTAGTTTAAACAAATCTTATTCCCATGAAGAAACATGTTTTTCAAAATATGGCCTTTTATTAATCTGTTCAAAGAGCAACATGATCTATTTTAAGCCTATTAATCATAATATTCACTCGTAGGAGGAATTTAACTTTTAATGATTTGAAGTTGCACACATTTCTTGGAGTAAGAAAATTGAAAACGGGAACAGAACATAAAATGTGAGGCGGAAAGGAAAAAGGGACCTCTTCGCGGCAATTTTCGATTTTGAGTTATTCATATTTTTGAATTCCTCATTTAATTCCTAACAATTTTGCGCAAGTCCCATGAGTCTACGATTTTTTTTGTTAAAGTTATAGGACTTATTTTTCATATTTAAGCAACAATTTTGGTATCAAAAGAAAGCCCTAAATGTCGTCTGTAATGGGAATACGGTACCTATTTTTGTCTTAACTCACAGTAGTTTTCAATAAAATAATGTTTTTATCGAAGCATGTAGTGAAAAGTGATATTTCAGAAAAGGGACCTCTTCGCGGCCCTATGTTATTTCTCCATAACGAATCGCAAAACTCCCGTAATTTATTGTTTCGACAGTACATAAACTTATCAAAAATAGAATGTATTACTTAATAATAATATCAATAGTTAATAATACAATAATCAAAGCTTAACATGCAGTTTTAGGTATGTCAGTACAACTACTAAATGTATTTGGATTTTAAACCTGGAAAGAAAAGGTAGTTGGGATCGAGAAATGGATTTTTATTAACAGAAGACGTTCTAGATTGACAATAAACTCGTAGTAGTTCACCTCGTCACCGCTAGAATTCGTCAGAGTGCAGTTTTCAAAGTGTTGCATAGCTATCTGATTTGTTTTAAAAAGGGACCTGTTCGCGGCAATGTTATTTCTCCATAAGCGCGAAGAGGTACCTTTTCTCAAGCTAGACATCGACTACTTTAATCATTATTTTGAATGTTTTATTCGATTACAACAGTTTTGTAATCGATTTCAACCGGTAAAGGACGAAATGGAGCATATTAAAATGCAAACAACCGAAAATCGATATTTTTGACCTAAATCGATAAAACTGCCCGTACTGAAATTTTTACTATGCCGCGAAGAGGTCCCTTTTTCCTTTCCGCCTCACAAACATTGAACTGATAAACTAAATCGTTTTGCATTACATATTTAAGGACAGTCAGCATCCCTAGAAAGTTGAATCTGTTCTTAGATGTTGGGATCCCACCAAAATTCAGAAAAAAATATCTATATAGCTCAAAGTCTTTCATACAAACAATCACAAAAAAGAGCAGGAAAATGAGTAAGCTGTAGATTACTCTTCAGAAATTTTCAAATTTCAATTCTATTAGGTTTATGTATATTTATGTAACAATCAAATCAATATCGGAACATTCATTTACTGGAAAATCATCAGTTTAAGCACAATCAAAATACCAGATAAAATTCTACAATTGATTTTGCCCAGTTGATGTTGTTTGATCAATTAAGCAAAAAAGTGCTTCTGAAAAGAGTAAAATCATATTATTTGATAAAATATACTATTCAGCTGATGATTTTTTTTTTAATGATGACTGGCAGAATTGTTATTAATCTTATGACATTTGTTTTTATACGAATGAAATCTAGTTTTAAATGTAGCAAATTGTACTTGACAATGTTACCTGTTTTAGTCTGGAATTACCAAAATATTGTAAATATTTTTTGTGACAATAAAGATTATTTATGATTATGATCTCCGCGTTTTGCACTATCAGATTAGGTTTAGTATCATTAATTACTATCATAGTTTAGTTATTATAATTCCCTAGTTTATCCCCATGGTTAAGTTAAGGTTAAGTGATTCTAATCACAGGTTACTACAAGTTATAAATAACCCATTTATTGAGTGAGTTTTGTAGTTGATTTTTTACTCAATGGTTTTTTTCTGTAAGCAGCTTAACTGTTTACTAAGAAGAAGGTGAGAAATAGGATAAACTAACAGAGTAAGAAATAATTTGTACTACCGATAGTGCAATACTGCAACACTGTCTAGAAATTATGTGGCCTATTAACTACTGAAAATATTCAAAATAGGCTAATCCTAGACACAGAGTTTCAACAAGCTTAAACATAAAAAGTATCATTTAGTAAACTCACTACGGAGCAGAAAAGGTAAAAACACACTATTGACTCACAGTTTGCTGTCCTTTAAACTTATTTTTCTTAAATTCTTGAGTGGTTTTTTCCCTTTTAACTATCGAGCCCACGATACCTGATCAAATTTGGACTAACTGATAAAAACAGTAAGCAACAGCGGACACAGAGTCACGGTAACGAGCAGCGCCATGAACGATATTTGCTTAAATAACCGAGGACCATCTGAAAATAAATTAATCAAAATAATCTTGATTTATAGAAATTTTCCAGTTTAAACATTGAATTTTAGAGATGAGGCAGTAAGCCCTGCAAGCTCTAACCATTTAAATAAATAATCAAGTGTTTCCCTTTATTTCATTATAAAACAAAATAACAAGGGAGTTAATCCTGACAATCTACATATTTGTACAAAACTTTTTTTAATTTAATTTTGCGCTCTAAATATAAATAAAATAAAATTTATTTATTATTTGTTTAGGCACTGTTTTCTACATCAATCATTATTTAAATGCTGTTTACATAATTAACTTTAAATTTTAATATTGGTCCAACCTCTCCGTAATGATTTGTACTTCCCCCTCCTTGAAAAGTTGGAGAAATTCCCACCCTTCCTCCTGCAAATAAATTACCCACATCCTAAAATAAAAGAAGCTTAAACGATGCAGATTACTCCTTGGCTCATCACACCACTTAACGTTTTAGTACTTACACGAGTTGGTAATTCCTCTGACTGATTGGGCATCTCTTTGGGTATGTTGCACACCTTAGATAAGGGCTTCCTTAAAGAATATTTGCTGACCACATTATTTATCTTTGAACTGGGCAAAATTGAACAATTTTCCTGGAAAAAGAATTGCACTTAATTTGTATATCACTTTATAAGTTACAAGGCATGTTTTTAAAGTAAGTACCATTTTTAAATTGTGCTGTTGCAACACTGTGGTTGGCATTCCTGCATCCTGCACTGTGTACTTGCATCTATTGGCAAGCCTAGGATTCCACTAGGGCATAAATCGACTGTGTTTAAGTTAGTTTACGAACAATCAAAATAGCGCAACAAAATTGATAGTTCCGCCAATTGTCAAGCACACGCTGTGATTTTATTTCGAAGTGTTAAGTTAAAGGCTAAAATTAATCGGCAGAACAGGGAAGTGTATGTAATACCTCTAGCGTCAAGAAGGGTTTCAATGCCTGTGACAAACTGGCTTAACACTTTTACCGAAACATCGGTCTCACAGGCACCCAGGGAAATTTGTTTTTTTAATTGTGACAGCCCTGGGGGGTTGGCAGTGCCGATCTTCACAATAGCTTACTTTCCCCCCCTCCCCTACCACGCGGTACAATATCGATTAGTTCGGCTCTGGCGTTTGACCTTGAAGCATCGTTTTACAAAATCATAGCGGTCAGTTAGACCGGGTGTTTCGGTTACCGTTCCTTGCATAGCGGTCTTATAGACCGGTGTTTCGCGTACAGTATGTAGTGGCCGGTGAGACCGGTGTTTCGGTTAACTTATTTATAAGTGTCTTTTACATTTTGTGAATAAATAAAATCATTGAAATGGCTCGTCGAGTTAGTGCAAAGGATCCCGACTTCAGCGACACAATTCGAGAACTTTTGAACGATGAAAACAGTGACAATGAAGATCCCAGTAGTGAGGAAATAGATGATTCGGACGCTGATCCCGATTATGTGCTACTTGAAGAAGAAAATAATCGGGCAGACACAACAGACTCAGATGAAGACAACCTTTTAGAGGAAGAACTTGAGGATGACAGCTTGGAAAATATTGGACAGCACACCTTGCCAGTGTTTTTCGTCGAGAGGATGAAGAAGAAAGAATTAGGTCCTCCAAATGCATGGCGAAGAAAAGCTCCACCAAATCAGGTCAGAGTTCCAGCTAGGAATATTATTAGAACAGGCTTACCTGGCATCAGAGGCCGTGCCAGGCTCGTAGGAAATAGCCCTTCAAAAACAGAAGTCTGGAAATTGTTCTTTGACGAAGAAATGATGACACAAATTGTAGATAGTACTAACGTAAAGATACAAAATGTAAGGGCAAATTTAAGCGAGAAAACAAACAAAAGTAATTATAGAGATACTTGTATTGAGGAAATAAATGCGTTTTTGGGACTGTTTGTTCTTTCATCAGTTTTACGTTCTAAAGATGAAAAAATATCTTCGTTCTTCACCAAAGACTCTTGCAGCCGGCCAATATTTCCTGCCGTAATGTCAGTGAATCAGTATGAGATCTTGACTTCTTACCTACGATTTGACGATTTCAACACAAGGGACGAAAGAAAGCAAACTGACAAAGCTGCTCCAATTTCTGAGATCTTTGCCAAATTCATATCAAACAGTCAAAGTGTTTACTGCGTGTCGTCCGAAGTTACAGTAGATGAGATGTTGATACCCTTCAGAGGCAGATGCAGTTTCAGGGTTTATATGCCTAATAAACCTAAGAAATACGGCATCGAGGTCATGTGTGTAGCCGATGCTAAGACATCGTATCTACTAAATGCATATATATATATACACTGGTAAAGGCAGTGACAGTGCATCTTTATCAGCACAAGAGAAAAAATTAAGCATACCCACTCAAGCTGTGGTTAGAGTTTGCAGGCATATTGAAGGGTCTAATCGAAACGTCACAGCAGACAATTGGTTCACGTCTCTAGAAGTTGTCGACGAACTTTCAAAGAGAAAGCTAACGTACGTGCGTACAGTAAGGAAAGATAAAAAATTGATCCCCGTTGAATTCCTACCTAACTCAGAAAGACCAGTTGCCTCAAGCCTGTACGGATTTAGAGATACCTTGACTCTTCTTAGCTTTGTGCCCAAGCAAAATAGATCGGTTGTTTTGATTTCTTCAACGCATCACAGTGTTCAAACAAACCCTGAAAAAAAGAAGCCCGAAATCATATGTTATTATAACAAAACGAAATGTGGCGTTGACTTGCTAGATATGAAGTGCGCAGTTTTTACCTGCAGCAGGAAAACTAGGCGGTGGCCACTTTCTGTATTTTACCGAATGATCAACATCGGTTGTGTAAATTCATTCATAGCCTATTTGAGTTTCGCAGGCACACCGTTAATGAAAAGGTTCGAGTTCGTAAAACAGCTAGGTCACGAGCTGGTTGTTCCTCATCTTCGGAAAAGACTGGCAGAAACTGTGAACCTTCCAAGAGCTTTGAAGTCTAGCATAGAGAACGTTTTGTCAGAAAACAAAACTGAACAGCAAGGAAATCAGCAGAGACAGCAGCAACCGGAAGTAGAAGAAGAACAGCCGGACGACCAACAAGAACAAGGACCAGCCCAAGCAACTGTCCCAAGTGACAAGATGGAAAAAAGAAAAACATGTTCCTCATGCCCTTCCTACAAGAAACGGAAGACAAGCTACATGTGCATTGCTTGTAAAAAAGCAATATGCTTAGAATGTAGTCGTAAACTGTGTGTTGACTGTGCCAAAGACAAAAGTGGTTGAGGTGTACCGACCTCTCGTAACAAATGACCATTCTTTTTCTGTATTTTTATATTTTTCTACATCTTATATTAGTAACAATCATTTTTACATTATTTCAAAGGTAGTTTTACAATCTTATGTTTTGTACAACTTTTATTTTGGTAAAGTCAAAAGTTATTCGGCCTACATATGATCCAATACCACCATCCAAATTTCCATTTGTTGTATTCACTTTTATATTCAATTATCTCAATTTAACAATTTTTATTACTTTTATTCTTTATTCTTATTTAGCTCCCATATTTTTATAAATTTGTATCACGTATTGTAATTTTTTTTTACTTTGATGATATTCACGGTTATTGAATCTGGATTTATTGAATCCAGATTTTTGCGCTATATTGTAATTTTATATTTAGTTTCAATTTTATAATATCTCAATTTAATAAATTGCAACTACTTTTATTCCATATTTTTATATGTATCTGACAATATATTTTAAGAATAAAGTCTTTTTGTTATTAAAATGTGTGGTATAACTGTATTTCCCATAAAACCAGTGTAACACAAATAGAGGTCTGTGAGACCGGATGTTTAGGTTAACGTTATAACAATTATGTTTCGGTATAAGTGTTAAAACATCGTCACCTTCCTCCTCGTGCCACTCAAGAAACGTCAATGCAGCACTCCCCAAACGCTTGGTTTTGTGTATGTCAATATTTTTGAAGATTTAGCACCACCTTCGATAATTTAGTCGTTCAGTCACAATTGCATAAAGAACACTTCTTGATACTTCAGAAAACTCATGACGAAATCGTAAACTGTCTTTTCTCTCAAGTTTTGGTGAACTTTATGCACCAAATCTTCATGAATGGCAGAAGAGCGTCTACTTCCTCGTTCCTCATCAATGAACTTTCGTGCAGCCATATTGATTGGAGCAATTACTTCAATCGCTCAATATATTTGTGCGATACCCTTAATAATCTGCCAATGAATTTCAGCCACTTTCACACTTTTAACGCTTGGAAATTCAATCACAACTCATACTTCATAAATGGCGGGAATTTTACTATCAATCGGCAGCACCATTTTGAATGTTCATAAACTAACGTAAACACAGTCAATTTTTGCCATAGTGGTGGTAGCCCAGGCTTGCCAATAGATGCAGGTACACAGTAGGCCTACAGGATGCAGAAGTGCTAACCACACTACTGCAACGGCGGAATTTAAAAACAGCAATTACTTTAAAAACGTGCCTCGTATTAAATTTTGCTCTCATTAGACAGATTTATGGACAAACAATTTTTTTAAGAAACCTAAATTTCTTGATGCTATGGGCAAATAGGACTGAGCGAGGCGGTGGTATAAGACAATAGACATACTGTAATGGCATGGGTCACACAGGCAAGCCAGCAATGACCGCTCATGAAAAGTAACTTAGCTGCCAGCTGGGATTGAACCTGTGCTCGACTAGGTCTGCATTGGGAGGTCTTCTGAGTTGAATGTGTCTGATAACTTGGAGAAAGAGTTATGTTAGTTCTAATCTGATGATTAGATAATCCTAATTTGTTATGGCAGAGATTTTGTCATTTGTATAGTGCACATCTGACCAAATATGAAATCCACCAATACAACGTGAACTTTTTGTTCGGTGTTCAGTTTTGCACAAGTCAATCTTCAGATAAGTTTGTCACATAAATAAATAATAATGTAATCTGATTTTCATAATATGAGCGTTTAACATTTTCTTTTATTAGCATGGGCCTCTAACAAATTTTGCAATCAAACAAGGTCACATCTTACACAAAGTTTATTTATACACTTAATGTTGTACTTCAGTAAAAACCTATTTTTATACAACATATGACAGAGTACGAGGCATGTACGTTGGCTTATGATTATAGGCCTACAGTAGAACCACAATCAACTGTCGCTCTTTTAACCGTCACTCTCTGCTATCACAGTCCAATATCATGAAAAAAGTTTGTAACTCGTGAACAACCACCACTAGCCTCTGAACGAGCCACTAAAATGAGGTACAACAGTAGTACTCACCAATGGATCAGCAGCAAGGTTATTGACCTGTCAATACTGCCTTGTTTTAAGTGTTCGGTCTCAGTAGAGACTGACGACTAACCTGTGTGTATGGTCAGATCAGTGTTTTTTAGTGCCTTTATTACTGTGTCATATTTTGAAGCTGTGCTGTCAGTTAGGATTTTACTGATACCTAACTTGAAAAATTATTAAATTTTTGAGGAAGATTGAAAGATGGGTGGGTTACAATAGCATAATCCGGACTCTGAGTAGTCCAGACTGATGATATTGAATATTGTGTTAATCTCTGTTGCAAATAAAACAAAAACTAACTTCACATTTTAGCATCTCCAGTTTTTACATTATTAGCACAAATGTCATATAGTTTGCATCGTCAGGCATTCGGTATTTACATCAAGGATTGATTATAACTCCCCTAAAATTTATTGACTAAACCCTAATTTTCTCTATAATTTCTGTCAAAGATAATGTTTACTATGTAAATAAAAAAGTAGCACCCACTTACACAGCATTCAAACATATATTCCCATAAGTGTACTTACTGCTTGTGATTCTTCATGTTTAAGAATTTTTGCCTGGACCTTTTTCAACCTCGGAGGTACTTCACTTCTTTTCTGAATTACATTGAGTAAGGATTGCGATACATCTTTTTGCAACTGTCCATTTTCACTTTTCTCTTGCACTTCTTTAGAACTACTTGCCATACCTAAATAAAATAAACAAATTCTGATATCATTTTAGATAAATATATTAGTAATTATGAGAACGCAACATTTCCAAACTACAGTCATCATTTATAAAGAGAGGGGAGGTTTGGGATCTTCCTGAGTTTTAAAATGATCTCAAGTGTGTTATAATAAAAACAAATTGTTGCACAAACAATAAAAATCAACTTATTGGCCATTTGGCTCAAGGGCTTTAAACGTGTTAGAAGGTGCAACAAACAAGCTTTTAACGTTATGTAAGTGAAATACTCCATGTCTACATAACTTAGAGGCTCTCTGGGCCCAAGTTACAAACCTAAAACAATATGATATGTTTTACAAGGTGTTGCTCAACTCTGTCGAAGAGCAACAGATACCCCTACTAAATGAAAATTACGTTCATCACTTTGTATCAATATTTGCGCTTAGAACCCTTCCAAATTGGAATAGGCCTATGGTTGCAACGTTGAAACAGTAATATCACAATATACAGTAAAAATAAAAATAATCAAACCCACAAGACCAACCATTATCATAAAACCCCAAAATAACAGGCCACCATCCTGACCCCAACAACCAACCATGACATTTAAGTTCCACATATAATATTCCCTCTTTAAAAACTTCCCCACCCATTACCCTGGAATCCCAGGTAGACTGGAAAATTGTAGGATACATATTAAGGTAGCGGGAAATAGCTTTTCTGCAGCAAAACCCCTCTTCTAATATTTAGTAACTAAAAAATTTAGGCCTAATAAATTATATAGCCTACAAATCTCATTTTATGAATGGTACACATTTGAATAAATCCCAGACAATTCTCATGTTTGTCAAAAGCTGGAAGACGGGATGACAAACACTGTTAATCGGTATCAGGAAACTGACAGATACTTCCTCTCTTTTAGCCCAAATTTAATCAATTATTACTTTATATTTAGGCCTACTGCATAAACAATATTAAGTATGCTTAGCATGTATATAAAATCTTCTGGGTGACATTTTTTTAGAAATATCACCAAAATCCTCTTTTTGAAGGCACAAAAGAATCATTAGCTATACAGAGTGCTAAAATAAGCCCCCTCCTACCCCGCAGGGTTAGGTGGCAACATATTCCAAATGTCCTATGCTAACTTTACCTAACTTAGGCTACATAAAACGTTTAAATTAAATTGATCAGAAGGTAAATAAGAGAGGAATGGTAAGTTATTTTTCCCCCACAAGAATAACATTGGACAACATGCTGCGTTTATTACCGCTAAATGCAAATTTAAATTTTGTCCACGACCATTAGTTGTAGAACACCTAATATTTTATGATAGGATACTAATTTATTTAGTTTTTGACCTTTATTTAAAGGTGATATGTACATTTTATTTCATAGTTGATGGTTCTATTTATAAAAAAAACACAATTTAAGAAGCCCTTTAATTTTTGAACCTGAATTTTCCCAAAAATGTTGGACGTGGTGTCATTTTATTGGAGACCTAAAAAGCACTGTAAACCACGAAATAAAAAAAAATTGAGCCGTTTTTAAGAAATTTGGATTTTTATGTTTTTTAGCGGTTTTTAAGGGATAAGTTAAATACTTGCCCGTCAACATGGAAAAAAAGCCTGAATACCAATTTATAATTGACCCAACAGTGTGGTAGGTGCAGTTCCGCAAAGAAGCTGCGATATATTATCGGATGACAATTTTTCAATCGATATAAATATTGAATAGGGAATTTTAAACCATATGATTTTTATTACAATAATAGCACATGTTGTTAAATTTGTTTATGGTTTTACTTAGATGTAAATATGGAAGAAAGAATTAATTTTCGTAACTTTTGTGGAAAATATCTAAATAGTATAGAACAAAGTTTAATTCCAAAAAAGCTAAATGTGATATTTGTGGTGATGAAATGAAAACACGTATCAAAGGTGAAAAAAGTGATTTTTAGATGCCAGAAAACCTCAAAGGGCAATAAGCATGAAAAGAACGTAAGTTACCTCAAAAATACATTTTTTGAGAATGCAAAGTTTGGTATAATGAAGATTTTGACCTTGATCCATTTTTTCAGCGTCAATGTTACGAACTATGGCTTTCTTATTAGAGAATGCAGTTTCAGTGATAAAACAGCGAGCAGGGAAACGATATGTGATTGGTTAACATATTGTAGAGAGGTTTTTATTGCGTGGGTAGAAGATACGTTTGAAGAACAGGAACTTTTAGGCGGAGAAAGTGTTTTAGTAGAGATAGATGAATGTAAAATAGAGAAAAGAAAATACAACAAGGGATAATAGTAGAAGTAACGTGGGTTTTGGGCCTGATAGAAATTAACACGGATGTGGATAGGGAAAAGAGGGAACGGCGTGGGATTAGATATCGGCTAGAAATTGTAACGGGTATCCTAATTAATTCCTAAATAAAATACACCTTAAATAATAAATTATAATGTCACTTGTTTTTACATGTAATATTTTAAAAAGTCAAATTTTAGTTTTCACCATTGGATTCCGCTTGAAAAAACACAAAATTTTGTTTTTTGATCATTTCTCTACGTCAACTGGTTACAGAGATATTGAAAGTGCTAAACACAGTATGCTGTCCAATGCTATTCTTATGGAGAATAAGGAAAAAATTATACCTCGTTTATTTGTGAACGTATACTAATGAAACTTGGTATACGGCTTCATCTGGTTGTGGCCTATTGTTATTTGCACAAAAAACACAATTTTTACCGATAATTCCCTTAGCAGCAAACCTGCGTCCTCAGCCCCCATGTTATTCTTATGGATAATAAGCAAAAAGTAATGTATCCCCCTTAATTATGAACATAAATTAATAAAACTTGGTATGTTGGTTCACCTAGATGAGTTCTATTGATATTTGCGTAAAAACCCATTTTTTTATTCCTTGTTGCAGCAAACCTGCGTACTCATCCCCTATGTTGTTCTCATAGAGAATAATCAAAATGGTATATATCGCTTATTTATGAATTTATATTGATGAAACTTGGTATGTGGCTTCACCTATTTGAGTAATATTGATATTAACATGAAACCCCATATTTGTTGTTCCATCTTGTAGCAAACCTGCCTACTCATCCCCAATGTTATTCTTATGGAGAATAATTCAAATTTGATATATCGCTTATTTGTGAATATATTTTTATGAAACTTGGTAGGGCCTATGTGGCTCTATGTGTTATTAAGACATATATTTTGCATTGGAAATTCGCTGAGTACGCAGGTTTGCTGCGACGGGGGTATTGAATAATCTATTAGAACTCTGCACAACTTTATATAACCATGGAGGATCCTTGGGCCTAAATTTATTCTTAAAACTATCACAGCATAGGCCTAATTCTTGAACTATTAAATACTTACTGGAATCAACAGAGAAATCACTACCTACGCTAATACGCTGATTGTAACAGCAGCCAAAAATTTGTCAATAATACTTAATTGTTCAGTGTACGCATCAGATCGTCAAAATAAACCTGGCTAGAGGAGGAAAGATCGCCGCAATGTTATGGTGATCCAATTGTTAATAGGTCAACCCATGGATAAACAAAAAATTACATTATTTACCTACACAACTTTTAAACCAATAGGATAGCTGATAAAGATCATAAACAAAATTGCATTGTGGCGGTAAACCTATCACCATAGAGTAACGAAATCACTATATCGCATAAAAATTAATAGTTTTTTAAATGTATTTAATATAAATAAAACATGCTTATATTACATCTCGGTTCTGGCAAATAATTGTGAAATGACTCAGACCCATGGGTATACACATATATATTCATAAAGACCAGAGCCGTATTTAGGAGCTGTGGGGCCCTAGGCACAGCCGGTGGTGCGGGCCCTTACCGCCCAGGCTTATCTTTACTGCATAGGCTACATAGATAGGCGCGCGCCTAGGGACCCGCAGCACACATAACCACATGCAAAAGCCTGATACAAGCAAAAACAGTCACCAACTTGGATGTGGACGGTAACGTTGAATAACGCAAATTTTGTGTTGAAATCCTATCTGTGAACCAAAATGTGTTTCAATCATGCAACGATTGCCAAATAAGCTAAACCCTTGTTTCCTGTTCACTCTAACCTAACCCCTATTATTTGTTACTCTTTGGCTTTATTTCGTCGGGAAATATCATTGTCTTTTACATATATTTGCCGTTATAGAACGCTCAAAATAAGAATGAAGATTTATGGATCCGTGCAGTTTATTAAATTACAAATCTAAAATAGCAGCCGGCGTAAGTTAAGCACATCCCTAAGACCGTCTAGACGTCAAGGTCAAGGTCAGGCGGCACAATTTTTACTTTCTCCCTCTATACATAGTATATGGAGAAAGTATTGTTTTCGTCAAAATTTTCGAATTTGAGTTGTTAGTGGAAATATTCGTTTTGGTGCTCCCTGAACCCAAAAAAGTGGTTTTTACGTGATGTCTGTGTGTGTGTGTGTGTGTGTGTGTGTGTGTGTGTGTGTGTGTGTGTGTGTGTGTGTGTGTGTGTGTGTGTGTGTGTGTGTGTGTGTGTGTGTGTGTGTGTGTGTGTGTGTGTGTGTGTGTGTGTGTGTGTGTGTGTGTGTGTGTGTGTGTGTGTGTGTGTGTGTGTGTGTGTGTGTGTGTGTGTCTGTGTCTGTGTGGATGTGTACAGAGCTAGAGCCCTAACCATTGGGCCGATTTTGATGACATTTGGTATGTAGGTACTAATCCACGATATCTCCAGGAATTTTTTCATTTTTTTGAATTTTTGATTTTTAAGGGTACTTATCCCCCAAAACCCGCCAAAAAACATGAAAAATCAAAATTTCAAAAAATCAAAAACGTCTCTAACGATTTTGATTAAGCTGTAGTCGTTTGTAGAACTTTAGTTTTCCAACAAAATGACACCACCCGCATTCCTGTAAAGATTTGGGTTCAGAAATTACAGGGCTTAAAACATCCAAAATTCAGTTTTTTGGATTTTTTATAAAAAGACATAAATATAAAAAATATTACTATTCACCATTAAAAAGAGCTCAAAAAACTAAATAATTTAGTATTTTGAATTACTATTCTTCGACTGCTGGTTTAGGAGAAAATTGAAACCTTCATTTAGCGGTAAACGCAGTACGTTGTCCAATGATTACTATTTCTCTCTTATTTACTGATCAATTTCATTCAAACTTGATATGCTTGTCAATTTAGCATTGACCAACAGAGTTAATTCGAAATATGTTGCCCCTTAATAACCCTGGGGGGAATAGGGGGCATTTCCCCTCTTAAAACCACAAGTGTAGCAATTGATTCTGTAGTGCCTCCAAAGCAGGGATTTGGGTGGATGTTTTTAAAACAACTTGTTTACAAGATTTTCTGTACATTCGACCGTGCTTTGTATTCTATATTTAGTAAATAAAAAGTAATTTATTCATTAAAGTTGGGCTAAAAGGGAGAAAGTATGTATCAGTTTCCTGATACCGTTAATTATTTCAGTATTAGTTTTGCAACATGGACTAAATGGAGACATCTGATTGGCTCATCTGACACACTGAGTGACGCCATTGTTTCTGTTTACTGCACTACTGAAGACGAAAACGAAATTTTCATCAAATGTCATGTCAAGTTTTACGTTGTACCTGCTGAAAGTCAAGGGCGCCTGCTGAAAGTCCTGGGTCAAGTCACAATGTGACGTGAAACATGACAAGAGTTTACAAGCCGCAGTATAACCGAAGTCAAATTTTAAGGGGACAGAACAAAAGATAAAGGAAACTTTCCTTTAACTAGACTTCAGCGCCATCAATATGAATGGGACGGTATTTACTTTTATGTTCCGCAATTTCTAGTAAACATGCGTCTCATCTCCTCGTACAAATTTGCAAACTTTTCAAAACAAGTATGACAAAAATGTATATACACCTGATGCTCCAATCATAAATCAACAAAATTATTACAACAAAACACTCCAGTTACATACTCTATGTGGTTACAAAATATCTGACAACTTATTAACATTCCCCTTCTCTTTGAACTTCTTATAATCATATACAATGAATTTCCCCAGTTAACACCAAAAATAAAATATACACATGGTACGTAGACCAACAGCGCACAACGCTCGACAACAAGAGAATGAGAAAGAGAGAACAAAGTGGCTTAGACACTCATCACTGTGCAAAATTGTGAGTCAGTATTTTAGTCAATTGGAATTTGAAAGTAATGCACCGAACTGTGCCTAATTTAATCGACAATTTATAGTTCAAGAATATCAGTTGGTTCGGGAATTTTGGTTTTATTGAGATTTGGAACGCTACTCACTCGATCTGGTGAAGCCGCACGAGCTTTCACTTGGGGCCGGTCATTCACACTGTCACCCCTACGGTATGATGAGTGATCTAGCCTGGTCACCTATTTACCTGTGCTTTCTGCTTCTCGAGTACAAGTATACTAAGTACATCAACAGTTAACTACACAAATAAAGTCCCTGACTTCACGATTCACATTCCCCAGTTAACAACTACATTAATCAAAATCCTGTAACTCCCAAAATAAAACATATAAAATTCCGCTCATGATATTATCATAGTACACTTAACTTACACATACAGCGAAATATTACGACACTTTAACTTTGGACTGAGGTACCGGCCTACTCTAATAATAACAAAATTCTTATTCTCCAGGGTGCTCCTGAGGTCTTATAGCAAAAAAAATAAAAGGTTAATACTTTAAGGGATAGCCCGCCCACACCTAAGGACTCAGACGCCAAAGGACTGCCCGGGCACCTTAGGGGTGCTTGGGTGCCGTTATGCGGAAAATGCGGTGGGCTCTTGTAGCAATCTGTACTCGGTTCTCTCACCACCCTGAAACTTGCTCTACAGGCATGGGAAAGTTTGATCCTCAACGGAATAAAAAAGATGAACTTAATGAGTGTTGAGACACTGCAAGTGTCTACTTACAAACTTAAAACTAATCACAACCTTCGTTGCTTTTAACCCACCGCTTGGTATTTAAATGGAGCTGCGTTTAATTCGCCTCGCCTGCCTCTGGTTGCGAGACCGGCCCACCGTATATCCCTCCCTTACACAATCCTATTGGTACCTCAGCCAAACCAAAAACAAAAGACGCAGCAAAAAAACCTATCTTCATTATACGAGGCCTGGTAGTGTCCCATACGCAGTCTTGCTGGGGGGTCCGGAAAATCCCTCAGCAAGGCATTTACAACAGTCAACCGTACAAACTATCTCTTTAAAATTTGGTTTTGAGTTGGTCTCAGATATTCACAGTCCAGCGGAAGGAGTTGAAGGGATGGGGGTTTTAGGGGTTGTGGATTGCGCGCTTACCTTCCTGTGAACACCAGATACCACTCACCAGCCTTACCTTTGCAATGGTATCTCAAATTATAAAATAAATAAAGAAAAGGGTTCACACTACCATCCTCCACGATACTTACACTCTAAACACAAAACCACAGTTGCAACACCTCGTTACAGACAACTTAAAATAAAACACAACCGAAGCTTATTACTAAAGGCCTTACTCATCACTGTCGAAACAAGAAAGGGTCCACTGTCCCCCACGTCGCATCCTGATGAGCACTCTAAGTCCGATCGCTAGTCCGTTCGCGAATATTCTCGTATCCTCACGCGATACCGATCGTCTTGACGCCGCACGGATTCATGGGTCCTTCCACACCGCGGTAACTTTCAATGCTCCAACACGGTTTATGAGTTCTCTTAGGCTAGCCTTACTCACGACGCTTTCCAGCCGAATTCCACTCTACGGTTTACCGGTAGCCGAAGCTCTAGTTACTGGCTCTGGGGCTGCAGTCCCCTCGTCATCTCCAAGTCTCGGAACAGCTGTTCCCATCTCAACATCAGGATTGGTCACATCACTCAGGTCTGCGAACGTCTGCGGCGCTCTGGTCAAGGTCGCAGTCCTCTGCTCTCTGCGCTGGAGTCTGGAGCTCGGGAACCAGGCGGCAAGCACCTCCCAGTACCTACAACATGCAATAAACAGCATCAGGGTCATCACCACACAGATTCTCATCGTTACTATCAAACTTACTCTCTGTGCCCTATCCCTAAAATCATAGTGGGACCGCAAAAGGAAAAGTGCCTCTCCCAAATGGTATTCCCGCACATTCACGGTGCCCAGCTCATTGTCGAGTCCTTCTAGGACTTCTAGGGTGGCATTCACATCGATATTTATCAACTCGGTCTCTTCGTCTGAGAGCATTGACTTCAAATCAGGAATAAAAACTTTACTTATCTGGCCGACATGAGTGTTGCTGCCGTGTATACGGGCAGGCACCTTAAACTCATCACTAATAATATCACATTTATACGCCTCGGAGATCACTCCCACTCCACTCATCTGCATGGTGGTCACGTTTATCTTTCCGCCATCCTCGTAAAAGTTCAGAGTTACCTTGTAGGGCTCGGAAGCACTTCAACAACACGGGGGACCTCAAATCGGTGGTCAATTTTCGCTCACAACTGTAAGAAAGTTTTCCAACAAACAGATCGGACACGCAACTTGGCCTCTTGGCCATGATCATTATGACTTCCTCAAGCGGGCAGATTACAAGTCGACCGCTCAGACAGTCACGATCGAATTTATCACTGCTATACCAAGTATATTGTAATCTATCCTTGCTCACTAGGAGCTTCTGATTTTGCACACCCCATTGGGTCCATTTTTTTAAAACGTCCTATCATATATTGGGTATGTGTACCCGTCATACGCCTGAAAAAAAGGGTGCCTGAAAAAAAGGTATTGTTACAAATTAATAAAAATTAATGATCTGACACAGTTTATAAGTGTCAGATCATTAATTTTTATTAATTTGTAACAATAAAATTTTTCAATTACTTGATTTTAAATTTCTGGCCTATCTTCATTGTCAGGACAAAGGATACCACTGCATTTTATTTACCAAAGAAATTAAGTAAATCAGAACTTTGAAAATTTTCGACGAAACAAAGCGTTAGTAGTGGGGAAATAGGAGTTCTGTGACATTTCATTGAAATTAATCGGGACTTGGAAATAATCGACGTGGACCACCATAGTAGTGGGGAAATGGGCGTTTGACAATAATTTTCGAAATTTATTGTGTATTTTGAGCTACGGACTTAGCCGGATTTTCAAAATTTCACTGAATACTACAAACGACTTGTGAATTTTTGTTTGAAATTAATTTCGTGATTTTAATTGGATAATTCACCGTGTTGGGACTTAGAGTAATCGTGTTCTGGGGTTTAAGTTTATTTTATTGAACTTTAAGTTGGGACTTTGAATTTTTCTAAAAATTTCTTAGAAACAAAACAACGTGTGGACTTAGGCGTGTGAGCCTCTGATGATTCAGTTAAGTATTGAAAATTCTAAATAGGACCGGGCGAATTTTAATTATTTCAGAAGCTCTCATCAGTAGGGGGTAATTGAGGGTTCTACACCGGTGAATCCAGTAATTTGAATGTTGAGAGAATTAATGGACAGTAACCTTCAGTAAATGTTGTGGATGAAGAATAAATAAATTATTTAAACTTTTAATTGCGTTTTTGAAAAAAATTGACTGAACTTTGACAAAAACATTTTGTTCTGCTTGCATTAGGGGTGGTATTGGTGAATACCATTTACCTTTTCATTGTGGAAACTAGTCGCATTGATCAACATGAACGCTTACCATCTGAAGAAGTCGGAAAACATTTACGAACTGAAAATTCGAGGGCAATGCACGGAGGGCAATGCCGACGATTTGAGGAGGCGGCTGACGAGGTGTATAAAAGAGAATACACCGGTTGACGACACCGTAATAGCCTCACTGGCAATCGAGGACGAGCTACGCGAATGTGAGGAAAAGTTTGACGAATTGACAAAATTAATACGGGACTATGATGGTGATTATTTGGATACCGAGGGTCAGCGGATCCAGGCCAGAACTTGGCATAGTTTTTTGAGGGCCGAGCGCGCAGTCGTTGATGGTACGACTGGGGAGGAAACCGAGCAACAGCGTGAGGATTTGCTTGGTAGATTTAGGGCGTTGTTAGGTAAATTTAAAGTTTCGAAGGACACGAGTCAGTCTAGTGGGAGTAGCAGTGACCAAGCGGCAGCAGCTGCTAGGCTGCCTGCTACTGCGGCGCCCGTCCAACAACCGCCGGTAGAAAATAAGCTAGAGCCATCCTTGTCTGTCGCTTCACAGGCACTGGTGGTGACGAAATGCGCCCAGCCCCTCCCTCCATCCACCCCTCGCGAGTCACACACAAGTTTTGGTGCTCCTCAGGCATCTCAGGAATCTTATCTACGCTCTAGACCTGTGCCGGTTTATAAATGGGGCCTTAAGTTCGATGGGCAGTCACAAAGTGTCGGCGCGTTCCTCGAACGAGTGGAAGAGTTACGTAGAGCCAGAGGCGTGACCTCTGCCGAGCTCTTTGATTCCGCGGTTGACCTGTTCTCAGGACCTGCCCTAATGTGGTATCGCTCCACAATAGGCCGGATTAACACGTGGGAACAGCTATGCCTTGACTTGGCAGCGGTATTTCAACCACTGGACCACGATATACGCCTGCAGCAAGAAATCTTTAATAGGGTACAAGGAGAGGCCGAATCGATCGATCTCTTCATCGCGGCGATGGAAGGGCTGTACGGTAGGCTGGCCGTTAATGTTCCAGAGGCGGTTAGGTTGAAACAGATCTACCATAACCTCAATCCCCAACTCCAGGACAGACTAGCAATGTTTGATATTACGTCGGTAGAACAGCTGCGTACGATGGGCAGGAGAGCGGAAGCGGGCCGTTTGCGATCTGTCACTCTGCGCACTGCTAATAGAAATCCTGACTTGATGGAGCCAGACCTAGCCTATACGCCTGTACGACGTAGGCAGACTCATGACGCGTTTCGCACGACACCCGAGCGCAAAGTATTCCAGGCGACGAATGATCCCGAGATTGTTTGTTTTAAATGTCACGCGAAAGGACATGTGACCACGGAGTGTATGGTGGCGAATTCCAATCCAGTAGGCGGAAGAATATGCTGGCGCTGCAGAAAGACGGGACATATACAGCGCGAATGTCGTGTTCAACTCAGCCCCAAACAATTCGCGAGCGGGAAACGAGGCCGGGACCAGCGGACTCGCCGCTGCTGGACCCCGCCAATGAAGCCATCTGCTGTCAAAGATGTGCCTAGGGCGACGAAAAAGAAGTGTCGTACGGTTGAGAAGACTATTAGGATAGTCCCTGAGGTGAGGAACCTAGCCCAGGAACTTGTGGCTGTAGGGAAAATAGAGGCCGCTGAGGGCAAGGTGTTGGTAGATACCGGAGCTCAAGTATCCCTAATAAAACGTGACGTGTCCTCCGCACCGATGAACAAACCCGACGTGGTGTTACGAGGTATCTCGGGTCGAACCCTTAAGGTCTACGGTAAACAAAAAGTGTCCCTGACTTTGAAACCTGGCGTGAAGGTACCTGGAGAGTATATAGTGAGTAACCTACCAAAGGGCTACTTAGCCGTGATAGGCTGCGACATCCTGCAAGAGGGTAACGGAAAAATTGATGTACAAAAAGGGGTTTTGAAATTGTATGGGAAAGAAATTTGGTTAAATCGATTAACTAAGGGTGAAAGCGTGCCTGACCCGAGGCGCGGGGCGAAGGTGCCTGATCACGAGATGGAATCAGCCCCTAAGCTCCCCTCTGTCAGCCGCGAGAGTAAATCTGAACGTAATAACTGCAAAGAATCTTTTGTGTATTGCTATCAGGACGTTAAGCTCCCGCCGCGGAGTGAGAAGAGGATTCAGGTTAAAATTAGTAAATTCGCTATAGAGTCTAAGGAACTAGAAGGAAAGGACGTTGTTGTCGAACCAATAGAATTAACGATTCATGGTGTTTACCTTGCCAGGACCCTAACGAGAGTAGTCAACAATCGATGCTGGGTTAAAGTTGTAAACGTTAGTGGGGAAGAATTGGCCTTTGCGAAGAATTTAAAGCTAGGACTCCTGGATAGTGACCTGGTCGATGATAGAGAATTTGGACAAGCGCGGCGCAAAGTAGTGATTTTGGCTGATAGTCACGGGCGAGGGCTGCAAGAAATTCTATCTGAACGATTACCGCGAGATATTGAAGTAAGCGTAATGTTTATGCCTAATGGGAAATTAAAACACGTGATGTCGAACTTAAAATGGGAACTTGAGAAACTGACGGAGAGGGACTTGGTCGTTTTGATTGGCGGGACTAACGATGTTGACGACAAGTTTGCTCCCTATTCGTTGACGCTGCAACAAGCCTTTAGTGCCCTGCCGGCCTCGTGGAAAGCAAAAATAGCTATGTTATCGATTTTTGATCGCTATGATGTAAACCTCCGCCAAGAACTAAGTGACGCGAACCGCCTTGTCGAAGTAATAGTCCAAAACGTGAGGCAACGAACTAAGGGGAATATCATCTTTCATAATATTCATGATAAATTTCAAAAGGGGATGTACACGAAGCATGGGTTGCATTTAAATGAATTGGGGAAAGTACGATTGGCTGACATTTTGCGAGGAATAGTTCTGGAAGGGTATACCGTGCCCGAAGCTAGAGTGGGTAGGATCGAAAAGGTTGATGAGGCCGAGTTCGAAACTTGTTTAGATGCGAAGTTAACTCATCTCCCGCAGGATGTGAGAGATCACGTGAGGCCCGTGCTTATGAAGTATAAGAGCGTGTTCGCTCATAGTAACACTCAACCGTTGGGTTGCACTTCTGCTGTGAAGCATGTCATTCGCACCGATGACGCAGCGCCTATCTATAAGAAGGCCTATCGAGTGCCGCACCACCAAAAGGCTGTTCTAGATGAACTGATCAAAGATCAGCTAGAAAAGGGCATCATAGCCCCTAGCCAAAGTGAGTGGGCCTCTCCGGTAGTGATAGTCCCTAAGAAATCCCCTGACGGAACCCCTAAATTTAGGTTTTGTGTAGACTACCGTGCCGTTAACGCCATTACCACGGCCGATGTATACCCTCTTCCCAACATCACGGAGACGTTGGATAGCCTTGGAGGCTGTCGCATGTTCACGACCCTGGACTTGCGGTCTGGCTATCACCAGATCCAAGTTGACGAGGAAAGTAGGCCTAAAACCGCCTTTAACGTACCAGGTGGACACTACGAGTACCAAAGGATGCCATTTGGCCTAAGCACCGCACCTGCCACATTTCAGCGTTTAATGGACTCAGTCCTGATGGGCCTCAAGGGTGAGAAGTGTCTTGTGTATCTCGATGACATCATCCTCTTTTCGAAGGATTTGCCATCTCACTTAATAGCGTTAGGAGAGGTGCTAGACAAATTACAAGGGGTCAACCTTAGTGTACAGCTCAGCAAATGTAGTTTCGTGGTAGATGAGGTGAACTACCTCGGTCATGTCATCACCAAAAGAGGTGTCGAGCCAGATCCGAATAAGATCAAAGCTGTTCGCGACTTCCCTGTACCTAAGACAGTCAAAGACGTTCGGTCGTTCCTGGGATTAGCGGGGTATTATCGTCGTTTCATAGAGGGATTCGCTACGATTGGAAAACCACTGTTCGATCTAACCAAGCAGGGAACTGAGTTCAAATGGACGTCGGATTGTCAGGAGGCTTTCGATGAGCTAAAACAGCTGCTTACCTCTGCGCCTGTATTGATATTGCCTGACTTTAGCAAACCATTCGTATTGTCCACCGACGCTAGCACGCAAGCCTTGGGTGCCGTGCTCTCCCAAGAAATTGACGGGCAAGAACACCCGGTCGCGTATTGCTCACGAACCCTCTTTCCCGCCGAGAAGAACTACGCCACAACCGAGTTAGAACTCCTCAGTTTGGTCTGGAGTACGAAATACTTCAGGTGCTACCTGTTGGGTCGTCCGTTCAAAGTCATTACGGACCACAGCGCCTTACGTTGGATGCTGTCTTTAAAAGACCCAAGTAGCAGACTAATGAGGTGGTCTCTGAGGTTGGCTGAGTTTACGTACACTGTAGAACACAAGCCCGGCAAGAAACATACTAACGCCGATGGTCTCAGCAGAGCCATGTGCGCGGCCCTTCGCAGGGACGAGCTCCCCGTGATGGATTTGGCCACGCTCCGCGAGCACCAGAAAAATGATCCCCATTGTAAGGAGTTAGGAAAGGCCAAAAGTTTCAAATTCAGCCCGGAAAAGATTTTGTATAGACTAAGTGGAGGTAAAAGGAGCATCGTAGTACCAGTCAGTCTTACTAGGGAAGTCATGCGCCTTCACCACGACCTGCCTACAGCTGGGCATGCTGGTGTAGCTAAGACACTTCAACGCATTAAGGAAAAGTTTTGGTGGAAAGGGATGGACAAAGAGGTTTATGATTATGTTCGCACATGCAAGAGTTGTAGTCAGCGTACCGACTACGGGAAAATTAGAGCTCCCCTAGGGACTATTTTCAACGAGCCCGAGGCTCCTTTTGAAGTTATCGCAGCGGATATTGTGGGCCCTCTGCCCACTAGTTGCTCCAGGAATGTGTACATCCTGAGTGTGATGGACCATTTCACTCGGTATTGCGAGTTCATCCCGCTACCAGACCAGACTGCAGAGAGTATCGCAAGAGCGCTAGTACAACGCGTGATCACAAAATTTGGCGTTCCAAAAGCTTTGATTTCGGACCAAGGCGCGAATTTCACTTCCGACCTTATCAGTCAGCTCTGTAAATTCTTACATGTACGTAAAATTCAGACTACTGGTTTCCACCCGCAAGCGAATGGCCGGTTGGAAAGAGTGCATTCCACGATCGCGCGCATGCTAAGCCACTTCGTGAACCGGCATCAAACCGATTGGGACGAGTACCTTCCGTACGTTACGATGGCCTACAATTCGCAAGGTCACGAGGCTACAGGGTTCTCACCTTTTGAAATGGTTTTCGGTAGGAAAATGGAAACACCCTTGGAAGCAGATCTGACCATCACGGAAGGTGATGATCTGTACAACGATCATGTGGAGACCCTGAGGAGTAAACTGAAAGAGACTTTTGAAGTAGCGGCGAAACGAAAAGCTATTGCCCGCGGACGGTATGAGCGGCAGTACAATAAGAAAGTGAAAGAAGTAGAGTACCACGAAGGGCAGTTGGTCCTGCTGCACGTTCCTAGTATAGGGCGACACAGGGTTAAAAAGCTCTCGAAACTGTGGAAGGGTCCCTATAAGGTCATAAAGGTGCTCTCTCCGCTCAACGTCGTGCTGAAGATCAGGAAGCGAGAAGTAACGGTACACGTGAACCGTATAAAACCGTGCCCGAGGCGCGCCCCAGTGCCCCCTCCGCCGGTGGTAGAAACAAACGCGGACCCCGAGGTAGGGTTGGAAGAATGGGTCAACGACCCGCAAGTGAGTGACGACGGAATAGACGAGCCACAGGAAGTACAGGAGCCTGTCCCGGACAGCTCAAAAAGGGCCCGTAGGAGACCCGCGTATCTCCAGGATTACACTAGTTAAGTGTGGGAGGTATCGGAAACGCATGGGGGATTAATAAACAAAACTAAAGAGTGAAATAAGTAATAGTGATATAACAAAAATTTAACATGATTCAAATCTGTTATAGGGTACATTTTATTAGTATTGGGGGCAGTTAGCTGCTTCCACCAGGGCATCATCTTCGAAGGAGACCAGGAGGTCCTCCTGTCTGACAGCCACTGGAGGGTCACCCTGAAGTACAAACTTACGGAAATGCAAGTACAGAGCCGGAAACTCAGCAATTTGGCGGTAGAGGTAAAACAGTATCTTGACAAATTTTATTCTGACCTTTTGCGTGATAGCGTAAGTATACACTCTAAACTACCTCAATTAGAGGAGGGTTTTAGGTATTAATTTGCCATTTTGAAACAAGACGTCCATGAATACGTAAAGCAAGTAAATAATTTGGTGTCTTTGCTTGTTCGTCAAGAGAAAATGACGATCCTGGCCAACGTGGCGCATCAATTGGTAAATCATTCAAAAACTCTAAATTCAGTAATTTTATCAATCAAATCTTATCATTCAGTAATGTATCAGACCCTTAGTAGACTTTTTAAAACGGACCAAATTACACAACATCAGTTAAGAGACGTGTTTAGTTATTTAAAATTAAATTCTGCAATTTCTGAGACTTAGAGTACGGTCTCAGATACTATTCGCAAAATAATCCAGTTTCACAAAGCAGTAGAACAGTTAGGTGGTGGGAAAGTAAGTAGTGACTTGCTCTCGCCCTCAGAGTTTCTAAGATTTTTAAAAGAAATAAAAGAGGTTGTGCCCCCTCCAGCCAAATTACACCTGCGCGTTCAGTTAGAAAACATTCTTGAGTATTACTTGGTTTTGGTTGCCCATAGTTACGTGACTGAGCAAACCCTCAGGGTTGTGCTGCAGCTCCCGTTGAAAAGTGACGATACCTGTACCATAATAAAATAAGCGAAATAGTTTTTTGAATAACTGTAGTGTTCTTTAGGTTTAATTAAAATTTGTTCAAATGTTATTTAACTACCGGTATACAAAATGTTGGTATACCAGAAGTATATTTGGCGTATTTGTCAAGTATATTCAAATTATAAATCCTTTACGTAGCCATGTCCCATATTGTTACAACTGTTGATTTATTTATTGTTAGTACGTTTATCGCCTTTTGTTTAATTATTTCTGTGTATCAAACCCTGATGCTTATCAGAGATATGTATAGTATATTTTTATAGCCCTAGCCCTATTCTCTTAACATAAAATGGTTTAACAAGTATATTAAATCTTCGACTTTGTACATAAAATGTGATTATTTACAGACCCCTCAGACCTGATGATTTAACTCTTTTAATTATGTCTAAAGATATAGCAAGTGCAACTCAGACTTCTTATCCAAATAAAATAGGTGCCTAATTTAACAGTTGAAAGACACCATGCCTGCCTAGGACTGGATGTCTAACTAGAGTTATATAGGCCTTTAATATTTGTATAGGACATGAGTTACTGTAACTTAAATTAGCAAAACCAAATAATGATTAAGGTAGAGTAGCAGGAGTAGTAGGGCTAAGAAAACCCATGTGTTACCTAATGTATGTGTCTACTGATAAACCCAACAAAGTTAGTAATAGGGCTAGGCCCTTTTCCAAAATTGCATGTTCCACACAATTTTAAGAAATTACCTTGTGACTGAAAATGGCTTCATATATGAGTCGGTCTAGTGTGGGACTTGAGAATTTTACGGAGTACCTATCATGTCTTACAGCGTGCCATGCCAGTAAGGCTAGATTGGTTTGTCATAAATGAACTGTCACTCATTGTGAAGACACAAAACACAATGAAAACTTACAATCAACATGGGCATAAAACATTGTCAAGCTAGACGGAAAAACCTGCAGTAACAGACGTGTGCTTTTTCCGACTAGCTGATCTCTCAAAGTTGACTGAGTGGGAAGGAATGTGGCTAGTAGAAGCATCATTTACAAGAGCGGGTCATGCGGAACCCAAGCCCAAGCAACATAAGCATAATTTGGTATATATTTATGAAAAGTCAACCTAGCCTAACCATCACGGTGTAGTGTGATGGTACTCCATCTAACAAGTATAGGCCTACCATCAATTGTTCTCCAAAATATTTTGATTGTGTCAATAGATTAGGACCAAGGGTTTTGTAGGCTAAGTTATTCAATTCTTCTGGATTGTTTAAAAACAGCCAATTTGCCCCATTGGTGAACCTTAGCTGTGGCGTTTTTTTTTGGGACAATGGCCCGCACATAAACAATATTCCCTCTGTAGCCTAAATTATGGAATTTGATTTTTTGTTTTTAAACAATTTTTGCTGTTAGGTTAAAATCTTTGAAAACCCCTGGCTGAAACGACTAATCATGACCTACTATAAGAATGTTAAAAACCGTACTACTTAAAACGTGTGAAACGAATAGGTCACTCAGATTGGTAGATTGATGAAATATTTTATAGTAATAAAACTAGCCTATAGTAGAATAATTGAATATGTTGTTTAAAAGATGAGGGTTATAGGAATTAGGTACCGCGGGGTTCATAGTTTTAGTTCAATTATAATTGACACAACAAATAAAATGTGTGAGACCATGTTTCTGTATGAGCGTTAACAATTTTAATATGTAATATTGGTTTAAAGATAAATAGGCATAGTCAAATTATATGCGCTTGTTATCAACTGCAATAATTCTACTAGGCATAACAATGTCATATTGCCAATGAGTAGTATAAATGCGCCGGTTCTGGCTCAACGAGGCGAGATGGAAATATGAGGCGAGAGGTATGAGACGGAAGTATGAGGCGAGAGATATGAGGTGAGAGGTATGAGACGGAAGTATGAGGCGAGAGGTATGAGACGAGGGAAGTATGAGGTGAGAGGTATGAGACGGAAGGATGAGGTGAGAGGTTTGAGACGGAAGTATGAGGTGGGAGTTCAACGCAATAACGTAAATGTTGCAAGTGGGAACGAGATTAATTACAACCATCTCTCAAACGGATTTCTCTCATCGCGCCTGATAATTTATTAGAACCCCAACTTGGCATTTCCTATATAGTGAAATGTCCAACGATAGTGAAATGTCCAACGATAAGACTTCCTGTGTCTGCTGCCAAAAATTGATTCATAAGTCAAACATATGAAGACATGAACAAATCTGTCAGAAGAATGAGAATAGAACACCGAAAGCCAGTATTGATTATAAAGTAAAATGTCCGCACTGTGACAGACTCATTAGAAAATCTAATATGAGCTATGATTCAAAAACTCGCGTTCAATCTCAACTAGTTTCAACATAACGTGGTGGGACTATTAATAATGATGACGACGATGGACCGACTCCTGCTAAACTACCACGACGTTATAAAACGAGTTCGCACGCAGCACGCTGACGTGAGGGAAGTCAATTTCCACATAAAAAAACTACAACAACTCAAAATCAGTTAAAAACACACAATTATTCCAATTTTAATTCAAATCTGAAAATATTGATTTTTTGGCTGTTCTGATACTCCTGGTTCTATATACCTGCAATGCTGGGAATACAATTTTGCGCATTATAAGGTTAGGAGAAGGTCCGGTCAGGCTTTAAAGTAGGCGTGAGGTTGTTGAGGATGATAAAAGTACACCGAAAATGATTAACAGGCTTTTCTAATGTAAAACCCCCATAAGACAACGTACTGTATTTGGTCAATACACATTTCCTTTAATAACTCGGTAAATATATATGCTAGAATGACGAGAGAAGGCTTAAAAGTTTCGCCACATTATAATTTCCATCTTTTTACATTCGTTAATTTCACATCAGGGGCTTTTCTGACCCTTTTTGGGCCCAAAAACTTGAAATTTGAAAAATTAATCCCCAAAAAAGGGGTTTAGAGTTTTCTGATTGTTTTGTCCAACGAAATTGTCCAACTGATCATAGAAAGGAACGTCCCTACCAAATTTGACGTAAATCGGACAAAAAATGTGACCGCTAGAGTGCCTGCATATATATATATATATATATAAAATTTTGAACGAACCTCCAAAACGTGTTCAGGGGGTCACGTTAGGAACTTCTATGGTGGTCCCGGGCTTAAGTTTCACCGTGCGGGTCATGCTAATAGTTCACTTTCCATAGGAAATTCACTAACAAAAACATGTCCTATATGTGGAATAAATTGTACAAGTCAGAATTTCAACCGACATCTAAAATATAAACATAAAAGTATAGAATCATCCGATTCCGGTTCCGAATCTGACCAAAGTGAAAACTTGGAAGTTTCGGTGAAGATTCGCCGCTGTATCCATTGTCACAAATTTATCTCACATACGGAGACATGACAAAATCTGTCAGAAGAATGAGAATAGAACATCGAAAGCCAGTATTGATTATAAAGTAAATTGCCTCCACTGTGAAAAACTCATTAGAAAATCTAATGTGAGCTATTATTTAAAAACTCACGTTCAACCTCAACTAATTTCAACACGACGTGGTGGGACTATTAATAATGACGACGACGATAGACCGACTCCTGCTAAACTATCACGACGTTATAAAACAAAAACATGTCCTAAATATGGAATAAATTGTACAAGTCAGAATTTCAACCGACATCTAAAACATAAACATAAAAGTATAGAATCATCCGATTACGGTTCCGGTTCCGATTATGAAGAATTTACAAAATTGGAAGCTTTGGTGAACTCTGGTATCTCATCTGGAGTTCTTTTGAAGCGGCCTACTATTCAAGTCCGAGTGGATGTTTAAAGCACCTCAATACTTGCACTAAATGTCAACGGGGAGGATATGGACGACTTGGACGATTTAAAAAAAAGTCTATTTTCGCGGACCACCACTTCGTCTAGTGTTATCTGTTATTTCACGCTAAGCTTCGCCCGTTGTGCTTGATTACTGGTTAATCTATCGATTGCGGTCATAAGATCAACTGACTCCACCTTCCATTCATAGTTGTTGTGGGCTGCTTTTATTAACATTATAATAATGTATATATTATAAAAACTGTTTGTAAATACCTAATCCCTTTTGAATGTGATATCAAGTTTCGTATTATCATTCGGAAGTTGTATTTCCCCATTATACACCACGTATAGGGGTTTATCATATCGCAAAAGTGCCTTAATATTGTTAGGTGACATTCTGTCAGTCCAGCTTTCGGGTAGTGTGAATTTAATACTATCACATTTGACAAGAACGCGTTGACCGTACTGTGTACAGATTATGTCAATATCTTTCATGAAATATCTTTTACCAATTTCCAGATCGATAATTAGCTTAAAAGAGGTGGTACCGTTGATGTCTTTCAGAATGTCAATATCGTTGCAGGTTGTCATATTTTACTTTATCTACATAGAAAACATCACTTTTCGGATAAAATAAAAAATATACACATACCACTGTCTGACGTTATATTTAGTTGACTTTTTATACACCCACTGTTGAAATCATCCATAAAGTTACATGTGTGTTCAATTTGTTATTTATAGATAACACATATTCAATCGTGGAATATTATACATACTTTTTATAGTTCAGACTCTGTAACAAGTTTTATATATACAATATATTATGTAGATAACGCGTTCTGTAACGGTCTATAGTTTTCATCTGTTAGAAATATATTGACATATCTTATGGTTTGTACTCCACTCTTCAATGGTATATTATTTATGATGTTTGGCTTTTCATATATCCTATCTTTGTATTCTTTAGGATTCAAGTGAGTAGGGGGCAATAGCCGATTCGAAACCAGCAAAATCCTAAGTAAACAGGAGGAGGATCGATCCGCCCCCCTGCGGATCCCCCCCCCCCGTCACGTCACCCCCCCTGACGTCACCCCCCCTGACGTCACCCCCCCTGACGTCACCCTACCTGACGTCACCCCCCCGACCCCCCCCCCCGGACCACCCCCCCCCACGGACCCCCCCGACCCCCCCGGTCGTCTGCGGCACTTTTCGTGATGACCTTGAACATGAGGAAAAAACTTTCGAAAATTAATAACTAGCCTATTTCTCCCACGGGACTTTTTCCACAGTGTAGGCCTACCCTCGAGGATGCGAATGACGAAAGAACCCCATAGATCCACCATCAGACAAGCTCGCTATTACATGTGTCGACCGCCGCTCGACATGTGGTGAGGTTTCGTCAAAATCGGTCGGTAAACAGCCGAGATCCCATAAGGAAAACGCGTTTAAAAATTAATAGCGAGCTTGTCTGATGGTGGATCTATGGGGTTCTTTCGCCATTCGCTTCACCGAGGGTAGGCCTACACTGTGGAAAAAGTCCCGTGGGAATCGGTGGGTAAATAGGCTAGTTATTAACTATCGAAAGTTTTTCCTCGTGTTCAAGGTCATCACGAAAAGTGCCGCAGACGACCGGGGGTGGTCGGGGGGGTCCGGGGTGGGTGGTCCGGGGGTGGTCGGAGGGGGGTGACATCAGGGGGGGTGACGTCAGGGGGGGTGACGTCAGGGGGGGGTGACGTCAGGGGGGGTCACGTGAAGGGGGGGGATCAGCAGGGGGGCGGATCGATCCTCCTCCTCTTTACTTAGTATTTTGCTGGTTTTGAATCGGCTATTGCCCCCTACTCAAGTGAGACAACAACGAAGTGTTTTCACGCTTATTCCAGTGTGTACCGTGATTGATGTAAGAATGTTCCTCCAAGTCACAATGTACCTCTACCTCTTTAAACGGTCTTATTTGTAATATTTTTTTTCTCTTCATACATAGAAACTACAATGTCCGCTACGAACTTGTCTTTATATTTGATTTCATAATATTTTAATTCATTGAATCCGAGGAACCTTCGCATTCCGTTGTTCAGATTACACATTTCCGGTGATTTTATACATATTTTGTTTTGTTCATTCCGATTAATCGTAAACTTTTCTGCTTCAACCTCTGATACTACTTCGTAATCAACTAGCCACTTTTTAAGTCTCTTTTGCATATTTTTTAAATCCCAGAACCCTGGAGGAAAAATATCAGTTGGATATTTCTCAGATTCATAGCACGATATTTCAGCGGTCCCATAAAAATTGTGAAAGTAATTGTCGCAATACAGCCCTGTGAGTGCCAAGTAATAATAAGTAATAGACACAGGAAGTCTTATCGTTGGACATTTCACTTTATAGGAAGCGCTAAGTTGGGGTTCTAATAAATTATTAGGCGCGATGAGAGAAATCTGTTTGAGATATGATTGTAATTAATCTCGTTCCCGCTTGCAACATTTACGTTATTGCGTTGACCTCTCACCTCAGACTTCCGTCTCATACCTCTCGCCTCATACTTCCGTCTCATACTTCTCGCCTCATACTTCCCTCGTCTCATACCTCTCACCTCATACTTCCGTCTCATACCTCTCGCCACATACTTCCGTCTTATACCTCTCGCCTCATACTTCCGTCTCATACCTCTCACCTCATACTTTCCTCGTCTCATACCTCTTACCTCATACTTCCGTTTCATACCTCTCGCATCATACTTCCGTCTCGCCTCACTGGGCCAGTACCGGCACATTTATACTACTTCAATGCTCCCATGTAAGTTTGGTTCAAATCTGAGTTAGTCTTCAAGGAACAACTTCACAAAGCAATGTTTGATACAATAAGATTTTATTCATGCCATTATACATGTATACATTGCAATAGGCACAAGTCAAATTTTACATGTTACAGCAATCAACAATAGCTTCACCCCTATCTATAGGGGAAATTCGCTAAAATTAAACGTATACAAGTCAGAACATGATTTGAAATATTTAGCTTGCATATATTATTATTGTAGGCATTTAATATCTGCATAAATATCACAGCTGCAAAGAAAATACCTATATATAATTTTCTAGTATATTAACTTCTTCTTGTTCAAAAGTAGTTTCAGACTATTTTGAAAGATAGGCTAGCGAACCCTAGCAGTATAAACAAAATACGAAGTGACTATGTACACGTCCAATGTAAGGGCAAATTCACTTCGCTACCGCTTAGGTTAGGTTACGTTACGTTACGTTTCGTTAAGTTAGGTTAGGTTAGGCTACGTTAGGTTAGGTTAGGAGGTTTTCTGGCTCTCAATTTGTTTTAAAAATCACAGGAAAAGTAACGTACGGTGTATAATTTGGAACGGACGTGAACAGTAGCGGCTCACGGAAGGTGAGCGAAATATATGGTCTTCTCGGGAAGGCGATAATGACGTCACGACAAGATGAAACGGAACGATCAGAACCACCGAATTATCAACCGATTGTTTGTTATAATTGTTGACTATAATTTTTAATATATATGAAATCACGTTTGATGTGGGACATTGGACCAATGACAGGTATTAGAGGCTAATTAACCGTACTTATTAAGCCTTAATGTAGTTTGTTTTGTTTATATTTTCGTATATTTTAAATAATTGTTAAGGTTTTATAGAAGGAAAACAACTTTTAGGGCAATTTATGAAAAGTTTAGGGCTATTTGGAGTAATTTCACCGCTCGTTTAGGGTAAAATTAAAATTCCATCTACCTGGTGGTAACACTGCATATGACATCTGACATCTGACTCTCTGACAGCCAGTATTTATTCAGTAGTATGCCTGTTTGTTTGCCTTTGCCTGTTTGGTAGCCTGGGTGGTGAAATTGCAATGGGCCTAGTTGATGTGTTACACTGTTATCTAGGGATTAACATTTTTATCTGAATCCATTTGTTGGGTGTTTATTTTTTAAATTGTAGTTTTTATACTATCACTACTTAATTCAACCACCTGTATCGAAATTTTTGAATTTGGGTATACCCTAGTCAAAGCAGAATACTCTACCTACTTTAAGATAACAATTTAAGAAGGAACTAACTTCATTTTTATGGATGCACATAGCAAGGTAATTATTATAGTTTGACGATTTATCCAACAATTTCCTAGTATAGTTATAAAAGGATAATTATTTGATTAGCCCATGTAGTAAAGTAAAACAGATGTTCTTATCTCCCATAACCTCACTGTCATTCAAGTAAGAAGCTCAGTTGTTGTATAGGCCTACAATTGTTGTGTCTTTTTAGTGTGTTAAGCATAAAGGTGTGTGGCTTTATTGTTCACATACCTGATTTAAAATGAAAATGATCTTTATTTTGTTTGACCTACTTAGCTGCAATTAGCCTAGGTCTATTCATTGAGTACTTTCCAAGGCCCATATTCTGGGGGGACGTTTGCTGATTGGTACAACATTCTCTAGGTAATATCCACTGGTAACTTACTGCTCAAACAGGTGAATAAAACGGTTATCAAAGTCTCAAAAAACGGCTAGGTCCTATCTATTCTTTCAAAAGAAAGTTGTGAGGATACTAGCTCAAGCTCACTATTTAAGTCACTGCAGACCCCTATTTTCTCAGTTAAGGATTCCTACTGTAATAAGTTTGTATATTTAGGCCTTCAACAGTAGTAGGCCTATCCTGTATATCTTCAAAGATAGACAAGACATTAATTTAAGAAGTAACATTCATGCTATTCCCTCTTGACCCAGTACCGGTATCTTTCTTGATGTCCCATCCTGGTAATGTTAGATTGATTAAAAACATTGTGTTGATATCTACTAGGAGGGACACCTTATGAGAGCCAGAGTTAGTAAAAGCAGTGCTGCGATCTAGCGTCATATTAAGATAACTAACGTGATCTGCGGCGTCGTTAGGCTGAGTAACTTGACCCGTGTAAACAAAATATTACTTTGATTAACTTACCATCACAAAAAAAGGTTTATTTAAACATTTTAAAATCTCTACGAAAACATTCCTAACAAATATGATGAACAAAAACTGCGACGATCCCTGGTGGCGTAAGTAGGGAACTACGTCAACAAATCTCTAACATTAATTTGTATTGGGTGTCCCCTCTAGTAGATATAAAACCAATGGTAAAAGTAAGAAACATCCTAGTAATGAGTAAGAAACTGTTTACAAGCTTCCTTGTGAAATCTTAGTTCTCGAGTTATATGCTTCCAAAAAGAGAGTTCCGTTTATAATTTTTTAATTTACCATCCTTTCTACCATGTGGATGAGTTTTTGAACACGGAGGGAGCCAAAATTACTATCTAGTCATCATTGTTTTTCCAATTCGAATGAACTATAGAATCCATGTTGTTGAATGACTTTTTTATTTTAATTAGATACTTTTGATGGTGCATGTATTTAGTTAATTGTTGTTTGCTATTTATTAGGCTATGTATTTTGCTATTTATTGCCTGATTACCGTTCCTCACACCACTTAGATGTGAGGGATTGTTTTTGCTCTTGCTTCTTTCACGCCACTGGAAATTATATCCAGAACCTCTTCAAGTTTCCCACTGAGTAGATGCCCACAATATACCCACCTGATTACCTTACCCGATTACCTAACTCTTCATCGTTGACTGGATGGATGCCAGATAAATTGTGTCAATTTGAAAATTTGGTTATGTTCCTTTTTCGTCTACAGTTTAAATTTGAACATGTAACAAAACAATTTACATGTTTCGGTTCAACGAAACCATCTTCAGAATTCAGTAATCACCGTTGTCATAAAGTTAAAATAAAACAAAACACACATACGCACACACGATTACACGATACAGTACTCAACATTAAACAAAATGATAGGCCTATCACACAAATCGGTCAGACGCATCGTCACTGTCACGGTCAGGTTGCAGACTCACCAAAAAAACAGTTCAGGGTCTAATACAAATAGATACAAATTATAATGTGTCAATTTACTTAAACAAACTAATAACTACTATTTACAAGATGGCGGCTAGACTTACGCAGCCAGGATTGTGTCCTTGTTTGCAGCAAAGACTTTGTTCATTATGTATGAGGACACAGAGACCAGCCAGGCCTTCATTCTAGACTTAAAAGTTGACGCACTTCCTCAGGCAATGTATTACATAAACAATTTTAGGCCAAAAAGGGGAAAACTCTCTTTCTTCATGGTCAGCCTAGAGAAAGGGATGTCCAGGTCGCTCTTCTGCCTTGTATTTTATGGGAGTGTATGTCCCCCTTCTTGGTAAAACTGTCAATGTTGTTATGAGTGTTCATTTAGGGTGTACTGCCCATAAAAGGTAAGCACGCCAAGCCTTTGGAAGATAGGCCTACAATGATCCCTCCAACCTGCAGAGGAAACGATCCTGATTGCTCTCTTTTGGAGTCTAAAAACCTCATTGCAGCCCTTTGAGTGGCCCCAGAGCTGAATGTTGTATGCTAGATGGCAGTGGAACAGCGCATGATAAGTAAAATGACAAGATATATTCATCAGTAAGTAAATTCTTTAATCTACGCAGCAGGTAGGCAATTCTTGCCAGCTTTTGGCAGGTGTTAGCCATATGACTCTTCCACATAATTTCTGAATCAATTTTAAAGCCTAATAGCGTTACCTCGCACTGCCCTGGATTATCCAGCCTAAGTCTACTTAAACTGCACAGCACATGTTGGGTTTTACTTTCGTTCAAGCTCATCATATTCCACTGTGGCCACTATGGTTTTATCATCTGCCAATAGCCATATTACCCAGTTGATTTATGTCGTTCACCATATGATCTTGTTTAATCTTCTGGTTATATAGTGGTCTCTGATTGGTACCTTTTTTTGAGAGTTTTTCCATAGCTATTTTGCAGGGTTACTCCTGACTATAGTGTGTAATACTGATAGGCTGAGCATTTCCCTCATATTCTTCTCCATCTCCTTTCCTGTATAGTGACCTGGCTAAAGTCAACTTTAAGGGCACAGGGATCCCTGTGTTATTCAGTAAATAATTCTTCAAACCATGTTCAGTGAGTGTCATTTTATTTGGCTCAGGAGGCCTTCAATTTGGTAAGGTTTCAAACTGGTCATATTGGTAATGCAACCCACAGATAAGAAATTCAAATTCTTCAAGCTGGTAACATAGCAGTACCCTCAGTCGCATGAGTTTTCCCTAGAAGTATTGCATCTTCCTCTCCCTTTGGAGAAGTAGGCGTTGAATCCCAGGGAAGCACAGTAATATTTTGCTCCCGCAGCATCTTTCTACAACAACCTGGCTGATAAAATTCCCTCAAATTAACAAAAATTACCCAAACGTATTATATAATTTCTTTAACTGGACTAGGGTTGTTTGTTCATTTGGTCTTGTTTTATACCTAATCAATTTTTTGTTGTGTAATTTAATTTTGCTTAGCTAAATATATAAACATTCATGTACCGGTAGGCCTAAAGGGAAACTTATTTGCATAGTAATTAAATAAATCAACTAATCAGATACCTGCCCTACTTATTAACTGGAGGAGCTGAGCGTGGATTGAATAAAATATTTAAATTAAAAGTGAACTATTACAATGTTATACCAGACCAAAAACTTACACAGCACACTGTGGCAGCCCCACACTCATATATCAAAAGTTTACATTACCCAGATTCACCATGAATGCGATTTTTATGTGTTTTTATTTATTTGAGCTGGAATGCCTGTTTCCTACCATCTCTGCTAGTCCCGCCCTAGAATGTATTCATATCTCTAAAATGAGCAGCCAATGGCATCACAGCGGCTGATATAAGGACGTGGTTGGCATTACATCTCTGAAACAATACTAACCTGACTAATCTTTATATCAGTCAGGCTAGTAAGCAGTACCGGCTTTAGGGCAGTGCGAGCCATGCTCCAGCACGGGGCGCTTTTGGCGGTGCGGCGCTCGCCGCTCAAGACTGGTCGCGGGGTGAGAGGGGGGCGTAGTCCGTAGCGCTAAAATAAACTATTTTTAAATATACATAAACCCGACGGATTTTGTAAATTGTTGTTTATGTATTAGTATTATAAGTTGTTCAAAGCATTATCGGGAAGAAAGTTGTGTAGGTATTCACCATGTTGCACCTTCATTTTACTTAAACATTAAATTTACATTTTAGATAACACATCTTCCCCCCTCTATCTTCCCAATCTAGAAGTTGTTTTGACCTCTATCGTTTTGTGGTAACTTGAGGGCATTCTGATTGGCGCCCCCATTCCGCAGGGTCCGAGTAGTGGCGCACTCACTCGGGGATGGGATGGCACTATTGCTCCGCGCTAGGTGTCTAGCCAATGCGGCATCGAATAAAAACCTCTTAATGATATTTTGTCTGTTTCATGTACCGCCTCCGTTGATGATGGGGTTCCGTGCTGACCACAAACCAAATGGAAGGAGGAACAAATAGATACAAAACGGGAGACCCCCTGGCTTCTCACAATGCTTAAGTTTAATTAGGTTAAGAAAGGGAAACGGAGGAGGGATTAATATTGAATGAACTTAATACTTACTTAAATGAAATTCAAAGAAATCACTTGTCTTCTTTCCCTGTCCAAAGGTACATGCACCACATTCACTTTCACATTCACACTCAAATAAACAAAACATGATTGCAGGCAAAACACAAATAGGCGGAAATGGGGAGACAGTTACAAACATGTCAACAGAGAGAGTGGAATGGAACGATTCTTGGGTAGAGGTAATCAAAATTCCAGGAGACGGAAACACAGTTCTGAACACACTTCTCGAACACAGCTTTTTAGACCCAAAACGAACCAACATCAGACCACGTCAGCTCAGAAGACGAACCCCCTCAGGAATGTTAAAGCGACATCTCCAACTGCCCCTCAACTAACCCCAATCTCACACCCACAACTAACACAACCATCATCAGACCACCACCATACAACACTACCACATGAGACAGCGAAACGACATGTCCCAAAAACCACCCCCCACGAACAACACTCACAAAAATCCAAATCACAACACACACACTGGACGAACACACAAACAAGACATCAGAACTCGTACGATCCAAAAACAGACAAACACATGAAAAAAACCAAGATGAGAACCCCAAAAGTTCCTCCATTCCAGGTGGGTGTGGACGGTGCGGAGCTAGCATCAGGTAATAGAATGTAATTAGGTAATGAACGGTAACAATTTTCAAACATTTCAGGTGTAACCCCCCCCGTTCCTATCCCTAAGATGTTTGAAGCTTCTAGGTTCCAACCAGCAAAGCACCTCTCTTTCCCATGATACAGTAGCTGGGTTCGCCCAGGGGTCTGTATCAATATTAATATCAATCAAAAACTTGAGGGCATTCTGATTGGTATTGAGGGTGAATAAAACTCGCAAAATGATGCAAAAAATTGCAATGTTGAATATCGAGTTATACGGGTTAACTAATTGTTTTTATCCGCCCTCACCGATTATTTTAAACTACTTCCTAGATGAGGAAAGATATGAATTGGGGATTGGAGAGTATTGAATCGGGATTTCATCTTTGATTGAAGTTTCAATGATTCGAGTTTAATTTTGCTATTATATGTAATAAGGGGGAAAATATGATGTGCCCCCCAGATTTTGGTGCCCCCTTCAGTCGTTACTTGTACATAAAAAATAAATACTTGTATATATAAATTTGAACAAATAGTGTTTTTGGCATCTGGGGACCTCAAAACAAAAAGTCACATTTCCAGGACGATAGTACATGAAAGGTGTCAGTCTTATCTCAGAGCTATGGCGGAGGGGTTGGAGGTTTTGGTTGATGGGGAGGAGGGAGGGGACGGCAAGTTTGGTCTTTGCACGGGCACTGAAAAACTGACAAACCGCCCCTGCTAGTAAGGTCACCAGCTTCAAACCTTACCAGAATGACGGGATCCTTCTGGCTCTGTGGCTTCAATAATATGTGTTATTCAGTTTTTATCATTCTGTTTTTCCTGTACGTTCTGGTAAAAAAATGTGAACGATTTATTTGCTACCTATTGAATTGAAAATCACTTTATTCATAAAGTACACATTGTATACATTGAATGGCATCAGGCAACTAAACTAAGGATAATGCTGCTTAATTACACAATTGAATACTAAACTATTATAAATCTTCAAAATTGTACGTTTTACTAGTTACAAATTCTTTTAATCTTCTCTTAAACTTTTTAAATTCATCAATAGTCCTCACTCCAGCCAGCAGCCTGTCCATAAATTTGCTTCCTGCACAACCTGCCTTTTTATAAAAAATCTCTAATTCATGGGGATCAATGGCAATTTTATTCCTGAATCTCGTGAGATAATTGTGTTTATCCCCTAGCCTAGGTACCATGTTAGCATTTGAGAGTTTTGTGCATGTAATATCTTATGGTATACATAAAGACTGTAAACCGTCATGATACCCATTGGTGGAAAGTAAACTCGAACAGAAGTGTCCCAGTTTTAAGTTTAATATAATTCGTAGCGCCCTTTTTTGGAGTGTAAGTATTCTGTCTAAGTTATGCTTTGATTTACTTATAAACTTATCCCAAACGCTATGGATGATTCAATGAGGGCAAAATACATAAGTTTTAATGTACCTATAGAGCAAAAGCTTCACATTCTGTTGATAGCGTACAATCCCGAAGTTATTTTGTCAATAACGTGATCGACTTGTGAATTCCATGAAAGATTTTGATCTAGAATCAAACCCAAAAACTTTGTGGAGGTTACTTTTTGATGACTTTTATTATTTAAATTAATTACTGGATTAATTGGATTTCTACTTTTGCCTGCTATAAAAATCATGAAGTTACTTTTATTTGTATTTAATAATAGCTGATGATAATTTAGAAAATTATTTAATTTAGCTAAAAATTTAGAGGACTCGAGTTCTAAATTATTTAACGATGAGTCACTAACTTTTAAACTGGCACCATCCGCATAAAGGAATAATTCACTAGAATGGCTGTCTGTTATTGTTTGTGGCAGGCTCTTTATATAGCAAAGGAATAAAAGAGGTCCTAATGTTGAACCTTGCGGAACACTATATTGAATCACTGCAAGAGGTGAACGACTGGAGACTTGATGATTATTTTGCAAGTGTTTATCTCAACAAATTGTGATCTATGTGCTGAATATGAATCAAACCACTTCAAAGTGGCATCGTCAATTCCTTAATTTTTTATTTTATTCAATAGCATCTTATGGGCACACTATCAAAAGCCTTAGTTAAATCTAAAAATTTTCCAATAAACTTTTCTCCTTTATCGGCAGAATTTATAACTGAATCAATAAAATCAATGGCAGCAGTTATAACAGATTTGCCTGGTCTAAAGCCGTGTTGCTCTTTGTCATGTAAAAGATGTATTTCTAAATATGTAGATAACTGGTTATGATCAGATTTTTCATATAATTAAGAAAATGGAGGTAATAATGATAAAGGCCAATAGTTATTCAAAGTTTTTGTATCAGAATTTTTATGAAGAGGTATAACTTTAGCAATTTTAAGTTTTGATAGAAAAATTCCTCTGATAAAAGAAGAGTTTATAGAATGAACTTGAGGTTTAATGAGTTGATTTTTTGCATATTTTATTACCAACATTGGTATTTCATCAAAACCAGTTGATAATTTGTCGTCAAAAGAGTTGAGAATTTTTAAAATATCATCCTCTGTAATTGGTTCTATTGTTATTATTTATAGTATTGTTAGTATCTTCTATATTTAATAAAAGTCCATCATGATCAGGGCCAGGTAAGAAGGGCCGTAACATTTCGCCTGTGAGTGGATGCCCCCTGTCACGTGACCCGCTACGTCATCGCGCTGACAGCCGGCTCGAAGCACTGCGCTACCAGTGCTTTACTCCCTACAACTTCCACGGCTGAAACTTTTGTTCTATTAGACACCGTGATTATACGACTTCACCGTTATTTTGTAGATGAATAAGGTTTTATTGCGATATAATTTTCAAAAGGATTTGGCATCTGAACTATTCATAAAACTATTTAGTAAGAAATAGAGGTTTGTATAAGTTAAATAGAATCAAGTTAAAAACATAATTTTTTTATCGGTATATTAAAAAAATCTTTAAATACTATGATCAGAAGAATGATTTTGATCAATTTAGAAATAAAGGAAGGTAATTTAAGTCACAGGATGTTTTTAAAAACAACAAACATCCTCCTTTAGCGGCGGCAGAGTCATGGGAGAATTTAAGAAACAGCTTTGCTAATGAAAGATAAAGTGCTTAGATAATGAAAAGAAACACTCACCTGTTATAGTTTATTTTACATTTATATAGATACAGATCATATTTCTACAACTATTTACAAATTAATTTGATTTTCCACTATTCATCAATCTCTCTTATGCAACAGCCATATTTCACTGAAAACAGAAAAATAGTTGTATCACTTGAAATTTAATGTTTCGACTACGATTTGCATTTGTCATGTAGGTAAATAATGTTTAGTATTACAATCCAATAAACTACAATATGTGTGAGCAATGACAACAATTAACCAACATTCTTTTTAAAATTTCAAATAAGATTTATGCGTATTTTAATGCTGGATACTGGATATTTACTGTTATAAAATACTACTTTTCTTCGGTGTATTTTTTTCTTGAATGGGATAGAGTAATTTATGGCTACCGGTACCTACTGCTCTCAATAAGTTAATAAATTGTACAATGAAGGTTTGTTTTTACTTAATACTCTGCTTAGATAGTAAAGTTGTGTGAGATATCCAGTTATCCTCTATAAGTATAACATTGAACAGATTATGCAAGTTTGCTGTAATGAGTACGACTAGAAATGGGGTTTTATGCAAATATAAATAGACCACAGCCAGAACGTTTTTACTGTGAATTATGTTATAAACCAGCTTATACAATATTAGTTAACTCTTTAAAACACTCTGTATTTGCTATGAAGTCTGAAAATACAATATATAGGCACAGTGACAATACCTCCCAATGTTTCTGGGACAGTCACACATTTCCCACAAGAATAGTTTTCTTGATGATTAAACTTTATAAATGTAATGTTTGCAAAGTCCTTTGAGATGCTTATTACTGTGACTGCTATAGATAAAAACAGACTTATATCAAATACACATTTAGTGAAAACAAATATAAACGTAGTTAAATATTTTAATTACAAATTTGATAATTATTTCATAAGACAGTTTTATTGTTTGTATCCTTATGCGTCCTATGTCCCGTATTTCGATGCTCGCCATACCTAGTATGTACAAATAATGTTTGTTAATCATTGATAAATATTTTCTAAAATAATTGCGGAGTTCATTAATAATTCCTAGGGCTTTAAACTAATCTTACAAACAATAGTGGTAAAAACTAAATTAATAACAACAAATAATTAAACTCACGGCAATCACGAGTACACTCATAACAATACAACACTACAAACAATATAACAAGTAAATAAACTCATCAAGCTCACTATGCAGGGCAAGCAAACACTTTCCACTTTCTGAGCCAAAAACCAAGATTACATTTGGGGATGCTCAAAAATAGATCAGGACACGTGTACGAGAGGAAACGGGGGAACGTAAGGGCCCTTGGATAATATATTTAGACGTACAGATTCGTAGAAATCTGTTGAGAAAAATTGTTCATTTAGCATTTGCGCCAAGCGCGTGGTGAGTGGCTGTCAGCGCAGTGACGTCACCGCGCTGTCCGGCGGGGCGGGAGGGTGTCACGACGGCAATGCGCCGTGAACAAAGAAATGGTATAGCCCTTGTTATAGGGCCCTGATCATGATCAGAAATCTGTGTATTTATACCAATGACCTTAAACTTATATTCCGTGATATTAGTTAATACGTTATCTATGGCGGATTCAGACTCAGACGTAACATGTGTTAGAAAATTTACCTGGAAAATTTACCAGATACCTCATTTTGTAAATTTTCAGTACATCAGTTAATTTTTTTAATCAGAAATATCCAATACATTCATGTTAATTTCACCTATAACCATGATATTTCTGAACTTTTTACCAGGGCATTTAATAACATATTTACCTAGTGTACTTTTTCCTGTGCACAATTATATTCTATATTCGCTGAGCTTTTTTTGAGGCAGGATCTGCTCTAAAAATAGTTGTTGGCTGGGAGTCGTTTGTTTGTCTACAGCGGCTTTGAACAAAGCTGTTAGGACGAATTGAGGGTTTCATATGGTTTGCAATATATTCTTTATAATAAAATTCTGTAAAATTTTCTCCTTCGAGTGTATGTGCTGTGTAACAAGGTTTCTTTCTAAGTACATAGGCCCCCGACATATTTTTGTTCTATATTTGCTCTCTAGTAGCCCCTATTTAATACAGGTTTAGAACCATGCAGATTTTCTACGTTCACTTTTTGGGTTTGCTTGGTCAGTTCTTATTCTTATACAGTAGAAGTCTTACAATTCAGTTAGGATAGTTGGTGAGCTTTGTATGTTCTTAGTAGTTTCGGCCATTTCAGGGGTTGTTTGTGTATTGGAGTCATTAACATGTTTACTTGACTTTTCTTGAGCTTCAATTTTCTTCAGCAACTTAAAAATAGTTTTTTATTTTTCATTTAACTTGACCTTTCTTCCTGTTTGTCAATTAATTGGCTTAATTTTAGATCATGCTCTCCAAAGATACCTTGTGTGTCTTGACAAAGCTGGTTTTTATTTGTCAAGTTGATCTTGTAATCCCTTATTTTGTTGTAGGCCTATTAGAGTTTATATTTTGTCAATTTATTTCCTTTCATTATTTTATATTTCCTCTGATTTTCCCTTTATTTGTAGGCCTACATTAAATTAAGTCGGTCTTGGAGTAGAGTAGGCTGCTATAATCAGTAACGTAACAGTTTTATTTGATAATAAGTGTTTTTGTACTAGATATTTTCTAATTAAAACTTAATTTCCTTCCCAATTAAAACTAATTAGGCTTGTTAAAAGGTAACAAAACAAAAACGAGTTTGCACGCAGCACGCTGACGTGAGGGAAGTGAATTTCCACAAAAAAACTTAAAACTCAAAATATGTGTAAAAACGAACATGTATTCCAATTTTTATTGAAATCTGATAACATTGATTTTTTGGCTGTTCTGATGCTCCTGGTTTCATTTACCTGCAAAGCTGGGAATACAATTTTGCGCATTATAATGTTAGGAGAAGGTCCAGGCAGGCTTGAAAGTAGGCGTGAGGTTGCTGGGGATGATAAAAGTACTCTAACAAAGGAATAACAGGCTTTTCTAGTGTAAAACCCCTATAAGACAACGTGCTGTGTTTAGTCGAAACACATTTTCTTTAATAACTCGGTAAATATTTATGCTAGAATTATGAGAGAGGGCTTAAAACTTTCGCCTCACTAATTCCCATCTTTTTACATGCATTAATTTTAAATCCGGGGCTTTTCTGACCCTTTTTGGGCCCAAAAACTCGAAATTTGAAAGATTAATCCCCAAAAAATGGGTTTAGAGTTTTCCGATTGTTTTGCCCAACGAACTTGTCCAACTGATTACAGAAAGGAACGTCCCTACCAAATTTGAAGTTAATCGGACAAAAAATGTGACCGCTAGAGTCATATATAACATAACATATGTTACATATGTTATGTTTTATATGTTATATATATAACATTTTGAACGACCCCCCAAAACGTGTTCAGGGGGTCACGTTAGGAACTTCTATGGTGGTCCCGGGCTTAAGTTTCACCGTGCGGGTCATGCTAATAGTTCACTTTCCAAAGGAAATTCACTAATAAATGTGTTATAACATCTTGACAATTGTAAATCACTTGAAAATATTAACAATGGATTTGGTGTTGGAATATATTAGTTTTATGTAGTGTACAATATCATCTCTCTGATTGGCCTTATGATGACCGGTGTGGCTGGTTGAAATTGATTGCCTTGTACCAAATTAATTCTTTTCTAAAATGCATTTTCTTAAATTAATTAAATGGAATGTCAAGAGCAGATTGTGGTAATTTGAATTTGTTATACAGTTTTAATTCCTATAATGACATGCCTAGACTGAGTTTTGGGCATTCTTCGATAAGGTACATCAATTTTTTACTGATTTCGTGTGGAGTAGGAGTGCATATTATTTCTTGAATTAAAACTACTCAGATTTTTAAAGATATATAAAATTAAATCAAAAATGTATAAGATGGAGACAGTCAGAATCCTCAGATCTTTAAAGATAAATTTGCAGTGAGCTTTCTATGATGAGTTTGTGAGGCTGTATATAGGCTGTATTTATAATCTTGTAAGTATAATTATTTACCATCTTGTATGTTAGTGCAAATACATTTTTTATTGTCGTGAGACATAATTTATTTGTTCCTGTTTCATTCTAACAACACATATCATGCGACTCAACATAAGCGTAATTTCTGTATTTTACTTGAAGGGGCAAACATGTTCGTGATCGTGACTTTTCATATATTACAATAATACATTCTCCAAATTTTTGAAGGGTTGCCCCTCCTTGCCACCCCTGAATTAAGCCTATGCTACTCATCAACACAACATGCACAATACTTGAGACTGTTGCAGTGGTGGAGGGGGAGAGACAGCTAGGTTAGGCAAATTGTAGGCTAGTTACAGGTAGGAGTTGATATTTAAATGAAAGTAGGGCTCACTTGATAACGGAGGAGTTTCCTTATCTCCTGAGCCAGTGTAGTTTTAAACACTAGCAGTGATAAATCCAAACAAAACTACTAGCTTAATAAGTTCCATCGCTATCATAAGTTTAAAAAATACAGAAAATACTTTTTGAGAAATAGGTTGTAGACAAATTATTCATTTGTTTCAGCCTCAAGATGTTTACAAAAATATATTTATGAATAAATTTCGTTGGATTAATTAAATCGTTAATAACATGATTATAATAATGAATAATGAACATTTTATTGTCATCAACACAATACATGTTACAAACAACGACAAGTTATACAATTCTTCTAAAAATAATCAAATTACAATATCACTACTTTGGAGCTCTAAAAATTCATCAAGAGAATAAAATGGGGTTGAAACTAGCCATTCAGTCTTTTCTTAAATTAATTAAATGGAATGTCAAGAGCAGATTGTGGTAATTTGAATTTGTTTTATAGTTTAATTCCTATAATGACATGGCTAGACTGAGTTTTGGACATTCTTCGATAAGGTACATCAATTTTTTACTGATTTTGTATGGAGTAGGAGTGCATATTATTTCTTGAATTAAAACTACTCAGATTTTTAAAGATATATAAAATTAAATCAAAAATGTATAAGTTGGAGACAGTCAGAATCCTCAGATCTTTAAAGAGAAATTTGCAGTGAGCTTTCTATGATGAGTTTGTGAGTATTCTAACAACTTTTTTTCTGAATTAAAAGGATATTGTGCGTTTTAGATGTGTCCTTACATTACCTTATAAAATTATTATACATTTACATTCCCCTGGGATTTTCATTTTAATAGCATTCCAAGAGATCAACCTTTCAGAGATTCCAACGGATCAACCTTTACAATCTTGGGCATATTTATATGCAATGAAAGCTCCCCCCCTTAGTCACACCACCACTCTGTATCACAGGTTACTGAGGCTTGAAGATGTAAATACAAGTTGCAAAGATTATTATCTTCCTTACTTTGATTTTACTCCAGATTGTTGTTTTAAAAATTACTAACAACTTACTTTACTGTACAGTAAAAGCCAAAAGCTATGTTAAAAGTTGCATTTAAGAACTAAATTGGGTCATTCTTTGCACTATGAATTATTATAAATATGAAATATGTAATAATGGCTGCAGCACTTGATTCTTTTATTAGTGAATTCTTTTCTAAAATGTTATAATTTGTCACATATAGTAAACTTGTGCTATTTGGTAAGGCAGGTAAGACATTGCAAGTGGCGGGGTTTGCTAATGGAGCAACAGTGATTGCAGGTAGTGCTGTGATGACGTAAACACCATGGGAGAAATCGCAAGCTTCCTACATCTGGGGGACATAGTCTCATTGTTTGCAGAAGGAAATGTCTGCGGATTCCTCAGCACTCTCGGGTGAGTTTGCAATATATCTTGTTTAAAAAAAAACAAATACTAAATAATTTCAGTATTCAAATTTATTTGCGTGTACTTACATTACATCTCGATTTAAAAGTTCTTCCAATATGGTCAGTGTAATATATTTCAGTCGCTACATGTGTAGATACATTACTTTTCATTTTTATATTTATTCTATGGTTCTTTGTAGTAGTTAGTCTATAATTTGTAATGAGTTTTTCTTTTTTTAACACTTAAATTGTATTGTATTGTAATTGTATTGAATACCCTCCGTTAACCCTCCGCCTGGCAGCCAAATTTGTTGCAGTTTTTTCTGTAGTAACGGGACCATTTTGGCGATTTTGCATGCTATTTAAAAAAAAATTGTATTCATCCCAATTTTGAAGTAAATATATCAATGTGCATATTCGTTTTGTTCACAAAGGACAGGAAAAATTGAAAATGGAAAAATAGTGAAATTTAGAAAGGTAGGTGTCAATAAAAAATAATAAAATTTAAAAAAAATTTGAATTATTTGTATAAATCTCTAAAGTAAAACCTTACTGTACACAAACCAAATTTTGCAGGTAAAAATTATAAATGTACCAAATGTTTCTTATCTAATTCCCTACATAGAAATATATATATGTCATAGAAAAACAAATTTATATATGAATTACATTGGACAATTTGGGAAAATTGCAAAACGGCTATTTGTACTTGACCAGTTTTGTATGCCAAAAGAAAACCTCTAACAAACATGAATTTAATAAAACCTTATTTTATTTGAAGGTTATAAAGTTATAAACATAATAATATGAGAATGAATAGTCTAAAAGTTGTTTTTCAAAACATTACTATATATGAAGTTGCAAAATTTTTTCTAACAAAATTTTGTTATTCAAAGTGAGATCATATTTGTATAACACCTAATGCTTTCAAATGAACTATGTAATATGATTCAGTAGTTATTTTCCTACAAGAAAATATATTGTTATGAGTAAAAAGGTATAAAAATAAAATTGTTATCAAGTTTTTGAGACAAGTTGTATTTGTGAGACAGCAGTTACAGGCCTAGGCCTATGATTCACACTGCAGAATTTATCACTTTTAGTAATTTTTCCACATAAATACTACTATTCAGACACACATTACACTTCACTACACGTATTTCTCAGAAACATCATGGATTTACAGGGAAAACATGGATTATAAATTCACTTACAATGAATAAACAAACCCATCGAACAGTTGTTGGGGCAAAACAATAACAAACATCTTACGTCATACAAGTTTCTCCGATTGGTGAGACAGGCTGCCAATCTTATAGAAAATATTCAGTGTTCTTTCCTCTTCAAATTGATATATGAACACACATGTAATATGAATTTACATTATGTATAATTTGTGTTTTGCATATCGACTCGGAGAGATGATATTGCCAGTTGTCGAAGACTTAAAATATGACGATTTGATAAGTCTGTCTGAATATAGCTCGGGCATTATACTGAATACCACCAGAACGGGAATTCCTCCCGGTTTCCAGTGGTACCAGTCGTTTCTGGCTAAAAGCAAAATTGACCTCACTATGATTTTTTGGAAACTTACTGTGTTCAGCAATTTCCCAACACATACAAGGCGTAATCGACTTCGCACAAAATTTTCATTAAAATGTAACCCTCGATTACATTGATCTCCTACTACTAAAAGGTTCATTTATGTAATCAAATGAAAGTTCAGAATGTTATTTTTCGATTGGTATAACAACTATCCAATCAAAGACGCTTTTTCAATGCTTTTTGCACAGTTGAAAAAATAATGACTCATATTGTCTCCGGGAGACGATTGCCAGTACAGAAAACACTTTGCATTCATCTCTCAGAGGCGAATGCCAGGCAGAGGGTTAAACATGTTTAGACATGAAAATATCATGTTTCATTGTTGAGCTGTGACCTGATTCCGGATCGCCTGTACGAAGTGTGTTTACAATACATAAAAGCTTGTTCTACATCATTTTTAATATGATAAAAATTAAATGAGATTGCTGCAGTTTAGGTTATATTATATGTGTGACTAGCTTGGTTATGGGGGGCACAATTTTCATTTAACATGGGACGTCTGATTTTTATTTTTCAATGTTGTGTTTTTCTTGTTCAGCAAATATCTTTCAAATCAGTTATCAAACAACCATTTTTTCAGTTGAAGTTTGCAAATTACAGTTTTAATACAGCAGAGGTCGCTCGAAATCGGAATCATGAGAAGTCGCACACAGTATTTCTGACCAGGTTTAACAAATATCCCCATGTTGCAGCAAACCTGCTTACTCAGCGAATTTTCAATGCATATATATATATATATATATATATATATATATATATATATATATATATATATATATATATATATATATATATACTATATACAGCCACTTACCAAGTTTCATAGATACATATTCAAAAATGAGCTGTAATTAAATTTTAATTTTTCTCTATAAGAATAACATGGGGATTGAGTACTTAGGTTTGCTGCAACAAGGAACAGAAAATGTTATGTTTTAATGCAAATATCAACAGACCACAACCAGTTGAAGCCACATACCAAGTTTCATCCGTATGCATTTATAAATAAGCAATTTATACAATTTTAATTATTCTCCATAAGAATAATATGGGGCGCGGAGTACGCAGGTTTGCTGCAACAAGGAACACAAATTATGGCTTTTTATACAAATGTCGATGTAACTCAACTAGGTAAAGCTACATACCAAGTTATATTAATTTATGGTCATAATTAAGTGAGGCATCACGTTTTTCTTATTCTCCATAAGTATAACGGGGACAAGCCATTGGGGCAAATCGGCGTTGGGGCAACAGTAGTTTCTCACCGGGTCCTGTTTGGCGGAGCCAATCACACGCGAGCTCGCCGCAACGCTCAGAGCCAAACAGCTGTTAGCTCGCCGAAGCACCTGTCATTCAAGGCTTTACTATATTTTAATTGATAATTTTACACTCTGTTGTATGAGTACCATCAAAAGTACTGGGTAAAAAAATATCTGTAATTAGTTAGTTAGGCAGGAGAAGGTTTATTTTATTATTTTAAAACGATAGTGCGTTAAAAGTAGAAAGAACTTTAAGATAATGAAAAAGTTAAAAGAATAGTAAACAGATTATTGCCATAACAAATATGACGTAATGCATAAATCGATCGATATGAGTAATATCATGTTATAACATATTTTACCTCAAACTTTTAATCATAGTTAGTGTAGTAAAGTAGCTAGTTAAAATGTGTTGTGTTTCTGGCGATGTAACATGGATAAATCTGGCCAGAAAGTTTAGTTTCATGTTCGCAATTGTAGCCCTAACGTTCAAAATTTAGTCTTACGTATGCAATGTGTTTATTATCCAACATGTAACATAAAACGCTGATTACGTTAGCCCTTACCTCAAATGCCCTGAATCATCCATGATCGCAGAAACGTGTGTTGCATAGGCTTGTTCATCAGGCCTAAACTTAATTTCACTTGGCGTTAATCTCAGTTTACCTAATTAATTGTTAATAGGTCTTATAGTGTGAAACTAAATTTCGGAAATGTGAATTCTTAAAGCAACGTATTAAGCAGTAAGAAATCATATTTCTAAGTCGTTTTAAAACCACGAGTGTATGTTTAATTATACTTCTACAATAAACACAGGGCTACAAGAAAACAAGCCTTCATTCCGGAACACCAATTTAAGTTTTGTTCCGAATTCTGATTAAACTTCTTGAAACTGATCATGTGATGGTAATAAAACGATTTGTTGGATAAAAACGTACTTTCAATGAAAAATTTAGAACAAAAAGTATTTGGTTGAGCGTGAGTTTCGAACCTGCGCCGCTAGTTTGACAGCTCAGCACTCGTCTGACTGAGCTATCGAAGCAACTAACGTGTGCGGAACTACAATATACCTTTTTAATTTTCAGTAGTGTATTCGTCGACCTATTCTGTGCTATGTTACTTTGGAGTATATGCTTATGTAATAACACAAAAACCTCTTAACTTTTATATATTTTACAATCTGCGTCAAATTCCCTTCCTTCGGATACCAGGAAATTAGTTATGGTTAAATCGATTACGTGGATTTACAATAAAACCATTTCCTTCTCAATACTTCATACACCAATTTTTGTTTCGTATTCAGATGTAACACTTACATATATATTGTACCAGAGTTTAACAAAATAACGATTTAGTACTAATAACCTTTGTTAAGTGTCCTCATTAGTTCTCTTATGTCATAAAACTGTGTAAGGGGATTGGTGGGTTTCAACAAAACTTTTGGCCTTGGTTTAAATCGTGCAAATAGTGTGGTTTACATCATAAAACAATCGGTACCTAACTATGAACTACAACTAGTTTGTCCTACCCAACATTGCTCATTACATTTCTGTTACTGATACAGTTATCACACCAAACGATATTTATTTTAACCATCAGTAATTTAAGAGCTACAGTGAAATATCATACATTAAGTTATTCTGCTTTCAGTGTAGGCCTACTTTTCGTCCTACTTGCAAATTCTTAACCTATTTTACAATCACATTTTGGTAGGCCTACTGACAAAGTTACTGTTACACTTTTTTCCAATTAAACAACGACGGCATATTTAAAGCCACCAAATTATCCTTTTATTCGTTACTATTAATGAACGTCAATTTGCAATAATTTATTGGAAATTAAAAGATTTTGTTGACTTGAAACACAGATATATTGACTTTAAGGGTAAAACAGCAATAATATAAATACAAATTTACTGAAATATATTAAATACCTGTCAATACTGGCCTTTTGACGTTATTATTTTATACCTCTAAATTTTGGAACTGGTAATTTACTCATTGATGCATTAATGGTTATGACGTTGGCAGTCTTTCTTCCGCCTTTGGAATTTACGCTGTGCTATACTGAGTAGTCTTTCAATGAACTTGCCACTGGCCAATAGCCATTAATAACATCAAACGTTTTCATTGGCTAACAAGGTTTTCATTCATCATCATTGCCCCAACGCCAAGTTGCCCGAACCCATGGTTCCCAGAATAACATGGGCATTGAGTACGCAGGTTTGCTGCTAAGGGAACCATCGGCAAAATTTTTTTGTTTTGACAATTATCAATAGACCACAACGAAATGAAGCCATATACCAAGTTTCGTCCGGATACCTTTATAAATAAGCGAGATGTACTATTTTTCTTATTCTACATAAGAATAACATTGGACAACGTACTGTGTTTAGCACTTTTAATATCTCGGTAACCAATTGACGTAGAGAAATGATCAAAACAGCAAATTGTTTGATTTTAAGCCAAATCCAATGGTGTAAACTAAAATTAGATTTCTTAAAATATTATATGTAGAAACCTCAAAAAACCCATTTTTAGGGTACAAGACCCCCCTAAAATACCCTTTCAGATAAAGCGATCTGTCTGGTTTTCAAACTTAAAGTCATAAATGTTGCTTTACACGTTTGTACCTAATTTAATCAAAATCGGACCATTTTTACGTGCCTACGGACATATATATATATATATATATATATATATATATATATATATATATACATATATATATATATTATATACAGTATTGAACGAATGATGTTTTTGGCATCTGGGGACCTCAAAACGAAAAGTTATCATGTCCCGGGCCTAGGTCTTACCATGCCGACTACGGTAATAGCTTCTTCCCTATAGGGGAAATCGCTAAAACAGTAATTTTTCTTTAAAAATTAAATGATGACATAGCATCCGAATCACTTTATATTACCAAAAAGGTTTAAATTACCTGGTGATACTGCCAAGTGATCCTATGTTATGGTACAACTACCACTGGTTTCAAACCTCAGGGGGTCGTTCTCAAGTTGACATCAAGCTAGCCTATTCCTCCTCATCACTGAAGCCTATTGACCGTTTCAACCAGTGGTAGTTGTACCATGACATAGGATCACTCGGCAGTATCACCAGATAATTTAAACCTTTTGATTAAAAATTATATTTGATTTTAATCTAATTGGAAAAATATTGTAATCTACGTAATTCCTGACAATTTTAAATGACTTAGTAATCATAAACTAAAACACCTTTGAACAAATCAGTTTATTCATGCTTGTAGGTAATAAATATAAATTAATCAACCTCTAAACAGAGGCATAACAATACGAGTTTCTATAAAAAACATAGTTTAAATTGTGTAAAACCTGTTACTGAAACCAAATAACTTAACAAAATATTGTAACTAAAATACTGTGGAAAGTGTGTCACAGCATTCTTGGAATGATGCCCGTGAGGTACAATGATGGCTGACACTGCTGACACCCACCAAAAATGGTTGTTATAGAAAAGTACCAATCTAGACCAGAGCTGTCACCTAGCGTACCAACAGCCTAACAAGATTATCAGTTTGACTGTAAATGAAGAGAAAGAGACTGTTGTGCACTGCACGTACTATGCCAAGTCGGTTACATTTATGGCCCATATCAAAGGATCTTTTTATCACAGGCTGCATTTTGTGTTTACTGTTATATGATTGTTGAATTTTGCTGCCACCAATCGGTTGGGAACCATTAGAGAATATTATGACCAGTTTGAAGAAGATATGGTTCATGGGGATTGATTTGTGGGGACTTAGTAGCCTGCTGTACATTGGCCTGTCACCATAATCAACGAAGAGCTGTGGAGAGAAACAATCCAAGCCTTAGATCTGAGAGAGAAAATGGCACTATCAAGGGAAATGCTCCGGAATGGAATGCACAAGGTGCAAGGAGAAGGGAAGGCCTCGAGAAACGTGGAAGACGGATTGAGAGGGAAGTACAGAAAGTGGATAAAACCTGGGGAAAGCTAAAGGAATTCGCTAGGGATAGAGATGAGTGGAGAGCTCTCCTGGATGTCCTCTGCTCCCAGAGGAGATAAAGGAAATAAGTCAAGGGCTTAAGTTATAGTCTGCAATTTGGTCAAAACTAACCTTAGGGACCTTAGGGAAGTAGTTAGGTAAATAGGTTAAAAAGCAGAGAACATGAGTTTTATCATTTGAGAATTCAAATTAAACTTGCTAGTATTGTATTAAAACCAAGCAAATAATTTTATTTTTACATAACCTTATTTTTCAGCCTGGTGGATGATCGGACGGTCGTCTGCCCTGAGGCCGGGGATCTCAGCAATCCACCTAAAAAATTTAGAGGTAAGCTCGGTTATATAATGTAAGGCTGTAGGCTTACATTTGATCTCTAGATATATCCCAAATCCAAAATGTCCACTTCTCATATTGCTGCTGGTGTAGGTCCTACATATTGCCATCGTGAGAGTTGATCAAGGTGAGAGTATTGTGGTAAGGCCACAAGGGAGTCCCACATCAATAAACTTTCAGGAGTGAGGGTATTTGTTGGTGTGGAGGTTCTTATTGATCTGTGAAAATTGTCTAAGGGTTCTTGAATTTATAATGGCCTCTGTGGATGTAAATAAAGAACACAGTTTCTCAAAAGATAACTAAAACTATCGATTTGGTATATTGACGTACCAAATTATTATTATTATTATTATTAAATGCAGAGCCACTTACGGGGCGAGATGTAATTTCAGCAGTCGGGTAGCGAGGTTAATTTAAACTAGGGGTGTGCAAGTACTCGAAACTTCGAGTTTTCGGTCGAGTATTTTAATACTCAAACTCGACTTGAAGTTTTGAAAAATACTCGAAAGTTCAAGTGAGTATTTCCCGCCGATTTCCGGACAATCACTAATGGTTGCGACTGGCCAAAACGCGTAGTAACGGCCGCAAAAGACAATCGCATCACGTAAAATCGGCCGAAAATGACAATCGGACCCCGTAATTTTGGCCGTAAATAATGACGGAAAACATAATATCGGCAAAAATGGCGACTGGACCACTTAATATCGGCTGTAACTAACGATTTCGTCATCTAATATTGATTATAGGAGATGTATGGATCAGTTGATATTGGCCAAATGACAACCGGACTGTGTTTTATCTGCCGGAAACGAATGTCAAACCACATTTTGTTTGTCAATACGTAATCCAGTTTGATTGTACTGGCTAAAACTTTGTATTGCTTCTCATGTATTAGTTAGAAACCATGTTTAGATTATCAAATCTAGGGTGGTATTCAAATCCCATTACTCTATTTGAAACTTCCAACTTATGGCAAATACTCGCTCGAAAATACTCGAAACTCGAAAATAATTTGCACTACTCGACTCGACTCGATTAAAAAAAATCACTACACGCACACCCCTAATTTAAACATCTAACAGAATAGGTAGTTAATGAAGTTGGGTATCTGAAATGTGTTCTCCATGATTGGTTTATAAACAGTCCTCAATGCCCAATGTATTTAACTGCTTGTAGATCACAGTAATATCAATTTTTATTTAAATAGTAAGGTACTTGAATCCAGGGTTAATTCTCCTCCTACTATTCCTAATTTTCCTACTTTTAAGTAGGAAAGTAGGAAACCTTCTATTTTTTGGGAAAAACCTCCTACTTTTTAGGCTGAAAATTGCCGTTTTTAGCGAATTTCCCCTATAGGGAAGAAGCCATTATCGTAGTCAGCATGGTAATTCTTAGGCCCGGGACCATGATAACTCTTTGAGGTCCCCAGATGCCAAAAACCATTTGTTCTAAACTGTATAACTATGTCCACAATTCAGGGCTACTAATATTAAAATAATTATAACTGTGTACCCTTTAAATCTTTTTATTAAAAGACTAACCGGTTTCGGCACTACGACCATCGTCAGAGTGTAATTCATATCCTTAATTAATATAAACAAAAGTAATTAAAATTAAAACCGAAACATATTATATTTTTTTGGGAAAAACTAGCCCACCAAATAAATATCACAGTTTTAAGTCCATCACAGTACTAAATTTAATTTACGATCTACCATTGCCACATCCCTGAAGTCAGGTTGTGGTAGGTTATGTCTTAAAAACCACATAGACATTTTTATAAATTAATAGCGTGACATCAAATGTAATATAACCGTTTGGTATAAAATAGAAACAAAAAGCCGAACATAACAAGACATTGGTATGGTGGTGGTAGGCCATATAATACGTAGCTATCTACCAGCGGCGGATCCAGGGAGTCACATTGGGGGGGGGAATTGCTGGGGGTTGGGGGGGTATGGAATACCCCTCAGGGGTGGGGGTCCGGGAGTCCTCACCCAGTAATTTGTTAAAAATTACATTTCAATAATTTGATTGGCCGTAAAAAATAGCCGAACGCGTTTTATTGACCAACGTGTGTTATCGGCCTAAAAAGACGACTGTACTGAATGACCTGTTTTTCGGATTAAAAACAGCAATTTGACCGCATTTCATGGTCGCCGTAACTTTTAGACCGAAAACGACAAGTGAACGTAGTTTATCGGCCAAAAAAAAAAAAAACGCTATAGTTTATACACAAACCGCAATTTAAAGGCCAAGACGCTAGCGGAAGTATCAAAGTATGTTATCGTCGAAAACGAAGATTTTACCGAAACTAAGATCGAAACAGATTTGATCGGCCTAAAATAGCAATATATTCTTACTAGTATTAGCGGCCGCTATTGCGACCACAGGAAATAATCAGCTGTTTCAGGAACAACGCTTTTAGAAATATAAATCCACAGCTGAATACTCCCGGCTCCGCTAATATCAATACTATAATTTGCATTTGTCTGTGGCTCCGTGCATCCATCCGTCCCCAGCTGTTTCTCAAGCTGTAATGGCTCCCAAGCTACGAAAAGATATTTTTTAGGGGTAATCAATGTCGGGGAAGCTGCACGTGTTGTTTGTTTTTCTTGGAAAGCAACCTTACTTGAGGTATAGCAGCTTAAATCTTTATGTTTTTAGGCCATTTTAGCATATACTATGGCTTGAAAGTGCGATAGCCCCTAACCTAGCTCGAAGTAGGAACACATATCAGTTCGTAAACAAAGTAGACACTTAATTATCACATGTTTTAATGTAAACAAAGCAGACGTTTTTAAATACCCGTGCTTTTCTTATGGGGGCGTTTTACGTTATTTCTCGTGTGCTAATAAAATTTTAGAAATACTGCATTTTTCCCGAGTCCGATACTGAAGCGGCAAGCGAGCCGCATATTATCCACGGAAATAGCAATATAACCTCGTTTTAGCGTCCGAAAAAGGTAATTGACCGAAAAACCCATTCTGCGATTAGTAGGGCAAAAACATCGACCACGTTAAAATTAATGGCCGCATTTTACCTCCCGGAAAAGACTGCAAGACTGCGTTTTACAGGAAAAAATGACTGGCTAAAGAATATTTTATAAAACAAAACAGGCAATTTCACAGCATTCTATTTGCCGGGAATAACCGTTCCTCGCATTTTAAAGTCTGAAGTCGACAACCGCGTCGGTTTATTGACCGAAAATGACGACCGAGCCTCAATATAAGCCAAAAATCACAATCTAACCATGATTAATCATAAAAATTGGCAATGGGACCACATTTTCATAGCGAAAAATGAAGCATGATCCTGTTTTATAGGCCCAAACGACAACCGGAATGTATTTTATACGAGAATACAATGTGCGATTCGACCCCGTTCAATCGCCAATGAACGCCTATTTATCCGCATTGGATGGGTCAAGATGAAGAATTTTGTTGCATTTATAATGGCCCGTTTATCGGGAACGTTTCTTATTGGCTGAAAATTACAAACAAAACATTTTTTATATACTGGAAACGACAACCGAGCCCGCATGAATGAGAACGGCCAAAAAAGGCGTTTTAAACTAAATTAACAAATTTTTGCCGAGATTCTCGTATAATTATCCGATTTTCCTGGAATTTCCGGTCTGTAGACTCCCTGTTGTAGTATTGCAGGCATATAAGACTGACTGACGACGCATCAATCAGACGTCAAGTCTTGATGATGCTGCCGGGCAGATGTAGCGCTGGTGCAGGGGTGTGCACGCAACTCAAACCTTTTGCTTATTCCCCCCCCCCCCCCCCGTGGATCCGCGCCTGGTATCTACAGTTTTTAGGAGACTGTGTTGCGATCAGCCAATTTCGAAGTACAGTTAACTTTGTTATTTTCAAAAAAAAGAATCAGAAACATAAAAAGTAATCCTTATAGTAATCCTTATTAAGTTAACAGGAATGGTTTTCAATGCTTTATATAAGAGAGGCTCTTTTGTAAGAATGTGTAATGTTAATCTATAATTTTAATTAGTAAAATAAATGTTAAAAAATTTAGTGCTCGCCGAATTTTTGTATGGGCAAAAAAAAAAATTCGAGGGGGGCCTATACCCTTCAGATAGGGGGTTTCGAAAATTGAAAACCACTTTGTTCAGCTACGGATCAAGTCCATTTATTTGATACTACCATAATCGTCAAAATTGGTTCAAAAATAACTGAGGAGTTTTATTTACCAAACCTTAGTGTATTATAGGTATAGAATATATAGAAAAATAAACTGCAAAAGGCAATTCTTCATCAAGGGCTGTGTTTTCCCTAAAAAAGCAATATTACTAATATAGGTTCAGTAACTTTATTATTTACTGATTAAAAAATTACTCAGATCAAAACATACACTGCTTAGAAAATAAATATATTTTATAGTACTCTTTATATCTTTTCCAAAAATATTAAAAAGTTATATGCAATCCTTAGTAATTCCCCTTGCCTTCAGGAAATCTGTTTCAAAATCAGCAGTTAAAATAGTCGCTATGTATATTCAAGTCTTCTCTGTTATTCATTTGGTTAATAGATTTGAATATAGCAAATTTTCAGTGAAAATCTTCATACTTCATCTTTGTTTCTTCCAAACTGAATTAAGATGGAATTGGAAATGCTTTTACTCTTCCTACCTGGCTACACAAGCAAATCTTTATTCACAATTTAGAAGTCGGGTTGAAAGCCGGAAAACACTTTCATAACTGAATAGAATTAAATATCAGAATTTACACCTTATCTGAGTCCCTTATCTGGCATTTTTGGTTGGGAATTTTATATAAAATAATTGTTACTGTAATCGTAGGATAAAGAACGGTAATAGAATATGCACCTTATGAGAATTATTACCACATGTCTCCCTAGTCGTGACAGTAGGTAAGCTGGTGGTTAGCTGTTCTAGAATATTTGTTTGTGTCCGTAAACAAAGTTGAATTATCTGCTAATGTTTTTGTACTTGATTTGTTAAGAAGTGAAAGAATTTATGAGAAAACCGCAGATCTCACTTTAAAAATAAAGACTGAAAGCTGGCTGGCGTGCAGCTTATATTGTTATTCTTTATTCTGTGCTGTAATATATTAATAAATAAACTGTTTATATTCATCAACTGTTTATCATATGCCTTAAGAGGGGGCATAATACTAGTGTTAACTCTCAAAGCCCGTCCCTCCTCAACGAATTATTCGAAATCGTAGATTTATGGTTCATTTTAGAGAGCAAAAAATAAAACTTAGCGATTCAGTGAGCAGAATATCAATACCTATCACAAATAGTACACACATAACCAATCTTTTAAAATGTTGTTTTTTTTAATTTCCTTGAATGATTATTATTTGTGATACTGAAGTTTTGCTCACTATAATTATTATATATTTTTTGGCTCTTTGAAATGAATCAATGATATCAGATAATCTGTTGAGGAGGGACGGGCTTTGAAAGTTAACATTGGCCGTATAGAAGAAGCAGATAGAATCGCCAAATCTTTTATTACTGGAGCTTAAGTTAATTATATAATTTTATCGAATAAGCTCCTACTTCTCTTTGAGGCTGAAAACCTTCTACTTTCTCCCACTTTTCCTAAAAACCTCCTACTTTTCCTACTTTTTAGTAGGGGTGTGCGAGTACTCGAAACTTCGAGTTTTCGGCCGAGTATTTTAATACTCGAACTCGACTCGACGTTTTGAAAACTAATCGAAAGTTCGAGCGAGTATTTCCCGCCGATTTTCGGGCAGTCGCTAACGATTGCGACCGGCCAAAAACGTATAATAACGGCCGCAAAAAGCAATCGCATCACGTAAAATCGGCCGAGAATGACGACCGTGAACGACTGCGACCGGCCAAAACGTGTAGAAACGGCTGCAAAAGGCGATCGCGTCACGTAAAATAGGCCGAAAATGACGACCGCGAACGATTGCGACCGGCCAAAACGCGTAGTAACGGCCGCCAAAGGCGATCGCATCACGTAAAATCAGCCGAAAATGACGATCGGACCGCGTAATTTCGGCCGTGACTAACGATTTCGTCATTTAATATTGATCATAAGCGATGTCTGGACCAGGTGAATTGGCCAAATGACAACCAGACCCTGTTTCATCGGCTGGAAACGAATGTTAAACCGTGTTTTGTTTCTCAATACGTAATCCAGTTTGATTTTACTGGCCAAAACTTTGTATTGCTACTCATGTATTAGTTAGAAACCATGTTTAGATTATCAAATCTTGGGTGGTATCCAAATCCCATTACACTATTTTAAACTACCAACTTATGGCAAATACTCGCTCGAAAATACTCGAAACTCGAAAATAATTGGCACTGCTCGACTCGACTCGACTCGATTAATAAAATCACTACTCGCACACCCCTACTTTTTAGGTATCAAAAATCAAAATGAACCCTGTGAATCCCTTAAATTAGTTAAAGATGGAACAGTAAATAGTATTGTGTATTTGTTGAATGGACTATGTTTCAAGTCGTTTACAAATCCTGTCCGACAGAACTTGTAATAGAAACAATATTGTAACGTAAAATTATGTATTTTGAGACAAGTTGCCAAGAATTAACTGCACACCATCCTTAACATTCTCTCAAGAATCATAAAAGTTTATTACTAAACGATCAAGTTTATTGTCCAAACCAAATTATTAATTTACATTAATAAAAAAGAACATTAGAGACTGCTGAGCATGTTTTATCTGGAAGGGATATACAAGACATTTTGTTTATAACTAGACTAACCTTTAACACATTCACTGCGTTAATCGTGTATATTCAGGATAATTGCATTTGTTTCCTTTCTAGGCAACCGCGGGAAATCCGGCGCGCCACACTAAAAGTGTTAAATTACCCTTGCCATGTACATACATGAATTTAAGTGTAAAGGGTATAAAGTTTGTTTTTAAAGGGACCAGGCATTTGTTTGGGTGAATAAACAAATCTAATTCAGTTTATAAAATATGCATGCAGTGAGAACCCTCTGCATGCAAGTTCCAAAGTGTATTTGTTTCTAATAAAGTCTTCAGTGGTAATCACCCAATTTGCTTGTTTTCCTTTTTGGAAACTAAGTCCAGCCTTATTTCTGCTCACAAACTATATAAAAGGGCTTATATTTTGTTGCAGACTGCCTGTTCAAGATATGTCCCATGAACAGATATTCGGCCCAGAAGCAATTCTGGAAAGCTGCAAAACAAAATGCAAGCTCTACGACAGATGCTGTCCTTCTGAAGCGTTTACATGTAAGGCATTTTGATCTTTTAATCAAACTGTATCCCAGAGATAGTGTCAGCATTTCTTGTATACTCTCATGTGGATCTAGTAAAGTTACATTCTTTTTCCCGAACATTGTACAAGTAATGTTCGATTTATATAGGTCATAAATATAAATTTAACAGTTCTTGCCTTCTTCTGAATCTTCAGTCCTCGATTGATTACATTTACTTGCTGTTTCCAAATCATTTCATATTGAAATAAATACATTGGTAAGTATTTAATATTAATTTTTAGAAAATCTGATTTATATTGTTTGCATTTAGCCTATTGAATTATTGTAATTATGATAAAAATGCAAAATATTTGATTAACTTCGGAAAAAAATAAACCCACCGCCATTTCTTAATATAATATTTCCATCATGAAGCAAGAAACTGGTAGTCTTGCTAAAGTCAATCTTAGTAGTGAACAGGGTCATAGCTGTCTGTATTAGTTATCTGAGCGAACCACTGGTTGATATACATATAACAGCCTTTGAAATATTTAACCAGGAAATGGCTTTTTAATACCTACATAACTAGTTTTGTAAATAAAAGTATTAGTTTAATTTATAAAATTAAATGTTGTTTTACTGAGTGATGTTTCCAGTAAAGAAATCAAGGCGATCCTGCCTGAGCAGTATTAATAATGGCTTTACTTGTATCCGTCTAATTTAATTACAGTTTTTAACCGGTTTTGATTTCTTATGTACTAATTCTTTTTATTCATGATGTATGCCTCCTGAATCGAGATGATTAAATATAACAGGTCACTAACCTAAATCCGTCGTCGATTCTAGACGGAAGGATCGACGACAGATTTAGGTTAGTAACCTGTTATATTTAACAGGGCTACGGAGGTCGGGCCAGCTGTCCGCTCTCCCCGCGGTTCGCTCCAACTGCGCAATATGCTACATCCCAACTTAATGCATCGGTTATCCTGTTTAATCAAGTGGCCGACGCAGTTGATATTTCCGACTCATTTGCTATTTTCAAAATTAAGTGCCTAGCAAAGTTAAAAAATAGTACATTAGTATCAACAATTTGATTTAATCCGTCTTAGTTTTGTATAATATCAAATTAATATAATTTAACATAGTAGCTAGCTAAATTTCACAGCAACATTTCTGTTTCATTGCACTCTGCATATACTGTATATTGAATACTGCAATGCATTCTTATTGTTTTTTTTTTGTTTTCTTTAAGATTTACCTTTTTGTCTGTATAAAAAGTTATTAATTTAATTATATATGTATCTTAGTGCCATAGCGATGAGAACTTATTTTTGAAATACTGTCCCTGTAATTGGGCTTTGCCTGTAGGGGCAGTAACTGCAGGATTAATTTTTCGTTTTAAGGTATTGTACATATGCATGTATTTATTGTAGCATAAGTTCCAAATGACTGTATGATTTTGTATACATTGAATTTATTTATTTATTTATTTATTCCTGCAATAAACACATTTTGATTTGATTTACTAATAATTCTTGTTGTAGCATGCTGCAGAGATTGAGAAAAAGCAAAATGAATCAGAAAATAAGAAACTTCTAGGAATGGTTGTTCAGTACGGCCATGTTATTCAGGTATGTAATCAAGTTTATTTGTAAGTTAGTAATTGTACTATATTCGTTAAATATATGTGTACATTTCCCCCCCCTAACAAAAGGCACCCTAATTCAATTCAAATTCACTTTATTCATTGAATTTGTGTACAATCATGCATTCATACATAAAATCATACAAATGTAGAATGACATAAATTTACGACGGTACACATAACTATATACTATATTATATTTATATATAAAACTAATTACAAAGTAAGTTTAATAAGTATTTTCAGTAAATGCTTGAAATGAATACAAAGCTTTTCCTTTTAAAAACCTTTTTAAACTTTTATTGAATATTAAATTGTTCTTTATCAAAAGGAGATCCTTTGGGATATGATTTATGAATTTTACTCCAGCAGGACTTGGTGTTTTATATTGTAATTCTGTTGAATAATTTTGGACTGCTAACTGGTTACTGTTTCTTGTTCTATAATTATAGCCTGACCCTAATCTTGGTAATCTGTCACCATGTACGTACAAACATGACTGTTCCAAGAATATAAAGGCCATAAATTGTTGATATTTCTAACCTGGAGAAACCTTCTTTTACTGAATCACAGTTATTGAGATTCATAATTATTCATAATGCTTTTTTTAGTCTTAAAGTACTTAGCAAATTTCTGTTACTGGTTGCCCCGTACACAGGGATGGATTTTATGTACATGACGCCCCTAGGCACTATTTCGGCAGCCGCTCCCCCCCTTTTAAATTCATGGGCTGGCACTTGAGAGTATTTACGGACGCACACGTACGCAGCCGATCGGCCCGCCATCGCCAAGTAGATGATACACGCGCGGAGCAATAAGTATTAAGTAAACAACAAAGGCGCCTTTTGTACGATGCAACTTGGTTTCTGAAACCGGGTTGCGTGGCTGTTTTTAGCGCTTGAAACCAAGTTGCAAAAACCTACAATCGGGTTGCGCACGCCTTCAGAATGGCGATCAGCAAAACGGCAATGCTTCGCACAGCCTCTAATACGTTCATAAAAAAATAAAAAATGCATCAAATAGCTTCACTTGAATTATTTTAGCTTTTTACGTTTATAAACCAGACAATCATAACAATCCTGGTATTTTTAAACCAGTAAATTTAACCTTATAACAAAATAAAATGAGGTGAGGTATCAAATAAAAGCAAGGCACCAACTGATGATATTAATTTAGAAATAAGTGGTAAAATGATAACTGATCCAAATCATATCGCCAATCTATTTAATGATTATTTCACCGATGTCATAGATACAATGTGCAAAACACAGTCATTGAATAATGAACTAGATTTTAATTGTGCCTCAGAAAATGATTTTTTTAATATTAAAACGTTTAAATGTACTCCTGTAGAGGAAAAAGAAATTCAAAGCATTTTTAATTCACTCAAAAACAAAACGTCAAGTGGGTATGACGAAATTCCAGTTAAGGTATTAAGGCATGTAGGTGACACCTTGTTGAAACCTCTTGCACATTTAGTGAATTCCTCTTTTGTTTCTGGCTTATTTCCAAACCAACTGAAAATTTCAAAAGTAATCCCATTGCATAAAAAGGGTGAGGTTACAGAAATCTCCAATTACCGACCTGTTTCACTTCTACCTTGTATATCAAAAATATATGAGAAGGCAATGCACACTAGATTAGTGGAGTTTTTAGAGGAACATAACTTATTTCATAATTCGCAGCACGGGTTTAGAAAAGGTAGGTCTGTAATAACAGCAGCAGTTGATTTCCTTGAATCTATTATAGAATCCATTGATAAGAACGAAAATGTATTAGGAATTTATATGGATCTCTCAAAGGCTTTTGACAGTGTATGTCATTTAACTTTGTTAAAAAAACTGAAAGCACTTGGTATTAAAGGGAGTAGTCTAAAATGGTTTGACTCCTATTTATATGGGCGAAGTCAGTTTGTTGAAATAAAATCAAATAATAATAATTTGTTTAGTACAATAAATTCATTAAAACGTAACATTAAGTGGGGTGTACCTCAAGGTTCAATATTAGGCCCAATTTTATTTCTATGTTATATAAAAGATATGCACCATTTTATTGTACACCCTGAAAAATGTAAATTATGCCTGTATGCTGATGATTCAAATTTAAAAGTGTCTGGGAAAACAGTGGATGACTTGGAAATATCAGCATTCATAGAACTAGAAAATATAAAACAATTTCTTCAACAAAATAACCTTTTTCTAAATACATCAAAAACAAATTTTATGACATTCTATGCTAAAAATAGAAAAAATTATCCTCAACCTAATTTAGAAATGGATTCAGAGCCAATAGGGAAAATTTCCCAGGCAAAGTTTTTAGGGCTTCATGTAGATGAACATTTAAATTGGAATTTTCATGTTGAAAATTTGTTAAAAAAACTCAGTTCAGGATTATATGCATTGAAACGGATGTCATATTTGTGTAATTTAGATGCACTCAAAAAAATATATTTTGCCCATATTCATTCACATATATGTTATGGTATAGCATTATATGGTGCCACTTCCAAACTTAATTTAAATAAAATTTTAATCGTACAAAAAAGAGCAATAAGAATTATATTACACCTAAAGTTTGATGACTCTGTAAAATTGTATTTTAAAGACCTGAATATTTTAACAGTTTATGGAGCATACATATATGAAACAATATGTCTTGCGAGAGAAGAAAATATAAGAATAGAGCCTTTGAAAACTCATAACTATAACACTAGGTTCAAAAGAGATACTGTAACCTCACGCCATCAACACAAATTAGAATTTTATAAGAAAAAACCAACTTATGCAGGATATTTATTTTTTAGAAAATTGCCTGCAAGCTTAAAGAATGAAAATAATACTAAATTGTTTAAAACCAAATTAAAAATATTTTTAATAGAGAAGTCATTATATTCAATTGAGGAATACTGTAACTGATTATCTTTTAATGAGACCAACTTAATGTATTTTTGAATTTTGGTTTTGAATTTTCGACTCTGAAAAGTAGTTATAATATTTATGTTTGTATTTGAAATAGATAGGCTAAGTCTTGACGCTATTTATTATTGTACAACTGTGCATGTATATTGTAAAATAAAGATGTTTTGATTTGATTTGAAATTATGACATGCATACTATATTGTCACACTCTATATAACGATCATGGTATAAATAAAAGTTAAACAACTGAACGTTTAGATTCAAAATGAAAAACCACGATGCGATTCAGAATGACCAGATCCCATTTGACCAAATCGTATAAAATTCCCATCTGACCTATAATGGCGACACTCACCATGGAAATTAAAACTGTCTGAACGGACCGAATAAAGGAATGATCCCAAAAGACCAAATCATATTAATAAAATCTCATTCTACCAAAAACCGGATGTTTCACAAAATGTCTTAAGAAAGATGTTCACAAAAAATAACTAAAGATGATCCAACTGACCAAAAGTTATAACTGTCCCAACGGACCAAAAACAACCAGTGTTGTAAATGACCGACGAGAAGAAGAAGTACCAATCAAGGCTGTGATCGTCACATTAGCTCTAGATACAAAATTATGGTAGCTGTACGACAATAATACGATGTTTCATGTTTTTAATAACGAATATTGTTTATTGTAAGCCAAAATTAGTATTGAAAGCCTAGCCTAGCCTAACCTAACCTTTGCTAATCTAACCTTAGCTAGCATGGCATTAGCTGTTTATACAATAATAAATGGGCGGTACAATATTTTCGTTTTTCTGGACCCCCTGGAAAAGATGCCAGAAATAAAAAATATCAAAGGCATTCGCAAATGAAGTACATTAAGTCTTATCTGACTGATAATGTCTGCAGTTGCAAAACATCAAAAGTAGAGAAGAGTCTTATCCGACCGAATACATTTGGTTTCTCAAAACATCAAAAGTAAATCGGGTCTCAACTGACCAACAAGATCTGCTGTTTGTCGCATCCGACCGAAAATGGCGGGAGTCCCCATTATTATTATTATTGGTCAGATGGGAATTTTGTAAGAATTGGTCAGATGGGATTCGTTCATATAGGACCCTACGAAAAACCACGTGAGTATGTAAGTAAGGTAAGGTTTGACAGTCAGCTGTCATCACTGACAACCCTTGCTGCCAAAAGCTACACTACCGACCAAAAATATCCCAAATCTCAATACCAAATCATACAAAAAATATAGGTACGTAACTTTCAAAGAGAGTTTTGTATATCTAAAAACTTGTACTCAGATAATTCAAATGTGAGAAAATTAAAACTAAAGCTCCATGACCGCGTTCTCGGTCACCGCGCTCGATGCTGCGCTGCCCGTCAGCCGTCAGGCCGTGCCGCCCCTAGGCACATGCCTAGTGTGCCTAGTGGGAAATACGTCCCTGCCCGTACAACACAACACCGAAGGATATGTGGGAATGTATATGAGAATAATAAATGGTTTTTAATAATGTTTCTATTAAGCAATATCTAGGTGTAACTTTAAGAGCATACAACCCCAAAGAAATCCTTTTTTGCTAAGTTATAATGTTATCAATCTGTCAGGTTTTCATCTAATAATAACCCTAGAAATTGTGTTTCTTTTGATTGTGAGATTTTAAGACATCCATTGTTACATCTTGCCTAGGATTGTTTCGTTGTATTTTGTGTGAAAAGACCAAAGTCAATTTTGGTTGATAGTAAGTGGCCCGGATGCCATTTTTGGCTGATATTATCTTTACTGTCGTCATTTTGAGCCGTTATTAGGTGCACAAGTCGTCATTTTTGGCCGATATTCAGTTTTCCGCTGTTGTTTAAAGCCGATATTACATGGTAAGGTCATTATTTCCGGATGATATAATGTGTAGCGTCTTCAATTATGGCCGAAATAACATGGTCCGGTCGTCATTTATACACGTTAGGTGGTTTGTTATGACAGATTCATATATCTTATCGTCATTTTCGGCTAATTTGACGTTGTGCGATCGTCTTTTGCAGCCATTCAAGATTCAAGATTCAAGATTCAAGATTCAAGATATTTATTGCAACATAACATTCACACAGTTTACAAACAATACATTATTTGCAAAGTAAACAGGTTGCTCGTCAGTATCTCTTATAAAATAAACTAATTCTATACATGAACAAGATATCAAATAAATCTGTTGTTTAGACCAACTCCAATGTATTGTCATTTAAAAAATCATGTACTTTATAATAAACCTTATCAACTAAGAGTTCTTTTAAAGCACACTTAAATTTTACTAAATTTAATTCCTTAAAATGATTTGGCAATTTGTTGTAAAACCTTAAACCCATATAGTGGGGAGTATTTTCATATAACTTTAGTCTATGTATGGGATATTGGAGTTGATCCTTAGACCGTGTGTTATAGCAATGAACTACTTGCCTATCATAAAAATTATCAATTTGTTTATGTACAAAAATTAAACATTTAAAAATATACAATGAAGGAAGAGTTAAAATATTTAATTCCCTAAAAGAAGATTTACAAGATTGGTTGCGTTTTGAAAACATCATCGTTCTAATATATCTTTTTTGTATTCTAAAAATAGTCTGGACCTCAGAAGAATTACCCCATAATTCTACACCATACTGCAACAAAGAACCAAAACAAGCGTGATATACCATAAGCCTGACTTTTAAGTCCACAGTTTCTCTTAAAATATACATCTGGAAACAAATTGAACCTAATTTTTTACTTAGCTTTTCTATCAGTGGCCTCCAAGTTAAATTATTATCAATAGTTATACCTAAAAACTTTACTAAATTATTTAAATTTATAACACTTCCATCAAAAAATGTTTCACTGCTGTACTTGTTTTTATTTTGAAGTGTTTGAAATTTTAAAATATCAGTTTTTGAACAGTTCCATTAACGTCAAACCAACTTTTTATCTCTGTTAAATTTGTTTTCATTGCCAAGTTTAGATCAATATTATTTGCACATTTTAAAACCAATGAAGTGTCATCTGCGTACAGTATTATTTTGGCATGAATAATATTTACTAAGCGATTTGGCAGTTAATGATCGTGGAGATCGTCGGAAAATATTCGCTTGAACTTTTGAGTATTTTTAAAAACTCTGAGTCAAGTCCAATAATGAAATACTCTGCCAATATTTGAATTTTCAAGTATTAGCACACCCCTATATAAAAGCAATACAATGGGCCCGACCCCGCTCTTCCCCATGACTTCTCTGTGGTTATAGCCCTCAGTCAGTGCAACATGGGAACTTATCTCTGATTCTTCATTCTCTGTGACCGACCCATTAGGTGTCTTAACTTCTAAAACTCATTAATGACTTGATGCTGATTTATTTTTAAGCTTCTTCATCTCAAATCCAACAAGTATTTGACGGTGAACAAGCGACTCCCAGCGTTGTTGGAAAAGAACGCCATGAGAGTGTACCTGGATGCCAACGGAAATGAGGGCTCGTGGTTCTACATCCTGCCATACTATAAGCTCCGGTCCAACGGGGACAATGTGGTGGTGGGGGACAAGGTGATCATGAACCCCGTCAACGCTGGGCAACAGGTGCTGCATGTTGCCGCCAACTACGAACTGCCTGACAACCCCGGCTGCAAAGAGGTTTGTGGATTCACTAAATTCAGGATCTGAATAATAAAACTAGCTTTCAAGAGATAATAGTCGGTATTTTTTCTAAATTGGCCACTTTGGTTCCCTATTTTAGAAAAAATGGGAAGCGTAGAACTAGAAAATCTGCGTACTGAAAATTGAACATAAAATACTTCACATGATTAAAAATCAGTGTTTGAAATTACAAAATACTATGAATGGAAAGGGATGCTTGAGAAGAAGTGTATTTCAACAGGAAAGATAAATCACTGGCAGATCACATAAATTCACTCGCACATAAACTTGGATAATTTTCAGGACAGTTTGTCAACTTTTCGGGACAACTTCAGGATAATTTTCAATGAGTAAGTTCTCAGGCATCCCTTTTACTTTCATAGTCTTTTCTGAACCATGGCCTAGAGCCACCCTAACCTAAAACCTCTGTTTGAAATTAGAGAAATAGGGGCTATTACTTCTTGAAACACCTCATATGGTTTTCATTTGAACTCGGAAGCTATCCAGAAAGTTTACAAATCCCATTGGAATACCCATTGGTATCAGCGATTTGAGAGAAGTCTAGCCTGCTATTTGGTTTCAGGGGATTAAGTTTAGAAATATACACCTTTATATAAATGGTTGATGAATGGCAACAATATTCAACGTCAAGAAATGCATTAGACTATTTGAGTTACGTCAATCAATACTCAGAATATTACAGTTTTTCTCGATTTTAACTACTAATGATATTGTTAAGGTAGATTCAGGTGCTCAGATAATATTTTTTCTTTCTGAGCCTTTTCCACCACTTTATTTTAAATTAATCTATTTAGATGAGCAAATTTATATTTTGTGACCAAGGCAAATATGTTTCAGGTGAATGTAGTCAACACGAGTACACCGTGGAAAGTAACATTATTTTTGGAGCACAAAGAAAATTCAGATGATATACTAAAAGGTGGCGATGTAGTCCGGTTGTTCCATGCTGAACAAGAAAAGTTTCTGACGATGGATGAACATAGGAAAAAGCAACACGTCTTCCTGCGAACTACCGGTCGAACATCAGCTACCTCCGCCACCAGTAGCAAAGCCCTCTGGGAAGTAGAAGTAAGTTGTTGCTAATGTAATTTATAATGTTATACAGGAGACATGTCTGAAAATAATCAACTTGTCTAGATACCAATCTTATACTCGCAATATGAATAAGGTCTGCTTGCTTGCTTGGTTGGTTGGTTGCATGCTTGGTTGCAACTCTGATCTCAAAATGGCTCCAACGATTTCCTTAAAATGTTGGAAATAACTAATTTCTGGGGTAAAAAAGTTCTAGGTAGGTCTCATCTCCAGGAAAAATTGAATTATGTAAAAGAAATTGAAAAGTTAAAAATTAACATTCGGCTTATGGAGTTTTAAATCAAAACAAAAGAATCATAACAGCAGTTTATAATCAACCATTGAACTGTCAAAGTAATACTCATGTTGTTTAAATATTAACATGTTGTTTTGATGGAAACCGTTGAATGAAGATTATATTCACTGTAGTCATGTCATATCCAAAATGAATCAAAGGGGCCATTGAGCCATAATAACAACTAGATTAAACTTAAATACAGAAAAGAGGCAAATGAACTAAGTAAATCTGCTCAACAGAAGTAGGACGTGGTGAAAAATTACTCCCAAGTCATCTACTGACCTTCCTCGAGCAAAGCTCGGTCCACAGGTACTTTATTATTTAAACAGTGAATAACTGGATCGGATGATATTTATTGTTGATATCTTGGGTTAGGTGGTGCAGCATGACCCGTGCAGGGGTGGGGCCGGTCACTGGAACTCTCTGTTCCGCTTCAAACACCTCGCGACGGGGCACTACTTAGCTGCCGAGGTGGATGACGACAACACCATAGACCAGATGCGGTCCAAGCTGAGAGGTGAGCCAGATACAACAAAACCATTAGGAGGTCCAAGTTTAAACAAAACCAAAAAGAGCCCAATGACAGAGCCCGTCTCAGTTGCTACGTAATGCCTTGCCTTTGATTTTCCAGAGGAGGAAAGAGATAGAACACAGCTAACTCCCCTTGTGAAAGAATGATGAGTTGTGAATAGTACACTAAAACACATATAAATCAAATATCTCGGCTAGCTGTATAGCCTTTTTCAAACTTAGGAGAGTGTCAGTTCAGAGTTAAGAGTTTAAGAGTTAATTTTTAACTGACATTCTCTTCTTAAGTTTAAAAAAGGCTACACAGCTAGCCGAAATATTTGATTTATATGTATTTTTAGTGTACTATTCAACTCATCATTCTTTCACAAGGTGAGTTACCTGTGTCCTATCTCTTTTCTCCTCTGAAATGTCTAAGCCCAGTGATTTTTCCATAAAATCCTTGCCTTTGATTTATAATTTATTAGTACCATGTCTCTTCGTGAACTGTTAAAGTTCAGTTGCCTCAAGTGCAATTTAAATCATTTGTTAAAAACATTACACCTTCCAGCAAAATTTAAAATAGATCACGTTTCATAACATTAATGTGTACATTCTCTACCCCAATAGTCCCTTTACCCAAAAAAATCTGCCCTAAGAACACCAGGACTCGACTGTATTTTGTTTATAACTCTTTTTACTATGTACTGTACTACTCAATTGTAAACCTGATGATAATGATGACTTTGCTTACTTGGCTGTAAAATGACTTTGTTATCTGTGTACATGATTCCTATGGCAAATAAAGAAATTGATTATATATTTATTTTGGTAATAAGCAACATTCCTATGGCAAATAAAGAAATTGATTATATATTTATTTTGGTGATAAGCAACAATCTTTATTTATAATTTCTTTCAGTAATATGATAGTTTATTCATATTGCCCCTAGGATTGAAGTTTGACTCAAAATAAAGCCAGTTTACATACCTTTCCGTCAACAATTCTTATGGTTTACTATTACTAGTTTCGGGACTACTGTGCCATTATCAAATCTGGCATGAAAAAAACAAAAAAAATCGTCACAGTTTTTACACTTTTAGCACAACACAGACGGACGGTACAAATATTTACAGTCAACTCCCGATTAACCGGGGTAATGACTGGTTTGAGGGTCGCAGATAACCCAAAACCACGGTTAAAACAAAGGGATTTAATAAATTGAATATTACGAATGTAATAAAGGTTTATACAAATTTGTCTGTCACAATACTGTGTTTTAATGTAGTTTAAGATATATTTATGTAAATTAAATATTTTTGAAAATATGATGAAATCTACAAAAAGTCAAGGTAATAATAGTTAATACTAGCGATATAGGTTAAATAGGTTAAAGTTAAACTCGTTTGCATTTCCGAACACCAATACATGGGGGGACAGAACTAATCCGAGCAGTGCTAATTAATCCGGAGGGGAAAAATGTGTGAGGGTGAACAACGCTGGAAGGGTGATTGTTTTGATCGGTTTCTATTTTTAGACGTCAACTTACATCCGTCCGTCCGTTCGTCTCTACCCAGTGCAGGTGGCCCGTAGCAGTGTTAAGGTCATCGCTCCCTAGCACGCAACCACGGCTCATTAGCGAGATGACAGACTCTCAGATTATGTTGTACTTATTAAATTGTTTGTATAGTATTTATTCTGATTAAATACGATTCTGCAGATAATTTAGCCAAATAAATTGTTATTATTGCTCTATTTATGTTTAGAAGGGGATGAATAAAAATAATAAAAAAAAACCTTTCATGACCCGGTTAAACCGCAACGTGATTAACCCGCTCCCGGATATTTGGGAGTTCACTTAGTTTGGCCGGCCAAGGACAAGTCCAGTCAGCGGGACCAAACACAGGAAAGGCTATGACGCGCCATTTGATAATTTGATGGTTTTTTGACGCCAGATTTGATAATGGGACAGTAGTCCCAAAACTTGTAATCTAATAGTAAACCAAAAGGATTGTCGACGAAAAGGTATGTAAAACTGCTTTATTTTGAATACAATGGTATCAAGCTGCCTGGTACTCTACCTAACAATTAAATTGATTAAGAAAGCAACCAGTTTAAAGTCATTACTGAAAACACAAGTGCCTTAACTGAATAAATGTATTACCGTTGGTTGTCTTTTCTCCATTTAGCCGATGTACAAGGGGGTCCAGTGTACCACTTGGTGTCAGTGCCACACTCCAACGAGATATCCTCGCTGTTTGAGCTGGACCCCACGACCCTGACTAGGGGAGACTCCCTGGTGCCGCAGTCATCCTACGTCCGCCTTCACCACCTCTGCACCAACACCTGGGTCCACAGCACCTCCATACCCATCGACAAAGACGAGGAGAAACCTGTCATGTCCAAGGTACATCATCAGTATTGGTACTGGTACAGTTGAATAGTGTCATACAACAGATAATAATCTCTTAACCCTCTGAGTGTTCAGTGTAATGTCCGCAGAGCATTGCACGTCTTTTAGCAGTTTTGCACAGTTTCATTAAAAATGTCATAGAAATTATAAAACTCAAATAAACTGTTACTTATTATATATATAATTTTATTCTACATAACAATTGATTCTATAAAATCACACAATTTAATGGAAGCTTAATCCATAAGTTGTTGGGGATGTATGTTGCAAAAAGACAAAAGAGCTTATAAAATTTGTCCTTACAAACTTTGAAATCCACAAACTTTTACTAGAATAACATTATTGTCAATCCGAGATAGCCAATTTGTCCAAAATTTTATGAGGAATAAGAAAATATAAACTTATATACACTAGAAACAAATCACATTTTATAAAGCCAAAATATATATCACAAAGGTGTTAGGCTTGTCGTAAATCCCATAAGAACATATGCAAAATCAGCCAAAACACATCCTGCTCAAATTTCTTGCTCAAATTTCTTCTAATGACAATTGTCTTAACTTCAATTGCTAATCGTGAATGTATTTGAACACTTATTTTCAACACTTACAATTATATAAAGCATGATAAACAATAACAAATAATTATAACATGAATAAAAATCATGCAGACAGCTCGGAAAATCATGACATAACCAATTTCGGATCAGTCGTTCACCTACCAACATAGAGCAAAACATCTAGGGACTAGGGACCAACATTGGAAGTAAGCTTGAGATCTACTGTTTACTACAGCTGTATCAATCTCGATACAGTTCCAAATAGATCGAAACAATTTAAGTGATTCCGAAACATCTGCAGTACTGTCGATAAATCGACAGATAACGCTCTCAGAGGCCGGAAGTGTGCGTCGATTAGTGGACGCATAACGCTCAGAGCGTTAATGGATACTAATTAATTAATAATAAGTATCTCTCTAATACTCAAAAATACTCTAATAGTTAAAAATCAATGAAACCTGTATTTATTTTACAAAATTCTTTTAAAATAGTGATAGCTTTAATCAAGAACTTTTTTAGTAATTCTTTTAATTTTTCCTAATTGTACTCTGAACCGAGAAATGATTAGCGATTTTTATTAAAAACCAAACCGAAGAAAATTTCAACTTATACAACACTAAGTAGAACATTGTCATAGATCTTGTTTTAAATTTCACTGTGTTGTTTAAAGAATAAAAAACTGGTTTTATAATTGTGTTTGCTCATATAGCAAATATATTAAAAATAGTTCAACATTCAAAGCCTTACATTTCAATATACTTGCTATGTCATAAGCAAATTCAGAGATGATGAAGGATGGCATCCTCATGGTTAAGTAGCCTACATACAAAAATACTTGATTTTCTACCATAGAATAAGTGATAGTAACTTCATAGTTGTTATTGCTTTAATATATGTCATTACTCAGGAATTCAATATAGTCAACTCCCGATTAGCCGGGAGCGGGTTAATCGGGTTGCGGTTTAACCGGGGTCACGGAAAGGTTTATTTTTACTATTTTTATTTATCCCCTTCTAAGCATAAATAGGGCAATAATAAAAATGTATTTTGCTAAATTATCTCCAGAATTGTATTTAATTTACTTTGTTTATCAGAATAAATACTATACAAACAATTTAGTAAACACAACATTGTTTGTCATCTCGCTAATGAGCCGTGGGCGTGTGATGGGGAGCGATGACCTTGACACTGCTCTAGCCACTGCACCTGGCTGCGCAGAGCGACAGACGGACGGTCGGACGCGGACGACTAAAAATAGAAACACCCACCGGAGGCGGACGTCTAAAAATAGAATCATCTCAAAACAATCACCCTTCCCGCCATTGTTCACCCTTATGGGGTTTTCCCCCAGTGCGAAATTAATTAGCATACTACAATGTTCGGTGTAGTTTAAAGGGTTAGGTGTTAAGAGATTTTTAACCTATTAAATATCATTCAACGTTTTGGATAGTATTTACTGCTATCAACCATTGCTAGTATTAACTATTATTATCTTGATTGTTTGTAGATGTTATCACAATTTAACATTTTAAAAAGTATTTAATTTACATAAATATATCTTTATTTACATTAAAACACAATATTTTAGTATACAAATGTTGATAAACCTTTATTATATTCGTGATATTCAATTGATTGAATCCCTTTGTTTTAACCGTGGTTTTGGTTTATCTGTGACCCTCCAACCGGTCATTACCCCGGATAATCGGGAGTTAACTGTATTCAGGAATTAAGTTTTACAGCAAAATACCACAAAACATTAAAGCTGAATTTTTTCTTAAAAGTTGTAAAAACAAACTTAAACAATATCTATTAAGTAAAGCCTTACATTCTTTTGATGAACTCTGAGACAACTACAATTTATTCAGTCCAAAGAATTTTTTTTTTTTTCAAACAGGAAAATGTTTTGTATATTTTTTACTTTCAAATGTAAAATTAGGACTAGATTAAGCTGTTTAGTTTTAGTAAAATTTGTTTTAGTAAAATTTGACACCATTCAATTTATTCATGTTAATACTACTGAATTAAAGAATGTTCTGAATCTGAATCTGAATATTCCAGGTGGGCTGTGCTCCTATCAAAGAAGATAAAGAAGCTTTTGCTCTGATACCTGTATCGCCAACAGAAGTGAGGGATTTGGATTTTGCTAATGATGCTTGTAAAGTTTTGGCTGCAAATTCCTCTAAACTTGAGAAGGGGACAATCTCACATAATGAAAGGAGGTCTGTTGTTTCTTCTCGTGAACAGTTGTTTCTTGTGTTAAAGGAACATCATTGGTTACATTCAATGTAGTATTATCAAGTGCTAGATATTTTCCATAGAGTTAATTTACGTTTCATCAATTTTTGTTCACATACTGTCAAATGACACTATTTAAAACACGGTTGATAGCAATCAGAAGTTTATAAATGTGACTAAAGCTAATAAAGTATAGCAAAATTACTAAATTAAGACTGACAAATAAACTGCTTGTTTCTTTACATACTCTTCCAAAAAGACTGAATACAGTTAAAATTCAAAATGTAATTGAAAAGAAGGTGCCTCAAGGGTCTTATGAGTCCAGCAACAGCTAGGTGAAGAGGGGTGGACCTGAGGGGAGTATTACCATGGTTTCCTTTAGGATCAAGAAATCTTGCTATTAAAAAAAAGGCTGCAAACAATTGTCAAGAGAAATTTTATTAATATCGCCACTTTAACCCTCCGCCTGGCAGCCAAATTGTTTGCAGTGTTTTCTGTAGTGGCAGGACCATTTTGGCAATTTTGCATGCTATTTAAAAACAATTTGTATTAGTTACAATTTTGAAGTAAACGTATCAATGTGCAGATTGGTTTTGATTACAAAAGTATGGAGAATTTGAAAAATGGTTAAATAAGTGAAATTTAGAAAGGTGGTTATCAATAAAAAATGATAAAATTGAAAAAATGGAATTCTTTTTATAAATCTCAAAAGTAAAACCTTACTGTAAGCAAACCAAATTTTGTATGTAATAATGAGAAATGTACCAAATGTTGCTTATCTAATTCCCTACATAGAAATATATATATATATATATATATATACATAGAACAACAAATTTATATATGAATTACATTGAACAATTTACAAAAATTGCAAAACGGCTCTTTGTACGTGACCAGTTTTGTATGCCAAAAGAAATCCTCTAACAATTATAAATATAATAATACCCTCGTAGCACCAAACCTGGGTACTCAGCAAATTTCCAATGCATATATATGTATCTATACCGCATAAAGCCACATACAAAGTTTCATCAATATACATTCATAAATAAATGATCTATGACATTTTAATTATTCTCTATAAGAATAACATGGCGGCTGAGTATGCAGGTTTGCTGAAACAAGGAACACAAAAAATGGGTTTTAATACAAATATCAATGTAACTCAACTAGGTAAAGCCATACACCGAGTTTTATTAATTTATCTTCATAATTAACTAAGGGTGTGCGAGTAGTGATTTTTTGAATCGAGTCGAGTCGAGTGGTGCCAATTATTTTCGAGTTTCGAGTATTTTTGAGCGAGTATTTGCCATCAGTTGGTAGTTTAAAATGATGTAATGGGATTTGGATACCATTCTAGATTTGATAATCTAATCATGCTTTCTAACTAATACATGAGTAGCAATACAAAGTTTTGGCCAGTAAAATCAAACTGGATTAGGTATTGACAAACAAAACACGGTTTGACATTCGTTTTCGGCCGTTAAAACATGGTCCGGTTGTCATTTGGCCAATATCACCTGGTCCAGACATCATTTATAATCAATATTAGATGACGAAATTGTTAATTAAGGCCGATAATAAGTGGCCCGGTCGCCACTTTTGCCGATATTATGTATCCCTTCGTCATTATTGGCCTTTAATACATGATCCAGTCGTAATTTTTGGCCGATATTATGTTTTCCGTCATCATTTACGGCCGCGGTCAGATCGTCATTGTCGGCCTATTTTACGTGATGTGATCGACATTTGCGGCCGTTACTACGTGTTTTGACCGGTCGCAATCGTTAGCGATCGTAATTTTCGGCTGAATTTACGTGATGCGATCGCCTTTTGCGGCCGTTACTACGCGTTTTGGCCGGTCGCAATCGTCTGGAAATCGGCAAGAAATACTCGCTCGAACTTTCGAGTATTTTTCATAACTTCGAGTCGAGTTTGAGTATTAAAATACTCGGCCGAAAACTCGAAGTTTCGAGTGCTCGCACACCCCTATAATTAACGGAGATAATTACTTAATCTCTTAAGAATAACATGGGGGCTGAGTACGCAGGATTGCTGCTACGGAAACTAACCAATAAATAGTTTTTTGTGCAAATATCAATAGACCATAACGATATGAAGCAATATACCAAGTTTCGTCAGGCTAAGTTGATAAATAAGCGAGATATACAATTTTGATTTTCCTCCATAAGAATAACATTGGACAGCGTACTGTGTATAGGACTTTTAATATCTCTGAAACCAGTTGACGTAGAGCAATGATCAAAACACCGAATTGTTTGTTTTTTAAGCTAAATTCAATGGTGAAAAGTAAATTGATTTACCAAAATGTTATATGTAAAAAGCTCAAAAAACCCATTTTTGGGGTAAAAAACCCCCCTGAAATTCACCTTAGGATGGAGCTGGATCTGGCTGGTTTTCGAACTTTAAGTCATAAATGTTGCTTTACATGTTTGTACCAAATTTCATCAAAATCGGACCTTTTTTTCGAGAGTTATCACACCCACGGACACACACACACACACACACACACACACACACACACACACACACACACACACACACACACACACACACACACACACACACACACACACACACACACACACACACACACACACACACACACACACACACACACACACACACACACACACACACACACACACACACACACACACACACACACACACACACACACACACACACACACACACACACACACACACACACACACACACACACACACACACACACACACACACACACACACACACACACACACACACACACACACACACACACACACACACACACACACACACACACACACACACACACACACACACACACACACACACACACACACACACACACACACACACACACACACACACACACACACACACACACACACACACACACACACACACACACACACACACACACACACACACACACACACACACACACACACACACACACACACACACACACACACACACACACACACACACACACACACACACACACACACACACACACACACACACACACACACACACACACACACACACACACACACACACACACACACACACACACACACACACACACACACACACACACACACACACACACACACACACACACACACACACACACACACACACACACACACACACACACACACACACACACACACACACACACACACACACACACACACACACACACACACACACACACACACACACACACACACACACACACACACACACACACACACACACACACACACACACACACACACACACACACACACACACACACACACACACACACACACACACACACACACACACACACACACACACACACACACACACACACACACACACACACACACACACACACACACACACACACACACACACACACACACACACACACACACACACACACACACACACACACACACACACACACACACACACACACACACACACACACACACACACACACACACACACACACACACACACACACACACACACACACACACACACACACACACACACACACACACACACACACACACACACACACACACACACACACACACACACACACACACACACACACACACACACACACACACACACACACACACACACACACACACACACACACACACACACACACACACACACACACACACACACACACACACACACACACACACACACACACACACACACACACACACACACACACACACACACACACACACACACACACACACACACACACACACACACACACACACACACACACACACACACACACACACACACACACACACACACACACACACACACACAAATTTGTATATTGTATATTTGTATTTCCGTATAGTTTTGTACGGATGTTGTTTTTGGCGTCTGGGGACCTCAAAATGAAAAGTTATCATGGTCCCGGGCCTAGGTCTTACCATGCCGACTACGGTAATAGTTTCTTCCCTATATGGGAAATTCGTTAAAACTATTTTATTTGAGGGTTATAAAGTTATAAAGACAATAATATAAGAATGAATAGTCTAAAAGTTGTTTTTCAAAAAATTACTATTTATGAAATTGCTAATTTGTTTTAAACAAAAGTTTTGCTATTCAAAGTGAGATAATTTTATAACACCTAATGCTTTAAAATTAGCTACGTAATATGATTCAGGAGATATTTCCCTACAAGAAAATATATAGTTATGAATAAAAAGATATAAAAATAAAATTGATATCGCGTTTTTGAACCAAGTTGTATTTGTGAGACAGCAGTTACAGGCCTAGGCCTATGATTCACACTGCAAAATTATCACTTTTAGTATTTTTTATGCATAAATACTACTATTCAGACACACATTACACGGAAACACCGTGGATTTATTCAGCTGTTGGGACCAAACATCTTACGTCATGCAAGTTTTTCCGATTGGTGAGACAGGCTGCCAATCTTATGGAAAATATTCAGTGTTCTTTTAACTTCAAATTGATATAAGAACATACATGTAATATGAATTTATATTATGTATAATATGTGTTTTGCATATAGACTCAGAGAGATGATATTGCCAGTTGTCGAAGACTTAAAATATGACGACTTGATAAGTCTGTCTGAATATAACTTGGGCATTATACTGAATACCACCAGAACGGGAATTCCTCCCGGTTTCCAGTGGTACCTCGTTTCTGGCTGGAAAAAAATTTGACCTTGCTATGATTTTTGGAAACTTACTGTGTTCAGCAGTTTCTCAACACAAGGCGAAATCGACTTTGGGCAAAATTTTCATTCAAATGTAACTCTCGATTTCATTGATCTACTGCTGCTAAAAGCAGCAGTAGATGTAGTTCATTAATGTAATCAAATGAAAGTTCAGAATGTTATCTTTCGATTGGTCTACGACTATCCAATTCAAGGCGCTTTTTTAAATGCTTTTTGCACAGTTGAAAAAATAATGACTCATATTGTCTCCGAGAGACGATTGTCAGTACAGAAAACACTTTGCATTCATATCTCAGAGACTAATGCCAGGCGGAGGGTTAAACGTGTTGATTTTATGGGTTTTGTTTGAAAAAATGTACTCTCTCCCAATCCTTAAACCATTGGAATGAACAAAATTAACAAAACCGTTTATTCCAACAAAGTTACAGCTTGTACAGTTACACTTATATAATACAATTATTATTAAAATCCATACTACTGTAGAAAAAATAATATAAAATTTACAATAAGCTGTCGTAATATAAAAAAATGGTCATGGGAATCAGCAGAAATAGGCAACAAAGGCCTGTGTGTCTGCTGTGTTGCTGTGAAATAATAAATTATTGACCTTCTTATTGTTTAAATTAGTAATTTATTAAATTTGGAATAATTTCATTTTAAAACGTGTTAAAAAAATAAGCGGGAGAAAAAAAATAAAGATGGAAATGTTTTAAAAATAAATTTGGAGTAATTAGATTAATTTTTACTGAGCTTTTGATTTAATGGTGACAGTGTGCAATTTAAGAAAGTTTCATATTAGCTGGACGAGCTCGGTAGGGGAAAAGCCAGTGAGAGTTATCAGTGGTCAGGTCAAGGGTCGGGTCTGGTGCCGGTAACCTGCCGTGATGATAGGTCGGCCTCGTCAACATTCAATTTGAGTAACCAATCTTTACACTAATTTTAAATATGTCCAAAGAGTTAGATTCAAATAAATTTAAGTCAGTAAGTGTTTACATATAGCGAAAAATAACATGAGAAATATAGAAAGAATTTGTCATGGAAAATGTATTATTTAACTGCAACGTAGTAATTCCGATCCTAGAAGAGTTCCTTGTATTATGAGAGTGAGAATTTTCTTAAAAAATGTTATTGTAATTTTTGTAAATGTTAATTAGTAGGCTTTTAATATAAAGTTGCCGAATAGTAAGCACGGACGTTTCTTTGAATAGAGCGTCAGTCGGGTATCGTTTACATTTACCAAAACCAACCTTCAAAACTGATTTTTGAGCAATATTTAGCGGCTCAAGCACACTTCTAAAACATCCACCCCACGCTACAATCCCAAAAGATAGCAAAGACTGAACATACGCAAAATAAGCCATTTTAATTTCTTTGACTGATAAAATTCCATTCATTTGTCTAAAAGCAAAAATATATTTCCTGACCTAATTTCTAACAAACTGAATATGATCAGTCCATTTTAGTCGACAGTCAAAAATTACATCCAAATATTTATACGCAACAACTTTATCGATACTTTCACAAGCGCAGTTATTACTTTGAAAATTATTACAAGAGTGAATTATGAGGTCATGTAAATTGTAGTTCGTACTTTTGCTGATAGAAATTGTCAAGAATTTGGTTTTCGAAATATTTTGGTCCAACCATTTCTTAACTGTCATAAGATCGTGCAAAGCTTTTTCCCGCACCTCGGGCCAAGTCTTTCCCTGAAGGAAAATGAGTGTATCACCGGCAAACAAAAATAACTTTCCAAAAATACTTAACTTTGATATGTTATTTATATAAGTCAAAAATAGGACTGGCCCGATATTACTTCCTTGGACCACCCCGTAGTCTACCGGCTTAACATCGCTATTTGTACCGCAAATAGAAACAAACTGAGCTCTATTGGACAGATAACTTTTAAACCATGCAAGAGCGTTCCCACGAATTCCAATTGCTTCTAATTTACCCAATAATTTTGATCTTTGAACAGAATCAAAAGCTTTTTTAAGGTCAAGAAATATCAACATTTGGTGTTGTTTGTCAGAAATAGCATCATATAATCCTTTATTTATGTCAAGCAGTGCATCGGATATATTGACGCTCGTACTGACGCTCACTGAGAATGTTGTTTTTGTCAATGCATGGACTTAACAAACTGTCCCATTCCTGTAAGAGGTCACAGGTTCGATTCCCGGGGTCCTCACATGACTTTGAGAGGTTTTGGATCGTTGCGCTCGAATAACGTTTAATACAAAATGCCACTGTTGTGGAGAAGCAAGAACAAAGTATAAAATTATTCTTTGTGCTTTATAAGATTCGGTCCTTTTAACACTTGTCACCTATCAGTTTTACCGTCCTATTATTACCCCACACTACAGACCCTTTTAACTTAACCCTCTGTAATTAGTTTTTTATTTTGAAAGGAGAAACTCGTTATATTGTGGAGCCCTAGTGACTTTTTGATGTTTTAAATTCCCTAAAGCTGACAAACTGTCAATAGCAGTAAAATGTCTTGTTTAAAATATTGAAATGTCTTAATTTTGAATTTTAATAATATTACAAAATGCCAGGCTCTCCCAATAACTGTTAAATTTACAAGCAGTTTAGCCATACTTATATTTATAAACAAATAATGGTTTTACAAAAAGAAGAAATTTGTTTTAAAAAAGGGAAAGTCTTTTGTGTTATTTGGGTTGGTATATTATTCTCTCCAAGTCTGGTATATTTATTAACTTTATTAAGGAAGTATTATTGAGCTCAGGGCGTAAGAGTGTTATTTTCGGCCTAGTTCCATAATCGTGAAAACGACAACATGTAAGGAAGCTGTCAAATGTCGTTTTATTTTAAATGAGGATTTGGTAGATGTAATTAGCAGAAACGGTGATGATGTCCAACCCTTTTGTCTTAAATGTTTCATCTAGTGTAAATCACTGAGCTTTAGATTTAGTTATGAACCTATCTTAAACATATTCGAATACTTTGAAGATTTAAACTTATAAAGTTGTATTTATGTTTAAGAGTTGTATTTATGTTTGTGTTTAGTGATAGGTCTGCTAAAATTATATTTTTATTTCATGTTCTAGGGCAGTCACAAGCTTGCTGCAAGATATTGTTTATTTTATTGCTGGGTTGGAGAATGAGCAAAATAAGTCAGAAGCCCTGGAGCTTAGTGTTTCTAATCCAAACAGGTTTGTTAAATTATTCAACTTTATTTACACTTGATGTATATTTTTCGCTATGCAATTCAGTTTAGTTAAACCTGTAAGGTCTTCACCCGATCGTCCTCAAACATTCACTATACATGACTTGCAAGATTACCAGTACAAAGACATCCTGTGATAAAAAAAGAAGATACAAATAATAATGTTGACTAAAAAAGTAACATTCTCCATTAACATTTATTACATTTAAGTTAAAGCAGATGGGCTCAATATTTTAAAATTAATTCACACTAATTGTTATTATATTTTGTTTAACCCTAAGCTATCTTTTTGCATATTTTTAAAACATGTATTAATTATAACTGACTTTATTGTATCAGAAATACTTCATTCTATTACTAATTAAACCTTGTTAATTTTCAAAATGTGTTTTTCCTCTTAGGGACAGGCAAAAGTTGTTAAGAGAACAGTACATTTTGAAGCAGCTTTTCAAAATCCTGCAAGCACCGTTTCTAGAGACAACGGAAGGTGAAGGTCCTTTTTTACGGATAGAAGAATTAAGTGACCCTCGACACGCGCCTTACAAGTATATGTTTCGACTTTGCTACCGCATCCTCCGATTGAGTCAGCAGGATTATAGGAAGAACCAGGTACCGAAATCTATAAAGTCTAAGTAAGGATAGACTAAATAAATAAATAAATCTTTATTTGCCATTTAACAATATAACATGTATCAGCAATGTCATTATTACAGCATCAGCTAAAGTCAGTAATTAATATAGGCTAGCCAAATACATGTGTTACAGATGATTCTAATAGGCTACCAAGAACAGTAAAAGAAAGCAGCTGGCCTAATAACGACTATACAATAAAACTTAGGTCAAAAAGTCAACATTGCTTTCACCAAATTCATTTAAATTATAAAAAGGATTTTTAGAAGCTAGGCATCAAACTTATTTTAAATCTTACTATATTTATTGCTGCAATTAATTAATTTGCTGTACACTTTTAAGGGACATAACGGTATGGCTGTTTTGTGATTTACTCAACTTATGAAAATCTATTAGGACTTTATCTTTGTTTCTCGTACTGTATTCATGTTCAGGAAGTTTTAGTAGCTGTGGATTATTTAATATATATGTGAGGAGTTCAAATAAATAGAGCTTTATTACGGTTTGAATTTTTGATTGAAGAAAAAGTGGCTTACAATTGTCCAAGAGGTCAGAGTCTGTTAGTATTCAGACGGCTTTCTTTTGCAGCAACAACATTTCATGTACTCTAGAGCAGTTGCCCCACAGTAGCAAACCGTATCTAATGATTGATTGGAAGTATGCAAAATAAGCCGTTCTTAAATGGTTGATTTCAAGGGGTGATCAAATACTGGTTTACTTGACTCTTTTTTTCAAATTGAGCTCTAAAATAAAAAATGTTTTATAAAATAAAAAGTTGTATTTGCTTTCTGTGATAGAAGTGTTAGTCTCATCCCTTTAATGAAATACCTTTTTGCCCTTACCCTTTACCCTCTTGCCCTTACCCTTTACCCTCTTGCCCTTACCCTTTACCCTCTTGCCCTTACCCTCTTGCCCTTACCCTCTTGCCCTTACCCTTTCCCCTCTTACCCTTTATTTTTTTACTCTTGATTGCTTAAAGGTCTGAAAGATATAGCCAAAATACTCCATGAATTGTATTCAGTTATAAACAAGGAGGTGCATGATATGTGTTCATAGTTTTAAAATGAGATTTAGATTAATTGTTAGTTAACCCTACCAGTGGCCTCTACCGAAACAGACAATCTCATGTTAGGTGTTTGAGTGTCAACAGTCCGTTTCTGATAACCATGATAAGCTATTTTTGAATTGTGAAAACAACATTGATAACAAACTTAAAACTGGAAATATATATGTCATTCAAAATATCTTCTGAACTTTAATTTTATTACATAAATGAACCTTATAGCAACTGCAGATTAACGTAATTAGTACAATTTTAATGAAATCTGTGTGCAAAATGATTCCCATCATGTACACTTGCCATAATGGCGAAAGGTGGCTCTGTTAAAAAATCATAACGAGGGTATTTTTGCAGTTAGCTGGTATCGGGTGGTACAATTGCATTTGTTATAAGTTTGCTTCTATTTTGATGTCAGTATTTATATCCATATTCAGATTGGAAGGACAATGGTGGGATAAACAAATTGCAGTATTATACGTGAACCAAAAGTGGCCAACTTTTCTGAAAGTAAGATTTTTGAAAATGTTGTAAAGAGTAACTCAAATTTATAAGCCACAACTTACTTATTTATTAATAAAATGCTAAAATCCACATCACAACTCTTAACACCTCAAATGCATTCACACTCAATTTGAATTTACAGACGACGCGACGCACGGCTGCGGACGACCCTTGGTAGCACGGGTAACCAGCGGGAGTAAACTCACTCGAAACTTTTGAGTTTCAGTAAAACCTCGAGTTACAGTGCCGAACTCGGCTCGAACTCGAAATTTCGAGTATTCACACATCTCTAAAAAAAATGCATATGAAGGTGTGTCCTGAAACGCTTAGTTTTCTATCTATCTGTATGTGTTATTCACTTAATACGTTATATCTTAGGAACATCTGAAGATATAAATTTAAAATTTGGTAGATGTATTAAATCCAATAAGACCCATTTTGGTTTGGAATATCAAATTTCACTTTGTACCATTTTAAAATGGCGGCCATTTTTGTTTTTTTAAAGCCAAATATCTTAAAAACAAAAATATTTAGGAAAAACATGTACAAATAAAAAAGTTGTGTCTTTTCGTCCTAAAAATAACAATTTGAAGTCTTTAACTATGGGATCATAATTAACTGAGTAGTTGTGTTTTTTACAAGTTAAAGGCTAAAACATGCTTTTTTGCCTTTTCTGGACCAAAAAATCATGTTTTAACTCATCAAAATCACAATTTATCTGTTATTTATGATTCTACAGTTATAATCTTCATATCCTTATTTTTAGGATAAAAAGACACTGTTTCTTTGATTCTTAGTTTTTTTCTAAATATTACGGTTTTCAAGATATGTAGATTTGAAAAGCAAAATTGGCCGCCATTTTGAAATTGTACAAAGTATAAACTTGATATTCCATACCAAAATGGGTCTTATTGGATGTAATACGTATACCAAGTTCGAAGTTGATATCTTTAGATCTTCCTAAGATAGAACGTGTTAAGTACAGACAGGTAGACGGAAAACTAAGCGTTATAGGACATACCTTCACATGAACTGTTTTCTTTATTTTTGTATAAGAAATCATATTCCAAAGTCCTGAAAGTTTTTTTTTAACACCCTGTATATAATTTTGAAGCTGAAGAAATGTAAACTATTTTACTATCCACGTTGGTAGCCCTGCCCTCACCATACTTCCACTGTAGGAAGTAGGCTTGTCTGTATACAGTCTGTCAGATTGTGGCATTGGCGTCATATTTCATAGTAAATGTCTTAGATTTATATATGAAAAATAGCGGAATTGCCTTGACCACCAAGTTATTCACCATTAGCCACTGCTAGGGTTAATCTTTGTTCAGTTTTTATCTGAATAGACCTAAACGAGTGACTTTTCTTTTTCAGGAATACATCGCTAAACATTTTGGCTTCATGCAAAAGCAGATTGGGTATGACATTTTAGCTGAAGATACAATCACTGCTCTCTTACACAACAACCGGAAACTTCTGGAAAAACACATAACTGCAGCGGAGATAGAAACGTTCGTTGGACTTGTCCGCAAAAACATGCACAACTGGGAGTCTCGCTTCTTGGACTACCTCTCAGATTTGTGCATCTCAAACAAAAAAGCAATAGCTATTACTCAGGAACTCATCTGCAAAAGTGTTCTCAGTGCCAAAAACTCGGACATCCTCATTGAAACTAGGTATATAACCGTTCTATGCTTCCTATTTTCATAAAATCTAGTTTTCGATATTTTTTTTGCATACTGCTTCAAAAACAGCTGTTTTTAACACTTGCATTGAGGTGCTAAAGTTGTTCTTTTTATTCCTTGGAAAGAAAAGTACGATAAGGTTTTGATGATCTTTTTCTGTCCTAGGACAAAACACATAATTTAATGACACTTTTTGGTCGAGGTCATCTTTTTTATTGCATATAAATCACTTTTTGGTTGAATATAAATTGAATGAATGATTCAACTTGTAAACAATAAAAACTTGTATAACAGCTGTTTGTTTACAGTAGAAAGATCAATATGGAAGCAAACTTTTAATGGTAAAAAAGTAAACAAAATTTAGTTTTTGTGAAATTATTATCTTAATTTTGTTTGCAGTATGACGAAAAATATATTTCATCACTAGGACTAAAAGTGGATTTTTGTTCCTTGCTCATTTCCGGCCTCGGCTCTGAGCTTGGATTGAAAAGCTTCACTTTTAATCGTAGTGATGAAATATAATATTTTATTTCATGGTAAAGGAGTTGAGTAAAGACTAGCGGGATAAAACTTCCGGAGAGTTCCCCGAATGGTTCGTGCTATTCCGGGCTGTCAACAAAAGGAAGGATACTGTGCCAGCAAGACTGTTTCTAGCATTGATTGAGAGGCTGTCTTTTACATGCTTCTGGTTTTACAATACTGGTTTTAGAGTAATTATTTTTACTATAATTTAATTAGAACAATACATATGTAATTGTTGTCAGCATGAATTATGGAATCCAATAGTGAAAATATTATTTAGTTAAGCAAATTGTTGGATTTATACTATACAAATATTTAAGATTTGCAATAGTGGGATTTGCATTACCTAAGACAACATTTTTATTTTTGAGGTAGAAACAAACGTTCTGTGGAAAGTTGTAGATAATTAGTTGATTTACAACTTTTATTTCACACACTTCGATAACATTTCTAGTTTGTTCAATAATCGAGTGCAAAGGCCTGGGGCAACGTTCAGTTTGTCATGCTGTGTGTCGCACTGCTCAGTCTAACTAACTTTGCCACTCATAATTTGAATCAGATCTTCACCCAGAAAATATGTGCATGGCCAAACTATCTTGAGATTAAGCACAGGAACTTTACATTTTGCCTGAATGAACGGTTCAATTCCTGCAAAAGAGGCTGTGCATGCACCAGTAACACAATCCGACATGAGTTAGAAGAAATTTGCAATGGTGCATTTTGTATAACAAAAACAGGATTAATTTGTTAGATTTAAATCTTGGTATTGCAGCTCAGAGGGATTAACAAATCATTCAAGGGCAAATAATTCTTAAATACCATTGACTTGTGTTTGTTTTTTAAGGCAGTTGGTTACAGTTCAGCTGAAATGTTAGTGTTACTTTAATTGCTGCTGAGTTTTTTTTATGTGCTTACCCTCTTCCCGTTGACTCAATATGAGTACTGGATGCGTAAAGTGGATCCACTATGCAGTGAAAAATAGACCCCTGGTATATTTATTTCTAATCTAAGATATCCTCCACTCTTATACAGAGTTTTATCAAGCAAATCAAGCAAATACTCTTCTGATTTGGATTTTGATTTGTTGAAGATGTTTGTGTTATTTATCTCAGGGGGTAGATTTTCCAGGATTTTTTCCCAACATATTCAAGTTGTTGTTAAAAAATTGTGAGGTTATGGGCCACTGCAATCCTGCTTTTTCCCCTTTTGTTATACCATTGACTATACACCTGTAGTAGATGGTAAATGCAATGCTAAAAACGGTTAACCAAGAAACAGCACGATCTATTGAGTGCGGTCGGTAACAGGGGCTATCGAATGTGCTTCCTCCTAGTAGACATTATGTGAACTACTTGGGATCGCAAAGGCAGACGAACAGAGATCACTTGATTGACACTGGTGAAATACGGTTATGACGTCGACACCAATTTATTACAAGTTTGTAACAGTTATTACAATATTATTTTTATTTCACACAACCTTTGTTATTACAGCTTTTTTAAAATCGTATATTAAAACTTCCGAGTTGCGAGGAAAGCGAGACAGTTGTTTTATTAGCAAAATGAGATTTTAAAAACCCGTTATGGCCGAGCTGAGCGCGCCAAGCTGCATGAGCCAGTTACGTGCATCACTGCGTGCGATGGTGGCGATTTCTATCCAGTGCTGTCTGAACTACGTGGGGAATCCCGCCTCTTTTGTTATCAGATATAGTTTTATTTAAACATTATTTCAGTTTAGTTTAATATGTTCCTACTCAACTGCATTTTTATGTTGGCAGAATGATGAAAACACACCTGGAAGTTGAACATGACGGGGATGCTTCAGATGGTGATGGGGGAGAAACTCAGGAAGAAGAAGAAGAAGTTATCCTGTTATGGGCGAACAGACAGGTTTGTAATTGGTTTGTGTACAGAAATGAGCAAACTTATGTATACATGTGAACTTATGAATTATGTGAATTTGTTGAAAAGCTGACCGTAGAAAGAGCTTGAGAAAGAGACCTTTTTTGTTATTTTATTAACTGAGCTAGATTCTAAAAAGCTCGACAAAAGAGCTCGACAAAAGAGCTCACCAATTCAAACCCTTGCTCACACCTAACTTTTTCAAAGAGTAATTTTTATTTTTATTGTTTGTGTAACGACCCACTCCCAAATTTACATCAGCGGCTGTAATCTAAGGATTCAGCATTTGTTTGCCATTTTATTAAATATTAGTTACACCACATTTGGGATAATTTATCTAAAGTATACTGATTAATAAATCAGTACAGTAATCATGAAGACCACCAACCATTTAAAAATCCCTTCAAACAGCCCAGAAATCGAATTCAAATATTTGCATTATAAACTGAGTCCAGAGTTTTCTAACTCGAGAGAGAGATTGTAGCCTCGCCCCAGGATGAGAATGCGGGCGTCAGCACTAGCCTCCATCGGGCCGTGCGCTGTGATTGGCTGAGGCCCGTCGCCTCAGCGCGACGCCGAGGCGTGAGAGCAGGAGTTGCGCGCTGACCCCCGAGGATGTGATACGCGTCTCATCGTTCCTCATTAGAGTAAAACTAAATTAATACTTTTCCAAATTTAATGTAACCTTATTTTGTAATTGACCGCGGAAATACCTAATGTAAAACGAAGTGTAAATTGTTCTAGATCAATTGTTGTGAAGTTGTGAAGTTGATTGTGTGATTTAATAAATAATAATATGTTTCCCAACCGGCATTTTTATTATTTTAATACCCGAAATCGGCCTGTGTGGGACAATTGGTGTCAGGTTTGTGGGTAAGTGTCGCAAGAAAACACCACTTGAAGAATCCGACGGACGGAGAATGGATTTTGGTAAGTAAATAAATTTATTTGAATTAATTGGTGCAATCTTGTTAATTTTATATGTGTCGTTTTAACAGTAGGTAACCGCTTAATCTTGTAATGCAATAAATTAAACTAATTTTAGCGCAACTCCCGTAAAGAAATATGCATTTTTCGAATTGTTAGAGAATTTCAAAGTAATTAGATTAATTTGAATAAATCTTCAAGTCGCCATTAGCCTCATTGTGAGAGAAACAGATAGCGTCGGTTCCCCCTCCTTCGTCACTCTGCATTCATTGTATGTGACGCGTGATGAGAATGTATGAGAATTTCATTGTTTGAGAAGACATATTAAATCGAAATTATTGGGCTATCAGAGTTGTTGTTGAGCCTAGTGATAATAGATATTGATAAATAATAAAGGTAGAGTTGATTTTAAGTATTACCTGTGACTAAGGAGGTTTATTTTAAAAGTAAAGTGACTTGGAATATTAATTGTGGAAGGAAGCTTGGAGCCGCCATTTGCAATCTTGACAAATCGTCTCTGTTGCGTTCGGATTAATCCGCCATCTTTGATTTGCCACTTCAGTTTGATTGAAGTGCAAATGCGTGAACTTGGTTGCAACTTATCGTGGAAAAGGGAGAGGACGACATTAAAATGAAATTATAAATTATTTGGGAATTAAATTGAAGAAATATTATATTGTAAATTAATCCGAATTGTCCGAAGCGAGACTTAGGCAACAATTATCAAAACTGGGCGACGTCACAGGATAGCCGTGACGCCGTGATTTATAAGGCAGTAGGGTTTGCCGTGTTTGTAAACAGATGTCTGTATAGATTAATCTAAACAGTTCCACACGTGTGTTGTTATTAAGAGAGAAGATAGTTATTCCTGAAGTGTTATATTTTTATTTAGTTGATTTAACATTGTTTTGTCCAAGGACGGGAGTTTGTAGGATTTATTTATTATATTAACCTTAGAATAAATGCTTTCTAAATTAACCTAAGTTTATTTGCATGTGTGATTAACTCTGGGTTATATATTTAAGTGGTAAATCTATAAATGCATTGGAAAAAATCTGGGCGTCATTGGAAATAGGCCAATAATTTAAAATCAAGTAATTGAAAAATTTTATTGTTACAAATTAATAAAAATTAATGATCTGACACTTATAAACTGTGTCAATTTTCTGGCCTATCTCCATTGTCAGGTCAAAGGATACCAGTGCATTTTTATTTACCGAAGAAGTTAAGTAAATCAGAACTTTGAAAATTTTCGACGAAACAAAGCGTTAGTAGTGGGGAAATAGGAGTTCTGTGACATTTCATTGAAATTAATCGGGACTTAGAAATAATCGACGTGGACCACCATAGTAGTGGGGAAATGGGCGTTTGACAATAATTTTCGAAATTTATTGTGTATTTTGAGCTACGGACTTAGCCGGATTTTCAAAATTTCACTGAATACTACAAACGACTTGTGAATTTTTGTTTGAAATTAATTTCGTGATTTTAATTGGATAATTCACCGTGTTGGGACTTAGAGTAATCGTGTTCTGGGGTTTAAGTTTATTTTATTGAACTTTAAGTTGGGACTTTGAATTTTTCTAAAAATTTCTTTGAAACAAAACAACGTGTGGACTTAGGCGTGTGAGCCTCTGATGATTCAGTTAAGTATTGAAAATTCTAAATAGGACCGGGCGAATTTTAATTATTTCAGAAGCTCTCATCAGTAGGGGGTAATTGAGGGTTCTACACCGGTGAATCCAGTAATTTGAGTGTTGAGAGAATTAATGGACAGTAACCTTCAGTAAATGTTGTGGATGAAGAATAAATAAATTATTTAAACTTTTAATTGCGTTTTTGAAAGAAATTGACTGAACTTTGACAAAAACATTTTGTTCTGCTTGCATTAGGGGTGGTATTGGTGAATACCATTTACCTTTTCATTTTGGAAACTAGTCGCATTGATCAACATGAACGCTTACCATCTGAAGAAGTCGGAAAACATTTACGAACTGAAAATTCGAGGGCAATGCACGGAGGGCAATGCCGACGATTTGAGGAGGCGGCTGACGAGGTGTATAAAAGAGAATACACCGGTCGACGACACCGTAATAGCCTCACTGGCAATCGAGGACGAGCTACGCGAATGTGAGGAAAAGTTTGACGAATTGACAAAATTAATACGGGACTATGATGGTGATTATTTGGATACCGAGGGTCAGCGGATCCAGGCCAGAACTTGGCATAGTTTTTTGAGGGCCGAGCGCGCAGTCGTTGATGGTACGACTGGGGAGGAAACCGAGCAACAGCGTGAGGATTTGCTTGGTAGGTTTAGGGCGTTATTAGGTAAATTTAAAGTTTCGAAGGACACGAATCAGTCTAGTGGGAGTAGCAGTGACCAAGCGGCAGCAGCTGCTAGGCTGCCTGCTACTGCGGCGCCCGTCCAACAACCGCCGGTAGAAAGTAAGCTACAACCATCCTTGCCTGCCGCTTCGCAGGCACTGGTGGTGACGAAATGCGCCCAGCCCCTCCCTCCATCCACCCCTCGCGAGTCACACACAAGTTTTGGTGTTCCTCAGGCATCTCAGGAATCTTATCTGCGCACTAGACCTGTGCCGGTTTATAAGTGGGGCCTTAAGTTCGATGGGCAGTCACAAAGTGTCGGCGCGTTCCTCGAACGAGTGGAAGAGTTACGTAGAGCCAGAGGCGTGACCTCTGCCGAGCTCTTTGATTCCGCGGTTGACCTGTTCTCAGGACCTGCCCTAATGTGGTATCGCTCCACAATAGGCCGGATTAACACGTGGGAACAGCTATGCCTTGACTTGGCAGAGGTATTTCAACCACTGGACCACGATATACGCCTGCAGCAAGAAATATTTAATAGGGTACAAGGAGAGGCCGAATCGATCGATCTCTTCATCGCGGCGATGGAAGGGCTGTACGGTAGGCTGGCCGTTAATGTCCCAGAGGCGGTTAGGTTGAAACAGATCTACCATAACCTCAATCCCCAACTCCAGGACAGACTAGCAATGTTTGATATTACGTCGGTAGAACAGCTGCGTACGATGGGCAGGAGAGCGGAAGCGGGCCGTTTGCGATCTGTCACTCTGCGCACTGCTAATAGAAATCCTGACTTGATGGAGCCAGACCTAGCCTATACGCCTGTACGACGTGAGCAGACTCATGACGCGTTTCGCACGACACCCGAGCGCAAAGTATTCCAGGCGACGAATGATCCCGAGATTGTTTGTTTTAAATGTCACGCGAAAAGACATGTGACCAGGGAGTGTACGGTGGTGAATTCCAATCCAGTAGGCGGAAGAATATGCTGGCGCTGCAGAAAGACGGGACATATACAGCGCGAATGTCGTGTTCGACTCAGCCCCAAACAATTCGCGAGCGGGAAACGAGGCCGGGACCAGCGGACTCGCCGCTGCTGGACCTCGCCAATGAAGCCATCTGCTGTCAAAGATGTGCCTAGGGCGACGAAAAAGAAGTGTCGTATGGTTGAGAAGACTATTAGGATAGTCCCTGAGGTGAGGAACCTAGCCCAGGAACTTGTGGCTGTAGGGAAAATAGAGGCCGCTGAGGGCAAGGTGTTGGTAGATACCGGAGCTCAAGTATCCCTAATAAAACGTGACGTGTCCTCCGCACCGATGAACAAACCCGACGTGGTGTTACGAGGTATCTCGGGTCGAACCCTTAAGGTCTACGGTAAACAAAAAGTGTCCCTGACTTTGAAACCTGGCGTGAAGGTACCTGGAGAGTATATAGTGAGTAACCTACCAAAGGGCTACTTAGCCGTGATAGGCTGCGACATCCTGCAAGAGGGTAACGGAAAAATTGATGTACAAAAAGGGGTTTTGAAATTGTATGGGAAAGAAATTTGGTTAAATCGATTAACTAAGGGTGAAAGCGTGCCTGACCCGACGCGCGGGGCGAAGGTGCCTGATCACGAGATGGAATCAGCCCCTAAGCTCCCCTCTGTCAGCCGCGAGAGTAAATCTGAACGTAATAACTGCAAAGAATCTTTTGTGTATTGCTATCAGGACGTTAAGCTCCCGCCGCGGAGTGAGAAGAGGATTCAGGTTAAAATTAGTAAATTCGCTATAGAGTCTAAGGAACTAGAAGGAAAGGACGTTGTTGTCGAACCAATAGAATTAACGATTCATGGTGTTTACCTTGCCAGGACCCTAACGAGAGTAGTCAACAATCGATGCTGGGTTAAAGTTGTAAACGTTAGTGGGGAAGATTTGGCCTTTGCGAAGAATTTAAAGCTAGGACTCCTGGATAGTGACCTGGTCGATGATAGAGAATTTGGACAAGCGCGGCGCAAAGTAGTGATTTTGGCTGATAGTCACGGGCGAGGGCTGCAAGAAATTCTATCTGAACGATTACCGCGAGATATTGAAGTAAGCGTAATGTTTACGCCTAATGGGAAATTAAAACACGTGATGTCGAACTTAAAATGGGAACTTGAAAAACTGACGGAGAGGGACTTGGTCGTTTTGATTGGCGGGACTAACGATGTTGACGACAAGTTTGCTCCCTATTCGTTGACGCTGCAACAAGCCTTTAGTGCCCTGCCGGCCTCGTGGAAAGCAAAAATAGCTATGTTATCGATTCTTGATCGCTATGATGTAAACCTCCGCCAAGAACTAAGTGACGCGAACCGCCTTGTCGAAGTAATAGTCCAAAACGTGAGGCAACGAACTAAGGGGAATATCATCTTTCATAATATTCATGATAAATTTCAAAAGGGGATGTACACGAAGCATGGGTTGCATTTAAATGAATTGGGGAAAGTACGATTGGCTGACATTTTGCGAGGAATAGTTCTGGAAGGGTATACCGTGCCCGAAGCTAGAGTGGGTAGGATCGAAAAGGTTGATGAGGCCGAGTTCGAAACTTGTTTAGATGCGAAGTTAACTCATCTCCCGCAGGATGTGAGAGATCACGTGAGGCCCGTGCTTATGAAGTATAAGAGCGTGTTCGCTCATAGTAACACTCAACCGTTGGGTTGCACTTCTGCTGTGAAGCATGTCATTCGCACCGGTGACGCAGCGCCTATCTATAAGAAGGCCTATCGAGTGCCGCACCACCAAAAGGCTGTTCTAGATGAACTGATCAAAGATCAGCTAGAAAAGGGCATCATAGCCCCTAGCCAAAGTGAGTGGGCCTCTTCGGTAGTGATAGTCCCTAAGAAATCCCCTGACGGAACCCCTAAATTTAGGTTTTGTGTAGACTACCGTGCCGTTAACGCCATTACTACGGCCGATGTATACCCTCTTCCCAACATCACGGAGACGTTGGATAGCCTTGGAGGCTGTCGCATGTTCACGACCCTGGACTTGCGGTCTGGCTATCACCAGATCCAAGTTGACGAGGAAAGTAGGCCTAAAACCGCCTTTAACGTACCAGGTGGACACTACGAGTACCAAAGGATGCCATTTGGCCTAAGCACCGCACCTGCCACATTTCAGCGTTTAATGGACTCAGTCCTGATGGGCCTCAAGGGTGAGAAGTGTCTTGTGTATCTCGATGACATCATCCTCTTTTCGAAGGATTTGTCATCTCACTTAATAGCGTTAGGAGAGGTGCTAGACAAATTACAAGGGGTCAACCTTAGTGTACAGCTCAGCAAATGTAGTTTCGTGGTAGATGAGGTGAACTACCTCGGTCATGTCATCACCAAAAGAGGTGTCGAGCCAGATCCGAATAAGATCAAAGCCGTTCGCGACTTCCCTGTACCTAAGACAGTCAAAGACGTTCGGTCGTTCCTGGGATTAGCGGGGTATTATCGTCGTTTCATAGAGGGATTCGCTACGATCGGAAAACCACTGTTCGATCTAACTAAGCAGGGAACTGAGTTCAAATGGACGTCGGATTGTCAGGAGGCTTTCGATGAGCTAAAACAGCTGCTTACCTCTGCGCCTGTATTGATATTCCCTGACTTTAGCAAACCGTTCGTATTGTCCACCGACGCTAGCACGCAAGCCTTGGGTGCCGTGCTCTCCCAAGAAATTGACGGGCAAGAACACCCGGTCGCGTATTGCTCACGAACCCTCTTTCCCGCCGAGAAGAACTACGCCACAACCGAGTTAGAACTCCTCAGTTTGGTCTGGAGTACGAAATACTTCAGGTGCTACCTGTTGGGTCGTCCGTTCAAAGTCATTACGGACCACAGCGCCTTACGTTGGATGCTGTCTTTAAAAGACCCAAGTAGCAGACTAATGAGGTGGTCTCTGAGGTTGGCTGAGTTTACGTACACTGTAGAACACAAGCCCGGCAAGAAGCATACTAACGCCGATGGTCTCAGCAGAGCCATGTGCGCGGCCCTTCGCAGGGACGAGCTCCCCGTGATGGATTTGGCCACGCTCCGCGAGCACCAGAAAAATGACCCCCATTGTAAGGAGTTAGGAAAGGCCAAAAGTTTCAAATTCAGCCCGGAAAAGATTTTGTATAGACTAAGTGGAGGTAAAAGGAGCATCGTAGTACCAGTCAGTCTTACTAGGGAAGTCATGCGCCTTCACCACGACCTGCCTACAGCTGGGCATGCTGGTGTAGCTAAGACACTTCAACGCATTAAGGAAAAGTTTTGGTGGAAAGGGATGGACAAAGAGGTTTATGATTATGTTCGCACATGCAAGAGTTGTAGCCAGCGTACCGACTACGGGAAAATTAGAGCTCCCCTAGGGACTATTTTCAACGAGCCCAAGGCTCCTTTTGAAGTTATCGCAGCGGATATTGTGGGCCCTCTGCCCACTAGTTGCTCCAGGAATGTGTACATCCTGAGTGTGATGGACCATTTCACTCGGTATTGCGAGTTCATCCCGCTACCAGACCAGACTGCAGAGAGTATCGCAAGAGCGCTAGTACAACGCGTGATCACAAAATTTGGCGTTCCAAAAGCTTTGATTTCGGACCAAGGCGCGAATTTCACTTCCGACCTTATCAGTCAGCTCTGTAAATTCTTACATGTACGTAAAATTCAGACTACTGGTTTCCACCCGCAAGCGAATGGCCGGTTGGAAAGAGTGCATTCCACGATCGCGCGCATGCTAAGCCACTTCGTGAACCGGCATCAAACCGATTGGGACGAGTACCTTCCGTACGTTACGATGGCCTACAATTCACAAGGTCACGAGGCTACAGGGTTCTCGCCTTTTGAAATGGTTTTCGGTAGGAAAATGGAAACACCCTTGGAAGCAGATCTGACCATCACGGAAGGTGATGATCTGTACAACGATCATGTGGAGACCCTGAGGAGTAAACTGAAAGAGACTTTTGAAGTAGCGGCGAAACGAAAAGCTATTGCCCGCGGCCGGTATGAGCGGCAGTACAATAAGAAAGTGAAAGAAGTAGAGTACCACGAAGGGCAGTTGGTCCTGCTGCACGTTCCTAGTATAGGGCGACACAGGGTTAAAAAGCTCTCGAAACTGTGGAAGGGTCCCTATAAGGTCATAAAGGTGCTCTCTCCGCTCAACGTCGTGCTGAAGATCAGGAAGCGAGAAGTAACGGTACACGTGAACCGTATAAAACCGTGCCCGAGGCGCGCCCCAGTGCCCCCTCCGCCGGTGGTAGAAACAAACGCGGACCCCGAGGTAGGGTTGGAAGAATGGGTCAACGACCCGCAAGTGAGTGACGACGGAATAGACGAGCCACAGGAAGTACAGGAGCCTGTCCCGGACAGCTCAAAAAGGGCCCGTAGGAGACCCGCGTATCTCCAGGATTACACTAGTTAAGTGTGGGAGGTATCGGAAACGCATGGGGGATTAATAAACAAAACTAAAGAGTGGAATAAGTAATAGTGATATAACAAAAATTTAACATGATTCAAATCTGTTATAGGGTACATTTTATTAGTATTGGGGGCAGTTAGCTGCTTCCACCAGGGCATCATCTTCGAAGGAGGCCAGGAGGTCCTCCTGTCTGACAGCCACTGGAGGGTCACCCTGAAGTACAAACTTACGGAAATGCAAGTACAGAGCCGGAAACTCAGCAATTTGGCGGTAGAGGTAAAACAGTATCTTGAAAAATTTTATTCTGACCTTTTGCGTGATAGCGTAAGTATACACTCTAAACTACCTCAATTAGAGGAGGGTTTTAGGTATTAATTTGCCATTTTGAAACAAGACGTCCATGAATACGTAAAGGAAGTAAATAATTTGGTGTCTTTGCTTGTTCGTCAAGAGAAAAATGAAGATCCTGGCCAACGTGGCGCATCAATTGGTAAATCATTCAAAAACTCTAAATTCAGTAATTTTATCAATCAAATCTTATCATTCAGTAATGTGTCAGACCCTTAGTAGACTTTTTAAAACGGACCAAATTACGCAACTTCAGTTAAGAGACGTGTTTAGTTATTTAAAATTGAATTCTGCAATTTCTGAGACTTAGAGTACGGTCTCAGATACTATTCGCAAAATAATCCAGTTTCACAAAGCAGTTAGGTGGTGGGAAAGTAAGTAGTGACTTGCTCTCGCCCTCAGAGTTTCTAAGAATTTTAAAAGAAATAAAAGAGGTTGTGCCCCCTCTAGCCAAATTATACCTGCGCGTTGAGTTAGAAAACATTCATGAGTATTACTTGGTTTTGGTTGCCCATAGTTACGTGACTGAGCAAACCCTCAGGGTTGTGCTGCAGCTCCCTTTGAAATGAGACGATAAGTTTTTTTCAGGCGTATGACGGGTACACATACCCAATATATGATAGGACGTTTAAAAAAAAATGGACCCAATGGGGTATGAAAAATCAGAAGCTCCTAGTGAGCAAGGATAGATTACAATATACTTGGTATAGCAGTGATAAATTCGATCGTGACTGTCTGAGCGGTCGACTTGTAATCTGCCCGCTTGAGGAAGTCATAATGATCATGGCCAAGAGGCCAAGTTGCGTGTCCGATCTGTTTGTTGGAAAACTTTCTTACAGTTGTGAGCGAAAATTGACCACCGATTTGAGGTCCCCCGTGTTGTTGAAGTGCTTCCGAGCCCTACAAGGTAACTCTGAAGTTTTACAAGGATGGCGGAAAGATAAACGTGACCACCATGCAGATGAGTGGAGTGGGAGTGATCTCCGAGGCGTATAAATGTGATGTTATTAGTGATGAGTTTAAGGTGCCTGCCCGTATACACGGCAGCAACACTCATGTCGGCCAGATAAGTAAAGTTTTTATTCCTGATTTGAAGTCAATGCTCTCAGACGAAGAGACCGAGTTGATAAATATCGATGTGAATGCCACCCTAGAAGTCCTAGAAGGACTCAACAATGAGCTGGGCACCGTGAATGTGTGGGAATACCATTTGGGAGAGGCACTTTTCCTTTTGCGGTCCCACTATGATTTTAGGAATAGGGCACAGAGAGTAAGTTTGATAGTAACGATGAGAATCTGTGTGGTGATGCCCCTGATGCTGTTTATTGCATGTTGTAGGTACTGGGAGGTGCTTGCCGCCTGGTTCCCGAGCTCCAGACTCCAGCGCAGAGAGCAGAGGACTGCGACCTTGACCAGAGCGCCGCAGACGTTCGCAGACCTGAGTGATGTGACCAATCCTGATGTTGAGATGGGAACAGTTGTTCCGAGACTTGGAGATGACGAGGGGACTGCAGCCCCAGAGCCAGCAACTAGAGCTTCGGCTACCGGTAAACCGTAGAGTGGAATTCGGCTGGAAAGCGTCGTGAGTAAGGCTAGCCTAAGAGAACTCATAAACCGTGTTGGAATATTGAAAGTTACCACGGTGTGGAAGGACCCATGAATCCGTGCGGCTTCAAGACGATCGGTATCGCGTGAGGATACGAGAATATTCGCGAACGGACTAGCGATCGGACTTAGAGTGCTCATCAGGATGCGACGTGGGGGACAGTGGACCCTTTCTTGTTTCGACAGTGATGCGTAAGGCCTTTAGTAATAAGCTTCGGTTGTGTTTTATTTTAAGTTGTCTGTAACGAGGTGTTGCAACTGTGGTTTTGTGTTTAGAGTGTAAGTATCGTGGAGGATGGTAGTGTGAACCCTTTTCTTTATTTATTTTATAATTTGAGATACCATTGCAAAGGTAAGGCTGGTGAGTGGTATCTGGTGTTCACAGGAAGGTAAGCGCGCAATCCACAACCCCTAAAACCCCCATCCCTTCAAATCCTTTCGCTGGACTGTGAATATCTGAGACCAACTCAAAACCAAATTTTAAAGAGATAGTTTGTACGGTTGACTGTTGTAAATGCCTTGCTGAGGGATTTTCCGGACCCCCCAGCAAGACTGCGTATGGGACACTACCAGGCCTCGTATAATGAAGATAGGTTTTTTTGCTGCGTCTTTTGTTTTTGGTTTGGCTGAGGTACCAATAGGATTGTGTAAGGGAGGGATATACGGTGGGCCTGTCTCGCAACCAGAGGCAGGCGAGGCGAATTAAACGCAGCTCCATTTAAATACCAAGCGGTGGGTTAAAAGCAACCAAGGTTGTGATTAGTTTTAAGTTTCTAAGTAGACACTTGCAGTGTCTCAACACTCATTAAGTTCATCTTTTTTATTCCGTTGAGGATCAAACTTTCCCATGCCTGTAGAGCAAGTTTCAGGATGGTGAGAGAACCGAGTACAGATTGCTACAAGAGCCCACCGCATTTTCCGCATAACGGCACCCAAGCACCCCTAAGGTGCCCGGGCAGTCCTTTGGCGTCTGAGTCCTTAGGTGTGGGCGGGCTATCCCTTAAAGTATTAACCTTTTATTTTTTTTGCTATAAGACCTCAGGAGCACCCTGGAGAATAAGAATTTTGTTATTATTAGAGTAGGCCGGTACCTCAGTCCAAAGTTAAAGTGTCGTAATATTTCGCTGTATGTGTAAGTTAAGTGTACTATGATAATATCATGAGCGGAATTTTATATGTTTTATTTTGGGAGTTACAGGATTTTGATTAATGTAGTTGTTAACTGGGGAATGTGAATCGTGAAGTCAGGGACTTTCTTTGTGTAGTTAACTGTTGATGTACTTAGTATACTTGTACTCGAGAAGCAGAAAGCACAGGTAAATAGGTGACCAGGCTAGATCACTCATCATACCGTAGGGGTGACAGTGTGAATGACCGGCCCCAAGTGAAAGCTCGTGCGGCTTCACCAGATCGAGTGAGTAGCGTTCCAAATCTCAATAAAACCAAAATTCCCGAACCAACTGATATTCTTGAACTATAAATTGTCAATTAAATTAGGCACAGTTCGGTGCATTACTTTCAAATTCCAATTGACTAAAATACTGACTCACAATTTTGCACAGTGATGAGTGTCTAAGCCACTTTGTTCTCTCTTTCTCATTCTCTTGTTGTCGAGCGTTGTGCGCTGTTGGTCTACGTACCATGTGTATATTTTATTTCTGGTGTTAACTGGGGAAATTCATTGTATATGATTATAAGAAGTTCAAAGAGAAGGGGAATGTTAATAAGTTGTCAGATATTTTGTAACCACATAGAGTATGTAACTGGAGTGTTTTGTTGTAATAATTTTGTTGATTTATGATTGGAGCATCAGGTGTATATACATTTTTGTCATACTTGTTTTGAAAAGTTTGCAAATTTGTACGAGGAGATGAGACGCATGTTTACTAGAAATTGCGGAACATAAAAGTAAATACCGTCCCATTCATATTGATGGCGCTGAAGTCTAGTTAAAGGAAAGTTTCCTTTATCTTTTGTTCTGTCCCCTTAAATTTGACTTCGGTTATACTGCGGCTTGTAAACTCTTGTCATGTTTCACGTCACATTGTGACTTGTGCCCGCTTTAATTTGAGGTTGGTGGCAAGGATTCATCGACAGAAGGGCCGTTCCGCCCTTGAGGACAGGAGGTCCCCATGCATAAAGAGGAGACCTCATGCTGAGGCCAGCATGAACTAGAGGAGGGGGGAGTGTAACGACCCACTCCCAAATTTACATCAGCGGCTGTAATCTAAGGATTCAGCATTTGTTTGCCATTTTATTAAATATTAGTTACACCACATTTGGGATAATTTATCTAAAGTATACTGATTAATAAATCAGTACAGTAATCATGAAGACCACCAACCATTTAAAAATCCCTTCAAACAGCCCAGAAATCGAATTCAAATATTTGCATTATAAACTGAGTCCAGAGTTTTCTAACTCGAGAGAGAGATTGTAGCCTCGCCCCAGGATGAGAATGCGGGCGTCAGCACTAGCCGCCATCGGGCCGTGCGCTGTGATTGGCTGAGGCCCGTCGCCTCAGCGCGACGCCGAGGCGTGAGAGCAGGAGTTGCGCGCTGACCCCCGAGGATGTGATACGCGTCTCATCGTTCCTCATTAGAGTAAAACTAAATTAATACTTTTCCAAATTTAATGTAACCTTATTTTGTAATTGACCGCGGAAATACCTAATGTAAAACGAAGTGTAAATTGTTCTAGATCAATTGTTGTGAAGTTGTGAAGTTGATTGTGTGATTTAATAAATAATAATATGTTTCCCAACCGGCATTTTTATTATTTTAATACCCGAAATCGGCCTGTGTGGGACATTTGTAATATGTTGTGTTTCCTCAAAAAGCAGTGGTCTGGTATTGCAAATGAAATAGTCTCGAGTGAGCTTTGAGGAAAAGACTGAATTTAAACCTGTAGCATGTTTTATTATCTTTGTTTTATGATACATGGTGTTTTCTTTAAAAGGCAATCTAATTCACTATATGTTCAATTAACCCTTCGCACTCAAAGGCCACTCCCAGAGGCCAGTGCCTACTTCATAACAGCTTGCATTTATTCCCACCTACCAGTGGTGCACTCATGCCGGAACGCCGTTCCAGCACTGGATTTGTGACATTAACAAGGGTTAAAAATCATGTAAGGAGCATTTTAACTGCTTGGCGTTCTTACTTTTCATGTAAGATGGCATGCTATTTATCTGCTGTGCTTAAAAACGGTTGGTACATTTATTGTTTTTGAGTAGAATATTTTAATGCTACAATACTGAAAAAGTGCTGTGAATAATTTTGTGTAAAAAGAATTTTCGGCTCGATGAGGGAGTGCATTCATGGCAGTCACCCGCCAAATGACTCATCATTGAACTAACTTGCAACTTTTTATCTTTGGTATGTCCACTGTATGTCTGTAGTGATTCCAGTGTGATTCATTGCCTAAGTTTTGTTTTGTTAGTGAATTTCCTATGGAAAGTGAACTATTAGCATGACCCGCACGGTGAAACTTAAGCCCGGGACCGGGAAGTTCCTAACATGACCCCCTGAACACGTTTTGGGGTGTCGTTCAAAATTATATATATATGTGTGTGTGTATGCACTATAGCGGTCACATTTTTTGTCCGATTTACTTCAGATTTGGTAGGGACGTTCCTTTCTATAATCAGTTGGACAAGTTTGTTGGGAAAAACAATCGGAAAACTCTAAACCTCTTTTTTTGGGATTATTCTTTCAAATTTTGAGTTTTTGGGCCCAAAAAGGGTCAGAAAAGCCCCGTACGTATAATTAATGCATGTATTAAGATGGGAGTTAGTGAAGCGAAAGTTTTAAGCCCTCTCTCGTCATTTTAGCATAAATATTTACCGAGTTGTTAAGGAAAATGTATATCGGCTATACACAGTACGTTGTCTTATGGGGTTTTTACATTAAAAAAGCATGTTATTCATTTGTTGGTGTATTTTGTTTCATCCCCAGCAACCTCGCACCTACTTTTAAGCCTGACTGGACCTTCTCCTAACCATATAATGCGAAAAACTGTGTTCATAAAATTGCAGGTAAATTAAACCAGCAACATCAGAACAGCCAAAAAATCAATTTTTTTCAGATTTCAATAGAATTGGCATAAATGTAAGTTTTTACACTGGGTTTGAGTTTTAAAAGTTTTGTATGTGGAAATTCACTTCCCTCACGTCAGCGCGCTGCGTGCGAACTCGTTTTAGAATAATATAGCCTGTTGTGAATATTATTTTGAGCGATAGCGAGTGTGTTTGTTATGTTAGGCGACAGTTCATAGTGCATATACCTACAAAACAAGCTATTCCGCTATTTCCAAACAAACAATGGACTAATGAACTAATGGACTAAGGAAAAAACAGAAACAATATTTATAAAATGGCTTTAGAAATTTCTAAACTCTGATTTTATTTCGTGAATTAAAAAAATTAAACTAACTTGATTTTTTATGAAACTATTCTTTTTAGTTATTATTTATAGTAGCCTATTACTTTTAAGTGGTTAGCTTATAACTTATAACTTCTTGTGAAGAGAGAATTTTATTGGTTACCAAGGGAGAAAAGGGGACAGAGGGTAAAATGGCGGTCAGCCCCACCATCATCTGGCTTCACTTTTTTAACCCAGACGAGAGCTGTAGATATATTAACCTCATTGGTCAGGCCGGCCACGGCATAACCTCAATATTAATAAAATTACTCAATATACAATACCGGTACTGTTATAGAGCAGGGAAATTTGTGTTTTCACAAAACTTTAACTTTTCCATACATAATTGAAAATTTTCAGAGTAAAAATAGGAATGTATGTCATTAATTTGTTCAAAATCACACAATGCTATGCTATGAAAGGTATACCATTATAATTATCTGAATTAAATTATAACTAGCCCTTTTACTTATAACCATAGATAAGTGATCTAAAATGAAAAATATGAAACGTTCCGGCACAGCATATTTTGCGAGTGCATCACTGCCGCCTACATAGTTCTCTCAGGTCGTATGGCCTCTCTGGGTGGCCACACCATTTTCTTTGTCAGCCTGGCAGCCATTTCGGCCCTCTGTCCATACCAGCGTGTAATTATATTTATGATAGTAGCCTCAAATATGATTTTGGAGGGTTTATTCATATTGCTAACGTTTTTTATTTCTGTTTATTGCCAAACCAAACATGTTTAACTATTTCTCACTTAATTGTAATACAAATATGCAAAGAGTCAATATCACTCTCATGCTCTGAACCGCTTTCAAAGTCAGTTAAGCTGTTTTTGAGCACATCTCAGATTTGTTTATGGTCTTTATTTTATTAGAACATAAATTTTCATCCAGTTTAAATTAATAACACCAATAATCACAGATAACATTTATAAAAACAAAAGATCACCATGTGGAAAAAGCACAACGAAAGAGGTTATTTGATAGGCTTTGACAGAAGCAAACAAAAAATATAAACACAGTTCAGAATTGCATGCTGGGACATTACATCAGTTTATTTAGTTCCCCACCAGAGTACAGCAGTATGCAAGTAATAACTTTTGGGATCATGTCAGGTTTGCTAATTACTCTTGAGTTTTACAAATTTTGATGCGAGTTTACTCCATTAGCATTATTTATCATTGTAAATAGATGGTAAAAATATATAATTGAATTTGGCAACCATTTTGAATAGGATTTTATAGTTCAATCATAATTTATAATTAATATTTAAGAATAACAATACTTTTGCTGTTGAAAATTGTTGGCCAGTATTAATCAAACTGGTTTATGTTAATAGCCAATAAATTTAGTCTAGTTGTCATTTCGTCAATATTGTGTTGTGGTCATTTATGTTAGATACTATGTATTACAGTCGTCATTTACAGCTAATATCACACTGTACTTATTATTTAAAGCCGATAGTATGTAATTCAGTTGTCATTTGCAGTTGATGTTAGTCATGTTATCATTTTCGGTCAGTATTACACGGTTCAGCCTTAATTTACTCGGTCGATTACGAGGTTCTGTTGACGATTATTTGGACTTAAGTTTCCGGCTTTGTTATTCAACCAATTTTACATGTTCCGGTTGTTTTTTGTTTTTTTTTGGTTAGTAAAATATGATTCAGCAGTTTGAAATTTTTAGTGATCCTCTGCGGATTAGTGGGAAAAGGTCAACTATAGAGTAATTTATAAAATGGTTGAGTCAGGTTTGAGTATTGAAAAACTATCAACGTTTTCAACGTATTGAGTTACACACACATTCTATCTTCACACCACATTCGCCACATTCTATCTTCAGATCATACTTATATTTGTTCTATAAATGTTAACAGAAGTCACGGGCGCTGGTATTGTTGTCTCGAGACGCAGCCTTAAACAGTGGCAGTGACCAAGCACTGGTAGACTACTACAGACATCAGCTGGACCTCTTCTCCAACATGTGTCTAAACAGGCAGTATCTCGCCCTCAACAATCTTTCGCCCCATCTCGACATTGACCTCATAATAAAGTGAGAACCGAGACAGTGTTTACTAATGTATGAATTAACCTAGGTTTACCTATAATATTGATGAGTTGATTGCTGACAGTTAAAATAAGAGCCAAGCTCCCTAGTTTTGACAATTGAAATATAGGTTAAACTTCAGTCAACAGTTCAATTCAGTGACCAAAGAATAACATAGATTGGCAATTAGCACGCTGGGTTTGAAGCCGGGCAACCTCTGAGTGGTGGGGATGAATCCACGTGAGTCATCCACTACCGAGTGTCGCCGAGCGCTGTCCCGCCCTCCGCACTTGTCACTCACTGTCTTGTCAAAAAAGCTACCACGTGGTCTTGCGTATGATAAGTATACAAAATAATATCATATCAGAAACAGGGATGAACTTTTACAACCCTCTCATGGCGTAAAATTTGTTTGTAAAGTTTATGAGAACATCATATCAGAATGTCTTGGACAAGCTTTTATGAAACAACAAGATTTAAGAAATATCTTGACTTTTAAATCAATGTATTGGTAAAGATATTTTTAGAAATGAGAGCAGTCACTTTTTGAAGCCGGATCCCGACCAAAATCATTTTGTTTTTCTTTTAAAGGCAATTTGTGTGAGATATTTTACTGTTCGCCTTCACCATTTCCTAAGTTATACAATCAGAAAATGTATAAGTAAAAAGTTCGAAACCACTTGACAAAAACAATCACATTCTTAGGGCAATAGATTAAATTTTAAATTAGGTTGAATATTAAATTCTAACAGTAGCATTATTTTTAAATGCTGTACAGAATTTCTAATAAAGTTCCTGTTTCTTGAAAAATATTGTTATTGTTTTGACATCTTTATTTTTAATGCTATTTATTATAGATCTTTGATTATTATAATCTTGTTTTTATTGTCAATATTTTATTTCAGATTACGATGTTCCTATCATGTGCAATAAAAGTGGTTAGTAACATTGCTGGTAATAACATTGACTCTACATCCTACGAAAGTTGGATCTTGTAGTCAACGACCAAAGAATTACAACCGTGCCTCGTACTTCCTTTTCAAACTGTCGGCATACATAACAAATCAAAATCAAATAACCAAATAAAACCTGCATACTCAATGAATTTCCAATTAAAATATATAAATATTTGTTTACTAATGATATTATATAATATATACTGTTCACAGCAATTTATTGTATTGTCTACCAATATAACATATTACTGTAGTTAGGCCTTTTATTCAAATTAATTACAATAATTGGAATCAAGTTTTGGCTTAGTTCTAATGTGTTTAAAATCATTTAATTTAATAATATTTGGTATAAATATACAGTAATAATTATTACTATTACAGTCATAACATTTTTCTTGGGTCGCCCTGCCGTGGCCGTCGCGACCCATGGCTCAGCGCGGTATTCATTTGGTTTGAGCGCGACAGAATCTTTATTTCTTTCCCACTTTGATTCTGAATGAACTGATCGCTCTAATTAAAAAAAATATACTGATATTGACCGTTTAATTGCTTCAAACTTTCTCACGAACGAAACTCACCTGACCAACAAATAAAAATAATACCCCCGTCGCAACAAACCTGCGTACTCAGCGAATTTCCAATGCACATTTTTGTCTTAATACCACTTAAAGCCACATACCAAGTTTCATAAAAATATATTCACAAATAAGCGATATTTTAATTATTCTACATAAGAATAACATTGGGGATGAGTATGTAGGTTTGCTGACACAAGGAACACAAACAATTGATTTTGATGCAAATATCAATAGAATTCAACTAGGTGAAGCCACATACCAAGTTTTATCAGTATTCATTTATGAATAAGCGATATATAACATTTGAATCGTTCTCCATAAGAATAACATGGGGGCTGAGTAAGCAGGTTTGCTGCAAAAGGAACTCAAAATATGGGTTTTCATTCAAATATCAATACAACTCAACTAGGTGAAGCCTCATACCAAGTTGCATCAATCTACATTCATAAATAAGCGATGAATACCATATTTTAATTATTCTCAATAAGAATAATATGGAGGATGAGTACGCAGGGTTGCTAAAACAAGGAGCACAACAAATGGGTTTTTATTGGTACGGTTCGGTACGGTAACAGATTTTGTACCTCGGTTCTCGGTACAAATTCGGTACAGTACAATGTACTGTCATGTATACTAATTTGTATGTATCATAAACAAATTAATGAGTAATACTTAAGGTCATATACAGTTTTTATTATTAATTTGATTAAAAGGAAAAATAACTATACTATGGATAAAAATATATTTTTTAAACCTGCATCTTTGGAGCATTTTAAAATTTGTTTTAACCCTTTGAGTGCCGTAGCGTCGCTCACAGCGATGCACTGTAGTTGCGCATATATTGCCGAGCGTCGCTGACGGCGACTCTCAGTATTTCATATATTACTCAAATTCAAAACAACGTACTGGCTTTAAAAACACATCATTTTGATCCAAAAGCATACTGCTATCATTTTCCAGCAATTCTGTTGCCTTTGGTCGTTAGTTAGCAGACGTTAGCAGACATTATTTTAGCGGTGTTTGGTCCCAGGTGTCATCTGTTTGTTGTGTGTTTGTTGTTGTTTGGTTATACGTGCGCGAATACCGGCAAATAACCTTAAATATCGCTGATTTTGTGATTGAAGTTGTGTTTTAGTGTTATTTACTTCTCATTTATTGCTAATGAGTCAACCATGAGTAAAAGAATTGATCCAAACAACTCCAGTGTCCTTCGGGAATTACTTTACAATGAACTCGAAAACAGTGTCAGTGGTTTAGATACTTCTTATGAGCAGGCAACTGATATTTCTCCTGCTAATAAAGCTAAACTTGAGATCTCAAGTCTTGAAAATCCGATTCCGGGACCAAGTAAAGCCCCAGATGTACCGGTAATTGCTTCAGAAATACATGTTCCGATTGTCCAAAGTGTCTCTGACATTACGGAGCAAGCTAGGCCTCTTTATTTGGAGTACAAATAAAAGGTACGAATTCACATTTTTTATAATTTTATTGGGTTTTTTATTTATTGTTTTTGTTTCTGTTCAATAGTAAAGGTTTTTTACTAGTAATAATAACAATTTTCACTGACAACATACTAACAACAAAAAATAACAACATTCTACTTCGGCGTTGCTTGGTAACCACAAATGTAGAATTGTAACACATTTGAATTTTATTTGTTTACAAACTTGTTTTGAACTCATATTGATGATTTATATATGAATTTTGTTCACAATTGTCTGCTCTTTCTGACTGTGTGGCTGAAAAAAATAATAAATTTGTTTAGCATAAGTTATCATAAGTCAAAGTTGAAAAAAAAAATTTTTTTAATTTTTTTTTTCTGAAAAACTTTTTTTTTTTAACCGGTTTATTATTTAATTGCAGTTATCTTATATTTATTGTGTAGAGAATTTATTCCCGCACAAAATAAAAAAAAAATTACATGGATACCTTTAAAATTGAATTTTATATGAAATTTTATATAAACTACTACACTTTCTGTTGAAATAAGCCCGGCACTTTATGCATAAGAAATGGCCATGACGCCACGGCACTCAAAGGGTTAATATTATTAATAATTTCTTGAAATATTCATGATAAATGAATTCAAAAATTACTTGAAAATCAATGAATTGCATAAGTTGCTTAGCTGATTAATTATATTGCTTTCAATGTAACTAAAAACTATTGATTTAAAACATACAAACAGCAAAAACCAAAGTTTTATAAATATCATTCTTGGGGCATTGGGATATTATTGTAACACTAATACAAAGTAAAATAAGGTAACTTAAAAAAATATGTTTGATGTAAAACCAAACAAAAATATAAATTAGACCTTTAAATACTGAAGATTAAAATCAAAATACTCTATAGTAACTTAATTAGAAATTCAAAATTGAAGTCCATACAAAATTTACAGTAGGTACATTTATTTAAACATAAGTATCATGTAAAACTGGAAGTTAAAGAAAGAAAATAATAAAAGTACACTGATATTCAGGTTAATTTGACTGTCTCACTTTTAAAATAATTAGCTATAAACCTCATAAAAAAATAAATTTAGTTTGTTGTTAATAACTTTTAGTTGAATTTTCCAAAACCACACAAGATAATCCAAACCATATAACAGATATCTTTATGTAAAAATTTCACAACACAATAAAACAATAACAAATTGATGCTACCATTTGAAATTTATTAAGTTAGTGGTTATTAGGGGTGTGCGAGTAGTGAATTTTTTAATCGAGTCGAGTCGAGTCGAGTAATGCCAATTATTTTCGAGTTTCGAGTATTTTCGAGCGAGTATTTCCCATCAGTTCGTAGTTTAAAATAGTGTAATGGGATTTGGATACTATCCTAGATTTGCTAACGTAAACATGGTTTCTAACTAAAACATGAATAGCAATACAATGTTTTGGCCAGTACAAACTGGATTACGTATTGACAAACAAAACGCGGTTTGAACTTTGTTCCCGGCCGATAAAACACGGTCCGGCTGTCATTTGACCTATATCAGCTGGTCCAGACATCGCTTATAATCATTATTAGAGGACGAAATCGTTAGTTACGGCCGAAATTACGCGGTCCGATCGTCATTTGCGGCCGATTTTACATGATGAGATCGCATTTTGCGGCTGTTACTACGCGTTTTGGCCGGTCGCAGTCGTTAGCGATCGTCATTTTCAGCCGATTTCACACGATGCGATCGCCTTTTGCGGCCGTTACTACGAGTTTAGGACGGTCGCAATCGTTAGCAATTATTTGCGGCCGATCTTATGTGATACGATCGCCTTTTGCTGCCGTTACCACGTGTTTTGGCCGGTCGTAATCGTCATTTTCGGCTGATTTTACGTGATGCGATCGCCTTTTGCGGCCGTTACTACGAGTTTTGGACGGTCGCGATCGTCCGGGAATCGGCGGGAAATACTCGCTCGAACTTTCGAGTATTTTTCAAAACTTCGAGTCGAGTTTGAGTATTAAAATAATCGGCCGAAAACTCGCAGTTTCGAGTACTCGCACACCCCTAGTGGTTATTTTTTAATTGGTTTTCAACCATTTTTGAAACCTTTTTGATATAACTTAAAATTAATTTCACTAGTATACTTCAGTAACAATAATAATAATAATAATAATAATAATAATAATAATTAAAAGCAGTTTAATTTAAAATCATAATGGAGAAAGAACGTGATTAAAAGATGGTATTCCTTTTCTCACTCAAGGAATGATGTTGGACAAACAACTGGTTTATAGCTAATTACCGGACCCTTCACGCTTTCCTAGTCGAAACCTTTCTTATCTTCGAGGACAGATTTTTTTGCCAACCCTACCCAGCCCCTCCCCGCTCCCCTTGCCCACCTTTCTTATCTCCAATGGTGGTTCAGCTATAAATAACACCTGTCAACGCCTCTTTTCGTATGAGTTTTGGGGCTTCTTTTCCTTAAAGGAAATGACTAGTTATCAACAGGAGTCTGTCTTATTTCAAGCACTTATTTTGATAAAAATTTTTTAGCTTATCTCTGGTTATTGTTTGAAGCAGTAAACTGTACCATACCGTATCTGTACCGGGGTTATGTTCTGTACTGAACTGATGACGGTAATTAGTTTTGTACCGTATCGGTACCGTTTTTTCGGTGCACCGCAGACCCCTAGTATCAGTATAACTCAACAAGAGGCGAAACTACATACAAAATTTTACTAATTTATGTTCATAATTAAGGGAGAGACGTAAGATTTGACTTATTCTCCATAAGAATAACATGGGGGCTGAGTACGCAGGTTTGCTGCTACGGGTAGTATCGGTAAAAATTGCTTTTTTGTGCAAATAAGAATAGACCACAACCAGATAAAGCCACATACCAAGTTTCATTAATATTTGTTCTTTAATAAGCGAGATATAAAATTGTACTTATTCTCCATAAGATTAACACTGGACAACGTACTTTGTTTAGCACTTTTAATACCTCGGTTTCCAATTGACGTAAAGCAATGATCAAAATACCAAATTGTTTGTTTTTTTAAGCTAAATTTAATGGTCTAAACAAAGTTCGGGTTTAAAAAGGATTACATGTAAAAAGTTCAAAAACCCATTTTTGGGGTATAAAACCAACCCCCTTTAAAGTAGAGCGACCTGTCTGGTTCTCAAACTCATGAAAATAGATCCTGCCTTACTTGTTTACTTGTTTGTACCAAATTTCATCAAGATCAGACCATTTTTACGAAAGTTATCGTGCCTGCGGACACACATATATATATATATATATATATATATACACATAATTTAAATAAAGAACACATAGGTCTAATCAAAAATGCTCAAAACTCAAGAACTTTGAAAAATTAAGCTTAGCTTGGCTCAAGTCAGGAAATAACTACTGGTATATTGCACACCCCTAGAGAAAATCCCCATCAAAAAAAGCTTGGCTTGAGAAAGCTCGAAGCTCGAGAACTTAGAAAAAAGCTTGGCTCGGCTCGAGCCAGAAATCACTATTCGCACACCTCTAATTTAAATAAAGAAATACTACTTACGACAAACATGGTTTTATTAAGATTGTATCACTGAAAACTTATTTAAAAACAACTTCTAATGACAAATCAAAAACATCTGTTATTCAAAATACAATAAACACATGGTTATGTCACAGGGTTTGGATAATCCGAGGTTTACTGTAACTCTTAAAATATTTTAAAGGTGTTTAAAACTGGAAACTGCTTTGAATATTAGTTTTTGAATCATTTCATTATTTTTTAATGTTGGTGCATCTAAATACTACCGGTGCATCGGAACATAATCGATGCATCGGTATATAGAATATTACTGCATCAGATCGAAATGATGATGCATTGTACACCCCTACTTATATATAATATCAGTTGGTCAGAAAGTTACACAATATTAAACACGGTATGATCAGTTTTACAAGTGATAACCCTTTGCCCAGGTGTATGGCAGACGAGAATGTACCGTACGAGCTGCGAGCATCGTTCTGCCGCTTGATGCTGCACCTCCATGTGGACAGAGACCCCCAGGAACCCGTCACTCCAGTCAAATACGCCCGCCTCTGGTCTGAGATACCTTCCAAAATGTCCATCAATGAGTAAGTGACACCAAGGCCAAAGGTCATAATTTCTCTTATTGGCATCAGACTTTTCAAACTTTATACTTTTTTTATGTAGATTATTACTACTTAATTATTCTATTCTTAGTTATTGTAAGACCTCGGGTACGATACGAGCGGCGAGTGGCGAGCGGTACATTGAGCGGCACCTGAGCGGTGCGGGTGGCTACGATAAAAGCGGTAAAAGTTTGCAGCTGCATCTGTTACAGTCGCCTTCAATGCACACAAGAAGAAAGGCTCGGTCTACGACATCAAATGCAATCAGAAAAATGATTAGTTGCAACTTTTGATCAAGAAACATATTTGATTAATAGTTATTGTAAAAGTAATTGTAAAAGAATTGTTAAACTTTATAATTAATTGTTTTATGTTATAGAGGGTTTTAATCGCTGATAAAACACTATAATTTATAAAATACTTTTTGGATGTGAAAATAATTTCATAAAATAGAATTCATGACAAAGAGGCGAGCAGGGAAAGTCAGAATTGCTGGTACATGTTGATTTTGCATGTAAAAGCAAAATCGCGATTTTCATGTCCTATGGGGTTTGGAATAGAATGAAGACGATAGTTTGAATAGTTTATTTTGGCTGAGAGTACAATAAGTGTGGTCATGTACCAGCCGAACTTTAGTTTTTATTTTCATAAAAGACCGCTTTGTTAGGCCTAACCTCTAGAAAAATGTCTGTAGCCTGAAATTAACAGTGCTATATATAACATTACAAGTTTTTAAGGTCCCTTGATGCCAAAGGCATCATTCATTTATATAAACACTTTTCTGTGTGTTTTGGGCGTTTTTAAGTCAAACAAATGGGGCAAAACAGTATTGACATACGTGAGCGGCGAGCGGTAGTGAAAGTTTTCTAACCTGACCAGGTGGCGGCAGTAAGCGGCACTGCTCTCTGATGCCCGCCGCTTAGAACTATCGTAGCCATTATCTTCAGATTTGCACGCTAACTAATGCAACCAGAAAACAGAGCAGATAACCGCTCACACCGCTCGCCGCTCGTATCGTACCCGAGGCCTAAGAAACTACTGACTTTTATCATGAATTTTAAGCTACTAAGAGTATTATGTAAACATGTTTGGTGCAAATCAAAACCTCTTACCACCTAAATGTGCTTTTTGGAGTCAAACGTTAAGGGCTCCACTAAATGGACTCTCATAGTTCCAATGTTGATCTTGTGAAGTTAATTTATTTCTTTGTCAGCTGATTATAATATAACATTTTCCACACGTTTCTATCCTGTGAGACCTCCGTGTGGAGAATGGGGCACTAGGTAGTTAAAACTTAATTATTATCAAGCTTTTAACCTTATTTTAGTTGTGTGTAAGGTGATTTGTTCTGATTTTAACAAGATATGTTCAATATTTTGGATAGAACCGATCAAATTAATTTTTTCATTATGGCTGATTTCTTAAACCTTTTCAAAAACTGCTCCATCTATCCATAGAAGTTATATCTACTGCTTTTGATCTTATTTGCCATAGGCAGTTTTGGCACATGGCAACCGAAGAGATTTATTAAAATTCCTTAGTTTAAGAAATCGTGTTCCTGGGATGAAATTCAAAATGTTTATTGAAACTGTTTGTATAATTAGTCAAATTTAAGTTTGAGTTTTTAATTTAACTTTAAACTTAAATAAAAAAATTAAATGAAATAATGGAAGAAAACATGTATAGATCTGCCAATACTGCTGGTATCACAGACTTTTAGTTCTTTCATACAAGAAAGTACATCCTCAGAGAGATGGACGTGATCGAACACAGCCTGAAAGGAGCTTGACCAACTACCGGTTACCACTTTATCTAGACTCTCCTTTATTTTGTTACTTGAAAATGTCTATTAACCAGATGAAATGTACCTGCCTATCTCAAACTCATGGCTCTGGAATCTGTTAGATACCACTCTTTCTTGTATTAAGTATAACAATATTTTGTCTCTATGCCGGGTGTTTTAAAAAGGACTCCCTAATAAAAAATAAAAAAAATTAAATACATTTACCAGTACCATATTATGAAAGAGAATATTTACAAGTTGTTTTTAGTGATTATAAACTTCAACATGGGCACCATTTGCTCTCCTGCACAACTCAAAATTATCTTTCACTTCTCGCCAGGTATTCTCCAGGTAACATAGCAGGCATGATTGACTGCCTGACACAAGCTTTTGAGATGATTCTTTGATATAAGTGGTCAATGTCATGGATCAGCACTTTTTACATTTCTTAAATGACTCTAAAATATAATGTATATATGGCTTAAGATTAAGTTGTCTGGGCTTCGAGGTACCCAAGAAATTTAGTTTTTTACTTGCCTGTCCACCTTTCAGAAAAAACCACCCATCGCTTCACATACATATTCAAAAATTAAAAGCGTTTACCGAACTGCAGGATATGAAATACCATACCAAGATTACAGGAGATAAACTTGAATGGTTCCTGAGTACAAGCAAAGGTTAGCTTCACTTGGAAAAGCTCTAGGCTGTGAAGATTTGGTAAATTGGGAAAATGATAGTCAGCTAGCCTACCTGAAGAGAATAAAAACAGGTGTAGCACAGGAGACACATAAAGAAGGCACACAAAAAAGAATTGCTATTTCGTCCCTCTTGGGGACTTCATCAGAAGAGAAGAAAAGAAGAACGAAAAATGAGAAAAAATCTCTTTTAACTTCTCTTCTAATGAAGCCCCCAAGAAGTACAGAATATCAAGTGTTTTTTGTGTCTTCTTTATGTGACTCCTGTTTTTTTAATTTTCTTCTAGTAAGCTAACTGTCTATCCTTTTCCCAATTTACCATATATGAGTATAAGCAAAGAATCTGGAATCGTGTAGGAAATTTATAGATATTTGATCATTTACTGAAACTAGGGAGTTCTTTTCAAACACCCGGTATATATATGTCTCTATGTAAATGTAATTATATTACTCCATAATCACAAAGATTGTAATATTTTTCAGTTACGACAACAACAGGACACCTGATCCAAACAAGGAAGCAGTTAGAGCAAAGTTTAGTTCAACTATCCTCTTTGTGGAAGATTACCTGTGCAATGTTGTTGCGAAGATGTGGACATTTGCTGACCAATACCAGAATAAGCTAACATTTGAGGTTTGTTCAATAGCATTTTTCTGCAGTATCAAATTGTAGATAAATTTTTACTAGGGGTGGGCGAGTACTCGAGTTTCAAGTATTTGTTCGAGTACTAAAAACTACTCTAAGGCCGAGTCGAGTTGTAAAAATACTCGAAACTATCGAGTCGAATAGGGACACAGGGAGTGTTTGGGTCGTGGTAAAAAATCACTTTCTTGTTAAAATGTTCTGGTTTTGATAATCCAACCCAAAATCGTTGTTTGGATATATATTTGTAATACTTTTTTAGCCTATATATATATATATATATATATATATATATATATATATATATATATGATTTAAATCATTATTCATTCATGGTAAAATAAAGGTTAAAATAATATAAATAATAACATTAATAATTCAGTAAAATGTTATGTTAATAATAGAGATGTGCGAGTACAGGTTTTTTAAGTTGAGTCGAGTAAATGACAAAAGATTTGAATCTCGAGTTCGAGTTGAGTAGCCTATACAAATAAAAATAAATCACTTAGGTCGAGTTGAATTGGATCAAAACAGTGTATAGGGTTCCATTTATAAATGTTATTTATGTTTTATTTTATTTATGTTAGTTATAAATGTTGTTTATAAATGTTGTTGTTATAAAAATATACTTTTCTCGTCACTATGACCTGAAAATAACAATAGTAAGTATAATAAATGGATTCCTGCTTCATTGGAAAAAGGTAAGTACATTTATCTGAAAATAAATCATACCAAGGTTATTGCATAACATTTTTCCATGAAGATAAAATACTTTTAATCTTTTGGTATTAAGGTTGTTATAGCATATATTGTATTAATTAACACTTTCATTAAAAAATGATCTCGGTTTTTAATTTTATTTCCTATTTTTTATTTGTCCTATCTTTTGCATATTATGTTCAGGCCTAAGCTACATCCTTCTAGGATTGGAGAAAATAGAATTACATTTAGGCCTATATGTTAAAATAAACTTTATTTTAATATTTAAAAGGCCTATTACAGGGTATAACATTAGCCTACTTACTTACCGCACAAAATGTATTTACTAACATATCTTAGCATTAATTTTAACACTAATAGTCCTAATAAGGGCAATCAGTTATTTACAACATGAAGATATGTTTGAAAGTGCCTGGCAAATCGATTGATAAAATTGAAGGATGTCTTAAATAGAGTTTTAAAATATTACAAATGAATCAAAAAATCATTAATGAAACTTAAATAAGGCCAAAACAAATCACTTGTCTTTAATAACAACTCAATGCCAAAGGACGGTTGAGCCTAAAATGAATGGATTGACTCAGTTTCAATTATCATGGAAGAAAAAACAAGCACAAACTTCTTATGCTTACCTATTGGATTTCATTACATGTTTTTGATATTTTTCTTTAAAAAATGACAAGGTTAGGTTAACCTAAAAGTGGACAATACAGACAGTGTTCATACAATCTGAAGGTCCTGGTAAATCCTCCATTTTGGTGTAAAGAGTAACACAAATTTATAAGCCACAACTTACTTATTTATTAATAAAACACTAAAATCAACATTACAACTCTTAACACCTCAAATGCGTTCACACTCAATTTGAATTTACAGACGACGCGCGGCCGCGGACGACCCTTGGTAGCGCGGGTAAACGGCCGGAGTAAACTCGCTCGAAACCTTTGAGTTTCAGTAAAACCTCGAGTTTCAGGGCCGAACTAGGCTCGAACTCGAAATTTCGAGTACTCGCACATCTCTAGTTTATAATTAAATTTTAATATGTGGAAAACATTGTTTTCAATACAAAAAATAAAATTAGTTTTTTTACTTTTAAAGAACTACTCGACTCGACTCGATTTAAAAAAACACTGCTCGCCCATCCCTAATTTCCATTACTTTTCTAAAATAGTTGGTTACACAGTGCTGCCATGCATGTAAACCACCACGGAACATTTTCTGTGGCTGCCGAGAGAAAGGATTTGCAGGGATGGGAGGTGAAACTATTTACATTTGTTAGGGGTTTGTCTCCTGTAGAAAATGTTAACCAATCACTAATCAGCATTTGACATACTAGTTTTAGTTTTGTTTTCACATCTGATCTTCCATATTTATAGTTTTTATTACCATATTCTAAATAAAAAATAGGTTATTTATAACTAAAATTAAATCATTTCCCGCAGCCCAGCTGATGTAAATCTCGAAGCTCAAAACTATTTGGCAAAGCTCGACTTTGAGTTTTAATAGTTCAGTAGTTTTCCGTGGCAGCAGTTAATTGTTTGAAGGGATGGTAACTCTGTATGATAGTTTAAAAAAGTTAAATCCCTTTTCAACAGTTTTTCCAATGCTTGATTAGTATAAATGCTGTTAGGAACTCAAGGTGAGGGTCTTACACGGTGAAGGTAATTATAAAATGATCTGGACTGTGTTGAGGAACAATTGCGCCCCCGTGCCTCCGGATGCGGTAGCTCAGAGGTTGAGCGCTGGCTTCGCAAGTCAGCCGTAGTCAAGCTTAGGTTCGATCCTGGCTGACTGCTATGATACTTTTTCATGAGCGGTCACCACTGGCTTGCCCATGGGACTAATGCCGCCACAGTACCTCGCTGCCTTTAGATCACCGCACAAGCCCATGGCCCATGGCGCCAGGCAGTTGAGGTTTCTTTTTAGAAAGAAAAAGAAAGAAGAAAAGATTACAGTAGTCAGTTTTTCTCAGATAGTGACAAACATTTGTGTTGATCACAGGTAGTGAAGCTGGCCAGAGACCTGATTTACTTTGGGTTCTACAGCTTCAGTGACCTTCTGCGCCTCACTAAGACCCTTCTCTCAATTCTAGACTGTGTGTCGGAGAATGACTTTGTCAAAGGAAAGATCCCTACAGGCGAGATTCATTGTAAGTGTTTAAATGTCAGTTGTTTCACACTTTCTCGAAAGTCAGGGAGAGTCAGGGAAACTGAGGGAATTTGAAAAAGTTGGAAAAATGCTAAGTCAGGGTAAATGCTTAATATTTCATATAAGTCAGGGGAAATTTTTAATTTAATAGTAAACGCAAATCGAGACTGCAAAAATAAAAAGATTAGATTTTATTAAATTATGGTGCAACGAAGAGGAAGTAATCCATAACTAGCAAGGCAAAACATTTTTTGGACAGCAACAAACTGTAAACATTAAAATAAAATAAACAGGAGAGCGTTAGACAGTTATGGGGAAGTTGGAGTCCGATAAAAGATTTGTTATATTACCTATTACACCAATAAAGTGCACATTCCAAGTCGAGAGTTAGGAAATTTACTTTTTTGGTCAGGGAAAGCTAAGGACATCATTAACCAAATACAAATATGATCCATGTTAATACAAAAATGTAAAATATATAATTCTTAATTCGCTTTTTTATGTACAATTTATTCTATTACTATTAAGCTAGACCAGTAAATTTCAGCATCTTGGAGCTTCCCCACCTGTTTGGTGTTTGTAAATTAAATTCCCAGGCTGTTACTGAGATATCTCATCTGCCGAAAGAATCAGAATCAAACATCTCTATTGTGACAGTTCATACTCTGTATTATAGTGTAGTGTAGTACTCAAATTAACGTAAGTGGAACTTCTTAAACTAAATAATTTTTTAAATGATAAACAAAATCCTTAACTCTACAATATTTCTCAATTATAAGGTGTTTGACCATCATTCCAAAGCTATTTCTCACATTAAATTTACTCTTAATAGTGTCAGGTTGAGCATTGACAAGTTTTGTACTGTTGTATTATATTGTAGCAAGGACATGTCTGTATTATGTTAGACAAAGGATGTATCCCAGTTAAATATGTCATCATCCAACTTATCAATTATTGTGAGTTCATAATTTATGATGTTTTTCAATATGAATAATGTCAATAGTCATTTTTAATAATGTGTTATAGCAGCCATGGAATTAGATGTTCCAGAGACGACTGGTAATTTTGCATGGGAATTGTTGTGTCATTGTTTCACTGTTTGTTTTTCATATATAAATGTGTTTCACTTTGATGTATATAACTGTGCAAGTGTTGTTTCTACATTTACATGTGACACTGTTGTAAGACTGGGACAGAAGGGGATGTAAACCTTATGAAAGGATTGACAAGAAAAACTAGTATAGAGACTCAACAATACTTTTTTGTAGAGTTTCAAGATTTATCAAAATAGAACAAAAAAATAGTTTAGGCTGTTATCTTTTTGAGCAGCACTACAAATACAACTCCTCATGCTGTCATATATAAAATTGAAAGCAAATTAGATATTGAAACACCTATTAAAAATACTGGTTGGAAAAACTACAACTTGACTAACATAATCTATTCGGGCTTATTTAGATAATTTAAAAGATGACTGTGAGGTAGAAAAACTCAAAAGCTTCTGTTAATACAATTTGCAAAGATAAGATGACGCACTGTTGTTACTCAAAACATTACCTAGAATAAAGCAGGTGCTATGAAGGCATACACAGCTCCATACCCTATCTCCTACCGTCTCCATATCTCAAGACAATGTTATTTTGAATAAAGCTTCTGTTAATACAATTTGCAAAGATAAGATGACGCACTATTGTTACTCAAAACATTACCTAGAATAAAGCAGGTGCTATGAAGGCATACACAGCTCCATACCCTATCTCCTACCATCTCCATGTCTCAAGACAATGTTATTTTGAATAAAGCTTCTGTTAATACTATTTGCAAAGATAAGATGACGCACTATTGTTACTCAAAACATTACCTAGAATAAAGCAGGTGCTATGAAGGCATACACAGCTCCATACCCTATCTCCTACCGTCTCCATATCTCAAGACAATGTTATTTTGAATAAAGCTTCTGTTAATACTATTTGCAAAGATAAGATGACACACTATTGTTACTCAAAACATTACCTAGAATAAAGCAGGTGCTATGAAGGCATACACAGCTCCATACCCTATCTCCTACCGTCTCCATATCTCAAGACAATGTTATTTTGAATAAAGCTTCTGTTAATACTATTTGCAAAGATAAGATGACACACTATTGTTACTCAAAACATTACCTAGAATAAAGCAGGTGCTATGAAGGCATACACAGCTCCATACCCTATCTCCTACCGTCTCCATATCTCAAGATAATGTTATTTTGAATAAATCTTCTGTTAATACAATTTGCAAAGATAAGATGACACACTATTGTTACTCAAAACATTATCTAGAATAAAGCAGGTGCTATGAAGGCATACACAGCTCCATACCCTATCTCCTACCGTCTCCATATCTCAAGACAATGTTATTTTGAATAAAGCTTCTGTTAATACAATTTGCAAAGATAAGATGACACACTATTGTTACTCAAAACATTACCTAGAATAAAGCAGGTGCTATGAAGGGACATACAGCTCCTTACCCTATCTCCTACCGTCTCCATATCTCAAGACAATGTTATTTTGAATAAAGCTTCTGTTAATACAATTTGCAAAGATAAGATGGCGCACTATTGTTACTCAAAACATTACCTAGAATAAAGCAGGTGCTATGAAGGCATACACAGCTCCATACCCTATCTCCTACCATCTCCATATCTCAAGACAATGTTATTTTGAATAAAGCTTCTGTTAATACAATTTGCAAAGATAAGATGGCGCACTATTGTTACTCAAAACATTACCTAGAATAAAGCAGGTGCTATGAAGGCATACACAGCTCCATACCCTATCTACCACAGTCTCCATATCTCAAGACAATGTTATTTTGAATAAAGCTTCTGTTAATACAATTTGCAAAGATAAGATGGCGCACTATTGTTACTCAAAACATTACCTAGAATAAAGCAGGTGCTATGAAGGCATACACAGCTCCATACCCTATCTCCTACCATCTCCATATCTCAAGACAATGTTATTTCAAATGAGTTTCCGTTAAATACCAAGTTTATAAATCTAAAGTCTCTAATCTTCAAGAAACAAGACTAAGAACTAACATGGCCTTCCAACGTTTGTGATGAAATGTTTGTACCATAAAATGTGGTCAAAGCTGATAACAAAACTGCCTAGGTATATTTTTCAAACCATGGTAACCATGTCAGAGTTAACCAACATCTATATCCATATCCAATAAAACTTAAGAATATATGTTACTCATAACTAATCACATTATTTAGTGTTATTAATGTATTTACACTTCAACAATGCTATTCAGTTATTTTTGTGACACTGGGTACCACAAAACCAATTAACTTGAAGAAATAAAAAAGTAGATGTTTTGTACAACCTTTGTACAGTGTTTAAACATCTTCTATTAATTTATTTGGAATATATTTTGACTTTAGTTGTTGTGATGGAATCCTTCTCACATAAGCCATAAACAGACATACTGTGTGGGGCATCATTTATAAAGAGTAAGAAAAAGATCAGTCCAAGAACTGATTCTTGAGGTACCTCAGAAGTCACAAAAAACTTCATCAGACCACTTGCTACAGAAACATCCCATTTTATTTACAAAACAGACTTCAACAGTTTGTTTTCTGCCTATAAGAACAGATTTCAACCATTGTATTATATTCCCTCTAATACCAAATGATTCTAGTTTCCTTCAAATATTTCCCACATGTATCGATGGGAGTATTGCTAAAGGTCATCTATTCTTGATTTCATTTTCCAGGGAGGTATTTAATTTCTTCTATAGTCTCACGGTGCTAAAGATATGTTGCAGGTATGATTTTCAATTGTAAAACTCCTCATGGCAGAAGTCAAGTGACTTGCCTAAATTTTGTTCTGCCTGCTTAAAGTTATCAGTTCTTCAAAATGCTTGAAAATGTCATTATTAACATTCTGTACCAATTCCATCGCAATAATTTATCTTCGCTTCACTTTTCACCGGCTCATCAAAGCTCACTTTTATTTGATCAGAATATTTAAGGCACTGGTATTATCTGCACTCATTAACATAAGTATAGTGAAAGCTTAATTTTGCACTAGCTGTAGTTTTTCCCCTGACATTTTTCAAGGGTTTTAGTCATTTTTCACAATCAGTCTTATTGTAAATTAAATTTGTAAGTAGTAAATTTGTTGTAAAGTGAGCTTTTGTTCTTACCCTTCGTACTTAAGTAATAAAACTTAACTTTACCTTCAGTTGAAAGTTATGGTCCACAGACTGAAACCAATAATTACCAGCTGGATATCCCTAATATACAAACACTGATAAAACACCTGGTGATGTTTTTTACGAATTAAATACAATAAAATAGTGATTTTTGTGCTCAGCAACAAAGACAATACAGTGAGAATGACCATGTATACAGTGTCATATTAATCTTAATGTTTTTGTTGTAGGCAACTTATCTTTTAATCAGAGAATTTAGCAGTTAATACCTCTGTCGCTCACTGCGTGAAACTATAAATGCACATCAACTAAATAGTAAAAAAATACAAAAAATACGCATGCATTTTATGTTTATTGAGTGAAATTGTTTGATAAACATAGGGATATAGATTGACAATGACTTAGAGAGAATAAGGTTGGGTTTTCATTAGTTTGAGATGTTTCATTTAGACTGTAGCGGTGTAACAGTAATGTTATAGGGTATGAACCATGAGGCAAATGTTCTCCTTTCTGGTACTCACAGGGTTCCTAAATCATTAACATATAGTATCCACTGCATGCTTATGTTCATTAACCATCTTCACTCGAGTTTTATCCTAAAATCTGAACATTTTGATGTCCGTCCATCTGTTGTGTTGATTTTCATTAAGCTAATTGCACGAGTGTGTCTGTGTTTTGCTCCTTTCGATGGCAGTTGATGTATTTTCTTTATTCTAGTGTGTTAGGGTTATCCTAGTGTTCCATTATAAAACTAAAATGTCATAACCAAAAACCAAGATTATACAGGTATCCCGTGAGAGGATGGTACGGTGCAAGGGATGAAATAGAAAACAGTAAAAGCAATGCTAATGCACAGTGTGCTGTGGGAGTGAGGTTAGGTTATCGCAGGTTTTGTGATTTATCAATAATGTAAAGTAACCTAATATAACTGTTGCAGTACACTGTTGACACCCTGTATATAGAGGATTTTTTCAATCTTTATGCTGAAACATGATGTTATTTTAGGTTTCAAAATAACAAATAAATTTAACGGTAATATGTGGTCTACTCAATCTGTTTTTTATCTATTTTGGTCTTCTATGACCATTACTGACTTGGAAGTTGGAAGTCAGGATTAGTTACAATCTGTTATATTAACAAATACCTATAAAGTGAGATCATATTATGAAAAAATAAGGCAACTTTTGTCAGCAGGCTACTGACGAAATAATTAGGTCTTAAATCATGGTTTATGTGTTACTTGAAAGCCCTGAACGTCTGTATGTGCCTTTTGGGGGTTCGGAAAACATCCACCTTCAGGGCTCTGCCCCCTGGGCTTTTAAAGTTCCAATGTTAATGATAGAATAGAAATCCTTTCAGTTAGACATTTAACAGCAATTGATACTAACAAAACACAGCACAGTACATAAGCAAGAAAGGCTTTTTCAAGCTACCTTCTGGAATTGCATCACAATATTAATTAATAGAACCATAAATGAGCTGGTTAATAAGAAAAGAAAAAATATTTTGTTGAATTTGAGCAGCTGGATTTGCTAGTTTCTTTAATAAAAATAATATATATTTACATTTAGTATTTTTGAGACTTCCTTAGTGAGCGAATTGACAGAAAACTAAACTATGGGTTCCCTTCAGAAAATTATGACAGTTTTATTCTTAGTCTAGAAATCTGGAAACTTCACAAATATCTCATGGATTGCATGTGCTCCATCTGTTTAGAGAAGCTAACTATTTTAAAAATCATCATAATGTCTATGTGATTGTTTACCAATATTGTAACACCGACTCTGAATCCAATCAAGTTTCACCAAAGCGTCGAACATTTTACATACTGTCCACCACCCCTAGTAAACCATTTTATTACTGAGTTTTGAGCAGTAAAAGATCATGTATCACCATGGTTCTAAAATTATGACTACTATTGTTCATAAAATGTTGTATAAATTTCATCTTTCCCTGCTCTACAGCTAAATATTGTGAAGTCTTCAAATCTGCTCCTAGTATCTCGTAGTTGGGGTAATTATTTTATAAAAGGAAACATTCATTATCAGGCCATTTAGGGATCGTGAGTCTGATGTCATATTAAAATTTGAAGAATACTTATAACACAAAAATCCAGCTTTGCCTTTATTGTTCCCTATAGTATTATTATATTCTAGGTATTTTTCCCACCTGTGTCAACTATTTGTTCAGATTCCAGATCGTAAATATTTTCTCCTGGTCAGTGATGGCAAATGTATGCGATAATATTTAAATAATAAAAAGTGCTTTCTTAGAAAGTAGAATAAGTGATACCACTTAACTATAAATTAAAAAATATACTCAAAATTATCTAATTATAAATATTTAGTGATAAATATTAATTAGATGTAGGTTCCTTTATTCAAGCAGTGGACTTATTGCTGCTGATTTATTTGGCTGTGCTTGTTGCAGCGGAAGGGGGCGTGCTACGCAGTATTGGAGATATGGGGGCAGTGGTGACAGGACTGACACTCGGTGCTACTGGCATCAACCGTGCCTCAATACCCACCACTGTGCAGAAGAAGTCTAGCCAACTAAAGAAGGAGTTCCCACTTGTAATGGACACCAAACTCAAAATCATTGAAATCCTGCAGGTGGGTTGAATTTGATCACACATATATTTTTACAGTAGAAGCTCTTTTATCCGGCTTTCTAAGAACCGGCAAACTCTACTAACCGGCATCAGCCGAGCCACTCACGATCAGCTTTTTCTGGTTATGTTCGTGCGCTCACACACCTCTACCGACATTATCCACCAGTGCACTGGACTGTGCATGCCCTTTTCAGTGTTTAAACTTTACAGTATTTTGTACTCTGTGTTTTTCTTGACAACCTTGTCATGTAAAAATGCATGTTTTGTTCATTTAGGTATTGTATGGAGTTATTCATCTTCAGTATCCCCTTTAAAAACTATGTATTTTCTATTATCTGGCAAAATCAGTTGCAATATTGCAACTGCATGGCCGTGGTCCCAAAAATGCCAGTTAAAAGAGCATCAACTGTTCCCTGAAATAAAACTAACAGTGCTTATAGTTGAGCTTATGAACTTTTAAAGACGTTATTTGTTAATATCTATCAAACTGTAAAGGTTTTTCCAAAGGTTGCATGTGTTAACAAGTCCAAACTGGAATTGCTTTCTTAGACTGTTAAAAGCAAATTGCAGCCCGGTTTCTGAAAGGATATGAAAAAAAGTTGTCCCCATTAGAAAAATAATTTCTCGCCTAAAAGGGAAACTTAAAAATTAAAATTTGTTGGCTACTATGTCCTTTGAAGGTTGTAAAAATAGCTTTATAAAGTGTAAACTACTTTAAGAGCAGGCACATTCAACAACTTTACACTGCCTGCATTCATTTAATTCCTTTAAGAATTATGGGTAGTTCCATTCAGTCTATATATACATGTAGTTTAAAACAAATACAGATCAAAAATATTTCAACTCTCAATAGAAACTTTACAATCCAATTCTGTTTAATGGATATCCTAAGGTGTTTCGTTTCCTGTCGGACTCAAATACAAGTTGGTAAAAAGTAATCATTATGATTAGTGATGTGTCAAAACCAAAACTTGAATCTCAAAACCACCAAAACTTTGGAAAAGTTTCGGTTTCGAGATTCGATCGGTGAGTTTCGAGAATCAAAACTCGAAACTGCTGAGATTTTTTGTGTCTTTATTGTTGTTTTTTTTAACAGAAATCACGCCCGTGTTTCGATCAATAATGCAAAGGTCAAAAGCCTACTGTCATCGGTCGTCTACCTTCACCTTTTTTGGATTATCGATTTTTTATTTCTGAAAGAACAACTCTAACCAAAATATATAATTAGTTTTAATTAATTTTTCTGGATTTATTTTTCATAACCATACCCAGGCAAGTAAATAGGGTTTCGCGATTTGAGTTTCGAGATTCGAGATTCGATTTTATAAGTTTCGGTTTCAGTTTCGAGATTCAAAATTTCTGGTTTTGACCATCACTAATTATGATGGAAGCTATTTAAATGTTAATTGAATTTCAGTTTATTCTTGACGTGCGGTTGGATTACCGTATCAGTTGTCTGCTTTCGATATTCAAACGTGAGTTTGACGGCACGGACAAGTCATCAGGGGAAGTCAACATGGGACAGAAGGCGATTGATCTGGAGCTTATCGGCACCCAAGCTGAAGGAATATTTGGTAACAGGTGATATATTTTGTCATGATTTTTTTAAATTCTATAATATTAGTTCAATGCATTGCTGTTATAGCTTTTAATAGCCCTGTCTACTGTGAAATAAATAAATTACGCAAATAGTTTTACCATCTAAATACGTAATATTTACATACATTCTATAACTAATAACCCTACTTTGAACAGTGTTTTATGCTGAGATGTAGATGTGAGCTATTTTAATTGAGAATAATTATTTTGTTATCTTAAATTTTAACTTAGCCCCTATATCTGTTATTATCTTTACAACCAACTGTAAAAAGATGTATGACATAACTTCTTATAGGGAAAATTATAGGTGACATGGTAAATAAGGCTTAGGCCTAACAGTATGAGAGAGTGGTAGCAATCTAGCTAGATTAATTATTCAGGAACAAAAATAAATGCACCTGTCACAGCAAACCTGCGTACTAAGTGAATGCACCAGTCACAGCAAACCTGCGTACTAAGTGAATGCACCTGTCACAGCAAACCTGCGTACTAAGTGAATGCACCTGTCACAGCAAACCTGCGTACTAAGTGAAAGCACCTGTCACAGCAAACCTGCGTACTAAGTGAATGCACCTGGCACAGCAAACCTGCGTACTAAGTGAATGCACCTGGCACAGCAAACCTGCGTACTAAGTGAATGCACCTGTCACAGCAAACCTGCGTACTAAGTGAATGCACCTGTCACAGCAAACCTGCGTATTAAGTGAATGCACCTGTCACAGCAAACCTGCGTACTAAGTGAATGCACCTGTCACAGCAAACCTGCGTACTAAGTGAAAGCACCTGTCACAGCAAACCTGCGTACTAAGTGAATGCACCTGGCACAGCAAACCTGCGTACTAAGTGAATTCTCATATTTCTTATGGGATTGAAGTATATGGGGCTGCATCAATTTGTAACTTAAATAGAATTTTACACCTTCAAAAAAAATCTATTAGAACCATGTTAAATCTTAGGCATGATGAACATTGTAGGAATCATTTCTCTGAATTAGGAATTATGACAGTGTATAGCCTCTATATTTATAAAACAGTACTACATATAAATAATATATCAAGCATATTGCCTAAGAATGTTAGCAATCATAATTACAAAACAAGAAACAGATATGATTTTCAAGTTGAAAGACATTTTAAAGAAATATTCCGAAAAAAACCAACTTATATAGGTATACAATTTTTTAATCAGCTGCCAATGACAATAAAGAAACAAATAAATACTACGACATTTAAGAAGAGTCTAAAGTTGTTTCTAATTGAGGGAGCTTTTTACAGTTTTAGTGAGTTTTGGAAAAATGGTTTTAAATCAACAGAAGTAAAATGACAAGTTTTGTATCAATCTGTAATTAGTTTTAGATTGTTGTAAATGTTGACGCCATTTATGTATACATTGTATATAAATGAATAAAGGATATTTTGAATTTGAATTTGAATTTGGACAATAGTTGAGCCTAAAATTAATGGATTGACTCAATTTCAATTATTAAGGAACAAAAAACAAGCACAAACTTCTTATGCTTAGATACCTATTAGATTTCATTACAGATTTGTTTTAGATACAGTAGAACCTCGATAGTTCGACACTTTGTGGACTAAAGGGGTGTCGAACTATCGAGGTTCTACTGTATTTTACTTTAGCAAATTACAAGGTTAGGTTAACCTAAAAGTGGACTATGACTATACAGGCAGTGTTCATACAACTCAATCTGAAGGTCCTGGTAAATCCTCCATTTTGGTGTGAAAGGTAGGCTAACACAAATTTATAAGCCACAACTTACTTATTTATTAATAAAACACTAAAATCCACATCACAACTCATAACACCTCAAATGCATTGATACTCAATTTGAATTTACAGACGATGCGCGGCCGCGGACGACCCGTGGTAGCGCGGGTAAACGGCGGGAGTAAACTCGCTCGAAACCTTTGAATTTCAGTAAAACCTCGAGTTTCAGAGCCGAACTCGGCTCGAACTCGAAATTTTGTGTAATCGCACATCTCTAGCAAAAAGTCTAGTTTGATTTTTTAAAAAGGTTACATGTAAATAATAAAAATAAAAACAGTTTTGGGGTACAAACCCCCCTCCCCAAAAATAAACACCTCTTTGGTTTGGTAATCTGTCTGGTTTTCAAACTTAGTCATAAATATTGTTCTACAGGTTTGTTACAAATTTCATCAAAATCGGATCATTTTTCAAAAGTTATCACACCCACGGACAAACACATACATAATTTTTAATATTTCTGACTGACTATTCTGGTATATTGCATTCATTGCGGGTGTCCCGATATCGGAACATTGCTCAACTTTGAATCATGAGATTTTCATGTTTAAACATGTCAAACGCAATGAAAGTGTTAAAATGTTAATATTATTTATATATAGTTTTGAAAGGTGATTTTGGCATCTGTAAAACACAAAACAAAAAGTTATCATAGTCCCGGGCCTAAGTCTTACGATGCTGACTATGCTAATAGCTTCTTCCCAACAGCTAAAATGTGTACATAATCAGTGTACTAAAGTCAGTAACACATCATTGCAAGCTTTGATGCCAAGTACCTTTCCACTCCCTTGCCTTGCGATTTTGCTATTTGGTTTATCCCTGCCGTCCACATTAAAATATTTGTTTACGGGATTTGCTTCTGAAACGTAAGTAAATAAATTGGCAACATAGGCGTAAAACCCAAGCTTGCAATGATATGACACTGACTATAATGAATATTTTTACTTTCTCCCTCTTATACATAGTTTATGGAGAAAGTATTGTTTTCGTCAAAATTTTCAAATTTGAGTTACTAGTGGAAATATTCATTTTAATGGTCCCTGATTAAAAAAAAATGGTTTTTGGAATGATTTCTGTGTGTCTGCCTGTGTGTCTGTGTGTCTGTCTGGATGTGTACAGAGCTGGATACCGCACCCATGGTCCGATTTTGATGAAATTTGGTATGTAGGTACTAATCTATGATATCTCCAGGCGTTGGTTAATTTTTTAAATTTTTGATTTTAAAGGGTAACTAGCCCCCAAAACCGCTAAAAAATGTGATAAGTCCATATTACTCAAAAACGGCTCTTATGATTTTGATTAAAATTTAGTGGTTTGTAGAGGTTTGGGGTTCCACCAAAATTACACAACCACATTCCTGGGAAAATGCGGGTTCGGAAATTATAGGACTTAAAATGTTTCAAAATTCAGTTTTTTTATTTTTTTATCAAATTCATAAATTTTAAATCAAATTTACTTATCACCATTAAAAAAAGCTCAAAAAACTTAACGAGTTCCCACGCAACACGTTGACGTGAGTTAAGTGAATTTCTGCATTAAAACCTTTAAAAAAATCTAATAAAGGGTTTAAAACAACAATGGTGGCATTTTTTGGAAATAGAAAAATGTTATTTTTTGGCTGTTCTGATGCTCCTGATTATATTTAGGCCGTTAGGATGGCCTATAATTTTGTACACTATAAGGTTAGGAGGAAGTATAGTCAGAATAACAAGTTGGTATTAGGGGTATTGGGGGTGATAAAGCTACACCAAGAAATGAAAAACAGCCTTTCCCAGTGTATAATCCCCATAAGAAAACATACTGTGTTTGAACAATTAATATTTTCTTTAATAACTCGGTAAATACTTGTGCTATAATGATGAAGGAGAGCTTAAAATGTTTGGCTTTTCACGTACAATAATTTAATTTGCATTAATTTTACATTCGGGGCTTTTATGACCCTTTTTGGGCCCAAAAACTCAAGATTTGAAAAATTAAAATCCCAAAAAAGGGAGTAGGAGTTCTCCGATTAATTTTACCCATCGAATTTGTCCAACTGTTTACTGAAGGGACAGTTTCTACCAAATTTCAAGTAAATCAGACAAAAATTGTGACTGTTAGAGTGTGAACACATTATATAAAGTTGTTAGCGACCCCTCAAAACGTGTTTAGGGGGTCACGTTAGGAACTTCTATGGTGGTCCCGGGCTTAAGTTTCACCGTGCAGGTCATGCTCATAGTTCACTTTTCCATTGGAAATTCATTAATAACTTGGCATATTGAATTATTATTCTCTGATTACTGGTTGCGGAGAAAATAGGAATTTTCCTTTAGCAGTACGTTGTTCAATGTCATTCTTAAGTTAGCATTGACCAACAGAGGATATTTGAGGATATGTTGCCCCTTAACCCGGGGGAAGGGGGGGGTTGAAAGGGCATTTCCCCCTTTAAAAGCACTGTGCGTAGCAAAGGAGTAGTGCCTCCATAAAGGGATTTGGGTGGACATTTCCTGAAACAAGTTTTTTAGAATATTTTCTTTACATTCTACCGGGCCTACTTTATATTATATATTTAGTAAATAAAAAAAAAACATTCTACTTTAGCTAAAAGGGAGAAATTATGTTTCAGTTTCCTGATACTGTTTATTACTTTCATCTACAAGGTTGTTGTCTGTTCCAGTGACGAGTGTGCCGCTCTGGACCTGGACGGTCACGGCGGCCGCACGTTTCTGCGAGTGCTGCTGCACCTCACCATGCACGACTACCCGCCCCTGGTCTCCGGGGCCCTGCACTTGCTCTTCCGCCACTTCAGTCAGCGACAGGAGGTGTTGCAGGCATTCAAACAGGTACGTAAGAATTTTATTTTTGAAATGCTCAGGCTCTGCTGAAATGTTAAATGATAATGTTTTCAAGGATGGGAATACAATAGACTATCAATTCAAAATTATGTTTTCTTGTTTTTTCCCCCCTAATAATACTTAACACAGGATTAGATTATGTATGGGTGGAGGGGGGGAGCTGCGGCCCAGCTGCTGATGATGTGGTGTCCGGGCCTTTTGGCTTATTGTGCTGCAGTGCCCTAGTCTTGGCTACCTAAACTTGGGCTTCTGACGAGCTCAAGTAGTAGTTTGACAATTTTAGGGAATTTGTATGAGAGTTCCAAAGAGCCTTCTTCTCCTTGCACATTCAGATATGATATGCAGGGCAGTTTCATCAAACTGCCCACATAGCCAACAGACAGCATCTCCGTCAAGGACCTGGACTCTCTGTAAGTGTTTCCTGAAGTGGCCATGTCCAGTTAGTAGTGCTTCAGCTAACCTTATTTCCTTCCTTCCCAGAATTCATACGTAACGCAGTGTATAAGCCTAACTGTAACATCAACATTTTTGTCATGTTGACCTCATTAAAATAACTTACTCGTGTGTTACAAAATGATGGGTTAGAAGTTTTGCCAAAGTATTTCTTATTGTGTTAAAGTTTGCAACATTCTTCCTCAGTTGATGTCCATAGATGTTCAAGGTCTTGTATCTCCAGTTAGTTCTCTTGGGTCTTCAAGGTATATTTGGGTTATCCATCCTCCATGGAAACTGAAACCAAGAATGTTGACTCCTAATCAGTCCTCTACAATCGTCTATCTGGGATGCCAGTCTAATACAAATTTGTTCTCAGATTTTGTAAAAAGGAGGTTACATGCCTGCTGTCATAAATCCATTAGTTATTTATAATTTTGTTTACAGACCATAATCAAATCTTCTGAATCAAATACATTATAAACACGTTATTGTCATGGAGGGGTTAAACAATTTGTCACACATTCTATCAAGTGTAGCCAACCGAGGACAAGATCATGATCTGTGTTAAAGACATCAAGTCTATTTTTATACAAAGAAATGTTTAACCTCAAGGCGACAACCTGGTGTTCATAACAAATTCATTTCAAAAGATTTGATAATGGACAACTGTCTCAAAACTAGTGTTTTGTACAAAAACTGGTAGATTGATGATGGTGAGGTACCTTTATAATCAAAATTCATGTTTAGGCCCCTGGACTATATTCATTCAAGAAAGACTCAAATAGGTTATCTTACCTCCGTCAATAGTCACAATGTGTCAAACAATTAGTGCTCACATGTTTCGTTGCAAGCTCAACATTATCAAAGCTTGCAATTCGTCAAAACAAAAAATTTAAACCTGACACAACACAGAAACACGAACACCATTACGAATAAACGAATAAAAACATTTCCGACAGCGGTATCGACATGACGGACTCGGCACTGGTAGCAGACAGTCGTGTTTCTGTGTTGTGACAGTTTTTTAATTTTATGTTTTGACGAATTGCAAGCTTTGATATTGTTGCGCTTGCAACGAAACATGTCAGCATAATTTGTTTGACACATTGTGACTATTGACGGAGATAAGATAACCTATTTAAGGTATATAACCTTTTTAAACTTAAGACTTAATCCAAGAGGCAAATAACATGAATAAATCTGTGTTCTTTCTGTTATGCAGAATTTTAAATTTGAGACCCTCTATAATGGAATCGATGTGATATTTTACACCCTCAATAATGGAATCGATGTGATATTTGACACCCCCTACAATGATATAAGTGTAATATTTTACTCCCTCTATAATGGAATCGATGTGATATTTGACACCCTGTATAATGATATAAGTGTGATATTTGACACCGTTTATAAATAAATCTATATGATAATTGATACCTTCTACAATGGAATCGATGTGATGTTTCACAGGTCCAGCTTCTAGTGTCTGACAGTGATGTCGAGTCTTACAAGCAGATCAAATCAGATCTGGATGTTCTGCGTCAGTCGGTGGAGAAGAGTGAGCTGTGGGTGTACAAGTCTCGCAGCAGCGAGGAAGCAGGGAAGAAGAACACCAAGGAGGATGACGATGAGGGCGGTGGAGAGGTGAAGAGTTCTGCCCCCAACCTCTCACAGGTCAGTATACTGGCTAATGTCAGTGCGGGGTCCTCTAGAACCCGAGGACCCCTAGAGGTTCCTAATTTTATATTTTTTTATTTTAGAGTCCTAATTTTGCTTTGAGGTAAATGACTAAAAAATGCAGCCTAGAAACTTTTAAAAACATTTGTTTCTCGTTGATTCAGTCACACTTTTATTACAGGATATGTATGTATGGATCAACCAAAAAGTGTAATTTTGACAAATTTTGAAGCTTCAAAAAAAGCTATAAGAATAAAGTTAAATTTAATGTGGGAAGATTCAGTGAAGCATCTGTTTTCTGAACTTAACATTTTAATGGTTCACAATAATTATATTCTAGAAACAATTATTTTTACATTGCGATGTTTAGGACTACACACTGTTGTAGGTCATGATTATGACACTAGACATCCGGTCTCCGGTCCTTGTCTTCGATGAGAGAATTCGCACCATGTTCGACCGTTCCGGTTACGTTCGTGTCTGTACCATTTTAAAAATAAATTTAGGGAAATTAAGTAAATCTCAATTAATTACTTTGCTTCTTATTTATTTTAAACTCGTAAACCATTCTGTTAGGTAACTACTCAAGCAAAGCGAACCAGCAAGTTAGGAAAATCAAGCAAACAGACAAGCCGTAACGTGACACTAAGTGCAGGAAAATTCAGGCGTTACACGCCACCGGCGTGGGCGTACTTTAAATTTTGCAAATTAATTACTAAGAAAATCAGCCACACATCTATGGGGAAAAGCGCAATTTGAATAGCTACACGAACATTAGTATTAGTAGTGTTAGTATTAGTAGTGAAACAACTACGTAAATGGCTACAAAATTAGTGAGCATTAGTAAGCGAACCTGTCGCCGCGTGAGTTACGCAATCACGACACTTAATTTAATTTAAATAAAAGCAAGCTGCAAGCTGAAAACAAATCGTTAGAAAACAGCTAAGATACTTCTATTTACCTAAAAGGGCCATGAATCTTACCAAAACGAAGACAACACTGTCGATGCTGGTCAACACCAAGCGATGAGTTCGATGAGCGGAGCGACATGGGTCTATCGTGTGACGAGTGGAGACGGACTGACTGCTGCTCCTGCCTCAGGCGCTGCTGAGGAACCCATGACAGCGCCACTGCTGGCGGCGGAGGGAAGCGGTTTCCTCCAGCTCGCAATCCAGCACGTCCAAACTGCTTCCCTTGCTTTTGTCTTCATGATAAGAACAAGAAGGTTCCGAGCCAATTGTTTCCGACGTATAAAATATGTTTAACCGAATTTCTCTAAAACATAATTTAGAATTTAATATTGACTGTGTTTTATAATTGAATATATCCCTTAATTTGAATTAATATTTCATTAAACTCTTATGTTTTATTTGTTTTTCAAAAAAATATTACCCCCCTAAAAAAATGGACGTTACAAGTTTTAGGCTAAAGAAAGTTAGATAAAATTTTGTTCAAGCTGAAAAATGGGAGAATCAAATATTTGATAAATCTCAGTGAATATCACTTTTGAAAGCTGTTTTTGCTCATTTATCAATCAAAATCAGTCTGAGACCTGAAAATGTGTTGGCCTTATTTACTACTTTATCTCGGTTTTGTGCCCCTGTAGTTTATAGTTTTGGTCCTTTCTGTGCTCACCGATTGTTCTGTGCTGACCGATTTAAAGATGTTTGAAAAAACTAATCCAACCAATACTTGTAGATGGGTAAGCAGAATTCTGCTGTGGACTTGGACGTAGGACCGCCCTTGCACAGTGACCAAGCTGAGGAGTACAGGAAGATACAACAGGTATGACACACATCACTCGGATAACACAGAAAACATGGGTTACACTTTCTGGAAAGTCAGGGAATTTGAAAAAGGTCAGGGAAAGTTAGGAAAAAACTGGAGAAATGTTAAAAGTCTGTATCTGTTATCTTTTTGATTTTTTTGTAAACATAATAATTTTTTGGACAAGGTTTTGTTTTTCTAAAATTGGTATTACTCTAGTTAGAAACAACATTCTCTAGACTCACTCAACTTCAGTGACTCCTAGTCTTCGTGATTTTATAAAACTTCCTAAAAATGTTAAGTTTTTATGGAAATTTGTGATCTCATTATTTTAAACCTGAAAAAATAGAGTGAGCTATATAATCGTGAGTATTATATCGTACTTGGTAAAAATCGTAATTCTATTTTCTTTTATTTACGTTAGGTTCATTTGTAAAATCTCTAGGCTGTGAAGATTTGGTGAATTGGGAAAAGGATAAACAGCTAGCTTACCTGAAGAGAATCAAAAGAGTTGTAGCACAGGAGACTCACACAAAGTAGACAGAACAAATTTGATATTTTGCCTCTTTTAGGGGCCATGCATAAATTACGTCACGCTATATTCAGCTCCTTTTGACCCCCTTCCCCCCCCCTGTGTCACGGTCTGTTACGCTGCTCATTACTCCCCCCTCCCCTCTCTCACGTCAAACTTATTAATTATTAAGTATTGGATTGTGGTGTACGGTATTTCGTCCTTAACTGACGATTTCGCCGGCTTTAACTCCATTAATCGTAGCGTGTCACACACTCTTAACCCCCCCCTCCCCCGTGTCACAATCTGTCACGATGTGCCGCACCCCCTCCCCCCCTGGGGAGGTATGACGTAATATATGCACAGCCCCTTAGGGTCTTCATTAAAAGAGAAGAAACAAGATACTTGAGTCTCTTGTTATTATATACTGACACTCAGTGTCTTGTTTCTTCTCTTTTGATGAATTCCCCAACAGGGACAAAATATCAAGTGTTTTTGTGTCTACCTTATGTGTCTACTTTACTACACCTGTTTTTATTTTCTTCAGGTAAACTAGCTATCTATCCCAATTGATTAAATATTATTTAAGTTAGTATTTCAGCTACAATCAATATTTATTTGTTCTGCCTAGATACTGATCCGGATGAACAAGCTATGTGTGACCCCTGGGGGCCCTGGACAGCTGCCTAAGCCACGCAAGCATGAGCAGCGGTTGCTACGTAATGTAGGTATGTACAAGGGCCTACCAAGGGAGATATCGAGATTCCCCAAAATTTTGAAAACGAAAATGGGATATATCTTACTCACCAGTAATTTTTAACTAGCTATCATCAGATTTTTAGGACTAAGATAAATGTATTTTTCTATTAAATTTTTACATTGATTCATCACACTGTGTTTTATTTACTTCCTTTTAAAAGTTTTGAAACATATAACTTAGATTAGGGTTTTTACTTTATATTTATCCCATGAAAATATCAGAGTATGTTTTATTATTATTCCCCCTACATACATTAAAATACCTGTATAATCTTTAACTCCCTCAAAAAGGGAATTTTTGTTGGGTGTTTTATTTCAGTTAGCACACCTGTTTCCTGGAATCTCTGCTAGTCCTGTCCTACAATGTATTAGTCTATCTCCAAAATTATTTTTCAGTATCATCAAAGCAGGGCATGGTTCACATTAGCAACAAAACTTACCCACCAGTAAAAATCTAACATTATTCAATTTCAGTTCAAAATATATTTTACCTACAACATAGTGTACAAAGGTACATTATATTAAAAATTGTACAGTAAGAATAACTTTTATAAAATGTAAAATGTAACATTTTACAGTAAAATCATTTTGGAAATGTACCCACATTGTTCCTTTGATATAATTAAATTTAAATTTAGAAAAAAAATAGATTAAATGTAAAAAAATTATTAAATCATGTGTTTCAGGGAGTAGCAGGGGATGAATAGGGAACTTTTTAAAATAGAATAAATAAATTAGACTTGCAGGTCATGTTACCATTCACAAAACTTACCTGCCAGAAATGATCCCACCATTACTATATAACATGTTTATTTTTTGATTGACAGGAGTCCACACTGTGGTCCTTGACCTGCTACAAGTCCCCTACGATGTCAAGGAGGATGTCCGTATGAACAAACTCATGGCACTCGCTCACGAGTTCTTGCAGAACTTCTGCCTCGGCAATCAACAGAATCAAGTCTTGCTACATAAGCAGCTTGATCTGTTCTTAAATCCTGGAGTTAGTAAATTTGTACTAAAAAAGTTTCCATTTAATTGTAAAAAGTCCTGCTGTAGTGTCAAACTATTCCCCTTCACCCTCCCCAGCATGAAAGTAGGCAAAAATATCCTGCCCTAGTGTCAATCCCCCACCCGAAAAATCCTATCAGAGAGCTAAAGAGGGCCATAGCGCCATATACCACAGTGGGCCACGGTACCACCCACCCACTGGAACCTTCAACGCAACGCAAACGAATAACTCACACATTTAATTCAGTTAGATTTGGTTTGCTCTTTGTATTGTGTTGCTATTTTTTTATGTACTTTGTTGCCACTTTTATTATTGCAATGTAATTTTGTTAGTTCATATTAATAACTAAATGTATTTACCAATTAATAATTATATTCAAAGTGACACATACACTAGACGCTCTCTAATCCGGCACGTTTGGAACTTTGGCAGTGCCGGATTACTGAGCACCGTTTAAAAATAGCCGTTTACCGCTAAAAATACCGATGGAAAATGTTAAAAACAAAATAACATATCAACCAGAAAAAAGATTTACAGTATTATATTTTAAAACATATAAAGTACAGTTATTTCTGCCAATTGCCCGCGAACACTGCCGAATGCACCCGACAGGTTTATACAGTGTACAACAAAAAGTTAGAACCCTTAGACCGATGCCGGATTATTGAAAATGCCGGACCATCGGATACTGGATTAGCGGGCTTTTACTGTAGTTAATATTAGTTGCCTATTACTTTTCCAACCATTCAAGGTAATGTATTTGATAGCAGAGGTGTAAACACTTTGATAGCGGCTGACACAAAAATGTTTTTCAGATAAGGGAAGCTCAGACAGTATGCAGCATATTTCAAGACAACTCAACACTTTGCAACGAAGTAAATGAAAAAGTGATCCAACATTTTATTCATTGCATCGAGACTCATGGACGCCATGTGCAGTATTTGAAGTTCTTCCAAACAATCGTAAAAGCAGAAAATCAGTTCATCCGTAAATGCCAAGACATGGTGATGCAAGAGGTATTACGCCTGAATAAAATAATTTTCTTTTCAAGTTTTGCCGAAATGATTTTTTTCAGTATGAGGTATAAATTTAGTTTGATCTTTATGCTTATTTTTGGAGTTTTATAATGAGTTACTGTTAGCTTAACCCAAATTCTTAACCCAAACTAAACCCTTCTTTCCCCTGGTTTTCTTTAATGCGTTTATTACATGAATCATGTTTAATCATGATAATTGCATTTGTTTCCTTGTCAAGCAACTGCCGGAATTCCTGTGCAACACACTGAACGCGTTAAGTATCTACTGCCTAGAAATAATGTGTAGAGGAGATTGTTGTTTTGCCTCACAGATGCATTGTTAGACCAAAAGAACAACCTTACTTACTGACAGGTCCCGTAGAACAGTTGTTGGCATGGAACCAGTCATATAATTCATCTCTGTCCTCAGTCGATTTGTATAAGCGTAATTGAATCCCAAATGGTTTTGAGGTTAGGTTTCTTTGGTTAGGATTAGAGGATTGGTAACAAGACAGTGAAATATTTAGAGCTTAAATTTGATCATTGAAGAATTAATTGGTAGTGTAAAAACATTTATGGATTAGATATTTTTTAAGTCAAGTTTTGAGCTTTGAGATTTGTGTTTTTGTACGGAATTTTGTTGAACATTTATGGTCCTAGGCTTATTTTCGTACAGTCTTACATTATGGCCTATTGCTGATCTATTGTTTCTACTTGTAGTAAAGTGAGTGTGTTGAACTGGACCTATAAATTATTGTTGATTGCATACACAGCTATTTCAAAAATGAAAAGGGAAGGAACCATAAAAATTTGAAGATTTCGGAAAGCTAACTTACAATGAACTCTGTGGCAGGGGCCGAAAATGTACTTAACTTCCCTTTCCATAAGTGTAAAAAATTAAGTAAAGATTTGTAATTGAGGAGTTACCCCATAAAATTATTGGGTAAAATCATTAAAGGATAGAGAAAAATTTCCTAACACTCGGCTATGTATAAAGGCATAATCCATTAAAAGCATCTTAAAACATATGTTCCTGTCCTTATATTTAAACAGAATTTCAATTTGCCCTATTACATTTCTAAACAGATGAAACATTCACTCTCATGGAGACACAAATAAAATAACATAAAACTAATTCGTCTATTTTCATTTGTTAATTTACTTTTAATTCCCTCATTATCCATGTTTTAATAACTGCATAAAATACTTTTTGATTAAAAAAAGTTCCACATAATAAGAGCATTAAATGATGTGAATAAAGCGTAGCAAAAGCTTTTACTCAATGCAAATCAAATGGAAATAGCATTATGCTACTTATAAGTAAACAACACATTTACTTTCAAGTATTAAAGATTCATAGATATAACATGGTAATAACGGTAAGTAGTATTTTTGCGTGTTTCTCTTAAATTGTGTGCCTTTGTTTGCATACTAGCTAGTGAATGCGGGTGAAGATGTGTTGGTTTTCTACAATGATAAGTCCTCCTTCTCTCACTTTGTATCCATGATGAGGTCTGAGCGCCATCGCATGGATGAGAGCAGTGCACTCAGGTATGGTAACAATCTTAAACTTCATTGTTTGGATTTGCGAATTACGGGGGTCATCCAGAAAGTAAAGAACATTTGCGCACTGTGTCAAAACAGCTCCCCCATCACCACGACTGCGTGTGCGGCAGTCCACTCACCTCCCTGCCAAAGTGTCAGCTGAGTCTCGTTGCTGAGCGATCACGCATCTTGTTTCTACATCGATTCAAACCGACAGCAACAGTGGAAAATTCCGCCACTGCAAGTGGGAAAATCCCGCGAATGTGGGATTCGCAGCATTATTTGTTTTTTAAATTTGCAAAATGTTCAACCCATTACAATTTGAATACAAACACCAAATAAAGTTTAATGAACAAGATCGTGAATTTCTGGAAAGAGACTCATGTAATGTGTTCAAAGTGAAGCGCCTTTTTCTCAGTTTTTCTTTAAAACCATCCGTAACGTGTGACGGCCTACCACTCTGATCCTCAGTCGTGCACATTAGATCTCCCTTCATTAAACATGGTACACCATGTTCTCTGAAAAAAGAGGGAAATTGTTTTGCTTCTTTGTTGACTTTTCATCTGCATTTGACACAATAGATAGAATTGCTCTTATTTTCAACTGTCATGTTTAGGCTTATCAACAAAAATGATAACAATATTAAAAGATTATTACAATGAAACCTCCGCGTCAGTGTGGGTTCCAGAAGGCATAACCAGTAGTTTTCATACAACTGTGGGCCTCAGACAGGGCTGCTTGATAAATCCTGTCAATTTTGCTTTGACTGAAATTTTGGAGGGCATAGGGTCAACTTATGCAGATGATATTGTTATTTTATCTCCAACTGCAACAGGCCTTTAGCATATGATTAAAAGATTAGGAACATACCGGTACTGTGAAACATGGACTCTGCATCTCAATCTTAACAAGTCCAAGATAATGGTGTTTAGAAAAGGGGGAAGGTTAGATAAGGATTGCCAGTGGTAGTACAAGGGTAAACATATCGTGGTTGTAATTATAAATATTTAGGGGTAGAATTCACTTCAACTTTATCATGGAATTTACATTGTAAGGGGAAAAATAGTGTATCTAAATTAGCAATTAATTCAATATGGACAAATAACAACAATAAGATACCACTAAGTTCAAAAGTAGTTTGTTACAGCACAATTGTAAGTTCGATATTGTGTTATGGGGCACAAGTCTGGGGGTTTTTGGAAAGTAAAATAATAGAAAGAGCTCAAAACTTGTTCATAAAAAAGTTGTTTCATCTGCCTCAGAATACACCCAATTACATATTATATTTAGAGACAGGTTTAGAGAAAATACACTTTTATACCTTAAGCTTACATAGCAAGAACATAATAAAAAATCTATCATGGATTGTTTGAAAAAATATTGATTGGTGTAGGCAATTAAAATCGATTGGTGCTAAGAGGGGACTGACGATTGACTTTAATATTTGCAGTTTGGACACACTTCAAACACAGCTGTTCGGTATAGTGGAGGCGGCTCGTGTGGAAGGGGAAGTGCGAGGGGAGGGCTATTACATCCTTGTACCATACACAATATTTGTCCCTTGACTTTGAACTCGGCGAAGATCCTTTCTTACTGATAACCTGGACTTAACGCTCATTTCGTGGATTATCTAAGCTCGAGCAGAACTTATTCTTTTAAATTATCAACTGAGGGTAGAGAGCAAAAATTATTTATGTTCCCTGTAACACTGGCAAAATTGAATCCGTTTACCACTGTGTAGCAGAGTGCCCAATTTTAATTCCCATCAGGAATTTTTGGCTGAAACAGTATTCACTTAATAAAACTGAATTTGTTAACCTCCTAAATGGAAGGGATTGGCAGGCGATAGGGAATTATTCAAAAGATGCCTGGAGTAAAAGATGGAATTTGATAGAAGAGTTTAATTTTTAAATAATAAGTAGAAAACTGTTTTCTTAAATATAAAAAAGTGATCTGTTAAATCTTTTTATTTATTTTTTTCAAATATTTTATAAACGTCGGTATTTAATTGTCACAATAATAAGGTTTGTACCTTTAAAATAGCATATATAGGAATATCGACTTTTAATGGTATAACTATTAATTTATTATTAATTAATTTCAGTGATAAAAAGTAATTGATAGTTTAAAGGTAATAAGTAATTGAAAAAAAAACTGTTTTAAGTTTATAAATTTTAAATGACTCACTTTTTTCAGATTTGTTATGTTTTAATTAAGAAATAAAATCCTCCATGTACTATTGCATTTTGGTTTTCTCCTTTTTTCTTTCTTTTTTAACTTATTTTGACTGTTTTAAGCGTTTAAGTTATAACTCAGCGAGTGTCAGCCAAACAGATGGCCTTGGACCATTGTTTATTATGTGCAAACTATAAATGTATTATCTTATACTCTTATATGAACAATGTTTGCTTGATTGGTTGGTTGGTTGCACAATTATCTCGAAAACGGCTCCGAGGATTTCCTTCAAATTTTGGTAATAACTAAGTTCTGGTATAAAAACATGTTCTAGACAGGTCTCATCCTCAGTAAAAATCAAATAATGTTAAAAAACGAAAATGAAATGTTAAAAAAATTAACATTGGGCTTATGGAGTTTCATGTCAAAACAAAACGAGTTTGCACGCAGCACGCTGACGTGAGGGAAGTGAATTTCCATTTAAAAACTTTTAAAACTCAAAATGAGTGTAAAAACATACATTTATTCCAATTTTTATTAAAATCTGAAAACAGTGATTTTTTGGCTGTTCTGATGCTCCTGGTTTCATTTACCTGCAAAGCTGGGAATACAATTTTGCGCTTTTTAATGTTAGGAGAAGGTCCAGACAGGGTTGAAAGTAGGCGTGAGGTTGCTGGGGATGATAAAAGTACTCTAACAAAGGAATAACAGGCTTTTCTAGTGTAAAACCCCCATAAGACAACGTACTGTGTTTAGTCTAAACACATTTTCTTTAATAACTTGGTAAATATGTATGCTAGAATGACGAGAGAGCTTAAAACTTTCGCTTCACTAATTCCCATCTTTTTACATGCATTAATTTTACATACGGGGCTTTTCTGGCCCTTTTTGGGACCAAAAACTCGAAATTTGAAAGATTAATCCCCAAAAAAGGGGTTTAGAGTTTTCCGATTGTTTTGCCCAATGAACTTGTCCAATTGATTACAGAAAGGAACGTCCCTACCAAATTTGAAGTAAATCGGACAAGAAATGTAACCGTTAGAGTGCAAACACACATATATATATAAAACTTTGAACGACCCCCCAAAACGTGTTCAAGGGGTCACGTTAGGAACTTCTATGGTGGTCCCGGGCTTAAGTTTCACCGTGCGGGTCATGCTAATAGTTCACTTTCCAAAGGAAATTCACTAAAAATTGGGGATATCCCAAATATTTTATGAGTAGAGTTTTTTTTTGCTGAAAACAAAGATGTGTAACAGTTTGCATTAGCTCATTATTTGTATTTTTTACGATTTTTTGAAAAAAATTTCACAAAATGGGTAAAAAGAGTGTATCATTTCATAGACGACAAACTATCAGTTGTAGGGTTAAAATATGTAAATAAATACACTTTTTGATTGATTGATTTGATACACCTTGTTCTGCCTGAAGACTCATTCATTGCATTTTCTCTGGGGTTTGTTTTCAAATTTCAATGGGCCAGGTGAGTACTGAGTGGATTGTCACACTCAGTTGTGGTTGTGGGGTAGCTGTTTTTGGCACAGTGCGCAAACGTTATTTACTTTCTGTATGGCTCTCGCTATCCTTGGTATTTGATAGTCATGAAGTCTCACACAAGGCTTAGCGTGCATTAGTGCTTTGTGCATTCGTTTAGGGAAAAGTGTATTAAGTTTGCTTTTAAGTGTTTCTAAAGAAAATTGTAGATATTGCCATAAAAGTGGAGACTTGTCAAACCCAAATCACAATGTCATAATAATGACAGAATGATGGAATAGTTATATTTTAGTTCTTAAGGTTTAATTTCCTTTTGTCAGTCATTATTTAATCGCTGCTTCACTCACATTTAAATATTAAAAATTGTTTTTGAACAAATGAACTCAAGGGCGAATGGCAATGTAATTCAATGCTTACAAACATAACTAAAAAATGTCAACCTTCCATTCAGTTCAGTAGTGTTTCACCATTGAAAAATCCATTCCAGTTTATTACTAAAGAACTCTGTTTAGAAGAAACAAAAAATGTGAAGAAGAAATAATTTATAAATACTTATAAGCTACACATCTAAACAAATAAATTGAAACAATACTTTATATAAAAATGTTACAACGTTCATGCAAGTAGAAGAAAACGTAGCTATGTGTAACATTGTCCAATGTAAAAAAACTGTTAAAGTAAGAAAGAAGTACTTAAGACTTCAGTGACAAAAAAGTACTTCAAGATTTCTTGGTAGATAAAACCTTATACTCTTTAAAAAAGTATTTTCCATCTCCTCTGAATTTTGGAGTTTGAATTTATGTTTTTCCTCTGTAAAATAAAAAAAACACTAATGTTTATTCATTTAATTTCCAGTACTTATTAGATTTTCTCAAAACTGTAAAGATTCTTAGCCTAAGTTACAAAAATTGTGTTGACACTATTCAATTGTATACTATGTTTATTTGATGAATAAAGATTATTAAATTTTAATTTGAAGACAAATTGTAAAAATAAATAATTATATAACAATTAAGACATCATTACTAAGTTAATACTAGCACTTTACATTTTGGAAGGTCTGGTTCTGGGCTTTCTGAGATAAAAGTTTGTTTGGTTTCAACGTAGGCAAATGTCAGAATCATTCTCAACGTGTGCCTTACCTCCTCGAGGAAGATAGGACACCGTTCCCTTTCTACCCTTACCTGAGGAAGTCTTCAATGGGGGCGAAATATTAACTCACTCAGTGTGTGTAGTTTTTGTTGTATGCTCATCTGATAACAGTTTATTCAGGTGCATTACTTGTGAATCCCATATTGTTTCATTTAAGTTAAATATAATTCTCAGTGGATGGTCATAATTTCATCACATGAGGAAAACTTTAAATTCCTGGCTATTAAAACCAATTGCTGCCTCTTTCAAGGACGTTTCTTAAACCTAGAGAGAACAACTGTTGGTATAATTGTATAGTTCATATCTCCTTTGTGCAGGTACCATATTGAACTGGTCAAGCTTCTGGCCTGTTGTACAATGGGGAAGAACGTCTACACTGAAATTAAGTGCCATAGTCTTCTGCCACTGGACGATATCGTCGTCACGGTTTCACATCCTGACTGTATTCCAGAGGTAAGGAAATATGTGTAGAAATATATAAACTTAATCAAATTTGTTTTTGGTGAATTCTCCCACTTTTACCTCAAATTCAAAATACACTGTAGTCTCACACAGGTTTTAAAATATTGACTTATTTTAATTTTTTTCTTTTTTAGAAGGTAACAACACTCAAAAATATAAAATGGTAGACTAACTACTGTGCAACCCAAACAATATCACGTTGACTGTACCATTTATCATTAGTGTTATGAAATGTGTCTGTAAAGATTCCCTTGTGTAACTGTATTAATACCAATAAACGTGTTTACAGCTAAATAAATCAGCTGATCAGCACAACAAATTTTCTAATTTAAATAAATAGGCTATGCCCGCAACCCCATTTTTAAGAGGGAAGAACAGATGACATCTACCCTTTCTTCAAAATATTGGTGAGGTAGAAAATAAGTTTAAGTAAATTGTTTGCACTATTACATATGAAAATAACTAAAACTTAAAAACTTGTAGGTAAAGGAGGCTTACATAAACTTTCTGAACCACTGCTACATTGACACAGAGGTGGAAATGAAGGAGATCTACACGTCGAACCACATGTGGAGCTTGTTTGAGAAGAGCTTCCTGGTGGACATGGGAATGGTGGCCAATGTGACTCACGATCGGAAGCACGCAGACCTCGCCATGGAGAACTATGTGACTAACAGCGTGATGCAGATTATCAACACATTCTTCAACAGCCCCTTCTCTGACCAGAGCACTACAGTTCAGGCGAGTTGCACCTTAAAACAAACATTTTTCAACAACGTTCAGAAAGTGTTTTTTTTTTTTATATTTTAAGCCCTAGAACATGGTTCACACTTTTTGGAAAGTGAGGGAAAAGTTGGAAAAATGCCAAAACTCAGGGAAAATGCATGTTATACAACAAATTTGGATATCATAAATGCAAAGGGCTTCTGTACAAAAAACAAAACTTATTTGATTTTTTTTAATAGATTGTTATGGTGCAAAGAAGAAGTGAACCATAACTGGTAAAGCAATAAACATATTTTGCAACAACAAACTTTAAACATGAACATAATAAATAAAAAACAGGGGAGCATAGATAGTTATAGAGAAGATGGAGACTCCATATTTTAAAAATTATTTCCTATTGTAAAAAAGTGTGCATACCGAGTTGCGAGTCTGGGAAAATTAACTTTTTGGTTAGAGAAAGTCAGGGAAATCATTAACCAAATAAGAGTGTGAACCATGCAGAAAGTTCTCGATTCATGAATTCAATCAAATATGAAGAATAGAGATAAACGGTTTCTCTTAACACTTAAATAGCTTCAGTTGCTTTTTGGGCTGGAATAGCCTCCAGTTCAAACACTTTGTTGCACGGCGATTGCATATTTAGTACTTCCACATATAGTAGGCTGAAAACAGGAGTTCTACTAGGAGTTTGTAGACCTAACTCCTAGACAGGAGTTTAGACCTAAGTTATTTTGATCTCCTGATTTTTCTGCAGTGAAAGAATTGTTATTTCTTTCTATCGATGATATACTTCTTTGAGGATGATACTTACAATAATCACTGAGGCCATAGGTTAGGGTGCATCAGGTTTTTTTCTACTTACAATGTCACAACTACTTTAACGGAGTTTCAGTCACATATCTAGTTTTTAACTGTTCTCATTGGTAAGAAGAGACACTTTTCAAATTGTTAAAACAATTAATAATAGTATCTGTGGTGATAACAGGATGAAAACCAGACAAGAAAAGCCACAGCATTATTTTTGCAGGTTGTAAAATTATATTTATACTTACCTCCCTTGAACCATAGATAACCCTACTACTATTGTTCTTTAGTACGTCACTATATTTTACGAGTTACTTATGTAGAGTTAGAATAACTTTAATTACTCGTTGTTTGATGTGTTTTATGGGTTGAACCTTCTATTTTGAGTACAGCTAGCAGTTTTGTTTGTATTTTCCCTCCTAAGAATAAGAATAATTTATTGTCGTTAAACATATTACATGTAATAGACATGGTCAGGTACAGTTGTAATTCATTAGCTTATACAAAATCTTGGAACATCACAGTTGCATCCGAGTCGAAAAATTCTTCAATAGAATACAAAGGATGATTCATCAAAACATCGGTTAAAATTGATTTAAATTATACATTGGTTCAATATTTCTTAAGCCTATTGGTAATTTGTTATACTTGTATTAATGCAAATTTAATTCCCAATAAATTGTCTAGAGAAGTCTATCTGTTATGGGCCTTAAATGCTAATGTTTCCAAGACCTACTTAAAGGTGGCATGTTTCCCTTTTTTTAAAGCATACTTCTTTATGGTATTTGTCTGTGGGGAAGTTCTAGTGAAGTAGCAAATATTACTGATCCAGAGGAAGGTGAATATGGTTAACCTTATTATTTGGAGTTCTTGAAAAGACGGTTCTTATTTAAACTTACACCCTCATTTCTATATTTTTGTTCCATTGATTCATTATGTTTTACAGATGTTTACAACTAGACCCCCTCCGCTGTTTGGTTTTTCTAGGACATTGGACATTTCCTTGCATAGACCACTCACTACCTTAGGAGATTTAGTGCCCAAGTTCTCCTAATAACCATCTTCGCTCAACTTATTAATGGTACTTTCGCTGTTATAGGCCTCTCGGTTATTTACCGGTTATTTATTATTAAGAATATATATATATATCTATTCTAATCCAGCTGTCTATCAGGCGTAATTTTAAACTACCACCCTGCAGCGTCATGCCTTAATCGGCATGTATATTAATATTTTATTAAATTATATTACATTTAAGCTCCCTAGTAACACATTGCTGTCATCAGATTCTTAAAATTCCAAAAAATAAGATTTTAACTACTTCCCTAACAACCTGAACTCTTGAAACAAGTTACTTTACAGCGTCACTCGTATATTTCTATCGAGTCTAGTACCATTGGATGTATCGATACTTATTTAACGTGCTAGTGGGTATTTTGTGAGCAGGACTTCTTCAGCCCCATTATTAGTGAGTGAGTCCATTGATTATAAATTTTAAATATTACGCTTACATGGTGTAGAACATGAAAACTACCTTTTATTTAGTTATGGAAAGTACATTTTCAAGCTAAATCATAAAAAGCTCACATTTTATTTAATGTAAATGATTATTTGAATGAATTAATAATAAAATGAGAATCGTGCTTAATTTTCAAGGGAATTAATGTGAAAGGTGTGCTGTAATTTTTCTTTCTGGAATGCATACCTTATGGCATCATGCAGTGTTGCCAGATTGAAAACTTTGACACAGAGCTTTAATTGAGATTGCAAGGCTCTGCTAATGCTTGAGTTTGGAATTCTGTCAATCAACCGTTTTAACATGACATTAGGTTTAAAGTAACAGACTAAAATTGAATTACGTCAACATAATTAGAGTCAAGAAGTATAGGTAGCCTACACTCAACCAAAGATGATTCAATAAACTTGTATTGTATACTAACGATAACTATGTGTGCCCGCTCTTCGTGCGGATTGACGACTTAGTGACCGTTAGCAGAGAAATTCTATATTCTAAATATTACCTTAAAAGAAAAACAAATGACGAGAATAAATCAATTAAAAAACTCTGCTGGAATGTGGCGCAACAAGAAAATCAGTTTTATTCTAATGGAGTTAGGTTAGAAATACCGTGACGCTTAATTTGTATCGATACTTATTTAACGTGCTAGTGGTTATTTTGTGAGCAGGACTTCTTCAGTTTTAACCGTTGTCAATGTTTTCTGTGTCTTTGGGAAGAGCTCACCGTAAAATTGATCATATTTTTTTCAAAATTGTCTAATTTGGGAGAAGATTATATTAGTCTGTAAGATTAAAATTGGTGAAGGACACATTTTATTTGTAATTAAAAGACTGAATAGAGTAAACACAATTTATCAGCAAGATCATTTATGTTTTTACTCAAACAGTAACCCAACATTTATATTGTGTTGTAATCCTTTCCTGCGATTCAACAACTAGTAAAATACAAGTAAAAAACGGGCAGAGGAGTAGGCTACGGTACGAAGGCTCTGCCCGTTTTTTACTTGTATTTTACTAGTTGTTGAATCGCAGGAAAGGCTTACAACACAATATAAATGTTGAGACTTCGCAGTGGCGCCGGCGCGGGACTCTCCTCTTGACTGTACAATAGAAATATCTATTATCGTTAAATACTTTCCACGCATTCTACTATTAAGTCTTGTGACTCTTCTAATGGGTTAAAATAACGTGTTTTACGTGATTTGAAAGTTATATCAAATTAAGCATGTTATGTTCCAACCAAAACTGAAATCAGCTGTTTTTTTTCTTCTTAACATGTCTTTATGGGTTGAAGAAGTTACTTTTAAAATAGAAATAAGTTCAGCAAAGATGGATAAATTATATAAAAATCGCCTCAGTCATGGAAGTATAAAGACAATGTTTTTTTTTTCAAAATTGCACAATGTGTTTCACTTCACGTTTAGAGAAGTACGTCGGTGTATTCGTATTTTCATCCTGATTAGAATGGTTTGCATAACCAATTTAGTATATTTTTATAATGATAAGTCAGGCCTTGACAATGCTTAAGTTAAATTAATATATGCAATCCAGCCTCATAGAGTCATGTGAGCTAAAGTGTGTGCAAACCCTTTAGATATTGTAGATCGTAGGTAGAAGTTTCAACCTCGTGCCTGATTAACAATCCCGGGATTTAGGGATTGTCCGATGTCAATCTCCGTCTGATTCCAAACAGTCCGATGGCCTGTCCCAGGATTTCATAATTCTAGCGATGCGTAGGACCGTGCAGTTGTGATTCTCGGCGTACACAAATACAATGTTCATAGATTTACAGGATATATAAACTAATAATGTTAGGTCGCTTTTACGTTAATACAAATGTTAGTAAACCAAATCAAGATAATCTCTAACAATGGTTACAAACTTATAATTTATTGACTTAAATTAGTATCTGTTAGATAAAATAAATTGAAAAATGTGTTTTTTTTATACTGTCAATACCAGCATTGAAGGTGCATTATCCCGGGGTATTTAGGAATCACAAATTGACCCCCGATAAAGATCCTGTTAAAAAAATACCTTAATCGTAGGCCCCATTATGAGTGAGTGAGTCCATTGATTATAAATTATAAATATTACGCTTACATGGTGTAGAACATGAAAACTACCTTTTATTTAGTTATGGAAAGTACATTTTCAAGCTAAATCATAAAAAGCTCACATTTTATTTAATGTAAATGATTATTTGAATGAATTAATAATAAAATGAATCGTGCTTAATTTTCAAGGGAATATCTGTAATTTAAATTAAATGGCAGTATAAGACTGCTCTTTATTCAGTTAGTAGAATGGTAGAACGCATTTCTGAAGCAGTAAAATATGCTATTAACTGGATATACTCAAACTACTGACTTGGATTCACAACTTGAGAAATAGTTATTAATGACTTAGCTCGATTTCAAGCAATATGTCCACTATATTTATTAAGTGATGAGCATTATACAATTAGGCAGAGTTGATGTAGTTGGCTTATCTTATAATTTAAATTTAGTACTGTAAAAGGACTTAAAGCAATGATTGAATTGTATTATAAGGATATTACATTTAAATTCATCTATATTAAATTAATTTACTAAGAATTTAACTTAAATATGGACACTTATTATTAACTTGCAGTTTATTTTTTTATATTTTTTCACGTTAAGTACTACTCTTTAGAAAAAGCGAAGGGGCAAAAAAGCTGAGTACATGCACCTGCTGAGCATATTTTTAATGAATAAATATTTCCTCAGGAACCACTTGAAGTTAAACTTGAAATTCGGCATGTGTATTATACCATATGCCATAAGGTATAAATAATACCACAGAGAAGAAAGAATCAAAGAGGTCGCTTTCTTATGGGAGTAGTGTACACCTCAATGGAAGTTAAGGCTAATTTATCGTGAGCTCAGGTTCAGACTTTCTTGCCACTTCATCACATTGGAGAAAGGATTTAGCATAACTCAAAACTGATATCGTACTTCTGGTTGAATTCATGATATTGAGGTTATAAAAAGTGAGTTAGGCAACAACGGTCCAACAATTACTTCAGCGTGCGTAAAATAAGATGCAGCGTTAATAACAAAATAGGAGAATCTATGTTATGTAGACAAAAATCGCTAAGCTAAAAATTAAGGCAGTTGATATTAGTCAGCAAACTATATTTCGGTTAAATATTGTAAACAAAAAAATTCCGATTCAGTATATTTTTTATTTGAAAATTTAGTTCTAATCCCTTTTTAAAGTAGGAACTATTACCCAACTCATAGCTGGGGCTTCCGTAAATCTCATAATATCGGCTGGCCCAGCAGCCTGCACACATCGTTGCCTCCCTTATCACGCATCTGCATCTTATCTAACAATACAGCAGTTCACCGCATCGAGCATCGCTGGTTCACCGTCCCAGTTCTCCCACTCTGCTGATAACGTTACCGAATGTCTTACTGTTATCTCAACCCAGTTCCTATAACATTACACTCTTTTCTTAATAACTTACTTAACTTATAATACAGCGCATCCCTATCAGTCCTGTCAAGAGCAGAGGAAAAATCAACGAAAAAGCATTATAATTTTCCCCTTTTTACTTAAAGTTTTGATTTTGCTATTGAAGACAAATTAAATAAATTGTCAATTGTTGAATAGCCTTTACAGAATCCCGCTTGAAACTATTAAACTCTTTAATAATTTTGTAGTCCGCTACCCATTTTTTAAGTATATTTAAAATAATTCCAGTAAACAGTTCAGCCAATACATCTATAAGCCAAATCCCTTGGTAATTCGTAACCTGGTTAAAGTCGCCCTTTTTATGTAATGGGAAAACTACTGATTTTTTAAAACTTGTCGGGATTTCACCATTATCTAAAATGCAATTAAATACGTTAATTAAAAGTGTGTCTGGCATCTGGCCCTTGTTTATAAAATTCAAATGGAATCAAACCTCGGTGCTTTATTGCTCTTAGCTTTCCCCATTGAACCTGCTTGATTTCATCGATATCAATCCTATTAAATTAATCATCCTCTAAGTAAGGTTCGGCATAAGGACAGGCTGTATAGTTATTGGTGGATCTATCAATAATTTAAAATTATCAACCCAATCTCCTGTTTAATACTATTTCCCACTAAATGATGTCTGCTTTAAAAGTATTCGCTAATTCTCAAAATTGCTTTACATTTTTTACCTCATTAACAGGGCCGTTTTTAGGACTTATGGGGCCCCGGGCGTATACAAAAATGGGGCCCCCTAACATAAATACAAGGATTTACGAGTCTGTATATGTATATATCAAAGATATTTTTTCTATTCCTTAATATAATGTTATTGTTTGTAATAGTCTAGCTTTGAATTTATTATCAAAACTTTAAAAACTCACAATCAAATTTTATTTAATTCACTAACAAGACTTAGTATAGTTTTAGCTATCTTTTAGCTCTCTTAAGTCTTTTTAGGATAAGCTAATAAAGTATTAAGTTAATACACAATAAAAAACATTATCACTAGTTTAACCAACAACACTAAGATAATTAAAAACAAACAAAATGTAGCAATATATGAAATATATATGTCTGAATTAGATGCACATTGATTAGGAATTCTTTAAAAGTTGTTTTTTCTCATCATACTGCTGGATGGACTTTATTAAATAGTATTTAATGCAGGATAGACAGTAAAAACTCCTTCTATCTGAAAAGTCATTAATCTTCTTTATATTAATAGGCGTGCACAAAACTGACCCTCCTGCCGAAACTTCCAAGTACGGCAGGAGCAAGAAGCATGGCGGATATTAAAAAAAATACGGGGCTAGGGGATAGGCTTAAAAATTATAGCTGAAGATCATGATCATGTATTGCCAATTGCAAATATACAATTTAGCAAAATAAGATTCTCTACAATGCCGTCAGTAGTTGTATTTCAAATCTTATCTGTCCTGAAATACACACACATCATTCGAAATAATACAAATTAGTTAATGAATTTGGGTTTGAAACTTAGTTTGAACTTATTCCTTTTACAACTAAAAATTGAGTGTGTCTGTGAGTGAGGGCTTTGTCTTTTATAGGTATAGATGATAAATTAAAATTAAGGTATACGTATATGTTTCAGCCGTGTATTAAATGTTAACAGCTAATCATGTGAAAAGCTAAAAACCCTGTTTAGAACCTAATAATTGTTAGCTGACACAGAAATCGATATAGGTCAGATAGATTTCTTTTAACCTGATAAACGTATGCATAGACAATTCAGCAGTATATTGTACCTAAGAGTGAATAAATGAAAAGGCTTGCTTTTGATGCCAGAAACATGAACTTGTGAATGATAACTGATGAATGTACAACGTTGCCATATTTCGTGACGCCATAAAATTATAATGGTCTACTGACGCGTGAAGGTGGTATATTGAATATACAGTATATCTCAAACAACATGCGCGCTCCTTGCGGCGTTCTAGTGTTATAGCTATGTTTATTGAAGTTTGTAGGTAATGTGCCAATAATATGTTTAACATGCAGTACAGTTTTATATATATATAAAGGCTATATACAGTCATTATTCCCAATTCGGAGAAGTGTTTTTTACAATGTGCATCATAATCAAGCCTTAGCATGGTTCTTATAGCTTTTCTATGTGACGAGACCAATTAAGGTTGTTGTCTACTACTAATCCTAAAAATGTTGTGGTTTCATGAAAATTAAATGGAGTTTGCTGATTACAGTTGTTCTTATATTTTTTGAATTTTTACAAGAGAATTTTACAAAGGTTGTTTTATTTTCACTAAGCAGTCAATTTAAATTGCTGAGTTGATGATTAACTATTGTAATTGTTGTTTCGACTTCAGGAAAAATTTCATTAATATTGTTATCAGAGATTGTTAAATTTATATCATCTGCAAAAAGACAAAATTCATGATTTATTGTTAGTTCTACTGTGGTAATTTTCCTATGTAACAAAGAAATAGAAATGGCCCAAGGACAGATCCTTGTTGTACTGAATATCTAATCAGTCTAGTTCTGGATTTGATTCTTAATACTCTACTTTTAATTACGTGTGTAGTTTCAACATATTGCTGCCGATCTGTTAAGTAAGATTTTATTAAAGCCAACTCTTTACCAGTAATGCCAAAAAAGCTTAATTTGTCAAACAATATAGAATGTGACACTTTCAAAAGCCTTAGTTAAATCAAGAAATGCAGTTATTATTTGTTCATCATTGTCTATTTTATTTATAATATTTCCATCAAAAGATATTATGGCAGTTGTTTTAGATTTATTCTGTCTAAATCCATGCTGTTGTTTGTCTAATAAATTATTTTTCTCAAAAGTAATTGGCTAATTGTACTAAAATACATTTCTCAAAGAATTTGGAGCAAGAGGGTTGTATTGAGAGTGGTCTATAATTTGATAGATCCTTTTTACTTCCTTTTTTTATACAGTGGGATTATTTTGAAAACTTAACTGGGAAGGAAAAACTCCAGAAATGAGGCAAGAATTAATGACATGAAGAAGTGGTTTAAGAATAGACCATTTTGCTTCTTTAATTAATTTAGTTGGAATGTCATCATAACCAGAGGATCACTTACTTTTAATGGAACTCACTACTTGAATTAGTTCTATGAGAATGAGACATGTCTTTAAGGAACAAGTCATTATTGTAGATATTATTTGCTCCGGCAATTATTACAGTCAAGTCATTGTTTTTCTAAGTATGTTGGTTTCTCATCAGATGATCAATTCTACCGTTTGGATATGTAGAACCACAAACATTGTAATTACTTGGAAATAATAGTTTAAGCTGCTCAGCAATGCCTCTGGCATGACTATCTCCGACTACTTCAATTTTTTAAATTACTTCTTAACCACCTCTTATTTTTTATTTCAACAGTCTGCTGCTTTTCATTCCACTCGCATTATTTAAGTTGATCACTTAATTCACAGAATTAGTTGATTGCAGTTTTTGTTGATTTGTTTGCGAGATCTCACATTCTACATTCGTCAGATTGTTATATAACACATCTTCATACACCAAACACATCTTCATACACCAGTGATGCCAGTGGCTCAAATCTATTTTTAGTTTTTACAGCAGATGAACTTGGCTGTTGTTCATTACTGCACGTATTACGTTTACTTCCTCTTCTCGTTACAACTTGGACCCATCAACAGTCCTTCACTTGCATTTATTGTCTATATTCTTTGGTAGGCATAAATAACACACTTATTATGTTTAGCAGCCCGAAAAATGTTTTAATGTTGCAGAAATTTGTTTAGTGTGTTAATCTTCCTACCGAATTTCAGTTCCATCAGCAGGATATATTTTGTTTTTTCCTAGTTTAGGTTGGTACATCAGTGATTTGGCAGCCATGTTTCCAATGAGTGACGTTTTTCTATTGGGTTATGCATGCTTATTCCATCGGTCTAGTAGTAGGTGCGAGATTGGAAACTTATCTTTAAATGTCATTGGGAATGGAAAGGATTTTTGTAATGGAGGAACATCAGTATGTGATTATGGTGCATTATCTATTTTCCTCCCAAATTTCAGCTGCATGGGTTCATAAGTTGGTGTTATGATGGTTATATTAAAGGTCAGTGGGGCGGAGCCCTAAAGTGTATTTTTATCAGGATTAGGCCTATCAGCCTGCCTTCGTTTTTTTACCTTGAGCTATCTTTCTACCAAATTTTGATCAGCTCAGTTAGCCCCAGTCAGTGAATAAAATCAGAAAAATAACTAATTTTAGAGTACTTAACCAATTTCAAATTACATTTCTGGGTCCCAACAAAATCAGAAGGAAAAGAAATCTGCTTTTGATATCGATATGCTTGAATGTCTCTGAATTTCCACTAAATGGAGCTTCGTAATTGTTAATATTGTTGCTTCAATAGCATTTTACATTGCTGTTAATTTTGTAACTTCATAATAACCACTGTCCATACTGAAAGTAATGTGTGTATGCAAAAACAGAGAGAAGAAGACTATCTGAGTCTAGTAACTCCAGTATTATTTTAATACCCCCGTCGCAGCAAACCTGCATACTCAGCGAATTTCCAATGAATTATAACATAACACACTAAGCCACTTAACAGGATTCATAAGAAATATATTCACAAACAAGCGATATTTAAAATATTAATTATTCTCCATAAGAATAACATTGGGGATGAGTACGCAGGTTTGCTGCAACAAGGAACACAAAATAATGGGGTTTTATGCAAAATATCAATAGAACTCAGCTAAGTGAAGTCACATACCAAGTTTCATCCATATACATTCATAAATAAGCGATATATAACACTTTAATTATTTTCCATAAGAGTAACATGGGGACCGAGTACCTAGGTTTGCTGCTACGGGAACCATAGGTGAAAAATTGTTTTTTGTGCAAACAACAATAAACCACAACCAGATGAAGCTATATACCAAATTTCGTCAGTTTATGTTCATAAATAAGCGAGATATACAATTTTTCTTTTTCTCCATAAGAATAACATTAGACAACGTACTGTGTTTAGCACTTTTCAATATCTCAGTAACCAATTGACGTAGAGCAATGATCAAGATACCAAATTGTTTGTTTTTTTATGCTGAATTCAATGGTGAAAATTAAAATTTGATTTTAATAAAAATTACATGTGGAAACCCCAAAAAACCCATTTTTGGGGTACAAACCCCCCCCAAAACCCCCCTTCGGATGATGCGATTCGTCTGGTTTTCGAACTCGTTCAAATAAATGGTACTTTACACGTTTGTACCAAATTTCATTAAGATCGGACCTTTTTTACGAGAGTTATCGTGCTTACGGACACATATATATATATATATATATATATATATATATATACATATATACATATATAAAAATTTGAACGAATGGTGTTTTTGGCATCTGGGGACCTCAAAATGAAAAGTTATCATGGTCTCGGGCTTAAGTCTTACCATGAGACCTACGGTAATAGCTTCTTCCCTATAGGGGAAATTCGCTAAAAGGCAAAGAGCATAGAGAAACATTTAATGAGCTGAATTATTCACTACTAGCTGTTACCCGCAGGCTTCGCCCCGCAAATGATTTATAAAAACTATGACTGTTGTGTGTGCTGCATTCTGTGGTTAGCTCTTGAAACTACTAAGAATCAAGATCAGCTGTTTGTATTTTCATCAGCTCAAACAAAAATTAATGTCCATAAGGAATACATGTGAACTTTGTCGGGGTCTCTGGCAGAGCCCTAAAATGAGGATGAAACCATTTAGTTTTTCTGTTTTATGCCTAAAGAATCAATATTCAAAATTGCAACTCTCGAGGTAAGTGGGAAGTATGAAAATTCGTGATGAGTGAGTGAGTGAGTGAGTCAGTCAGTTAGTGAGGGCTTTGCCTTTTATAGGTGTAGATTCCTATACTCAACATGATTTTATAGAATCATTTTTTTAAACAAGCAATATTTTAATGCAGCTTGGTTACTTTAAATTCTGCAAAGTTATTTTTTTTACATATTGAGACTTGGGATGCAATACTCAAAATATTGCCGGAAATCCAGTTCATTTCCCAGAAAATCCCTCAAGTTTATTTAATCCCCAGATTTTACCCAAATACCTTTCCCTTCCCCAGATTCCATGGAATTCCCCAGGAATTGGTGATTCTGCTGGTACAACTTTTCATCCTGCAGACCCCTATTTCATTGCATTTTTTTATCTTTGAAAATATATTTACTGTTACTTTCTATTTTCTCCATAGACCAGGCAGCCAATTTTTGTCCAACTTCTTCAAGCGGCTTTCAGAGTGTCCCAGTGCAGTTGGCTCAATGCGTCCCAGCGTTTCAATGTGGAAAACTGTATCAGAACATTATCTGAAGTTGGTATGTATTGTCATTAAAATGTTTCTCATTTGCATTTATTCATAACTTCTTTACTTTTATGTTAATTATTTTCATTCATTGTTGAATGCCTCCAGAATTATTACATGGCAATTGATATAGGTTTACATACCCTCATATTCAACAGTTCTAATTCCAAATAGATTATATCCTACATATTTTTCAGAACTATTGTTCCATCATCAGGGACTTTAAAAATATTTATCCAAAACAGAAGAAAGACATTTGTTCTGACCCGGATGATGGAATATTTGTTCTGAAACATATGTAGGATATAATATACTTGGAATTAAAACTGTTGACATGTAAACATATATTTCAATTGTTTTATTTTGATGTTATCCTCTTTGTATTTTAGGTAATGCCATAATTTTAAAGAGAACTAGTTATTCTTTTCAGTGGTACACAAAAGCATTTTTCAAAAACCAATAAATAAATATTGTATGTCTTTTAGTGTACATAAATCTCTAAATACATAGACAGTTCACACCTTTTTGGCAAGGCAGGCTGGTACTTTGGTATTATACGGATGCCACCCTTATGCAGCGCGCTGCGGCAGTTATGTTAGGATGGGTTATCATAAAAATGATTGTAGGACTTTCCTTGTTTTGTTACGAATCGAATGATACCTGATGAGTCATACTTCCGGCCGCCAAACACCCTCCAAATAGGCCAAGGTCAGGTCGTTGACCGGAGCGCGCGCATCACCTGTCACCGCCTGTAATCTGGGTCCTGGGTCAGTGTCATGAGTGATTTATTGCCGTGCACTACGTTACATTTGTTTTCATAATGAGTGACGTTCTTTTCGTGTGGGATTTACCTCGAAATGAAGAGGAAACCGTACGCATTTTTATGATAACCCATCCTAACATAACTGCCACAGCGCGATGTATATTTGGCGGCGTACCTGTGGCGATCGGGTCTGGCTGCTAGCGGCGGCGACGCATTCAACACGATCCTAGCAGACATCGCTGCCTTTTGGGAGGCACAACACAAAGACCGCTCATCAGAATGATGTTAAATTTGTACAGTAAGTCAATAAAAGTACGTTTTTTCGAATTATGTAGTTATCCTTTGTATCCGGTAAAAATTTAACCTCCAAAAATAGTGGCATCCGTATAATACCAAAGTACCGGCAGGCTTTCCAATTTAAGTAAGCAAATGCATTTTGAACACAATTTCAGTTCCACTAAAATGTGTTCCATTTTTATATGTCAGTGTAAGTCACCATGCTGGTAGGCCACAATATATATTATATATATATATATATATATATATATATATTGCAGTCATAGTATGAAACTCAGGCATGCTGTAGAATACCTAGGCATCCTATACATTTCCCAATCATTTTTGGTAATAAGAAATCAATTTTTTTTCAGGATCACATACTTTGCAAAGGCACTCTATTTAATGCCAAACAATTTCTTAGACAAATTATAAAACAAATGATTTTTAAACTGAACGTGATTTATTCAAAACAAAGTAATGGAATGAATGATAAAGCAAAACTTTCATTTTCCATAAATTATAACCATAACTTTGTTGCACAAAAAGTATACAGTATGTACAATGTACAAAATACAAGCACATTGACATTGGTATTACTTTATATTAAGGTAAATTACAACAATTGTTTGTCTAATACTTAAAATTTAAGTTACATTATTTATAAGTTTCTATAAAATGCCTTGTTTCACACATCGCCGTTAAGGTATATAATTAATTTTTCATCCACATATGAAGGTTGAAAAAAACCTTACTTATATTTATCCATAATTCAAGGAGAGTTCTAACTTTTCTTACTACTCTGCAGCCAAAAACCGTGCAATAGCGATTCCGTCGGATTTGGAGAGCCAGGTGGCATTCATGTTCAACAAGTCGTCGATGCTGACTCGCCAGACAAGCAAATGGCTGCAGGCAGCCAAGGTGCCTAAGATGGAGAGGTCTCAGTCACAGGTAAGCCTAACGTCATTGACTATAGATACTGAAGTAGACTTCTCAGTGCCATTGTAAAATCTGTCCCTACTTTTGTGTGAGCCAGGCGTAGTTACACTAATCACAGAGTATACTTCGGTCAACTACTACTTATCCTCTCAAGAGGGGATAATACAACAGTTGGTGTGTCAGGAAGCAAACATAAGTTGATTACTACTTGCTTTCTGGGGTGGAGATTTGTTACAAGTTAACGTAAACCAGGCCGTGTGTGGTCATGGAATTTGTACCAATTTGAAGCTTAAACATTCCAATACTCCCTAAAATTGTCAGATTTATCATTTTCTCCCTTTAAGTTTGTTAAATGGTGCAAAGTATAAAGTCCTAAAATTTCTCCATGTTATTCATATGGGAGAATTTCTAACCAGGAACTTGGTCTTAGTTTGAGAAAGCCAGGCAACGTGAGGTCATGAAATTTATACCAATTTGAAGCTTAAACATTCCGATACACCCCAAAATTGTCAGATTTATCATTTTCTCCCCTTAAGTGTTTTTAATGATATAAATTATGAAGTCCTCAAATATCCCCATGCTATTCATATGGGAGAATTATTTACCAGGCACTCGGCCGTAGTTTGAGAAAACCAGGTAACGTGAGGTTATGGAATTTGTACCAAATTGAAGCTGAAACATGAAACTCCTCAAAATTGTCAGATTTTTGCCTTTTAAGTTTTTTAAATAATACAACATGTAAATATGCCTACAAACTGTTTTGAAGGTATTTATAGTCTGTTATGTTTACAACAAACAGCTGATTATAATCCAACTCTGTGATATTCATTAGACAGCTGTTTAGCTCATCAAGCTTTTGATTTATTTTCATATATTATAAAGTAAACATTAACGTAACCATTAAATGTAAATTTTAAAAAGTTGCTTTTTTTAGTTTTAGTTTTGTGATTTTGTGACTTTCTAGCTGTATCACGCCACAAATAAAAGTGCATTTATTTAATAATTTTTGTCATATTTTCAGTCAGGTAATAATTCATAGTTGTTAATTCTTCCTACAGGTTACCGTCAGATTACTCAAACTTAATGTATTGTATCCGTCGAAATTCGACGGGCACCTACTAGTAGTCACTTATAAAGGCACTTAAAAATAAATTTAAACGATATATATACAAACAATATATATAAGCTTAATCTAAAATATATAAAACAAAATTCTATCTACTTTCTTAGTCTTTGCAAAATAATTGATTTATGTACATAGTTCATATACTGGCAGCTGAATTCTGATAGTAGGTCTCATAAAAAGTTATGCACACTGTAAAAGGCTCTTCCTACTAATATTTTCTTTAGGGTCTGCTTAAACATATTTCAATCACTTTCTGACTATGGTGAAGATGGAAAATCGTTAAATAACTGAATGGCCTAGTAAAGAATGTGCCTTTTGAAAAAAGGGTATTGTTTTGGAATGTTCATTTTGTCTTTATTTCTTGTATTATATTTATGTGACAAAGACAATTTTTGAAAATCAGGACAATTTTGGAAAACTTAGGTATCCAAAACATAAATTGAAGGAAAGGTCAGAATGTTGTTGTCCATGAAATATAGTTTACCATACATGATTTGGGCTTTCTTAACTTAAAAATAACCCTGGGATCATTGTACCCTGATGATTCAAACCTGAAGATAACATCAGATACTTTAGAAGATTGCCTAACACAATGTAATGTGGATTTAGAGAATATACTAGAATATATATTATGTGGATAATTTACTGTTGAACTTAGATAAAACTAATTTTGTTAAATTTAAAAAATAAAATAAAAAGTGGCAAGAACCAGTGATAAAGTTTCACTTTTGAAGCTTAAATATTCCGATACGCCCTAAAATTGTTGCCCAAGATTAGTTCTGGGCTCTATGCTCTAAAAAGAATATCTATTTATTGTAATATTACGACACTACGTAATATTTATTTTGCTTATATTCACTCCCATATAGCTTTTGGAATTGGTTTATTTGGAGCAACAACAAAAATTAACCTTGACAAGATATTAAAAAAATACCCCCGTCGAAGCAAACCTGCGTACTCAGCAGATTTCCGATGCACATTTTTGTCTTAATACTACATAAATCCGCTTACCAAGTTTCATAATGTATATGGATCAGATCAGATGAATCAGCAAAAGATCATTTTATTAGCCTCAAAATTGTAACCGTATATGGACAGTATATCCTTGATTCTATTTTGATATCAAAAAGTAAATTCAAACCCCCAAATTATTCATGCCCAATACATAAATGTAATACCAGAAATAAAGAAGAAATTAATCAATCCCACCATGTTTCATCTACATGGGTTCAAAATTTTTTAAACATCTTCCTACGGAAATTAAACAGGAAACAAATATCACAAGCTTTAAAAGGAGCTTAAAAGAATATTTAATTGCCAAAGCTCCCTTCTCGGTCGATGATTTTTTCCTCGACCCCAAAACAAAAAAAATAATGTAAAGTAATGTAAAAGGCTCAAACAATAATGGAACAAAGAAATTTAAAATGTAACAGTACAACTGAGGTTTCTTGATTTGTTTGTAATCTGATAATTTATTTAGCCAGGATTTTATTATTATTGTATTATTATCGTAATTTGAGTGCTTTCAAAATTATTTTGTCACTATTCATTGTATATAATATATACTTTCCATGAATAAAAATATTTGAATTTTAATATCAACCAAGATTTATCAGTTATTTTGTGAAACTTTATTTATAGCAACTGTTAAAGAGCATAATGTCTGCCATCTTAAATTGTTCGTAAATTGTCAGAAACATCAACCAGGTGGCATATAATTGGTCAATAAGTAAATTTTATTCTTTAATATCGGCGGGAATTATGATCGTACTACACATTACCAGCAGGAATGGGAACTACACTTTTGTTCTGAGGTGAGCCAAAAATTACACCTAGTACCTAGTAATTGCCTCAGTACTTGTTTATTGGTCCTTACAGAATCAACTAAAAACCATGATGAAACTATGGAATAATATCTGGAAAGGTTAGTTTGGGCACTTTAATTGCCCACACCATCCAAAAATGGTGTTAATCTTGAGATTCAACCTCTAAATAATACTAAAAACTTTAAAAAATAACTTGAAAAGCTCAACGAGATCCAAACAAAATGATTACTCATACACTACTACTACTGTACTTATGTCACAACTGTTATACACCACAGAAAGTTTTTCCTGAAAAACATTCCAGTTTTCATAGCTTTTTTTATATAAAAAAAAAATGTAAGATAAAGTATATATATCGAGTTAATTTTGTAATTTGAGTGCTATATATTTGTTGTATTTTATTTATTTTGTTTAGCTTTGTTGTTTTGTAGCTTATGCGCCTGGATCGCAGCATAATCGAGGGCCTGCAAGATATAGTATTGTTGCTGGAGGACCAGTTGAAACCTCTCGTCCAATCAGAGCTTTCGTTGCTGGTTGATATTCTTTATCGACCAGAACTACTCTTTCCTCTAGGCACTGAAGCACGAAAACGCTGTGAAAGTGGAGGTTTTATCCGCAAGTATGTATTAAGTGTTTATATAAATATTAAAGTTTAAACAAAATTGGTAGTTGAGTACCCATTATGTGATGCTAAAATAATATCCTAACAGATCATACATAAACTGTGATTTGGTGAAAATTAATTTTTTAAGTATACAAATCTTCCTATTTCAATACGATTTAGCTAAAAACAAAAGCAATCAAATATCTGTTGTAAGATGTTAGTTCCATTCCTATACAAAATTCCCCAAAATAATCTTAAAACCTATTTATTACAATGCTACCTGACCTCATCTGCTACCTAACAGGCTTACCAAACTGACGATAAATTTACCAAGATTTGCTTATATGCTGATGATGCGAATTTGATTGCATCCGGTTCTAGTAAAGAATTTATCAAAAAATCTTCAAATAACACTTTAAATAATTTAAATGTTTTCTTTCAATAGAAGAAATTTATTGCTTAATCTAGGTAAAACCATTTTAATTGCATTGAAACAAAACAATCAAGTTCCAATGTTGAACCAAATATTTACATTAGTAATCATATACTTAACTATTGCAAACTATTACAAATTTTCTACATTTAAGTTGGGACTAGCATAGAGAATCAGTGCTGGGAAAAATTACAACTGGTCTGTTTGCTTTGAGGAAAATGGCTAAAAAATGCAGCCTAGAAACTTTAAAAAACATTTATTTCTCGTTGATTGTCACACTTTTACTATGGGATACGTGTGTATATATCAACCAAAAAAAAGTAATTTGGACAAAATGTTAAAGTTTCAAAAAAAGTTATAAGAATAATGTTAAATTTAAAGAGGGAAGATTCAGTGAAGCATCTGTTTTCTGAACTTAACATTTAACGGTTCACAATATTTATATTGTGGAAACAATTATATTTACCTTGCGTTTAGGACTGCACACTGTTGTAGGTCATGATTATGACACTAGACATCGTCTCACAGTAGAAAAACATGATTTAGAATTGTTCAAGGAAAAAACTTCATACATGGGCTCAAAACCTATGAAATATATTCCTGCAAAAAAAATGAAAAAAATTAGAATGCTCTAAAGGCTTATCTTATAAGTAGGCCAGTATATTCCATGGATGTTTTTTTTGTCTAGGTGTAACTATGCCTTAAAATGTATTATCAGTGGATAAGAATAATAGTATCTAGTATAATCTGGAGATAAATATTGTTTTATTATACTTGACATTTTAGATGATTTTTTTCATTGTTTAGCTTCATAATTTTAGTTGCTGGTATAAAACTACTGGTCTGTGTGTTTGTGCAAAATTTTTTTAATAAAGATATTTTAATTGAAATTATAATGTTAATATGGATCATTACAAAATTATATTTAAATAGGCCCGAAAGCTCCCTTATAAATATTTAACATAAATATAGTACTATACTGCTAAGAAAAATTTTAGTCAAGCCAAACGCTTTTTTATTTTTTATTTTTTTTCAAAGTGGGTTTCTAAAATAGATTAAGACTTTAAATCATAATAACATATAGAAAGTTATCTGGCCCGATATAGGCTACCTTAAACATTTGTTTACCAAAATAATGTACATTAAGGTTACTGAATACTGTTCTTATGGCATTATAGTTTTCACAGATTTTTCTATTAACTCGAGAATTAATATCGTAAATATTATTCCATTTTGTTTAAAAAAGACTAATAAAACTTGTTAAGTTTACAGCTATAAATCCGCACAAATCTTTGTGTGTTCAGGATGGAATGAAGTTCAATTCAATAATATTTTATTTCCAAAAGAATATACAACTTATTACATTATTATATCATACAGTAATGTTAAATGTAATAATGAACATTTCACTTTCGTCATTTTGGAAATGTATCCATATGGGCAGCTGCCTGAGAGTAGGTACGAGCCGTTGTTCATTTTATTATATAATACATTGTAATTTTGCAAAATTTTTTTCAATTACAAACACATATTTAAAAAATATTTTTGAAAATGTGACTCTCTGGGAGTTATGCTGGATGGAGAGGAGACTAGTTTTAAAATAAAATAAAATAGACAAATGACGATCGTATTCGTTTAGTTTCATGAAACGTTAGTTGAAGATTGATTAAGCTATAAACTTACCTATACATGAGTGCAAACACGCAATGTGTAAAACAAGAGTTTCAGATGTATCAAATAAAGTTTTATTTCCAGACTTATAAAACACACTGAAAAGCTTCTGGAGGAAAAGGAAGAAAAACTTTGTGTTAAAGTGCTGCGGACATTGAGAGAAATGATGGCTATCGATTTAGAATATGGGGAAAAGGTAAGAGTTTTCTCTTTAACGTATGAAATATCTTTGAGAAACATTACTTTAGTAAGTTGACTTACAGACAGACAGAATTACATTATTAGGATTTAAAGCAAGGGCGATACGGCTAGGTCAGCTGGTCAGCCCGTGGACCTATTAATTCTTTGGAGGCCCCTTAAAGACCCACAAAATGAAGAATATTAAATTTATAAATACTGTGCATTGTTCAGTGGGCATGGAGCCTTATTTATCCCCAGGTTGAAATCAAGTTTTGGGATGATTTTTTAAATTGAATCAAAGTCGGTTTCAGTTTAAAGCTGAAATAGTTTTTTACTTTGTTGTACCAGTTATCTGACAATCTTGTTGTTAACTTCCTGGAAAAGTACAAATGAAGCAAAGTTGCAAATGCTGCAAGGGAACTGCAGTCAATTTAAAAGTTAATTGAGTTTTAATTTAAAAGTTAATTAACTGCAGTCAACTGACTTGACTGTTTCATACATTCACTTGTGCAAATTAAAACAATAATTATCGGTCTAGTATGAAGAAAATTTGAAAGTATGCTTACGCGGTAAATTTAAACAAAAAAATCCATTGGACTTAATGTTCTGAAAAAATCGCTTACTAATTGATGTTTTTCAAATGTAATTGTTGGATTAACAATTTGTGGTTCACCTACTGGTTCTCTCCAATTTCAAGGCCATCATCTGATCCTTGAATCGTGTAGACCCTTGAAAGTGTTCAGTTTATGTTTTTTTGATGTGTGTAAGTGTTTTCGTGTTTATTTTAAACATTTACAAAATCTTATACATTAAGGAGCTTTAATATACTCTTACGATTAAAGGACTGATGATGGCAATATTGCTGAAACTCCAATCCTGGCCAGGGGCTAGAACGTCAAAATGTTTAGATTTGATTATATATTATACTGTAGTCACTTGCATTATTTATAGGTAATTTTTTATTGCAGAACCTACTTAAATTTCTATTATTCCAGATTTCCAGCATTAAATATAATAGTGTAGTTTCATATTTTTTTATTTTCTAGTCTAAGTACATATACTGAAATATAAAAACTCATTCTCATATACATGCTGTATAATCTATTATCATTCATTTCATTAAAAAAAAAAATGGTTTCTCACATTAAAACTAAGGTTACTATAGTTTGAATATTATTTATCAAACATTGCAGAAAAACCATAACGGTAATAACGTAAAACCTTTGCGACTGCCAGGAAAGTGAGGTAAGCTAATGATGACAGTGAAGCCCCTTTTTATATAGTATTGTTGTAATAACTAGCTTTTGAACAATTTTGTATATAAAAAAATAAAATTTACTTGGTATTAAGTTAGTTTTGTTAATTAATATAAAAGAGGTATGCGAGGAGTGGGGTAGTGATATTGCATTGAAGCGTGTTGTTTATCATTGCCTCCTGGAAGACTGAGGCCACTCCAGTCACTGCTCCGATAGATGAGTCCACCATTCCACCAGACTCACAAGTCATGACGGTAACTCTCTTCATCTATTGCTTGCTTTTCCACTCTTCTCTATCTGTCTCCTTCTTTCATATCTTCAGCGTGTTCCTTTAATGCTCTAATTATTTCACAATGTCATCTTTTGCATAAAGCAGATTTTTAAATCTTATAACACAATGCACTCGAGCTTGTTAAAATGTGTTTTGATGAATGTAAAAATGTTCTATTTAAAGCTGTAATATTCTAGATGGTACAAATTCGTACTGAAGGGATTTATCCATCTCATGAATTTGAAAATCATTAATAATCGATTTTAATGGCAATATTTCTCCAGGGCTCTGAATCAATATGTTTTGATGGTTTTAAAATGTATTACATATATGCATTAACCGACATTATGATATAGCAGTTGTCAAATGTAGCGGCACTGTTCTTCAGATAGAGTAACCCATTCTAATCATTTATTGACAAAATATTCGTAATGTCAGGAGCGGCACCCAACACTGCCATCATCCCTCTACTTTTCCAAGAAATGTAGTGTCATACAAAAATTTACTGTAAACTAACTGATGAGTTTTAAATAGGGGTGTGCGAGTACTCGAAAAATTTGAGTATTTTGTCCGAGTATTTCAATACGATCACACCACGTAAAATCGCCCGAAAATGACAACGAGGAACATGAATTGACTGTAGCAAACATCCGAACGTGTGTAAATTATGACTGGACCATACAATTTTGGCTGTAATTGAAGACGCTACACATGATATCATCCGGAGATAGCGACCTTACCATGTAATATTGGCTGTAAACGACGATGGAAAACATAATAATGGCAGGAAATTATGACAAAAAAAGTAATAATTTACTTACGGCCAAAAATGGCAATCAGGCCACTAATATCGGCTGTAATTGACGTCCCAACTCTTAATATCAGCCAGAGATGATGACTGTACTGTGTAATATCGGCCTTAAATGACGACAGAAAACACAATATCGGTCAAAAATTAAAACCAGTCCACATAATATCGGCTGTAAAAAACAATTATTGATGTAAGCGATATCCGGACCAAGTGGTATTGGCCAAATGGCAACCAGATTGTGTTTTATCAGCCGAAAACAACGATCAAACCATTTTTTGTTTATCTATACAAAATCCAGTTTGATTGGACTGGCCAAAAATGGATATTGCTACAGTCATATATTAGTTAAAAATCATGTTTAAACTGTGAATAAAACACAGATTGAACCCCAGTTGTAAGATGACCTGTTGCCATCATAAAAGATCACTAAACCACTAAAAAAATGTTGGAATTTCTTGGAATGGGGGAGGGATGATGCTTGTGACGGATGGCTACGGATCCCTACCATAAAATGTGTTGCTGGATGGCAGATCCCTACCATAGCAATGTTTGCCATCCGTTTTGCCATCTTCTATAATTAATTATTGAAGTTGCTTTGTCTTGGAGCAATATGTCACTTGGTTGTTGTATAAAACTAACCTTTACAACTATTTTTACAATAAAGGAAACTTACAAAAAGAGCTTGGTTGGTTGACATGTACAGACAACGGCATTGAGTAAACAAGTCCCAAAATATACCTTTATATATGCGTGATATGAATACATTTCTTAATCAGTGTATGAATAATTATGTACATCGCCAAAAACATGTTGAGTGTTGGACTTCTTTTATGAACAAATAAAACTACAAATTAATATCTAAAACTAAAAAGTAGTATCTGAGCAACGTAACATCGTGACTGATATGGTTTGGTTGATAAAATAGGTTTGGGTTGTTCTTAGTAAATATTTGGCTATAATAATTTCACTGGATTCCATGTTGCATGGTATTTGTGCTTATACATAAACTAGGGATGTGCAAGTACTCAAAACTTTGAGTTTTCGGCCGAGTATTGTAATACTCGAACTCGACTCGAAGTTTTGAAAAAAACTCGAAAGTTCGAGCGAGTATTTCCCGCCGATTTCCGGACGTTTGCTATCGATTGCGACCGGTCAAAACGCGTAGTAACGGCCGCAAAAGACGATCACATCACGTAAAATCGGCCGAAAATGATGACCGGACTGTGTAATTTCGGCCCGAAATGACGTCGAAAAACATAATATCGGCCAAAAATTACGATTGGATCACGTAATAAAGGCCGAAAATAACAACGGTATACATAATATCGGCATAAGTGGCGACCGGGCCACTTAATATCAGCCATAACTAACGATTTCATCATCTAATATTGATTATAAGCGATGCCTAAACCAGGCAAATGACAACCGGACCGTGTTTTATCGGAGTGGTATCCAAATCCCATTACACTATTTTAAACTACAAACTGATGGCAAATACTCGCTCGAAAATACTCAAAACTCAACAAGAATTGGCATTACTCGACTTGATTAAAAAAATCACTACTCGCACACCCCTCTCATAAACACATTTTTTTGGGGGAATTTATAAACAATATTTTTCAACAATTTTAGAATTTTATAAACTACTACATTGCACTATCCTAACTTTAAGGGAGATGTTTAAGGCTCTATAAATGATTTAAATTTGATAAAAATCATCAGAACCAACATGACAACCCTTCAGAATAAAACTTAGCAGAAATAAAAACAATGACCAGATCCAGTCTAGGACTATTACGGTATCAAATCGGACAGCAGGTTTCTTCTTTGGATATTCTTTGGATGTTACAGATATTCAGGAAGAAAAACAACTTTTGGAAAACTACTCTTTGAGGAAATCTAATAAAAAAACTAAAACTCCAAAATTTACATAAATAGTAATGTTTATTCCTCCCCATGTTGTTTAAAGAGATGAAAGGAAAAGATACAGTAAGATTAATAATAGTGTCAAATATCATAACAAGTTAAGAGATAGCACAGAAAGATGATTTGAAACAAAAGTTACACATTTTGTGTTTAGTCTATGTTAGAAGGTTTGCAATCACAATGGCATTGAGCAGAATGGCTGAGTTCTATTTGACTAACAGTTTGTGTACAATGGTCAAAAGTACTTTAGCGATACAGTTAGCTTATGTTAATTATCTCTACTTTGTGTTGGAAACGGAGAATAAGCAGATTTTGTCGTTGGCTCTGCCATGAGCAAAGGAAACAAGAGCTTGCCTCACCCCACCATATTAATTCTCCCTCCCCAAATTTGTTCAGTTTGAGCTTTTATCTTGCCATTTTTTTCTTTAGGAGGAGTATCCCTTAGTTCTCATTTTCTTTGGAGAATATTTTCATCATCCACCTCCTGGAGCCACTGTGACTCAGAAAGGCGAATCACATCGGCACTAGTTGTAATTTAGTGATCATTGATTACAACAATAGAAATATCATTTGATTTATTATGGCATCACGAACTTCCCATCTAAACCTTGTAAATGTGATGTATACATAATAATTCATAGATTTGTTGTACACCTTCTCCATTTACATTTGTGCCATCGTCCCTTTTATTGCTCAGACTGCCTTTTGTAACATTGGTGATTTTATATCTCGGAGTCTGTTGCAATCACCTGTAATTTCATTTTTATCTACTTATTTTATTGTTACTTAGTTTACGTAGAAACATCAAACTGTTTAGATTGTAGATCTTACTTAAAATTGTCTTCTGGTAAGGGTTGATATTGTAATTGGATGAAATAAAGTACTGGCCCTGAGGGTGTATATCACCATTACAGATTTCTTTGGGTTCAGAGACCTAAGCAGTTTATGGAAGGGGAAGCCACCTAGATTAGGTGACTTTCGTGCATCTTTTTTGTAGTTTTATTACTTTATTAAGTTCCCCAGTTGAAAATCTTGAAGACTTCACATGTTTATGCTAGGACTGGTGAATCTAGCTGCAGTGGAGAAGTAAAAGTGAGCCCTTTTAATAAAAAGATTTAATCTTGAGTATTATAATAACAGTAATTTTGAATTTGGTTTTATATAAGCATAACGTAACCTAGTATTATTATTTACTAAATGATTACATTGTAATATGTATTAAGAGATAACTAAAGGTTTTCTGTTCTATTCAGGATTGTTGATTGTTGTGTCTTCTATTATGACTTTAATTTCTGACTTTTTTCAGCTTTGCTCTTCTTCCACTTTTGATTATTTTCCATTGGGCTTCAGGTTTATTGTCAGATTATTCAATAAAATTAGACGTTGAAGTATTATTAATTCTTGGCGGTATGGTATTGTAGTGATGGTGTTATTAATTATTCTTGATTGGCTACTCATTACCAGAAAATAAAAACACTTTCATTAGTAAATACCCCCCGTCGCAGCACAACTGCAAACTCAGCGAATTTCCAATTAATGTCTTAAGAACACATTAAGCCTCTTACCAGGATTCATAAGAAATATATTCATAAATAAGCGATATTTAAAATATTCATTATTCTCCATAAGAATAACATTAGGGATGAGTATGCAGGTTTGCTGCAACAAGGAACACCAAATAATGGGTTTCATTTATATATCAATAGAACTCATCTAAGTGAAGTCACATACCAAGTTTCATCCATATACATTCATAAATAAGCGATATATAACATTTTTATTAATCTCCATAAGAATAACATGGGGACCGAGTACCTAGGTTTGCTGCTACGGGGACCATAGGCGAAAAATTGATTTTTTGTTCAAACAACAACAAACCACAACCAGATGAAGCGATATACCAAGTTTCGTCAGTTTATGTTCATAAATAACCAAGATATAACATTTTTCTTTTTCTCCATAAGAATAACATTGGACAACGTACTGTGTTTAGCACTTTCAATATCTCAGTAGAGCAGAGAGTAATTGACGTAGAGCAATGATCAAAATACCAAATTGTTTGTTTTTTTAAGATGAATTCAATGGTATAAATTAAAGTTTGATTTAAAAACAATTACATGTTAAAACCCCAAAAAACCCATTTTTGGGGTACAAAACCCCCCAAAAACCCTCCTTAGGATGGTGCGATTTGTCTGGTTTTCGAACTTGTTCAAATAAATGGTACATTACATATTTGTACCAAATTTTATTAAGATCAGACCTTTTTTTACTAGAGTTATCGTGCTTACGGACACATATATATAAAAATTTGAACGAATGGTGTTTTTGGCATCTGGGGACCTCAAAACAAAAAATTATCATGGTCTCGGGCTTAAGTCTTACCATGAGACCTACGGTAATAGCTTCTTCCCTATAGGGGAAATTCGCTAAAAGTTATATATTTCGAACCTCTATCGAGGTTCATTGTCAGTTATTTACTAGAAGGTAAATATAAACAAACATTGACAAATATAATTAATGTTGGAGGCTTTTTAACTTACAAGTCATAGCTTTGTTTTTTTTATAGCATGTCTCTTTTACCATAAATTTTTCTTGTCATCTCAAATTTATATTTGTGAAGGGCTCTAAGTATGTACATTTAAGTGCCCTTTATTCTTGATCGTAAAACTTAGTTTATTTATGTTAACTTTGTTTGTTTCCCTCAGTCTGATGTCGTAGTGTTTAGGGCCATTTGGTGTCTAACACATTCAGTGGGGATGCCTCGGATCCAAATTTTTTTTAAACATTGAAATATATGTGATTTGTATGTTTTTAAAACATATTTAACAAATTGGTTGTGTTAAAGCACCGGGAGTTTTATGTTTTAATTCCCAGTTTTGTTCTGAGGGGAAGGATTTCTGGTTATGTAGGTTTCGGTTATTTTCTGTTCTTGTGGTTTCAGGGTGAGTGGTTTAATAGATAATATTCAAACTACAGATTTGTGCCGTACGGCCAGGAAGTCTGTGTGCATTAATATTGTTTCGTACGATAGAGCATATACAGCCTATGGATGGGGCAGTGTTTTGTATTATTTGGGTAGTTGCTAGGGGATCTCTCTCGTCATGTTATGTGTTGACAAATCTTCCTCTATACAGTTTTTTTGTACTTGGTTTCAATGGTCCCCAGTCATTTAGGTGGCTTTTTGATGAGCTGGATGGAGTTCCACAATATCTGAGATAATTTCAACAGCCGGTTTTTTGTTATTGCCTGGGGGGAGGTCTTGTTTTAATGCTTTGATTTGTATTATTGCTGCTTCGCATATAAGTTTGTGGATGGAGTTTAATTATAAATTCCTGGCTCTGGGTTGAGATGATGAGATATGAATTGCTGAATTGAGTAGGCAAGCTCATCTTTTGAGTAGACCACAACCCTCCCAATCCTACGAACTTCTCTGCTGTAGTCTGTTATCATGTTTGTAGCTAAAGTATATATCTCATTGGTATTTTCAGATTTTGCTACAAACTAAATATATATTAAATATTTTACTACGAAAAAAATTGTAAGAATAAAATGCGAGTTCAAGATTTGTTGTTTCTTAAAATATTTAAAAATTGGCTGTTCTAATCAATTTCTAAAAGTTAAAATTCACAAACTTTCCCCTTTAAGAAAATGTAGGTTTGCGTGTGGCAATTTAATTAACATACTGTATTTATTTACTCTGTATACTGTACTACGTATTAGTAAGTACTTAGTTATGTTACTTCATGGTAAATTATTAACCCTCCTGGACACGACCATTTGAAACCAAAATTTTCAAAATATGACATTCGTATTGGCTCCCAAAATTTGTGGCTTTAAATTATTTATTTTGCAAACTGTTTCTCTTTGTAAGCTTGAGAAGAAACATGATAACTTTTCTAACAAACTTGTGATTTGCCCTATTCGTCTTTTAAGCCCTTCTCATCTACATTGTGTGTCAGTTCAATGTACTGTGTGGATGTCTCAGCATTTATGTAGAGCTGTATGTTGCAATTTACACTTTACTGTACATGGTAAACATGTAATGTTTGTTCGTTAACCAGGTGTGATAACTGTGAACAATTAAATAATCGAGAAATTATATAATGTAAAGTCTGTTGCCTTTAACCCATTAACTACAACTTTTAGCGTGATAGTCTCTTATAATACAATATTATTTTCTGGAAGATAGGTATCTCTGTAGCTTAATTAGGGGTGAGCGAGTAATATTATTGTACCTAGTCAAGTTTTTCAATCTTCCAGATTTAAAGAAAATAGTTATCATTAAGATTATTGTAGTTCCTGGAGTTTGGGTAGATCAGTTATAGATGATCTTTCACAGGCCTATTGTGGAATGTGGAAAACGTAGTATAATAAATTTAAGGTATTTTTAATATTACTACACAGTATCGTGCAAATTTTTGTCCAATACGCCATTTGGGTCACCAACACATATTACAGTTGTGTCTATGGATTACTGTTTTCGAACCTTGTTTGACTAACCAACTGATGTTGGACTAGAGAGAGTCTACTGTAATATTTTAACTCACATTCAGTATCCTCCCTATATTAAATGAGCAGGCTATAGTAAACATATTTTATATCCTAAAAAAATGTTATTTTAAGACCTTATAGTAATAGCAAAGCAGGAGGACCGATGCCAGTTAGGTTCATTCACACACACGCAGACCGCACACACACAAGCGCAGAGGATTATGACCGGCCGAATTTCCGCTCCGTATTTCCGCTTCTACTTTACTTGACCAATCAAAATATATATTTTTTTTAAATTTATAACTATTTTGACTTATATAGTATTTTTGAACTCTTAACATTATAACAAGAAAAATTATAACAAACAATGTATAACTCACGCTTTTTAATCATATTAGCCAGTACTTTGTTAGCTATCATTTCAGTGTGTTCTGAGGTCTGCTTGAGAAAATATTCATATTATGTTTGGTATCACTTTACATGAATTTTGCGTAGAACGCATATACAAAATTAAATTTTAATTAAAGTTATGTTTACAAAAAAATCATGATTGATGAACCAAAGTACACTAGGTGACTCATAGGGTTGGAAGGAAGGGCGATCCTAATCCCTTGCGCTCGCGACTGTGAGGGTGCGTGCGTGCGAGGGGACCGACCTGGCCTCCATCGGTTCTCCCGCTTTGCTAGCACTATAACTTTGTAACTTTAGGAACCTAAGTTATTACAAATAAATGTATTTAACTTTAATTTTTACTTTTTCAAAAAAGGTTTGGCAATAAAATACCTTATATCTTTATACTATCCCGGTCTACTACAATAGTGTTCTATATATTTCTTTCTGAGATCTGAGTTTCCTGGTTTTTGCATTTGGTAATAAATACCCCAAGTCCTATTTCTATTGGACAGCTTCTGGGTTTCCAAGTCGAAGGATATTGTCCCAGGAATATAAGGGGCCATACACATTTTACGTAACACATTTTTTTCTTATTTCAGGCCCACCCCTTCCCCATGTAACACACCATAACGCTTGAACATACCCCCCCTCCCCCAATGTGTTACGTAACTCAATCGTAGTAGGCTTTAAAACAGCTTAAACCTTTTAAACATAGTTTTATTAGCAATTTGGAATATGGATTTCAATGAATCATTAAACTTTAAATGACTTTCTTTTAACAACATGTTTTAATAACTTTTTCAAAGGAAAACGTATACAAACAAACAAGACTGTTACTAATAGTATAAACAAAAAAATAAACAAATTTAATTTATAACGAATCCAAATACAAAACAACTTAAAAAACTAAAGATGTGGGTGGCACTGCACAATACTGTATCAGTCATGATTTTACAATCTAAAACACCACAAAATATAGGTGAAAAGCAATACTGAACTTACTCAAAACATGTTACGTATTTATAAGTGAATTTCCTTAAGCCCGGGACCACCATAGAAGTTCCTAACGTGACCCCTTGAACACGTTTTGGGGGGTCGTTCAAAATTATATATATATATATATATATATATATATATATATATATATATATGTGTGTGTGTATGCACTCTAGCAGTTACATTTTTTGTCCGATTTACTTAAAATTTGGTAGGGACGTTCCTTTCTAAAATCAGTTGGAAAAGTTTGTTGGGGAAAAACAATCGGAAAACTCTAAACCCCTTTTTTGGGGATTAATCTTTCAAATTTTGATTTTTTGGGCCCTAAATGAGTCAGAAAAGCCCCAGATGTAACATTAATGCATGTAAAAAGATGGGAATTAGTGAGGCAAAAGTTTTAAGACATTTCTCGTCATTTTAGCATAACCATTTACCGAGTTATTAAATAAAATGTGTATCGACTAAGCACAGTACGTTGTCTTATGGGGGTTTTACATTAGAAAGCCTGTTATTCATTTGTTGGTGTACTTGTATCATTCCCAGCAACCTCATGCCTACTTTCAAGCCTGACTGGACCTTCTCCTAACCTTATAATGCGCAAAATTGTATTCCCAACATTGCAGGTAAATGAAACCAGGAGCATCAGAACAGCCAAAAAATCTCTATTTTCAGATTTCAATAAAATTGGATTAAATGAATGTTTTTACACTGGGTTTGAGTTTTAAAAGTTTTGTTTGTGGAAATTCACTTCCCTCACGTCAGCGTGTGAATTCATTTTTAGTTTTACTGTTATTAAAGTAATATGAGGGAAGTGTTTTTTTTTATATAACCTACTGTAACCTTGATTTAGATATCAATTTGATTATTTTTTTTTTATTTTGAAAGATTTATAAAGGTATCAATAGAACGGCAGTGCACCAGAAGGTAGTTAATATGTGTGAGTTACGTAACGTTGATCCAAACCCCTTCCCCCTGCACCACACAACGCTACACCATAACCCTCCCCCCCTTAAGTGTGTTACGTAATATGTGTATGGCCCCTAATATCCCTTGTCTGTGTGCTTGTGAGTGTTACCCAGTTTGGTGTTCGCATGAGAGCTATATGAACTCCTGACTCCAGCTTTCCCCCGACTGAATGAAAATTTGTGTTTGTGTGAAGGTTCTTTTTGTAAATATTTATATGTAGTTATATCCAAACATAGTATTTTATTATATATAATGATATTTAATGATAATTACGGTAAAAGTAAAATTTCTCTAATTCACAATTGCTCATTTATAAAAAAAATCATCATATAAATTACATATTTTTGTATGTATTGTGTGAATGAAATCATATAATGAATTTTAAGTGTACATTAATAGTTTTCTTAATTCTAGTCATCGAGCGAACCAGAAATAATAGATCTTGTAATTCCCTATTCACACAAATCTCTCACCTGTATATATTGCACGCTCTTTGATATTTTGTACATACCACTTCTTTGGTTTTATATGTGCGACTGGGTTGCATACAAAAATTCATTGTATATTTTATTTCTTGAATATTCCTCGCTTGGATTCACTCAAGAGTTTGTGTTGTAGGGGGATGTCCTACGCAACAGTCTGCTGACCAGATATTTCGGCAAATCTTTCATCCAGAAACGAGACAATGTGGAGCTCGGGATTGCCAACCAAAGATCTCTTGTCACTCACGGTCCTGGAGGTGAGTAAGGTTCTGTGTTTTAATCCTAATAACTCTGATCGTCTGATTGTGGTTTAATGTTAGCTGAAATTTAGCTGGTGAAAAGAATCAAAGAAAAGAATGGTTTTGTTTTGCCTCGTTTCTTCCTTACTTTGTCCGTCCACTTCTGTGCATGGAACGTATCCAGCAAAGCAAGGGGTGAGTCGTTACAGTACGAGTTGTACAGTGCTCATAAAATTGACATGCCAGGACTGGGATTCTGTACAGTACTCGTCAAATTGACATGCCAGGACTGGGATTCTGTACAGTACTCATCAAATTGACATGCCAGGGGACTATTTTGGAACCAGATGAGTGGTGAGTAGATGAGTGAGTAACTCAAACCACTATTTTTTATTTTCAGATCAACAGATAAAAGTACAGATGTTATTTAGGTAACTGTTCAGTTAATTACATCCAACCACACAAAATTTATATTTGTATTTTCAAGAACGTTTGTATTTAACATTGATAAATTTACTACAGATAGATTTATTTACTAAATAGTAACTCGCCCATTTCTATTCAATAAGCAAAACGCTGGTGACTGGGTGTGTTGGCCAGAAATAACCTTCTTCTTCTTCTTCATGTTAGAAGGAAATGACAGAATTAATCAATAGTAAACTGCCTGTCTAGGTTATGTTTACTTGCCAATACAAAATTTGTAAATACACTTGAATAACCTATGGTTTATTATTAAAATTCTCAAAAGTAAGTTTATATTTACAAATATACCAATTGATAAATCAATTTCTACATTTGTCAATGTTTACGCTTGGCTATTTGATTTGACAGATAAATTATCTGTCAATTGACATTTCACGTGGTGAATTTAAACAATGCAAAAGTCAGCTGGTAGGTGAGTTTACTGACCCTCACCACTCACCGTTTCAAAAGAGGCCCCTAGACCAGGGTTCGAACCCACGACAGGACCGCTGTCATGGTTCTGCAGTCTGTCGCCTTGACCACTACGCCAACGTCTCGCCTAAACCTGGGTAAACTAAAGCATCACTAAGTAAAAACAAGATGACAGTACAAATAAAACATGATAGTTTAATCAGCTGTTAGTAAAATTATTCTCCGTTAGGGTTAGGGATGGAACCTAATAGTCCAGCATCTATAGGGGGTTGAGCATGCACTGAAAGTGTAACGCGTTTTGACTTTTGATTGTTGTTGGGGGCACCTTGGAGATGACCAAAACAAATGTTGTCGCCTTCCCAGCAGGTGCACAACTTGGGGGGGAAGTAGCACGGGGTCGCGTTCTACAAAAGCGCTCAAATCTCGTGAACGAGACACGATATAAACATGCTCTAAACGGCATGATTACGGCGTTTGATTACACACATTATGTTCTTTAAAAAATGTTATATGCAAAAACCCCGTACCCGTAATCTTAATATTTAATTCCGTACGCGAATTGGTCCCCACGAAATGTCCCACTAGACTTATCCAATAATTTTCTTATAGAAATATCGCTACAAACTAGCAAAATGAACTAATGATAAGCTGTGTTTTTCCACTTACACAAAAACCATATGTTAGGGGCTATAGCCCCTGTAAGCCACTAGTATAAATTAAGTAATTTAACATTTGATTTTAAAATATGAACTTTAAACTCTAAATAACGTAAAATACTAGTAAAAACACTTAACTTTCAGCTAAAAACTGTCTTTGATTAGTTTAAGATGAGCTACAAGTAGGCGCAAGAAATATATATGTTATAATATAATGTAACCACAATATCCATATAACAAAAATCAAATTATCTCTGCTGTTTAAATCATAGGTTAGGTTAGGTTATATTATATTAACAGGGATTGATGTGTGTAGCTAAACTACTGAGCCGTGCGGGCCGTTCGCTTCATGAAGTTCAGAGCCATCTGGACAGGGAAGGTGCTTCGGACTTGGTTGTCGAACTGGTCATCAAGTCTGTTCACTCCCCGTCCATCTTTGTTGAAGCCGTTGAGCTTGGAATCGCGCTCTTAGAAGGCGGCAACCCTATCATTCAGAAGAGCATGTACAGCAAACTGCTGGGGGGAGATCTAAGTCAGGCTTTCTTTAAGGTGAGTGATTTTGCCTTTGATGATTTAAAGAAATTCTGTACTGAGCAAGTGAAATATTATTTTAAAGGAATGCTTTAGGAAAGGAATGGTTAGTTTAGTAAAATTCAATTTATCGGATTAGTTTTCTATTAGTCTCAATCATGTTTTTTTATTAGTTTAAATTACGTTACTCATTAATTCCTAAATTTCATAAATATGATTGTATGAATTTTTTAAATATTTTTTTTATTCAGGTATTTTATGACAAAATGAAAGATGCACAGCAGGAAATAAAATCCACAGTTACAGTTAATACATCTGATATTGCGACCAAAGCTCATGAGGACAAAGAAACTGGCAAAGAACTTGACAAAATGAACAAGAAAAAAGGTATGGCTTATATAGGCTTAGATCCATCACAGTTTTAGAATAATTAAGACATTTAGCTTTTACTATTAGTTTTAATTGTGTGGATTGATACTTAAGTAGTAGGGGTGTGCGAGTACTCAAAACTTTGAGTTTTCGGCTGAGTATTTTAATACTCAAAGTTTTGAAAAATACTCGAAAGTTCGGGCGATTATTTCCCGCTGATTTCCGGACGATCGCTAATAGTCAATTGTCAATAGTCAATCATCTTTATTCATGAAGAAGTACAGAGTACAAAATTTGAACAGCGAACGATTGCAACCGGCCAAAATGCATAGTAACGGCCGCAAAAGGCGATCACATCACGTGAAATTGGCTGCAAATGACGATCGCTAACGATTGCGACCGGCCAAAACGCGTAGTAACGGCCACAAAAGGCGATCACATCACGTAAAATCGGCCGAAAATTACGATCAGACCACGTAATTTCGGCCATAAATGACAACGGAAAACATAATATCGGCAAAAGTGGCAACCGGGCTACTTAATATCAGCCGTAACTAACGATTTCGTCATCTAATATTGATTATAGGAGGTATATGGACCAGGTGATATTAGCCAAATGACAACCGGACAGTGTTTTATCGGCTGGAAACGAATGTCAAACCGCGTTTAGTTTGTCAATACGTAATCCAGTTTGATTGTACTGGCTAAAACTTTGTATTGCTACTCATGTATTAGTTAGAAACCGTGTTTAGATTATCAGATCTAGTGTGGTATTCAAATCCCATTACTCTATTTTAAACCACCAACTGATGGCAAATACTCGCTCGAAAATACTCGAAACTCAAAAATAATTGGCACTACTTGACTTGACTCGACTCGATTAAAAAAAATCACTACTCACACACCCTTTATTAAGTAGTTATATTATTATTTTGTTAAAATAATAGCGCAAAACAATGTACATAAATCTCTGGACTTAAAACAATAAAGGTTTGACCATAATAATTGTTTCAATTCGTTTTCACTTTGAATCCGGTAAAAAGTCCACACCAAAATATTTTCAGGTTTGGGAGGTAGAGACAGAGGTAAGTTAAAACAATTGATATGTTTTCCAATCATTTTAGCGAATTTCCCCTATAGGGAAGAAGCTATTACCGTAGGTCTCATGGTAAGACTTAAGCCCGAGACCATGATAACTTTTCATTTTGAGGTCCCCAGATGCCAAAAACACCATTCGTTAAAATTTTTATATATGTATATATATATATATATGTATATATATATATATATATATATATGTGTGTGTGTCCGTAAGCACGATAACTCTCGTAAAAAAGGTCCGATCTTAATGAAATTTGGGACAAATGTGTAAAGTACCATTTATTTGAACGAGTTCGAAAACCAGATGAATCGCACCATCCGAAGGGGGGTTTTTGGGGGGTTTTGTACCCCAAAAATGTGTTTTTTGGGGTTTTCACATGTAATTTTAATTTAAATCAAATTTTAATTCATACCATTGAATTCAGATTTAAAAAAACAAACAATTTGGTATTTTGATCATTGCTCTACGTCAATTGGTTACCGAGATATTGAGAGTGTTAAACACAGTACGTTGTCTAATGTTATTCTTATGGAGAAAAAGAAAAATTGTATATCTCGCTTATTTATGAATATAAACTGGCGAAATTTGGTATATGGCTTGATCTGGTTGTGGTTTATTGTTGTTTGCACAAAAAAACAATTTTTCGCCAATGTTTCCTGTAGCAGCAAACCTAGGTACTTGGTCCCCATGTTATTCTTATGGAAAATACTTAAAATGTTATATATCGCTTATTTATGAATGTATATGGATGGAACTTGGTATGTGTCTTCACTAAGATGAGTTCTATTGATATTTGCATAAAAACCCATTATTTTGTGTGCCTTGTTGCAGCAAACCTGCATACTCATCCCCAATGTTATTCTTATGGAGAATAATTAATATTTTAAATATCGCTTGTTTGTGAATACATTTCTTATGAATCCTGTTAAGTGTTTTAATGTGTTATGTTATATATTCATTGGAAATTCGCTGAGTATGCAGGTTTGCTGCGACGGGGGTATTTTATTTATCTTGGAAACCTTTTTACATCTTAGCTTTTATTACCCTATAAACATTAACTGTGTAAATTCTCAATAAAATTGGTCCTAAATTTGTGTGTGCACTTCAGCTGTAGGGTTTTGGAAAGTGTATAAGTAAAGTACACTGCAGTGTGACTACAGTTTCAGTCCAATCTGCAGTGCATTTAGACATTTAATTTAAACAGGATTAGTTGTGTCGAGTTTAGTATTCTTTAAGATAGTTAAGAATAGGGTTTTTTTACTGAAATGAGGCTAAATAAAGCCCGAGCTTCAGCAAAAGTTGCTTAACAGTACCTCATTTATTCATCCATATTTTAAAAACTAAAATGGATAGAATATAAAATGTATATTACTTTAACTTTATGTTTTTTGTATTGTATGATTTTGTTAAATGATACCTCCAAAGCCAATGAGATTAATTTATTTAATAGACATATTTCTGTGTAATTAGCAAGAGTAAATGGTGTTTGAGATTTGTTCCCACTTAACCCAACTCCCTCCCCCACAATCCCCAACGCTCTCAACTTCAAAAACCAAATTTTAAGCATATAACTTTCCTGTAGGAAAATCAAATGGGATGGTTATAACTGAGGAGCTGCGAGAAGAGTTGAACCAGGCCGCCGTTGCTACGTCACAGGCTTACGCGACTGTCAGAAACATCACTCCAGGTCAGTACCGGTCAACCGCAAGACATGAAGGCATATACAGTGTGTTCATTTTTTTATGCTCACCATTGGGATATCGTAAACCTTAATAGTTACAAGGAAGGTTAAATGTGCAAAGTAGTGCGTAATGATAAACTAAATAAAATTGTGCAAAGAAATCTAAAATATTCCACCAAACTCGTTCACTACGGTCAAAAAACCATTTTTGACCAAAAAAATAATTGCTCACAACTCCCTTATTTTTCAAGATACAAAAATCATGTCGGATCAAAATTGCGTGACATTTTACATAGAATTTGAATATTTAGCTTAAAATTAAATAATTTACTCGGTTTCTAATATAAAATGGTCAAGTCTAAAATTTTTAATGCACGTACATTGTTTTTATATTTTTATGTGAAAGAAATTCTTTTCCTGATTACAAAAATACCACATATGTGAAGTTTTATTCATAAAATAAGTTTATAATTTAACAAAAACCTCTTTTTAGCAACCATATGATGGATATGTTGTAATGGATCCAACATAAAAGTATTAAATTTATGTTTTACAGCTGATTTACATAAAACAGCTGATTCTCGGAGAAATTCTGTAAGAAAATTAGCTGTAAGAAAATCATTAAGATTTAATTTTTTTTAATAACATGCTATTTCTCCGTGAATCAGCTGTTTTATGTAAATCAGCTGTAAAACAAATTTAATACTTTTATGTTGGATCCATTACAACATATCCATCGTATGGTTGCTAAAAAGAGGTTTTTGTTAAATTATAGACTTATTTTATGAATAAAATATCACATATATGGTATTTCTGTAATCAGAAAAAGAATTTCTTTCACATAAAAATATAAAAACACTATACGTGCATTCAAGATTTTAGACTTGACCATTTTATATTAGAAACCAAATATATTATTTAATTTTAAGCTACATATTCAAATTCTACGTAAAGTTTCACTCAACTTTGATCCGACATGTTTTTTTGTATCTTGAAAAATAAGAGAGTTATAAGCAATTTTTGTTTTCGTAGCAAACGAATTTGGTGGAATATTTTTGATTGCGCCATTTTATTTAGTTTATAATTAAACGCTACTTTGCTCATTTAACCTTCCTTGTAACTATTAAGGTTTCTGAGATCCCAATGGTGAGCATAAAAAAATGAACACACTGTATAAAATTGCAATAGCAGTTCATATTTCATGAATAAACTATGGAGAAAGTTTACTCCCAGCAGATCATCGCCATTGTTGGCTAAAATTGGGGGTGTGCGAATAGTGTTTTTTTTTTTTTTTTTTTTTTTTTTATCAAGTCGAGTAGGCCTAGTACCAATTATTCTTGAGTTTAGAATATTTTTGTGCGAGTATTTGCCATCAACAATATTGCTTTAGGTAGTTTCAAATAGTACAATGGATTTGGATACCACTCCAGATTTGGTAGTCTAACCGTGGTTTCTAACTAATATATGAGTAGCATACACATTTTGGGCCAGTACAGTCAAACTAGATTATTGGCAAACAAAACATGGTTTGACCGTCATTTTCGGCCGGTATAACTCGGTCCAGTTGCAATTTGGCCAATATGTTTGGTCCAGACATCGCTTATAATTAATATTATGATAGTATGTGACAAAATCAATATTTACGGCTGTTATAATGTGGTCCAGTCGTCACATTATGGCCGAAATTATGTGTTTGGTAATCGAAGACCGCACCAGTGCTCTCTCCCGTGAATGTGAGAGAGTGAGCACTAATGGTAATCACCATTTCTGTTCGGGATCTCTGTTGTAGTAGTGTACTTTTCCTTTGCTAAGCACTTTGAAATTTAAAATTTAGTTTTGACAGAATATCGTGTAGGCATTGTACTGTATTTATCATTGTATATTATTCAACTCGCTTCGCTCGCTGGGGGCTCGCCCCCAGACCCCTGTGGGGGGCTTCACCTCCAGGTCGCTGTTTGGCCACAGTTTAATGTAAATTGGTCCAAATTCTATTTAAGACTTAAATTCAACAACTATTCCAAGACATTTATTCATGCTATTTCCCTCCTGGATTGATTGCATGAGTTACAATATAAGGTTACATACCTGTCGTCATCAATCCACTAGTTTATATGATTACTAGTTTCGGGAATAGTTTTGTCCCATTATCAAATCTTGCCTGTTTGTCAGTCCGCTCTTGTCCTTGGCCGGCCACAAATGGGAAGTAAAGTGTACACTTATTGAAAATTTTTAAATTTTTAATGTTTCTATGTGTCAGTACAAGTTTGTGCTCAGTGTTGAAATGTTTTTAAACTCAAGACGATGACAGTATTTTATTCTGTGATACAGCAATATTTGAGAATGGGACAAAACTAGTCCCGAAACTAGTAATCGTATAAACTAGTGGATTGATGACGACAAGGTATTATGTAACCTTATTTTTTAAGTTATTCCAAGACTTTGATTATTTTTAAGGGTTTAACCTATAAAATCTGGTCATATGCCTGTTGCTGAATACTACTTGGCATGGAGACGTAGTATGTTAAATGTTAAGCCTCCATGTAAGTGCTTGAAAAAAATTAATACCCTTCACTGATGTATAATGTAGCCTTTATAAGGCGTCTTTTGAACCTTATCAGGAATACGACCACCGTTAAAACCCTGGAATGCTATAACTTTGGGTAACTACAAGCCTTCTGCAACAAATATGACATGATTTATAAGGGATTTTACCCTCGACAGAGCGTAACATAAAAAATATACCCGAAAAACACGAAAAAATCTACAAAAGCTCAAAGAATTTGATTTTTTTGGGTGTTTAAGATATTTAATCTGGTCGTGTGAGTGTTGTTTAGTACTAATTGTAATGTAGGAATAATGTGTGATAAATATTAGGCCTCTAAGTTCTATATTAGAGCGACAAACCATTAAAAAACATGAACAAATCTTGGGAAAAGTTTAAATTTAAAAATATCTAGAGCTACCTAAGGGTGAATGGGGTGAGATACGGCAAAATGTCTTTGGACTAAAGTTGTAGTTCGTCTAAAATCCGTGGCATGTGGTGGTCTTCGTTTTTCGATAGGACAACCCGTTCGGCCGCTAGAGCTCAAACAATAAAATACTACATTTTGATTTTTTTATTCACAATTATTTATTTTTTTGAGATAGTTCAAACTAAAAATAGTAGGATTTGGGAAGAAAAGGTGCAACGCACACGCATGCCATATCTCACGATCCTAATTAAAGTATAAATGGTAATATGTGCATTCTAATTAATAACAATTGTTCCAGAACCGGCATTTCCTTGATACTTATACTTAGAAAACAGTCAAATCTATAGCTTTTAAGAGTTTTTGATTTTCCAACAGGTTTAAGTAATAAAAACTGGTCATATTTCTGCTGCTAATTACTAATTGTGATGTAGACGTACTGCGTGCCCAATATTAGGCTTCCATCAAGTATATTAACGTGATAGGAAATAAAAAACCGCTACATAATCTCAAAATTTGAAAAAATCTAGAGCTATCTGGTGAAGGAGATGAGGTACGACAAAAAGTCATAGGACCAAAGTTGTAGATCTTGCAAAATCCGTGGCATTTGGTGGTGTCCGTTTTTTGATAGGACCATCCGTTCGGCCGCTGGAGCTCAAAAACCCCTTAAAATAAGCCTTTTTTGAGGGGTTTTAAATATTTTTTTAAGGGGGGTTGAAATAAAAAATGTCAGTTTTGGCAATTTTCCTGGGGATTACAAGCTATAAGCTACCTGCATGCAAAATTTCAGGTGTCAAGCTCATATAGAAGTGGTCTAGAATTCGTATACCTCAGTCAGTCAGTGAGTTACACATGCGGCTGTGGCTGTATATATATTAGATTATTGTGTAAATGGATTTTGTTTAGTTTTGTAGATGAATAATTCTGTGCATTGAATAAAAATATTCTCTTAACCTTTTTTATGCTGTGTTTAACTCTATTGTACTTGAAATGTTGCCTACGGTCAGTCCAACAACTGTCGGGTCCTGTATTTGTCAGATTATAAATGTTTTACTGTATGACATGTTATCAAGATAATATTAAATTTATATTGTAGTTTAATTGTGAGTTTTAAATAAACAGTTAACTCTCGATTATCCAGAGGCTTATTGACCGGGTTTTGGATTAATGGAAGATAAAGGTGTTGTTAGTTTAACGTTTAATTTCTTCTGTTTAAACTTTGCATACTAATTTAACTTAACTTTAGCAACATGAAATTTAACTGAATACAGTAATAATAGTTTTAATTAATGATATATGCATAAACAATATTAAAATGTATGTAATCTTATTGAATCATGATGATTCATCACTGCCGTCAATACCCATTTCAGTTTGCATCTGTGTTTTGGTTTGATGGTTTACGATTATGTCATTCCGTTAAGAACCAGAGCTCTTCCCTGATTCTGTGTTGTTGTGAGAAACGGACACGATAAAAACTGAGTGCCTACAACAATTTTGTGCTGGCAAGGTGTAGGCTAGTTGCCTGACAAGCCAACAAGCCTCGGCAAGATCTCAAAGTCCCAAATATGATTGACGACAAGTATGATTCTAAACAATTAAGATGTTCTTGGAGAGTTGAAAGTGAGACCAAGAACATTATGTAGAGATATTTGAACTTACAGGGTGTAAATACAAATTTTAAACGAGATCGGACGCAGCATGCTGACGTTAGGGAAGTGAATTTCCGCATTAAAACCTTAAAAAGATGAAATACAGGGTTTAAACCAACACTGGTTAAATTTTATTTTTAATTGAAAATTTTTGTTTTTTGGCTGTTTTGATGCTCATGGTTATATTTAAATTCACTAATAGGATACTCATGTTGTACATTATAAAGTTAGGGGGAGGTATTGTCGGGATAACAAGTTGGTATTGGGGTATGGGGTGTGATAAAACGATATTAAGATATGAAAACAGCCTTTTCCAGTGTAAAATCCCCATAAGACAACGTACTGTATTTTGACAATTAACATTTTCTTAAATAACTCGGTAAGTACTTGTGCTAGAATGGTGAGGGAGGGCTTAAAATCTTTGGCTTTTGACGTTCAATAAGTTAATGTGCACTGACGTAATAAGTGTACTTTTGGGGATTTTCTGACCTTTTTTGGACCCAAAAACTCCAAATTTGAAAACTTTTTAAAATCCCCAAAAGAGAAAGTTTTCCGATTGTTTTGCCCAACGAACTTGTCCAACTAATTATAAAAAGGAATGTCTACCAAATTTGAAGTAAATCGGACAAAAATTGCGACCTCTAGAGTGCGAACACATATATAAACTGTATACACGTATAACATTTTTAGAGACCCCTCAAAACTTGTTCAGGGGGTCACCTTAGGAACTTCTATGGTGGTCTCGGGCTTAACTCTCACCGTGCGGGTCATGCTAATAGTTCACTTTTCGATAGGAAATTCACTAAAAATAGGAAAAGCTATGGAATTTTTTTGGTTATTCCACTAGACACCCTATAATATGTACTTTTGACAGGTGAAGAGTCAAGCAACATGGTGCTAGGGCCAGGATCTGCATTGGAAGACATGCTAGCAGAGAAGCTGGAAAGGCACAGAGATCATGAAGATCAAAACAAACTATCAAGCAAAGTCCTGGTCATGCAACCAATACTACGATTCCTGCAACTGCTCTGTGAAAATCACAATCAGAATCTTCAGGTCAGTCTTTTATTGTTTTAGTATCAAGTTGCAAACAGACCAGATGTCTTTTAGCAAATTTCCCCTATAGGAAAGAAGCTATTACCGTAGGTCTCTACGGTAAGACTTAAGCCCGAGTCCATGATAACTTTTCGTTTTGAAGCCCCCAGATGCCAAAAACACCATTCGTTCAAATTAATATATATGTATATATATATATATATAGGTATATATATGTGTCCTTAGGCACGATAACTTTCATAAAAATGGTCCGATCTTGATGAAGTTGGGTACAAACGTGTAAGGCAGGATCTATTTTCATGAGTTTGAGAACCAGACAGGTCGCTCTACTTTAAAGGGGGTTATGGGGGAGTTTTGTACCTGAAAATTTTTTTTGAACTTTTTACGTCTTTTTAAACCCAATCTTTTGTTTAGACCATTAAATTTAGCTTAAAAAAACAAAACAATTTGGTATTTTGATCATCGCTCTACGTCAATTGGTCACCGAGATATTAAAAGTGCTAAACAAAGTACGTTGTCCAATGTTAATCTTGTGGAGAATAAGTACAATTTTATATCTCTATTATTAATGAACAAATATTAATGAAACTTGGTATTTGGCTTCATCTGGTTGTGGTCTATTCTTATTTGCACAAAGAACAGTTTTTACCGACACTTCCTGTAGTATATTTTATTTTGGCTCACAATTTATTCTGGTCGGCAATAAAATAGACCTTACTGTCAAAAGCCATTTCTCGAAAATATAGCTTAGTTTTTCTAAATGGCAAAACATCCTTGTGGTGTATATGGAATCAATGTGAGATTTTCAGCCATCCTATGCACTGGTTTTTGTGGTAAATGGGTTCATTTCAAATGTGCAAAAATGAACCTCTCAGATATAAAAGAAATGGAGAGTGAGGATAGTCTGGGAAAGTGGACTTGCCCAAATTGCCATGAAAACAGTAGAACTTCTACAATGGATAAAGTAGAGAACGGTGAGGACAATTTGGATCAATTTAACTCCTCCTCTTTGGCTGAAGAGATAAATAAATCTATAATGAACACTAATGAAGAACTTAGAGAAGAACTGTTTAATTTAAAAAATAAAAATTCCATATGTGTTTTTGAGCTAGAAGACAAAATAAAGGAAATGGAGGGAAATATGGAGTTACAAAATAAATTGTTTGATGAAAAAGAAGATGAGCTGAAGAATAAAATTATATCATTAGAGAGAAAACTAAAAAATGAAAAAGAATCAAAAGTATGCCTTTTATCAGAGGTAGAAGAGGAGAACAAAATTAAAGCTAGTCCTATACAGAATTATATGAAATCCAGGCCATGCAGTAATTGTATTATCTACAAGGAAGAGACCAAAAAAATGTTAGATTCAATAAGGACACTAGAGACTATAATTAAGGTTCTGGAAAATGAAAATAATGATAAACAAGCACAATTAAATCAAACCGTATTAGAGAAATCTACCTGCTCACAGCCACTCACTTTTGTGAAACCATTAAATGCCTGGAAAACAGTGGAATCTAAAGGCTATACAGTTAAACCTCCTCCGGTAGATACAAAAAACTATCCACCCCTTAAAAATCGCTATGGACTGTTATCAGGTATGACTGATTATGACATGGATCTAGACCCAAAATCTGAATGTGGACAAAATCTGGCCTCGAAGGCTAGTAGGGGGAAGTTTGAAAACCAGAGTAGGACATCAAGAGGTTATGCAAAGAAACAAAAACCTGTACAAATTTTCTTTTACTCTGACAGTCAGGGGAGGACGGTTACGGAAAAAGTTATAGATAATAGCAAATATAGAATAGTTGGATCAGTCAAACCAGGTGCAAAATTTGAAGCCGTTACAAATGAGTTGGGAAATACTAATATGCTCAAGCCTGAAAACTCAGCAGTTGTTATAATGGCAGGAACAAACGATGTGGCTGCGAATGAAACAAAGAACATGCTATCTTCACTTAAGAAAAGACTTAGTGTAATCCAAAGTAAAAATGTCGTCGTATTCTCAGTTCCTTATCGATATGATTTGAAAGACTGGTCCTGTGTGAACGAAGAGGTGCGTTCAGCAAACTGTGGGATTAGAAAGATATGCAGTAGATTTGAAAATGTTTCGTTCGTGGATATAAGTAATATTGGTAGAAGATTTCATACTGTAAGTGGACTCCATCTGAATAATGTAGGTAGGAAATATGTTGCTGATAGAATTATAGAATTGGTTGATGATTTTGAAAACTCGAGGTGTAAAAGTAAATTAGAGGTCATTCCCTTAGGCTTTAAATCTGACCAGGGAAAGATGTAACGTTGGCCAAGTGTTGCATACAAAATACTTGGCCAAATCCCGGCAAAGAAGAAATTAAGGACTCTTTTCCCTTATCAATACAGGGTGGTGCTAGAGATAGGTTAGGTAGTTCACAAGATAAATCCTTTGTGTGTAATTCTAGCTCAAATGACCTTAACACCAATTTGAATCCAGACATTTGTTTGACTGTGATTGATAGGCCTAATACTTCTTTGATCTCAACTAGTCAATATGAATTAACTATTGCACATATAAACATTCAATCACTGCGTAGTAAGCTGCAACGCCTGGAAATTAACCTACTACATAAACCTGCAGATGTGATTTGCATATCTGAACACTGGCTGCATGATGATGAAACCCTGCTCTATGTTCCTGATGGTTTCGTGTACGCAAGCTCGTTTTGCAGAAAACTCCCTCTTATCCGAGGTGGTGCAGAAATATTAGTGAAGAAAGACTTAAAATATGATGTAATAGATCTCTCAAATTTTGTAACTAATTTTATTTGTGAAATTACAGCGGTTAGGTTAGTGGAATTAAATTTTATTGTAGTTTCAGTTTATAGAACACCAGATTCTGATTACTTAACTTTTCTTTCTATCCTTGAAAATGTTCTTATGTTTTTATATAAGAAACGTTTTAACTACATTGCAGTAGCGGGTGATTTTAATATTGATATACTCAAAGAAAATAGGGCTGAGACCCAAGATTTTTTGAATACTCTGAGATCGTTTGATTTGTATTGTACAAACTTTGCACCCACTCATGACCTATCCTGTATTGACAATATAGTTACCAATATTATTAAGGTTAATTGCAATTGCACATTATTAGGACAGCACATTTTGTCTGACCATGCAGGTGTATGGGTTAGTTTCCATAACTTGAACAGATCCGTTAAACCTCTTGAAGGACTAAGTGTGAGTCTGCAATCAAAACATTTGACCTCGATTAATAGGCTTGATGAATTTAAATGTTGTCTATCTGCAGTTGATTGGTCTTTTTTATATGTTTTAGGCATAAGTGATGTTAATGTTAGTTTCTCAATGTTCTTGGATGTTTTGCTGTATCATTTTAACTGTGCTTGTCCTCTTATTACTGTTAAGCCTTTTGTGAATAGGCCTAAGCCTAAACACAACCGAAATACCTGGTATTCTCTTGAATTGAAAAATATGCGTTTTTTGATGCTTGCACTATATGATAAATGGAAATGTTCTTTAAATGTGGAAGATAAGGTTAGGTTTAAGAATTTTAAAAGCTTATATGTAAAAGCTGTTAAAGATGCAAAGATTGCCGCTAATGATTTTCACATAATGAATTCAAAGAACAAATGTAAAACGGCTTGGAGTATTGTTAAAAAGGAGGCCAACCTCTCTCACAAAAAATGTCATCCATGTTCTACTGTATCACCTGCAAATTTCAATGATTTCTTTGTCAACGTCCCACTTAGCTATAAGGTAACTCTTAACTCAGATGATGTCTCACCTTTTGAGTTGCTTAATAATTTAAAAAAATCAAATTGTTCTGTAACATTTGATAATGTTTTTAATTGGAATTGGGTTAGTGAGGAGGATGTGTTTAAATCAGTGTCCCAAATGAATGTATCACGTACTCCTGATGTTTATGGTCTTTCCAATTATATTGTAAAATATGTCATCAATGAAATACTGACTCCATTGACTTTTTTAATAAACATGAGTTTAGCGCAAGGAGTTTTCCCTGATAGACTGAAACTCACAAAGGTTACACCCATTTTTAAAAAAGGAAATGTAAACCAACCAGAATGTTTTAGGCCTATTGCAGTTGTACCAATTTTAAGTAAAGTAATTGAATCTTGCATTCTCAGTCAACTTTACAATTATTTTAATGTCAATAATCTTCTGTATTCTCATCAGTATGGTTTTAGGCCTTTACACTCAACTACAATGGCGGTTGAATCAATAGTTGAATATGTTATTAATTGTTTTGAGAGTAAGCTGACGGTTGGAGCCTGCTTGATCGACTTATGTAAAGCTTTTGACTGTATCTCTCATGATATCTTATGTGGAAAACTTGAATTTTATGGCGTTACACATTTAGAACTTAGTTTAATAAAATCTTATCTTTGTAATAGAAAACAAAAGGTAGTTTTAAATAACTTGTCATCAGAGTACCTGACCACAATAGCTGGTGTACCGCAAGGTTCGGTGTTAGGCCCTTTCCTGTTTTTGGTATTTATTAACGATCTATATTGTAATGTTTCTGCTTTTCCTGTACTTTATGCAGATGATACAACTTTATTGTGTTCTAATCGAGACTTAGCCTACACAAAAAACATGCTTACTATTGCTATGAATGAATCTAAACAATGGTTTACTAGTAATAACTTATTAATTAATGAATCAAAAACTGAGCAAGTCTGCTTTTCTCTGAACAATGGTCATTTCAGTGAAGATAGCCTTACTAATGTAAAACTTTTAGGTATGTATATTGATAGTAAACTAAGTTGGGAACCTCACATATCATTTGTAATTAGGAGACTGTCTCGTGTTATTTATTTAATGAGAAAACTAAAAACATGTGTCAGCACTGAAGTTCTTGTTACGGTATATTATGGATTATTTCACTCAGTAATTAGGTATGGTGTCAGATTATGGGGTAATGCCTCTCATAGTCAAAGAGTGTTTGTATGGCAAAAAAAGGCCTTGAGAATATTGGATAACTTGGCTCCCCGTGAATCTTGTCGAACTAGTTTTAAGAATCATAAAATTTTAACCTTGCCGTCCATGTTTATTTTAAGTAATTTACTACATGTTAGAGATAATATCACTGGATTTGAACAACAATCTTTTAACCATAGTTATAATACCAGACAAAGGGAAAATCTCATCACTCCTCATGTTAGATTGACAAAAACTTTGAAAAGTCATTTTTATTTGCAGTTAAAACTTTTTAATAAGTTACCAACACCTGTTAGAATGTTAAGTACAAGTAGGTTTAAGAATGTTGTGTCTATGTGGCTTAAACAAATGTCTTTTTACTCTGTAGATGAATATTTTAATTTTGATTTTGTAGATAGACCAATAATGTAACTGTCATCCCATACTGACCTTGAAATTTAATCATGTATAAATGTGACCTGTGCCTATTGCATTGTACTATATGTTTAATGGCATTAATAAAGTCTTATTGAGTCTTATTGAGTAGCAGCGAATCTGCGTACACAGCCCCCATGTTATTCTTGTGGAGAATAAGTCAAATCTTATGTCTCCCTTAATAATGACATAAATTAATAAAATTTGGAATGTAGTTTCACCTTGTTGAGTTAGCTTATTTATGAATGTAGATTGATGAAACTTGGTATGCGGCTTCACCTAGTTGAGTTATATTGATATATGAATGAAAACCCATATTTTATGTTCCTTTTGCAGCAAACCTGCTTACTCCCATGCCCCATGTTATTCTTAAGGAGAATGATTCAAATGTTATATATCGCTTATTCATGAATGAATATTGATAAAACTTGGTATGTGGCTTCACCTAGTTGAATTGTATTGATATTTGCATTAAAATTGTGTCAGCAAACCTACATACTCATCACCAATGTTATTCTTATATAGAATAATTAAAATATCGCTTATTTGTTAATATATTTTTATGAAACTTGGTAAGCGGCTTTATGTAGTTTTAAGACAAAAATGTGCATCGGAAATTCGCTGAGTACGCAGGTTTGCTGGTTTAATAAATACATTTTAATTTTACTATGTTAGTTTATAGTGTTATTTATATTTACATGTACAACACCTATACTGAAACCTATTTTGTAAAACGTTATCAGAAACCCCAGGTCTGAGAGACCCTTTTATTTTATTGTTAGCCCATGTGTTGGCCACGTGACTCCTTTAAGTTTAGCATAGCACAGCTTACTCTGTAAAAAGTATTTTTTACCACTAAAACAATTGTTCATATCTCACTTTCATTTTACATTAATAGAAACCCCGGTCTCACAGACCAATCCATTTACTGTCTATGTATTTGACACCTACACCAACTGAAACCCCTAGTCGTATAGACCATTCTAGATCTTATTTTATTTTTGAAATCATGTAAAAATCAATAATAACAATATTGACTTGTGAATTTCTTTGACCTAGTCTTAAAGACCTATATATGTTATTTTTGAAATTCTGCACAGTCAGAAATATTTAAATAACCATACAGCATTCGTATCTTGTAATATGATATTTTGTCTGCCGTTTGCTTTATTTTATTTTCAACTTGTAACTTTTAAGTATTATAAAAAATACATAAACCGTACTCTAAGAAAAATTATGATGCTCTCATTAATTGTATTGAATTTTGGTTTTTCTTGTGGAAGGTAAAGTTGTTAATATAAAATTGTATTAGTTATGAATGGTAGTTCTGTAAAAGTGTACTTACTGTCAATAAGTCTTGAGACCGTTTGGCTGAGACTAATCTTTTAACTATCAGCTTTATTCCACCACCAGTTTGTGCTAATTCAACCCTATTTTGCTTAAAAGGGTTACAGAATAATCTTAATAAATAAAAAAAGATTATTTCTTATTCTCCTATACTGCTCGTATTTAAAATGAGAGTGTCTGTTGATTGTTTAACTCTTAGAATATCAACTGTATTTTAGTTCTTATTAAATACAATGGTTTATATAACTTTACTGCCAAAGTGATCCTTTTAGTCCTTACGTAGGCTACTGCAGTTTCAATTCCTGTTGATTCTTTGTCAGGCGTCGGATGTCAAATTTTGTTTTTAGTAAACACGTCAGTTTTTTTCACTAACTATTAAACATAGAAACACAATGAAAAAAACTTAATTGTTACTAAGAATGAAATTTGACATCCGAAGCCTGATGAAGATTCCACAGGAATTGAAACTGTAGTAACCTACATAAAGCCTAAAATAATCACTTTGGCAGTAAAGGTATTTAAACCATTGTATTAACTACAAGTGATTTGGTGGCTGATGACATGTTATTAATATAATCGGATGACCTGTTGTAGAACACACTGAGAAATCAGAGCAACAAGTCCAACTACAACTTGGTGTCAGAAACACTGATGTTCTTGGACTGCATTTGTGGTTCGACCACGGGCGGGCTTGGACTGCTGGGGCTTTACATCAACGAGTACAACGTCTCTCTCATCAACCAAACACTGGAGACCCTCACAGAGTACTGCCAGGGGCCCTGCCACGACAATCAGGTCGGTAGAGAACACCGGGGCAGCGTGTGAATAGAGTAAAACTGATCCATAGATATAATTAAACTATCAGCTATATTATACAGGCTTTTCTTTGAAGAATGGTGCGGTTTTGACATAAGATACCAAACAGATCAAAGAAGGAATAACGACAATATTTATTTTATTGGAATTGATTAGATTTGACTTATTTATTTAGAGTTACATAAACAGGGCTATAAAGCCCTCTATTACCCTATGTAACTATCTTTGGGGGTCCGAGAGTACGTATACGAAGACCCTATTCATTCTGCAAAAGAAGTCTATTAGGATCATGGCTAAGATTGGAAAAACAGATTCATGTGCTCCCTACTTTAAGGCGTTTGATCTCCTTACCTTTCCTTCAATTTACATCTTGGAGTCACTAATTTTTTTAAAAAAGAACCAACACATTTTCCGCGAATTTGTACCATCAAATAGTAAAACTAGGAATCTGAATAATTACAACATACCACCACATAAATAATCCTTTTTCAAAAATCATACAATTTATAATTCCATAAAAATTTTCAATAGCCTTCCAATCCATCTAAAAAAAATGTAATTTTATAGCATTCAAAAGAAATGTAAAAAGATTCTTATTGGATAATAGTTTTTATAGTGTTAAGGATTTTTTAGATAAGAAATATGTTTAGTTTAATTTTAACATGTTTGTAATGACGCATGCTTATGCAGTGTATTTTGTTTTACAGCAATAAAGATATTTGATTTGATTTGATTTATGTATGAACTAACTTCAACTAAATCAAATACAATATAAAAATCAACTTAAAGAATACATCAATTTTGAAAATTATAATTAATCATTTAAATGTCAAATGTTATTCCTTACAAAACTTCAAATAAATTTTATCTCTACTGGATGTTTTTACTAACTTACAACTCATTCATAGTAAAACCAATTAATTCATTACTGCACCAAAATCATTCGATTGGCAACAATTAAATTTGTTATCAATTTACAAAACGTGATGTAATTTTATTCAGTCCTGATTGGTTTTGGGAGGACGTTCCATTCCCTACAACAAGTGACACAGAAAGAGTTAGAACATTACTGTTCTGTGGACTGGAATAGAGAGTTTAGAAGGGCCTACTCTGGTTCCTCGACCGCTTATATAATTTAAAAATATAAAATGCTGTAATAAATAACTTTATTAATTTTAGTATGAAGTAACATTAGTAATTTAACATACAAATTATGGTGATAATCTGGAATCACCATAAGAAACAGTTTAATATAGATTATTAATAAGTTTCTATATATCCGCCATTTGTAGCTCTGCAGACATCTAAACGATGATGTAATTTAGCCCTTACACGGTGCATCATGTCCCTTGTTACTGAGGATTCTCCATATATTCTTTCTCTTTAGCCTCAATACGATTTTGTTGTGATTGAACTATGTTTTTCACACACCCTCACAAAACAAGTCAAATGGAGTTAAGTATGGGCTCCTAGGAGGCCATGATATGGGACCACCTCTACCTATCCACTTTAAATATGACTTGAAAAGGTAAAAAACTGAAACCTAACACAATTCTTTTTACAAACCACAATGTTATCATTCAATGAGCTGTTTTACACTTAATTAAAACAAAACTATTTGAGTTGTAGAATCCAGTGCTACCAACCTGGATTTTCTAATTTGCTTAGTAGTGTTTTTATAAACGGTCAACACCCTACCATTCTTTTATGAAAACCCTGTATTAGGGATTTGTCTTAAATTAATTATGTATGTTGTAAAATAAATTAGTCTGCGAACAGATGGCTGTGAACAAATGGGTTAGGCCTGTATATTTAAGTAGTATTGTAAAATGTATTACTAACTTTTTTATAGATCCGTTGATTCGCCTAAAATAAGTTTGATAGGTACTACGTTAATAAAACTTATTTATAACTCCAAAATAGGGCTTTGGAAATATTAATTTTTTCCCAATTATTTTAGGCAGGTGTATCCAGTTATTTTAAAGTTTTGACTTTTTCAACATGGATGTAATTAATTGTAGATTGAAAATTCATCAATCAATAGTGTTAATTTTCTTTTTGGACAGACCTTTCGAATACAGTAGAACCTCGGTTAACCGAGCCTCGCTTATCCGAGATTCCGGGTTAACCGAGGCGGTCCTAATATGTGTACAGTATTATAAATTTCAGAGAGAAAGTAACACGCTCAAATAAACGAGCAATTGACAGCGCGCGCCTTCACTTACCGCAACCGCAATACGCGCGCTGAACTGTATTGTGTTTGCATTCAACTACAGTAAATGTCGGCAGTTGTCGGGGTTGTTCGGCAAAGTTTGTGCGTAGCAGACAGTGCAATTCGGGACCGTCGTCGTTAGTCTGCCGAAGCCGCCATTTCGTGTTGACAGTGATTTGTTTACTCAGTTCTGTTTATCGCTATTAACTTAGCGTGTGCGTGTTAATTAGAGAGATGAGTGCTAAGCGCAAACGTGTCGTTGTGTCTTTAGACTCGAAACTAAATGCAATGTTACGATATTTCTGGTACTAATAAACTGAACAAAACTCAAATCATTGTTTTATTTCATGGTTTAAACATATCTTGAGCTATTTATAACCCCAATTAAGATTTTTAGGTTTTATTACGTGTTATCCGAGATTTTACGTATCCGAGGTGGCCTCGGTCCCAATTAACTCGGTTAAGCGAAGTCCTACTGTACAATGTAACCATCTTCAGGTTCCTGAACTACTAAAAATAATTTATTATATGTTTTTAATTTACAATTTTAGATTAAGAAGAATATTTAACACTAATGTACTCGCTGTTATTAGATCTTTGGGCAGTACAATGAGATCTGGCAACCACGTGAGATTTTTTCATCACACTGTACCAAAAGTAGCTACTTTCGGTATTAGCTGTGAATATCGAAAGTGATACTTTCCTATAACAAGGTTAATATATCTAGAGGTGTCGTCTGGGGTAAAAAAGGAAAGCCTACATGGTTGATCGCCATTTTACACTCAACCACTCTCCTCTCAAAACCCCTCTTCACTAGTTAAATGTTTGTCAGCTGACTGTCATACAACTCCTGAAGAGAGGATTTGATTGGTTACCATGTTGGTTTCCATGGGAGCAGAGTTGACAGAGGGGCAAATGGCGGTCGACCATGTTGGCTACACTTTTATCCGAGACGAGACCTCTAGATATATTAACCTCGTTGCTTTCCCCTAAATCTAGAAACACAGCTGGAGATTTTTCCAGCACTGTTATTAATTATGATTTCTGGCACCAGTAGCGATAGTATCTGTTCCTTCTATCTGTATATCTGTAGTAGTGATGAATTTAAATCAGCTGTTCTTATTGTTGTCATATTACTGAACAAACCTGAAAAATATGTTTTATTTACATTGTGAGAAACAATATTGTTCATAAGTCGTACCTAAAGTGTTATCCCGGATCTTGATCGAATTTAAAAACATGATCCGGTACCAGAAAAAACATTTCTGGCATTATTGATGAAAAATATACTATCCCAGTCGCAGCCTCTTTTGTAAATTGTTTCACTTAAATTGAGGAATTAATTGTTTTACTAAATTTGATTTGAAAACCTAAAAAAATATTTTTTTAAACAGAACTGCATAGCCACGCATGAATCAAATGGGCTGGACATAATAACGGCTCTTATCCTGAATGACATCAATCCTCTTGGAAAGACTCGGATGGACCTGGTGCTTGAGCTGAAGAACAACGCGTCCAAGCTGTTACTGGCTATCATGGAGAGTCGGGGGGACAGCGAGAATGCCGAGCGGATCCTCTACAACATGAACCCCAAACAACTGGTAAGTTTGATTTATTTACATTCATCACATTACATCAAATATGTTTCCAGTTGACTGGTCCAAGATTATTGATCCACAATCCTTAGAGTAAAGGTCTGTTCTGCTCGGAGCGGCTGCTGGAATAATCACTCAGCTGAGAGACAGACACTGGGCGATGATCGTTGTGTTGTTTTCCTCCACTCCAAACGCTAGCGTCCAAGTCGTCAGTTGTGCTACCGCTGCTGTGAGTTTGATGGCCGCTGAAGTTTCTCTCGTATAGCAAGGAAATGTATTTTAAAGTTTTGTTACTGTGACTCAATTTTCCAGCAGAGATCTTGTTGTAATTAACTTTATTTTTTTATTTGATGTTAGTAAGGGTGTGCGATGCATCGAAAAGCATCGACATTTCAATTCGATGCTGTAGTAATCGAAATAGCGATGCATCAAAAGTGTTTGATGCCTTCATATTCTCCGCACTACAAAGGGAACGGGTAGTGTTTGAGTCGGCGGCAAACAATCTTACCTTGGAGATAAGGAAGGAAAAGGGATGGGAGGGGAGGGGTGCGGTCCGGTTGAAAGCAATAAAACAGTCGGCTGACCAACTTCATTTCTTTTGAGTCATTATCTTACAACCATGTTTTTCCCCTGTTATGAATTTATAATAAACTGTTTTTTTTATTATAAACTGTGAGTTATTTTAATAACTTTATACCTTCACAAAACTATTCCTAGGGTGGCTAAAATAGTATTTTGTCAAAAATACTGTAGTTTTACTGGCGTGGTACGATAGTGGGATTTTACAATCTGTCAAAACTGTCTACATCGTCACTTGTTATTTAACTTTGGCGCTCGTTTGTATTTGTGCGTCCTTTGAAACTTAAGTAAATACAATTAAGTTTAGATTATGCGTTTTGATTGCAAAAGTTTTTGAAATAATAGATCAAGATAGGACGGAAGAAGAATTATTTGATCAAATCAGAAAATTATAACTAGACTTTGGCCAAGATGGTAGATCATCCATGTTGGTCATAAAAAGTGGTGTATAGGCTGAGTTTTAATCATTGAAACATGTCGTATTGCATCAGAAATCAAAATCAGAAATCTTTATTAACCACTGATCATAGTATCACATGAAATAGGTTTCGCCAAAGTTAAAGCTAATCACATTCAGACATAGTATATGTATGTATGTATATATATACATACATATATATATATATATATATATATATATATATATATATACATCAAAGGCATTATAAAGTAATAAAAAACAAACAATACAAACATTTTTATAGTAGAACAATGAATCTAAGTAAAATATACAGTAACGTCAGAGTTTAAAAATTCACTAAGATAGTAAAATGGATTTTCTAACAACCAACTGTACAAACATGTTTTATAAATACTTAAAGGTGCAGTTCTAGCTGATATCGGTAACTTATTAAAAAAATGTACACAGTTTACCTTGTGCGATTTACCCGTTTTGGTTAATCTATGCTATGGGATATCAAGTCTCATTTTACCTCTTGAGCTGTGGTTGTGAATATTTTCTCTAATAATAAATGCATCTTAAGTTTTGTTTAATGAGCAGTAATGAAAAAAGAATATATTTATAAATTTACCACAGTTTGAATTTTAATTTTGATGAACAAGGGCGACAGTGCTCCACAGGGCCAGCCCTACTATACACATGTTGCAAATTACTTTCTTTTGAATCAGTAAAATGTCATTGACAAGAGGAGAATGACCCCACCAAAGCAAGCCGTAAGTTAGATGTTACTCAAAAAGCCCAAAATACGCAGTTCTAAGGTATTCACTTGACACTATATCCCTCAGTTTCCAAATAAGATAACTTACCCTAGATATTTTCTTACAAACATGATCAATGTGTGCTCCCCAATTTAATTTTGAGTCTATGATAACTCCTAAAAGTTTTACTGTTTTATTTTCTGTATTTTTACATAAGCTTAAAAGGATTGATTGAGTTTTTTTCTTGATTGCAAAAAAGTTTATTGGCAGTGAACCAGTCAACAGCACTATCAAGAGCAGAATCAGCCATCCCTTGTAATACAAAGAGGTCTTTATGTTTATAAAGTAACGTTGTGTCATCGCTCATCAGCATAATAACAAATGACTGAATTAGAAATAACATTAGGTGGCAAGTCATTTATTGCTATGATTAAGAAAAATGGGCCCAGAACTGAGCCCTGCGGAACACCCAGCCTCACATCCTTTAGTGAAGAGGTATTATTACTGATTGAGACATACTGTTTTCTATTACTCAAATAGGATTCAATTACTTTTAATGAATCATTTTTTATTCCATAAAATTCTAATTTCATCAATAAAATGTCAAATGGAATGCAATCAAATGCCTAGTTTAAATCGCACAATGAAAGCATAACTGAGTTTTTGTCTTCAAAAGCATCTAAGGTTTCATTTATAATTTGAAGTACAGCAGATGTTGTGTTTCTACCCTTACGGAAACCAAACTGACTGTTTGTTAAGAGATTGTGGCTTTCAAAATAACAACTCAACTGACTATAAATCAGGGATTCAAAGATTTTTGAAAGAATTGGTACAGTATAAATGGGACGGCAATTTTGTGGCAGGTTTTTTTCATCAATTTGGATCGAAATTCTTTGAATCGCATCGTTGTATCGAATCGAAATAAAATCGCTGCATCACACCCTTAGATGTTTGGCAATTATTCAAATGGCTTATTTAAGGAAAGTGAGGCTAAGGTTCTAGTTTAATAAAATAGTTTTCTAAAATTACCAGATCCCCTGACTTCATTGGTGACTATCACTAGGGTGACCAGATCTACAAAAGTAAAAAACGGGACACCATCACATTGAGGGTGGAGGGGGAGGGTTATGGGTGGTGTGAAACACCCCCCAAGCAAAAAGAGGTCCAGGTCCGGTGGTGTCTCTTTTGGAAAATATTCAGTACTTATATACTTAAATTTGTAATATATTATTCAAATTTATCCTCAACAAAATTAGACATTTAACTTATTAAAACGTTTTTTGAATTCTGTGTATCAGTTGAAATATGGGAAATATTAAATGAATTCTTACAGTAGATTAAAAATGGGTCATTTAACTGTTCCGAAATAGTTTTTTTGTTTTTTGTTTTGTTTTCGGGAGAATAGGACACACCGCTAAAAAACGGGATGGTTCTGTTTTTATGGGACGTTTGGTATCCAAACAAAATTACAGGGTTAAGTTTTGATATAACGAACGTGTAAGATGACGTGAATGTGACAGGTGGACGTCGCGTGTCGAGCGTTCCACCAGGAGCCTCTGGACGACGGAGTGGATGCCGATGACTCCTCGACGGAGGGCGATGAGGGAGTCTCACCCAAGGAGGTTTGTGAACACACATAAAATAAAATCAAAATATCTTTGTTAATTACAGTGGAGCCTCAATAACTCGAACCTCAGGGGAAACAGACAAAATCTGAGCCATCAAATGTTTCCAAATATTGAAGTTCGACTTATCGAGGTGATCTTCCACAGACTTTGACGTATTGAGGACCACATTAATGCAGTTGATGAGTCATGGAAGAGTAGAATCCTTAAATAGTTTTGTGTTTAGTATGCAGTGTATCATAATTAGTCATACTGTAAAACTTATAATTACAATTTAAAATAACTGTAAAAATTTAAAATGTCTAAAAAAGCCTGGAAATGTTTTGAAGAGCCTCTTTGGTGATCGTACTAGAGGATGGAAAGTATCCTTCAGTGAACAGTGAACCTGTCGTAGAGTAGGAAAGTACACAAACATTGACTCACAGTTCTGGAATTTGGTGATTTTTTGGCTGATTTACCACTTCCTCTCTATTATTAGACAGTTTTTGCTCCCTTCTTATCACCCACCTTCGCTAAGTCGCTTCTAAAAAACTACGTTTCCATACACCAAGACCTTCAAATTTGGATTTACGATGCCAGGAGTAGATGTAGGGCGGAGGGAGGGTGGAAATTTCGGGTTGCAGCATGAACATTTTGGGATGCTGAAATACAGTAACTGGGGTTATGGAATCCGAACCTATAATGTGCAGTTTTGACTTGAGATTCTCTAATCAACACTTTGACTTATACATTAAGGTACAGTGACTTTACAATTTGAGTTATAGTGGTTTTCCGACTAAAACTTCTTATAGAGGTGCAGCGGTAGGCTAAGAAGACCGGAAATCTTTGAGTTATCGAGATGTTCCCCGCCAACCCTCAATTTATAGAGGTAAAATAACATAGTATTAAGTAGGCAAGTTCAAGGGGAATAACAAAACATTGACTTATCAAGGAATTCAATTTATTGAGGTTCGAGTTATTGAGGTTCCACTGTAATAAATACATGTAGCGTCGAAAGATTAATGTTAATATATCCTGAAGTATAAGTATTCCATACATCATTTATCTGTTGAATTATAGAATTTGTATTCAAAGAAAGTTTGTAATATCAACTTAAATTTGTGTCTTCAATTTCTTGTGGAATTAATTTTAAAATTGTTATGACAGCGTATCTTTTATTTGTAAAGTATTTTAAGTTTTGCAGAGGCAAAACATTTTAATATTGGTACGAAGATACCCAAGTATCTGGGTACAAAATTTTTCTTAAGGTAAATAATCCTGACTTTAAACAACTTTTGATTAGCATATTATGTGTTGTTATTACTTGTGGGATGTAATAAAAGACGTCTCACAATACTTAAAAATATATTTACACTTATACTGTATTCACACAACAGACGGTTAGCATATATAAAAGATGGTACAAGCCTATCAATTTCGACCAGTCACATCGATCATCATCAGGCCAGTGGTAGAAATGACAATACATATATCTTTTATGTATATTTACCGTCTGTTATGAGAATACAGTATAAGTGTAGATATATTTTTAATTTTTGTAAGACGTCTTTTATTACATCCCGTAAGTCATAAATCCTGACTTAATCCTGGCGTAATCATCTTAATAATGTGGTCAAAATGTGTATCCCAACTAAGGTTTTTTTCTGCAATTTTAGAACATGCACTAAACTTGATTGTATTCAGAAAAAAGTATATTTTTAAAGAAATTTAATAAAGAACACCCAATCTGCTTGCAATCTAGATGAAAGCAAGAGAGAGAGAGAGAGAGAGAGAGAGAGAGAGAGAGAGAGAGAGAGAGAATTAGATGCTTTAAAATTTCAGTAAATCTGTTTAACACGTTCAGTGCGGCGCGCCGGATTTTCCGCGGTTTCCTAAAAAGAAAACAAATGCAATTATCCTGAATATACACGATTAACGCAGTGAATGTGTTAATGTGTAATTCTGTAGGTAAGCTTAGTCGATCAGCTAGTAGGCCTATACATTAAAAATTCATTATTGGATGAATTATAATTATTAGTATGTAGGGACATAAACAGAAAAAGTTCTAGGGAGGGAATTGAATTTTTTTGGGGTATCATTCCCTCCTAAAGAAATAGTGACTTAACATTTGGAAATAGCTAAAAGTCTATTTTACTATATTTAAATAATGTAGCTAGTGTCCTCGTACTGGTTATCATGACATGTGACTCAAAAAACTGTGTTTTGGTGTCTGCATATCTTAAATTGTGAAAATATATCTGTCCTTGTCTTTGTAATGTAACTTTTTAACTCTTCGAAAACGTCAACTTGGCCGAAAAAATGTGGATTACTAGCAGCTTGATATTTTTCGATAAGGCTACGTTCGAACATGACTCAGCGTCGAAACCTGGACGTAGTACATAACCAATGTTTGAAGAGGATGAAGGTAATATAAAACCGCTATATATTTCACTTAAATGATAACACAAATTAAAATTAATTAAGTGTTTGCTGTGCGTAGGTTGGACACAACATATACATCTTGTGTCACCAATTGGCTCAACACAATAAAGATCTAGCTGCCTTGCTCAAGCCATCGGAAATAAACATCGATCCCAAGATTAATCAGGCTCTGGATTACTACGCTTCTCACACAGCACAGATAGAAGTATGTATTACATTCCTTCTGCTCTAATAATACATGTAGAATTGAGTTATCACCTTTTTATTTTCTTCTATGCTAACCTATATCACATTTGAAAACCGTCTCGCCTACTATTACATGGTTTACACTTTGTGAAAAGTCAGGGAATTTGAAAAAGGTCAGAGAAATTCAGGGAAAAGCTGGAAAATGCTGAAAGTCAGGGAAAATCATTGATATTTTATTCAAGTCTGATAACCATTGATCCCGAGATGGTTTTTTTATGATATGCTGGAGTTAGAAAGTGATGGTCCACAACGCAGAACTAAAATACAATGTATCTCTCTGTCTGCATCATACTATTTATTTGCAGACAGAATAGATTTAAAAATGATAGTGAGAGCTAGAGCACATCAAGTCTGTTGTCTTATATCAAGTTTGCCGTAGATCAGTAATTGATCAGTTGTTGGATTTGAAATAAAAAAGATTCTGGTTGATCGATTGTCAGATTCTGCTAGTACTGGAAATGTTATTTCCTTATCAACGAACTTGAGGACAGAAAATCTTTTGCTATGTCAGTTAAGACCATCAATATTTGGATATTGAGATTCAGTTTGTTATTAGTAATTAAAACTTTGACATTACAACAGATTGTGAGACACGACCGCACATTGGAGCAAATAGTGTTTCCGATCCCAGAGATCTGCGAGTATTTAACCCACGACACCAAAGTGAAAATATTTCATACGGCAGAACGGGATGATCAAGGTTCTAAAGTGTCAGACTTCTTTGAAAGAACGGAGGACATGTTCAACGAAATGCGATGGCAGAAAAAATTACGAGGTAAGAACTCAAGATACTTTGACAGAATTGTAAAGATATAAATGAGAGCTGTTTGGGAAGTAATTTATGTTTGGTTATGAAAATAGTGTTAATAAATTCTTAGGTTTTAATTGTTATCGCTTAAAACTACAACTTGTAGTTTTATCTAGTTTAACCTTGGCACGACCCCACCTTGATGGATTTTTTAAAGAATATCAAGTTTAAATACCCCCGTCGCAGCAAACCTGCGTACTCAGTGAATCTCCAATGAATATATATGTCTTAATAACACATTATGCCTCTTACCAGAATTCATGAGAAATATATTCATAAATAAGCCATATTTAAAATATTCATTATTCTCCATTAGAATAACATTAGGGATGAGTACGCAGGTTTGCTGCAACAAGGAACCCAAAATAATGGGTTTTTATGTAAATATCAATAGAACTCATCTAAGTGAAGTCACATACCAAGTTTCATCCATATACATTCATAAATAAGCGATATATAACATATTTATTATTCTCCATAAGAATAACATGGGGACCGAATACCTAGGTTTGCTGCTACAGGAACCATTGGCGAAAAAGTAGTTTTTTGTTTAAACAACAACAAACCACAACCAGATGAAGCGATATACCAAGTTTCGTCAGTTTATGTTCATAAACAACCGAGATATAAAATTTTTCTTTTTCTCCATAAGAATAACATTGGACAACGTACTGTGTTTAGCACTTTCAAATCTCAGTAACCAATTGACGTAGAGCAATGATCAAAATACCAAATTGTTTGTTTTTTTAAGCTGAATCCAATGGTATAAATTAAAATTTGATTTAAATGATTATTACATGTGAAAACTCCAAATACCCCCGTAGCAGCAAACCTGCATACTCAGCGAATTTCCAATGCACATTAATTTATCTTAATACCACATAAAGCCACATACCAAGTTTTATCAACATACATTCATAAATAAACGATTTATGACATTTTAATTATTCTCCATAAGAATAACATGGCGGCTGAGTATGCAGGTTTGCTGAAATAAGGAACACTAAAAATGGGCTTTTATACAAATATCAATATAACTCAACTAGGTAAAGCCACATACTAAGTTCTATTAATTTATGTTCATAATTAAAGGAGATAACACGTTAATTATTCTCCATAAGAATAACATGAGGCTGAGTATGCAGGTTTGCTGCTACGGGAACTATCGGGCAAAAAATGGGTTTTTGTGCAAATATCAATTGACCACAGTGAAATGAAGCAATATACCAAGTTTCGTCAGGATAAGTTGATAAATTAGCGAGATACACAATTTTTCTTATCCTCCATAAGAATAACATTGGACAACGTACTGTGTTTAGCACTTTCAATATCTCAGTAACCAATTGACGTAGAGCAATGATTAAAACATCAAATTGTGCGTCTTTTTAAGCTGATTCCAATGGGAAAGAATAAAATTTTACTTTTTCAAAAATTGTATGTAAAAAACTCAAAAAACCCATTTTTGGGGTACAAAACCCCTCCAAAATACCCCTTCGAATAGGTCGATCTGTCTGGTTTTCGAACTTAAAGTCATAAATGCTGCTTTGCACGTTTGTACCAAATTTCATCAAAATCGGACCTTTTTTACGAGAGTTATCGCACCCACGGACACATATATATATATATATATGTAGATATATATATATATATATATATACAGTTTCGAACGAATGGTGTTTTTGGGGTCTGGGGACCTCAAAACGAAAAGTTATCATGGTCCCGGGCCTAGGTCTTACCATGCCGACTACGGTAATAGCTTCTTCCCTATAGGGGAAATTCGCTAAAAACCCATTTTTGGGGTACAAAACCCCCCTTCGGATGGTGCGATTTGTCTGGTTTTCGAACTCGTTCAAATAAATGGTACTTTACACGTTTGTACCAAATTTCATTAAGATCGGACCTCTTTTACGAGAGTTATCGTGCTTACGGACACATATATATATATATATAAATATATATATATATATATATATATATACATATATAAAAATTTGAACGAATGGTGTTTTTGGCATCTGGGGACCTCAAAACGAAAAGTTATCATGGTCTCGGGCTTAAGTCTTACCATGAGACCTACGGTAATAGCTTCTTCCCTATAGGGGAAATTCGCTAAAATAAATTATTTCTGAGCATTAGTAAGGGTTCTTGATCAGTTTATATGTCAGACCTGATTGCAAACGTTAACAGCAGACTGTCGGAGAAAAGTCATTGACATTAGTCTGCTCAGGTGATAGTTGAGTTGTCTGTACTGGGCTGTGAGGAAATCAGGAGCTGCTAGTTTGTTTGAGTATCACAGAATTGATATATTCTCGTCCCATTTGAATCAAATCCAAAATTCTCTATTCACTTTTTTGCATAAAGCATACAGTGAATAGTCAATGAATAGTGGGCGCCTCGCTAGCCTAACAATTAACGTATTGGACTTCGGCTCAAGGGGTCACGGGTTCATATCCCGGGATGTCCACAAACATTTGAGGGGTTTGGGCCGCTTTCCCTTAAAAGCGTTCGTAATGCACTCTTAAAATAATTCAACTAGCGATGGAAAAAAAATAGTATCACAGTTTCCCTACTAGTCTATTGTACTATTACATTAGTCTGTAATTTCTTAATTTCCATTAATGTGTAATTAGTGATTGTGACTGTCATTCCTTTATATACAATTATTTCCCTCAGTATATCATGTCACTGCATATTTCTCCAATGAGTATTTTAATTGCATGAGTAAATACAGGGTGTCAGGTAAAATACACGGTGTCAGGTAAAGTTAGCACCAAACTCAACTTCTAACCACTACGAAATTTTATCAAAACTGGGCTGTAATGAGGACAGAAGTGAAACACAAGTCTCACAAGTCAAACATCCCCCATTATAAAAGTGTGACTGATAAAAATATGTATCACAAAAACAATGTGGCTCGAAAGAAACTAACTTGTACCCCATGGAAAGAATGACTGTGTCATTGTACTCTGATAGCCAGGGAAGGGAAATTTCAAACCAAATTACAGAAATTAGTGGGGGGAAAATTAAAGTCGTCGACACTGTAATGCCGAATGTACGGCTCAATCAAGTAACAGAGACAGCACGACACACCAATATCAACAATGATGATACTATAGTACTTTTGGGTGGCACCAATGACATATTAAATGGTGATTTAACATCAATACAGCATAACACTCCTTAACAATTATATACAGGAATTAGTAGCTCAAATTGAGTTGCTTTATTTAATTGACTTGGACTACTTGCAAAGATTCCACTTCAGTAAGCAGGGGCTGCACCTAAATAAAAAAGTAAAATTAAAGGTTAGCTACTTAATTCTTAACAGTCTCAGATATGTATTTAAGAAAAATACAAACCATAAAGGCTTTCAAGTCACTGAGGCAGATATGAGACAAGTCATTAATAAGTACCGGTACAATAAAAATGTGGCATTCGCACATTGTATCTCAGCTGATTTAGACAACAGTAAGCATATGAGTGAAGGGATGGCAGTAGTTTTCAGAGAGAAGTTTGATAGACCCTCACTGGCAGACTGTGTGGCACCGAGACTAGCATTGCAAAGAACAACTGAAGGTGCTGGAATATACAGGCTAGTTACCAAAATGGAATACAACAAAAAACCCACTCTGGAGAGTTATGATGAAGCATTCCAGCAGTTAGTAGGGGACCTGAAAAGAAGAGACTTCAAACACCTTGTCTGTTCACCAATGGGTTGCGTGCGGGATAAGATTCAACTTGAACATTATGCAAGGAAAATCTCAGAACTACATGAGGTCACTGCGGAGGTTGTAACAAAATATGAGGACTCCTATAGAGTTTTAAGAAATGGTCTGCCATATAATGAATTCTTGGGAAGGATGAAACGACTACGTGATGCCAGAGAAGCGGAAACAAAAACAAAACAGCAGAGAATCCCAATGTTTTACAAGTCACTGTGGAGACTCCTGAGACGGCAAACCGACAACTCACTGATGGAATCTTGCAAGAGGATAGAAGTCACCCAACAATAAAAATGCAACCCACCAAATTGATACAGCCTGTAGTGTAACGAGCCCAAGATGCTGTGAGTAGAATAAATAAATTGTATCAGGAAATTGACTCATACTTTCTCCCTTTTAGCCCAACATTAATGAATAAATTACTTTTTATTTACTAGATATAGAATACAAAGCACGTTCGAATGTACAGAAAATCTTGTAAACAAGTTGTTTTCAAAAACATCCACCCAAATCCCTGTTTTGGAGGCACTACAGAATTCATTGCTACACACATGGTTTTAAGAAGGGATATGCCCTCTATTCCCCCCCTAGGGTTATTAAGGGGCAACATGTTTCGAATTTCCTCCGTTGGTCAATGCTAACTTGACAAGCATATCAAGTTTGAACGAAATTGATCAGTAAATAAGAGAGAAATAGTAATTTTTTTATTCCCCGTAAGAATAACATTGGACAACGTACTGCGTTTACCGCAAAATGAAAATTTAAGTTTTCTCCGCATCCAGCAATTGTAGAATAGTAATTCAAAATACTAAATTATTTAGTTTTTTTAGCTCTTTTTAATGGAGAATAGTAATATTTTTTTATTTTTATGTTTTTTATGAAAAATATAAAAAAATGAATTTTTAATGTTATAAGTCCTGTAATTTCTGAACCTGAATTTTTACAGAAATGCGGATGGTGTCATTTTGTTTGAAAACTAAAGCTCTACAAACAACTAAAGTTTAATTAAAATAGTTTGAGCCCTTTTTTAGAAATTTTGATTTTTTATGTTTTTTGGAGGATAATTACCCTTAAAAATCAAAAATTCCAAAAAAATGAAAAAAACTCCTGGAGATATCGTGGATTAGTACCTACATACCAAATATCATAAAAATCGGACCATTGGTTAGGGCTCTAGTTCTGTACACATCCATCCATACAGACAGACAGACAGACACATAGACATCACGTAAAAATCACTTTTTTGGGTTCAGGGAGCACCAAAACGAATATTCGAGAATTTTGACGAAAACAATACTTTCTCCATATACTATGTATAAGGGGGAGAAAGTAAAAAGACATAGTTAAAAAAACATAGTTAACCATCAACCAGTTTCACTGTTGTCAAATATATCAAAAGTCTATGACAAAATTGTATATACTCAAATTATGGAATTTTTGGATAAAAATCAACTTTTAGATGATATTCAACATGGCTTCCATGATAATAGGTTAGTACCACTGCAGCTGTGGATTTTATTGGCTCCATCATAAGAGTCAATAGATAAGGGAGAACACACATTAGGAATTTGTATAGATCTATCAAAGGCCTTTGATAGTGTGAAACATTCAACTTTAATTGAAAAATTAAAATCACTAGGAGTTACAAAAAATCCATTGAACTGGTTCCGATCATATTTTAATAATAGATTTCAATGTGTAGAAATAACGCATATTTCACAGAAAAATAGAGTTTCAAAAATATTATCTGATTTGCAGCCGATTAAGTTTGGGGTCCCACAGCGATCAGTATTAGGTCCACTTTTATTCATATTTTATCTAAAAAAATATGTAATTAGCATTGGCAAATACATCCCAAAATAGTCTCTGCCTTTATGCAGATGACTCAAACTTAAAAATATCTAGAAAAACCGTTGAAGAAATTGAACTGTTTTCTAATACAGAGATAAAATACCCCCCTAGCAGCAAACCTGCGTACTCAGCGAATTTCCAATGCATATATATGTATATTAATACTACATAAAGCCACATACCAAGTTTCATCAATACACATTCATAAATAAACGATTTATGACATTTTAATTATTCTCCATAAGAATAACATGGCGGCCGAGTATACAGGTTTGCTGAAGCAAGGAACACAAAAAATGGGGATTCACACAAATATCAATATAACTCATGTAGGTAAAGCCACATACCAAATTTTATTAATTTATTTTCATAATGAAGGCAGATAACACGTTACTTATTCTCCATAAGAATAACATGGGGCTGAGTACGCAGGTTTGCTGCTACGGGAGCCTTTGGTAAAAAATTTTTTTTTGAGCAAATATCAATGGTCCACAACCAGATGAAGCTGTATACCAAGTTTCGTCAGTATACGTTCATAAATAAGCGAGATATAAAATTTTTATTTTCCTCCATAAGAATAACATTAGACAACGTACTGTGTTTAGCACTTTCAATATCTCGGTAACCAATTGACGTAGAGAAATGATCAAAATATCAAATTGTGTGTTTTTGTAAGCTAAATCCAATGGGAAAAACTAAAGTTTGACTATTTCCACAATTATATGTAAAAAATTCAAAAAACACATTTTTGGGGTACAAAACCCCCCAAAAATACCCCTTCGGGAAGAGCGATCTGGCTGGTTTTCGAACTTAAAGTCATAAATGTTGCTTTACACGTTTATACCAAATTTCATCAAAATCGGATAATTTTTACGAGAGTTATCGTGCTCACGGACACATAATATATATATATATATATATATATATATATATATACAGTTTCGAACGAATGGTGTTTTTGGGGTCTGGGGACCTCAAAACGAAAAGTTATCATGGTCCCGGGCCTAGGTCTTACCATACCGACTACGGTAATAGCTTCTTCCCTATAGGGGAAATTCGCTAAAAACATCGAACATTATTTGAATGATCTCAATCTTGGATTGAATATTAATAAAACTAGTTTTTTGTATTTTAGAACATCTCAAAACAAAACTATTCAGGACCCAAATTTGGTAAGTGAGGGTCAAGTGATTGAAAGAAAAAATAGTTCCAATTTTCTCGGTTTAATAGTTGATGAAACTTTAAGCTGAGATCAACACATGCAGAGTGTTTTATCCAAAATTAATTCAGGAATATATCCCCTTTCGAAGATGTCAGCTGTTTGTGATATTTTGACTTTAAGAATGATTTATTTTTAATTTATTCATTCTCATTTGGCATTTGGTATCTGCCTATTTGGTTCAGCAAAAAAATATTTTTTAGATATGGTTCTAAAGAGTAAAAAAAAGCTATCAGAATTATGTTGAAGTTGAAAAAAGATGAATCGGTAAAAGAACACTTCAAAGACCTTGACATTTTGACAGTTTACGGACAGTACATTTTAGACTCTTTAATTTATATAAAAACTAATTTTCAAAAAATATCCTTAAATAATCAAACTGAACCTTACAACACAAGAGGTGGGAATGAAATCAAGACTGCCCAACATCGTTTAAAATTCTATGAAAAGAAAACTATTTATATGGGTTCAAAATGTATGAAATACATTCCAAGTTCTATAAAAAAGAAAGCAATTTAAATATATTTAAGAAAAAAGTAAAAAGTTTTTTAGTTGAAAAGGCTATCTATTCTCTTCAGGAATTTTATGAAGATGCTGGTTAGTTTTAGCTGGAAATACTCACATCTCATTAAAAGACCTCTTACTGTAGATTAACAAAAGAACTTGTAATGGTAATATGTTAATCTAATTGAGTATTGAGTAATGCATTTTTTTTAGGTTTTACCAAAATATATGTATATATATAAATATAATTTATGTTGTACTACAATGAATATAAGTAGGACGGTTTGACACTAATCAATGTACCAATGTTGTGCAGATGACGAAAAAAGATATTTGATTGATTGATTGAATGAATTTTGAAGCTTGGGAGATCTAAAGAAAAAAAAGAGTCAAATGAACATATGACCGTCTGTTATTCACATTTAGTTTTCGATCTGTGCGCCTATATGTGCTTTTTACTGCATAAATTATTTGTTATGAACCATGTAAGATATTCTTCAAACATGACACATAAAAGTTGTAAATTTGTGGCATATAAAACACAGTTTACAAAATGTGAGATTGGACCACGGTTAATTAAGAACTTTTTAATAATGGGTACTTTATTCCCATACACACATATTTGATTTGGAAAATTGTAATTACTTGGAAATATTTTCTGAAGTCATAGTTCCTAAATTTGTGTTTTTACATTTGATTAATTTGATACCTGTACTTTTTACATTCATCAATATCAAAGAATGTTTAAAAAGTGTTTTTAAACAATAATTTTGAGACCTGTGTTCCTTTCTTGTTTATAATTTTAGTATAAATTATTTATTTGTATAATTTAAACAATATCACACCTTCTAAGCTCATATTTTAGAACAATGTTGTTTGTTTTAAATAGCAAATATTTGCCATATGCTTATTTTTTGAATTAAATTAACTCCTAGTTGTTTTCCATAGTAACAGGTTGTATGCTTTTTTTTAATTAAATTAATTCCTAGTTGTTTTCCACAGTAACAGGTCGCTCCACAATTAACGCTTCATTGAAGGACTTCTAGAGGCCAATTGGGACAATATGTTATGTGTTAGAGGGTTAATAGTTATTCACGCACCTAGGGTAGTAAGAGCGTAATTTCATCCTGAGGGCGATGGCATTGACTATAAATACTGAAGGAGACATCTCATTCATATGGCCCAGCTGTCCCACTTTTAGTGTGTGCTAGAATTTGAAGTGGACGTAGTTTGATTAGGTTATCGACAGATTGTGCTGCTGTCAACTATTTATTTTAGTTGTTTACGTTAACTTGTAAAATAACTCCACCCTAGAAAGGAAGTGATAATCAACTTACGGTTGTTTCCTGACACACCAGCTGTTGTAATATCCCCTCCTTGAGAGGGTAAGTAATAGTTGACAGCAGTGTACTCTGTTGGTGATTAGTGAATACTAAGTCCTCTTTGAATCATGGCATACACAAAACTAGGGACAGATTTTACCATGGCAATGAGAAATCTACTTCAGTATTTATATTCGATGGTGATGGTTGAAAGCACGAGCGTGTTAAACGCCCGAAGGTGTTATGTCTCTTACTACCCGAGGCGCTTACACTTTTATCGCCCCCCCCACCCAAAATATAGGCAACAAAACTATGAAATATAGTAGTTTAGTTTCATTACCTTGGAGTTTTATTACGAACAAACAAGATTGAAAGAAAGCTGATCTATTGGAACAGCTGATTGAGCTCTGCTAGGGGTGTAATCTTAACGCTATGTGTCATTACCTCCCTAGGGAGTGTAATCATAACGCTATGAGTCATTACCTCCCTGGTCTGTAATAAAGCTCATTACTTATCTCTCAAGATAGGGACATTTAACATGTGGTGGGTGATAAAATAATAAAAATGTAGTTTGCCTTACTAGGAAATAGTATGTAATTTTTTTCATGATCATGTCTGAAATTGTTTTAAATTGTTTTTTAAACATGACTGTCACATATGTATCTTTTGTTTCAGGACAGCCAGCGCTGTTCTGGGTGAGCAGTTTCATGTCCATGTGGAGTAATATCCTCTTCAACTGTGCAGTACTCATCAACCTGATCGTAGCCTTTTTCTACCCATTTGTCGACCAAGTGCCAAGTGAGAATATGTGATTATAATTGCTCTTGTTATTACATATACAGAGTAACCGAGCTTCGCTCAAAGATGGTCAGCTATTTTGTTTCGTTGGCCCAAAGTAATGTCCGGATTTGGTTTTCATATGGCAATCTTCATGTTAAGTTTGCTCCTTAAGTTTTCTGTTGTGGTAGGCGATGTTTATTCATACGTTCAGTTTAGTTTCACATTGCTATCAAGGAGTCGGCACTATAGTGGTCTTCTCTACGATTTTGCCACTTGTGGGGACGTACGTTTCCCTCATTTTTGTAGTTTTGTATTTTAGGTAGAAGTTTTTAAGTTAAATTTGGTAAGTGAAATTCACTAAAGAAAATATTAGCGTGTATGAACTTTTATTACATGAATTTCAGCAGTGAACGTGTTAATCGCCACTTTAGCATGTCTTAACATTTGTCAACTATAAATCATTCCCAACTCAATAGTTAGGTGCTCTAGTAACCTAACTCATACATAATTTAATTGGGTAACTGGAACCAAGAGGTTTTGATTTTTAAAGTTGATTTTTTTTAAATCAAAGGCAAAAATATCAATCACATTAACCCTTTGATGAGTACTGTTGCCAATCTTTACAATTTATTTCCTGTTTACCCCTTTCAGTACTCATGAAATACTCTTCTTTACCTATTTCAAACGTGGTATGGATCAAGCAAACTTTAAGTAATAATTAGAGTACCTTCGAAGTCATATTCCTCTACAGTTGTTTTAAATGTCTGTGCAGAGATTGGCTCAGGTAACAACAAGAACAATAATCATCTCTACTGATCTGTATTTTACATTAAGAATCTTAATGGTCTTTTGTTTTTTACCTTAACAAACATATTAAAATTGAGTGGGTTAAAACAATAAGCGTGAGTAATCGCCCAAAAAAAGTTTCAGATCATCATTACATCAAAGTAGATCCCGTAACACACCATACCCAACCAACATCATTGACTGTAGGACCAGAAGTAGATATCTTAATTTGTTTTAAAACATAGGCTTTGAAATAATACAGCCTCATCCAAGAAATTTCCACAAAATCTGCATATCCCTGACAGTAGGAAATATATTGGTAAAACTTGGTATGTTGCTTCATCTGGTGGTGATCCATTGATATTTGCATAAAAACCCAATTTTTTGAGAAAAAATCAAATGTCATATCTCGGTTATTTATGTATATGGTTTGATGAAAATTTGTAAGTGGCTTCTTGACGCAGAGAGGTACAATTTGAAATTCACTGGGTATGCAGGTTTGCTGCAACTGGGTATTTTATTTTATTTTTAATAATGAATGCAATATTTTTATATAAGCAACTCTCAAGGTGTCAGACTAAAAATAAACAGCTGTGACTCCTTTTTATAACCTCGCAACTGTGGACTCCGATTACTCCACTCTGTGTTAGTCAGGCATCTCCTTTTAACTCCTACATTTCATTATTTTACACATCAGTTTGATCATGTTGTAGGTTAATGTTTTATTTTAGATGAACCCTTAAACATGGTTTGCCATGGATATACACCGTTCAAACGCGTAGGGTTGAAAGGTTTAGTTATTGTATAAGCAACTGTACTGTTATGAGCATTGTCTGCGGTCATGGTCATGTGACATGTGGTTTGACATGTGTAGCCTGGTTGTTACAAACAGAGCTACCTCAACCTGTGCAAAGGCTTTAATACCATCCGAACCGATACAACTGCTATCCGATCAGGTTGGCTGAGTGGTCTATTCCGCCTATCTCCCCGGCCAGGGAGTAGTACTTGGATCGAGGGTTTGAATCCCATAATTCTGTGGTTCTTATGTGTCATGGAGAGTTCACCTGTCTGTGGCAGAGGTGAAGGGGAAGTGGACCTTAAGCCAGGGGTCTCCTACCTATTTACCCTAAGGGCCAGATGATAAATCTTTGGATATCAAGCGGGCCAACAACATGGGGGTTGGTATTCCCCAAGAAGTATGGGTCTGGGGGTCCTCCCCGGAAATTTTGTAAAATAGGTGTTAAATGGTGAGTTTTAAAGCTATTGTAGCAGATTTTTAACTTTGTTGTTTCCTTTATTTTAACTTTCTTAATTTTTTTTTCATTTTATGTAATTTTGACAAACTGTACAGGACTGAACAAACTGGATACAATTTTTAATGATTAAAACGTGTTTTCAAGGCTCAGTTTGTTACACTTGTCTAAAAGAATCGCAGTTGCTAAATCAACAATTTTCGAAACATTGTTTAAAAAAAAGGCTTAAAGTTCTGAAACTAGTGATAACTGACCATGTTGAGTGCGTCCTACCCTGTCCCTACTCCCCTGCACGCAGCCGCAGCTTTACATCTTCACATTCTTCTGCCAACAGCTCCTTTATAAAAACAAGGAAAATATCAAAGTTTATACACAGGAGAGATCGGAAATGAGTGAAACGAGACCTTTACCAGTGAATGACAGTAGAACTGTGAATTTCTAATAAAATTATATATTTATTTTTATTCGATATAATAATTATTAAAATGAATTTGTCAATAATATATTCAATATTATATATTGGGCTATATATATTTGCGATATATATTGGGCTAACCGCGGGCCGATTAACAACTGTTGGCGGGCCGGATGTGGCCCGCGGGCCGTAGGTTGGAGACCCCTGCCTTAAGCAAACGGTGGATGGCTGGGGTCCAAGCTGACGGGATGGGTGGATTCTTTGTGAGATGCAAATTTCATCAGGTGTTTTGCTACTTTTACCTATCCTTACTATGTGTGTGTGGAAGAACGTTTTTATTAAATTTCACATGTTCAGGCGTTCAATATTTTTAAAAACCAATAAACAACAGAGTTTACCACTGTGCTAAAGAACTTGTACGTTTAAGGGTTAAATTCAAAATGTTTCATCGATATCAAGAGGTATCGATATCGATACTACTGCTTAACCATGTTCTGTCCTACCGTGTTGCCAGAACTAGGGCCACATCTGTCCGGCTTGATCTGGGCCGTGATGCTAGTGTCCGCCGCCATCGTGATCACGCTGCCTCGGGAGTCAGGCATCCGCACACTCGTGGCCTCCACCATCCTCAGGATGATATTCTCCGCGGGCCCCGAACCTACACTCTGGCTCCTCGGCACCCTCACTGTACGTTACCTAAGACTACTTAAATAATACTGTAATAATAGCAATTGTATTGTCACTAAGCAGTAGACTAAGTCATATACATACAATGTGTTAAAAACGTGTGACATACATAATGCAGCCTATAGACCAACAATTCTATCATTAAAACTAAACAAAATACTAACAATAAATTACCTCTCGAATGTAATAAAATGGTGTCGCTACCAGCCAATCATACAGTTTTTTTATTTTTTACTCAGAGTTAACAGTTAAGCGAGTCGGATCTAAAGGTAACTTATTATATAGTCTTAAGCCCAAAACATCATAACTGTTCAATGATTTGGCCAGTCTACAATAGGGAACATCAATGCGCTCACTAGAGTCAGGAGCATCAAATTAGGCGGGTGGGGGATTTTGCAATGTTGCCAGTTTGTGCAAGCTATAACATTTGGGGGATTTTTCAGAAACACATGTTTACAGAACCCTTATTGGTTTTTCTTTCTCAGCTGACTTGTTTTATAAAACTACAACTGTAATTTTGTATCAATGATTCTGTATTTTTAACATATTGGTCTAGTACCCAAGGAAACCATCAGATTGCGTAGGGTTACACCCGATGGTACACCACGGCAGTCATGGCGTGTACCCGCTCCCGATGCCAGGCCCGGTCCAGTGAAGCTTTATGACCAATGTACCACCATCATCAACAAGTATTGTCAGATTTAATGAATCTTAATTTTTATCAGAATTGGATTGAATGGTACCCGTATTTAGTAAAATAATTAGAACTGAATTTATTGTTACAAAATGTCCAAGGTCACTATTGTCTCATTCCAGACACATTAATATTACGTTACGAATTAATACATTTTGTACTTTAATGCTTCTGTATTCGGTGGTTCTGTTTTTGTGTTTAAGTTTGATAAAAATTATCTATCCTAAAGTACCGTAGTATAATTTTCTATTGGAGGTTGTAAATAAGCAATTGATTTATTGATTTTATTTGAATTTGAACACCTCGGCAAATGCTTTAGTCAAATAGTTTTCCACAGCAATCTCACAAAAACCACCTGCTTTGTGTAAAGCCCGCCATGCCGCCATATACACGGGTGAGCATTTATCCTACGCGAACAATCACACGAATGTTACCCCGTCTATGGGGGATTTTTGCCCTGACGCATTCCATTTGTGTCGGTTTTCTGGCGAAGGTCAAAGGAATCGTCGGCGTCCGGCAATGTTCGACCATGCATGGATGGCTGTAAACCCAAAGTATTAAGACAAATTTATAGATATTTTATATTATATTATATTAATAGACCTATTGTATATTTGTTTTATTATTTAGTATATACAAATGTTAAAACATTGGCAATAACACTTGTTGTTTGATAATTTAAATAATTATTTTATAATCCCAGCTAACCGTCGTCTTTTAACTGGCGTTTTATCAACCACTTGAAACTGTTCACACGATGGTCCAGACTGAATTTGTTCAGACTCCATGAAGAACCCAAAAGTAAAATTTACAAATGTTACACACAAACAAGGGGAAAAAATCAGAGAATCACATATTAAACAAAGGATTGAATATAAAACATTTACTAGAACAATATTAAAGCTGTAGTAAGTTATAATAATTATATACTTTGAAACTATTCAAAATAATTACCACAGTTATAAACTTCTATATTTACTTATTCTCAAAACAAAAATATAAACAAAAACATATGACTTTATAAATTTAAACGTATGCATGGCCAAATTACAGATGCAAGATCTGGCTTCATGGTTCTCTCAGCATTGCCAGTTCGTGCCCCAAAACCCACAATTTTCGACTTAGACATATTATGCCATAACCACATATGGCAACAATGCAGAATCTCCCACCCTCCTAATTTGATGCTCCTGACTGTAGTGAATGTCTTTCCAATGTTTGGCTTGTGGAAGATGATTCTTTGTGAAACATAAGCTGTATAAATTAGATTTTCAGTGGGCAAATTTTTCTGCATTTGATAAAATCATGATAATTTTCTTTTGTAATAAAAGAGTATCATTTATAAGGCTACTATTACCCCACAGCAAAATACCATACATAATAATGTTTTGGAAAAAGGAAACAAATAGTTTGTTAAATTTATTATATTACTCTAGAGAGTTTTGTATTAATATATCTAAATATAGTTACACTTATTGATTGAAGAACAGCGGAACTTGGATAATTTTAACTTCTATAGTTTGAAATCTTCTTTAATTTGAATTTTTAGCTTGGTCCTTTGTACTATTTAACCCTCCAGGCGTTATCCGCTGGGGTGTTTATTGTCACTGCGTCGACAGTCAAACAGCGTTTACGGAATAGGCTCTGGGGCGCATTGAATCTTAATGAACCTGATCAAAATTGGTATCGCCGTTTACGGCAGATTCTAAGCTTTCTCCCGATGTCTGCAGACGCTTTTTATGTTCGTACCAATCGTACTTTAGCAGACAGCTGAAGTGTGAAGTTTTGTTGTGCGTCGCTAACCTCACTTCAGGAATGGTGTTGTGTTGCGATGTTTGTCGTTGTTTTTATTTGTGGATTATTTGTTTATATATTTAGTATCCTTATAAAATTTAGATCAAATTGGCTATTTTGAAAATTGTATATTCTAGAACCGTTTATAATATGATGGAGTGCAAACTTGAAATTTTTTATTTTTTTTAACATCACATAATTTTCCTTTTATAACTTTTGTGAGCTGTTATTATCTAATATTGAAGCCCATGATTTTCTGAACAAGAAAAACTATACAATAATGCAGTTTGGAGTGTTTTTAAGTTTTTACATTTATTTTAATAAAACGCTGCAAAATCACAAAAAAAAAAGCAATCATTAAGACCTTTATTAAAGACACTTGGAGGGTTAAACAGTATTAAAAAAATGGTTAGTTTGAATTATCCAATAGTTAAAATGTTTTTTCGTCGTACTACGCGGGAACATATGACTTTCAATACTAAAATGCGGCTGGAAACTTGCTGTTTTCATTTAAAATAACATATGTTCCTTTGTTGTCTTTTCCGATCACTTCTTTTCCGATCACTAAAATTAGCTACATGTTAATCTTATGGTGAAAGCCTATTTTTGCCGGACAGTTCTTTTCCGATCAGTTTGAGAAGTTACAAAGCGACGCAACAGCTGACTTTCATTATTATCAAATCATTGGCCAAAGTTAACCTCTCATTGATGTTACATGTGTGAATCATATTATGGCACTGTGTTTTTGTAATTACATGGCTTTTGTAGTATGACGAAAAGTATCGTTCAATACTTGTCCGAAAAGCTCTTTGCCAGTGCTTGATCTAAATTCCGTGCTCGACTTCGTCTCACACGTAAACACGATCTCGCACTGGCAAAGAGCGCTTTTCCGGACTAGTAACGAAATATACTATTACCGGTCCCTTGAGATTCGAATTATCCAAATTCCACTGCATACATTACCTGTGGCTAGTATGTTTTCTAACTACACATATAAAAAAAAACGTCGTTAACACTTGTGGCAAGAAGCAATATTAACATTTGGCATTTTTCAGGTTCTTTTGAAAGGAATCCACTTGATTAGCATCATGGGGAACCAGGGCACTTTCACTAAGAAGATCAGTCAAGTAATGACTGATGCAGAGATACTCTACCACTTGTCCTACGTCATGTTCTGTGTGTGTGGACTCTGCATGCATCCGTTCTTCTACTGTGTGCTGGTCAGTAGAATAATCGATTTTTTTTCTATAAAGGGTTCCCATTCTTCCCTGCTCCATGCTGATCGTTCCACTTGCTAGCATTATCATCCTGGCTAAAATAAACAGAGTAAGTCACTCCAAAACAGCTTAAGCCAAAGTTGAAAATTATATTTGACTTTTACTTTCCCAACAGAGAAAAGTAGAGGTTATGATCTACTTGACCAAAGTTGCAGATTTTGAACAAGTTTGGTGTGTAGATGGTTTTGGCAGTGGTGTGTAGATGGCAGTGGTGTGTAGATGGCAGTGGTGTGTAGATGGCAGTGGTGTGTAGATGGCAGTGGTGTGTAGATGATTAAATTGGCAGTATGTATAATGTGGCTGTGCTCTTGTCAACACTCAGACTGTTGATTGTGAAGAAGAATGTTTATATCAAATGCCATAGTACTTTCATGATTAAAAATAAAATAAATTGTTCTATACTTCAAAGAGCCTCAAGACCAACACTTTAAGCTAAATACTTCCTTTCAAACTTTCCCCTATAAGCTTGCAATTTTGATTATAATCAAATAAAGAAAATCTCTATTCATAAATTTCATGCTATGTACATTGAATCATAACTTCTAGTCTAACCTAAGAAATAATAGAACAAAGAACTAACAATAAATCCATGAGGGGATGGAAAAGTACTCCAGTTAATACAAAGCTTTGTCTATCAAATAACTTGTTAGTTGGTTTTTAAATTTATAAAGGTTTTCCTCATGTTTAATATTGCTGGGTAGATGTTTCAAAAAACTGTAACTGAGAAGAAAGTAATGAGAAACGGCAAGCAGTTGATAACCTGTAAGAGCTTGTGATGCACAGAAAAATTGGTTTGGTTTAAAACAACACAATTGTCATGGAAAAAAGATTAAGAAATCATATTAGTTTACTTCTTAATACTACTGAATCTTGTGTTTTCTTCAAGGAGTCAACTATCTCAGTCATGGAACACCTCCATATAAAGTGAATTACAAATTACATGTTCCGATTGGGGATAAGAGGGATCCTTCCTTGCCAAACCCAAACCCTATTTTACCCTATTTTATATTTTTAACCCTATTTTACAAATGCCCTTGTGCAGAACAAAGAAACTACAAGAACAATCTGTCTAATTCACAAATTAATGGCAGACCCATATTACTTATTTTAATCTTGTAAAAATGTTTACAAAATAAAATTAGGCCTATTTAATGTCCCTTATATATATGAGATTAAAGTTATAACATATAAATGAAATTTAGTACAAATTATCCAGCTCACTCAGAGTGTGGGCTGTTTTGATACTGAAGAAGTAAAATTCTCATTTTAAAACCATGTTTTTTTACTTTAACTCATTCCAATTAAAACATCCTTTTCTGTTTCAGCTGTTGGATGTGGTTTATCGTGAGGAAACATTGCTCAATGTTATTCGCTCAGTAACACGGAACGGTCGCTCCATCATCTTAACAGCTGTTCTAGCTCTCATCCTAGTCTATATGTTTTCTATCATCGGCTACATGTTTTTCAAAGATGATTTCCTGGTGGATGTCGATGAAGATATTGTCCGTAAGTTAAACTATAGAATCTTATTCTAATCTGCCTTCTCTACAAGTAGAATCATACTCTTTTCAGTGTATTTAACTAAGTTAAGTAATATTACTGTTTAAACACACATAAACATTGGTTGTGAAATATCTTACAATAAGACACACTTTGCACTTTTGATTGCAGCATACATTTTGTTATGCTATGGATAAAACTATCTAGCAATTGTACTATAGTCCCGCACCCACGGATGAATGCCAGCTGACATAACATCACTACCCCCACTACATCTAGCGCAGTGTTGAATGGAGGTCACTTTCTGAACAACCCTTGAATAAATTAAATAGTATTTTTTTTTGTTGTCCAAACTTTCCTATCATCTGTTACTACAATATTTGTTGGATATATAGTTTGAGTATTCTGCTTAATTAAAACCATCTTGTTTAACCTCCTCGATTACATTGAACTGGTATAAATATTTGTAATGATTAAACTATTTTTTGCTTTTAGAATACGCTTTAACAACTAAGACGCAAGCTGATCTTTCTTCTTTTCTTTGTTTTTGTTACCGTACAAAATTTTTACTAGGAATGGTTTTTACCTGTGTAGCTTATTTATGCTTTGAGTCACCTCAATTTTCAGGCGTTATTCCTGGTCCTGCCCCAGAAGTTAACGAGACAGTGAATGGAACATGTTCCAGTGATAAAAGCAGTTGTGATTATGATGTTCAAGCAGCTGCCGTTAAATATTCACAGGAACGTGAGTAAACAAATGTTAGCACTTCCATCCGTAATGTTGTATTAGTGAAGAAGAACCAATTATACAATTTAAACCTTACTTGATGCTTGATGTAGTCTCGATGTAATCGCTTCATGCGTTGTGGTTGTCAGAGTTAAGAAGAACATTAGGCCTCAGAGCACATTTCCTCCACACTAAAGTAGGCCGCTCTTCACACAGATAATCCTTTAGTATACTTGTAAATTTCTTTGGGTTAGGTTCTCTATTTTTTGGTAGTTTTTATCAATTTTAACACGATAGATGTATAGGTTTTTGCCAGCAAGCATGTAATTTATCTGAGGGACATTTACATTATTCACCCTTATAGTGTTGTACTGGTGAACTAAATTTTTGGCTTCGATAACTTCAAGATTCTTCCTCACAAGTAAAGCTGATTCTATAATAAAAAAAGAAGGGAGGGTAAGGATTCTCAGTTCTTTAAATAAGGGCCTACAAAGAGCAAGTCGGTGAGTGTCGCACATCCCCCTTACAGAACGCTTTTGAAGGCGAAAAGCCCTTTTGACTATGGTATTTCCACCCCAAAACCCAATAAGTCATTACACTATTGAAACATCCATAATACTCTTTCAACAGGGCCTGAATTTGAACTGTCTTCTGGAGGATACAAAGTAGGTAAATAACAGATATTATTTGTTGATATGAAGTCCAAGATACTTTACCTCCTCACAAGTTTTAGAGCTGTGAAGGTGATTCAAGCTTTTTCCTATTGTAAAAATATAATAGTTTTTTCAGTGTTCAGGATGAAACGGTTATCACCAATTAGCCATTTCATTCAGACTGAATTAAGTATCACCAATCAGAACGTCTCAATCTCGCAAATAAGATGGCAAATGACATCTGCAGAGAGTCATACCTTTCCAGTGGTTAGAATGCCAGGCAAGTTGTTTACATATGCTAAGAACAACAACGGCCCGAGATTTGAGCCCTGCAGGGCACTAACGATGATGGGTGGAGAGTCAACCTGTAAGTCAGAAGAACATTGTCATTATCTAGATTTTTCAAAGAGACAGTCAAATGACGATTTCTCAGGTAGGAGGCTATCCACAGAAGTGGCTCACCGGCAACACCAAACTTAAATAAACAATAATTTAGTTTGAGTTGTCTTTTTTCCTCTCTACTACGCTCCCCAATGGGTTGAGCGTAATTCATCCTAGAATGATTTCTGGTTTTTTAAATGTAATGACGATTGTTCTGACAGTGAATCAGCCAATGTTGGTGTCAGTAGATGGGGATCTCAAGGAGCGGGCGTGTGACTCGCTGGTCATGTGTATCGTCACTACCCTCAACCAGGGACTACGAAACGGAGGTGGCATCGGCGACATACTAAGAGCCCCCAGTAGCCAGGTAGGCTTCCTACATTTTACATGCTTGTTTTATCCTCATTCAGTAGGCGCTCGCTAATCCGGTACATTCGGGACTTTGACAGTGCCGTATTACCAAAATTGCCGGATTACTGAGCGCTGTCTAAAAATAGCCGTTATACTGCTTAAAATAGAGAGTAGTAATGAAAAATGTTAATAACAAAACAACATTTCAACCAGAAAATAGATTTACAGTATTATATTTTAATACAATCAGTACAGTTACTTCTGCCGACTACCCGCAATCTCAGCTGATCGCGCTCGTACTCTGCTGAACGCGCCCGAAAGGCTTATACAGTTTACAAACAAATTTCATTAAAACCCCTAGACCGATGCCGGATTATTGAATGTGCCAGACTATTGGATGCCGGATTAGTGAGCTTTTACTGTACACATTCAGATTTTTTATGGTTAAAATCTGAACTATTCGTAAATTCCAGTAAGATTTTTATGTTGATTTTGCTCAAGGTCAGTGATGCTATTGCTTATTTATCCATATTTGGCCACAATTCCTTCTGCTTGAGGCAAATTACACAATAATAGAAGTTAACATTAAGAATATTTTATTTTTATTTTAGTGATTTAAAAAAAATGCTAAATACAGATACCATTCCTTTTTTCTACTCGGATCATGAAAACCCCAAGGCAACTGAAATCTTGAGATCATAATTTCAGTAACTGGAAGTCCCCAATGTTTTTCATTAACTGGTAGATTGCATTTGCACACAACATGTTATGAATACAGTCTTTGGTCAGCGGACAGATGATAAATATGTATTCAACCTTCCTTAAAATATTTTAATAATTATCAAAGTTTTAAGCATGATTCATGTAGAAATGACTTCTTACTATAAAAGATTTGCAGACTCAAGTGGTAGGGACATGTAAATTATGTTAAATATAGAAGAAATAGGGAGAAATAAAAAGGAAACTCAGACTAATGTTCTCCGAAGATATCGTGTTACCATAGAGGACCTTGAGGAAAACATATGACCTATGAGGTGTATGGAAGAAGGCCGGAAAAATCACTGTGGCAAGAAACGCAAAGAGCAATACATGATCTGTGGGACAAACTTCCCTTTGAAACTCCTCATCTGAAGTTCATATGATGGTTATATACTCCAGGCGATTCAGACGTGTGCAGAGCCCTACACAAGGCATGACCCTTTGAAAGTATGAGTCATCATTGAAAGTAAGGATCATCTCCATAACAAGTATGAAGAAACAATTCAAATTAACTTGTTAGAAAGAGTAAAAGTTGGAATGTATAATAATGTAAGAACATAATGTATAATCTGTAAGAATAGAATGTTTTCTTTGATTTTTACAACCCCAAATTCAACTAGGGTAGATTGACCGTGTAATTGTAATAGAGATTGTGGGATCTTAAATGTTTTGTTAAACATTTATATTAAAGTTCAACCAAAAGATACTTTGTGCAGAGATAAGCATGTCATTGAAAAGTTAAACAAAAAGATAAATACTATTTCAAATTAATTAGAGGGAAACTTCCTAAACAAATTTGATTTTTTTCTCGCTGTTTCTGGGTTTTGTATCACAATTGGCATGGTTTAGCCATCTAAGTAAATTTTCAAATCCTTAATTTGTGTGTAGAAGTAAGCTAATTTATGTCAGACGTTGCTAATTAATATAACCTCGCATTGAAAATGTTTCGGCCAAATTTATGAAACATTCCTAATATTCGATATACAATTACTTTATAAACACTATTTGCAGCTTTTGAAAATCAACACTTATGTTTATTTTGTTCCAGGAGCCATTGTTCGTTGCGAGGGTCGTGTACGATCTTCTGTTCTTCTTCATTGTTATCATTATCGTTCTCAACCTCATATTTGGTGTGATCATCGATACATTTGCCGATCTCAGAAGTGAAAAGCAACAAAAAGAATTAATTCTCAAAAACACTTGCTTCGTTTGTGGTAAGACTTTTATTTTATTGAAGGAAATGTAAAGTTATACGGTACTGGAACTTGGGGTAAATTTTGCTATCATTCTGAGCTGCCAGTTACCTTTCTGTAAGTAGTAGTGCTCTTGTTTTTATTCTTTCTGCATAACAACATAATTCACAGCACAGTTTGGTACACAGCCACACTACATAGTTATCTAGTTGTCTGTTGGAATCAGGGCACCTCTGTCTGTTCCCAGCGCCAACCACCAGGATCGCTAATGTTTTTAGAATCGATTTTGGTTTTAGCCTCCATCCGACATCCTAGCCTCCATCCTAGTGATTTTTATTAGTTTATCTAGATTGCTAGTGAGCTCTGGGTAACACATTTACTCACGAGTAAGTTTCTTGACAGTCTACCCTATTATTTATGTTAAAATGTAATCCACTCTGATTTTCATGAAAACAAGTAGGCAATAGACAATAGGCAAAAACCTTTATTAATGATTTCTTTAAGAAAAACTATGCATACTATACATTAACGTCATAAAGATTTTATAAATTCTTGCTTTACACATTTTTTTCTTCTTATTTTCTTGTCTAGAGATCAAAGAACTCCTTGATTGAGTAGATAGGGTGTTGTACTAGCCAGTCCCAGAGTCCATTTTTCAACTGTTTCTACTAGGTGCTTGATGTTTTGTGGTAAAGAATTGATAATTTTGCATCCAAGTGAAAACAATGTTGGATTATAATTGTGTATTTTAATCATCTCCATTATTCCTTATGCTAACAGTTGTTGCAGTGATTAAAGAAGTATAAGTATTAATAATGATGTTTATTCCATGAAAATATATAGGAATTTACAAAAAAGTTTATGGATAAATCTAAAACCAGGTAAGGTAGGCCTGAGTCCTGTCTTCCCCTTCCTGGCGAGGTAGAGCCCTTATAGGGAACTATTCCGTCATCTGTTTAAGTGAGACAAGAAACAATACAAACTCATCTCAGAATGAGTTGTTCTCTAAAACAATTATAAGATTGAAAATACTTCCGAGATAGCAATTCACCCATAACTTTGCATTTAGAATGAACCCAAAAGTTATGAATAAAGCAGTTAAATGTGTTTGTGTGTTAAAAGTAACCAGCATAAAAAAACATCCTCTATAAAGAATAAAGAAATAAGTGATAAGGAAGTTAAGAGCAGAGATCATTCGTGGTGTTTTGTGAACCTCAAACAGAATTTCAAGACCCATAGAGCACAGAACTTTTTTAGCTTAACCTTCTGTCTGAGTTTTGTGTGAGTTTTAATCAATTGGTTGGTTATGAAAAATGTATTATCGGAGCGCTCTATGCACTTGGAATGAAAATTTATTGTAACATTCACTTTGATGAGCTACAGAAAAAATATCTCGTGATTGGACGATTATCCCGCTCCCACAACTGGATGCCAAATAACCTGACCTGCATTTCTGTGAAAAAATTAAGACCCTACACCACTACAGTCTGTGCAGAGAGGAAACGGAGGTTACCGCTCTCATAAATTCTGATTAAATCAAAATAATATGTGCAATGACATTTTGAAATTCTTCTTTTTCGTTAATAATAAAGCTTTTGGGTGCATTTCCCTAATGTATTTTTTTTTTTAATTTACTTGAGCTGGTAGAAGATTTGTTATTACTGGCTTGTAAGATTTAAATTACACAATGTTTTCTACTTCTTTTTAGGACTGAACAGGTCAGCCTTTGACAACAAGACGGTCAGTTTCGAGGAGCATATAAAGTGTGAACACAACATGTGGCACTATTTGTACTTCATCGTCCTGGTCAAGGTCAAGGATCCGACAGAGTTCACAGGCCCGGAGAGCTATGTTTACGCCATGGTCAAGGTAAAGCAACCATTTCAAAGTGCATTTTCAACGAAATGTAGGCTTATTACTTTTAACCCTCTGTTGTACTTAATTTATATTCAAGGTGTTTAATTTGTTTATTGTTTCATTACTGTGAACACTTTTCAACTGACTTAAGACTGAATACCTTAGCCCAAGTACTTAATACTAAATTCTTCAAGTGTACTGAAATCAAGTTTAAGCTTTAAGTTATTGTTACACAATTTGTTCATGCAAGGATAATAAAAGTAAGGATTTTATGGAAAAACACTGGGCTCAGTCATTTCAGAGGAGGAAAGAGATAGGACGATAGGACCCAACCAACTCACCTTGTGAAAGAATGATGAATTGAACAGAACACTAAAAACACACATAAGTCAGTAATAATATTCCGACTAGCTGTGTAGCCTTCATCATCATCTTCATCATCAGAAGGGGCGGACATGAGTCCCGAGGCACATCAGCCGCATTGGGCTTATTGCGCACCCCCAAAAAGATTTGAGAAGGGTTACAGAACTCCTCCAGAATCAAGAGCCTGATGAACTGCATCATCCTATCGACGAGCTCCTCAGGAGCCTTTTGTGTAGCCTTTTTCAAACTTAAGAAGAGAGTGTCAGTTACACATGTGTAACTGACACTCTCTAGGCAATAAACATGATTGTCAAGTTTTTTATAAAAAGTGTTAAGATTGTGTTTTTAAAAATAATCGGGAGAAAATAATTGGGAGTACAGTACTGTCTATGTCCAGGAATATTAGTCAATAAGTTAATCTACAGGCTACATAGCACTAACCGAATACTCAAAAGAGTACTGTTCCTGCTGATGGCATTTGAATACAACTCTTATGTTCATTAACAAACTGTAGATTTAAATTTAGACTTAACAATAGTAATGCAGGAATTGAACATTCATAGAAATTAATAGTAATTGGTGTGGCATGTTGTGGTAGGACCGAAACTTGGACTGGTTCCCTCGACTAAGGGCCATGTCTCTGGCAGCAGATGAAGGGGAGGGAGAGCAGATTGAGCTGCGGACATTGCAAGTTCAGCTGGAGAGGACGCAGACTCTGGTCACCACACTCTCCCAACAGCTCTCGGAGCTCAAGGATCAGGTAACGACATTACATTGCTCTTATTGTAACTTATACATTGCAAGTTCAGCTGGAGAGGACACAGACTCTGGTCACCACACTCTCCTAACAGCTCTCGGAGCTCAAGGATCAGGTAACGACATTACAATGCTCTTATTGCAACTTATACATTGCAAGTTTAGCTGGAGAGGACGCAGACTCTGGTCACCACACTCTCCTAACAGCTCTCGGAGCTCAAGGATCAGGTAACGACATTACATTGCTCTTATTGCAACTTATACATTGCAAGTTTAGCTGGAGAGGACGCAGACTCTGGTCACCACACTCTCCTAACAGCTCTCGGAGCTCAAGGATCAGGTAACGACATTACATTGCTCTTATTGCAACTTATACATTGCAAGTTTAGCTGGAGAGGACGCAGACTCTGGTCACCACACTCTCCTAACAGCTCTCGGAGCTCAAGGATCAGGTAACGACATTACATTGCTCTTATTGCAACTTATACATTGCAAGTTTAGCTGGAGAGGACGCAGACTCTGGTCACCACACTCTCCCAACAGCTCTTGGAGCTCAAGGATCAGGTAACGACATTACATTGCTCTTATTGCAACTTATATATTGCAAGTTCAGCTGGAGAGGACACAGACTCTGGTCACCACACTCTCCTAACAGCTCTCGGAGCTCAAGGATCAGGTAAAGACATTACATTGCTCTTATTGCAACTTATACATTGCATGTTTAGCTGGAGAGGACGCAGACTCTGGTCACCACACTCTCCTAACAGCTCTCGGAGCTCAAGGATCAGGTAACGACATTACATTGCTCTTATTGCAACTTATACATTGCAAGTTTAGCTGGAGAGGACGCAGACTCTGGTCACCACACTCTCCCGCCAGCTCTCGGAGCTCAAGAATCAGGTAACGACAGTACATTGCTCTTATTGCAACTTATACATTGCAAGTTCAGCTGGAGAGCACACAGAATCTGGTCACCACACTCTCCCAACAGCTCTTGGAGCTCTAGGATCAGGTAACGACATTACATCACTCTTATTGCAACTTATACATTGTAAGTTTAGCTGGAGAGGACGCAGACTCTGGTCACCACACTCTCCTAACAGCTCTCGGAGCTCAAGGATCAGGTAACGACGGTAATACCACAGTAAATAATCACCATATTAGAGTTTATTTATTTCAATAAGCCCTTTGTTTATTTAATTTAGGAGTTCTTTTCTGTTTACCCTCCAGCAATAAGACCCCTTTTTCTCTCTGTTATAGGACTACAGGGTTGCCACCAACCAGGAAAAAATGTGTGGAATATGCGGGAATTTTCGGCCAAATGTGTGGATTATGCGGGAATTTTCGGCCAAATGTATGGATTATGCGGGAATTTTCGGCCAAACCGGGAATTTCACCTCACGATCGTCGGCGATTGCGTAATGCGTTCTGAATAGTAAGCGAAGTTATCGATGCGTTCTCGATTGCCAGCGACATTAGCGATGTGTTCTCGATGATCGGAGACGTTAGCGATACGTTCTCGATGGTCGGTGACGTTAGCGATGCGTACCCGATGGTCAGCGATGCGTTCCCAATGGTCGGCGACGTTAGCTATGCGTTCCTAATGGTCGGCGACGTTAGCGATGCTTTCCCAATGGTCGGCGATGTTAGCCATGTGAGTGTGAGAGCTATTGTTGAGGAAACTTTACGAAAGGCACTCGGGAATGTCGATAATAGGACTGGCTCATTTTTAATTAATTGCGGTCTGGTCAAAATTGTTAATCTTTGATTTGGAGCTCAGTTTCTAATATGTAGTCTTTGGAGTCGTTGGATGATTTGTTAAAGCATAATTGGCTGGGTAGTGTAAAAGTGGTCAGGGCAGTCGCTTCAAAATCGAATGTTTGTTGTCAGATTGATTATTAGCAAAAATCTTGAAAATGTTTGGAAAGTTCAAAACTGGATTCAGCTGCCATAATAATGCTTTCTAAGAAAATGTTTAATTTAGGTAGTAACAAGATCAGGGTTTGGGCGCAGCAGCAGCACGATTGTTATATTAATTATTATTAACGGTGAAATATTGCACAACTCAGCTGGGCAACGGCAACACTGTACTGCATCCAGAGTAGCGTGATAGGTCCACTTGATGTGATTGAGCGTAGAGAAAATCAAATTAAAAACACTTTACTCATAAAGCACATAGTACAGACAGAATGGTGTAAAATATATATATATGAAAAGAGTTATGTAACTAACCTAGAACATGATTTATCTTTCCTAAATCTATCATTACTATTCATTTCCAATTCGAAAGAAAAAAATCATTGTTTTGTACAACGGTCTATCAACGAGGAATAATTTTACACGTTTTTAAAAACCATTGCTGGTTGGCAGTTTAAAATATTACAGTACTTTAATATTTGTTATGGAGCTCTACCGACGCAAACTACGAGAATTCTAACATTGATTCTGGAAAGTTTTTGCTTTAAATTTATTTTTGTAGACGACTCTTTTCACTTGTCGGCGTTTTAAATATTCGGCTCGAACTTTGAAATTTTTTGCAAATCTCGAGCCGAGCCGAATACCGCAATATTCGGCTCGAAAAAGCTCGAAGTTCGAATACTCGCACACCCCTAATAGATAGTATTTTGCCAAAGATAAATGAAATTTTATATAATTGGGTGTATCTGTTGACATAATTTCCGTCTCCTATCAATTAAAATATTTTAATGTTTTTATATTGGGAAAAATCAAGTTCATTAATATAAGTAGTTGGCCCAGCGTATATACCCATGTTTTGTAGAAAGCATAAAAAAGATGAGACACAACTTTAGTAAAAAAGTAAAAATATACTTCGTAAAAAGTTATAATTTGTTGCTGAAATAGCAACTTTATTTATATTGTAAATCGTTATAGGTGTCGCAAATACATAAAATATGCCGCGCAAGTTTACCTGAAATTTTGAGATTTTTACCTGGAAAACCTGGAATTATGCATGAATTTTTAAATGCAACTTTGGTAGCAACCGTACTGTCAAAATCCACGCAGATGGCTCTAGGACATGCAGGGAAGGCTTATTTTTCTGATGTTTTTTTTTACCACACCATTTTTTTCAACAGTTAGATATAATAAATGTAACAGTAAAAATTATATGTTTAGATTAAATGCAGTATAATAATTATAGTTTACATTTTCACTATTACATTATAACTATTCTATTATTAATATCTTTTACACAGAACTAATGAGTTTGGTCAGCTTTCCGTAAAGTGTTAATTCCTCTCTCTCAGACACTCTGTACAAAATTTCATTGATGTTAATGTAGCAAAAAGAGATATAACTCCAAATTAAACTTATTTTAATATTAAGCACCAATGACCACCTCGGACAACTGACAACCGCCTCAGTTGGCTTAGGTAGTTTACTTGCAGTTGGAAAAACCATATGCTGATTATTTTCGTTTAATCTAAAATCTAAATATATTTTTAAGTAATCCTATCTGTGACTAGTTCAAACAAATTATGTTACTTTAGCCTTATACGTTACTTTTACATTTTAATTGATAATCATGTGTTCAACATTTTGTACCATTATGTTTAATCATAGAGAGTTTTATTTTCCAGATGACTGAACAGAGGAAGCAGAAGCAGAGGATCGGTCTGTTGAATTCAACATCCGCATACTTGCACAACTTGTGAGAGACTGACAACGACAATGTAGCACTTACCTCTCTGAATCTAAATGTTAGTCCTAGGTTAGATTCGTCAAATTAATACAGTGAAACCCGACTAATTTTAATATAGTTATCGATGTTAAACGTAATTTAATAAATCTTCAAAGACTCTGTGTACCTTCAGTATTGATAGGATTTTAGGATAATATTTAGGTTAGTCGTAACAGTAATTTTAACTACCTAGTTCTCAAACACTGTTTACTTTTATAGAAATGGTAGTCGTTAAGCATCACATCGAATTACATCCCGAATTTTAAACTCTTGACTGAGTGTAATGCAATTCCATTTCTGTTTTTTAATCAAGCAGAACTAGTACCTAGTCACTTGAGCCACTCGGGCTTTTGTGCTCCCAGCTGAATGTGGGCTCAGAATTGATTGAGATCCAGGGGGCTGATGGACTACCGAGTGAGTGTCTGCCCTCCCTCTCTCGGTACAAGAGTGGCAGTCTTCATCTCACGAATTAGCTGACCTGCAGTCTCTTCATCGGATGCAGTGTGTGCCCTCCAGACCAGGAAAGCTGTCAGACAGCTGTTCAGAGCTCTTGTGAAGACGAGCGGGCCCCTAACTGCTAACTCTGACACCTTATTTGTCTACCTTACAACCGAGCCTTAGGTTGTGGCAGGTCTGATCGCAGAGACAATACCGCCGTTGCGACAAGTGCAATATAACTAATGTCTTTCCTCCCCTATCAGTTCTGTTAAAATTAGTGAGGTTTTACTGTATCTTGTTAAAATATTGGGTAATTTTTATCTTGTGATATAATAATTAAAATGTTGTTACTTTTTTATAAAATTTATTTTTAATTTTAGACGTTAAAAACTATTGTAAAATTTGGCATTTAGTTGAAGAATAAAAGTTGTATTTTCAATAATTGAGTTTTATTGGGGGTCTCTATATCCAGCCCTTTGCTGATAAATGTTTTTAAATCTCTATGCATACATAAATGAGTAAATATGTTTTTAATCTCTAATAAAAAAGGGAAATAAAATATTATGTAAATAAAAATAATAATAAATTGGAGATAACTGGAATTGAAAATCTAGACAATCAAAACAACTTTTTAGCAAAGGGCATAGCAGGAAAAAAAATCAAATTTTAATTTGATTTGAGCGAAGCTAAAATGGACGACCATTTTTGGGTTTAACAAAACAAATAAACAAGAGATCCTTAAAATGTTTTATTTCATTCTTAAAATTCAAGTTCTTTTGTTTCAGAAATTACTGTTGATCTGATATCGTTGTTTGCATAACAAACTCATTTAAAAGAGAAGTAAAGCTTGCTTGATAGTAAGATTGTGAGATGATATCTCCCACAAGATTAGTTTTAGGCCTTCTGATATGCATTTACTGTCTAACTATATTCTATCCTCATTTCACAATCTTATTTGAAAAGTTATTTAGATATTTTAAAAGTGGTGCTGACTGCTATGAGGAATTTAGTCTGGTAAGTGAAGTAAATTAAATCTTTTTAGTGCATGAATAAATTGTTAGATTCTACTCTATTTACCCATGAAGTAACAGGTAATTTGTAAACATGTTAGCTCTTGGTAATCCTCAATTGTCTCTATTTAATAATCTGTAATTATCTACAGTCAACTCCCGATTATCCGGGAGCGGGTTAATCGGGTTGCGGTTTAACCGGGTTCACGAAAGGTTTATTTTTTTATTATTTTTATTTATCCCCTTCTAAACATAAATAGAGCAATAATAAAAATTGTTTGCAAAATTATCTCCAGAATCGTATTTAATTCGCTTTATTTATCAGAATAAGTACTATACAAACAATTTAGTAAACACAACATATAATCTCAGAGTCTGTCATCTCGCTAATGAGCTGTGGCGTGTGATGGGGAGCAATGACCTTGACACTGCTCTAGACACTGCAACTGACTAGGCAGTGCACGGACGCCTAAAAATAGAAACATCTCAAAAAAATCACCCTTCTCGCCACTATACACCTTACGGGGTTTTCACTACGGGGTTTTATGCGAAATTAATTAGCATACTGTTCGGTGTAGTTTAGAGAGTTTGGTGTTTAGAAATTAACCTATTAAATATCATTCGGCGTTTTTGATAGTATTTACTGCTATCAGCCATTGCTAGTATTAACTATTATTATCGGGATTGTTTTTAGATGTTATCACTATTTCAAGATTTTCAAAAGTATTTAATTTATATAAATATATCTTAAATGACATTAAAACACAATATTGTAGTATAAAAATGTTGATAAACCTTTATTATATTCGAAATATTCAATTTATTGAATCCCTTTGTTTTAACCGTGGTTTTGGGTTATCCGTGACCCTCCAACCGGTCATTACCCCAGATAATCGGGAGTTGACTGTATAGCCATTTCTCAAAGTAGGTGTGTTAAAATTTAGAGAGTACAGTATAGGTAACCAGTGTAGGAAATGTTGCGAAATAGAACAAATACGCAACCAACCAGTAGAGTGACTTACTCCATCCCACTTACAGTGATGTAAACACAAGTAGTTATGACCGCGTACTGCTTTGCTCACTGCGAGCAACCAGACTACCAGCTACAGGGACGTTACAAAAAACTATTCAGGGTCGAGGGGACAGTTTCAAACCTCCAACAATTTATACCGGGGGGTTGTATCACAGAAAATCAGCTAAAAGAGTTATTTAGAATTGAGTCTTCATATATTTTTTTCCAAAAATAAATAACTATCACAAAGCTATTTTTATAGTATAAATACAAATTAAGTTTCGATGTAGAAAGACCTTTTCAACGAACCCAAGTTTAGCGTAATCGGGCTCTACTTATTTAGTTATACAGTAGAAGCTCGCTAATCCGGCACGTTCGGACTTAAGCAGTGCCGGATCACCGAAAATTCTGAATTACTGAGTGCCGTCTAAAAATGGCCATTATTTTGAGAATAGCGAAAATAACTATACAAATAGAGAGTCAAAAGGATATCATTGGTCCATTATTCATGTTGTATCGAGATTTCTTTGATTTCGGCAGTGATTTCAAACATTTATTTCAACCAGAAAATAGATTTACAGTATTATATACATACAGTATAGTTACTCCTGTAATGATACTCTGCAACGATTACTTTGTGTGATTATGTTACTCTGCAACAATTTCCCGCAAACTCTGCTGATCACACCCGAACTCTGCCGAACGCGCCTGAAAGGCTTATACAGTGCCCAAAACAATTTTTGTTGAACCCTTAGACCGATGTCGGATTATTGAATGTGCTGGTCTATGAGACTGTCGGATGCTGGATTAGCGGGCTTTTACTGTAGCCGGATTTATAATTTCAACACCGGCCACCTCTAATGGCATGAGTTCCACTTTCTACATGAATTTAAAATCGGACCTTTGGATGGATCCACTCCTACTAATTTATCTATGCACTCACCAAGAGGCCAACTGTAGTAATATTAAATGCTATTTAGGTTGAACTTTTCACCTACCTTTTGTGGATGTTGACATTTGTCAACAAAGATTTTATTTCCAACTTAAACCCAACATCATTAAATTCTAATTAGACTAATACAATGGTCAAAAGTTGAAATTTTTGAGTTATTTGGGTGCAACTCATAAATCCAAAGTTTTATTGATAAAATCTCAAATTTCCCAACTTTTTTGATTTTAAAATTCTGGGGGAGGTGCTGTGACGTCCCATGACCGGCTATGTGCCAAGGTGAATACCCTGACAAAAGAGCAGCCATCAGTTTCACTAGCTGGGCTACGAGCGACCAGCCCTGTTCCGCTGTGAAACCCCCTAAAACACCGTTCTCTTAAGTATACACTCTTACATATTTACTCTTACGTAATATTCATCTTGAAGAAAGCTACTACTGGTTGTTCTTTCTCTGTGGTCACTCCGGATGAAGTAATTTATTCAAATAAACAAAAAAATCAGTTGCTACTTTTTATTAACGATATTTAATATTTTAACTCTGAAATAGTTATAAAACGATTATCATACCATTTCAACAACTAAACATACCTTTAACATTTTATAGTTGTTATAATTTTGAATTGTCATTTATTTTTTAGTGCACCAACGATACGCAGTGTTGTGGAGACCTCATATGCAGGACCTTTGAACAGCTGAACGCCAGTATATGTTTAACAAATGATACTCTGTATTATACTTGGCTAACTCAGACAACTGCATCTCCCCCATCATCTGTGGCTTGATTTATTTACAAAATACTTTTAAGATACAACATTTTCGTAATAAAAAATATAAATAGTATTCTGAACACTATTTTTTATTCATGCCAATTCCAAATATGTATTTAGCAATTGTTAAAAAAACACTAACTTTACATGGTATTTAGGGCTTTATTCCAAAAGGGCTGTAATAAAAGACGACTTACAACACTTAAGGATATCTTTACACTTAAACTGATTCACATACAGACGATAAACATATATAAAAGATGGTACAAGGCTATCAATTTCGACCAGTCACACCGGTCATCATCAGACCAATGAGAGAACTGTAAGTAATAACAACACGTAAAATTCTAATCAAAATCTTGGCTAAAAGGGCGTATCCACCAAAACATAACTTTTCAGGACAGGTGATTGAAGTTTTGCAATATTTGAGATAGTTCTCGCTTAAACAACTTTACTCTTAATAAGACTTATTCGTTTTTTTTTATTGGGTTACAGGTTTATTACTAAGGTTACATTTAATTAATATCTAAATGTTATTTATTTACGAGTTATGGTTAATACGCCCTTCTGGAATTAGCAAATATTTACTAAAAACTTTGGGGGCGTAAACAACAGTAAAAGTTTTAAGGTTTTAAATATTGTATTTTACACTAAATTATTACAGTTAAAGCACAAGAGAAAAAAGGTTTTTACAAATTCACTTATTCGTTGCAGTTCGCCTGCATTTTTTTGTTTTTGATGACACTTCACTTGAGTCAATTCTAGCTCACCATCATCATCATCTTCTGCCGTGTGAGAAGGAATAAATTTGCTCACACAAATATCATGCAAGTTTTTACTTGGCTTAAGTAATTGGAATATTGATTCTATACACTGTTTTTGGGACAGATGTACTTACAGTCGAATCATTTAAACTTGATTTGGACGTGAGCCTAGGCGAAACCATTCTGGCGTTATTTGGGTACACTACCGGCACCCTTACTTACTTACTTCTACGTCGTCCCGATCGACTGCCTCCCATGGCGTTACACTACCGGCACCCTTACTTACTTACTCCTACGTCGTCCCGATCGACTACCTCCCATGGCGTTACACTACCGGCACCCTTACTTACTTACTCCTACGTCGTCCCGATCGACTGCCTCCCATGGCGTTACACTACCGGCACCCTTACTTACTTCCTCCTACGTCGTCCCGATCGAATACCTCCCATGGCGTTACACTACCGGCACCCTTACTTACTTCTACGTCGTCCCGATCGACTGCCTCCCATGGCGTTACACTACCGGCACCCTTACTTACTTACTCCTACGTCGTCCCGATCGACTACCTCCCATGGCGTTACACTACCGGCACCCTTACTTACTTACTCCTACGTCGTCCCGATCGACTGCCTCCCATGGCGTTACACTACCGGCACCCTTACTTACTTACTCCTACGTCGTCCCGATCGACTGCCTCCCATGGCGTTACACTACCGGCACCCTTACTTACTTACTCCTACGTCGTCCTGATCGGCTGCCTCCCATGGCGTTACACTACCGGCACCCTTACTTACTTACTCCTACGTCGTCCCAATCGACTGCCTCCCATGGTGTTACACTACCGGCACCCTTACTTACTTACTCCTACGTCGTCCCGATCGACTGCCTCCCATGGCGTTACACTACCGGCACCCTTACTTACTTACTCCTACGTCGTCCCGATCGACTGCCTCCCATGGCGTTACACTACCGGCACCCTTACTTACTTACGCCTACGTCGTCCCGATCGACTGCCTCCCATGGCGTTACACTACCGGCACCCTTACTTACTTACTCCTACGTCGTCCCGATCGACTGCCTCCCATGGCGTTACACTACCGGCACCCTTACTTACTTACTCCTACGTCGTCCCGATCGACTGCCTCCCATGGCGTTACACTACCGGCACCCTTACTTACTTACTCCTACGTCGTCCCGATCGACTGCCTCCCATGGCGTTACACTACCGGCACCCTTACTTACTTACTCCTACGTCGTCCCGATCGACTGCCTCCCATGGCGTTACACTACCGGCACCCTTACTTACTTACTCCTACGTCGTCCCGATCGACTGCCTCCCATGGCGTTACACTACCGGCACCCTTACTTACTTACTCCTACGTCGTCCCGATCGACTACCTCCCATGGCGTTACACTACCGGCACCCTTACTTACTTACTCCTACGTCATCCCGATCGACTGCCTCCCATGGCGTTACACTACCGGCACCCTTACTTACTTACTCCTACGTCGTCCCGATCGACTGCCTCCCATGGTGTTACACTACCGGCACCCTTACTTACTTACTCCTACGTCGTCCCGATCGACTGCCTCCCATGGCGTTACACTACCGGCACCCTTACTTACTTACTCCTACGTCGTCCCGATCGACTACCTCCCATGGCATGAGACCAGTCTTGTGACATTCAACTCTATAGTCTTCCCAAAATTCTGTTTTGAAAACAAAGAGTTCTTTTCACACTTCATTAACTTCAAACATTTAATATCTGTCCAATTCAATGTTGTCACGTCTTCTGAGATGCTCTTGTTTTGAAACACTTCACTGGTGTAGGCTTTAAAGTTAAGACATTCTTAATATCTAATCCGGTTCACAATATAAGAGTCCCCCTCCCTTTTTGGTTAATCTTATCACGTTGATCCAGTCAGTGGGCTAAAAAATCTGCATATTCACTAGATTTTTCAATTGCAGCTTGCATCGAATGATCGAATCACACTCAAAGTGAGTGTGTCCCGCCTCAAGAAACTTCAGCTCTACACTGATTCTATTGTAGGGTGATCCTTAAGGTTTAAAAACAGCATTACCGCTAAAATTTAATTATGACTTTTCCCAGGGTAACAGTTCTGTTACTTAACAGTTATTTTTAACTTAATCAATTTAATTTCTTGATCTCTAAATGCTTTAATAATTTGTGGATGGCACCTCTACGTGCCTTTTGCTTTTGATGTTTTCCATAACAGTTAGAGTGCATACGCCCTTCTGGTTCATCACTTTTTCTATAAGAAAACATTTTACATAGTCCCAAAAGGGTGTATGTGCCACACGCCCTTTTGCCGTGACAAAACTATTTCATAACAGCTTTACGCCCCTAGATTACACCTTGAACAAAATATTTCCCACCTTTTCTTTTAGATATACAAAGTTTGTTAATTTGTTGTTTTGAAAATTTTTTAGATATACAATTATATGATCTAAAACACAGTTAGGGTCCAATTACATCACAAATATTTTGTATAGGGGCTCTAGAATCATATTGCTAATTTTAGTTTTACGGAATGAGTAGGCTCATCTTCGATTAGATTGATATTTCATGTTACAATCACGTTGTTGATGCAAGTAATCAATAAACATTTCTTAATAGTTGTCAAAAGTAATGAATTGTTAAAGAATATAAATTATCAAATGTAAATAAATGTTATTTGTTTAATGAAAATAAATTAGTGCGTCCTCAATATCTATTTTATTACTATAACATCTTAATTCTGAGAATAAATATGAAATAAAACCTTGTTAAATGCCTTAATTAAACCTGATTTAGTGATATCTATATGCTATTTACTAGTCAAAATTTTAAGTACTTCCTTTAACAAAATTTATTTTCAAATATTATACAGAAATGAGTTAAATTAGTAGAAATATAACTAAACAGAAATATGCTCCAATAGTTTATTGCTAACTGGACCTTCTCAGTAGTGATTTAAGGGATGGGCACAGTCTGAATAAACCCCATTTGATCACAAACTTCCACTGAATAAAGATTTATCTTTATTCAGTGTATTGAAAACATCTTGATTAAAAGGTTTTAATAACCCATTGTGCGCCATGGGCAATCTATATATAATTATGGATCTTCTCAAAAAGTACAGTGCGTTTTGCTGTGTGTTGACTTTTGATTCCGTTACTTTAAATGGATACATATCTCCAGTTAAATGAGTTTTTCCATAAATCAGTTTTTCTTTCAAAATATGGATTATTTCATTCGATATCTCATGAGTAGTCCTAATCACCTAAACTTGCTGTCATGCTACCGCTGCTGTCACCGGTACTTTGGTATTATACGGATGCCACCCTTATACAGCGCGCTGCGGCAGTTATGTTAGGATGGGTTATCATAAAAATGATTGTAGGACTTTCCTTGTTTCGTTACAAATCGAATGATACCTCATGAGTCATACTTCCGGCCGCCAAACCCCCTCCAAATAGGCCAAGGTCAGGTCGTTGACCGGAGCGCGCGCATCACCTGTCACCGCCTGTATCTGGGTCAGTGTCATGAGTGATTTATTGCCGTGCACTACGTTAAATTTGTTTTCATAATGAGTGACGTTCTTTTGGTGTGGGATTTACCTCGAAAAGAAGAGGAAACCGTACGTATTTTTATGATAACCCATCCTAACATAACTGCCGCAGCGCGCTGTATATTTTGCGGAGTGCATGTGGCGATCGGGTGTGGCTGCTAGCGGCGGCGACGCATTCAACACGATCCTAACGGACATCGCTGCCTTTTGGGAGGCACAACACAAAGACCGTTCATCAGAATGATGTAAAATTTTTACAGTAAGTCAATAAAAGTACGTTTTTTCGAATTATGTAGTTATCCTTTGTATCCGGTAAAAATTAACCTCCAAAAATAGTGGCATCCGTATAATACCAAAGTACCCTGTCACCTCCTAATGCTACCATGCTCCACTTCATCTGGAACCAGATGATAAGTTTTGAAGATTCGATAATTAACTGATCACCTGTTTTAGGATTAAGAAATTAATACAATATAGGTAGTAAAAACTAGTTTATTGACAGATCAGAGAATTGTACAACTTAACTTGTTAATTCATGTTATGATTCCCCATTAATGACAGATGAAAATACCAATCACTAAATGACTAAAGTTAAGATTTCATTTCGTAGGATAATTAATTTAGAATCAATCTTTAGATACTTATATGTAACTATACAAGTACAGTTTTAAATTTATTATTTTGAATACAGTAAACCTCAGTGGCTCTAGGGAAACCAGATAGCTAAAATTCCAGTTACCCCAACGTGAGGGCTCTTCGCTTTGAATAAGCTATCCAAGATCTGTAATATAGATACTCTGAAATCTGTTTGTTTTTTTCTTATCCGCACACACATATATCATATACTCTGGTTTCATAGGTAGTGGTTCGATTGATAATTTAAAAAGAAAAAAAAGGCTATAAGAATTATCGTGAATTTAAAGTGGCTCAATCGATAATTTAAAACAAATTTTGATTCTTCATAAAAAAGACCGTAAGAATTGTGAGTGAATTTAAAATAAACTATAATTTTTTCAGCACAATTTAAATCTTTAAAAACCTAATATGCAGGTGTTCGATTTTATATATTTTTCCCATTGAAATTGGAGGTGAGAAATTAATTTAAGATAAAAACTTAAGATGTTAATGATTGAAGCCTTTATACTATATTTAAGAGTTTTTTTAAATGGAATTTTTTCTTAAAAATGATTCTGATATTGTAAGTAGTCTCTACTATAAGGGGAAACATAAATGTACAAACAAGAAATAATAGAATTACATGATTGTGTATCTTGTTTAGTATTAAGAACTTATTGACGCCACTCTGTACATTTCAACTGTACTTATAGGAATAAAGATATTTTGAGTTTGACATTGAGGCTATATTGCTATGAGTGACTATCCATCTATGTGCACCGCACTTAACAAACAATATGCTCATCAGGAAGGTGGTTGTATAGTTTTTGCAGGCGTTATTTGAAACTAATATTGTCTAGAATAAAAAACGACAATGCAACAAGTGTATACAGTTAAAAAATTATATTAAAAATACAACTGAGGTTTTAACATTAAGATATTTAAAAAGAGACGAATACATTGTACAATAACGTGGATCGTGAAAGAACCAATTAAAATACACCTGCAAGTTGTGGCACACCTGCAATTTCTATGATACTTTACAGAAACATTAAATCACCAAGGTTATCGCAGAGACTTCAGGCACAGAGAATGGGGAAGTGTATTTCGCCACCTTTAAATACTTTAGTTAGCTTATTTTCATCAGTCAGATCATATAGATAACTTGGAATTCGGATAAAAGTAGTTTGGGGAAAAAGGAGGCGTAATGTAATAGTCTAAACACAACTAAGTTGTGAAATCTTTTGTCTTGAATTTGTTTTATAATCAGATCATCATATCTTTTATAGGTCCACTTATTATGTTTTTACATTATTTCAGGGGTATTACATTATATTCCCCACACACAGGATTGTAACCTAAGGGGGGACTACATTTTCAATTTATGTTGTAATTTTCATGTATTCAATTCAATTAAAACGTACATTTTTTGTTGTTGGAAATAAGTGTATTTGTATATTCATTATTTTTCTTAGATGGTCCACTTCCTTTTGAGTATCTATAATATTTGATTTGGTTCTGATTCCAGTTATGGAAATGAAAAGGCCCCTTAAAGTTAAAGCATTTTTCTGACTTGGTCCGTATGTGTAAAAAGTTTCTTACAAAATTATTATTACTAACCAACTGATAGTACTAAATAATACTTATGTTCAGTATAAAATATTGTACAGAAAGTAAAATTATGTCAACAAATAAATGTTATACCTATTTGTCTTACATATAATTGAACACGGGTTTAATAATCATCGTCATCAGATTCGTCTTTTATGATACCGAGATTTCTCGCAACAGACTTTACATTACTAATCACCTCCTCTTGAACCAAATTAAAGCTCATAGCCAACAAAGCGATTCCAAAGAGTAAATAAAGAGAGCAAAGTGCTATGCTTACTTCAGCAGCGTTAGACTTGTTCACTCTCTGCGCTGGTACAAAGTCACCAAAACCGATTGTAGTGAGAGTGATGAAACAGAAATAAGCAGAGTCTGCGTAGCCCCAGTTCTCCCATCCTGAGAATAGAAATGCCCCTCCAATGATGTAACTAATAACGAGAAATACACACAGCCAAATAGGAACTGGTTTGATGACATTAGAGTTTTCTTCGACGTAACTGTCGTGGTAGTAGTCGTAATCAAAGTCGTAGGGGTCTCGTGGGTAGCCCTGACGGTGCTGCATGTAGTCAGGGGCTGGTCGACGACCTGTGCAGAGAAACAGTCATTATCTGAAGAAAGATAAACAATTGCAATCACGCAATAGCAATAATAATACTTTTAATTTTCCTTGAATAACAATTAATATGCTGTGCTCTGATTGAACCTTCATCTGATTCCAGTGCCAACAAAACCATTTTAATATTCATACTTCGTTTTAATCATATTTCAATTGTACATATAGTTTATTTTCCCAAAAAGGTTAAGGTTTTCAAATTAAATTTATTTTGAAATATATCTCAGCTCAGCAGAGGTAGTTCCAAGCTGTTTGTCAAACCATTTTAAAAAATATATTTCCCCACTGGCAAACAGAAAATTATTTCTTTAAAATATAATTACATCAAATGACCACCTAGAAATATAAAGGCGCATTAAGAAATATTTAATTAACAAGTTGTAAGCAGTCATTTTTAAAGATTTCAAAAAGCTTTTAGTTCACCCATATAGATGTTATAGAAAGGTTGTTGATTTCAATACTGACAAATGTTCACGTGGTAGGATATTCTTCATCACATCGTAACCAGGTTAACCATATCTTTGTAGGAAGAACATTACTACTTATATTTATTATTTTGTAGCTATAGTCACAGGATTAAAACAAAACCAATACAAAATGTATAAAACATACCTCTGTATTAAAGAATGCAAACCACAGAAAATAATTACAGTGATTTTTACCCTAATTATTTTTATTTTAAAAATCGTATGGTTACAGAATATTTTATTATAAAGTATATTTTAATATTTTATAAAAATTGTTCATCTTAGATAATTAATTTGTATTAGTACCATATATTAAAAAAAATCATGACATAAAGAAACGCAAAATAAGTTGTACTTTTACGTCTACAACAGGACTAACTGATTGTTCTTCATATTTATATAAATAAAAGTAAACAACAAATAATACTGGGCTCTCAAAAATAGCTGTAAATACCTGTATAACACAATATAAATGTATTTGTGACATTATTAAGATTTCTTGGATATATATTTTTTGTTGGCGAACTTTAAAATGGTTACCATAGTTTAAAAATTCTTAATTTGGCTTAGGCTTAATGTGGCTTAGTGTGTTTTGTTATATATTCATTGGAAATTCGCTGAGTATGCAGGTTTGCTGTGATGGGGGCATTTTTATCTTAAAAACACCCGGTATAATAAATAATAAAATGTATCGAGTAATAACATTTGCTCTTATTTCCATAAATGCAATTGTTTACCGGGGTAAGACTGGCGCAGAGAGGAACTTCTCGTGGGAGGCTGGTCCACAGTAAGGTATTGCCGGTTGTCGATTTCAGAACGGAGATTTGGCTCCGCAGTTTGTGCTCTCGTCTCCCTCAGTATCACTTGGGCTTGGCCAGATCCTCGTGACCCCCCTCTAGGCACTATCCTCTCAGGCTGGCCGTTCTTGGGGTGCACTGATGTAATCAAATGTTTAACTGTTAGTACTGTTTCTCAATGTATTACTTTTACAACCAGAATCAGAATCACAACATCATTTATTCTTTTTGTACATTTCATACATAAACATTGTCACTTACTTTGCCAGAATCTAAAAATTAAAGAGACTAGCTGAAAAAATCAATACCACCTTAAAACAAAATGTATTACATGAAAACTTAAATAAACCTTTTTGAAATAGCTTCAGTGTGTTCGTACATTTTATGGAGTTGGGCAGGTTGTTATGTAATTTAATTCCAGAATAATATGGGGAGAATTCGAAACTAGAAGATTTATGACTTGGATATGCAAGACTACTTTGTGGGGAGTCTGAATTTATAGAAAAATTATAGATATTTTCTTTGATAAATATAATTAAATTATAAATGTAAACACAGTACTGAGAAAGGAAAGGATATTACTATTTTTGAAAGTATTTTGACATGAATCCCTTGTTTCGAGAATATATATTGTCCTGATAATTCCCTTTTGCAATTAAAAAATGTTCTTTTTATCGGAATTACCCAAAAAAATTATGCTTTAGTTAAAAAAGGGATAAGTGTATCCGTAAAACCATTATGAGAGTGGCATCGTCAACTGATTAACATTAACTTTTTCACTTCACTGATTAACTGATAAACTTTTTAATTTTTAAAGTCTGAATCCTTTTATGTCATGGTCTTATGAGAGAATTAGAGATGTGTAAAGGTTAAAAACATTTAAGTATATATGCCTAAATTACCTATAATAACATCAGAGTATATGTTCATTACGATCAAATATTTTTCCAGGAGATGAATTCTATAACTGAATAAAAACTAATAGTTGTTTGTTGTTGTTAACAACTGGCTTATTAGTGTGTTATGGTGTAACAGTTGAGATATAAATAAGCTATTATTAGGTGTTTATATTTCTCCAGATGGAAACACAATTTTCGGGAATCGCAGTTTGTATTGTATAAGACTTTGGTGTGTAATTGTTATTAAATATGAAGACATAAGAGTCTTGGAACATGGATTTCTAAAGCATCTACTGTATACAACACTTTGGGTCACCTTTGCAAGATTCTTCTCGATCCAATGCATATTTGTTGAAAAGTACAGGAGTTGCGTTTTGCCCATCTTCAGTGGTAGCTGCAAAATAACGGGTTTTCTGAGATTTCAACGAAATTATTAGCAACAGCAAAAATTTGTTTTTCACTTGCTTGATACAGAAACAACCTTTTCTTTTAGGTTGCATGCTTCAGAAACGTTTATGTTGTTATGAGTGAGAAAAATATACATTTACCCCAACACAACTATAATGCCATCTTCATTTAAGCCTTCGTATGAGAGTAAGATGTGGTTTATAAACCCAAAACTGAGTGAGTGAATGTGTTGCCAAAGTGTTCAAGGTGTTAGACTCTAAATCAACAGCAGCCACCCCCTGATGCGGGTTCAAATCCTAGCCCTGGCAATTGTATTTGAATGAGTTTGTCCAATTTTAACAATTACATTAAACTTTTTACATATACTGTCTTAAGAGGGAAATATATTTCAGTTACTGTAGAATTTCTGTGAATGTGAGTACTAAGACAATGTTATAAGGAATCTAAATATATTAATTAATTCTTTAACTAACATACATTGATAGTTTAGAGCATAGTAATGATTGTATTTATATTAAATTTTGATTAAGTGTTGTTTTAGCAAGCTCAGCAAGGCAAGGCGCAGTGGACTGCCGCTACGGGGGCCAGGGTGTTGGTGTTGTTTGCAAGGCCGCCACTGGAGACAAGGTAGGGTTCAGTCACACTGCCACTCCCGGTCGGTTCTACTCCGAAGTCAGTAGCCTATGGGAGCCTGCGCCTTAGCCACCAAGACTTACTAACTTGGATACAAAACTCAGCTTTTGGCTTCAGATTCCGCCATTCTCCTTAGAGAGTAAAACATTAAAGCATAGCTTCAAGTTTGTCCAATGATAATGAGTGGCTTTACTCTGTTCCACATTCACCGTGCGATACAGGTATTATGGACTATGCCCATATTACTACCTGAGCTGAGTACATTGTTGATGTTGTTATGCGGGTTGCATCAACTGTGCCCGGGACCCGCGTGATGGTGCTCAAGTAAATACTTTCAGGACGGCTAGTACAATTTTAAATACATTGCTTATGGACACTCAGTACTGCACGGTTAACGTGGATCGAAGTATAGTCACATACAGTATCTTGACTTAAACAAATTACCTATGGACATATCAGTTACTCTTTGGTATCAGTGAAAACCGATCCGGTGATTGTGAAATATCAGTGATTGGTAACAGTGACGAACGGTGTGAAATATCAGTGATTGGTAACAGACGAATGGTGATTTCTGTTACCTGTTCCAGTTTACGGTTTGGTGCATGTGTTGAGCCATTTCATTGTTCCTTTCTGACCGTTATACATATGGGCAGGTGGTTTATAGTTAAAAACCAGTTTATTATTTTATTACAGTTAAACTCAAAGGTGGATTTGATTGAAAATAACATTATGTAATATATTAAACTATTTATTATTTATGATATTACCTTCATTGACATGTTTTCAAGCCTGTTATAATAGTGGAATTGTCTATACAGGTAACTGCATCTGCATTTACTGCAATGCTGAGTTTTCTTCAGTTGAGAATTTAACTGTGGAAAATCAGTGAAGTACATCAGTTCTGCGATTTAGGTCCTGTCCCTAAATTGCATAAAGGCAAAATTAAAATTTACAAAGTTTAAACGTGGGAAACTACTTAAGTGACTCATATATACCTGATTGTTGGTTGCTCTTAACGGAGGTTTGTTTGCTGTCCCACGCTTCACTAGGAGTCCCAGACTGCCTGCCTGGGAGAGTGTGCCGTTTGCCCAACGAACCCCGACCCCTCACTGCACTCATCACGCCACTGTCTCCTTCCTCGTAATACCTGTGTTGAGGAGAAGACTAGTTAATTAAAAATTTATACTGTCTACTTATATTAGATACAAGCCATGGTACCAGGATTCACTGGGAATACAACATTTGTGTGCTGCAATCCACATTGCCATTTGAACTATTCCCAATAAGTAACATCTGTGCATGGTTTCATCTACCGAAACAAATTGAACATCTATGGCAATAACATTTTAACTTTGGCAACCCTTGGGGTGGAGCAATAAGATCAGATTGAAAAATACTTAAAAGCATAAGCAAAAGCATAGCATAAAAGCTGAAAGACATTTTATGATTTAAACTCCTCCTATTTCCTGATCCCTTTGAAGACGCAAAAGAGGAGTTATTTCTTTTTGAGAGGTACAATATTTCCACAAAATTTTATGAGATTCTTAATCGGTTTTATACTGTCGCTGTCAGAAGCAACGCATAACACATCAGTTAATTCTACATAGCAAAATATTTAATTTATTATATAGACAAGTATCTAATATTTATTGGTAGCACAATCTGTAAAATCTTTATATTCATCAATACAACTCAGACTCAGTATTTTAAAACTTTAAAGTAGAATGTGAATATTTTATGTTCCGTGGAAAAAAATGCTGGCAAAAATAGCTGAATTTTTCAGTTTTTATACTGAGGAAACATTTGATCACAGTTGTCTATATTTGTTAACTAACCTGCATTCGGTGTCAGAGTAGGAGTGGGTGAGTTCAGAGAGCGCGAGGGCACTGTCCGCTGAGCGTGTCGAGCCATGGGGCTTACGCAGAGAGGAGTTGCGAGAGCGGCCGGATGTTCTTCCCCCGGACCTAAACACTCACCATTCACTATCATTCATACCTCATTATTAATTCAATTCAATTAAATTCAAAATATTCTTTATTCATTGGTATAACAAGTATACATTGAATGGTGTCAGTTGACTGCTTATATTTCTAAAGTCTAACTGATAAAATTAAAAAACATAATTTTTAAATGCTACAAATTAAAATTGTATAATTTGTTTAGAAGCATGATATGCATTGTTATAATTCAACAGGATAAATAAACTACATCTCACAACACTACAAAGTATATTCACACTTATACTGGACTTTCATACAAGACGGTAAACATACACAAAAGATGGTACAGGGAGATCGATTTCAACCAATTACACCGGTCATCATCAGGCCCAATCAGAGAATCTAATTCAAGCCCAATGATTCTCTGATTGGACCTGATGATGACCGGTATAAAGCAAGAAACCCATTATGCCGGCACAGCAAAGCAATGCACAGCACAGCGCAGCGCAGCACGGTGTGGCACCGGCACACTTTACACAGGGATTAACCCATTAGTAACAGCCACGACCGCCCAGTAACGTCCCGTCCCGTCTCTACAACATGGCGGCCTGAGCATTAGCAATGGCAATAGATAGTAATTGCATGAACAGGACCAGAAAATCTAAAACAAAAAGGTTCATAATTTAGTAGCGATGGCCCTTAGAATGTCTTTAATTTATTGACTTGCTTTTTCCTTTTGGAAGATGTATCATTATTTAACAAATTTATTTGAGCCTTTATTCTCTGTTCTTTAAAAATATAAAAGTTAGATTCAATATTAACTACTGAACCTTACAACGACAAGCTCAACAAACTCAAAAATGTCTCAGTGCCCAAGTAAACTCAAAAATGTCTCAGTGCCCAAGTAAACTCAAAAATGTCTCAGTGCCCAAGTAAACTCAAAAATGTCTCAGTGCCCAAGCAATATGATTATTTATAAATTCAACATAATTGATAACTTACAAAATGTATGCATCCGAACCATTAAAAAAGGCAAACAGGTCTCTCTGTTGTCGTCTGTTCCGGTTTAATGCAAAAACTCCTAAACCTGAAGACCATAAGCGTAATTTCAGTATTTTGATTTGAGGGGCAAATATATTTGTGATCGTGATTTTTGTGACTTTTCATATATTATAATAATATGTTCTCCAAATTATTGAGGGGGCAACTGCCCACCCATGCCACCCCCCGAATTACGCCAATGCTGAAGAGCCGAAATTACTCAAGTTATCGCATTCACGAACACGTATATATAAATTTGAACGAATAGTGTTTTTGGCATCTGGGGACCTCAAAACAAAAAGTTATGGTTTCGAGCTTAAGTCTTACCATGAGACCAACGGGAATAGCTTCTTCTCTATAGCAGAAATTCGCTAATATAAATTAACATGTAATAACACATGTTCCTACTTAAATTTTCTCAAAAATATTTACAAAATCTGTGTTTAAACTAAAGAAACTGGACGATTTTGATTAAATTCAAAATAAAAAATAAGTGGAAGAGTATCACCATTTATAAATGCGAAATTAGTTTAAGGACATAACGTTTGTACACGACTATCTTACGTATTTAAGCTATGCAATTGTGCCAAATTCAAGTTCATAAAATTGAGTTATTGAACCACTGCGCCAAAACGCCGGTTATGGCTACCACTCGCCACTGTCAAGAATGCTCCTCAGACCATTCTCGGTGGTTCTGTGCCGTGGTGTTCCGTACTGTGCTGCGCTGCGCAGTGCCGTCGTAGTGGGTTATGTTCTATTTAAAACAATGTATATCATAGTTGCCGGTGGTGGGCGGTGCCGTGCTGCGCTGTGCTGTGCCGTGCCGTGCTGTGCCGTGCCGTGCTGTCATAGTGGATTTCCTGCTTAACTGGTTGAAATCGATGTCCTTGTACCATCTTTTGTGTATGTTTACCGTCTTGTATGTAACTAAGTGTAATTAAACTTTGTATTGTTGTGAGACGTAGTTTATTTATCCTGTTTAATAATATTTTAACTTGATGCTTGAAATTTAGAGTAACTTCTTTATTAGCATGATATGTGTTGTTATAATTACGGGATATAAAAATAAAAAAGGCTTTATAAAACTTCAAAATATATTTACTCTTATTTTCACATACAAAAATCACTAAATTAGGAGACTTTGGAAAGCTTGGCCTACAGCCTGAAAAACTGTAAATCCGGTGCTGCTAATTGCTTATAAAATTCTTCATTACATATAAGTTAAGACCAGCTTAAATAGTAACTGTTAATGGTAAATGAGTCAGCAAACCCTTCTAGAAGGGCTTTCCAAAGTACTTTTGTACAGTTATATCCTTCCAGCAGGACACAGTGCAGTCATGGCAAAGTACAACTTTAAAAAAATCTGTGTCTGAGAGTTCTGGCTGTTCTGGCAATGAACAGAGCAAAATAACAGTAGGGTTTGTTCCAGGAAATAGCAACCAAACTGTCAATGTGTATAAAATGTTTTATCCTAAAATATTATGTGTTCCAACATGTTTATAATATTACAGTACATTGCAAAAACCAATACACTAGAAAATAATTACTACCCTGTGCCCAGGAGTTTGGCCAAAATCAATAAAAAGAAGGGTTTCAAATATATACTACAAGTATACATATGACTTTGGACCGAAAGTAAGTATAACACAAATTTCTGCTGTTTGACATATCAAATTGGCAGCTAAAACGTTAATTTGGTTGAATATTTTAGGGATTACCACCATTACTGAATGGCTGGGGATATCGACCACTTTGAAAGGGCTTACTTGCTTTTCCCCTCTTTTAAAAGAAAACTGGATGGTCCGGGAATCAGAATGTAAAAGATTATGTAGAGTACATGTAGGTATGCTTAAAATCAGATTAGTTTAATTTTTTATTTTCAAAAACTAGGGAAAAATAAATGTGCAGCTTTACTGAAATATTTTTTTGTAATTTAAGTACGCTCTTCCAAGTAAAGTGACACAGTTTTTAAGAAATGGACGTATACTTTGTGTGCCAACCAAATTAACAGCCATTGGGAGGCTTCGGTTTTTCAGTGCTGGTGATGACAAATAAATAAATAAACTTTATATGTTTAACAAATGGAAAATTGTGTCATATTTTTATTGGCTATGTTTTGTAAAATAACGCTCTTTTCTTTCTTCTTCTTTTTTCATATAATGGATTAGATAATGTCCTCAAATGAGAATGTAACATTCTGCCGCCAATGACTTGACGGCATCATTCATATATTCTCAATCCTAGGGATCTAGTCACACATGCAGTTATGTTCTAATAGTGTAGTAATTATGTTTAATGGATTTTCTTAGTCACCTGTTTTCGTTTAACATTTGATATGGTGCTATTATAAGTTTACCCATGAGTTCGTACAGTGGAACGGAAACTGCGTCCGCGACGATGCGAGTGGCTGCGTTTGGGTGGCTGGGTGCACGCGTAACAGCAGATACGCCAGTATAGGAAACGGAATGAGTTGGCCATGATATCTCCGATGTTCGATAAGCAAAGGAGCATCAGTGGAATACCGGCGATGGCATAAAATATTGTTGTCACCTTTCCAAAGTCAGTTTTTGGTGCAATGTGCCCATATCCTGCAATCATATCATCAATATAATAATCGCTGTTGTTCGTTTAGAGTTACTGCATCACTCGATTGTAGTTATCTATTCCTGTGTTATTAAAATATGTTGTCGAATCACTAATTATCTACAGGAAAACAATACAACATTTGTTGATTATTGTTGTGTAGTTTATCGCTTTACAAAACTTACACACTAAATAATAACTCTAAAACCGAGTTATTTGTTTAATTTTGTTTGTCTAATTTTGTTAGTTTTGTTTTAATTTGATTAATACTCATTTCATAGTTTGATAACATTCATTCAAACACAGACATCAAGATATCCTTTTAAAACAACTAGCATGATTGCACTTAAAAGTGAAGTGAAATGTGTGAGATAAAGAGTATTCCTGATAGGGAGTTACAATAAGGATATTGTTTTGATGGACACAATAAAATTACTGTGAAGAACAAATTTTCCTTTGGACATACCTTCTTCATTAAACACATGGCTTAAAGCTTTAAGTTAGTCCCCATAGCAGCACTGTTTTCTGACATAATATATTTTCTTAACAATAAAGCTAGTCAATATTTTAAATAAAAGAATAAACGATTCCACTCATAAATCATTTATTTAGTAGCATGATAAATGTTGTTACAATTAAACAGGATAAATAAACTACGTTTCATAACACTACAAAGTATATTTACACTTATACTGTACCTACATTCAAAAGACGGTAAACAAACACAAAAGATGGTACAAGGCCTTGTGTTTACCGTCTTGTATGTACGTTCTGTTTAAGTGTAAATATACTTTCTAGTGTTGTGAGACGTAGTTTATTTATCCTGTTTGATTCTACTCATCTCACAATTTATATTAGTCATTGCTTGAAAATATCTCATTCATTAAAGGGTTGTCCAACTGTGATTTAAACTGTATTAAAATGTTGAGTACAGTATTTTTTATTTTCAGCTGTCAGTGTCAATGGAAAATTACTTTTATAGAGGCTATTAAGTTATCTTTTAAAGTTCCATATTTTGATCCAGGCGCCAAAGAGAAATTCATCATCACTTTAAGTACTGCTTACATAAACGTGTCAGCAGCAAATCATCTTAGAGATAGTTAATTATATTTTATTCTTGCAATTTTCCTCCTGGATTGATTGTATGACTTAAAAATTAAGGTTACATACTTTGTCGTCAATCCACTATAGTGTACAAGATTACATGAGTCTACTCTTGTCCTTGGACGGCCACAAATGAGGAATAAATGTGTACACTTATTGTGAATTTTCAAATGTTTATTGTTTCCTTGTGTCACAAACAAGTTTATGTTTAGTGTTGAAAATGTTTTAAACCTCGAGACAATGACAGTATTTTAGCTTCTGTGATAAATAAAGATTTGATAATGGGACTATACTAGTCCCGAAACTAGTATTCTTGTGAACTAGTGGATTGATGACGGATTGATCGTATTTATCCTTATTGTTTCAGTTAATTTTACTGACCTATAGTTGTGATGACTATGATGGAGTAGAAGAGTGCCCCATGGAACGTCCACTGGAGAGAGTTAAGATCCTCCGACCCGTCCCATCCTCTCATTCTCATGGCTATTACCAAGTCGTTTTCGAATGCCTTCAGCCGGTTTACAACTGATATCGTCCAGTTGTCCTGATGGAGGACCAAAGAGTCCCGTGTCATGATCCATAGATCGTCCGTTACATTCCTCCTTATGAGGGTTATATTTTCTTTTACCTAAAACAAAGGCACTCTAAGTACATACACCTTTAAAGCCAAAAATGATCAGTTTAACCCTTTGAGCACCTAGATAATTAATGGTGTGGTTGAATCTGTATTGTTTTGTTGATTTATTAACGATATATTGAATGTCTGAACACTTAAAATTGTAAAAAGGTGCTTCTGGTGGGCACACACACAGTAAAGGTAGGTAAAAAGTAGCAAAACACCTGTCCAGATCTGCAACTCACAAAGAATTCAATCATCCCATCAGCTTGGACCCGAGCCGTCTACTGTTTGCTTAAGGTCCGCCCTCCCCTTCAACTTTGTCACAGACAGGTGAACTCTCCATGAGTTGCACATAAAAACCACTGACTGAGATGGGATTCAAACCATCGATCCAAGCACCCCCTGGCAAGGGAGATAGCGCCTTGGACCGCTCAGCCAACCTGATCGGCTAGCAGTTGTGTCGGTTTGTGAGGTATTACGCTGCAGACGTATTACGATTTAGTTCTGTTTGTGTCTACCAGGTTACACCACATGACACAGACTGCACAGAGCTCGCAAAGATACAGTTGCTTTATACTGTAATTAACAGTGTTTTTATGTGGTGCAGACTCAAAAGCCAATATATTAGTCCTTGGCAGACTAAGGGTTACCATAAGTCCATTACCACTTTAAAATATTTACCTACATGATCCTATAACTTACTAAATGTGTTCCCATTGGTTTGAGCCATAATTGGTTCTATTTGTTGATGACTAAATGCCAATAAATTATTACTATAATTCCATTTCTAAGAGAAAAACAAAGCCTCAGATGAGTTTTAACCATGTTAATTATTTATTTACTAATAAGTCGATTCAGTGATCGATCTGGGTTTTCCTCTTGGATAAATCTGATGTGCAAAATTTGATAATAAAGCTCTAAATATATTTTTCCTTTTTATAGAAAATAATTTTCCGAAATAGGATTTATTATATTTTTTTGAAATAGGGGCTACTATTTTGTTATGATTTTCTGTTTTAGACCTTTCCTCATTCACCAGCCTGATTGTGATTTTGTACATCTTTTGTAAAATGCTTATCTATTTTATTTTACTGAAAAGCTAAAATGGCTCTCTGTCTAACTGTTTATCATCATCTCTTTTCCAGAACCTCACAAAAAACATCTAAAACAATTGAGCTGTAGGTGTTCATAAAGGTAAAAAAAATATGTGACCTATTCATAGGGATGTTCTATAAAACCTTAAGCTCCGCCCCATGGGTCGTTAAAGACCTGATGTTATTCTAATGGATATATTGTTTAATAATTACCATGGCAACAATAAATGATATTATTTAATATTTTCAAAACGTGAGTTTTGTGACTCTGAAATCCTCATACCAAGAATTGGTCACCAACTAGTATCGTTAAATTGACTTTCCGTATTATATGTTTTGATGTTGCCCCATCAGCACAAATTGTCGGGCCAACGTTGGCAAATGGTTGGCCAACGGTGGGCATGTCACGTGGCGCGAGGTTGGCCCATTAATGGATTAACCAACCATTATCCAACAATTCCAACCAATACCCAACCAAATGCCAACGGTTTATAATTTTTTTTATTTAAATGCCTAGTTTAATTTTTAAAATCATGATTTATCTAATTGAATTGTTTAGGAAACCAATTATAGAAATTTTAAAAAAGGATTTAAGTTGCAAAAATATCGAGTTACGGTCTGGTTTCGAACCTACAACCTTTGAGTTACTGAACACTCGTCTTAACCCCCACGGCCAATCTGACTTACGAGAATTGAAGGATGGACTGAGGTATAGAAATTACCAATAGTCTGTACCTGCACGACTTGTACTAGCCTATATGCTATTATGTTTTATTCTTCTAGGATTGGATAATACTCGTTTTATTCTTCTACGTGAATCTACTCGTGCAAAAATCACTGTAATAAAAGTAGGAAAAAGTTAATTTGATTTATGTATCTATGAAATATGATAAACTACGAGCAAATCAATATATATTTAATATAATTATAATAATAAAAATATAATGTTAATTTACACCCCATTCAGCACAAATCGTTGGGCCAACGTAGGAAAATGGTAGGCCAACGGTTGGCCCGAGGTTGGCCCATCAGTACAAATCGTTGGGCCATCGTCGGCATTGTAGGAAATGGTCGTTTGGCATTAACGTGGTTGGGCCAACGAACCAATCGTTGGCTAGCCCACGTTGGCAAATCCAACCATAGCCGACGTTGGGCCATCAAACGCTATTTTTGGCAAATCCTACCATTATATTATTATTAATTATATATTAATATATATGTATATATCATGAATATATAATTAATAATAATATAATGGTAGGATTTGCCAAAAATAGCGTTTGATGGCCCAACGTCGGCTATGGTTGGATTTGCCAACATGGGCTAGCCAACTATTGGTTCGTTGGTCCAACCGCGTTAATTCCAACTAACCATTTCCCTACCATATCCTTCAATGCCGTTGGTGGCCTAACGATGTGTGCTGCTGGGGTGTTTCTAATCAGTTGTTCATGCAAATTTGTACAATGCAAATTTAAAAAATTTAAATCATCCAACAATAAAAATCATAGCCTGAGGCTGACATTGGGTACAGCAAATGAGGTTGTCATTACATATGGTAAGTCTTTTGACTGTCCATTATGACTAACTTCCCTTTCACCTTTGGTCCCTCCATTTGCAGCGGCTAGGGACAGAGTCTCCGGGTTTGGTCCCTCCTGCCAATCTGAGAATGAATGGTCCCTGGCTGTTGTGCATGGATACCCTGTCAGTTGGAGGGCAAAATGAGGGTCCCCTGTTGAGAGCCTCATCCCAGCTGTCACAGGGGCACGGGAATTGGCCCTCTGAGGGGTCGATTTGGCTGCCGTCCCTTCCCACCCTTTCCTTTCCTGCTATATCCTATCTTTCCGGTAACCCTCGCAATATTCCCGCTTGTGGAAGAGGTGACTAGCAGCAAAGCTGGGGTTTCCTAATCCGCCAATAACAACAACAACAACAACAACAAAAATCATAGCCCAAAAATAACATTAGTTATTAATTGTAACAATAACAAATAAATATTGATAAGCTTTTTTATGATGTATTAATGCAATAATGGAGCTGTGTTATTATTTTCAGGTAAGTTTTATCGAGTCAATGTCTTTAGATCCATTACACACCACTATCTAAGGATCTGAATGGGAAGAGTTTAATAAAGAGAGTTTCTTACACATCGAAAATGCATTTATATAATTTTACATTTGAGAAATTTATAATCATTAATATATGAATCTTCATAAAAAATATGGAAATTGGTAACAAATAGCAATTTATATCCAACACAAAATGTTCAGTTTTTGTGAAACTAAAAATAGTATTTCAGGATTTTCACCATTATAATTTACTTGAACAATGTTTTATCACATCATCATACTATATTGTTATTCCAAGCTGATTTCAAAGAAAATTAAAATTTGTTCATGTAGTTTATCTCACCTTGAAGATGTCATCTTTGATAGTGAAAGGTTTTGCTCATAAAGTTGATATTTTGATTGGGTTTTTTTACGCAATTTCAAAAACTCATACCAGTTTACTAACTCACATTTTTTGTATGTTTAATAGGTTAAGCTAAATGTGTCATTAAAATATTTTCAAAATAAAACCATGTTGAGACAAAACTGGTCTTTCCAAAAAGTTATGCCAAAACTTCTGAGGTAATTTTTAAAAACACAAATTATTTAATACAAAACCTTAAAACGGTTGTAATATAAAATTTAATTTTAAAATGTATTGTTAATATTATAGTATAGTTTTCCAAATAGTTTCTCTTGTACAATTCTCTTCAATAATTCCTCATAGGTTTTTTGGGGTTTCTTGAAAACTGACAATAATTGGAACTGGTGGTTTTGGAATAAGACTTTTTTAATAAATAAATATTATTAGCTGTTGGTTTACTGGCAGAAGAAAGTATAACAGTAACAATCTAGTGTTGTTGAGTGGATCTATTTGTGTTCTTTTCTGCCTCATATTCGTTTCTATTTCAGTTCTATATTCTGCAACTCCACTAACTGTATTTACGTCTCTCAACACTATTCAAACGCACTTTTGTTATGGAAACGTCACCCCGATACCACCTAAAAAAGTGATAATCTCAACTTTTTATTGAATTAATTTTATAATCATTGTGTTTATAGGGTTACTGCTAACATTTCATAATTTATTTTAAAGTGTGTGCTTTTTTTAATTTACTTAATAACAGTTGATTTGATTTGCACTATACACAACAAGCTTTGTTCAAAGAGTGACACAAGATTTAGTTTAAATTATAAGTTCTTAGACCGAGCACCTTTCGTCGCTTCCAAAAACATCTTTTCACAATATAATAGTAATAATATGGCAACTTATAAAGCCAGTGGGGCCTACCTAATTGGGGTAAAAAAGTATCAACAATTTTTTATCAACACAAAACTACTCAAATCTCGCCAAAAGGTGTACAAAATAACATGGCGACAATGCTAGTGGGGCGGAACCCTAAGGTAGGTGGGTTAATATATCCAATGTGGGGGCATCTTTCATCAGATAATCAAAACTGGATGACGAAAAATGATAAAATAAGGCCAGTGGGGTGGAGCCCTGAGTTCCAAAAAAAGAATCCAACATTTTGTGATCCCCAATAACATGGTATGGTCTGGGAGCAGTTTTCATGAGCCAATTAGATATCTTATTTTCCAAGAAATTTAATGAGAAACCAAATTATTTCTGCAGGAACAAAACAGTCACTGTTGTTTGATGACAAACATAGGATTTGTTTAGAGTCTACTATCACAAGAGAAAACAAAATAGAGATAAGTTATGTATTTTAAAAATAAGCAAATAAGTGATATTATTGTTAAATATCAACCTACTACTTGGAATGCAAACAAAAACAGATTGTTGGCTCAGTGAATTATTACGTGTGTTATTCATAGTAACATAATTTATAATTATTACGTACAATTACTTGGGAGGTTGTTTTGTAATTTGATAAGTGAAAAACTGCACCAATCATAAGAGAACAATAGGGCAAACATCATGAAACTGTTGGGGAAACCAACAAACCTGGATCACAATGTGAATGCTAAAAATAAATCAAAAACATTGTGTAACAGTAAGCTCGGCTCTGTCCAAATAAAATAAACCTCAATTTGGATAAAAACAAATAGATAAATTCTCAAAGACTAATTAGTTAATTAAAGGTGGGGACATTTTTAAAACTAGATTTTACATTTGTTTAATTCTTAGTAATTTTTTTACAAAATAAAGGTATTAAACTGTTGACCCTAAGTTAGGTTTTCAATGCAGTTTTTCTATTAAATGCATATGCATGTAAAGTAAATAACTTGTTCGTAGAGAATTTTGGATTTTAATATGTTTATGTTGATAAATTAGCCAATTAACTTTATTTATTTAATTCTGTTTACTATTATAAATATAAATTGGTTATTAATTAAGGAACAATTGTTTTGTATGCCTGCTTTGAATAATCTATTATTAATTATAACAATAACACTAGTTTCCCTTTTTTATTTTTTTCTCTGTAAAAGTACAACGAATTAGCATGTTAACATTCATATTTTTTGTACTAATTAAGGCGGTCCCACACTTCTTGCGAACACGCCCGAACATTCGACCGAATTCCGAACGTTCAGAGTATTCGCGAGAAGTGTGGGAGCAGCACGAACTTTTGAATACATACGGGACGGAATGTTCAGTGAATATTCGGGAGAATGTTCGGCCAAATGTTGTGGCCTGTTCACGAGAAGTATGGGACCGCCTTTAGATGTTTGCAGGGTAACAATTGTTATTATTGTTTTTAGGTATTTTAACGCCAATGGCATTCTTCGTTAGTAGAGCACACAAATGTTTTAGGGAAAGGGGTCCAAACCTCTAAAATTTGTGTGGACGCCCCGGGACTTGAACCCGTCCAAGATGCTAACCGTTATGCTAGCAAGATGCCCAACGGTTGTATTGATAGGAATATTTAAAATATTTATATTAAAACAATAGGTATTTATTTCTGTTTTCGTTTAAGGACGTGTTTAGGTTTTTAGTCATGCTTAGAACAAATAGATGGTCATAAGATTAGGATTTATTTAACAAATTTTGTAGTTTTTAACTGCATCATGTAGATTGTAGATGTATACGTGCGCGCGAAGGTTTATGGTGTTGGGTCCGGACGGCCGTGAGTGGGCGTGCGAGAGAGGGTGAACAGTGGCAGATCTAGAACTGGTAGAAGGGGGGGGTCTGGGGGGGAGTCACCCAAGCTGAACGGGGGGTTCCTGGGGTTCCCCCCCGAAAAATGTCAATATTGAAGTCTTAAAAACGACAATTTAGGCTATTTCTTTCTCAATCTTACAATGTCATAATGTTGAAAGCAATATGCAAATTAAATCCCTGATTGTGTTGCTATGTGGAAAATATTTTATAGTGCACTGAAATTTGTATTATGTTAATGATTAATGCAACAATAAAATTATAGGCTAAGTGACACTTTAATCAAGCCTACCTTGGATTTAATTTACTATTCAACTAGAGAGACTTAATTGTATAAAATGGAAAATATCAAATTGAAAACAGTAATAGTAGTTTTTTGATGAACAACGTTTTTTATCATAATGCGGAATTAGACTTTTAATCGTTGAAAATTGTAACTATAAAGTTGTATTTTTGAGATGGTGTTTACAAAGTAAGTAATATACAGTGTTTACATTTCTGTTATTTACAAACAATACTTTTTATAACGTGTGGTAAGGAACGTTTCTATCATGTATAGATAAAGCAATCAGCTGACTTTTTACATCCTAGGACTTAAAAAAGATCACAGCTGATTTGTTAGGACCTAGGACAATAAAGTGACTTTTTGCATACTATTTAGATGACAAAAAACAGGTGGATATCGTGCAGAATGATAACAAAATAGTTTCATCATACTGCACTATATTTCTAGTGAAGTATATTTTTCGTCATACTGGACACAATAAATTAAGGTAACAATTTAACCAAACCTGAATTTGGTTTACTTTTTTACCATTTAAAGTCTACTTCAATATTGATCTTGCTACTCTAAACAAACCGCTGCTACAAAGGTTTTTATAACAATTTGGGTACTGTAATTCGTTCAATTGATATTAGCCTCGACCGAAAAGTGTCATAAAATGTACTTTTTATCCTTAGAAATAAAAATAACAACTTTAGCATCCCAACGGATATGTTTAAAACCAGCTGCTTTTGATGCAGTATGACTCATGACAAAATAGTATATTTCATCACCAAGACCAAAAGTGACATTTTTCAATACGAGCTAAAAAGTAACGGTCGAGGCCGGAAAATGAGCGATGACCGAAAAGCCAGTATTTGTCCTAGTGATGAACTAAATTTTTCGTCATACCTACTGCAGACAATTTTAAGTTAACAATTTAACAAAAACTAAATTTTCTTAACTTTTTAACCATTTAAGGTTGGCTCTTGATCTTGCTATTCTAAACAAACAGCTGTTACACAAGTTGTTATTGTACAGTTGAATAATTCGTTCAACTGATGACCTCGACGGTGACATCAAATGATTTTTTCATCATACTGGTTCAAAAAGGCTATTTTCAACGCATGCATTAAGGTGCTAAAGTTGTCTTTTTTACTCCTAGAATAAAGAAAAATCACTTGATGACACTTTTCGGTCGAGGTCATCAGCTGTTAAATAAGAATTGAATGAATTGCCCCAATAAGATGTCTGTACTTTCAATGATGAACAATAGTACCGTAGTAAACATATTATTTATTTGTAATTCATTGCAACATTTAATCACATTTGTACATATGTTCATTAATTGTTACTAGGTGTCTCTGATAGGGCGAGCCTGATCATGTTATTCACAATTAATTGTTACCATTTCTGTTTATAATGTATATAACATTGATCCAGAATAAAAAATGTAAAAAATACCCCCGTCGCAGCAAACCTGCGTACTCAGCGAATTTCCAATGAATATATATGTTTCTCACTACCACATAAAGGCACTTACCAAGTTTTATAAAAATAAATTAATAACTAAATGATCTATAGCATTTTATTTATTCTCCATAAGAATAACATAGGACTGAGTATGCAGGTTTGCTGCAACAAGGAGCACAAAATATGTGTTTTTATGCAATTATCAATTTAACTCAACCAGGTGAAGCTACATACTAAGTTTTATTAATTTATTTTAATAATTAAGGGAGATATAAAACTTTACTTATTCTCCATAAGAATAACATTAGGGCTGAGTATGCAGGTTAGCTGCTACGGGGATAACCAACAAAATATTTGTTTTTTGTTCAAATATCAATATACCAGTACAACATGAAGCCACATACCAAGTTTCATCAATATACATTCATAAATAATCGAGATATCAAATTTTATTTATTCTCCATAAGGATAACATTGGACAACGTACTGTGTTTAGTACTTTGAATATCTCTGCAACGGTTGGACGTAGAATCACAATTTAAACACCAAAATGATTGTTTTGTGGAGCTGAAGTGATTGGTAAAAGCAAATGTGAAGTTTAAAGTAAAACTAACTGAGGAAAAGCCAAAAACCTTTTTCCCATAAGATTAACATGGGAGATTTTATGAGCATGTTTTTTTGGATTTTTTCCGCAACCACTTAACCTAGGTTAATAATTCAAAATACCATATTATTTGTTTTTTTAAGCTCTATAACATGGTTAAAACCAAAATTAACTGTTTCAAAAATTTTAGGGTGAAAAATGCAAAAAACTGATTTTTGGAAAATTTAAAACCCCCATAAACCCCCCTTCCCATAGTCCGATTTTTCTGGTTTTCGAACTTAAAGTCATAAATGTCACTTTACACATTTGAGCCAAATTTCATCAAAATCGGACGTTTTTTACTCAAGTTATCGCATTCACGGACACATATATAGATATATATATATATATATATATAGATATATATATATATAGATATATATATATAGATATATATATATATATATATAGATATATATATACATATATATAAATTTGAACGAATAGTGTTTTAGTCATCTTGGGACCTTAAAAAAAAATTTGTCATGGTCTCGGGCTTAAGTCTTACCATGAGACCTACGGTAATAGCTTCTTCCCTATAGGGGAAATTCGCTAAAAATAACAAAATATAAAATCAACTTGTAAACAATGGAAACTTGTACGTGTAACAGCTGTTCGTTTAAGAGTAGAAAGATCAAGATGGAATCAAACTTTTAATGGTGAAAAAGTTAACGAAATTTAGTTCCTGTGAAATTGTTATATTAATATTGTTTTCAGTATGACGAAAAATATATTTCATCATAAGGGCCAAAGGTGGCGTTTCAATCCTCGCTCATTTTCTAGGCTCAGCCCAGGGCCTCTGCCGGCCATTAAAACTTGAAGCTCGATTGAAAAGCGTCACTTTTGGTCCTACCTTTTTCATGCCCAAAAACACAGTGTTGACGGGGTTGCCAAGACCTAAAAAGATATAATATCAAAACGTATTCCAAGTCAAGTATAGCATCGTTGGTCTGACATCGTTTACCATAGCAAAGTCCTTTAAAGATGTTAAAATAAAATAAATGTAAAAAATTACAAGACGGGTAACGGCTAGTTAGATTATAAGCAGATGTTTTATTTTATTGTACAAATACAAAAACATTACCAGGACTGTAAAATAGAGGAAGGATATTATCTCTATTCCATATCCCTGAAATCCTAGGATGTGTTTTTGTGGCAGAATACTTTAATTGTAGCCTATATCAGGTAGATTAGAATGAACGTGTTCCTTTACAATTATTTATAAATTAACATTGACTCTTTTAAATTATATGTGGGAGCCCAAAGAAAACTCGGAAAACTAAAATTGGGAGTAAAAATAATACTCCTATAAGAGCATATAAGATCGCACACGTACATTATAAGTAATAATTTAAAATTATAGTTCTTTTATAAACCATCTGTTCTGTATTGCCGGAAATAAACAAATACCAAAACACTCTTCTCTCTCTCTCTCTCTCTTTCTCTCTCTCTCTCTCTCTCTCTCTCTCTCTCTCTCTCTCTCTCTCTCTCTCTCTCTCTCTCTCTCTCTCTCTCTCTCTCTCTCTCTCTCTCTCTCTCTCTCTCTCTCTCTCTCTCTCTCTCTCTCTCACGCACGCACGCACGCACGCACGCACGCACACACACACACACACACACACACACACACACACACACACACACACACACACACACACACACACACACACACACACACACACACACACACACACACACACACAGTGACTGCATTATTAACAAATTAATAAAACAACCCATTATAAACCAATTTTGAATATAGGAAATAAAATATTATCACCATATCTTGATAAAGCTCGCTCTCATTACTCAAAATACTGTATGATTGTTTTGTTTGCACGATAAATTTTGCTCACTTTCACTGTGGGAACAATAATATTCACAACTTCGCCTTTTATAATTGGACTTGCTATTCTGTGCCTACACGGTGAACTTTACAACTTGCTCTGGCAATGCCATCCACATCTTTATCTTCCGTAGTTTTATTGAAAAAATCAGTTAACCTATGCTTCATTTGCATTCAAAACGAATTTTAAAACAAAAAAATACAAATCATAATAAATATACAGATAAATCTACTTATAAACACTCTTCCAACGATACAAACAACATAACTAATGCTCTCATTTGCAAACCCAGACGTAACGACGATACAATAGGATACAACGACCCTTCAACACTTTAAAACTACAACCGGTACAACCAAAAATGCACAAATAGGCAATGAATAGGGATGAGAGATGGAGAGGTGAGTCAAATGGTTGGGTGGAATGGTCCATTTTGCACCTGAGGGGAGGGAAGTTTAGAGAAACCCAGGTTATTTGTTATTTAGGGTAGTGCCTAGCGCTGGATAGATTGCAAGGCTGTTACGACGCCACTGCATTGGGCTCATTCATGGGCATTTGCCGCTTGAAGTATTTATTTTGCAAGTTAACTTTGAAAGGGTGTAATGTTAACATTGTCACTTTAACTTTGGTACTTAAAATGTACGAATTAAAATTAAAATATGAAAAAATACTGAATGTTTCTCTTGCGTAATAGTACCTCGAAAAATATCATTTTTATCCAGTGTAAGTTCGGACCCAATGGGGGGTGGCTATAGCCCCCTTAGCCCCCCCATATATCCGCCACTGAGGGTGAACCATCGGTATAAAAATAGTTGTTTATATCGATGGGGTGAACTAATCCCTCAGGTGCCAAGCGAAAATGAACAGAGTATAATTAGTAGGATCTCTGTAACACTATTCTTCAAATGTATTTTCACGCATCGGCGCAGATTTTTGTAGAGTAGTAGCCTTAAAATGGGGAAAACTATGCAGTAATATTTATTAAGGTTTCCTTCGAAATTGTTGATGACCCTCAGGTGTTTATTTAAATCAATCATTACAGTTCTGTATGCATTTTACAACTAACGAAACAAGCAATGGATAATTTACTGTTGCAAATAAAAAGAGTTAAATGAAAAAACAACACAACAACACAATCCAACAAATGTTACTATCATGATCTGCATTCTTGATTCAGGTCAGCAAACGTGTAACCCTTCTTGCGTTAACAATAATTAAGACTAATTACATCTCAGATGGAGCTCCTGCCACTTTTTATGAGAATAATTATTGGCCTTGTAGAAGGTATGAAACAGGTTTGCTATAAAAACTACGGCTGCAGTGAGCCATGCGAAATTATCGATTTCAAGGATCTTTCAACGTGTAAGTTGTGTGCAGCTTTGCGCAGGTTGGCCTATTATTCGCCACTAATTAGCTGTTGTGGAATAAAGAACTCGACATTGAATATTTAACAGATTACCAATAGGATGGGAGATCGAACAGTAATGGTGGTAAAACCGTATGTGGTGTAGCGATAATTTGTGTAAGAAAGATGTTTATTTACAAGAAACGGTGTTTACTGCCAGTCTGGATGTATGTGTTTTTACTAAATAAATTATATCCTCATAACGAGAGAGATCATTATTTTTAAAACTTCAAATACGTTATACCAATATATATTGAATTGAATTTAAAGTTAATAGCCTTTCACGTTTCTAAATGGCGGAGGTTGTTTTACAAAGTTGAATATCTTAAAAACTGCAAATATACAAAGGTTACTGTCCAAAAAGTTGTATCTTTGTATCAAAACAAATAAACTGTGTAAATATTTTAAGTCGGATTAAAAATAACTAAGAAATTTGGATTTTTTTTAATACAGGGAAAATGTGTTTTTTTTCTAAAAACATGCTTACAAGGCTTTTATAAAAAATATATTTTTATTTATAAAAGGATCAGTTTCTCACTGAATTATAATGTTATTAAAAATATTTACACCTATATTGATGTTACAATATAGGAGGAGGCTCCCCCCCTCCCCGAGAAAAAGGAATTTTTTGTCAGGAGGAGCACCTCCCCCCCCACCACAAAGAGCAGGTAGGTAATATCATAGACTAACTACTGTAGTTAGTCGATGTTAATATGGATCTGGAAAAATAAAAGCAATCCATTGATCAAACATTGATAGAACAGACTCCTAAAGTGTTAGTGCTCACTGAAGATTCCAATTTGAAATATGTCTTTTGTGTAATGATTAGGGAAACTCTTCTAGAGAAGTATGGAGTTTGTGAATACAAGTGCATTCAAACTCAGAAAAGAAATTTCAATCAAGCAATAAAGCAAAGGAAGAAGGATTTGAAATGTGCTACTTTAGAGAAAATGTCCCCAGCGGTATAAATATTGTAAATAAGGCTAAAGAAGTTATGAAGAGTAACGGCATGCACATTGACTGCAGATACAACAACATCCTAACCTCCCACAAACAACGATGATCTTAAACATGTTTTCTGTGAGTTAATAAAAGAATCACTAGTGAAGAATTACGGAGTTTGTGAATACAAGTGTATCCGTATAGAGAAAAGAAACTTTAACACAGCTTTAAGGAAAGCGAAGAAAGAAGGTTTCGAAGTTTGTTTCATAATAGAGAATGTTCCCAACGGAGTTAACATCTTGAACAAAGCCAAAGAATATATGAACATTTGTAGTATGCACTATGACTCTACATACAACAACATTCTTACGTCTCACAATTTTGTAAATATTGGAAAGCATATTATGAATGAATCTTCAACGGACATCATCTAATTATAGTAGTGATGAGTTATCTACCGATAAGATCGTCTCAGAACATTCATTGAGCAGATACTAATTCGCATCGTACCATCAGTTCAACTAGTGCTGTCGCAGAGTACACTCAAATATGACAAGTGCAGCCGAAGTGGATAAATCAGTCCTTATGTTGTTGGAGGAGTTGGAAGCTATGGAAGACAGTGCCATGTACCTTCATCCACAAACTACAGAACCACAACCACCACCACAATCAGTATCCACAACCACAATGATCTGTACATAAGGCTATTTCTTAGTCGTGGGCGGGTCATTAACGACGCAGATTGGACTTCGTCGCCATCAACGATACCACTGTCCCGATGTTACAAAGCAGCGAATAAACCATCAGTTCACGCAACCGAGACCACTGCCAACACAAATCTTTGCAAGGAGAAGTTTGCAGAACGTCAGCACCACCTGTGTTTCTTCATCAACATTAACCCACACTGCCTTTTTTGTATTTTATAACCTAGTATTTGAGCCACTTCTTTACCCTCGAACCAAGCATTATCACTGTTGTCAAACAGTACATCAATGTGATGATCATTAAATATAAAGGAAGTTAATTGGGACATTTTATAGGTTGTGACAAAAAGCCCAGGGACATCTGGCAGCACACACGGAAGCACAACAACACTATCACACAACCACACAGTGTGAAGTATAGAACAAGAATGAAACCTTGGGTGTTCGAAAAGGTCAAGAGTGTGGTGCGGGCCCCTAGGCAAAAGTGCCACAGACGAAACCTACAGTCAGGTGGGGGGGGGTGCTCCTCCTGACAAAAAAATCTTTTGTCTCGGGTGGGTGGGGCTCCTCCTAACAAACAAAATTACCTGTCTGGGGGGGGGCTCCTCCTGATTGGTGATTGTAGGACTGAAGATCCCAGGGTATCCCGATCAAGGGTCGGTCGTAAAATATTTTGGCGAGGCTTGACTCGGGGTCCCCTCCCTAGCCGTCATTAGTCCTGGGATCTTCTGTCAAGCCTCTAAAAACAGGTATACGGCACTCGGGCCTCCGCCTCTACCTGCCAGGGGGGGGGGGGGGATTGCTGGGACTAGCTTCTCGCCGGCCCTGTCTATCTCCCGCTTCGTAATTATTTTCACGCTCACAGTCGTGTTATAGGATTTGTATTGCAAATCATGAGACTAAAAATTTATGTTTTTTCTGCTAGTCTTAAAACAGAATTATTAAACTTATCGAACACATGAACAGACAACAACAAAATAAGTAGGTTATGTATTATTTTTATAGCAACCAGACTATGATTAAATTTATAAAGAGTATAACTTTATATAACCGCACCAAATCAAAACTGAATAAAATATAACAAAATTTGTTTTCACTCTATTTAGTAAAGTCAAAACTACATTACTTTTAATTTTTTTTTATAAATCTCCTCTTTTCCACAAAAATCACTCTTACAGTTCTCTTTAAACTTGTACATTATTTATCTCGTAAAAAACCTGCGTACTCAGTGAACGTATTATTGTAATGTTATTAATATACTACAGTTAACGTGCAAATGTGCATTTTGTTTTTTAAAAACATCCTCAGTCAACATTGATAAAGACAGGGCAAATAATTAACTTCAAAATAAGAATAAATAATTATTTATTGAGAAATCGAAAGATTCAGAAAACTGTTAAAAATTGAAATGGCTAATTTAAAAAGCTATAACTAATGGTTTAAATTGTTTGTTTATTTGTCGCATTTAGCGGTGAAGGTAATCTTCAAAATTATTTTCTAATTATTGGTTTTGATGAAGTTTTAAGGTAGATATGGTGAACCGGAAAGCTTATATGGAGAAATCTATGTATATTATTAATACGATACATGAAAACTTTGTAAACAATAAGGCTTTTTCGTTACCCCCGCATATATACACTAAAACGCGCGTCTAGGTGTGCAGATGTGGAAACTGGCTGTAGATTTTCGATTTAGGCCTCAGGGCTCTGCTCCAAGGGACTTCCAAGTCTCCAAGTTCATATGGAGGAGTTTTATTTGGTTTTTTCACATGTGCTTTTTCTTCATCCAATTAAATTAAATAAACAGCTGTTACAAGGATTGTATCTAACTACAGAATATCATTGTTTTGTTTACTATTTAACTATTTACTATTCTCGCTTCTCAACACAGGATGTGCAAGCTGCGCATAGAACATTCTAGTAATATATAAATGTACTAGCTGTTACCCGTGGCTTCACTCGTGAACAATTAAACCACATTACAAATATTAACCTGACCAGCACTATAAAATCTTTGTTTATGTTATCAGGTCTTTATGTTAATGTAATATATAAGCTCATGCGCAATGTTACCTTAATAGATTCAGTCGTGTGTGGGGGCGATGAATCATCCATCTATACATACATCCAAACTGTCACATTTAGAATATTAGTATGATATATTTTTGATATCTATGGAAATGCAAGGGAAAATCTATCATAACTGCAGTCAAAAAGAGCAAACTACCCACATAAGGAAGTGATGGAGATTGAATTAGGTTTTTAGTCAATTTCCTATGGAAAGTGAACTATTAGCATGACCCGAATGGTGAAACTTAAGCCCGGGACCACCATAGAAGTTCCTAACGTGACCCCCTGAAAACGTTTTGGGGGTTCGTTCAAAATTATATATATATATATATATATATATATATATATATATATATATGTGTGTGTGTGTGTGTGTGTGTGTGTGTGTGTGTGTGTGTGTGTGTGTGTGTGTGTGCAGGCACTCTAGCGGTCGCATTTTTGTCCGATTTACTTCAAATTTGGTAGGGACATTCCTTTCTATAATCAGTTGGACAAGTTCGTTGGGCAAAACAATCGGAAAACTCTAAACCCCTTTTTTGGGGATTAATCTTTCAAATTTCGAGTTTTTGGGCCCAAAAAGGGTCAGAAAAGACCCTGATGTGAAATTAACGAATGTAAAAAGATGGGAATTAGTGTGGCGAAACTTTTAAGCCCTCTCTCGTCATTCTAGCATATATATTTACCGAGTTATTCAAGGAAATGTGTATTGACCAAACAGTATGTTGTCTTATGGCGGTTTTACATTAGAAAAGCCTGTTAATCATTTTTTGATGTACTTTTATCATCCCCAACAACCTCACGTCTACTTTAAAGCCTGACTGGACCTTCTCCTAACCTTATAATGCGCAAAATTGTATTCCCAGTATTGCAGGTAAATAGAACCAGGAGTATCAGAACAGCCAAAAAATCAATATTGTCACATTTGAATCAAAATTGGAATAATTGTATGTTTTTAACTGATTTTGAGTTTTTATAGTTGTTTATCTGGAAATTCACCTCCCTCACATCAGCGTGCTGCGTGCGAACTCGTTTTGTATTGTTTTTTACTGAAATACAGGGTAGGAACCATTAGTTAATATTTTATTTTAAAGTACTGCAAAATGTAAGTGACCCATGGTGTGAAGTGTTATTGGTGCCCCTTGTCAACCTCATCAAACTCGATGACAATCCCAAGAGCGAGGCTTGACTCAGGATCCCAGCTCGACCCTCATTAGTGCTGGGACCTTTTGGTCAAGCCTCGCAAGATCAGGTCAGATCAGGGTAAATAATTCTCAGGTCAATTTTAACCCTGGGATCTTCAGTTCGTCTACCCTGATTGGTGTATTAGACGATAGAGCGAAAAAAAAATTATTTGGGGGGGCTCTTCCTGATTGGTGCATTAGACAATAGAGCAAAAAAGTCTTTGTTGGGTGAGGGGGGCATGATGGGGGGAGGGATTGGTGCATTAGATAATAGAGCAAAAACACAATTTCTTTGTGGGGGGGTTGGGAGCTCCTCCTGCTCCTCCTGATCCAGAAGTCTCTATTCACCCCTACTAACTACTCCTTATTCTGCCTTCGTACCTTCAGGCTCATTCGCAGACCAACCCTTTTATAACTCTTGCCTTAAGAGTGTCGTTTTGAAAAGGGACTCTGTACTTGTTCAGCTAATTATGACTAGCTACCTTGTTTTGTGGCGCTGAAACCCAGAAAGAATCGGCTCCGTCGTAAGGGAATTTGAGACCGTCCTCGAGGGCAAAACATTACCCGAACATTGGTCCTATCCTGAGACCTCAAAAGTGTGGATATTTAAATATCGAGCGTGAAACATTATAGCGTTTTAACTGCAATTAAAATACTATATGAGTTATGTAATAATTTGTGAAGAAATTTATGGAATGATTTTGTGTTTTACAAAAATTAAAATTCAGAACAAAAGGCGAAGAGGAAAATTCAGAATTGCTGGTGCAAAGTTGGTTTTGCAAATCGGATCAAGATCGCGATTTTCATGTCCCGGGGGTCGGAATAAAACTGGAGTCGATGGTTTGAGTGGTTTCCTTGGGCTGAAAGAACAACGAGTTTGGCCATGTGTCATGTGCCGGCGTGACTGGATTCTAAAACCATCAGTCCAAGCTTGTTCAAAATACAACATAACAATATGCATATATTACAAACGATGCTTGTATATTAAAATACATATTCCCTCGTTAGGTGGCAGCGGTATTTTGTCCGTGCTATTGCCATAGAATAAATAATACAATGACATGTAATAGTACAATAATTGTATTATTTATTCTATGCTACTGCTATCATAAAGGTGTCAAGGTCTACCCACGAGACGTTCATGTCTTCAATTTGGAAGGGGTTCGAAGCGTTTTATTTTCATTTCTGTGAAGAAAAGCTTGACAGAAGATTACAGAAGCGGCACACTGATAAAGTGTTGAGTACAGAGGTTAACTAAATATTGGTTTAAGTAAAGTTTAGTTGTTTAAAAGGAAATGCGAAGTATTTAGTAAATTTAAATAAGAAGCTAAACCAACGATTATTTTCAAAGCCAAAGTGTTGACTTATTTAATTTAAATTTGAAGTGAAGAAATATTTTTGTTGTAAAGTGAATAAAGTTTATTCTGTTTTTCTTTTTATCAAAATACCACTTTATACCCTCAACTAAAATTACTGTAGCCTGATAAACAACACTATAACATGTCACACATAATCCCATTCGCGGGAACTGACAAGTCGAATTTGGCTCGGACCTCGGCTTTTGAGCGTCTCTGACTGGAAAACACGTGCGATCATCAGAATACCATGTGCGCTCGGACACACTCATGGAATACGTTGTAAGAACAATTCATCCACAAATGTTTTTCCTGGGGTGAATTCTAGGATTATTATACCTTGTTCACTCTCGGAGTGCGGCTGGCGAAGGGTCGGCCGCAGCCTGTGAGAGGGACTGGGGCAGGTAGGGACGTAGAGACCCTTCGACTTCCGCACTCCAATAACAAGATATAACCATTGTATAATTCGCTTAGATTTAGCGTGAATGCCTTCGTGTAAACATTCCTGTCATTGTTCGGCTACCTTGATCTCGTTGGGCGCTTCCAGATGCTCGAAGGTGTACGCCCCCAGGATGCAGTAAGCCACGACGGCAGTCACTAGCATCACGTGCGTGAACAGACACGTGAACACCTTCCACGCGTAGTAGACGATGGTGGTGCATCTGTGGGGCCTCGCCTCCTCCTCCATGGCTGCCCCTTGGTCACTCACTCACTCACTGACGGTCGAAATAGCGCCGCCGCCGGCCGCCTCCCCCCACACAACTCGGTTCTGTTTTTAGACCCCTTCTGCCGAATTGTGTGTATCCCACGCAACACGCGTCGTTTTTGTCCCGAATGGTGATTTATGAACGATCGTCAATTCCTAAATTATACTTGAATGCCCTAGAGATTTATAACTTAAAATGCGCTTAAAATAGCAACTATCCGTACTCCCTTATTGCAGTGACTGGAATTCTCGTTGGAACTGAGTCTACACTGAACACTCGCAGATTATTTCACGGAGGTCTGCAGCGATACGTTACACACTATTTGCCGGAAACGCCGTTCTATCACAACTGCGAGGGATCATAATAAAATAAATTAAGGAAATTTGGTACTCCGAAGATTATATCAAAAACTGTCTGAATTGGCTACTTTAAATATAATTTACCTTGGGTTGATTCATTCCCACATATCTTATAATACCTGTGTTTATGGAGCCACAACACACCATAAATTAGAAAAGATAATGAAGAAACGTATAAGAATCATGCTCAGTCTAGATTATAAAGCACATTTAAAAGATAAATAGTCTTCAGTTTGTGTATTTATGATTTGTATTATATGGAAAAGAAAACATGTCCAATGAAATATGAAATATTATCAGGGTATAGCCATCAATATTAATACTAGGCATGGGAAAAACATAAAATTTGAAAAACATTACATGGAATTTTTTAGAAAAAGACTACATATATTGGCGCAAAGTTTTTTGAACTAAACTAAAATCCCAAAATATTCATAGCAAAGCTTAAAAAATTTAATGATAATTAATCCATTAATTTAATTCTTGAATCGAATATTATGATAAGTTTGCATGATATTGAGTCTAGGGAGCTGTGTTATTTGTATGTGTTTATTATGTTTAGCTTTTAAGTAATCAACTTGACATACACGATACACGATAGGAACATTTCAAACAGTTTTTTTTCTTTTTTCTAGCAGTATGTTCTATGTCATGCGAAACATTGTTGCAAATTGTCCGTAGTATAAACGTATTTCCGGTGATATCTCTGTTAGTGGTGTAGTCCGCCTCAGGGGAGTGACGTCAGACGCTCGCACGATCTCACGTGACCTGCGATAGCAGTTAATGCCTTGTTTGTTAAAGCTAAGTCAACAATCTAACGGAACAAAGAACTACTTTATCAACATGTTATGTGTTCCGAGCGTCCGGGGGTAAACGAAAATAAAATGAACAAATAACGCGAATTTTAAGTTACCGCTATTTTTAATTGCGAACGCATTTTACGAAACATAATGCTTTGTTTTACTTATTTACATTTGCTTATGTAAAAAAAATTATTTTAAAGGGTTGTTTACATGTAACAAACGTACTTATGTGATCATAGTTCGGTAGAAAGATATAACTTTGCTAATTTTTATTCACACCGCACACAAGATAATTCACCTCGAAATTAAAAAAAACGTAAAAAACACCCCTGTTTTTGGTTTGGCTGACTATTTGTAAAATAAATGTTCGTGCAAAAAATCCTGTATTTCCCTTCCTTTGCCATCGGGGTCACATTAAATGCACAGAACACAGTTACAGTTCCTTGTTTAAGTATTTTGCTTTGCGAATCACCTACACAGCTATGAAGCTCGTCAACAAGTAGACCAATCTGTAAAATGACAATTACTTTTATGATCGGCGATAGCTTAAAATTGTAATTTTTAGATAGGGCTCCAGTCATAAAATGGTTCGTGTTTATACCTGCTTTAAATATCAGGCAAACGTTTTAAACACTTATGCTATTCCTTAAAAAAAATTCTAAGCGATTTCAGTGAGCAGAAATTTGATAGCACAAATCAATCATTCAATACAATTCCAAGATAATCTATATTTTAAATGTTGCATGGAATAACTAGTTGTAATATCTTAATATTTCTCAGTTAAAACGCTAGGTATTTTTGTGTTCTATAAAATGGACCATTAATTGAAGATTTCGGATAACCCAATGAAGAGGGGCTAGCATTGGTCTTTTGGGAGAAACAGGTAGAAATTTGAAATGGGAATTTTGTACTATATTTTAAAAATTCAAAGAGGGCGAAATTCTAAGAATCGCCGGGCAGTGAGGGTGGCTTCCGTCCTTTCTTTCGGTTTTCGCCTCACCCGGAAAACACGATCGCGTACCGGAAAATACCACTTCTACACTAGTGATGAAAAATGATATTACATTTTATCCTCTGGCGTCATTTGTTTATGTCATGGTCCTTACCATTTATTTTCTAGTATCAGTGTCATTAGTAAATTTCCTATGGAAAAGTGAAATGTTAGCATGACCCGCACGGTGAGACTTAAGCCCGGGACCACCATAGAAGTCCCTAATTCGACCCTCTGAACACGTTTTGGGGGCTCGTTAAAAATTATATATTTATATATACATTACATTACATTACATTTATTCATATATATAATATATTGTTTTCACTCTAGTGGTCGCATTTGTTGTCCGATTTACTTCAAATTTGGTATGGACATTCCTTTCTATAAGCAGTTGGACAAGTTCGTTGGGCAAAACAATCGGGAAACTCTAACCCCCTTTTTGGGGATTTTAAGTTTTAAAATTTTGAGTTTTTGGGCCCGATAAGCACCAGTTGTGGAAATAAGCATTTAACGAGTTCGCACGCAGCATGCTGACGTGAGGGAAGTGAATTTCCGCATAAAAAACTATAAAAACTCAAAATCAGTTAAAAACATACACTTATTCAAACTTGTATTCAAATCTGAAAACATTGATTTTTTGGCTGTTCTGATGCTCCTGGTTCTATTTACCTGCAATGCAGGGAATACAATTTTGCGCATTATAAGGTTAGGAGAAGGTCCAGTCAGGCTTTAAAGTAGGCGTGAGGTTGTTGGGGATGATAAAAGTACACCAACAAATGAATAACAGGCTTTTCTAATGTAAAATCCCCAAGACAACGTACTGTGTTTGTTCGATACACATTTTCTTTAATAACTCGGTAAATATTTATGCTAGAATGACGAGAGAGGGCTTAAAACTTTCGCCTCTCCAATTCCCATCTTTTTACATGCATTCATTTTACATACGGGGCTTTTCTGACCCTTTTTGGGCCCAAAAACTCAAAATTTGAAAGATTAATCCCCCAAAAAAGGGGTTTAGAGTTTTCCGATTGTTTTGCCCAACGAACTTGTCCAACTGATTACAGAAAGGAACGTCCCTACCAAATTTGAAGTAAATCTGACAACAAATGCGACCGCTAGAGTGCATACACACATATATATATATATATGTCTATATATATATATAAAATTTTGAACGACCCCCCAAAACGTGTTCAGGGGGTCACGTTAGGAACTTCTATGATGGTCCCGGGCTTAACTTTCACCGTGCGGGTCATGCTAATAGTTCACTTTCCAAAGGAAATTCACTAAAAAGATGGAGATTAGCAAGGTGAAACTTTTAAGCCCTCCGTCATCATCCTAGCCCAAATATTTACCGAGTTATTAAAGAGAATGTATATTGACTAAACACAGTACGTTGTCTTGTGGGAATTTTACATTAGAAAAACCTGATGTTATTCGTATGCGGGCGTATTTTTATCATCCCCAGTATAGTAGTTTGCAAGCCTACTTTCAATACTGACTGGACCTTCTCCTAACTTTATGATGCGCAACAGTATTTCCCAGTGTTTCAGATAGAACCTGGAGCATCAAAACAGCTAAAAATGAAATGTTTTCAGGTTTCTATTAAAATTTAAATGCATGTATGTTATAACACAGATTTTGATTTTTTAAAGTTTTTATGTGGAACTTCACTTCCCTCACGTCAGTGTGCTGCGTGCGAACTCGTTTTTACTAAGCTCGGTTTACCAACGAGGTAAATATACCATTATAGAGCTCTCGTCTCGTGTTAAAAAGTGAAGCCTCACTGGAGGATATTTTTGTAAACAAAACATCTGGTCAAAGACTAACATAACTAGTGAAGAGAGGATTTGACTGGTTGCTTGATTGATTGCAAGGGAGAAGAGTTGACAGAGGGTCAAAATGGCGGTCAGCTTGTAGGTTGCAGTTTTTCACCCCAGACGAGATCTTTATTTATATATTCACCTCGTTGCGGTTTACCATTTCGCATGCCACTTTTAAGTTACTTGTTTCATTGAGCATACTTCGACTACAGCCTTGTAATATTATTATTTCACTATGTCCCTACTGTACTATATTTTTTAATTGGCTATTGTCGCGGAAACAAATAAATAAACAAACAACGACGCGCCGTTTTCGCAGTACGTCTGAGCAGACAGGCTCTGAATGGACCGCTTGGCAAGTGATTGCAATTACTAACGATACCAAACACCCCATTAATTGGCAATTAAAGGAACAATGACTTTTATTGTATTGGTTTTTAGTTGGCAATGCATCTTCACATCAGTATTTCCGTTCAGTATTCAAAATAATATAGCGTAAGATATCACAAAATTAACATTAGCATATTATTGAATGTGTATTTGTTATGATTCCGAGTCAACTGTTAAGTATTTTCAAATTAGTGTAAACCTTTCCTTCTGTTGTCTTTAGTCTCTCTCTTCTGTAATTTGACGACGTTAAAACATCAGATTTATCTGGGATAAACCACATATCACACTAAAATCTTGTTGTACATTATTATCGTCTATATTGGAGACAACGTTTTAAACTTTGAAGACTTAATGAACATTAATAAGACTTAATAAGGATGAGGTGTCTTTTAATTAGTTTAAAATAAAATTTAAGATATGCCCCATGTATTTATTTTTTGTATGGGTTTGATTGGCCTAAGGAAAATTGAAGGATTCGTAGTAAGTTGCACAGCAGCAGCGATATTGCAATGTCATTTTTATAGTCTAATATTAATCCCAATAAAATCCATTGTTTCTTTTTAATATTTAAGAACTATTTTTTATAAAGGTAAAATAATAGTTTAAATTTGTACTTTTGAGACCATCCACAATCCCAAAGACTTGCTTGCTTTATTTGTAATCAATCTTGTAGTCTTCAGTTATCAGCTTTTTATTGTTGTTTGCTTTCACTTGTTAGTAAAATATGATGATGTATATGTAAACAAACGTAACATGAAAATAAAGGACTATTGACTGATGCACTCAGAATAAAATAAACTTAAAGGAAGTACAGTAAACTGGGTAGTCCTTCAAAGTTAATAATTTCCTAATTTGGGCGGTCCCTACTTCAACATAATATGTAATAATTGTTAGTACGTCATAGATTACAAATCAACCCCGCATTCTCAAACTAGATTACAGTTCAATCTTAACGTTTTAACTTTTATGAATAGATTTTAGTGAGTTTCGGTCTCTCAAATGTTACAAGATCAATATCAATCAAAAACTACTATCGCAACACAATGGGTTTGTACATATTGTGAGGTTGAAGACCTAAATCAAGAGGGCCCTTAATCAAGAGGTCAGCTAATTTACTTTGCCTATGAAAAAATACAGTTATTCATTAAATAGAAAATGTAACCTTGTGCAAGTGAGGGGAAGGAAAAGGAAATAACCGAATGTATTCATTGGCGGGGAACGTTGAGGGTGGGAGGAGGGGGCCCAGGTAGCCGCATTGTTGCATTGTTAACACTACTCTCCCTTCCCCCACTCACACGAACACTTCCCCTCCCCCCGCACAAGGCTAAATTATCATTAGTAGAATGCAATTAGTAATCTTAATTACCGTTAGTGCTCGCAGTATTTCACTTTCGTATCCGTCGCGCTTCGCCGACAACGCATCGGCGTCCGTTTAAACAACTTAATTTTTAAATAACAATATTAATTACTTTCACGAGGGTTTTTTGATATCACAAATAGTGTTGCATGGTCTCAGGCTAGAGTCCCATAATAATTAAGTTTACAAACTTCAATCCTATGAAGAAGTTGGACGATTCCAAGACTGGCTTAGATGATGTTGATTTTCAAAATAAATAACAAATAAAAATGTGTTTATTTCAGAAATAAATAAACACAATTTATACAAAATCATGCAGTCATTTGGAACTTATGCTATATTAAATACATGCAAGTGTAGAATACCTTAAAACGAAAAATTAATCCTGCAATTACTGCCCCTACAGGCAAAGCCCAATTATTGAGACAGTATTTCAAAAATAAGTTCTTATCGCTATGGCACTAAGATACATTATATAATTAAATTAACAATTTGTTACACAGAAAAAAAGAAAGAAAACTAAAAAAAAACATTAAGAATGTGTTGCAGTATTTAATTTACAGTATATACAGAGTGCAATGAAACAGAAATGTCGTTGTAAAGTTTAGTTAGCTACAATGTTAAATTATATTAATTTGGTATTATACAAAACTATTACAGATTTTATTTTATTTTTTATTTTATCTCTCTATAAACTTTTTACATTGTACAGTCATTAAAAAAAGATTTGTTGTCTGACTGCAGTAAGACGAAAATTATTTTAATTACAAACGGTAAAGGGCCGGGAAATATAGTCTTCATAAAGAAATTGCATAGACAATTAAAATTATGACGATGACCTGCGTGACCGGTCGAAATCGATTGTTTTGTACCATCTTTTATATATATTTGATCATAAAACTTGTAATTGTGTGCAACACGTTTAGGTTGTGAAAGTGATGAATAGTTTGTAAACTTTTAGTTTATTAACGTTTATACTTTTTGTTCCTTTTACTCTAAACTCGAGAAAACATTTTTTAATTTCCAAAAATTCTGTTGGGATTAAGCGAATTTTCGGATTAGCGGAGTTTGGATTAACGGGACTCTATTTACCTAGATATTAAGGAATTGTATAGAATTTCAAGCCAGAAAGGTGGTATGAAAATGTGAAAGATCACTTTACCCTTGGCTGGGTATTCCCCTTAATTAAAAAAAAAAATTAAAGACCTAGCCATCGTACGCCACTCATACCAGCGATTCCTTAATTCATCTGAGTCATTTATTGATGTCATGAGTCATGTAGTGAGCCTGCTTTAACTGCCTTATCTACAGCAATAATTCGTATGTTTACGTCGACTCACTACAACAACCAGTTGCGTCAATTCCTGCATTTAATCGTAGTTTATAAACAATTTAGATAAACAATTTATATTACAGTATCATTTTTGGAATAGCTAATGAGTGTATTAGTTTATTTTTGTTCTTTGCTAAGTGTACTCATTATTAGGGGAAATTACAATACCGGCAATTACGGTCTCTCCATGCAAAGACGGTAGCGGTTGCTCAATGAAAAGATCTGTCGTCATTGTGCTTAAAGCTAAAGTCGCTTACCTCATCCCCTAATTTATTCAAATTATTACAAGAGTACTGTTTTTCCTACTAATCAAACTGATTTGCAAAGCATTAAATCGACCTACAAATTAATTTATCTGATACAGTGTTTTATCAATTTTTAAAACTTTCGTTTTCATTCGGGAACTCATTGTTTGTTTTAGTGTCACAACTAAGCTGCGCGTCGGATCAGTACTCTTATCGCGTAACCTTATGTAAGTCCACTTTACATAATACCTTTGAGACTACGTCGCCTCAAGCTGTACGATAATTATTGTAGTTTCATACCATAACTAAACGCTGCATACGATGGTTCAATTTGGAAAAGTGTAAAATTTAGTACAATTTCCAATCAGGGGAGTAAAAGGATTAAGTAGTTTAATAGCTTTATAAAAACACACTGGAAAGAATTGTATTTTTTGTTTACACCAGCGGCATTTTGTATTTAACGTTGTTGGAGGACAACGGTCCAAAACCTCTCAAAGTCTTGTGGGCAACGCGGGAATTGAACCCGTGACCTCTTGCGCCGAAATCCACGACGCTAACCGTTGAGCTAGCAAGGCGCTCCTAATTCGGTGTCCTCCTACTTGGGGTCGGTCCTGTTTGCGGTCAGTCCTATTTGCGGTCAAGTGTAATTTTATAAGGGATGATCAAGGTTCTGGAGGTGGAAGGGTTTCCAGTTTGCGGTCACATCTTGAGATATAGTTAATTACTTCTTCTTCTCGTTCTTAGAATACCTAGCCACTAAATATATAACAGAATGATTTTACCATAATCACAAATCAAGTCTAGTTATATATAGAGCAGCAAGGATTCTAAATGTTGTATAAATTCTGAGACTCATATCTTCAAGTTCGTAGTCGTCTACAAAGCCACTTTTGTATTATCAGACAGATTTTTTTCAACTTACAAATCAAGTCTGATAATATTATAAATGGCCGTTTATTAGAAAAAATACATAATTGTTGACAACTACGGTAGAATGTCGAATGACAGTGGAATCTTGGTTACGTTTTGGGGAAAACCAGTTTTGCATAAGGGGTTGTTTTGCCAGTAAACAAGGGGGGCATGGTGTCGAGTCACCCAGCCCCCTATTCAGGTGTACATACCTGCTGTATGCGACATCCCTCCCATCCCCCTGGCCCGCTTGTTCTGCGGGACATGGTTTCTAGTCACTTACCCCTACATGTGTACATACCTGTTGTATGCGTCATCCCTCTGGCTCCCTTGATGTGAGGCTCACTATATGGTGTTCAAATATGTGACCGCAAATTGGACAAATATAATTTGATTAGCCCACGACATTTTTGGGGTGACCGCAAACTGGACGATTTTGCTCTTGACCGCAAATAGGACTGACCGCAAGTGGGATACAACCCCTAATTCATGGGATGCCTTCCGTGATTTACTCCAGGGATACACCGTACCAAAACGCCACGCCACACTACCCCACTCCAGAAGAAACAAAAATATCGAATATACAATTTTATTCCGGACTATTAACTTAAACATCGCGCTACGGCACCGGCGGTTATGTTAGGTTACTCTAATTTTAATAAACGCAACCGATTTACCCATCTAAATTTCTCGTTGTTACAATTAATAACACAGGAGTGTATTTATAACCTTTTACTACTACAAAATTGCATACCTTAGTCGACAATCCTTACTAGCAGATGACTAGTTTCTGGACTGCTGTCCCATTATGAGGTCTGTGTAAATCACATATTAAAAGTAGAACACATTCAGAAATACCCCCGTCGCAGCAAACCTGCGTACTCAGCGAATTTCTTATGCATGAATATATTTCTTACTACCACATAAAGCCACTTACCAAGTTTCATAAAAATACTTAAATAAATAACTGATATATAGCATTTTATTTATTCTCCATAAGAATAACATTAGGGCTGAGAACGCAGGTTTTCTACAACGAGGAAGATAAAAATATGTTTTTTTGGCAATTAACAATATAACTCAACCAGGTGAAGCTACATACCAAGTTTTAATGATTTATGTTCATAATTAAGGGAGATATAAAGCTTTACGTATTCTCCATAAGAATAACATTAGGGATGAGTATGCAGGTTTGCTGCTAAGAGGATAATCAACAAAAACAATTTGTTGTGCAAATATCAATATACCAGTACTAGGTGAAGCCACTTTACCAAGTTTCATCAATATACGTTCATAAATAATCGAGATATCAAATTTTAAATATTCTCCATAAGGATAACATTGGACAACGTACTGTGTTTAGCACTTTGAATATATCGGCAACGGTTGGACGTAGAATCACAATTTAAAAACCAAAATGATTGTTTTGTAGAGGTAAACTGATTGGTAAGAGCAAATGTGAAGTTTACAGTAAAATTAGTTAAGGAAAAGCTAAAAACCATTTTCCCATAAGATTAACATTGGAGATTTTATGAACACGTTTTTTGGATTTTCTCCGCAACCACTTAACCTAGGTTCATGATTCAAAATACTATATTATTTGTTTTTTAAGCTCTATAAAATGGTTAAAACAAAATTTGTGTGTTTTAAAATTTTCAGGGTGAAAAGTGCAAAAAACCGATTTTTAGAAAATTTTGAAACCCCGTAAACCCCCTTTCCCATGGTCCAATTTTTCTGGTTTTCGAACTTAGTCATGAATGTCACTTTACACATTTGAGCCAAATTTCATCGAAATCGGACGTTTTTTACTCAAGTTATCGCATTCACGGGCACACACAGACACACACACACATTTATATATATATACATATATATATATAAATTTGAACGAATAGTGCTTTTGGCATCTAGGGACCTCAAAACAAAAAGTTATCATGGTCTCGGGCTTAAGTCTTACCATGAGACCTACGGTAATAGCTTCTTCCCTATTGGGGAAATTCGCTAAAAGGACGGAAAAGGTATATAACCTGTTTCTATGTCGAATTTTAATCCTTGTGGCAAATATGAATAACCTTTTTCTGCCCTCAGACTTATTACCTCTGACAATGTTGAGTCCCCACTTATAAGCTCCTTATAAGCTCCTCTTTCTCTCGCGTACATATCAAAATGCACAACCCGTCAACCCTCAGCCCTATCATAGATTGTTATTTAAACAGTATTTCATATGGCTCCCGCCCAAAAATCTATGATTGACTCTACTGTATTTCATTCCATTTTTCGTTAACAAGATTGGAGATTTAGTTAAAAAAATAAAGGTTTGACCATTCGACTGGACACTGAACAAATTACTTGTATCTATTAACCCATATTTTACCAACATTACCAACACCAACTTAATCAATTTCAATGCGGTTTACTACAAACCAAATCAGAGAAAATTCTCTCGTTTGTAACATTCACTGTCAACGATAGGACATTTTACCCATTTCAGTAGGTCAGTTGTTCAGTAATTTTTACGGACAAAACTGTAATTTATCGGCGATTAAAATTATACTTTAGGCCGGTTAAAATAGTCCTCATTTTATCGAACGCGTTTGTTTCGTTTGGATTTCTCTATTTACATGTCACTCAGGCAATTCCAAGGTCATTACTTTACTTACGATGATTTCACCTGAAGCACGATAATTTATACCGACTTGTACGATAATGTCGCCGGCCGACCTGGCAACATGGCAGCGAAGTCAACAGTCGCCAGTCGCCAGTTGTTAGGAAGCAGCTGACAGTCGCGAACCAGTTTATCAGCGCACGACATGGCGGCGACTGTTATGTTGAGTAGGGAGTGTACTGATATTGAGGTAGGCCTATTAAAATGCCATTAGATTACGTGCTTAAATTAAATGTACAAACGTTGTCAATTAATTAATTTTCTGTAACGTAAAGCAGTAAACGAAGTTGATGGCTGTCATATTCTGCCAGAGGCCAAAGATTGGTCCCCTAATTGACTTAAGGAGACTACCAGCAAAGTGTGTGTATGTGTGTGTGTGTTATTCAAGAATACATAGCAATGAAATAATGTAGTTAATTGTTTGTGAATTGAGTAAATATTTAACTGGTCAGTAGATAATTAACAAGACAACATTATTTATTTATTCTTCAGGCATTTAAATTAATATTTAATAATTTAATTGGCACAGCAGTTTTTATAGTTATGGGGTGTGATTACTTAACAGTTTCGGGTGTAAAGAACGATTTAAATAGTTTTCTTACGGAAACAAATTGTTCTTCGAAAAATAATAATGATTAAATAGTTGTCCTGTTGCTCGAATCTGAGCAAGTTTGTACCCAACGAAAGGTTTCTTCAGTTGTAAACAAACATTACAAAATATCTTATATTAAAACGGATGATAACATCTGAGAATAATGCGGATAACGTACTCTCAATCAACACGTAGTTTAGACTTCCGTCGTCGGATAGCGGCACTGTTCCGAAAATTCAGCCCTTAACTGTATTTAAGTGACGCTCTTTCTTAAAATTCTGAGACTTATTGGCAAATCTACGTCAAAATACCTTTAATTTGGGACCTCAAACGTAAAATTCCGTCCAGCCGTTATCAAGTTATGACTGTGAATAAAACCCCCTAGTATTAATATATACGATTACTGAAAATTATGCTTAAACACAGCTTAATTGTTTGTAATTGCAGTACTGGCGCGGGGTGGTTAATTTAGTGCTGGTAACTCTAGTGGGTTAACTCGTTAACTGCAGTGCTGTGAGCCCTAATAGTTTCAAGTTACATCCCCACCCCCACCCCCCAGCTATCAAACCGGTTTTCATCAGTTTATTGCACTCTGCCGTGGTTGACACTTTTGCTCCGGGGTGCGCCTACACCCCCGTGCTAGTAGTGGTGTTTTGTCACATAGTTATTTTTAATTTAATTAATTATCATTAAAAAGTCAAGTTTTACAGTTTTTGTATTATTTTTATGGTGTTTTTAATATTAATGAAGAAGAATGAAGCCATAATCTGGCAGTACCTTTTAGCAGAAATTAGTGAAGGTGAAAAGTCACACCACCACCACCACTTTGTATTGGTTTCTGGACAATACATTTTTAAGTTTATCGTTTTTCCTAACGTTTATATGATTTATTGTGTTTTCAAACATTTATATATTACTCTTTACCATACACAATTAGTTTGTTGAAAATAAAAATGTAAAAAATATATATACCGTGTGTTTTGTTTTGGTACCAATAAATTGCCAAATTTTAGTGAATAAGTGGTGTAACTTTAAGGAAAGCAAAATAAACAATGTACTGCCAAAAAACATACATGATATGGTTTTGTCTACATTTTCATTGCTCATGGCTATAAGGCTATTTAAACATGTATTAAACAATTAAAGAACATCATATTCAAATTCTTATACCAATTGAAAAAACCCTTACATTTTTACCCAAAAATGTGAAGGGTCTTAAAAATTAACATAAAATTGTTAAATTTTAGTACAATTGTTTAAAATTTATTTTATATTTGATTGCTTGTTTAAACAACAGTTAAAAACATCCTAAACTGTGAAGAAACCAAAGTAGTTGTGACATTTTCCTAATTTTCACTGTCATTTAGTGATTTAACATGTTTTGGGCTGAGAGGTCTCCGTATTGTGCAGTTTCCTGTTGAAAGTCTATTTTCATTCACAAACTAAAGATTTTCTTGATTTTCTGGCAATATGGCAAAGTTTTTCCCTTTTTTTCAGAACCTTCTCACATTGAATCCACGGGTAGTTGACAACGCTACTTTGGTGCCAACTGTCCAGACAAAATCAAGCAGGAAGGACTGGAAGAGAAATGCTGATAAAAACAGCAGCGTGAGTACAACTTTTTGTAATAAATCTATCTTTAATATCACCACATTACAGTTTTATTCGGTAATCAAACCAATTTTAATAGGAATGTCATCTTTGTCTGACGACTACATCAACTTGATCAAGTATATAGCATCATACGCGTTAGCAATTACGGATATCAAATTCCTCAGGCACAGGTTTTAAAACTCAAACTCATTTATTCGTTCAAAAACTGGTATAGTGTTGAACACGTCAAAATAATACTATTTACAGATCAAAATGTTAAAACACAATTTGTGAACATAACTCTTTTATAGCCTACTTCAATTAATGGAAGTACAAACAACTGAAATCACAGATAGTTAGCTGATACAGGAATGAAACGTAAACATAAAATACCCCCGTCGCAGCAAACCTGCATACTCAGCGAATTTCACATTTAAGCCATATTTACAATTTTAATTATTCTCTATAACAATAAAACATTGGTGATGAGTACGTAAGTTTGCTGAAACAAGGATCACAAACAATTGTTTTTTATGCAAATATAAATAGAATTTAACTAGGCGAAGCCACATACCAAGTTTCATCAATATAAATTCATAAATAATCAAGGTATAAAATTGAATTTATTCTCCATAAGGATAACATTGGACAAACCCCATAAACCCCCCTTCCCATGGTCCGATTTTTCTGATTTTCGATCTTAAAGTCATGAATGTCACTTTACACATTTCAGCCAAATTTAATCGAAATCGGACGTATTTTACTCAATTTATTGCATTCACAGACACAAACGTATATATATATATATATATATATATATATATATATATATATATATATATATATATATAGGTATAAATGTGAACGAATAGTGTTTTTGGCAACTGAGGACCTCAAAACACAAAGTTATCATGGTCTCGGGCTTAAATCTTATCATGAAACCTACGGTAGCCTAATAGCTTCTTCCCTATACATTTGAGCCAAATTTCATCGAAATCGGACGTTTTTTATTCAAGTTATTGCATTCACAGACGCACACAAATATATATAGGTATAAATGTGAACGAATAGTGTTTTTGGCAACTGGGGACCTCAAAACACAAAGTTATCATGGTCTCGGGCTTAAATCTTACCATGAAACCTACGGTAATAGCTTCTTCCCTATAGGGGAAATTCGCTAAAACACAGATAATATGGTCCTCTTTCAATAGCTGCTACTTGAATGGAAAACCACACACATCATGTCCACGGATCTTGTTGGATAGGCATGAAATTTACCATTTTTCACAGACGTTAGCCAGTATCTCCTAACAAAGAGACTTGCCTCACACCCTACTAGACCAGCAAACGTTAATATTTTATATTTTTTTAACAAAGGTCTGCATGAATCCGTTTTAGCGAATTTCCCCTATAGGGAAGAAGCTATTACCGTAGTCGGCATGGTAAGACTTAGGCCCGGGACCATGATAACTTTTCGTTTTGAGGTCCCCAGACCCCAAAAACACCATTCGTTCGAAACTGTATATATATATATATATATATATATATTATATATATATGTCCGTGTGTGCGATAACTTTCGTAAAAAAGGTCCGATTTTGATGAAATTTGGTATAAACGTGTAAAACAACATTTATGACTTAAAGTTCGAAAACCAGCCAGATCGCTCTATCCAAAGGGGTATTTTTTGGGGGGTTTTGTACCCCAAAAATGGTTTTTTTGAATTTTTTATATTTAATTTTGGAAATAGTCAAATTTTAGTTTTCACCAATGGATTCATCTTAAAAAAACACACAATTTGGTATTTTGATCATTCCTCTACGTCAATTGGTTACCGAGATATTGAAAGTGCTAAACACAGTACGTTGTCTAATGTTATTCTTATGGTGGAAAATAAAAATTGTATATCTCGCTTATTTATGAATGTACACTGACGAAACTTGGTATATGGCTTTATCTGGTTGTGGTGCATTGATATTTGCACAAAAAAACAATTTTTTTGTCAAAGGCTCCCATAGCAGCAAACCTGTAAACTCAGTCCCATGTTATTCTTAAGGATAACAATTAAATGCTATGTCCCCCTTAATTATGAACATAAATGAATAAAAACTGGTATATGACTTCACCTAGTTGAGTTATATTGATATTAGCATAAAAATATAAGTTTTGTGTTCCTTGATGCAGCAAACCTGCGTACTCAGCCCCAATGTTATTCTTATGGGGAATAATTAAAATTGTATATATAGCTTATTTGTGAATATATTTTTATGAAACTTGGTAAGGGGCTTTATGTAGTATTAAGACATTTATATCTCCATTTGAAATTCGCTGAGTATGCAGGTTTGCTGCGACGGGGGTATTTTTAATTCCACCCATCGCGCGGAGGCACCACTTCTGGAGTGTAAAAACCCTCTTAAAATTGTGTATGCTAGAGAATTCCCAGAATATTGCCCCATACCTCATCAGATTCAACATGCGACAAGTATACTGTGCGCAATTCCTCTGGACTGCAAATGTTGGCAAGACGACTACAAGCGTACCGTAGCACATTCACTTTATAGCTGATGTTACAGACAAAACCAATGATATTTTTGTTGTGCTTAGGTAATGATAACCTTTACCCATAAATTGTAAAACTATGGTTTAAAGCTCTGCTTTAAATCATAGAGATACTGTTCAGTGTTCAAGCCAGGATAGATTATTTTGATGCACCTTCAAGAACAAGTATAACTTTTCTAACATGACCTATTGCTCATTTTAACCCACCACTGATTTGTACTTCACACTTTGCTGACAAATAAATTTTTACATCTAGTAAATCACTAATAAGTTTTGTAAAACCAAATGTTTTGTTGCTTCAGAGAGAAAACATTTTTACAGTCTTTGCTACGAATTTACATTTCTACTTAACAATTCTTAACATTTGTTATTAGTTAAACATTTAACATTTAGGGTGATAGTTGCTCTGCTGGGTATAAGAATCGATGAAAGGTAAGGCTGAGTAACCTGTCACGTCTAATTAGATTGAGGCATGAACAACAAGTAATTGACTTTATTTACCCTCAGGCCTCGTGTTCTCTGAAGAACAACTTTGATGACATTAAGCACACGACACTAAGTGAGAGGGCAGCACTGAGAGAGGCCGCTCGATGCCTCAAGTGTGCTGATGCTCCCTGCCAGAAGTCCTGTCCCACACAGCTCGATATCAAGGCATTCATCACAAGCATATCCAACAAGGTAGTGCTCACATTTGGTGCCAACACCATAATTGCCAACACCTAATTGTTATTATACCTTAATTTTAACATACAAATTGACTCTGTTTTGTTTATATAGTAAGATGTCAAGCTAGTATAAACTGTAGGTTTATCTGAATTAGTTACAATTATATAGTAGTTTATTTGTGGTGCTTTTTAACTGCTGGATGAAATAGTCATCTAGTATCATCAGTATGGACTGTTAATTGCTGATTCAGTGTAGTGAGTTTTTTCCTATATATTTACACTCTTTTTTAATGACTAAAATGTACCTATACTCTTTTAAGACTAAGACCACAGAGGAATTATTTGAGATAGGGTTTTAGAGACAAGTTTCCTGTGTTGACTCAAGTGTTACGTGATTTACATCAATGTAATACCACATAAACAGTGGGGCGGGCGCCATTGCAGTCATATAAATGGACAAAATGGGTAAAGCACAGCGCAGGTAGCACAACAATAAAAGAGAAGTTATAAATTTATCTTCTAAGGAATATCATTTTACCCAGTTGAACATTTACACTTTGGGTTAAGGAAATTTTACTTTTTTATTTATATTAAGAACGGTTTTTCTTCACTTTCATTTCATTCATACACCAAAAATTCTTGTTTAATCACCACTTTTATCTTTTTGCATGAAAAAGAAATAAAAAAGTAACTGATCAGAATATGTGCTTGAAGAAATATCAGCAAGACCATTCTTCTGTTATATATTTAATTGGCTTCAGCTTTAAAGTTAAATTATATTAATCTGCTTTTGTCATGTTCAAACCTTTCTGCATCTGAAATGTGGTCTTAAGCTTTGTTTTATATATCAAGTACGGTAAATTGCTTTGTAATATGATTTTCAATCTGATTCTTTTTCATACTTAAAAACATGTTTATGTTTTACAAGTTTAAAACTACACTTCAATATAATGATTAGTTTATGTCTGAGTTTGCGTTTTAAAAGTATGTTATTTGTTTCCAGAACTACTATGGAGCGGCCAAGGCAATATTCTCTGACAACCCTCTGGGGCTCACATGTGGAATGGTGTGCCCCACGAGCGACCTTTGTGTGGGGGGCTGTAACTTGCAAGCTGTGGAGGAGGGTCCCATCAATATTGGCGGACTTCAGCAATTTGCTACTGAAGTAAAGCTTCCATCTCCTTAGTTTAATTTCTTAGTTATGTTTCCCTATCAAATTAGACTATTTTTTTAGTGGGCAGTCTTACTTAAGACACAAGAACCCCAGGTATACCGGAAGGTGAGAACTGGGAGAGAAAATTATAGGAATGAAGAAGAAAAATAATGATGAAAAGGTTAAAGTACCTGTATTGTCCATATAACCGATCCTTTACAACCTTTTTGCTGGATTACGCACGTTTCTACAGTATTATCACCACCATCAGATCCAGGATAATTAGTTTTATACTAAATAGATGAGTATAGCAGTTTACAGGCACGGATACAATTAATACATTATTTAGGAAATGGGCGAAAAAATACTTTAATTGGGAAATTAATTAATTATGACAGCAGAATCTCGTTTACCAGCAGAATGGTTGCTTTAAAGTTGTCAGAGTGTGTCAGTTTATCTCTCACTGCAGTAGTTGTGTGTCAGTGTTGCCACAGTTCCTGGTCTCACTGCAGTAGTTGTGTGTCAGTGTTGCCACAGTTCCTGGTCTCACTGCAGTAGTTGTGTGTCAGTGTTGCCACAGTTCCTGGTCTCACTGCAGTAGTTGTGTGTCAGTGTTGCCACAGTTCCTGGTCTCACTGCAGTAGTTGCGTGTCAGTGTTGCCACAGTTCCTGGTCTCACTGCAGTACTTGTGTGTCAGTGTTGCCACAGTTCCTGGTCTCACTGCAGTAGTTGCGTGTCAGTGTTGCCACAGTTCCTGGTCTCACTGCAGTAGTTGTGTGTCAGTGTTGCCACAGTTCCTGGTGACCTTTTGTCTCTTTACTGTTGCCATAGTGGAAATCAACCACCTAGCTAGCAAAAATCGGTTGTACAAAACATTGTTGACAGTAGACAGAGCAAATGAGTATTTGGTCATGAAGAAATACTGGTAGAACAAATTATGTTGAAAGATTGACTAATTTTCTTTTATATATCACAATATACTTTGTAGTGTTGTGAGACGTAGTTTATTTATCCTGTTTTATTTTATTTTATCTTTAGATATTCAAACAGATGAAAGTGGCTCAGAAACTCCCACCTGGAGTAGCTCTTGAGTTTGCAGATTCCAAGATAGCTCTCGTGGGTTGTGGCCCAGCTTCCATTTCTTGTGCCACCTTCCTCGCCAGACTGGGCTACAAACAAATTGACATATTTGAGAAGCGGAGCTACGTTGGTGGTCTCAGGTATTTAACATGTCGTATTGTCAAAGCAAGGGTTGGTAGAGTAATAAAAAATAGTGTCTAAATTTAAAACAGTGACTCAAAATTCCAATACAGATAAAATTATTCAGAAACATTCCTCTTCTCTAGTTAAGATATTTATCAATACTATAAACTGGTTTGAACATATGTATAAACCCAACATGACTGCTGTCTCCAACATCCTCTTAACTAGTATAATAATTATGTCTATGTTTATAAGTATGTAAAACTTGAAAATTGAATTAAAATGTTTTAAGTGTAAAATGTGTTACTTATTATAATTAAATATGACTAGAATAAAAGTAAAACTAATAGACAAGTTACTTACAAGAACTTCCACCACTCTGACAGAAGGGGTGATGGAGGGGTGGGAGGAGTTTGAGAAGTGAATCGAGCTGTTTATAGAAAGACTAGCTGTTACCCGCAGGCTTCACCCCGCGAATTATTTATTAAAACTATCATAGTGTGCTGCATTCTGTGGTTAGCCTGTGGAACTACTACGAATCAAGATCAGCTGTTTGTATTTTTATCAGCTCAAACAAAAATGAATGTCCGTAAGGAATACATGGGAACTTTGAACCCCCGTGGGGCATAGCCCTAGTGGATTTTCAAAATAAAAATAAGCCCATGTTCATCTCTGGTGTATTGGCTCTATTCCTGCAAAATTTCAGCTCAATCGGTTCAGCAGTTTTCACGTGATGGAACTTCAGAGTTACGCACAAACATCCGTACTTTCACATTTATAATATTAGTATGATATTATGCACTTAAAGTACAGTGACATCTGACATTGCCAAAGTACAAATACCCCGTCACAGCAAACCTGCATACTCAGCAAATTTCCAATGGAGATATAAATGTGTTAATACTACGTAAAGCCATTTATCAAGTTTCATAAAAATATATTCACAAATAAGCGATATAAACAATTTTAATTATTCTCCATAAGAATAACATTGGGGCTGAGTACGCAGGTTTGCTGCAACAAGGAACACAAAAAATGGGTTGTTATGCTAATATCAATATAACTCAACAAGGTAAAGTCGTATACCAATTGTTATTCATTTATGTTCATAATTAAGGGAGACAGAGCATTTAATTATTCTCCATAAGAATAACATGGGGGCTGAGTACGCAGGTTTGCTGCTACGGGAGCCTTTGGCATAAAATTGTTTTTTGAGCAAATATCAATAGACCACAACGAGATGAAGCCGTATACCAAGTTTCGTCAGTATACTTTCATAAATAAGCGAGATATAAAATTTGTTTTTAATAAGGTCACATACCTTGTTGTCATCAATCCACTAGTTTATATGATTATATGTGTCAGTACAAGTCTGTGTTTAGTGTTGAAATGTTTTTAAACTCTACATGATGACAGTATTTTATTCTGCGATACAGCAAGATTTGATAATGGGACAAAACTATTCCCGAAACTTGTAATCATATAAACTAGTGGATTGATGACGACAAGGTATGTAACCTTATTTTTTAAGTCATACAATCAATCCAGGAGGCAAATAGCTTGAAGAAAATATAAAATTTTTCTTTTCCTCCATAAGAATAACATTAGAAAACGTACTGTGTTTAGCACTTTCAATATCTCGGTAACCAATTGACGTAGAGGAATGATCAAAATACAAATTGTGTGTTTTTTAAGCTGAATCCAATGGTAAAATCTAAAATTTGACTATTTCAAAAATTATATATAAAAAATTCAAAAAACCAATTTTTGGGGTACAAAACCCCCCAAAAATACCCCTTCGGATGGAGCAATCTGGTTGGTTTTCAAAGTCATAAATCATTCATTTAAAGTCATAAATGTTGCTTTACACATTTATACCAAGTTTCATCAAAATCGGATCATTTTTACGAGAGTTATCGTGCTCACGGACTCATATATATTCATATATATATATATATATATAAAGTTTCAAACAAATGGTGTTTTTGGGGTCTGGGGACCTCAAAACGAAAAGTTATCATGGTCCCGGGTCTAGGTCTTACCATGCTGACTATGGTAATAGCTTCTTCCCTATAGGGGAAATTTGCTAAAAATGTAACTTTTTTACAAACAAAAATATTAACCAGCTCTTTTTGAATGTGAGCGTGAACTTTTTGATCTGACGGGTTGAATTCAAATATAAACTCCTTGAGGGAGCAGTTTTGTCAATATGGTGTTTTTTAATACATTTTTAGACATAAAAAGAAATACAAAACAAAGTTTACAAAAAATAAGCTTGAAATGATCTCTCTTACTGTAAACATTTTCGTTTACCTTTAAAAGCAGTCTATATAAACCTTTGTACACTGTAAACCTTTGTAAAATTCCATGTGTACAAAGGTCTGATAGACTTGTAAATAATTAGCTTTATTGATAAAAAATAAAATATTTATTAATGTTTGTTTTATTTCATTTTAGCTCTTCTGAAATCCCACAGTTTCGTCTCCCCCTAAATGTAGTAAATTTTGAAGTAGACCTTTTAAGGGATCTCGGAGTGAATATACACACAGGAAGATATTTGTCTGAAAAGGATCTTACAATAAAGGTAGTGCAGAAACCATCTTAGTTTATGAAAATATGGTTTGTATTTCATGAAAAAATATTGTTTTTATACCTATCTAGGCATAAGCTTACCATGTTACATACTTTTCCAGAACTCTTTCTACTGATGTATTTGCTATTCATAAGTAGCATCCTCAAATAGTACAAAAAAATAAAGTAATGTAACTAGAATGCATTTTCATTTGCATGACTTAATGCAGAGAATCTGATATAAAAACATATTTACATAATTGCTTGCATTTATGTGTATATGAAAAATTAAAATAGTATTAAAACATAAAATCAATTTGATAATTTTAGATTGTATTGCCTGTTGATAATAATTTACAATTGAATGTACAAATAAGAAAAATAACAAACAAGCTTAAAGTGTGTGAAGTAAAATTGCATTACTTTAGATATTTTTACCATTTCACCCTATCATCTACTTATATAAAGCTAGACAGGTTCACTCATTCCTGACATAAACTATGAGGCACTTCCCGTAATCTAACCCCCTCAACATCATACTTGAATTAAAGTTCTTGACGAGAAACTGCCAGAGAAATTGCCAAAGGTTAACATTTTTGAGTTTTTGAGACATTTTTGGGGTGGGGAAAATTCCACTTTTTAAATTTTTCCACTTTGAGCGTGTTTTTTTACGGAAACAAGAGATGGCAAAAAATGTTAAATACAAAAGTTGTAGAAAATTTGATTTCCAACTAACACTTTTTTTGTCAGATTTAAGATCCGATAATCCGTTTAGCTGCTATTCATCGAAGAAGGAGTAATTTTGAGTATTTTTTGCCCATTTAAATGAGTTTTGGAAAGACGTTCAAATGAAAGCACACTATCTTTGGCTAGTACCACATGTTTGTATCAGCTGATTTAAATAAACAATAGCTGATTTATTTAGTAGTGTAGGCGATACTAATTTTCTCACATGAGGTGTATATAAATCAGCTGTTACAAAACAAGGTGAGCACATTATCGCCTACACGGGAGGATCAGTATCACGAATATCGTTTGTTACAAGATTGGAAAATGTAATCAAACCGATTGTTTGTTCTATCGAATGAATTTAGCCCAGTAGCCCAGTGGATATGTTGTCAGATGATTCAAGATCATGTGGTCACAGGTTTGAATCCTACTTTTGATGCTTACTTTCTGAGGTCAGCAATTTATGTTTAATTTGACTTTATTTTGTTTTTACAAATTCATTTATTTGTAATTTTGTTGCTCAACGAACAACCACCATACAGCGCTCTGTGGAGTTAGGTTTGGTTAGGTTACTATAATTTTGTCGTGAACTGAAGTCTAATTTGTTATTATTTTTTACACGTAAATCCATTTGTAGAACTCCAATTTATCATTGTAACCGCAACTTTTTATTTATATCTGATTGACTTTGATTGAGTGAGCACTTTACTTTTTTGCTTTTATACACCTCGAAACAACCATCGTAGTCAGGAGTTCATTCGATAAAACGAACAAGCAGCCGGTTGGTAAAATGTTTCGATATCGAACCGATATGGGACTGCCTGTGTTAATGTGCTCAACAAAGGTAGTTTTTCTTTGTTTAATGAACTACAAGTTTGATTTAAACTTGAGTTGACTGAGGAATGCAAGTGAGTGAAGCGAACTCCGAAAGGGGGTTTGGGGGCGATAAGCCTAGTTGACTATAAATATAAGTAGACATTTCATCGAATGCAAATACGTGTCGCCAGATTTTTTCTAGCACTCTGGCGGGTTGAAGTGGTACTAGTTGATGTTAGCGCTAGCGCAGTGCTGCTACCAACGGCTGCCGCTGGAAGTTCCTAGGTGACGTCATTGCCATGAATCTGGACTGCCACCCCCCTCCCCCCACTGCCTGCATCCTGTGTATTGTTTGTGTTTAGAAGAGGAAATCTCTCCCCACTCACTGATCTGACGACCTGACTGACATCGCTCGTCCCTCCCAGTTTACAATCGGACATCGATTCGCCGCGCTGCTTCTTTCTGTTCTGATTTGTCTAATGTTTCTGTTTACCAATGTTTAATTAAAAGTATGTAATGACACATCGCCACAGAAGTAAACTTTTTCTGTTAAATTACAATCCAAGTCTTCAATTCGTCAAATTTTTTGTGGGTATCTCAATGAATGAAATACAATATTCAAATTATAATATTAGTGTTGATATTTAAACATACACATGCATTAGGCATCTTGATTTAAATGTAAATAATTAACTACAGTACCAATATAAAAGTAGTAAGTGTCCTGTTTCTCCTCTCATACTTATATTTATTATTTGTATATTTGTAAGTCTGAACAACAAATCATCTGATCCCTCTACTCAAGTAGTTAAACTTGTTAAAGAATGTCAAATTCTATTCGTACACCGTACGTCTACCTATACTATACTCTCATAACGATGTTATTCTTACTCCCTTCTCCCACCAATATCCTACCCTGTGGTCATGCAGATCTCCAGAACAAATTTAACCAATTCGTTTTATTTAAAGTCAATTTCCCCCATAGAAACATCCCATCTGAGATAAGGGACCTGCATGTGTCCCTTATTGTGTAAAAACGTGCCATCAATGATTGGCTGTTGAAGCTTGGCTTACCCGATCTTTATCAGCTGTTATCTGTTATCAGCTCCGAATACTTCCGACTGAATTACATTCATCTCACTAACTCGCCATTTAACTAAGCCGTTTATAGTATATTTTATTACTTATATTATGTATAGCTATTTTAAATATTTTGTAGCATCACATTTCAGTATAGAAACTAACTACAGGCGTATCTTATTTCCTTGTTTATTTTTTTATTATTACTATGATTGTGCCAACTAATATTCTGAAAAATATCCCATACAATGTTAGGCCTGTGTAACCTTCTCTCTTAATTATGATGTAGCAGTTTAAAAATAAGTTTCTACCTCTCAAAAAACTATTTATTTTGTTAAATTAACTTAAATTGTTAAACTGAATTGTTAAATCCATTTAATTATATTTGTGATGGAACTCGTCCTGCGCACAGTCCAACTTGTGTTTATTTCATAAACGCATGTGAATGTATCACCTGTAATTGTCTGGAAATAAAGTTGCTTTTGTTTTGATTTTAGTTGGGTACAGGGTTATCCTTTGACAATTAGATTGCAATTGTACCATTCAATGTGTAACACTTCGCAGGTGTATTTCCTTAAGGTTAGATCTTATCCTGTTGGCTGTTTAGAAAATAAGAAATACATTGCAACTTCCACAATAGAAACGGGTAGAAACCTAACGCGCACTTCGTCTTCGGTCAGTGTCAGTGGCAGTGGTACAGTTCGCAGTGGGGATAGGAGGGACGAGAGGAGAGTAGTCATTCAGCGGGTTGCGGAGTGAGGGGGGGGAAAGAGACAGAGATAGATATAGGTGCGAGCGAGAGTCGACCTCAGCGCTTACTCTCGGCGGATCAGACCAACAACGTGGTCCACGGCTCGGCTCAGGTCGGGCCGGAACAATTCTCCCGTAAGGATAGGACGTCTAGTTATATTTATAGTCAATGACCATATGAATTGAGATCGTGGTGTAATGCATCACAAACAACAATAGAACAGTTAAAACACAGACTTTCCATACTCTACCAGTTAACACATTACATATTATACATTAGTTACAAGTTATTACTTTTCAAATAAATTCAAAACTCTCCCAGTTATGGTTGTGGAGAGAATGTTTATTTGCTAACAAAGGTAAATAATAAATATACAATGGGAACAAGAAAGTATATTCAGCGTAATTTTTGTTTTGTCTCTGGGCTTGTCTTATTTGAGAATTGGTGTATTAAGAAAATGATAAAAAATATGTATTATACAACCTGTTGATTGTGTTCTGGATATTCTTTATTGTTATGCCCATTGTTATTCTTATTTTTTTAATCTTAAAATGATTTCAATATACACTTATAGGTTATTTCAAAAAATCCATGCTTGGAAATATTTTGTATGTAACTTAATGTTAAAGTTTATATTATATTATTTCTGATGTTTGAATAATTAGAGTTTTATACAAACATTTTTACATTTTAATTTTGCTCAATTTCAGTAATGTATTCCTGACGGTTAAAAAAAAATAAACAAACATGTAATTTTTGATTTATGACATGAGAAATTTGCAACCTACGTATCTCTGTTCACAGACTGAGGAATTTTGTATATTTGTTAAAATAAATGAAGGTTTTATAGCTTATGCAGCTTTACTTCATTTATTTATCTAAATATTGTTTGAATTTTAAAAGTTGTTGTTCTTCAGTCTCAGAGCAGCCAGTCGATTAAGAACTATAACAGCGCCTTTGTGTACTATTAATAAAAATTAGTTTTGTTCTTTCTTTAAGGGGCTAAGAGACAGTGGATACGAAGCAATTTTTCTTGGAATTGGGTTGCCAGAAGCAAAACCAGACCCAGTTTTTGATGGTCTTACAGCTGAGATGGGATTTTATACTTCAAAAAACTTTTTGCCAGAAGTTGCTGGTGGGAGCAAAAAAGGTACAATAGAGTAAATGTAACTAAGCTTCCTATACTAACAACACAATTATTACCTTGAAGAGTTTTTCAATGATAATATATATGTATTTTAGTTTTTATTTTGAGTGACTTTTTATTTATATGTTTATTAAATCCAGGTTTACGTATCTTTTACGTCCAAACAGTCCTAATTACCTCTTGCAATAACTTGTTTAGGAATTTTTTAATTTGATCTTCAGGTCTAGCATAAACGTACTTAAATCATTACAGATTTCATACAAATTTAAAAAGTTCAACATAAACGTAGATCCTCAAGATATATGTTCAACACACAATTTACATAAAATTACACTGCATGCATGAGCCGGCCAGCAATTATAACTCAATTAGGATTGTTTGGACAGAAAGGGTACGTAAACCTGGTTTTAATTTCCAAACAACAGTTCAGGAGGCTTTTCTAAAATGAATAAATTGATATTTATGATTGTCAACTTCACAAGTCGCTTGTTTAACACGTTCAATGTGGTTGATTAGGATCCCAGGCAGTAATTAACATGGAAACATGAGAAATTTTGTTTAACATTTCAACTGCAGAGAACGTGTTAAGCAGGAATTTGTCAGTATCCATCACATGTAATTTCACATTCAGTAAATTACTAAAAATTAAATCAAACAACTAGGACAAAATTAATCTTCCACTGAGAATTTATCTGTGGCCCATCACTTACAACCAAGCCACAACACAGGTGTATTCTTTAATGGTAAATTACCTTGGATACTTACTTATAAGACAGCTAGGATTAAGATCTCAAATATAACTAATTTTGTGATAGAAACATCTGTTGATCAGAGACTTGTATGCAATATTGTAGGAATCTTGCAGAAAATATTGCTGAGTATGTTTACTTCTCGTATGCCTCTAGAACTTCCATACAGAGAGGAGCAGTGTGCTTACTACTTTTAGGGAATCAAATAATTTCACTGTTATAAAGCCCCGTGATGGTTATCCTAGTGTTCCCAAAATATGACATGAAAAACCAAAACTTTGTCAAGTTTTCAAGCGAGGTAACTCGCTATGCTGCCCTTCTACAGTATGAGGTTCTCTGACCATAGCATGTTCTACAAATGCAATTTGAGTTAGTTTGTTAGCAGTTTAAATTGAGTTAAAAGCGAAAAACTTCAGAATTAAATTTGCAATGACCCTGACATGTAAATAATCTTGGTAAATTTATCAAAACAGTCAAATTACACACTGTAAGGAAGCAGCTCACCCCTTTATTTGTTGGATACGTTTACAGGCTTATGGCCTATATAAGTAAGTATAAAATACCCATAAGTTCCTCAATAAAAGTAAAAGTATAAAGTTTGCTACAGTAAAAGTAAGACTCAAAGACTCATTTTTTAGCAAATTTCCTATCGAAAAGTGAGTTATTAGCATGAAACTTAAGCCCGAGACCACCATTGAAGTTCCTAACGTGACCCCCTGACCACAAATTGGAGGGTTGCTAAAAACTACATGTATTTATACTCTAGCAGTCACATTTTTTGTCAGATCTACTTACAATTTGGTGGAGACCTTCCTTTCTATCATCAGTTGAACAAGATGGTTGGGCAAAACATTCGGAAAACCCAAACCCTTTTTTTGGCGTTTTAAATACACAAATTTTGGGCTCAAAAAAGGATCAAATAAGCCTTGGATATGAAATAAATGAATATAAAGCAATAGAGTTTACAAAGCCAAAAATGTTAAGCCCTCTCTCATTATTCTAGCACATATATTCACCGAGTTATTATAGAAAATGTGTATTGACTAAACCAGTACGTTCTCTTATAGGGATTTTACATTAAAAAAGGCTGTTATTCATGTGTTGGTGTAGTCTTATCATCCCTTATACCCTGATGCCTCCTATCAATCCATACTGGACCTTCTCCTAAACTCAGTGATTTTATTGGAAGCTTTGGACAGTGAGTTATGTTTTGCTGTTTAGGATTGTGCAGTTCTTGCTCATGTCGTTTGCCCGCTCTGAGCGGCAAGGTGGTGGTACTAGGAGCCGGGGACACTGCGTTTGACTGCGCAACGTCAGCGCTCCGCTGCGGCGCGTCCAAGGTCTTTGTCGTCTTCAGGAAAGGTTTCACCAACATTCGAGCTGTACCAGAGGAAGTAAGAATCTTTCAAGTAAAAATTAATATAGTCATACCATACCTGTGTGTTTAAAACTACAGTAGACTCTCAGAAATCCAGACTAATATGGCGGATGGCTGGTCCGGATTTTGAAAAATCTGGAATTCCCGAAGGTGGCCAGGAGTCATACAACTTCCACTGCCTCGTAAATCATAAAAATCAAATTTACTGAAACACAGAGCGCCTGATTATTCAAACGACACAACATTTGTGTAATGCGGGCTATCCGCATCAAAACGTAAGGGGCTAAAACGTGAAGGTTTGTTTTTCGTTTATATTTGCAACAAAATATTGTTAAAAAATTCAAGATCATTGGTCTGGAGAAGGCCGATCTGGATTTTTGAGAGTCTACTGTATGTTAAATTATACCGATGATCCAAAAAGTGATAATTTTTAAATTAATATGAATTTTCTCACAGAACAAATCACAAGAAAAAAACATTTGAAACCATAAAACTTTATGAAATTGAATTGTTATTCCAAATTGGTTATGATTTAGAATGAGAATAGCTTCAAAGTTCGTAACAACCGTACCCTAAGCAGAATTATAAAAGGTTATTTTTCCTGATGAAATACAGGGACACTTTCTTCCTTGACACTTTTCTTTAAGCCACCCCTCTTAAAAATGTCACATGCTATTAATTAATATAATTTGTAGATTATGTTGCAAAATGCCTAATTAGTTATTGCATATCCCTTTCATGCACAGTGTTACATACAAGTATCACAATTTTGACTTTCTTGTTACACGGTGTACATGTAACTGGCCATGTTTTATTTTCTACAATCCTCTACACTAACGCTACCTACCACCTAGAATCCACCTGGTATTAGTTTGTCGTTTCTCTGCTAGATGACTGACGTATCCAAGCGACAATTGTCATAAACTAACCTCGATTGGCGAGTTTCTGTGGTGACATGCACATAACGTTTGGTATCTACCCTTTTTTTGGCTACAAGTGTCGCAGATTGGTTAGGTTGAAAAATATTTTTAAAATATACTTCATATTAAGTTGTCTAAAGTAATATATAAGGAATGAAATCGTTATATTAGATGCTTTGGGATAAACAAAAGTTTTTTACTCCAGTGTAGCACTATGCAGCACGAGAGTAAATAAAAAATAACTGAATTTTTATCCTCTCGCCAATTATTTTCTGTTTATTGTAAATGATATAGTGCAGTATTTAGCTGATAAAAAACCTTATATAGCATTTTCATTTACATCAGCATCAAACCAAGTGCTGACGAGCTGGGTGTGTAATGTGTGTCAGACACCACTGTGTATCAAAGCAAAAAAAAACTGTTTCAGGGATTTCCACCAAAAAAGTAAAACCTAAATGAAAATCAAATTTGATGATGACTGTGGTTTTGAAAACAGTCTAATGATTGAAAAGAAGACTTTGTTTTAGCGAATTTCCCCTATAGGGAAGAAGCTATTACCGTAGGTCTCATGGTAAGACTTAAGCCCGAGACCATGATAACTTTTCATTTTGAGGTCCCCAGATGCCAAAAACACCATTCGTTCAAATTTTTATATATGTATATATATATATATATATATATATATATATATATATATATATATATATATATATGTGTGTCCGTAAGCACGATAACTCTCGTAAAGAAGGTCCGATCTTAATGAAATTTGGTACAAATGTGTGAAGTACCATTTATTTGAACGAGTTCGAAAACCAGATGAATCACACCATCTGAAGGGGGGTTTTTGGGGGGTTTTGTACCCCAAAAATGTGTTTTTTGGGGTTTTCACATGTAATTTTTATTTAAATCAAATTTTAATTTTTACCATTGAATTCAGCTTAAAAAAACAAACAATTTGGTATTTTGATCATTGTTCTACGTCAATTGGTTACCAAAGATCCTGAAATTGCTAAACACAGTGCGTTGTCTAATGTTATTCTTATGGAGAAAAAGAAAAATTGTATGTCTCGCTTATTTATGAACATTAACTGACGAAATTTGGTATATTGCTTCATCTGGTTGTGGTTTATTGTTGTTTGCACAAAAAAACAATTTTTTGCCTATGGTTCCTGTAGCAGCAAACCTAGGTACTTGGTCCCCATGTTATTCTTATGGAAAATAATTAAAATGTTATATATCGCTTATTTATGAATGTATATGGATGAAACTTGGTATGTGACTTCACTAAGATGAGTTCTATTGATATTTGCATAAAAACCCATTATTTTGTGTGCCTAGTTGCAGCAAACCTGTGTACTCATCCCCAATGTTATTCTTATGGAGATTAATTAATATTTTAAATATCGCTTGTTTGTGAATATATTTATTATGAATCCTGTTAAGTCTTTTAATGTGTTGTGTTATATACTCATTGGAAATTCGCTGAGTATGCAGGTTTGCTGCGACGGGGGTATTTTGAATCCTAAAAGCTTTCAATTCTTATACAGTTTGTACTCATGCCTTTTTTAGCGAATTTCCCCTATAGGGAAGAAGCTATTACCATAGGTCTCATGGTAAGACTTAAGCCCGAGACCATGATAACTTTTCATTTTAAGGTCCCTAGATGCCAAAAACACCATTCGTTCAATATATATATATATATATATATATATATATATATATATATATATATATATGTCCGTAAGCACGATAACTCTCGTAAAGAAGGTCCGATCTTAATGAAATTTGGCACAAATGTGTAAAGTACCATTTATTTGAACAAGTTCGAAAACCAGATGAATCGCACCATCTGAAGGGGGGTTTTTGGGGGGTTTTGTACCCCAAAAATGTGTTTTTTGGGGTTTTCACATTTAATTTTAATTTAAATCAAATTTTAATTTAAACCATTGAATTTAGCTTAAAAACAAACAATTTGGTATTTTTATCATTGGTTAACGAGATATTGTAAGTGCTAAACACAGTACGTTGTCTAATGTTATTCTTATGGAGAAAAAGAAAAATTGTATATTTCGATTATTTATGAACATAAACTGGCGAAATTTGGTATATGGCTTGATCTGGTTGTGTTTTATTGTTGTTTGTACAAAAAAAATTTTTCACCTATGGTTCCTGTAGCAGCAAACCTAGGTACTTGGTCCCCATGTTATTCTTATGGAAAATAATTAAAATGTTATATATCGCTTATTTATGAATGTATATGGATGAAACTTGGTATGTGACTTAACTAAGATGAGTTCTATTGATATTTGCATAAAAACCCATTATTTTGTGTGCCTTGTTGCAGCAAACCTGCGTACTCATCCCCAATGTTATTCTTATTGGAGAATAATTAATATTTTAAATATCGCTTGTTTGTGAATACATTTCTTATGAATCCTGTTAAGTGTTTTAATGTGTTATGTTATATATTCATTGGAAATTCGCTGAGTATGCAGGTTTGCTGCGACGGGGTATTTCATTTTTAGCGAATTTCCCCTATAGGGAAGAAGCTATTACCGTAGGTCTCATGGTAAGACTTAAGCCCGAGACCATGATAACTTTTCGTTTTGAGGTCCCCAGATGCCAAAAACACCATTCGTTCAAATTTTTATATATGTATATATATATATATATATGTGTCCGTAAGCACGATAACTCTCGTAAAAAAGGTCCGATCTTAATAAAATTTGGTACAAATATGTAAAGTACCATTTATTTGAACGAGTTCGAAAATCAGACAAATCGCACCATCCGAAGGGGGGTTTTGGGGGGGTTTTGTACCCCAAAAATAGGTTTTTTGGAGTTTTTACATGTAATTATCATTTAAATCAAATTTTAATTTATGCCATTGAATTTAGCTTAAAAAAACAAACAATTTGGTATTTTTATCATTGCTCTACGTCAATTGGTTACTGAGATATTGAAAGTGCTAAACACAGTACGTTGTCCAATGTTATTCTTATGGAGAAAAAGAAAAATTTTATATCTCGGTTATTTATGAACATAAACTGACAAAACTTGGTATATCGCTTCATCTGGTTGTGGTTTGTTGTTGTTTGAACAACAAACTAATTTTTCGCCTATGGTTCCCGTAGCAGCAAACCTAGGTACTCGGTCCCCATGTTATTCTTATGGAGAATAATAAAGATGTTATATATCGCTTATTTATGAATGTATATGGATGAAACTTGGTAAGTGACTTCACTTAGATGAATTCTATTGATATTTGCATAAAAACCCATTATTTTGTGTTCCTTGTTCCAGCAAACCTGCGTACTCATCCCTAATGTTATTCTAATGGAGAATAATGAATATATTAAATATCGCTTATATATGAATATATTTCTTTTGAATTCTGGTAAGAGGCTTAATGTGTTATTAAGATATTCATTGGAAATTCGCTGAGTACGCAGGTTTGCTGCGACGGGGGTATTTTATACTTTTTATCTTTATTAACATTTTACTTTTTTTAAGTGTATTTTACCAATAAATGGTTATTTCTTCAATTAAAATTGTTATTACATAATCTTATCCCTTAAAACTATTTTTCAATGCATTTTTAGCATTTAGTGCTCCAATAAAAAGTTTCAGGTTCTGCACTATGTTGCATATATGTAATACCCTCTTATCAGGAAATGATAAGAGAACAAAATTAAATATGCTTCTTTTTGTACCATTTGTTTTTTACTCAAGTTTAAGAGTATACAATCATAATTCAATGGAATAATATAAACGAGATAACATTTGTGTGCAGCTGGGGGTCACCAAAGGGTAAATTTTGCGTGCAGGAAAGAGATATCTTATTGTTTGTTGAGCTTAAGGATTAGAAGATGATTTATTCTTTAGAAATACACCTTACTGGTATTTTATCGTTTAACAAAGACAAATTTCCTGTATGTATAGTTCATTTTGCATTATCTTTAAATGTTAAAGAAACAGTTAAAAGAAAAATACATACAAATTTGTTTTTACATTAAACTGAACCCCTTTTAACTGAAACCACTGAGCAGTAATCACTGACCTTGCAACGTCCTACCCCTCGAATGTCCCAACCCCTAAAAGTATAGCAGTTCCTAAAACTTCTCCATTAACTATTGTCTTTGGAACAAAGAAACCATAAACATCCCCATTAAAAGTTTGTGTGTCACAAATTCAATTCAATTAAATTCTTTTATTTCAAAAAGGTTTACAGTAGTTAGCCCTCTGTAAGTCCGAGGACTTGATAACAGGGATGTTTATGCACAAAAAATACATTACATTATTTCAATAAGCATCTTTCAATGTTTCCGTCATGGCTCTATACGTCAGCATTTTAAACTTTGAAATTAAATATTCTTAACAATACAAAATAGTGGCCTAAATAATCGTTCTATTTTTATTCAAGAAAACCTACATGAATTCTCAATTCAGTTGTTTTTGCAAAAGAGCTTAATAGCTTGAAAACGTATACATTTCTACTTTATAAATAACATTTGATATCATCAGAAAAAATATCATCATGGTTTTAAAACAGCACTTTTTCAGGTTGAACTTGCACAAGAAGAAAAGTGTGAGTTCCTCCCCTTTATGGCTCCAAAGAGTATTATTACTAAGGATGGTAAAATTTCCGCAATGGAGTTCTATCGGACTGAACAAAACGAGGAAGGAGAATGGGTTGTAGATACAGAGCAAATAATGAGAATAAAAGCTGATTATGTTATATCTGCTTTTGGTTCTGGACTGTACGACCCCCACGGTAAGTGTTATTTCGGGCTAAATAGTTTGAGTACAAGCCACAAGTATGAATGGCTGATAAGCTCATTAAACTGATAGATGATCAGATTTTTTAAAATTTATTCAATGGAATCATTAGTGACGTGAAACTAAATAAGATTTTTTTGGATTATGATTGATCAACATTGATTTAATAATTAGATTTCTTGAGGGTCCGTTTCACAACGTCAAGGTACATAACGTAAAGGTCCTACTTAAAATAATGTGTGGTTTCAGAACGTAAAGGATCATAACGTCAAGTCTCAGTTATTTTAAATTTAAAATAAAACTGTTTTAAAAACCTCCAGTTTCAAGACATAAAGGTATTATTACAAAACAATTTCAAAATGGAGGTGTTTCAAAAGGTAAAGGTTCAAAATGTCAAGGCAGTATTCGTCATAACCGTAAACACTGAATATGATTTCACTCAAAACCAAATCTGGATCCACTCCTTTCAAACTACTTTTAAATACAAATATAAGTTGACTGAAAGCGAGCGAGTTACTGACCTGAATGTTATGAAACTTTACGTTTTGACACTGGTTGTTTTTCATCTAATTTTTTTTACAATCTTTATGTTTTTTACCTTGACTTTCTGGAACAGCTAAATTTAAAACATTATAAATAAGAACCTTGACGATTTGAAACGACCAAACTACTAAATTTAAATAACAGAGGACCTTGACATTCTGCGTCCCGTTTTATCCTTTCCTGAAACTTTTCTTCATTTCCTTCTATGTACTGTTCTAGCGGAAGGACTCAATGCAGGCTTTTGCCTAGAGACATGTCTAATATTCACCAGAAATTGTTTGAAGCTGGTTGTTACTCTATTGTGATTTAAAAGTCATATGATCTTTTTTTATGAATGTATACAGTATAGATTTACAATATTTATTCGTTTATGTTTTAATCGCAAGTGTCATACTTTCTCTCAAATCTAAGTCATCTTCTAGGCCAGATCGTTTTTCCTCCAAACTCATCGACCATATCTATGATTTAATCTCCGTTCCATTTGCACATCTAATCAATACTTTTTCAAAAGTATCAATAGAATCAAATACTAATCAAAAGTACCAAGAACTTTTGAGAAGACCGTATGTCTGAAACCCATTCAACCATATACTCTAATGAAAGATTTTGGTGAGGAAATCTGAGGGAAAATATTAGTTGTTGATAACAATCATATCACAAGAGGAAAAATTAAAATAAAGTATATTTAAAATTAATATAAGTTGATCAGTTGTTAGTTTTATTTTTATTTTTATACTTAAATCAGATGAACCAGCAAAGCTTTTTGGTTGGCCTTGCTAGTAATAAGTGACCCAATTTAGAGAACTCAAACTTTGATGTACATGTCTTTCTCAATCTTATTAATAGTTAAAGAAACCTTTTGGGGCCATACACATATTAAGTAATGCACTTATTGGGGGGAAGGGGGGTTTAGATCAACGTTAGATAACTCACACATATTAACCCTAAGAGCTGGCGCACTTCTGTATCTATTAATACTATTACAAATCTTCCAAAATTAAAAAAAATAATCGAATTGATATCTAAATCAAGGTTACATTTTGTTATATCAAAAATACTTCCGTCATACTATTTTAATAACAATTAAACTTAGAAAAAAATACATAACGTTGTGTTGTTTTAGAGTATAAAATCATGACTTGATGCAGCAATGCCGCCCACATATTTAGTTTTTGAAGTTGTTTTGTATTTGTATTAGTTATAAATTAAATTCGTTATGTTTTAGCTGAGATAGTTTATTTTGTTATTTATATTATTAGTAACAGTCTTGTTTGTTTGTACACATTTTGCTTTGAAATAAGTTATTAACAATTGTTGTTGTAAGAAAGTCATTTAAACTTTAATGATTCATTGAAACCCATACTCCAAATTGCTAATAAAACGATGTTTAAAAGGTTTATGCTAATTTAAAGCCTACTACGATTTAGTTATGTAACACATGGGGGGGATTTGGTCAAGCGTTATGGTGCGTTAGATGGGGGAAGGGTGGGTCTGAAATGACGAAAAAATGTGTTACGTAATACATGTATGGCCCCTTTTGATGTGATTCTGCAAGAACTTGATACTATTAAATAACTTTTTCCTATAGGGTATACTGAGTAATATTAAATTAGCAGAAGCCCGTATTCATTTTACTTGATTATTAGAAGAACCAAAGCAGTGAAGTTACCAAATAATCATACAATATGACTTTTCTGTCTTCAGTTATAGCGGGTCTGCAGCCTCTAAAGCTAAAGAGCAATAACCTGCCAGTAGTGAGCACACTGACGATGCAGTCTAGTGAGCCAGACGTGTTTGTTGGAGGAGACTTGGGAGGAATCTCAGAGACCACTGTGGAATCGGTTAATGATGGGAAAACCGCTGCTTGGTATATCCACTCTTATATTCAGGTAGGTAAACTTACTACAAAACTAAATCATTGTGTAGTGATATTTTGTTTTGTTGCTTTGACATTTCAACAAGTTAACAACATATCCTTGGATATTAACATGAGAGGTTCTAGTAAGTTTGTCGTCAATGATAATCCCTAGGCATTTCGCTCAATTTTTTGGTTAAATTTCCAGAAGGCCGAGGACTCCTGTGGTCATTTGACCAAAATGAATTTGTTGTGAATTGTTTGCATTTAACACATGATAAAATTAAATCAGTGCCACTTCTAGATCAAAGCACAAGGGGGATGTTATTGTACGCTGTAATCTGTGGGAGAATTAACCTTTTTCTTTCTAAACAGTAAACAATGCCACTAACTTGATTATTGACAATGTTGTTGACAATCAGCTGTTGTGAGTAAACCTTAAGGTCTAAGCCTTCTCCTGAGCGAACACCTGATTTGCCAAAAACATTATATGCCTAGAAATAGATCATTTAAACAAATATGTATAATGCGTTGCCATTAAATAACAAGGAGAATTGTTCAAAATGTGCCTTTTTGAATTACCTGTTACAATAAAATATAACTGTGTACAGAAAAGCCATGGCAAGCCTGTGATTGGCCCCCCGCAACTTCCAAAGTTCTACACACCCATAGATGATGTAGATCTCAGTGTAGAGATGTGTGGCATCAAGTTCCGTAGTCCGTTTGGCCTGGCTTCTGCTCCCCCCACCACCTCCAGTGCCATGATCCGGAGAGCTTTTGAGCAAGGATGGGCATTTGCTGTCACCAAGACATTTTCTCTTGACAAAGTAAGTATACATTAAGATTTGTATAATGTATCATGGCTTTAACTAAACTAAAAGCTTAGCCAATCTAAGTATTGTTTGCATGAGGTCCAGATTATAAAAAGCTTCATACTGATTTGATGAAGATTGTATATATTTGAATTATATCTACATATTTAAAAAAATTCTGCTTTTTGTTTGTTTACCCACTTCCTGAAGTTAATACTGAACCGATTTTGATGATTTTCTTTTTATTTAAAAGATAATTTCAAGTTCTAAGTCACTGTTGAGCCAGAATTACGATTTAGGCCCCAGGGCTCTGCCCCACGGGACTTCCAAGTTCCCATGTTGTTCATATGGAGGAGAGGTTTATTTGGTTTATGTCACATGTGTTTTTTCTTGATTCAGTAAACAGCTGTTATAAGGATTATATCCGCTAAATATTGCGGGGGAGCAGCTCGTTAATCTTATACTTAATCACTTTATATATTCTTAAAACTATTTCTAGAAACATGATATTATTGGAACCAGAAACACTTCTTTTAGTCCCTCTGACTATACTTTTGTGTATTCAGACAATGGTCTGATTACATAACTAACAAATGTGAAGGGTTTTACTTTAATATACCTTAATTTTATTTGGGCCACCATTGGTATCTCAGAAACCACAAGACTTACAAGAAACTTCCCTGCTTTGTAGTGTCCATTAAAAATGTGGATTCTGAATTTGTTAAATCGGGCGCCATATTCCAATTCGGCAACCAACTTCAAAATTTAAAATATTTCAAGAAAATTGATTATAAGTTTTATGAAAATTTCCTCATATTTTTCAATGACGGCAATCATAAAAATTACTCTAAATTGCAGATTTTTATGAACGTAACATAAATAAAATGTGAATCGGAGACATTTTAATTCTTGGCTATCTTTTATTTAATCAATCGGTTATCGAAATAAAGGCTGGCAAAATTTGTCCCATACATTTCTAATAGTAAATACCCCCGTCGCAGCAAACCTGCATACTCAGCGAATTTCCAATGGAGATATAAATGTCTTAATACTACATAAAGCCACTTACCAAGTTTCATAAAAATATATTCACAAATAAGCGATATATATACAATTTTAATTATTCTCCATAAGAATAACATTGGGGCTGAGTACGCAGGTTTGCTGCAACAAGGAACACAAAAAATAGGGTTTTTATGCTAATATCAATATAACTCAACTAGGTGAAGTCGTATACCAGTTTTTATTCATTTATGTTCATAATTAAGGGAGACAGAGCATTTAATTAATATCCATAAGAATAACATGGGGGCTGAGTACGCAGGTTTGCTGCTACGGGAGAATTATGGAAAAACAATTTGTTGGAGCAAATATCAATAGACCTCAATGAGATGAAGCTGTATACCAAGTTCCGTCAGTATACGTTCATAAATAAGCGAGATAAAAAAATTTTCTTTTCCTCCATAAGAATAACATTAGACAACGTACTGTGTTTAGCACTTTCAATATCTCGGTAACCAATTGACGTAGAGGAATGATTGAAATACCAAATTGTGTGTTTTTTTAAGCTGAATCGAATGGTCAAAACTAAAATTTGACTTTTTTTAAAATTATATGTAAAAAATTCAAAAAACCCATTTTTGGGGTACAAAACCCCCCCAAAATACCCCTTCGGATAGGTCGATCTGTCTGGTTTTCGAACTTAAAGTCATAAATGCTGCTTTACATGTTTATACCAAATTTCGTCAAAATCGGATCATTTTTACGAGAGTTATCGTGCTCACGGACACATATATATATATATATATATATATATATATATATATATATATATATATATATATATATACAGTATCGAACGAATGGTGTTTTTGGGGTCTGGGGACCTCAAAACGAAAAGTTATCATGGTCCCGGGCCTAGGTCTTACCATGCCGACTACGGTAATAGCTTCTTCCCTATAGGGGAAATTCGCTAAAACATTGAACTTATGCCACCTTTATCTCCTTACCTGTCAAGTATAGACCAAAAATATCACAGGATAAAAATGTCTTGAAACTATGGCAAAATCCTAAAAACATCATAAAAAGTAGGGATTTGCTTTTTGAAATCGTCAAATTAATCACCATATTGTAAAATGGCTTCCGAATTTTTAAATTCAGAATTCATATTTTTACTGAACACTACAAAGTAGGGGAAGTCCTCCTTTTCAAGTTTCCTGTAAGACTTATGGTTTCTGAGGTACCAGTGGTGGCCCAAGTAAAATGCATACAGTATATGTATCATATGTTCATAAATAAAATGTATTAGTGTTTTTCATATAGAAAAATTTGAAGGAATAGTTATAATGTTCCTAGGCCTCCATCCTACCTTACAACTAGTAGTAATATATTGTATTATCAATGGACAATCCTCCCAAAGTTTTAATGTCCCTAGGCCTCGTCCTATATCCATAGCAATATATTGTAGTAGTAGCAATAAACTGTATTAGCAAAGGAAAATTCTCCACATGTATTCCACTACAAATTCTGTCAGAATTTTTATTTCACAGGACCTGGTTACAAATGTTTCCCCGAGGATCATTAGAGGAGTGACGTCAAGACATGTTTATGGGCCAGAGCAGGGATCCTTCCTGAATATTGAGCTGATATCAGAGAAGACTGCTGCATACTGGTGTCGCAGTGTTACAGAGCTCAAAAGGGATTTCCCTGACAGGGTAATCAGTTGTATACTACTGTACAAAACCATAGGACTCATATAAGTTTATGAGCTAAATATAAAAACCAGTTTACACATTCATTCTCGCAACTACACAAAATTATTAAGTATATTTCATTACACATGCTGTGACCTTAGATAGTTCATTCAATTCTATCAAGTGAGGTTGTTTGTGAGAAGTTAGTCACATGCACGAGCACAGCTATATACAGGAGAGTAAAATTTACTGATCGCTTGCTACCTTTTTGATAAAATTTGTTTAAAACCACAAAACCTTATAATGATTTGTGAAATTAGAAGTTAACTAGTAAGCTTACGTACTAGTTCTACTTTAGTTTAAGAACATTTACAGTTTATTTATATATTATGATTCTTTTATCCTAGCAAACAAAATTCACAACTCAGATTAATTTACTGTTTAACTCACTAGCAAAAAAAGTGTCTATCCTCCTTCTGAGGGGGAGGAAGCCCCCAGCTCCCTTAGACCCCTGCATTCGCTTGTTGCATTAGACTTGGAATAGTTCTTTATTAATTTAAAAATGAGCTTTCATTGCACACATTCAGTGTCTTTTGAAAACAATTCACCGCTGATAAAGATACAAAAAACAGGATTGTTTTAATACATATTAAAACAACAAGCATTTTAAGACAGTAAGTGTTCAAAGGAGATTGTTTACCAAAATTGGTTTTGTAATTTTGCGAGAGAGTCAAAAATGGAAGGACTAGAGTAATTATTTATGAAATTGTCAGCATTTGCTGGATTTAGAATACGACATTTGATTTCATAGAGGAGTAAACGGACAGTTGCCTTTTTGCCTTATATTGAAATGTTCACTACAACATGTCCTGGACCTTTCTACTCACTTGAGGAATTTCTTCAAGAAAACTTAAAGAACTGACATCTCATTTACAAATTATGAGGGTTCTTCGTTATCAACCCCCAATAGGCCATAAATAAAAGGCAAATGAATATAACCAAATGATTTTATTCCCAAAAGGTAGGTACACTTATGCTTACTTTTCGGCATGGTCTCTGTAACGATTGATACATTTGTCGTACCTGTGTACTAGCTTTTCAATACCCTCTTCAATGAATGTTATGGTGACCATGTCGAAAAGTAAGCATAAGTGTACCTATATTTTGGGAATAAAATAATTTTTCGTCATAATGCATCAAAAACAGCTATTTTCATCACACATTCCTTGAGGTGCCATAGGTTTTCTTTTTACTCCTAGAATAAAAAGTATCAATTTGATGATATTTTTTGTCCTAGGTTAAAAAACATCATTTGATGACATTTTTCGGTCAAATTCATCAGCTGTTAAATAAGAATTGGACGAATTATTCAACTTGTAAACAATGAAAACTTGTGTAACAGCTGTTTGTTTAGGATAGCAAGATCAAGATTGAAGCCAACTTTTAATGGTAAAAGAGTAATTGTTTTTGTTAAAGTTTTATCCTAAAATTGTTTGCAGTTTGACAAGAAAAATATAGTTCATCACTAGGACCAAAAGTGGCTTTTCGATCCTCGCTCATTTTTCAACCTCGGCTCTGCCTCGGCCATTAAACCTGAGCTCGTATCGAAAAGCGTCAATTTTGGTCCTAGTGATGAAATAGACTATTTTTATATATACTTGTCTTTTATTTATGGCCTGTCATAGGTTGATAAAAAGCGACCCTCGTTAATTTACATTAATGTGCAAGGCATGTTTTTGAAAACACGCCTCTTCATTTCATTTCATTTCAGAATGGGGCGGACCGAATCCCAAGGCACGTCAGCTGCTTGGGCTTTTTGCGCTCCCCGTTGAATGTTGGTTTCAGAACCGATTGAGTTGCAGGAGCTTGATGAACTGCTGCAACCTGCATACAAACTCCTCCCGAGACAGATGATTACCCCTCACCATGGTTCCGAGAGTGGCAGCCCTTATCTTTTCCAGAGCGTTGCAGTCAAAGAGCAGATGGTCGGCAGTCTCTTCAGACTGCCCGCACTTCCTGCACGCTGAGTCTCCATTGAAGATACCCATGTGTGACAAGTGTTTCCTCAGGTGTCCATATCCAGTGACTACTCAGACGCAGTCTCGCCTACTCAGACGCAGGATGTCAGAAGCCAGCCCACGCCTCTTATAAATGTATTAATTCTTGACAAATTTTTGTATTATTAATTATTAAAAATAAAGGTGATTCTGATTCATCCTCCGCCTCTTATGATGTTAAGGCTGTGTGGTGAATTTCAGGTAGTGATTGCAAGCATCATGTGCACATACAACCCTGAGGACTGGACGGAACTGGCTCAGATGGCAGAGAGTGCTGGGGCGGATGCCCTAGAGCTCAACCTGTCTTGCCCTCACGGCATGGGAGAGTCCGGCATGGGGCTTGCTTGTGGTCAGGTCAGTCAATCATTATGCATATGCTTCTTCCACTTAAATTAAAACTCTTTTATTCCTCATCAACAACACACAATACAAACATTGATGATATAGATTAGAAATGTTCCTCCCTCGAGCGAACTTGGTTTATCTCTAATCAGTGATGGCAAATGTCGCAATTATTTCTTAAATAACAGAAGTAAAATTTTGGAATAAAAAAATGAGACAACAAGAAAGAAAAAATATGGCAATTATAAATCCATAAAAATTTAAAGAAGCTAAATCATAAATTTTTATCCACACTTGACTTTTATGCTTTTTCAAGAAAAATTGACTGTATTTATTTCAGTTAGTAAACTCCTACTGCAAAACACCTATTGGTTAAAACAATCAATGCCGAGATGATGCTGCCAACCAAGTTGTATTGCATAGTGAGTAGATCATAAGTATTCATAAGCAATGTCAAAGATAATGTTTGTGATTATTGAGTAGTGTTCACTGAATGAAAATATTCAAACTATTTCATGCTTAGGAGATAATGGACCTTTTCAACACCCATGGGTTAGTAGTATTTGTGATTTTGAGTATCAATGAACTTATGAATACCAGTTTAACAAGTTATTTGCAATTCATTTTTGAATTTGAGGTGAGTGGAGTTTTCACTACAGGGCACTGAAGACTCAAGATATAAAAACATATCACATTATATGTTTCTTATATGTACTCCAAAGAATAAAATACTCTGCTTTATGAATAAAATACTCTGCCAAGGGAAAGAAGCAATTATTATTGCAGGTGGCAAGATAAGATCAAGGCCCCAGACTTAGGCGTAATAATTTTAGGCATAGCGTTGGTGGGGGGATTGGGGGGCACAAAAAGTTCCTATCATATTAACATTCTGTGTAAATCATGTGGCCGGTCATCATTGAAATTGCAATATTTCAAAATAAAGACTTGGGAGTTTCATTGAGAAAAGGTGGGATACACAGCTAACTCACCTGAAGAAACTGGTTCAGATGAGCACAGCAACAAAGAAAGTATTTTTACACACATTTCTTTCATAATATTTCGTCTCCATTTGAGACTTCTTCAGATGTAGATGTTGGCCTACAACCACTAAACAGTCTCCTTAAAACAGGATTTAAAATTATATAATCTTCCAGCCAAACAAAGAACCTTCTACAGAAACCTCCCACCTTGGTCTACAGACAACCTCCAAACCTAAAAAACCTTCTAGTAGCCTACATCCAAAACTACCTGACCCATCAATCTCATGTTTAGAAAAACCATCTCCAGGCTCATATCCATGCAACGAAAATAGATGTAAATCCTGCAAAATCAACGAACCATCAGAATCTTTTACTAGTTCATACCATCTAAAGCAATACAAAATCCAAGGCCACCATACCTGCTGTTCTGAAAACCTCATTTATCAATTAGAATGTACACAATGCCCCGCTCAATATATAGGCCTAACCACCGAAACCCTCAGGAAACGCATGAATGGACACCGACATGATGTAAAAAATAATAAAGAAAAACCAATAGCACAACAGATTCACAGCCTCCAGTTTGGTGACTGTTTCACAACAAAAGCCTTGAAATCCTTCCCCAAAAAACATTATAATAGCTCAATGCTCAGGAGATGGGAATTAGCTTACCGATTTGTAACAAATTCAAGGGCCCCAGCAAACCTGAATATTAGATAAAAGACCCCAGATAACACCTTTCCATACCTACCCTTCCTTACACAGCTAACTGAAACATTCCATGCAATAGTGTGTATTATATGTATATAGTTCCAAGAAATTAGTGTTGGTGTTTTTAGTGTTGGCAAAACTGAACAAGCTCATATTCAAACAGTATTTTAACTGACAGTCTCTCTCTACATCTGAAGAAGTCTCAAATGGAGACGAAATATGAAAAAAATGTGTGTAAAAATACTTTCTTTGTTGCTGTGCTCATCTGAACCAGTTTCTTCAGGTGAGTTAGCTGTGTATCCCACCTTTTCTCAATGAAACTCCCAAGCCAAGTGCTTTTCCTTTGCAAACCAAAATAAAGACTTGGTAATTTATAGTAATTTACACAGACTTTGCACGATTTTAATAAAAAATGTCATTGCTCAGCTATGGGTTGAGTGATCTTTAAAATCTTTATGCCTTTTTTTATCTTAAAATTTCACATTTTATAGTGCAGTAAAGATGTAAAAATAGCACAAACCTAAAAAAAATTAGCACAACTTAGGATTTTTGTCCAGATGTTGTCTCTACCTTCCTGTTTAACATACTAAAAGTCCCCTTTTCGGCAGCCATATTGGAAAATGGCGGACAATTTTAACTTTTTTGCTTATAACTCTGATATTATTGATGATAGAGAGAAATATTTCAAATAAGAAATGTTGGAAATTACAATATGCACAATTATTGTTCTTATCATGTTTGCTCTAAATCTAATGGTTTTCGAGTTATCAATGATTTAAAGTTATAAATATATAGAGGTTGAGTCCGACCACACTTCCAGCATGTGTGAGGGGATAACGGTTTAGTATAAAGACATCAAACAAAATTATCTGTACTAAATCGCATATGGGAAATCTATTAAACATATTTTTATCAAAATCTATATACAGGGTGCTCGAAAACGAAGGTCATGAGTTTGATCTCAAAATGATATTATATAAACCTAAGGCAAATTATACATAATTTTAGAGGTCTCGCCAAAACAAAACATTTTGGCGAAAACAGAATTCACTTATCTTTAACCATTTCAAAATGGCGGCTATTTTTGTGAAAAATAGTGACATTTACGGAACACTCTGTATTTTCTAAACCAATAAATGTTTCTTGATCCCAGTTGAAATTTCTTACTCGTGGTAAGCTCAGGTTTACTCTTATATGATAAATGTCAGTTGTATAAAAGTAGCATAATAATAGCGTGTGTGCTTTTCGCCCCGCGGTTTAGGGTCATTTCAAAGCACATCTTTTGCTCCGGGGGTGGAGCACGTAAAAATCGGGGCTGCTGGAAACACCTCTTTTGCTCCGCGAGGGGGAGAGTGGCTGACAACTTATGAGTGTCCAATTGTGTCCAGTTGAACCCCATGAGTTTAATAGGTTTATGATAAAATATTGTTATATATATAGCATATGCTTTATATCGTGATAGTGAAATTTTACATAAAGAGAAAGTTAAAAATTAATAGGCCTACACTTAGTCACAATCAAATTACTATGCATAGAAAATGCATGTCACCAAACATGAAATATTCTTTGCAAAACTAAATAAGAAAAACATTTCGAGTGGTGGAAGTTGTACATTCAGCATCAATTCAATTAGTTTTCATGGAACTGAAGTAATAGTTGTACTGATCCAAGTTATTTGTGGAAATTTAAGGAAGGCAGTGGTTATGGCCGCAGATATCGGGCAGATCGACGCTCGGGTTCACAACAATTCCAGTGTTTTGAACACACAGGATTAGGGCTGGCCAATGTACCCGAACATAATAATTTGTTGTACCTAGGTTCTCCACATAAGTAAGAGAATCTAGAGTATTTCAAAAGAAAGTTTGATTTGACTTCAGTTAGACTTATGGTGAAAGAATTTGTGGGAAAGGGAATGTTAGCTACTCTCCCCCTCGCGGAGCAAAAGAGGTGTTTCCAGCGGCCCCGATTTCTACCTGCTCTACCCCCGGAGCAAAAGATGTGTTTTGAAATGACCCTAAACTGCGGAGCAAAAGATGTGCAGCCTAATAATATCGCAAAACGCATACAATTGTAAACTTTCTCTTAGCAATCCTTGCAACTTTCTAATTTACAAGGTTTTTGTAAATCATAAAGTTGCTACAGGATTTGCAAAAAGTTTACGATTTTATGCTTTTTGCCTTATTATTATGCTACTATTTTACTTTTTAAAATGTTGGCCTTATAAAAATAAAATAAAATATTTTATTCAAATGATTATTTTATTCTAAACTAACTGACATCTATATCTATAAATGGCAAAGCCCTGGCTGACTGACTCACTCGTCCCTAATTCTCCACCTTCCCATGTAGGTAGAGAGTTGAAATTTTGTACACTGATTCTTTAGGCATGAAATAGGAAAACTAAATGGTTTTCACCCTGATCTGACCTTAGGGCTCCGCCAGAGATCCCGACAAAGTTCCCATGTATTTCTTATGGACATTCATATTTGTTTGAGCTAATGAAAATGCAAACAGCTGATTCGTAGTAGTTCCACGAGCTAACCGCAGATTGCAGCACACACAACTGTCATAGTTTTTATAAATTATTTGTGGGGCGAAGCCTGCGGGAACAGCTAGTTTTATCATATAAGAGAAAACCTGATCTTGCCACGAGTAAGAAATTTCAATCGGAATCAAGAAACATTTATTGATTTAGAAAATTTAGAGTGTTCCGTAAATATCACTTTTTTTATAAAAATAGCCGCCATTTTGAAATTGTTAAAGATAAGTGAATTCTGTTTTCATCCAAATTTTTGTTTTGACGAGACCTTTGAAATTATGTATTATTTGCCTGAGGTTCATATAATAACATTTTGATATTCAAACTCATGACCTTCGTTTTTGAGCACCTTGTATATAGATTTTGATAAAAATATGTTTAATAGATTTCCTATATGCGATTTAGTACAGATAATTTTGTTTGATGTCTTTATACTAAACCGTTATCCCCTTACACATGCTGGAAGTGTGGTCAGACTCACTCTATATATATTTATTTATAACTTTAAATCATTGATAACTTGAAAACCGTTAGATTCAGAGCAAACATTATTATAACAACAATTGTGCATATTGTAATTTCCAACATTTCTTATTTGAAACAGTTCTCCCTATCATGAATAATAACAGAGTTATACGCAAAAAAGTGAAAATTGTCCGCCATTTTCCAATATGGCTGCCGAAGCACAGTTTTAATTTTAGGGGACTTTTAGTATGTTAAACAGGAAGGTAGAGACAACATCTGGACAGAAGTCCAGGGTTGTGCTAATTTTTGTTTGGTCAAACCTTATTTTTCTTGCACTTTTACATTTAGATTAAAATAATTGCCATTTTATATATTTTAAACAATCTGAAGATACAGGCAAATTCCGAGGTTGTGCTATTTTTTGTGTCAAGCCTTATTTTTCTTACAGTAATATATGGTATTTAGGTAAAATTTTCTGCTGTTTATAATAATCCTGTTAACAATTTAGTTTGTGTGGGGGAAGGTGTGACAGGAATTCCTAGAATGTATTTATATTTTATACATACTAAAAAAAATGTTAACATTTTATGAAAAAGGTTTATACTTTTTATGGATCAAGATAATAAAATATTTATTTCATAAAAATTCTCCTACAGGATCCAGTGCTGGTAAAGAACATTTCGCTGTGGGTCCATGATGCAGTTAAAATCCCTGTTTTTGTCAAATTAACACCAAATATCACTGATATTGTTGCACTGGCGAAAGCTGCTTATGAAGGTAAGCAATAATATGAATGCGTTTCACTATTTATTAGTTCACAAATCACATGATAAATTATAAGTTTGAATGCAGTGAAACATCAGACAAGGTGATGACTGCTGAACAAACCTCTGTGTAAGGGAGGAATAATGTAACAGACTTGAATCATACAAAGCAATCTACTTTAATTCATAAATAAGCTCTTTGCATTAGTGTAAATGTATGTGCTATTTAAAACACAATACATAACATACAACAATTCTTGTGTGTTATAGAGCACTGTTGAGGGATTCTATTTATTGGGGTTATGCCTTACAGAGCTAGAGCCCACACCAGTGGGCTGATTTTGATGAAATTTGGTATGTAGGTGCTAAACCACGATATCTCCAGGCGTTTTTTCATTTTTTATTTTTAAGGGTAATTATCCCCCAAAAACTACTAAAAAACATGCAAAATACAAATTTCTTAAAATCGGCTCTATCGATTTTAAACTTTAGTGGTTTGTAGAGCTTTAGCTTTCAAACAAAATGACACCACCCGCATTCCCAGAAAAATTCAGGTTCAGAAATTACAGGACTTAAAACATCTTAAATTCAGTTCTTTGGATTTATCATAAAAAAACATATGTTAAAAAGATTACTTTTCACCATTAAAAAGAGCTCCAAAAAACTAAATAATTTTGTATTTTGAATTATTACTCTACGATTGCTGGTTGCGGAGTAAATTTAAATTTTCACTTTGCGGTAAACGCAGCACGTTGTCCAATGTTATTCTTATGGGGAATACAAAACATTTCTCTCTTATCTACTGATAAATTTCGTTTAAACTTGATATGCAGGTCAAGTTGGCATTGACCAACAGAGGAGGTTCGAAATATGTTGCAACTTAACCCTGGGGGAGGGGGGACAAGGGGGCATTGCCTTCTTACTCTAGTGAAAAAATAGTTTTCTAGGCCAGATATCTGGGCACTTTCAGAATTGGCTATATCTGGTCCAGAACTGGGCCAGAACTATATATTTTTTTATTTAAACGGTTATTTTAATTTGAAAAATATGATTTTTTAAATTGAATAGCTTGATAAACCAATAATATAAATTTTTAAAAAGGATTTTAGTTTCAAAAATATCATGACCAGGACGGGTCTTGAACGGATCTTTGACTTTCTGTTCACACGTCTTAACCCCCGCGGCCATCCTGACTTACGAGTGTACCTGGATGGAGTGGGATATACAAATTACCAATAGTCTACACCTACGCGACGCAGACAATACTTTAATTTTATTTTTCTAAGTGAAATGAAAGTTGGAACAAATTCAGTTTGTCCATTTGATTTATGTATCCATTCTTGCCTTGTAATATGATAAACTGTGAGCAAATTAATATATATTTAATATAATTATAACAAAAAATATAAAGTTAATTTATATACACTTAAGAAATTAACACCAATTTATTGCACTATTTCGAGGTATTCTCTTTATCGAGCACAAACAAATGTATATATCAATGTATAATTAAGATAATTAATTTTTAAATAATTATAACTGTGTACACTTTAAATATTTGTATTAAGATAATAATATTAATATAATCTATACAACAATTAACCAACCTTGGTCCAACAATATTAATTATATCAAAAGACTATTGCACCACAGATTACCGTTTTGAGGACATAATCCCGTCCCAAAATAATCCCGAAGTAAAATAAATCTTGCTTGGAAAACAGGATAATTTTTTCTGAAAAATTCTCCAAATTTCGGAACCCCGTCAATCTGTAATCATGAGCTCAAGAAGGAACAACTAAAATAAATTTCTGTCAAACAGAGAATGAAGCAGGTGTGGCGACAGTGCGGAAATAAAATTCCTTCTAACCAATGGATCACTGCACTTCTTAGATTATTAAGAAAAATTGAGTTCCTTGACTGACTGGCGCCCTAGGCTGCAGCCTAGTCAGCCTAATGGTTAATCAGGAATCAGGCTCTGGTTTTCACTTGTGCAACACATTGTATTTCATTGTCATTGACTTATAAGTTTGATAGTAACACCCTTTTGATAAACAATATTGTTTATTACCGGTAATAATTACTATCCTCCTCCTACCGACTAATTAAATATTTGTAAAGCTATTTCATTACTAATTCCCAATTAAATAATTTTAAAAAAAAGTTTACATTATATTTTTTGTATATTGTATTTTTGTTCAACATTTCACTTTTTTTTCTCACTTCTTATCTTTCTTCCTAAACATCCCCAAATTTGGCTCATACATCCTCAGTTATGGCTTAGACATCCCCAGGTATAGTCAAGACATTCCCAGTTCTGGCCCAGACATCCCCAGATCTGGCCCAGACATCCCCAGATCTGGCCCAGACATCCCCAGATCTGGCCCAGACATCCCCAGATCTGGCCCAGAAATCCTCAGATCTGGCCCAGATATCCCCAGATCTGGCCCAGACATCTTCAGATCTGGTCCAGATCTGGCCCAGACATCCCCAGATCTGCCCCAGACATCCCCAGATCTGGCCCAGTCAACCCCAGATTTGGCCCAGACAGCCCCAGATCTGTTCCAGACAGCCCCAGACATCTCCAGATCTGGCCAGAAAATATTTTTTCACTAGGGTAAAACCACTGTGTCTAGCAACTGATTCTGTAGTGCCCCCCAAAAAGGGATTTGGGTGGATATTTCTGAAAACAACTATTTTAGAAAATTTTCTGTACATTCGTCCGTACTTTATATTCTATATTTTGTAAATAAAAAGTAATTTGTTCATTGAAGTTGAGCTAAAAGGGAGAAAGTATGTGTCAGTTTCCTGATACCGTTTATTTGCCTTACTTTGTACGACCACATAGATAATAGATCTGTGCATGGAACGTATTCAGTAAAGCAAAGGGCGAGCTGTTACAGTACAAGTTGTACAGTACTGATACAATTTACATGACAGGACTTGGATTGGAACCCTCGACAGGACCACTGCCATGGTTCCAGAGTCTGTTACCTTGACCACTACGCCAAAGACTCACTCAAAACTGAACTGTTTTTATTCCAGGTAAAGCCAGTGGCGTATCAGCCATCAACACCGTTCAGGGGCTGATGATGGTCAATAGTCACGGGGAGCCATATCCGGCCGTCGGCAAGGGGAAGCTCACAACGTACGGAGGAGTGTCGGGTAACGCTGTGAGGCCGATGGCTCTCAAGGCTATATCTGCCATTGCTGGAGCTCTCCCTGGCTTTCCCATTCTCGGAATCGGAGGCATAGACTCCGCTGATACTGCTTTCCAATTTCTTCAATGCGGTGCGACTGTGCTGCAGGTATATCGTAAGGAAAAACCATCAGTGTCTAAGATTTTCCCTGTTGTGATAATTATAAGTACAGTATGTAGAAAGTGTTCGAAGACAATACCAATTTTTATTAAATTTTAACGCCAGTGTCATTTTTTAATAGAGGACACAAAGCGATTTTATAGGAAAAGCGGTCTATACCCCTCAAATTTATGTGGAAAACCTGGGATTTGAAGATGTGACCCCTTGAACCGAAGTCCGAGAAGCTAACCGTTAGGCTAGCAAGATGCCAAAACAAAATAAAAATATCAAATTTAATTATTTTTGTTGTAATTTAAAATGATTTCAAAGATAATTTATCTTTATGGATTGTGAGCAGAAAAAATCAAAAGTCAAATTTAAATATAGAGCAAAACATGGTATAGTATGATATATCTTAACCTGTATGCTTGGGAGCACATAAGGCTTGGAAGATTAATAACATTAATGAGTTCTTTTGTTTAGCCACTGTACCTTAATTCTAGTTCTGTGCACGATATTGTTATAATTTATTTTTAATGACCTTGCTAGAATTGTTTTCACATGACACTTTTGTGTTATAGTTTTTGTTGTTACTATCTAGTTTTAGTTTATGGTACATAAAAAGTATTTTTATGACACTATTCTGTCTGTCTAATTTGTACAGCATATTTGAAATAAAAATATTTGAATTGAATTGAATTGAACATTAGAAAAAGGAGCAAATACAGAATGGACTTTTGAGTGTGATAACTTCTCCTTCTGAGAAAAAATTACGTTTCCTTTAATCAGATTTAAAAAGTAACTTATAAGCTAACCTTAGAAGACAATCAGTAAAACTTTAAAATATTTCTATTCACATTAAAAATTAATTTGCCACACCTCTAAACAAATGAGTGAATTGAGTTAATTTTTTTATTTATAAATAACTCTACGACCACACCAGAGCCAACAGTGAAGCCGAGGTAGGTTATATCACTGAATGTTAATTGCTGTGTTCACGCTCTATATGCATTTCGGGCTGATGGGAGCTTCTGCTGAAGGCCTAGAGTTGTATTACAGTGTTTTTAAAATTAATTTCAGCAAGAATTTTATTCTAAATTTATGGTTGTGTGAACCAAATGGTTTGAAGGACAACCTGAAGGAAAGCTCCTTATCAAAACACACGCATGGCAACTTTTATTAATTGTATTATTTATTTTACAGATTGGAAGTGCTGTACAGAATCAAGATTTCACTTTGATTGAAGATTATGAAACTGGACTGAAAACATTACTTTATTTGAAGAGCATTGAGAGCCTTCAAGAATGGAACGGTCAGTCACCCCCCACCTCCGTTCATCAAAAAGGAAAACCTGTGATGCACCTGCTTGATGAAAATGGAAAGGTAACTCACGTGTGATAATGTTCTTGCTCAAATGAATAAAAACTAGAACCAATTCATTTTTAACCGTTAATTCTCTTCATCGAATGAAAAAATAAAAAATTGTGATTGTTTTTTACAAAACAGAGATTACTTAATGCAAGTGGCAACTGAAGGGGAAGATTTTCTTTCTAAGTAAGAGAGGATATATGGTTTTTATTTTATTCTATGAATAAACTTGAACGCATATAAACAGAAAGAGTTGTGAAAGAAATATTATCAAAATAAAATTTTCTTAAAACTATAAAAATACAACATTTTCCCAACAAGAAATATAAGCCAATGTCACAATCTCCCTACAAGTGTCCCATAAACATTAAGTACAATCCAGTACCAACTTAAAATCCAAACAGCACATAGTAACAGCCTGTAGTTAAAAACATTTATAAAATAGCTGTTTATTCAAATAAAATGAACACTTGTGACATAAACAATAAATCTCTCTTCAGTAATAATGGTGAGTCGTTGGAGTACTGGTCAAATAATTCTGTCAGCCTCTCATTGGGTCTGATGATGACCGGTGTGACTGGTCAAAATTAATAACCTTGTACAATCTTTTATATATATTTACCATCTGATATGTGAATACAGTGTAAGTGTAAACATAATTTTAAGTGTTGAAAGATGTCTTTTATTGCATTCCGTAAGTAATAACATCACACACTATGCTAATCAATATTTTTTTTTTAAATCGTAAAGAAACACTTTAGGTTCGGTTGTAGGGAAAATATCTATTGTAATTAATATTTTTTTTTAAATGCTGAAATCTTTTGCTGAACCAGACTAATTTCATGATTCCTTGTAGGTTCTTCCTCATTTTGGTAAGTATAAGCAGAAAAGAGACCAACTTATTATGAAAGCAAAACTCGAGGACCCTTTGACGGGGCGAGAGGACGGATCGGACTCTGACACACCAGTCACTGCAGAGAGACCGGTTCCCAAGGTACTGGATGTGGTGGGAAGTGCACTGCCGAGAATCGGAGTCTATAAGAAACTGGACAGCAGCGCTCAAGTGGTTGCGCTCATCAATGATGTAAGTCCCGATGAACTCAATTATGCGATGATATTCAATCCAGGCAGCCTTGATGCCATTATGATATACTTATAAAAATAATCTGTAGTTATTTGCCTACAAAATAATGAGTGTGGTTGGTAGCCCACAGGGTCAACTCATACAAAGACTTGGACCAGGTGTATTTCCACCCTCTTAGTGACCCATGCAGTGTATACTCCCTCAGTCAAACAATATTTCCTTATTTTCAGTATTTTATTTCTTGTAAGAATGTACTATCAATATTGTACAGTGCGTTAGGTGTGTAAAGAAGCGGTGGAGTGGATGTAGGGGCGGATCCAAGGGGACGGGGCGGTAGGGGTGGTCGCCCCCCCAAACCTAAGAATAATTGTTGTGTTTTATTTTATTATTCAGGCATATGATGAAAGTTTGAATAAATCCGAATGAAAATGTAAGCATCAAAAATCTCCCGAAACCCCGTTTTTCGGTTCCGAGAGTCAAATTTTGCTGCTCTGGTCTACGAGGTTACATTAAAATTCAAACTAACGAACCTAAACAGTATAGTATATAACACATTATTTAGATCCATGTATTTTAACCTAAAAGCGTCTTACAAAAACATGGATATTCCCGAGTATCGCAAAATTGTTGCAGTTTTGCCAGTTGACAGACCAAAAATGCAGTGTTTTCAACATGGTCTTGACTGTGGCGTAACTGATTTTTTTTGGGCCCCCCACAACATTATTTTCAGGCCCCCACCCCCCTCCCTTTTATCATAATCATACAGTTTCACCTTACCCCTATCCATTATTCTAGATTCTGGGATAAGGTTGCATGACCTAGACGTTTCCTAACCTCCAAATACATAACTTCAGTCAGTTCCAGCCTGCAGCATTGTATAGTTTCAGTGATTTAATAACGCCCAAAAGGATTCCATTTAGGCTAGCTATAATGTTTTAAATATAGTTTAATTCACGTCAATGTAGCATTAAAATACCTAAAATTAAGCCGACAAGTGTCGAGTAAAACCGTGAAGCCAGATCCCAGGTCAGCAATTCGTTCTGTTCCTGTTAAAATTCAAATGTGGAAAAGGTATTTGGATTGGATTTATACTCAGTTTGGAGTGAAATGGCCGCTATAGTGTTTACGGTTGTACCTTGAGGTTCTGAAAAGGATCTTATCATGAGCCCCCGATTTATCATTTATCACTATCCTATTGCTGATTCACCTTCAAAAACACGGTTCAAAAACTTTACTGGCACTACTAACAAACGTTTTAAAATTTTTATGCAAAATAATGAAATATTTGTTAAAATAGCTCACTTTAAATTTTACTTTTAAAGTAATTAGAATTGAGGAAAATTAAAATAATAAACCTTATTGCAGTTTTAAAATGTGTCATTTATTAAACACTGATCACAACGAATGAAAGATCTATTACTAGGCTATAAATAAATTAATTCTTAGAGTTCGACTAACCAACGTTATTGCTATTTTGAAATGTTTTGAAAATTAAATATAATAATTTCACCCCATTATGTGGGCCCATCAGAGCTTTTACCTCGGCTGGCGGGCCCCGCCGCTTCGCTTTGTGGTCTTGGAGGTAAATTTTAGCAGGAAAGGTTGCTACAATCGTATTCGGTGATTATTTTTTACTGGATTTCGCCCGGCTACCGTCGTTTGCCATCAGCGGTGTTTTGTTTACAGGTTAGGTTTGATTTTTGTTTAAAACCACGTAATCCGTTGCTAGGCAATATATATCCAGTGGCTAGGCTAGAAGCGAAAAGTGCCTTGAATTATATGTAATGAACTAAGAGAAAGCAAAGATTAAATTGTGTGCAAACAGAAGCTCATACGCCAAGTATTTTATTTTGTAAAAATGTGGTACATTTTTATTTTTCGAGTGGTTGACCTTGGCTGTCAGCCTCATTCCTAATTGTATCTTCGCGTAGTATAGTTCAGTATTGCAGATTTCAAATACGTTTTGTAAATAGTTTTTCGCGTGGGTAAATACTAAAATAAATTGTTTATTTAGGCATCTTACTTGTTCTTAGACGCCTACAGATGACATAGAAAAAAGTGTAATACCTAAGTATTTTATTTTTATTTACGGTCGGGCGCAGTAGAACTAAAGTTAATTTTTATTTAGCTTGTTTATAAAGTTAAGATTGCTGCTTTTTTCTTGAGTACAAGGTTATTGATATATTATGTTAACTTACTTCCATTCGCTGTATAATTTCATATAGTTAAAAACAATAGTGGGGGGTGCCAGGGACCATCCACAGGGAAGGGGAGGGGTAACTTTCGGTCACCGCCCCCCCCAAACATGACCCCTGGATCCGCCCCCCAGTGGATGCGCGGGACAGAGGGAGCGCTATTGCGTATGCTCGTCCAGGGAGCAGCCGACCTTTCCGTCCCATTCGGTGCCAGTATCTTGTGAGAGCAGGTTGCTATCTACTGTTTTGAACTAATTCGGCATTAGTTGTATTTTTAAACCACTGCCACTGCGTTTTTTTAACTTGTGTGGTTTTACCTGTGATGTCAGTTTAATATGGAATCTGCAGCCTGACTGTTCTACAACTGTAAAACCTTCTAAACACTAACTTCGGCCAGCGTTTCAACTGGCCAAAGTTACACAACTAGAGTAGTAGCACGTCGGCAGAATGTACCCCTCCGTCGCCTGCTACCCCTACTGTCGCTTCGCTCCTCCTCCTGGGCGAGTCGCTTCTTTACATACCTAACGTACTGTATAAATTTACAATTGAATTGAATATTTTCTGCTTACCTTTAACCAATAATGCCTGTCTAAAACACGAATGCAACTAAATCTGTTTTAGGACATGTGTATCAACTGTGGGAAGTGCTACATTGCTTGTAACGATTCAGGCTACCAGGCGATAGAGTTTGATTCAGAGACGCACATCCCTCATGTGACTGATGACTGCACGGGCTGCAACCTCTGTGTGTCAGTTTGCCCCATCATAGATTGTATCAGGTACTACTTGCTTACTTCTTTATCATTCGGGGTTTTTGGTCATAAGATGTGTTTTGTAACAATATTATATTTAAGTTAAAAAGTTCAGTGACATCAAGAGGTCTTACTGGACAATGAACTATCACAATGACTATATTATTAATGCTACTTTGTATCTGGTTTTTAGTTCTAATCAGTGTGTAGTAAGTTATTGTCAAAATAAATAAATAAATTATCGTCAGTTATTTTCACCAAACAGTACGTCAAACATTAATTTGAGGCAAATATTAGAAAAGTGCAATTTGTTCAAAACCCAACTTTTTCAACATAACTTTTTTATAGATAACATGTGTCTGTAGCAAACTTAAATAGCTAGAAATTAATTAAATTATCCATAACATTAATGTAATATCCCCGTCACAGCAAACCTGCGTCCTCAGAAAATTTCCAATGCATAATATATGTCTTAATACCACATAAAGCCGCATAACAAGTTTCATAAAAATATATTCCCAATAAAATAAGCGATATATACAATTTGAATTATTCTCCATAAGAATAACATTGGGGATGAGTAGGTTTCCTGAAACAAGGAATGCAAACAATTGGTGTATATGCAAATATAAATATAATTTAACTGGTGAAGCCACATACCAAGTTTCATCAATATTTATTCATAAATAAGTTATATATAACATTTTAATTATTCTCTATAATATAAGAATACACATGGGAGCTGTGTAAGCAGGTTTGCTGAAACAAGGAACACAAAATATGGGTTTTCATGCAAATATCAATATAACTCAACTAGGTGAAATCACATACCAAGTTTTATTAATTTATGTGCATAATTAAGGGAGACATTACATTTTACTTTTTCTCCATAAGAATAACATGGGGGCTGAGTACGCAGGTTTGCTGCTATGGGAATAAACAGTAAAAATTGATTTTTTTTGGTGGAAATACCAGATGAAGCTGTATACCAAGTTTCGTTGGTCCATAAATAAACGAGATATGAAATTTGTCTTATTCTCCATAAGAATAACATTGGACAACGCACTATGTTTAGCACTTTTAATATCTCTGTAACCAATTGACATAGAGAAATGATCAAAACACCAAATTGTGTGGTTTGTTTAAGCTCAATCCAATGGTTAAAACTAAAATTAGATTTTTTTAAATATTACATGTAAAAACTTCAAAAAACCCATTTTTAGGGTACAAAACCCCCCCAAAATACTACTTCGGATGGGTCGATCTGTTTGGTTTTCAACTAAGTCATAAATGCTGCTTTACACGTTTGTACCAAATTTCATCAAAATCGGACCTTTTTTATGAGATTTATCACACTCACGGACACAAATAATGTATTCAGTTTCGAACGAATGATGTTTTTGGGGTCTGGGGACCTCAATACCAAAAGTTATTACATTCAATTCAATTTATTTTCATCACAAAAATTCATACAATGGCTGAAATTCAGCGGTGAATATATGACATGTCAAGTTGATTAAATAATTCTAAAATGTAAAAAATAGTAATAAATATTTGTACAATAAGCTTAACTAGAGTCATGAGATACAAATTCTTGAATACTATAAGGGCATAGTTCTATTAACTTAATATAGAGTTCCCTCTTAAATACATGTACACTTAAATTTTCATTTCTAAGAGCCGGTGATAGTTTATTGTAAACCTGTATACATTGATAGTAGGGTCCCTTGTGAAATAACGTAATCTATGGCTTGGGTTTTGAAAAAGAGCTTTATGTCGTGTATTATAACTATGGGCTTGTTTACAGTCTTTAAACAAATTCATGTTGTCTTTAATAAATAGTGCCAAGTCTAAAATATATAATGCAGGAAGGGTTAGAAATTTGTATTTTTTAAAGCTGGGTTTGCAAGATTCTCTAGGGCAAATACCTGCTATATCTCTGATAGCCTCTTTTTGCTGTTAAAAATCTTTTCTGCTGAAGGTGAATTTGCACAAAAAAGTAAGCTGTATCTCATAATCGAAAGAAAATATCCATAGTAAACCAAAATTACTGTTTGATCATTACATAATTTTCTGATAATTTTGAGATTGAACAAAGCTTTATTTAACTTGTCAAACAGTCTGTCAGTGTGATCACATACCATTTTAGATTATTTTGGAGTGTCAGACCAAGAAAATCTACTGAGCTATTGGAGAAAAGCTTAACGTTTGTATCTGAACAAGGAAACAAATTCTTTACACTGATTCACAATCATAAAAAATTCTAATACTTTAGTCTTAGCACAATTTAAATTAAGGCCATTCTTGTTCAACCAGAAACAAAGATTTTTAACTGTGGATGAGATATTGAGTGCTAGTTCTTTTTCATAGGTTACCTAGGTCTTACCATACCGACTACGGTAATAGCTTCTCCCCTGTAAGGGAAATTCGCTAAAAACAAACTTTATGGACAAAATGCCTGATAAACTTGACGCCTTCCTTAGATGCTTACATCTCGGAATTCTCATACTAGTAAGAGACATGTTTAAAAATTCAGAATAAGGGGATGGAAAATTATTGTTAGTAATACATCATAGTAATAGGGCAATTTTTTAAGTTTACCTTATGTCCAGAAATGGTTCTGCTTTAAAGACAAGTTTTCATGTTGCAGCATGGTTCCTAAACCAATCCCTCATCTGATCAAGAGAGGAGTTCCGGTAGCTCCCCCGAAGGTTAACCCAGCCAAGTTCCTAAGGTTTACTTCAGGAGAGTGTCAATGAAGTGTAGTCGTTCGCTATGTTGTGGAGAGCTAGTATAGTTAATATAGTGTATTATAGTGTTAATATAGTGCTATGACAGTGTTTGAGTACATTAATTTGTGTTATGTAAATTTAAATTGTTTATCTACTTCTGGATCGTTATTGTTTGTTTATTTTATTTATAATTATATACTCTGTGTGTTGAAATATCAAAATGATTATCTCTAATAGATGAATATTTCAAACTCATACGTTCATTAAATGATCACATGAAAGAATGTTTTCCTTTCATTAATCTCCATCTAAATTACACTCTGGGCGCTACCTAGATGAATGAAACAACGTGGTTGCTAGAATAATAACAATTTGTTATTTAGCTTAATTTTGAATCGCTCGCAAAGAAGTGTGTATTCCTACACACCGGAAAATGGATCAAATGAGTGAAAGCAAACCTGTGACATTTTTATTACTGTTTTGAGCTTGACAACTCTTCAATAGAAACCATATTTGGTTTGTACTTTTTTACACAAATGTCTCGGAAAAAAGCACCATTGTTTGAAACTTTATGAAACTTTACAATTTGTAGGTAAAGAATTTTCCCTCAAAGTCTATTAGATAAAATGCAAACAAATTAATACTAAGATTTTTTTTGTTATTTGGAAGATCATTTTTTTTTTATTGCTCGCAAACAAAATTTGTCTTTAATTTAAAGAGATCTTGTGCTTTCCATTTATCATTGGTTATGAAGTATAAATCAATCAAGGCCACTGGCTCACACGTCATTTTATTATGTCATGCGATATGCGTCGCATAGGCATGTGCAGGGTGGGTGCCATGGCACCCATAGCTCCAAAGAGGGCTTGGGGGATTTTAAAATTCAATTAAAATCAATGTCTAAAACACAAACTGACGTCTGACTTTTCCCTGTGACGATCGAGAGATTTCTTGGAAACCGAGTGCTGGATGTAAGTGCAATACCCTTGCGCCCTCCTTTTATTTATTGTCATAGGCAGAGATTTAGAGGAAAAGTAAATGTTACAATGGTTTAAATTTGGAGTATAAATAGAAATAGTACTTGTATATAGCTGTTTATTTGAACTTTGCTTTTCACTTTTAGTGTATCATAAGCAATAGGAAAAGTAAAACAATAATGTAAACGATAATTAATTCCATCGCTACCATCAGTTAGGTATAGTACAACCAAGTAGATTTTTCTGAGAAAATATCAATTCTGAGATGATATCTTCTAGTACTTTAGCTTTTTAAAAAGTGCTTGAATCCCTACTTCAGTTTGTTGCTAATTGTTATATTAAAAAAATAATAATATATACACTTTTACCGAGAAATTGGAGTGACGTGCAGACTTTTATAATATTTTGTAAACTAAATGTTAGGGGTGTGCGAGTACTGATTTTTTAATCGAGTCGAGTCCATTAGTGCCAATTATTTTTTAGTTTCGAGTATTTTCAAGCGAGTATTTGCCATCAATTGGTAGTTTTAAATAGTGTGATGGTATTTGGATACCACTCCAGATTTGATAATCTAAACATGGTTTCTAATACATGAGTAGCAATACAAATTTTTGGCCAGTACAATCACACTGGCTTACGTATTGACAAACAAAATACGATTCAACATTCGTTTCTGGCCAATAAAACACGGTCCGGTTGTCATTTGGCCAATATTACCTGACCCAGATATTGCTTACAATTAATATTAGATTATGAAATCGTTAGTTACGGCTGATATTATGTTTTCCGTTATCATTTAGGCCAAAATTACGCGGTCTAGTCGTCATTTTCGGCCAATTCTACGTGATGCTATCCCCTTTTGCGGCCGTTACTACGCGATTTGGCTGGTCACGATCGTCCGGAAATCGGAGAAGCACACTTAACCCTTTGAGTGCTAAGCTTCTGAAAAGAGTAGTTGAATCTGTGATATATTGTTGATTTTTTAAATGTCTTGAACGCCTGAACAGTTAAAATTAATAAAAACGTGCTTCCGATGGACACACACAGTAAAGGATAGGTCAAAAGTAGCAAAACACTTGATCAGATGTGCAACTCACAAAGAATCCACCCATCCCGTCAGCTTGGACCCGAGCCGTCCACAATTTGCTTAAGGTCCGCCCTCCTCTTCAACTCTGCCACAGACAGATGAACTCGCCATGAGTTGCACATCAAAACCACCGACTGTAACGGGATTCGAACCCTCGATCCAAGTGTTACCTCCGGCCGGGAAGATAGCGCCTTAGACCGCACAGCCACTGATCAGACTAGCAGCCGTAACGGACCAGGTGGTATTAAAGCGTAGGCACTGGACTAGGTAGTTCAGTTTGTGTCTGCCAGGTTTCACCACATGTCAGACTCAGACTGCAGACTGAGTGCCTAACGGTACAATCGCTTATGAAGCAATAACAGTGTTTATTGATAACAGATTCAAAAGACGATATATCAGTCCATAGCACTGAAAGGGTTAATAGAGAAGATAATCTCGATATACGCAGTCTTTAAACAAATAATTAGGGGGGTGGGACTTTGGGGCACACGGTATTTACTATACAATAATATTCCACACCTATCTGGCTTCCATATATTGCAAAGGTAGCTCATTTGGATAATTTATAAAACCAATCAAATTATTTCCCTGACGTCTAAAATATTGGTCGTCAGATTTTTTTGCACATTTTGTAGACGTCCAATATATTGAACCATGGAGATTTTGGCAAAAACAGTGACGTCTAAAATCGGACATCGGAGTGCAAAGTTTATCAAGTCAATACGTTAATATCGTTCATCAAATCTGCCTATTCCGAATTCCCGCTAAACCGAACAGGGTTTGGTCCCAATTAGTTTGAATATCGGGACTCTACTGTATATACACGTTCTGAGATTAACACGTTCGCTACCGACTCCAAATTTGGACGTTCAATATAGACCGACGTCACGTATTTGTGACGCTCCGATTTTCGCTATAGACCGACGTCACATATGTGTGACGCGTGGAGCGCTAACCACAGCCCTACGTCACGTAATTGTGACTCGAGCCTATTGTTACTAAATACGCTTTGGCTGCCTGTCAGTGTATTTGATGATGTTTTTAACTGCATATCGGGCTATAGGAATGTCTGTCACATATAAAGGTCGCTTGGTCTGAGCGTGGGATATTTCGTTTTGACTCCAGGGGTGTGTTGGCCAACCGGTTGTTTACATTACGCTGAACCACAGTTGAGATTCACGTACTTCTAACCCTTGTGTTATTTGTTTGTTTATGTTATAATGAACTGCTGTTTCTGTGCTGTTGAGTGATGGATGAAGAAGGTAAAACGTGAAAAGTAAGGAGGAGGAGAGATGTCATGACTTTAAGTGAAATTGATCGTGTGATAGACGATGATTTTAGTGAGAGGACTTTATTTAGTTAAGTTTTTTTTAACTGAACAGTATTTCTTTATTTTCTTACCAATACAATTTGATAAAATATATTTGATCTTTAGTCACACATGTGACAGTTGGTCAGCAGTTCAATTCATATATATTTTCATCAGTAGAACAATGCTATAGACTGATGGCACATATGTGTGAGGCAAAATAAAAATCCATAAAAATGCACAATTGTTGTTTATAAATGAGTCAGATGTTGTTTATTGGTATTTTGAACCATAATAACAGTTGAATCTAACATACCAAATTTGGTCTGGAGATATGATTTTTATTTTTGCATTAAAACCTGCAAGTTCTATTCTGGAAGTATATAATTTACAGTTGGTACGCTACGAATACCCATGCGTCACACATGCTCAGTAGCGAACGTGTTAAAGCTTTTCATAGTGATGGGGAAAACAGTCAGGCATAAAAACCAAGAAAAAAATTACTCAGCATTGCTAGAAAATTCACATTCACAATGTGAAACATCACAACCATCAAATTAAAAAAAAAAAAAATGAATCTGATGTAACTGTAAATTTTGAGCACGAGTATAAAAAACAAAAAGACAAACTAGATAAGTAAAAAGGTGAAAACCAGAGCTAAATTAGGACGTTAGAAGAAGAAAATAACATCAGATTAGAAAAATAAATACCCCCGTAGCAGCAAACCTGCATACTCAGCGAATTTCCAATGAATAGTAATTGATCTTAATACCACCCAAAGCCACATACCAAGTTTTATCAATATATATTCATAAATAAACGATTTATGACATTTTAATTATTCTCCATAAGAATAACATGGCGGATGAGTATGCAGGTTTGCTGAAATAAGGAACACTAAAAATGGGTGTTTATAAAAAAATATCAATATAACTCAACTAGGTAAAGCCACATACCAAGTTCTATTAATTTATGTTCATAATTAAAGGAGATAACATGTTACTTATTCTCCATAAGAATAACATGGGGCTGAGTATGCAGGTTTGCTGCTACGGGAACTATCGGCCAAAAAATGGGTTTTTGTGCAAACATCAATAGACCACAGTGAAATGAAGCATTATAACAAGTTTCGTCAGGATAAGTTGATAAATAAGCGAGATATAGAATTTTTCTTATCCTCCATAAGAATAACATTGGACAACGTACTGTGTTTAGCACTTTCAATATCTCAGTAACCAATTGACGTAGAGCAATGATTAAAACACCAAATTGTGTGTCTTTTTAAGCTAATTCCAATGGGAAAAATAAAATTGTACTTTTTCAAAAATTATATGTAAAAAACTCAAAAACCCCATTTTTGGGGTACAAACCCCCCCCAAAATACCCCTTCGGATAGGTTGATCTGTCTGGTTTTCGAACTTAGTCATAAATGCTGCTTTACACCAAATTTCATCAAAATCGGACCTTTTTTACGAGAGTTATCGCATCCACGGACAAATATATATACAGTTTCAAACGAATGGTGTTTTTGGGGTCTGGGGACCTCAAAACGAAAAGTTATCATGGTCCCAGGCCTAGGTCTTACCATGCCGACTACGGTAATAGCTTCTTCCCTATAGGGGAAATTCGCTAAAAGCCATTAGACGAAAATATATAATAAGTTATATAAAGTAAATAATAACAACATTGTAGTAAATCATTTTAGGCCTTATTTCACAAATGCCATAACAATTAATTCACTGTCACAAATGTCGACAACTGATCAACAGTTTACAATAATATCAAGGACTTTGGACCTTTATTTGTCTTTTACTTAGCAATTTACTTAATTTTAATACTTTCAGTTGCCAGGAACACTAAACAGAAACAATACTCATGCCCACTCGCAGACCCCCTCCCTCCACCACATAACACACCGTAACATCTGAGTATATCCTCCAACCCCCCTCATATGTTATCCTATACTCTTAATACGAGTAAGGTTTGCGTGATGCGTCCGTGCTTGCTTGCTTACAACTCTGACCTCAAAAACGGCTCTAACGATTTCCTTCAAATGTTGGAAATAACTAATTTCTGGGATAAAAATAAGTTCTAGACAGGTCTCATCCCCAGGAAAAATCAGATAATGTAAAAAAAGTAAAATGAGAAGTTAAACAAACTAACATTGGGCTTATGGAGTTTAAAATCAAAACAAAAATTGAAAGAGCTGTTCATAATCAACCAGAGAACTGTCAAAGTAATACTCATTGTTTATAATTGTTAAAATGTGGTTTCCTGAAATCAAAGACTAAAACTGTTGAGTGAAGATTGCATATATAGAGAGGTCATATCAGAAATAAATAAAAGGGACATTGGGCTATAATGAATGGCTCCCGCCAGTAACGTTGTAAGCGACAAATTTTACAAAATCGAGCTTTCTATGCAGTAAGGTTGGAAACAACATCCTAAACCAGTACAGGGTATTTATTTGTTGATATCTTTTAAGTTGGCAGTACTAGGACCGGTGGAATACCACGTGTTTTTGGTCCTTCCGTAAGGTAACGTTGAATGTGTTCAGGATGGCAACACCAACGCGGGCGAGTCTTTCGCTCTCGGATATAAATCGGCTTAACCGAAATAAAAAACGTTCAATTGACATTCAACACTGGTCCAGGAATGTTTTAAAAGTAAACAGGAATGCCAGGGAACCCTGCATCAGTGAAAAGAAAAACCTGTACCCCGAAAACTGCTGCCACGTTTGGTATGTGCAGTAACGTCATGGCCTGCCAAGTGCCAAAAACTCTTGTTTACCATCAAACTAAACATTACCAGTTTACAAGTCTTAAGTTTAAAAATTAAAAAGCTTAAGGCTGTTTACAAGAAATGTGTTTTATTTAATTTCATGTTATACATTAAGTCTTTGGTTTAGTTTACTTTTGCCATAAAATAAATGTAGTTTTAAAGTAAATCTTGAACTTTTATTGATTATAACCGGTTTTATATTATAATTTTAAGGCAAATATTTTACTTTTACATTTTAGGACATGTAAAATATATATTTCTTAGTGTAATAATAACATTTTCTACACATAACAGCTCTTATCTTTTTTCACCCAATAACGTTGCAACCAACATTAAACCTAAGTCGCAAAAACGTTGTAAACGACCATCGTTTACGTTTCTGTAATTCTGAATTCACGTATTTGGTCATTACTTAATTACTACATGAGATATTATTGTAATATTTATTTTAATGACCACTGGTACTATATGATACATATGTGACCAAAATGAACATATATTCCATTGTTATTTGTTTTTCATTTTCTGAAAAATGTACATTTTGTCGCTTACAACGTTACTGGCGGGAGCCTTTCAAATAACAGCTGGAGTGACCTTAAAAATGCAGAAAAGAGGCAAATGAGCTATGAAAATATGATAATCAGTTGGGGAAAATGGCGAAATATTACTCCCAGCCATCTAAACAATCTGACTGGCCTTCCCCGAGTAAAGCTCGGCCCTCCAGGTACTGTTACATTACATAATCATAGTAAATGTTAAAAAGCTGAAATCGAGTAAAAATCATTATTTTGCAAACATTTTAATCAGGCAATGTTTTTAATTTTTTAAAGATATCTAATACATCATTCATAACAAATTAAATTATAAAAAATACAAACATGTTCTTTTAACTAACAAAAAAATCATATGATGACAAACTCTTTTACCCATTGGCTTACCTGAAATTTGCCACCTGACAAACCGTTCAGTTTCCCAAGAAAAATTACATAAATGTAGACTTTTACTAAAACTGTCACTACAGCAACAATTATTGCTCAATTTACTTAATTTTTGCACTAATCTTTAGAGAAATAAATTATCTACAAGAAGAAAATACTTTTGACATCATTTATGTATGGTAAATATTGTATATAAATAGTTTATACAAAAAATTGATTTTAAAAGGAGCTGACATGTAAAAAACCAACAAATAATGTTTCAGCCCAACAACTATTATTTACTTGTAGGTTATTTATTTTTTTACATGAAAATAAAAAAATTTAGTGATACATTTACGTTTGACCTAGATATAACATATTTACCAAAATCATATTTTTACGAAATTTGACTAAGTTTCCCCAAGTATGGTCCGGGCTACTTACGGCGGCTACGAGTATACTTGGGGTTGTGAGCCAATGGGTTAAGAACAAAGCTTAAAGCAGTAAAACGATAATAATAAATTTTAAGGTAAACAACAACATACTTCTTAAGTATTATTTTTGAGATTCAGGCAAGAAAATAAACTATCACAGCTAAAACGTAACAAATTAAGTAATAATTGTCATAAATTATAAAAATATTTTAGTAATAAATTTAACAACAAAAAACATATAGATACACAATGAATTGTCAAAAGAGCGCTAAATATGATTATAAAATTGAAGTTAAAACTAAACTCCTCAAATATGTGTTACATACGCTGAGCCAGACCCCCTCATATAACGCAGTGTAACGCTATGCCAAACACCCTCCCCTCTTAAGTGCGTTACATAATATGTGAATGGCCTCTTAATTTCCTTTGGAAAGTGAACTATTAGCATGACCTGCAAGGTGAAACTTAAGCCCGGGACCACCATAGAAGTTCCTAACGTGACCCCCTGAACACATTTTGGGGGGTCGTTCAAAATTTTATATATATATGTGTGTTTGCACTCTAGCGGTCGCATTTTTTGTCCGATTTACTTCAAATTTGGTTGGGACGTTCCTTTCTGTAATCAATTGGACAAGTTCGTTGGGCAAAACAATCGGAAAACTCTAAACCCCTTTTTTGGGGGATTAATCTTTCAAATTTCAAGTTTTTGGGCCCAAAAAGGGTCATAAAAGCCCCAGATGCAAAATCAATGCATGTAAAAAGATGGGAATTAGTGAGGCGAAAGTTTTAAGCCCTCTCTCGTCATTCTAGCATAAATATTTACCGAGTTATTAAAGAAAATGTGTATCGACTAAACACAGTACGTTGTCTTATGGGGGGTTTGCACTAGAAAAGCCTGTTATTCCTTTGTTAGAGTACTTTTATCATCCCCAGCAACCTCAAGCCTACTTTCAAGCCTGTCTGGACCTTCTCCTAACCTTATAATGGGCAAAATTGTATTCCCAGCTTTGCAAGTAGATGAAACCAGGAGTATCAGAACATCCAAAAAATCAATGTTTTCAGATTTCAATAAAAATTGGACAAATGTATGTTTTTACACTTATTTTGAGCTTTAAAAGTTGTTATGTGGAAATTCACTTCCCTCACGTCAGCGTGCTGCGTGCGAACTCGTTTGAAGTCACATGCTATTTTAAGTCATGGATCAGTCATAGTTCAAGAGGTAAACAAGAGGAGACACAGTTTTTTTCATTAAATTTATTTCATAAAAATATCTTATCACAAAATCAACACTTTTTAAACTGTTAAAAATAAGTCAGTGTTAACCATAACTAAACAGAATGATCTTTACAAAAATAATCTTTTATAAGTTAACGACATATTAAATTACAAAGTTAATAGTTGACTTAAAGTGACATTCAACAAAATGTAAGGGGATGTTTATTTAGTTCCAAGTGGATTTAACTCCAAAATTATATTTCAGTTCTTAGTTCCAAAATGAACAAAATCATCAGTGGCGTTAGTTCCAAAACTTAATAATGATTTAAAATAGTGAGTGGATTTAGTTCCAAACGTCGTTGTGCTCAATAGTACAGTCAATATAGAAATTAGAAATATTTTGTTTAATTTTAGACAGAACGAGACTGGAGAAAACGCTACAAACCACTTTAAAAAAAGTGGATCTAGTTCCAAAAGCGGCCGAGTGGATTATACTCCAAAAGTACAGCCGCCTCAAATTAATGTAGACCTCGCAGTCGTCTAAGCGGGCAACGATACTGCACGGCTGACCCCTGCGCATGTATATTGCGGAGCAAATAAGGAAGGAGCTTTGGAAATAAAATTTAGAAGACAACTCCAAAAATCAATAGCATATTTTTATGATAAAAATAGGGGATTGAGGATTTTTTAGGAAACCTCTATACTTCAGGTGTAAAAGCTATTTGTAAAATTTAGATTTACTTGCAAAAAGTATGTTACTAAGCAGTAGCCAAAAACTAAATATTATAAATCAATACATTTCTTCGACTCTAATTTACCCTCTTCAGAATACTGATAAGATGTACGATAAAAGAGATTATACAATTACCAAATGATGTTCCTAATAGTTTATTATATTCTAATAAAAATGTTAAAGGACTAAATATATTCAAACTTGATTGTGAAGCTTGCATACAAAAATTCAATAATTGTATAATTCTTGAAAATGCAAAATGTAAATACATTCAAAATTTTGATGAGAAGGAAAAAGAAAATTGTCTAAAAGCCTTAAATTTATCTTGAACAGACTTCAAATTTCCCACTAGTAAAATCAACAGCAGAAAGATAAGGACAATATTACAAGAAAAGGAATTCTTAAAATGGACTCATTACCCTCATAAGGGCAAAGGAGTTATTCTGTTCAACGAAGTCAAATCAGCAAACTTTTGGCTATACAAAAAAGATCTCTCCGACTCCGAATGGCGTGACGCTCTCAAGATGATATGCAATGATGCCTCTGTCAGGACTGTCCCCGGACGTGTACCCAACACGACCCGTTGCAGGCACTGCAATGATTACGAAACCCTTGCACACAAGTTGGGTTCCTGTAAACATGGGAACATCCTGCGAAATAAGAGACACAACGATGTAAGAACAATCCTAGCCAGTGAACTAAAGAAAACTGGTCTAGAAGTATATGAAGAAGTTCTTTGCATATCAAGCGCCGGGAGTACAAGACGTATTGATATCATTGCCATTTGCAAACATGATATATAATTTATTTTGCCTTCTGCTCTTTATATTGATTTTATTTTTAACGCCTTCTTTATTTGCTCTGCAATATACATGCGTAGTGGTCAGCCGTGCAGTATTGTTGTCCGCTTATACGACTGCGAGGTCTACATTAATTAGAGGCGGCTGTACTTTTGGAGTATAATCCACTCGGCCGCCTTTGGAACTATATCCACTATTTTTAAAAGTGGTTTGTAGCGTTTTCTCCAGTCGCATTCTGTCTAAAATTAAACAAAATATTTCGAATTTCTATATTGACTGTACTATTGGACACAACGACGTTTGGAACTAAATCCACTCACTATTTTAAATCAATATTGAGTTTTGGAACTAACGCCACTGGTGATTTTATTCATTTTGGAACTAAAGAACTAAAATATAATTTTGGAGTTAAATCCACTTGGAACTAAAGCAACGCACCCAAATGTAAAATGCAAATGACATTTTTTCTGATCATCAACTGACATCAAAACGTCAAATGTTTAAAAAAAAGGGTTTTATGCCATCAGACAAAATCTGGCTCAAAAAAGTGAAAAGCAGAGCATGCCAAAAACAATTCAATAATTTTACCCTGCACAACATGTTTACTTCTTTCTTTAGAATATAATCAATATAAATAACATTAAATTTGAAGAACTTCCTTTAATATGTCTACAGTCATCAATCTTTCGTAGAATGTCCTGAATAATAACATACATTTCACTGACGCTTGGCCGCAAAAATGTTGCACTTAAAATCTTTTTTTTCTTTTTGTCTCAAAAAAATTATTTTATCAACGGTTCTTCACAGAAATATTACAATATTAACAAAATAATAATACTAATACAACTAAACAGAACATGTTAGACATTTGAAATTGCAACAATAGGAATATAACAATCAAAAGGATAAGTTATAGTACATATTTATAATATTATAACTAAAGAGAAACACAGTTTATAGGGTTTAGTTTTCGAAGGGGAAAATAACTACGTACTGGACAATTCTTCTCGTCAACTGGAGCTGCGTGATGACTGATCATATTAATTATCAGCACAGTAGAAGCACTTTCTTAAGAATATAACGTCTTATCTGAGAAGGACGTGTTAGTCTGAAAAGTCAGGGGTATCCTTTGTTGGGGAGTATCAATGAGTTAGAGAGCACGAGTTCAAAATAAATACAGAAGTAAAACTGATGTCAACTGTGTTTACCATCGAAAGTCTTAACCTATACTACGCCGTGATTGTATGTAACATCATAATATGAACTTACAGACAAAAATTATTCAGTGAATAGGAAGTCTTTATACATATTCAATTTACAAAGTAGAATTACACTATACATTGTTCGAGACTAACAGAAAAAGTAAATCAACTTGGTACAAGTTTTTAAATTTTCCTGAACTTAAATAACGAAACAGTATGTTTTCTTTACTACGCTTGCTTGTGTATAAAGCTTTTTTACCAACTGTTTAATGACTATGCATTACTTACTTAATGTTCTTATGCATTAATGTAGCCATTATTGATTCAGATTGACAATGTTGATCACAATTATTGTAATTGTTTAAAGACAAGAGAGATATTCTCATTCTTTGATAAATTAATTGCTTGATTGAAAATCAGGGTGATTTTAGTTATCACTAAATCAAGAAGATTCCAATTGACTTGTGAACACATTAACAAGAATGCTTGATAACAGACAATGCCTATGATGCACAGACATCTGCACATCTACGGGCAATACGGGCAGTGGAATTAGTTTTGGGTCAAGAATAAAATAAAAATTGATACATAAAAACTGGGGTAATCTACAAATGTAACTTCAAAAGGATTATCTTGCAGGTGGGATACAATTGAATCCCAGCATGATTTCTTTGAATATTAACAAAAAGCATATTCTAATAATGCTCTTACATAATAAATTTATGAACGGTAATTTAAAAATATAAGCTTTAAAGTACTATGGTTAATCTCAAAGTTATATTTACAAGTAATATTGTTTGTACACTGGACAAAACCTAAAGCATCCGATGATGCAATTTTAATAATTGACATTTTTCGATTTATGTTGAGAATTAAATTCATCAGTAAAAGTAAAAAATATCTTTGAGTAACTTTAATAAACTTAAGAAGTTCCGAAACAAATTTAGAATGATTACTATACACATGTAAAATAAGTGACTAAACGTGAACATCATTTAACAAGATCATTGTTTTAAAATCTGTATTGTTTTATCAAAAGGTTTGATTGTTAATTTTTAATTTGGTTTAATCGATATCTCTGTAGTTATTACATACATATTTATAAACTAACATTTATTTAGATCGAAAAAAACAACCAATTACAATGTTTTTGAAAGTAAAAGAACCCAGAGAGTGATCTCAAGCAGTGGCTTTCAAGATCCCCGTATATTAATCACTTTATTAGCAGGCAATTCCTTCTTTTCATTATAGTATTTTTTAAGAGGAGGCTCCAGGTCTCTGCTTCTCCCATAAGACCAATGTTAAATTTCAAAGCCCATCCCTCCTCAGCGGATAATCCAAAACTAATGATTTATAGTTCATTTTAAAGAAAAAAAATCTAGCAGTTTAAGGAAGGAGAACTGTGACATCACAAATTGCTCACCCATAAAAAATCATAAATGTCTAATATGATTTGGAATTTTGTAGATGATTATTGTGCATATTAGGATATATAATATGCTTACCTTCGTCAGCAGTTCCAAAATGAATCCAAAAGTGTGTTACATATGTTTCGGCTTTACACCATTTTTAAACACCAGGATGGAAACAAATATCCGCTTGCCTCGCTTCTTTAAAAATCCACACTAAACAGATAGTTCACATAAAACAAAGAAGCATGGACAGTAAACCGCGAAAAACTACTAACATTAGTTTTGACAGGTCTATCACGGTTTAGTGACATAGCCACGGTCGCAAGCAGAAGGGGTGGGCCTTGAAAGTTAGTACTGGCCTTCAGAGGGAAGCAAGTAGAAATGTGAAAGGTTTTGTGACTGGAACAAGCTAGTACAGATTTTTCACAACCAGAAATTGGCCTTTATATGATAGGAACAACAGCAAAGAAACCATGGGATTTTTTAGCCTTTGGATAAAGCCAAATCACAAAACATCCCTTGTGAACATCTCTGTTATCGAAAGAGAGATTCTGAGAGACTTTTTATTTTTCGTGCATTGAGGTATGCACAAGCACAGCTTGTATATTATATTGTAAAAAATAAACCTATTCTTAATTGTTATTTTCTCAGAAGAGTATTCTTTCACACAAAAATTAACAACATAACAAATGTAAACGGAGTGAATTGAGGAACAAACTTAATAATACACAACTATTATAAATCTAGTTATTTGTTGTTTTTTCACAAAGGTACACAAATCAAACATACAAACCCTAAATAAATTGCACAAACAAAGCTCAGAAAAACAGTTCGTTGTTATCTAAAGATATTTTTTTGCGAACAAAGCTATAATATAAACTTTTTACTCTAAGGCATATTTTTAGTTTTGTACGTTGTATTTGACAATTTTCACAACATTTTGGTATAGACAAGAGTGGACATAGTTTAGAGAAGGATTTTCCTCCCAATTTTCCATAAAATATTCCAAACATAAGGCTCACATGAATATTCTCAAATTTCTCCAATTGGGTCTGTTGTCTAGTTGGAAAAAAACCTGTATCAACATGTACACAAGTAATCACACACGAATATTATGAATATTACTTTCAAGTGTAAAAACGTTTTTTCAATGGGATACATTTTGTTTATTGATATTGTGTTTCCCACATATGTCTGTTGTTCTTGATATTTTTTTCAAAGAGATGTTCACAAAAATTATAATGGTATGAACTTTGCACTACAAATGAAGCAAAACCATTTTCTAAAGCTTGGCTTGAGGTTTGAAGCTTGGTTCGGACATAAGACTTGGCTCACACATCTTCATATAAAAGCCTGTGAAACAACACGAGTAAATTTGAAAAAAAACAAACAATAAAAAATTACTTTGTCAGATGTAACAAAATGTGTAGAATATAATTTTTACTGAAAAAATATCAATTTTTAAATTTATTGAGACTTCAAGCATGGGCCAGAAACCTTTTCTTATCTAGTAGTTAATGCCTTCATAATACTCTTGTCTAAATAAAACTTCTTCAGTTAAAAACAAAAACAAACAAAAAACAGCAACATGTGAATGGAGAAACTAAAAAAAATAAATATCAACACCGTTTACCTGCCTGTAATATGCAATATTTTTATTATAATATTCAATATTTGTTTGCATCACTGAACACAAACTGAAACTTTTACCTCTAAAGAATAGATTTGAAAACCATTGCTGTATTTTGAAATAGTTTAACCTTTATTGAAAGCCAAGCCACTAATAAAAAGCTACAAGTAAGGCAGCACAATAAATACTAAGAACAAATTAAATGTTATAATTAAATAGCTATTTACTGCACAAGCTGTGGGTTCTCTCTATCTCTCAAACAGCAAACTTGATCAAAACCAAGTGATAATCTCGGAGTCAAAATTTAATAGTTAATTTGAGGGTTCATGAATTAAAGCACCACATAAACAAAGGTAAAACTCATTTAGAGCAAATTGCTATCCCAGAAAATAAATTAAGCCTTTCCATTATTATAGATCTGGCAACCCAATCACACCAAGAGAAGGCATTAGAGATATACAAATAATTTTGATCTTTATCTTCTAAAAACGAACTTCAAAGTAACTTTATAATGGATGAAAAATGGGAATTTAACAATAGGATATTTCAGATGAATCGAACTTCTTTGCATACTTAAATAAGTGACAAATTATGGCTCTATATTGGAGGGTAACTGAGTCACCTCATAATCATAAAAACTAGATCCAGTTTAATAAATATATAGATAATCTACGCTAAACCGCTAAACGCAGCATAGATCATCTGATGAGTGATTTCATAAATAAAATTATCATAAATTTTTATAATCTTATAAAATTTACATTTTGTTTCTGATTTTATTTACACTGAGAATAATGTAGAAAAGTAGAACTCCGACTTTCCGATTAATAGGGAATCTGATCAATCTGACTGATGCATAATTAGAAATTCTAGACTACAAACTCTTTCTTTTAACTCGGTAAAATATTTGAGGTGGCCTGACTTTTAGGTGATCAAATACTTGACAAATTAATTCCGTAAATGAATGTAAACCGTCAGGATTTTGGAAAGTCGGAATTCTACTCTATTTTATGCTAATTTTTTATTTACAGCCGTGATAAACTTAAAAAACCACGATTGCAGGTGTTTTTGGTTTTCCAGTAGGGAGAGTCCGGCGAGCTTAGCTTGCCGAACAAACTCGTACACACAAAAATTGTCCCGGCCTTGGGAGCAGGAAGGGCAAGGCTCTCTGTTGACGTAATGTCGTTCTCCACGACGAGTGACCAGCTTTGAAGATCCATCTGTCATTCTTTTAAAGCAGTAGTCGTACTCTGCGACATTCAAGTGTTGTTGAAAGTAATCGATCGGCTTTACCAAGCTAGGTAAGGTCAGTTCCGTCAAAGGTTTTATATTTTCTTGGGAAGGATCGATAGTTTTAACTTCTTCTTTCATCGAAAATTCACATAATCCGTCGGACAATATTGAAGCCGGATCGTCTTTAGTAAACCACTTGATAGCATCCAATATACTCTTGCTGAAGTTAACTTTGACAGAAGAAGCAGGAGCGATATGTTGGGAGAGCGGTGGGTGGGAGTGAGGTGCTGGCAGATCGGACACGCCAGAACAGCCTACAGCTGCAGGTGGAGTGGACGGGACCACTGCCAACGGTCTGCGGAACAGGACTCTCTTGTGACTCACCACCACCTCAGGAGGATTGTAGGCCATCGTTCCGAGGCCCGGATCATGGCTAGAGCAGCTCAAGCTCGCTCCGGAATCACTGAAACCCCCGCTTCTGTGCAACGTGTTCTCACTGGACGACCTGCTTCGTGACTTCACTGAAGATTCTTGCTTGGCAGATTCACGCAATTCCTCGCTATTCGCTTCCATCCTCACCTCGGACAGAGAAAATTTTCCTTCGGGTGACGGAATATACTGTGATTTTGACCGACCGCACGTGCATCTAGTTGAACTTTTCTTGTGTTTGTACTTCAGTCCGCTGATAAAGAGAGGTTTTTCGAGACCGACATATGGAATCAACTGACATTTACAGATCGCCAACTCACTACTCCACCACTCTTCGGGGGTCATTGTAGACACAGTCCGTTTGTTCTTCTTGCGCAAATGGAGGATTATGTCTTCTTGGGTCAGTTTGTTCAGCAACACTGTGCAGGGTTTGACAGACGGTCCTAAAACACAAAGTAAATTAACATTAATTAACAGTTCAAAACTCATACAAGATAGTGATATCAAACAGTTGATACACGATTGTTGCCAGAGTTTACAAGACCCTGGAGACTGATCCTTTATTCCTTTTCTTACAAATATGTAAAGTACATTACACGTAAAAACCTTTCCCTCAAGTATTGTCAGGTGATCCTGATACCAGTCCATTTAAAAACAGTGGGTTTTATTGTTTAGAAAAAATTACAAAGAGTGTAATAATTTTAAATCAAAGTTTCTCCATTACATTAAAAAACTCTTATAAGGGTAACACTTGGTATTTATGATGAATTTTACTTCCGAAATAACATACTAAAAGCCCTCGAAAAAAAAAAATGCTTGTGCTAATGCCGCCATCTTGGAAAATGGCATCCAGTTTTCACTTTTTTGCTTATAACCCTTTTATTATTGATAATATATAGAGATACGTTTTAATAAAATGTGTAGGGATTCAAGAGATGCACAATTTTAGTTATTATCTTCTTTGCTCTAAACCAAACGGTTTTTTAGCTATCAATGATTTAAAGTAGGGATGTGTCGGTTCTTAAAGTCAGTTGTCAGTTTTACTGGTTTTTTATAAAAAGAAAACAAAACCGAGAACTTTTGGTCAAATGTTGGTTTCGGTTTTTCACTGTCAGTAAGAATAAGTTTATACTTTTAAATTTAATAAAGATATCAATAATAAGATAATTTCAATAATTGTTAACTAAATAAAGGGGTTTAATAAGTTTGAAAATGTTTATAACAATCAGTGTGTAGTAACACTTCCACACTGATGCCGTGGTCAAGGCAGAGTTTACTGCTTATCGAACACAAGTATTCGATATCATATGTATTGCCATATCATATCGAGACAATGAATCGCAATACCCGTGTTGTTAAAATCGTTTCACCTTTGAAATATCGTATTCAATATTATTGATTCCTAAATTAACAAACAGCTTAAACCTACAAAAGAAGAACACAAATTAAAAAGAACGCCAGATTTGAGAAATTAAATAATCGACTGTAGTTCAGACTTACTCTGCTAGTAACAGTGACGTATCATATATATCGTATCGTCTCTGCTGTATCGCGACATTTCAAAACGTTACATATCGAACACGCACATCACAACTATAAATTACAGTCATGAATTTATCGCCCAGAGGCCAGAACATGAGCTAGCTCTGGTGGTGAGAATACAAATTGCAACCAATGCAAGAAGCACTAGGTTCGAACTCCAACCACCAGGGTCACTAGTGTTTTTGACTCCAGACACCACTAACGATCCGTTAGTGTGTTTCGGGTGACAACTCACGTATAACCTTCGTGAGTGTATTCGTTTATATCAGATTGTGCATAGCGAATATCACTAATCACTCACTAGCAGACGGCGTGACGTCTAAGAGGGACTACTGGAAATTTTATTTTGTATTTAATCAAGTCAGGCATTTTTATTAAGGGGTTGTTAGTTAATATATTCCCAGAGAATGCCAGAAGAATAATTCTTCAGCGATCTACCATTCAGCCCAATTGACATTGCTGATAACCTCGATCCCGGAGGTAGTTCTAGTCCTACTATTTCCGTAAATATAAATCCTACAATGTATTTACGATTATTTCCTTCCTGTAGGAAAAGATTCTAGGGTTTCCAAAGTCTAAAACATAAATTTAAAATTAAAATATCAGCAAAAATAGGTAGACTAGACTTATTTTGTTTTAAGGTTAGGCCTACAGGAGGCTAAATTTAAACCTTAACATCTTTAACAAAGTTTAAGTTAAAGATTACTTAGATTGCGGTACTGCCCGATCAGAGCCCTAGGCTAACTTTGTCTTTGATTCATTACTTGTGACTTTAACCAACTCATACCAAAACATAATGTCTCTGCAGTATTTATGTAAACCAATGAAATAAAGTCTGAAATAGGTATACATCAATACCACGATGAATAGTTATATAATCAATTAAATGTTGGTAAAAACGTTATATGTGAGTTGTTAATGACCCTGTGGTGTAAGATAGGCATAATTTCGGAATCTAGGTAGAAACTTAAGTTTAAAGTAGGTATGAATGAGACAGTTCAAAAAGGTTATAAGGCCAAAGTTTAAAAAAGTCAAATATGACAAAAAGGCATAACAAAAACACTAAATAATAATAATAATTGATTTTAGTCTTGTTATGATTCACGCAAACCTTTTACATTAAAAGTTGCTGGGATTTTAAAAACCTTTACAATTGTTTGCCATATTTTACTTTTTAAAACTTTGGCCTTATAAGAATAAAAAAAATGTTTGATTTAAATATTTACTTTGTTTTAAAACAACTGTCATTTATCATATCAGAGTAAAGCTGAGTTTATCACGATTAAGAAATTTAAATCGGAAACAATATACATTTATTGCTTTAGAAAATAGAGAGTATTCTGTAAATGTCAATCGTTTTCACAAAAATAGCTGTCATTTAGAAAGGGATAAAGATAAGTGGATTCTGTTTCCACCAAAATGTTTGTTTTGATGATACCTTTAAAATGATGTATAGTTTGCATTAGGTTCATACAAGTCTATTTTGAGATTTAAACTCATGACCTTCGTTTTTGAGCACCCTGGATATAGATTTCGATAAGAATACTTTTAATAGATTTCCCATATTGCGGTCGTTACCCCGCGATTTGGCCGGTCGCAATCGTTAGTGATCATCCGGAAATCGAGTCGAGTTCGAGTATTGAAATACTCGGCCGAAAACTCAAAGTTTTGAATACTCGCATACCCCTAACTTTAAATCATTGATAGCTCAAAAACCGTTGTTAGGTTTAGAGCAAAGAAGATAATAACTTAAATTGTGCATCTCTTGATTCCCAACACTCTTTATAAAAAATGCATCTCTATTATCAATAATAAAAGAATTATAAGCAAAAAGGTGAATTGGCCGCTATTTTCCAAGATGGCGGCCGTAGCACAAGCTTTATTTTCACAGACTTTTAGTATGTTATTCCGGAAGTAAAATTCAACATACACACCAAGTCTTATGCTTGTAAGAGTTTTTTAAGGTAATTTTTCTAATATGACTGGACTAAAATGAATCCCACAGAATAGACATTTATGCTTCTGGTTGTAGAACAGAAGCTATAACCACACAGGTCCCCAAAATATTCAATTTTTACAATTTTTTAAGGGTGAACAATTTGCGATATCAAAATTTTGCTTAATGAAATTGCTATATTTTTGTTCTTTAAAATGAACTATAAATCAAAGATTTTGGATAATCCATTGAGGAGGAACAGACTTTGTAAGTTAACATTGGCCTTATGGGAGTAACAGATAGAAGCCAGTGACTGGAGCCTCCTCCTAAATTACAGAATAAGGGGAGTTGCATGAAATAAATGTTTTGTATTCCATTTGATGAAATGTATATTCAGCTAAATGTCATGATTTGTCAAGAAATTTACATAGTAGAATGTTTTTTATTTAAGACTTCCAGACCATCAGTTTCCTTTCTACAAGGTTCTGCAGGGATAGGAAATAAATAAAATGGAAAAATACTAACCAATATACGGGTAAACTGGATTGTGTGTTTTATGGGGCCATTTGTAGGAATGACACCATTTTTCTCCTCTTTTTTCCCCCGCCACATTGTCTTCATCTTCCAGCATCTTATCTTCTTCCTAGAAAAACACCATCTTCAGTAAGGATAACAAATTGTTAAAGTATCGAGAGCCAACAATGTAAAGTAATAATAAAGTGAAGAGAAATTCCAATACAGTCAAACCTTGACGTAACGAACCTCAATATAAATTTCTCGATCTAACAATTTTTTTAAAATCCCCTTGAACTAGCCTTAACACACAATTAAAAATTATATCTCCACATTACGAATAAATTGCGGTAAAACCTAAATGTAACAAATTTATAATAACGCCCTGCAAAATTAAATTTGCCTCTGTATAACTAATTTTTAAATGTAGAACCTCTATAAAGCAAATTTCATACTTATATAACAAACTGTCCACGTCTCAACCCCGGAACATGAAGAAATATAAATTCCAGAAATCAATCATGTCTCAACTCGAATCCTCAGTCAGTGCGTCAGTTGCTGTGGGAAGTGCGTTCAGCCTGCACAATGTAAGCTGGCACTTGGCTGCTAGGTAGAAAACCTGTATTCGTCTTCTGAAAACATCAACTACTGGGGTGTGAACAGTAAATGTGGCCATCATCCCCATGAGTCACCGGACGTGCGAGGGTCAATGTATTCCGAAAATATTTATACCTGAACCTCCACCCTCCCCTTGCCCTTAGTCCGTCGCCTCAGCTTGCCAAGCCCGAGTTCCAGCTTACGTTTGGCTGGCTGTACATGAAATAACGGGTTGTGCAGTAGCAATGGCGGACAAATGAAAACAGTGTGCGTTACCCGTTGAGATAACACGTAGATATTCCATACAATGTACAGTAAATAACAGCATTTTAACAAGGTTAAATTCAATTTAGTTTGTTGATTGATAAGAGGATTAATAAGTTAGTGAAATTCTATATGTAACATATTCTTTGTTATAACATAATTTGTATTCAGTCCCTTCAGATTCGTTATTTCATGGTTTGACTGTAGATCTGTTTATTTACAAATATTCTAGGGAGTCGTAAAGTGGAACGGTGAATGTTTGGAATATCACATTTACCTGTTTGTACATGGCCGAGAAGACAGCGGCGGCGCGAGTGTAGACCTGGCTGCTCTCTGCATCGTCCTGGCTCCCCGGCCCACAGAAGCGATCTATTCTGTACAGGCAGCTCTCCACGTTGAAAGAGTGTTTGTTTTTCATCAGAAGTTCCTGCCCTCTCCTCGACGACACACTCAGTATATTGAACGAATGGGCGAGTCTTTTCCGTCTTTCTACCTTCAACACTTCCCTTCGTACTTCTTTGCCCAGTGGAATCAGTTGGAATTTTTCCATGTATTGCTCCTGTAACAGAAAGTCTCGTTCAATCGATTCGGATTCCATTAAGTCTAACTACCCGGATTACTGCCACCGATTTACAACATAACTGCTCCTGCGAAGTACGTGATTGTAGTCTCTTCACTCAGGTGCTTGGTGCCAGAATCCCATAAACACGCTGGTGCTGTTACGCCATCATTACATATCTGAAACTGTACAACCACTCTGAACATTATGTAACAAACATCTACGTTCAAAGGCATGTGTTTGTGTAGCAAATATAGGTTTTGTTCGTGAGCACCCTCCAGAGACGTCACATTCAAAATTATGTCTTCACAACAAAAGAAGAATTTAGCCACAACTACCAGCAGCCCAGAACATTCCGATCCACTCTCGTGATCCTAATCTAATTCTCAGTTATCACAAATTTTGTCCAGTGTCACTTGATACCCAATTTTATCTATATTTTCCAATTTATTACAAGATAGTTCAGAATCATTGTTGAAAATACAAATTTTACTTTCTTAAACACCACTGACACTTATTTACACCACTCTACCTCAAAACTATGAATCGGTTTGCTTACCTGTTATTTCTATATACATACCAGGTTAGCCGACATATAATATCTAAATTTTGATTTATAAATTTATAAAGGAATTCTCCAGGCCAATACTCTAAAAAAGTTACCATGTTGTGTAAGGTTTTATGTTTTTCATAACTACAATATGACTTTAAGTAATATACAGCATACCAGTTATAACACTTATATCAAATCATAATATTTTTTACCCTTAACCCATTGCGGGCGAAAGACGTCACTTAGGCGTCCACGCGGTGAGTGGACCTGAGGCCGAACGACGCGACTCCGGTGTCTAAAGTTCAGTGTTTACCAAAGTTAGTACTGTTTCTAATCATTGCCACCAGAGTGTGTCATGATGTGTTTCTTGGTTTAGCCAATAGATTGCGCGTGGATGTATGCTTAATAGTCTGTTATTTTCCGCCAATTCCGATAGATTGTGCGCTAATTCGTACTCGGTACTGCTTTCAGTAATATGTAAATAACTCTGGCCGCTAGGGGCCGCGTGGCTCGGGTTTTCGCCGCCCGCAATGGGTTAAATACCAGCGGAAGGATTTTGTTTAAACTTTGGATTTAGGGGGTTCTGGACCTCAATAATCAATTGATAAAATCCTCAACCCTGGAAAAACTCAAATTTTTATAAAAAACTCACTTGGAAATTTTAACATTGGGTTTATGGAGTTTCAAATCAAAACAAAAAAATCACAACAGCTATGAATAAATAACGAGTTTGCACGCAGCACGCTGACGTAAGGGAAGTGAATTTCCATATAAAAACTTTTAAAACTCAAAATCAGTGTAAAAACATACATTTATTAAAATTGTTATTGAAATCTGAAAACATTGATTTTTGGCTGTTCTGATGCTCCTGGTTTCAATTACCTGCAAAGCTGGGAATACAATTTTGCGCATTATAATGTTAGGAGAAGATCCAGACAGGGTTTAAAGTAGGCGTGAGTCGCTGGGGATGATAAAAGTACTCTAACAAAGGAATAACAGGTTTTTCTAGTGTAAAACCCCCAAAAGACAACGTACTATTTTTAGTCAAAACACATTTTCTTTAATAACTTGGTAAATAATTATGCTAGAATGACGAGTGAGGGCTTAAAACTTTCGCCTTACTAATTCCCATCTTTTTACATGCATTAATTTTACATCCGGGGCTTTAGTGACCCTTTTTGGGCCCAAAAACTCGAAATTTGAAAGATTAATCCCCAAAAAAGGGGTTTAGAGTTTTCCGATTGTTTTGCCCAACGAACTTGTCCAACTGATTACAAAAAGGAACGTCCCTACCAAATTTGAAGTAAATCGGACAAAAATTGCGACCGCTAGAGTGCAAACACACATATATATATATATATATATGTATATATATATATATATGTATATATATATATATATGTATATATATATATATATACATATATATATATATAAAATTTTGAACAATCCCCCAAAACGTGTTCAGAGGGTCACGTTAGGAACTTCTATGGTGGTCCCGGGCTTAAGTTTCACCGTGCGGGTAATACTAACAGTTTACTTTCCAAAGGAAATTCACTAATAAATGGGGTGAACTGTCAAAGTAACACTTGCTCATGGTAAAGTATCAATAAGTGATTTCTATAAAACAGCGACTAGAACCATTGAACAAATTTATTGCATATAGAGTGCACTTATCCAATTTAATCAAATGTTTTCATAAAAATACCTGGAGGGAGATTGATTTATAACAACTGGAGTGACTCTAATATACAGAAAAGAGACAATTGAGCGAAGCAAATCTCCTCTTCATTGGGGGGGGGGGGGTGAAAAACTTCTTCAGGACCATTGGTTTCAGTAACTAACATTGAGAATGACATTAGACGATTTATTGTAGGGGTGTGCGAATAGTGATTTCTGGCTCGAGCCGAGCTTTTTTGATGGGGATTTTCTCTAGGGGTGTGCAATATACCAGTAGTGATTTTCTGACTTGAGCCAAGTCAAGCTGAATTTTTCAAAGTTCTTGAGCCTTGAGCATTTTTGATTAGGCCTATATGTGTTCTTTATTTAAACTATGTTTAAAAGAACAAACATTTTATCCATTATGGTAATCTAAAATAATTTATAACTTTCAGTATTTGTCACCTTTCATTCGCTTCTTCTGTTCTATGTACGCCTAACCAAGACGCGATCAAAATGGCGCTGTGTTTTGTTACGCTATAGCTGTGCGATAAAATCATATTGTTTACTCCACGGGATTGTTTGAAATTATGAATAAACGTCAGTAGAAAACATATCATTTTGTAATTGTATGCTATCAAATTGTTAAAGCAGTGATGGAAGCAAAATGCATTGACGACCCTCTTTCACCTTCTGAAACCTTCTATTTCAGAAGCAGATATGATAGGTTAGGTCTAATAGGTTAGATACAACATAAGCTAGGCCTATGATTATTGGATAACTTATTTCTGTGAGTACAATAAAATATTAATACTGGTATATATTTATAAAAAGATAACCTAAAATTTACTATTTACAAACAGAATGAGGGATAGGCTTACTGAGTTTGGGCAATTCCCTAGGCTAGGGCCTAAGTGTTTGGTTACATTTATTCATTTTTATTTATTTATTTATAAACATTAGATGCCTGAAAGGTAGTGTTGACTTCAAACAAAGAGTGGAAGATATCTACTCTTAGCATAAACTAACCTTTCAAACCTTCTCAATAGTAATGATAGGTTTTGCATTTGTAATACATCAACTGCCCCAAACTGCAAGCCCATAATGAAGTTAAGAGGCATTCCCTCTTCGCCGATTCCTTCTTCACTCAACGCAGTTTAAATCTCAGATCGCCCACTTCACCGGTAACTGTCATCGAAAGTAGAACCAAAACTTCAAAGTGTATCAGAGCTAAGTTTAGATTATAAGTTGCATATTTAAAATATTAACATGTATTAGGAAACCCATTGGAGGGGCTTCGAGGGGGTTTTCTATGCCCCAAGTTATCACTCCTTAAGTAGTCCACAATTATTGGTAATGTAGGTAAGGTAAATTACGTCTGACCGCCTCACGGTCAGACTATGCTTCACGAGGTGAGCATTTTGAGTAGATAATTAATTGTTAGTTTCTGATTTCAATAGCTTAGCTCTCCCATTTAGTAAATTACAGTGTAAATGCCAGAATTCAGGTGTATTCTCCATTAATTGTAGCACGAATTTAGTTGTAGGTATGTTCCTCTGTTCAATGCAGGAAAATGTTTAAACAACTTTTCGATTAGCATATTACGTGTTCTTATTACTTACGGAATGGGTGAATTGTTTATATTTAAAGAAAAGTGCAAGGATAGAGATAAATTGATATATGAACAAGTTAACTTCGACTCTGGTGGCACATTTAGGAACCTGTATCCGGAACTTCCGGTAACCAATAGGATATAAGCAGGGACGTCATTTTGATTCTGTCAGTTCTCTCATTGGCCTGATGATGACCAGTGTGACTGGTCAAAATCGATAGCCTTGTACCATCTTTTATATATTTTTACCGCCTGCATGAATCAGTATAAGTGTAAATATATTCTTAAGTGTTGTAAGACGTCTTTTATTACATCCTGTAAGGAAAATGTTTGTCAAATCATGATTTTCAGTAGGGTAGTGTTAACTCAACAAAGCTGGCTTCGAAGTTACTATTGCTCTGGTTAAGTATGATCCGACCTTTGGGTAACTACAGCACCTTCCTACAAATCTTTGGTAGCAGTAATTATTTAATATTCTCCCAATTTGACTTCCTTAACTTCACCAACCCCAGCCACCAGTCAACTGGTTATCCATATTAGTTACACATTGTTCCATATGTAGCCACTCCCTATCCAGTATATAACACCCTTTAGGCTTCAAGTGGTAGCACACTATAAACTTTGCCTAGAGTAGTAGCTTGGAGCCATTTGTCCTTTGAATATTCATCTTAGCGTAGCCTATTTTGAGCGTAGACATATTTAACTTACTGTCAGGATAAGTAAGGCCTAGGCCTATCACGGGGTTTTCATTCCGAGCAAAACCCAGTCCTAGCCTAGTTATTGACTTCAGGAACTATTTGTTTTTTTTTTTTTTATAAATTATTTGTTTTTGTGGAACAACTTTAAAATTCAACCTTTTTTACCAGCTCAAGCCTGCGGGTTCCAAGTTTTTAGGTTATGTGGTCAGGACCAGAGTTTAATGTCTCGAGGTCCCTCTTTGAATTTTGCAACTCAACTCAATCCCCTTTGTACTCCAACCATCACACAGGCCTATGCTATGTTTAAGCTAGGGTGCATTTTGAGTTTTACCTTTTCAGTTTGAACCAGCTTTCTTTTGGACAGCAGCATGGATTGAAGAGGGTGTATTAAATTGTAAACATAAAACCTCTTGCAAGTGAGGCGTAATTAAATTAAATTAACTTAAAACAACTAAGCCAAGTCAAAGGTAAGTGGTGGCAGGGACATTAATTTGTCCTAGCCCAGACTTGAAGCCAACTTTAATTTTTTTTTACTAACTCTGGTTTCAAGTTTGTTAAATTTTATTTTGTTTTTGAATTTTTTTCAAATTTCATTTACAGTGACAATGCAGTGATAGTGTTAGTAATATTGATGGTAGCCTAGTGATTGATGTGATTCATATTAAAAAATTGTGCTACCTGCCTCGTAGAGTTTCTGAACCAGATTTTATCTCATGTTATATATATGTATGCCATGTTTAGTTTTAAAATTCATATTTTGGAAGCATAGGTCCTGTTGACAGTTGAGCTGTAGCTTTTTCTCTCCTCCCTTTTTTTTAATAAGGTAGGCTATTAGGGAAATGTTTCAGGTTAGGTTACATTGCCACTGGTATTGAGGGGTATTTTAGCCCCCAGGCCCCGGTGTTTTGTTTAAGTGGGCCTATTTAATTAAGCAGTTTGGATTTTTCTACTCCGGAGTTGCAGCCTAATTCCAATGGCAGGACCACAAGTTACAGTGCCAATACAAATTATTGGTGATTCATTTGCAAGGAGGTTCACAGAATTTTAAAAAATAGGAAGTCACTCTCTTTGTTCAATGTTTAGTGTAGGAATATCAGGCGCAAAGATACAGGACATAAAATCTCACATTAAGCGAACAACCTTGCCTATAGTAGTTGACCAACCGCTTTTAGTTTTAATTGGGACCAATGATTTTTGGCAGAAGTAGGCCCCGGCCCCACATTTTTTAAGAATCAGTTTTTGTCCTTGATGAGGCTAATTCGTGGGACTTATCCAGAAATTGTGGTTATTTTAGTAACTTTGCCTTTGTATTCCCGGATAAGGAGAAATTCAGTCGCGATCCAGGAGTTGCACCGAATAAATAGTTTTCTTCTAATATTACAGTCAGAGTCAACCAGTGGTGAAGTTGCCTCACTGTTTTGCCAATTTTAATTTTTTTCATTCATTTTATGGCAAATCCCGTAGAAGAGATGGTATTCACTTTAACAGATCAGCCCATGCGGTGTTAGAACCATTGTTGGTAGAGGCCTGCGAGCGAACCTCACGCGACTCGTAACTGGTTTTTTATTTCAATTTAGCATGTGAGGTTAAGAAATTCGGAATTAGTAGCCAATACAGCGCGGAAGATTTTTATGGAATTGCGGTATTTTGGGACATGACCCAAAATATGACCCCTTACCCCTCATTTATAAGAATATTTTGCCACATTTGCAAGCGAGTCTCTTGTTATCAGTGGTTAATATTAATATTATATTGAATTGTTATTTATTTGTTAGATTTTATTGTTAGAGTCTAGTTATTGCACTTGTTATAAACTTGAATATTTATTTTTGTTGATATTTTATCTAGCCTAGTGCTAGGCACAGTAGGCATGCCGTTGCACATTTACCTCCCCGAAAGTCTCTCCTGACTGGCACGTCATGGGAATATGCATTAAATGCTGTTGATGCAAGGGATCAGTGTCATATACTGGGGCTCAAACCTGCATCCACATTGGCACAAAATACCCCTTACCCCTCATTTATAAGAATATTTTGCCACATTTGCAAGCGAGTCTCTTGTTATCAGTGGTTAATATTAATATTATATTGAATTGTTATTTATTTGTTAGATTTTATTGTTAGAGTCTAGTTATTGCACTTGTTATAAACTTGAATATTTATTTTTGTTGATATTTTATCCAGCCTAGTGCTAGGCACAGTAGGCATGCCGTTGCACATTTACCTCCCCGAAAGTCTCTCCTGACTGGCACGTCATGGGAATATGCATTAAGGCTGTGCAGTCAAAAAAATTTTAATTTTTTTTCTCACTGTTTTTTGTTTATTACGATTATACAAACCGTAAACACACATTTTTTTGGAAAAATATTTCCGTTAAGTTGGTTTTTTCACCCTTTGAAGTGCCGTTTTAGAGGTATTTTGAATTATACACTAGTTGAAAACGGCCAATCACAAATGTTTCAAAATTGGTTTATGTATTTTCAAAAAATATACTTAAGGGTCACCTAAATGGATTTTAGTAACATTTTTATTATTTCAGGAAATAAAGTTTGTATCTCGGTTGTTTTTTATTCGAGTGGTTTTAAAACTTCAGCTAACCCAAGCCAAGGGTGTACAAAGACAGTTTTACACAAGAATATGTAAAAATTAGGTTTCATAAAAAAGTTGTGTACAATAAACTTTTTAATTTTAGCCCGCGCCAGACACCTATCTACCCCTGAGCCGCCCATATCGCCCCGACTCGCACGTGCAGGCACCCGCGCACCATATTTCTCTCTCTCTCATACATCTCCTCTCTCTGTCAATCTCTGTCTCACTACCCCGCATCGGCCCGCCGCGTCGACTGCCGGCACCGGGGAAGCCGTCTAGGTGTCACCCCGACAACCCGTCACCTCGGCATTTTGGCCACAGGCGACAACCTGTCACCTCGTAAAAATATACCGATGCCGTCAAGGTGTCACCCCGTCAAGTTGTCACCTCTTTTATAGAGGTGATTGTTTGTCGTGTGCAGAGATGAAAACCTGTCACCTCGCACGCTTGCGTCAAGGTGTCACCCCGACAACCCGTCACCTTCTCTACTCCCAGGTGACGATCTGTCGTCACCGTTCACGACAAACCGTCACCTCGCACACTCGTGTCAAGGTGTCACCCCGACAACCTGCCACCCCGCTCCATCTGTTTCCGTCTTCTTATAACGCAAAAATAGGCTTTCTCCACTTGGCTTATCAGCGCTATCATGCTTAAAACAAATAATATATTTTTAAAAATTATAAATTATTCATGTTTAATCTTCTACCGTATTTAAAAATACATTAATTTTGAGGCACGGTCGTGTCTCGTCGCCAAGTCCACCAGCAGACGACGAGCGAACGACGACGCGACGTGAGTTAACACGAAGGAAAATGAGGCGATTTTTCGACCCACCAAAAAAGAAATTTAAAGCCCTAATTTGATCTAATTCCGTTTTAACACGTTAAAAAACACCAAAGTATACGACAGTTTGTTTTAGAATGGTATAATAATCGAGAAATAAACGTTTTAAGTAGCGAACAAATTACAAGTTTCGTAAATTTTGATCGAATCTTCCACCTCGATGTTCAGAAAGCCTAGCGACTTTATTTCTCATCAAACCTAAATGAAATTTCAAAGTCACTCATATTTTTTCTCATATTGCCTTATGATACCATGAATAAAGTTTAAAATCGAAATATATTAAAAGTAATCACTTCAAAATTTTTCATTTCAATTTTAGTTGACTTTTAAAACGTAAACAAAGAAGATGACACAAAGAGTAGGTTTCGCAAGTAAAAGGCTGAAAAAGCTGACACATCAGGATTCATATATTCTCTGTAACCCGTGCAAAGATCAAGTATGTTTTCAAATAAATTTATGATATGCTAGGAATTGTATCTTTGTGGCTACAAATACAATTTTAGATTGGCTTCATTCGACTTTTAAATTTAAAAATCCTATTACTTTAAATGAACAATTTTCGTAACTTTGTTTCAGAAATCTCAACTCCAAAAAATTATATCTTAAAGAATAGCGTGTAACGTCTTCATGATTAGGTAGTGGTTTCATAGTCCTTATAAGCCATCTTAATAAACCTTCATAATAGCGTCTTAATTTTTTAACATACCAACTGATAAAACCAAAAAAGTAATAACTGTAATAAAGCATATATGTTGCAGTTTTACCTTATAATTTATTCTTTGGGGTTTCGTCTTAAAGGCAACTGGCAAGAAACTGGTTTATAACCTCAGTTTGAGCGTGTGCGTAGCCACGGGAAACTGCTAGTAGGCCTAATCGTATAACGTGTGGTCCAAAAATAGCGCTCACATTTTGTTTTGTGACAGCACAGCTATTTCATTGGTTAGAGAGATGATTTTTGCGGTGAACGGTTCTTTAGATACTACCATTTTTTCATATCAGTGGTTTCAACTATTCAACTTTTCTCATGAAGGCGGCATAGAAAATAAATAATATGTAAATTCTATGCGAAGTGTGATTTGCGGGATTGGTCAAATTCTCACGATAATCAATCACATCACTTTGAATCTAGCAATACATAATGACAAGCTCAACAACATTTCGTCAGTTCCCATCTAGTAACGGAAAAAATGCAATGATATAGACACAAATGAGTACGCGTGAGTACGCTTTGAAAACTGTCTTGCCTTATGCGTATAAACCAACTGCAGCTTGCACATGAAACACATTTTCATTATGGTCACCCCCCAGTGAAACTTATTTTTAACTACGAAGGGGATTGTGTTCAAATTTTTCGATGATGTTTTGACGAAATTGCAAAATCATTTCTATAATGACTACTTCTGCGGTATTGCGAAAGATTTTTACCTACCTTTGAATTATTATAAACATGACAAACAGCATTGAAGCGAGCTGAAAAATACGTTTAGTAGAATTCACGCATTATAAATTTTTTATGCCGCCTCTATTAAGAAAGTTGAAATAGTTTAAAACCACTGATAGAACCATTCACCGCAAAAATCATCAGCGGTTTTGTTGGACCATAACAAGTATAAAGTCTAAGAAGCTGTCTATATTGCAGTGTTAAACAAATTGATTATGTGTGCAAATATGTAATTTTAGTTCAAGGGGAGGAGCCTATCGGGGTGGCGATTTGCTGTGGTGTCAAGTTGTCGGTTGCATCGACGTCAAACCGCCACCTCTCAAGCTCGCGTCAAGGTGTAACCCCGACAAGGTGTCACCTCCTCTCTTTGTAGGTGACGATTAGACGCCTCCGTACACGACAACCCGTCACCTCGCACGCTCGCGTCAAGGTGTCACCCCGACAACCTGTCACCTCCTTCAAATGGTGACGGGTTGTCGGGGACGATGCGCGTCAACTCGTCACCTCAAAACCTGTTTTAAAAGGTGATGGTTTGTCGGGGTGACAGGTTGACGGGGTGACACCTAGACGCGGTCCCCCGGCACCGTCACCCCGTGACAGAGGAGGTATCTTCCTTGCAAATAAAACAAAGGTCTAAAAGCCAGGTTGTGTAAGTTGTATGTAGGCCTGAAGTCAGATTTCTTTATGCCCATCAAAGATGTTTAATATGTTTTTACAATTGTTAATTAGGCCCTACAAATTTATTCTGAAGACAAAAACGCCACATTTTATTTCTGTTAGTGAAAAGGGGTTTTCTTAGCTAATAATCAAGTTGTTTCTACACAGTTTTCTTTGCTTTTTTCTATGTAAGTCAAACATAATTTATGACTCTTCAATTTCACATTAAATAGTTGCCAACCATATTTTAAAATACAAACGCACTTATAAAGAGCAATGGATTACAATTTGTTCAGCTGTGTGATTTGATTTGACTATAAAACATAACTCAGATGAACAATAGAAGCTGTTTGGCAAAACTAGCCTTATATCAGGGCCGTAAGGGTGCACGGGGCGAGCGGCCAGGGCTCCGGGCCCGAGGGGGGCCCCAGGCCACGAAAGTGGGACCCTTCAGACCACTAAGGAGGCAGTTTTTAAAATTTGTTCTGAAAAAGTTGATTATTTCTTAACTGAAAACAATACAAATAATTTTAAGATGTAAAAGGTGTACGTTCAAACTAAGTATCAAATCCAAAGTCATTCAATAATTTGTATTATTTTAATACCATGTGCGGACTTGATAAACTTGCCCAAATCCAGTAACTAAAATTGGCCAGGTAAGATTTGAAACATAACTACTGATGGCATTGTAGAGCACTTATTTTGCTGAGCATAGATTGTATGCATTGTATTGTTTAGTATAAATTATAACAGCCATGCTTTGCCGTACTTGGAAGTTGCATATTCCGTTCAAGCCGATTTAAGTTTGTTGTTATTGTTGCACAAAACTAATTTTGATATATTATAAATTATTAGGAACAAACAGCCAAATATAAAGTAATTAAATAATAGCATCAAAACTATAATTGGTTACGAAAGTCAGTTAACGTAGGACACTGAGTAGTCATAAGTGTTTGAGGTTATCCTAAATATGATGATACAATTAATAATAAAGATGATAATAATAATGGTACGGTAGCTTTTAGCCTATTTCTTGAATAAAAAACAATTTTTTATTTTCCCCGAAGCAGCAAACCTTCATACTCAGCCCTAGTGTTATTCTTATGAAGAATATTTAATGTTTTATGGCCTACCTCATTTAGTTATGAACCTAAATTAAATAAATAAAGGTATGAAGCTTCACCTACATGAGTTATTTTGATAATTGTATAAAAAAAGTTTCTTATCTTCCTTGTTTCAGCGAAAACCTGCGTACTCAGCCCTAAAATAAAATGTTATACTGTATTTTTGAAACTCATAATAGCGATGGATTTGAATTTTATAATTGATTTATTTGGGCTTTACCTATCGCTTCTAGGGTTTAAAAACTATTGTTTCTAGTGTTTTAAACACTAGAAGTGATAGGTAAAGTCCACATAAATCGATAATAAAAATAGTATATATCACTTATTTACGTATGTATTGTTATGTAACTTGGTAAGTGGTTTTATGTGGTAGCGAGGCACATATTTATGCATTGGAAATTCGCTGAGCACGCAGGTTTGCTGCGATGGGGTTATTTGTATGTTAGTAGAGCGTTTCCAACTTGTTAAAATACGTTTTATAATTAATTTTATCTACGATATCACAGATTTGAGAGACTTGACTGAATTCATTAAATATGACATTTTTAAATGGTATATTAACCGCTGAAAGTTGTATAACAAATAAATATGTTTATAACACATGCGGAGAGGCTGGTTGAGTTGAGTTCCCGCTGTGCTGCTTGCTATTTGCCACTTCAGAATCTTGGTGCCCGATGAAGGTTCAGGGCAGGGCGAGTAGCAAGCCCAGCTGAGTGAAAGTGGTTTGACCACTTGGGGAAGTTGGGGGTTGGGGGTAGTTGAGGGGAGGGTTCTGCATGTGTGTGAGTGAGCATCCGGGACTCTGCATGTGTGTGAGTGAGCAGCGACTGGCCTGACCTCTAGGCGGAATAGCTTGTCAATAGAGTCGACTGCACCACCTTAAATGCTGTTGATGCAAGGGATCCGTGTCATATACTGGGGCTCAAACCTGCATCCACATTGGCACAAAATAGAGTCGTTTTATGTGATTTCCTACTTTCTCTGGAAATCAATGGTGGGTCTGTACCAACCCCGAAAAACCATAGGCCAGATTTAGACTTGTCCATTCGTCCTGACAGCCCCTCACTGAGAGTTCAATGCCTGTGCACATAACGCCGCCCACCACACGCTCGCTGCAGTTACGTCGGCTCCTACAATTAGCAAACTGATATGTAGTAGCTTATCGATTTTCCCTCCCCCTACCACCACAGTTGTTACGGCAGCTCCAAATTTTCCGGCTACCACTAGCGTGACCGCAAGTGTGCCGTCACTTTCACATGGCCAACAACAGCTTGCAGCAGCGCCTGCAATACACAGTACCCCTCCTTGGCAGGATTTGGTGCATGCCACTGACATTGCAGTCGGACAACAGGTCGCCTCAGCCATGGTCCGTAGCCATAAGACATCTGGATCCCTGGATGGTTCCAAAAAGGTTATTGAGGATCTGGTGGCCGACCTTCCTGTCACTTCAGGTACAGATGCGATGCCTTTGGTCCGTTTTCTCATCCTAGCGCGCAAAACAGAACAGCTCAAGTTATCTTCTGAAAGCGCGCTCATTGTAAAAATGCTCCCGCGCATTTTGGACACAAGCAGTTGCACCTAGAACACCCTTGAGCAAGCTTTTTTCGGACCTGCTTGAATTTTTTGTTCCAAACCAGCTTAGGCATTCAATTGTCTCCAATTTGATTTATCGCGCCCAAAGACCAAATGAGTCGCTGCCAGAATTCATTGAGGATCTTCGTGATTGCGCTGGCTTGCTCTTGACCTGTGCTACTGAGCGGGAAATTTTAGATGTTGCCTTAGTCGGCCTAAACAAGGCCACTCGTGCCTGTTTGGCCGGTTCTCCGGCAGCCACTTCACTTCAGGACCTTCTGTCCCTAGCACCCCACATAGATTTGGTTCGCAGCCTTGAACAACAAGCGTCATCTTCCTCCGCCAGTTACAATCAACAGGATACGACCCCCACAAGAGCAAATCACTATTCGAACAACAATGGTTTTTCGAATCGCCAAAACTATAGGTACCAGCCGAATACACAGCAACAGCGCTACAACCCAGAGTACAGTCCCCGCATACCAGAGTTTCCATTTTCCAATTTCAGTCAGAACCGGGGGCAAGCTCCGAACACAAATTTTCCATGCCAAAGTCACCCTGTCAATTTCAACAACTCACCACATCCGTCAAATAAGTTAAACTGGCGAGGAGCGCGGCAGGAGGCGGCGACCACCCTCCACATTTAAGGTCCGTCATGCATGTGCAATATCATATATACTAAAGAATTATTTTTAACTGATAAACAGAAAAAGATGAATAAGGAATAGTATGACTTACTTGTACTCGATTAAGCTATATAACACCCTTTACGCTACACGTCAAACAAGTAGCCTAATCATCACTACTGTGTTGTAAAACATAATACAGATCAACTGATGGTTTAGTGCGTGCTTATGTTGCCGTGGCCTTGAGGCTTTAGATTTATACTTCTTTGATGTGTTTTTACTTGTTTCATTTTATCTAAATAATACAAAAACAGACAGATATAAAAATTAATTTCTGTCAATAAAAAACGCCATTAATTTTAGTTACAAAATAGTTAAATAGTGTATGTTTCTAAAATACAATTCAAATGATGCTTTCACATATTATTTAATTATTTTCAACAAAACTTAAAAACCAGAAAGATTTACATGAAATATTGATTTGTGTGTCAGTTTTTACCTGCCCATCAATCTGCCCAATTCGGAGGTGGAAAAGGTGGCGGGGAGAAGGAAGATGCCGGTAATATTTAACCACTTGGTGGTCAATGGATGTCGTTTCACGTGGGAAGAGGGACACAGCTAAATGCGGGAAAAGACGATGGCGCAGAAAAGCTCCAAAAACTCTTCAACGACTCCACGACTTTAGGGGCTATATAATAGGGGTCTGCGGTGCCAGAAACTTAAGGTCGATACGGTAAATATTTTTGTACCTCGGTAATCGGTACGGTACGCGGTAATAAAATAGCTGTGATTTAGCATAGACTAAGTAAGTGCATTCGGAAACCAAACAGAACAAATACAGAAAAAATATGTTTAAAGAAAAATATACTAGCAGACATAAAAATGTTACTTGTAAGCTTTTGATTATAATTTGTAATAGTTCACAAATATTTATATAGGCCTAGTAACAATAATAATGTGTTAAATCTTGTAAATAAAGAAAGAAATCCCAATATATATATATATAACTCCAACAGTAATAATTCCCTTTATGTTAAATAATTCTGTTAATTTAGTTATGTAGGCTTATTTCATCTATAAGATTTTGTTGTTTGTATTTGTAATAATTTCACATAGATACTATTTATTCAATTTTCCCCATATTCACGAGTTATGTTAGGTAATTTCCTAGTTAATTTAAATTGTAAAGCTATCTCAAATACAATTAATATATATAGATAATCAAAACTGATCTCATACAAGATAATACAAATAAAAGTCACATAAAACACAAATAAGACAAATCTATTTCTTTATAAACTTATATTCACAAGTAAGAAGGTAAAATAATAATAAAAGAAAGGAAGGTATGTGTGTGTGTGTGTGTATTTTCAAATTAAATACAAGTTGTATGAATTATAAATTAATTATAGCATCCAACAAATTTTAAATCCTATTAAACCAAGTGACATAACGCAACAGAATAAGAATTCATATTGCAATCAGATGACACATACTCAGCAGACGTCAAAGTTGTAGCCTACTCGTTGTAACAGAAGTCGACGGCGATGGCGGTTCATCAAGAATCAAGAATCCATCAAAATCACTCACTGTTTGTTTAAAATAGTTAAACTATAAAGGCTATCACAAAACTTGTCATCAAGGCTTGATCAACACATTTCATCAACAAAGACGACGTGTGATCAGTGGAAGTGGAAGTGGTGATTACGTCCAAACGTCATCGTCACACAAACAGTATACCTCTCACATCAAAGTGAATATCAGAGAGAAAGAAATATGCAGTTTCCAAAATTATGATATACGCCATAAAATTATGAACCAGTGTAGGCTAACCTTTTATATTTGTTATCACAGTAGTGTGTGTACAACTTTTTTATTAATCGACATTTTAGCAATGATTTGCAAAAACTGGGAAAATTCCGTATAGGAAATTACAGGGCTTAAAGGATCCAAAATTCAACAAATTGATTTTGTTGTTTTGCTTTTGATTTATTTTGAAGAAAACACTTAACTTTGTTTAAGTAGGATGCCTGACATCAGGAAGCAAACGGCAATTACATGTGTCAAAGAATTAAATTATGTTGTAACTTAATATCATCACAGCAACTATGTAATACACAATGCAGCTGTACTTGACCCACGATCCATTACATCACTAAACGTTTGTTTTCGTTGTTTTCACGGAATAATGGCAGTTAGTTTTTATTACATTAATTAACTTTTATTTTAGCTTATTGCATTTTTATTGTTTGAACTAGGGAATATTTGGTATTTACCTTTGAAATTTGCATTAGTGACATGGCAGTAAGCCTATTGCTGAATAATGACTTGTGTCAATGCTTGTATAAGCCGCAAAGCACATCTTCCACAACAAAAATTGTCCAGGTTGTCGGCAGAAAACAAACTTGTAGAGAATGAAAAAGTGAAACAACGTTCAACTAAGCGGATTATTCTACTTTCCTAGACAAAATCAACCAGGTTTCCAAGTTCAGGTAGGGACCACAGACTGCTCAATGCTATACACAAAAATGAAGGAACCAGGAGAAAGGGAAGCTTGTAGTTGAATAGCTAAAGAACAGCCACATTCTATGACATCTTTAAATTGCTTTACCCAATGTTGAATAGCACTACCTCAGAAAGCCACTAACTAGAGTTCCCTTTGTTGAAAAACAAAAGGATTGACATGGCTTACTGTCATGATTGGAGTGGAAAGCTTTCAGACCCCTCGAATTGTCGACTTTTGTTAATTATTAATTGTTCAATATTAACAGGCGGATTATATGACCTCATGGATTGTAAGAGATGGATTTGATAAACTTCTGCTAACAATTTCATATACTTTGTTTAAAATTCATTGTTGGTGATGGTGAGTTTGTTGTTTAAGATATTATTGCAGACATTTTTCATCACTGATTAGTAAAACAAGTTCCATAACATTTCAGGATCTGGAATCTAATCCTGTCTTCAGGTGAGAAAAATACCTAGAACATAACTAAATTATACTAAATTAAAAGCACAATCCAGGAAAGGCTGGAAAAAACACAAAAAGCTAGAACAGAGAACTGTAAAAGCAGTCAAAATAAATCAAATGGAAAAATAAAACCAAACAAAAGCCAGGCAAAAAACAGAACACCGGTGCGGTACAGGACTGCACGGTGCGACTACTTGAGCGAGACTGGTAGCGCGGCGGCGGGGGGGGCCCCGTGACCGGGCACCTCACTAGCAATCTGAAACAGAGAACAAAAGCGATGGAAAGTTCCCGGCCTTGTCAGTATGTCTGTTTGTGACTTATTTGTTTGCCTGATTACTCTCTCGGGCCTTACTACGGGTTACCATAATGTGTGAATTTTAAGGAGTGTTAAATGTTTCCCTATTTACTGAGGCTTATGTTCCCTCATTTTCAATTCTTTGTTAAGAATAGGAAGCCATAATGGCCTTATTTCAACTGAGGATTGGCTGTCGAGGTTGTTCTGCTAGTTTTATATAGGAAGCTTCAATTAATTTTCTTTAAAAAATAAGGTTCCCGCTGAACTATTTTTGCTTCTTCAAAATTCATATGGTGATTTTCAGACCAGCAATGTTGAGCAATTTTTTATTTTTCTACTAAACCCTTTCTCATGTTTTCCCTATGTTCTTAGTGTTAAGTGATCGTTTTGTCTCGCCGTAATAGAGCCTAGAACAACTACTGCAATTTATCCTGTAAACACAGTTTTTAGAGCCCTGAGTACCATTTTTTTGTTTTGTTTTTACGAGACTTTGCCTAAGTGTATTCAGTGTCTTAAACACGGTTCTTATTTTAAATTACCTAGCAACTCTTCTGATTTTTTCCGATAATCCCGGCAAAAAGCTAGTTTGTTTTGGACTTCTTCTTCCACTGTAAGGCGGATGGAAGGAGAAATTAAAAATAAGAATTGTGTTTAAGATACAGAATACACTTAGGCAAAGTCTCGTAAAAACAAAACAAAAAATGGTACTCAGGGCTCTAAAAACTGTGTTTACAGAATAAATTGCAGTAGTTGTTCTAGGCCCTATTACGGCGAAACAAAACGACCACTTAACACTAGAGTCAAAGAACATAGGGAAATCACGAGAAAGGGTTTAAAAGAAAAATCCAAAATTGCTCAAAATTGCTGGTCTGAAAATCACCACATGAATTTTAAAGAAGCAAAAATAATTCCACGGGAACCTCATTTTTTCAAAAGAAAATTAATTGAAGCTTCGTATTTAAAACTAGCAGACCAACCTTGACAGCCAATCCTCAGTTGAAATAGGGCCATTATGGCTGCCTATTCTTGACAAAGAATTGAAAACGAGGGAACATAAAGCCTCAGTAAATAGGGAAACATTTAACACTTCTCAAAATTCACACATTATGTTAACCCGTAGTAAGGCCCGAGAGAGTCATCAGGCAAACAAATAAGTCACAAACAGACATACTGACAAGGCCGGGAACTTTCCATCGCTTTTGTTCTCTGTTTCAGGTTGCTAGTGAGGCGCCCGGTCACGGGGCCCCCCCGCCGCCGAGCTACCAGTCTCGCTCGAGTAGTTGTGCCGTGCAGTCCTGTACCACACTGTGTGTTTTTGTGCCTGGCTTTTGTGTTTGGTTTTGGTTTTTCCATTTGATTTATTTTGACTGCTTTTACAGTTCTCTGTTTTAGCTCTTTTTTTCCAGCCTTGTCTGGATTGTGCCTTTAATATGTTGTGTAATTTTGTTATGTTCTAGGTATTTTTCTCACCTGAAGACGGGATCAGATTGCAGATCCCGAAACGTTGTGAAACTTGTTTTACTAATCAGTGATGTAAGATATTATGTCTGCCATAATATCTTAAAAAAAAAATTCATTTAGTTGTTTTCTCTTTTTATTTGCAAAATTGGCGATTAGTTATCTGTGACTTTAGAGAGTTGTAAATTGTTTTTTTTTGTCTCCGCCAGTACTAGAGTTCCCCAGGAAGTAACTTTGAGCATCTTAGTATATTAAGTTAATTTTATTTTAATATTATATTAAATATTATTATTTTAATAAATAACGTAGTAATCCTCAGATGCCATTTTTTTTCTCCACGCTATTTAGTTGCATTATATCTCTCATGATTGTATATTGTTGCAAATTTATTTGATGAAGTGATGCAATGAAGGGTACAGAAAAAAGCTTAGATTTCATTTAAATTTTATTTTAAAATTATCAATATTATTTGCAGACTCTTTCACAATTAATTGTTATATAAATCATTGGTCCGATCGAAGTTAACATTTCCAAGTTTGATTTTATCTTCTTACACTTCATTGCATGTCAATATTATAGAGAAAGTACAGAAGTGTTTTATACGCTCAATGTATTACCTACTGGACTTTTGATCCACATAAGCATCCAATACAGGTTGTATGGTTTAGGGAATAAACAGAGATGAAAGAGCATTAATTCTTTCCTTATCTTATCAATACATTGTTTAATGGGTTTTCAGGTGAGCTATATATGGCTGAGTTGAAATGTGTTCAAGATAAATGTAAAAATATTAAATTTTAATAACAGTGACCATACTTGAACGTTACGGCACTGGCAGGAATAGCCAAGTATGTAAATGGCAAGCGAGCTTTCAACACATCGTTTGCACAATTTTCAATTAATTTTTTACATAATGATTTTCCACAAACATGTATATACTAATAACCATACTCTTGTTAACAACAGTGAGTTAGTCAATCTGGTCTCTGTCACTTGGTTTATTTTTGTTGTTTACATTAAAATCAAAATGTGTCAACAAAGTCGCTACACTGTAACTTTGCTAAATTACAATGAATGAATATTTGAAAAAAAATTGATCAAAATAAGTCTTCCAATATGATTCCGATTCTAAATCCTGGCAAATTATTGTTTATTCCTGATTCTACTATGTAATTTCAGGCTCATTCACGGTTTTACACAGATCTCTTAGCCTGCTGGATCCCGTTGCTGCACAGTTGCGGTCGAACCATATATGCAACCGTGACCCGTCGCCGCAGCATTGCGGCTGCATGCAAGCGTTTTTATTTTGTGATTGCCTAGGCACATACAGTAAAAGCCCGCTAATTCGGCAACCGAAGGTCCGGCACTTTCAATAATCCGGCATCGGTCTAAGGGTTCTACTAAATATTTATTGTATTCTGTGTAAGCCTTCCAGGCGAGTTCTGCAGAGTTCGCAGGTAATCGGCAGAAGTAACTATACTGTTCGTATTAAAATATAATACTGTAAATCTATTTTCTGGATGAATGTTTTTTGTTTTAACATTTTCTATCACTAACGAAATCAGAGAAAGCACAATAAAACACAAAATAATGGCCCGCGTACCAATAATTTTCTTTTGACTCTCTATTTTTAGTGGTATTTCCGCTAATCTCGCAATAAAGGTTATTTTTAGAGGGCGATCAGTAATCTGGAATTTTCGGTAATCCAGCACTGCCACAGTCCCAAACTTGCCAGATTAGCAACTCTCTACAATGCTACCAACTTAAATGATGTTGAAAATAACAGGATGCGCGGCAGAATATTGACTTTCTTGTGGTATATTTTGTTTTGCCCTGTGATTCTTGGCAACACTGATATAATATTTTGTCTCGTAATAGCTGTTGTTTTTTTTTATCAAAACCTGAACCGTTAGCATGTTTATTTTAACAACATGCTACGTAAAATACTTTATACAATTTAACAAGTAGGATATAGAGTAAAATGATAAACTAATTACTGTTATAGACTTAAATAAGCAGTAGCAATAAACAGTATGAGCAGCATCGAAACCTGGGTTACTGGGCCATGGAAAGCAAAACTCGGGATTCAACAGGTTAATTTCTGACTGAGAGGTCAAACTCAGTACTCTGTAAATAATAACACACACGGCAAAAAAACACACGGCCAGATAGTACAAAGGTCGGGTCCTTTTGAGAGCTATTTCTAGACTGTGTTTTTTTTCTGTCCTGCTCTCTTACCTAGTACAATCACCATCCTTCTGTGAGAATAAGCTAAAAAGGACTTGAAAGTCCATTTGTTATACCAAAATCTGCAGAACTGCATAAACATTCTTCTGGCGTTAAAAGGAGTTCCCAAAACGAGGTACAAAAACACGTTTTGGAAACTTTGTAGACCAATTAATACTGAATTTCAGAACAAAATGTGTTCAAAACCTCCCGCTTGTATTTAATAAGCGAGAGTATGCTATGAGGTGGATTAAAACAAAATATAAGGTTAAAAGTACAAAAAGATTACAAATATTTTAAAACCAATAAATTGTAAAATGACAATTACCTTGCGTATCGAGTGGTGGATTGCCAAATCTAAAGTGCGTACAGTAAGTATATTACGGTATGATGTTACACAAGAGCATTATACCTGGGAGTACTCAGTGGGCTCAGGCCTCTCCTGTGGGAAGTCGTCAAACACTCTGCGTACACACCTCTGCTTGGCTGCAGGCTCTTCGTTGCGATCAACACTTGTTTTCCGTTTCCCAGGTTTTCGAGATGCAGGAGGAGCCGTCTAAATATTTTATTATTTTTAGTAAAAAATTATTAAAAACATAAAAATATAAAACATAAAGAAAACTTAACACATCAAACTAAAACGATACAGAGGCAAAATAATAAATAACATTGTGTAACTTGTACACAAACTAAATATTTGTCGCTCGCATACCACTAGCGATAGTTTTTGTGTCCTTCTAAAACTACTTACCCTAATTTATTTTACTGGCAGGGCATATCACTGCACTACGCTGTAATTTTCACTCAAAACTATTTTAAACACTCGACATTAGGCCCACACTGCAATAGAAACCCTATCTTCTCTTGACCTTTGGCATGGAAAACATGTACTTTCATTAAACAGATCCTTTCCTTTGGGTCTAACAACCCAGCCTCTGGCCTTGTGATATCAGTATCATTTGGGTCATTCAAGTTGGTTGATATTCACAGTAAGTTTTTCTTTTACCATAATATTCTTGAATATTATAATATTCTGTAATATTTCCATTTCACAAGAATATTGCTGAACAAATATATACATTATTGTGTATTTTAAGATGATTAAGACAACTCCCTCCTACTTTAAAAAAATAACAAAAGATCGTTAGTCATATTACTGACAGTGTTTAAACACCTGGGGACAGATAGCATTTCCAGTATAGTCGCCTCATCACTGAGTGAGGCGTGGGGCGTTGAGTGATTCATAAACACTTTGCAATATCGCTTTACTTTCTTGGTAGCATTTTTTGCTGTGTACATATTGAAAAAATAACTCCTCTTTAGGCAATAAACTATCTTTAAAGCCACAACTCTTCAATAATGCTTATTACAATGTACATATGAATGCAATAGACTTTTTCTCTGTATTTAGCTAAAATATTTAAAGGATAAAACTGGATAAAAATCAAATTGAGTAAAAGGAAGGATCACAACTACTAATTCCCCTAAAGGGTAGGGGAAACAGGGTGTACCGGGATGGTCAAATGCATTCCACCACAGTTTGGACAGTTTAAGGATAGACATTTCCTATATGTCAATAAGTTGGGAAGCTCAACGATTCCATGATTCTATTATTTTATCGACTGATTTGTGTAGTAATGTCAGTACAAACATCCTCACGACCCTCAACTGACCGGAAGAACCCGGCTCGGATCAGATCGTGAAAAACTCAGCATTGAAACAACTGATAAAATTGCAAATTGCAAATCGTAAAATCAATCTAATATAGGAAAAACATTAAAAGACTTACAAAGCAAATAACTACTACAGAAACTCCTTAATATTGTACTTCAACAACACACTCTGCATGAAAGTATTTGTAGGGTTACCGTAATTTAAATACTTAAGTATTTTAAACAAAGGAGGTAAATTATGTAAAACTAAAAATATTAGATTATACAAAAATGTAGAGGGTAGATCTATATAAATCAATGTGAAATCGCAAGAGTACTAGACAACTAACAGAAGTACTGGACCTTGATTAGTAAGATAACACAAGCCGATCAGCTTGTGCAAAACACAAACTGAACAAAAATAAACTCTAAACGGTTTGAACTAGAGAGAAAATTAGGAAAACTTGGCTCTAACTAGAAACGACATTTGTAAACACTTATATAAAGGATAAACGCTACATTTAATTAATTTATACTGATGGGAATCGTCTTTTTTAAGTCAACATAAATCTAGCTTGTTTGAAATAAAACAACACATTTAAATTATGCCCCACTACAATATAAACAAAATACTTACGAGTTAATAAATAATTAACTTGTAAGTTAGATGTTAATGAAAACAACACTGCATGATTAGTTTACACTGAATTCTAAAGTATTAATAAATTGTAAAAATGTTATTAGTACAAAGCTGTATACAAAGTTAGCCACCACCAAAATTCTAATAAATATAATTAAAATAGCTAAATTAAAACAGGCACTATTTAATGACAATGTGATGTGATCAATTTCTCACTCACCAATTACAAATCTTAATTGCACTTTAGGATCATAAACTGTTCAATCATAATATACTAAAACCTGATACCCTCACAAGGTATATTTTAAAACAATATTATTCTCTATTTGTTGTTAATTTCTCAGCAGGAATAAGGTATGACTAAATGTGTAGCATCGAACGATTCAAAACCCTGCCCAAATAACCATCACCAAAACCCATAACCACTCCAATTGTTTATTGTGATGTCTCTTCATGCCAAATAAATAGTTCATTCACCTTAACGAGCCACATATTTATCCACGCCCTGATGGTCTGTCATCCATTTGAAAAAATTGCACATGCGTTGAAATCAGTAATTGCAAGAGCAACTAAGACAAATCTCCAATCAATTTAAAAGATCCAGAATCCTCACAGGGTGTGCAATATTAGCCTCTACGCTCAGTCCTGCTGAATAAGAATTTTAGCAAACTGCTACTGCATGGACAAACTCCTTTCTAACATATTCTTAGGGAACAGTGTAGCATCAATAAAAATAGAAAACAATGCATAATTTCCAACAAATGGAAATTACACATTAAAATCTCATGAAATGTATAACTAATTCTTATAAGATTAAGCCATAAAATATCACTGTTGGGAAACCATAGCCCAAAACCACATATATTTAAAAATTGGGACCGAACTTAATGATTTCCAACTGAAACGTGATAAGTAATAATGAACCAGCACCGAGGACCAGGAATTTATCTTCCACCAGTAAATATCAGCGCTCAATAGAGTGCTATAGGGACTAAAAATGCCAACAATTTGATTTATTACATATCATAACTAAATCTTAGATTATTGATGGATGAACACATCAAACCACCTAATTTAGTGCCTATTGAACTCTCTAAACTCAGAAGTAACGTATTTCAACCGTACCGTTATGTTTATATTAAGTACCTAGAACTAGTTAACGATAATTTATAACAAAATAATTAAAAAACAATACTAGGGATAATCAAGCATAAAAGAAAATAGCTTTTATAAAATGTACTTAGGGAACGAATGAGCATGAAAAATAGTTTTAAAAACTACAAACAGATTCCACATGCAGTCAGTAATTAAGAAATATTTTGTTTTCACTAGATAGCGAAAAATAATTAAACAAAAAGAACATCAATTTGTAATAAAAGTGAGCACGATTATGACCTCCGTGATGAAAGGAGCAGAATTGACAGATGCTTTGCAGCAGATCTGATTTTAAAGCTATTCTAGCATCTAACCCACACACAATGCTCCATCGTGAGAAAGCTCTCTGTCATCGTTCTATCTCTGTGAATAAACTCAACTCGATTTCAGTTTATAGTCATAAATTTGTAAAAACCATTGGCAGACATAAATTTCAAAAGTCATACAGAAAGGTTTATATTTATATAAAGGTAAAGAACCTAAGAAGACAATGTTCCTGAACCATTTATAATTTTTTCTATTCCTACTTAGGTAATTTAGTTACTCATAAGTATTTTTAGGGCATTATATCAGCAATAATAAGGCGATTTAGAAAAGCCTTGCATACATTTCAAAATCATGCTCCTACACCAGATGGTAGTTTTATAGCTACAAACTACTTATTACCATCTTAAAAATTAAGTTAACTTAGCATTTAAAATATTAGGGAAAGCAAATAAGTCCAAATCATCAGCAACACCATTGCTGTCTGACAGTCTATCTACACAATACATGTTAAAACTAACCTCTTTAAAATAAACTTCCTTTTCATCTTCGGAGGAAGTATCGAAGGTAAGATCAATGACAGGCTCAAACTTTTTTGCCTGGTTTAAGGATGAACGCTAAAAAACAACAGACATATTTAACCAACTGAGCAAAATTCTTACCTATACTCCTTAACGTCTGAGCAAAAATTTTACCTCATATCTTAATAATTAATAATAAGAAAATAAAGCTCATCCAGACCAAACATTTCATATAAGCAGTTAATGTCCAAAACCTGAGAATCCTCACTGGAAAAAATTGCACACAGTGATACAAAAAGTGATCTGTCAAGGAGGAAGTTTGAGTTACTTTTAACTGGACGCATGTAATTATTTGATAAAGCGAGAAGAGGATTTAATAATAGCTGCATTTTTACTTTTTGCCTTTTTTCTTTAGTTAGTGATATACATTATAAGTCCATCAAAACAGAAACAAGAGCAACACATTTTATATAAAAAACTTGATGTCGATCTTTACTGACAAAAAAAATCATCCAAACTGAATGGGTTCAAGACCAGAAAAATCAATTACTTTCTAAAATAAGATTTTGGTTAAATTAAAACTGTGTTTTTACATAATAAACTGAGACTCTTGATTGCCATCTGTAAAATTCTTATGAGGCATAAAACGTCCATATTTTAGGTCCCTTACAATAAAAAGTACAGAAGGATATTAAACTCACAAATTTTAAGTGTTTAATTAGATTTAGACACTGTTTAGTGGAAAAGCATAACTAGGCTACATAAGGTCGGAGCTGAAAGAAAAAAAGGAAAAATACCCCCGTCGAAGCAAACCTGCGTACTCAGCGAATTTCCGATGAATATATATGTCTTAACACAATAAGCCACTTAACAGGATTCATAAGAAATATATTCACAAAAAAACTATATTTAAAAAATTAATTATTCTCCATAAGAATAACATTGGGAATAAGCACGCAGGTTTGTTGCAACAAGGAACACAAAATAATGTTTTTTAAGCAAATATAGAACCAATAGAACTCATCTAAGTGAAGTCAAATACTAAATTTCAGCCATATACATTCATAAATAATCTATACATAAAATTTTAATTATTTTCCATAAGAATAACATGGGGACCGAATACCTAGGTTTGCTGCTACAGGAACCATAGGCAAAAATTTGTTTTTTATGCAAACAACAATAAACCACAACCAGATGAAGCCATATACCAAGTTTCGACAGTTTATATTCATAAATAAGCGAGAAATCAAATTTTTCTTTTCCTCCATAAGAATAACATTAGACAACATACTGTATATAGCACTTTCAATATCTCAGTAACCAATTGACGTAGAGCAATAGTCAAAATACCAAATTGTTTATTTTTTAAGCTAAATTCAATGGTAAAATTTGATTTAGATCAAAATTACATGTGAAAACTCCAAAAAAAAACATTTTAGGGGAACAAACCTCCCCAAAAACCCTCTTCGGATGGTGCAATTCGTCTGGTTTTCGAACTCGTTCAAATAAATGGTACTTTACTCATTTGTATCAAATTTCATTAAGATCAGATCTTTTTTACAAGAGTTATCGTGGTTACGGACACACACACACACATACACATAAGAAAATTTGAACGAATAGTATTTATGGCATCTGGGGACCTCAAAACGAAAAGTTATCACGGTCTCGGGCTTAAGTCTTACCATGAGACCTACGGTAATAGCTTCTTCCCTAAAAACTTTGCTAACTTTCTTTTAGGGGAAATTCGCTAAAAACTTCTTTTGAAATATAGGGACAGAGTGAAAGGCTGAATTTTATATAACCCTTTTACCGCCACGGGCCGATTAGATCGGACCTACCTGATGTCGTGAAAACCGCCACGGACCGATCTCGTCAGCTCAAACATTTGACGCGAAGACCGCTGTGGGCCGATGTGATCGTCTCTGCAGTTCAGTGTGAGAAACGCCACGGGCCGATTAGATTGTATTTTCATATTTTTATTACTGCGGCGTTATTTATAGACCTATTTCCATTAATTTCATATCTCGTTAAAGGTAGGGAATCATTCTAAGTGGCTGTACTTTTGTTTTTATTATTAAAGGTATTTTTTACAATATACTAATGTGTAAAGTCGTTGCAATCAAGTGGGCCGTGGTCACGTGCCAAACGTCTTGGCACCACGCTGTCTACGCCAGCTGACGTTGGTGGCATACTGTCTGGCTGTCTGTTGGCGGGATTTCTGTCATTGTCGTACTGTTACTGCTGTATGTGGTCAGTGATGTTGTGATTTCGCCTTGTTGGTTATAACAAAGTTTTACGGTAATTTTAATATTGTGCTAGTGTTAAAAATGAGTAACAAAAGGTGCCCCGCTTCGCCCTTAAGTAAAAATACACTTATGAACGAGATAGCTGCGAGTGGATACGATGTACTTAGTGACGATGAAGACCGTAATTCCCTTCTTGACGATATATCGTCTTCCGACTCCGAAGATGTTGTGGACAATACGGATGAAGATCCGACATATGATCCGGATCCGCAACCAAATCGTTTAGAATCCCTGTTATCTCTGAACAGTGATCGTCGGCATAGGCCTATAGGTTTGGATATAAATTCACCTGGACCTTAAAGCAGTTTAGTGTCTCAACGATCTGAGAACAATCAAATCATGGCATTAGAGAGGCCTTCACATGTTGCAACGCATAGCAGTTCAGACTAGGACGACCCAGGCATTCCAGAGAATATGCAACGTATTGAAAATCGTTTGATCGCTCGAGGAAGAGGACAGGGTTCAAGCTGTGGACGTGGACGTAATGGACCTACAAAATGGACCTATAGGACCCAGAGTACCGGCACAAACTTCTGATTGTGAAAGTAGTGAGTGGGAGGAAAATAGAAGACGGCCAAGATCCTGGCTATCCTGAAATGTTTCCTTTTTCGAAAATGGCCGGACCCAGACATTTTCCCCCCCGAAACTCCAACCCAATGGCATATATATACCTTTTTTTTCCAATGCGTTTGTAGTGGAGACTAACAAAATATGCACAAGGGTATTTGAGCTCTCATGAGGGTACTATAAGCCCCAGAAGCCGACTGCGATCTTGGGTAAACACAAGCGTGGAAGAAATGAAAGGTTTCATTTCCGTAATCCTAAACATGGGAATCGTCAAAAAACCTACTGTCGAGAATTACTGGTTTACCAGTTCTTCCCAATCTAACTCGTGGTTTAGTAAGCTATTCAGTTGAAACAGATTCAAAATTTTATTAAGTTTTTTCATCTGGTTGACCCAAACACCCTCCCAAATCAGAATGAGCCGAACTACAACCCATGTGGGCGTTTTCAACCGCTAATTTACCATTGCAACCGTCTTTTTCGCCTTTGCTATATCCCTTACGAAAAATTGTCAGTCGATGAGTCCTTGGAGGGGACCAAAAAACGGATTGCCATGACACAGTATATCCCTAAAAAGAAAGCACCATCGGTGGGGCATAAAACTTTGGGTCCTGTACGATGCCGCCACTAAGTATTGCTCACAGTTTTACTGCTACAAGGGTGCTAGATACGAAACCGACCGTGCAAGAATAGATAAATATGGATTAGGGGCGGCAGTCGTGGTAAAACTACTCGAGATGGCAAATCTTTTGAACAAGGACTACCACTTGTTTTTAGACAATTTTTTTGTTACAAAAAAACTTGCCAGATACTTGTACAGCAAATCTACATACATAACCGGAACAGTTAGGTTGGATCACAAGGGCATTCCTCGCCAACTCAAAGGAAAGTATCCAGTTGGTGAAAAAGTTTATGTCAGGAAGGGAGCGGTTTTGCAAATGGCATTCCGGGAGAAACCCACTAACAAATTCCAATTTATTACTGTCAACAAAATCTGTGGCAAGGAACGTAAGATATGCAATATGAAGATCTGGCAGGGTTGTGATAAAGGATAAACCGGAAATCGTCTACCAATATAATAATGGAATGGGGGGGAATCGACGGGATGGACCAAATGTTATATACGTATTTAGATGAAAGGAGGTGTATGATATTCTTAAACTGTTGCTGTGGTCTTATAAGATAATTATGTTTTCAAAAATATATAGTTTATACATTAAAAATTAGTATATATATATATACACGTTTTTACATTTTTAAATTGAAATTTTATAGTAAATTTGAATTTTTTAAAATCTTTTGCACATTAATAAAACTAAAAAGTGGTATACACTTTCCAAACTATATATATATATATATGTAGAGCATTAAAGACAAACAAAACAAATAAAAAAATAAAGCTCTAGCTTTATGATCGTTTCAACAGATGTCGGCAAATTAGTAGATTTCACCGCGGCGATTCTCAGTCTTGCCGCCAGCTGTTGCGTCGACAACCTTCAGACAGTCAGCTGACTTAGCGCTCGACGATCTTCGCGCGCAAAGTTGCATACGTCCGTGGCGGGAAAAGGGATAATTCAGAAAACATTATACATTCAAAGATAAAATCAAATTTATTTTGCTGTGTATGTGACTAAATAGGAAGCTTCCTTCATAGATCTGTCTTATATTTAGTGATTGTATATTGTCTATATGTAAAGTATAATCTATAATACCAATTTCTGGATACTATAAGACAATAATATCTCGAACAAACTATCGCCTATACCTTTCTTACTTTGTACTTCAGGTATATCATGTCTGCTGCACTTGTGTAAGTTGGTTATAATGACTTTTTACTAAAGTAATAAAACTAGTGGTAGGGGAAATAACAGGCCAATATAATATGGAAGAATTTCTTTCAGCTTTTATTGCCTAGCAAGAACTCCTGCCGACCCTACCAAAACGACTTGCAAATTTAACTCTTTTTCAATTATTGGAACTCAAATTTCATAAAGTATTTGTCAAACAACTATCCCGTTTTTTAGGTGGGATTTACTTTTGTCAGGATTACTTCTGTCATATATTTAAATTAGGGTTCTGAATTGGGAACCTTTGCGATACAACTAAATTGGCAAGTGAATCAATAATACAAGCATTTGGAAAATTTCTGTTCATAAAAACTTACACGAGGTAATGACATGTAGGCTGAGTTACTTATGGCTCTCAATTGATGAATAAAGATGTGTGAGGGTGGTGGAGGGGAGGGAGTAGGAGAGTCTGAGAAGGGAAGCAGCTAGCAAAAAACTGAATTTTTATGAGCCCGGCTTCCAGTCTGGCCTGATGGTATATCCTTCAGTAACGAATAAATCGTTATCACTTGAATGAAAAATAAGTTAAAATGTCCTGGTTTTGAACTAAATAAATATAGTTTTATGGCTTAAGAATAAACCATATGGTTTATGGTTAACTCATAGCTATTTAAAAAAAACCCGATACACCCAATTATTTAAGAACCTATAACTTTGACAACATTTTGATTCTATTTTTTTTAAATATGATGAAAATTTGCAAGTAAATGGCAAGTTACCGTACAAAAATCAACAACAAATTGTATCTTACCTCTACAGTCAGGGTGAACTACCCAATAATTGGCACTGAACTGCCTAGTATTGTAAAACGATTACAGCGAACCTCAATAGCTTCAATAATACATGGATTTTCTTTGATTTTGCCATAAAACTCATAGTTAACAATACCTCTAGGACCTGGTTGTTATTTTTTTTAAACACTCGATAGCACAAATTTGAGACCACAACTAAAACCTTATAAAGCACATCATTTTCCTTAAATTAATCTTGATAGCACAACTTCAATAAGTTTAGTTTACATTTACAAACTCAAAATAGCGATTGTTTTTTAAGTAAACATTGACAATGTCTTGGGCTCGTGCCTAAACATGAAAACTCCTCTCCCAACTAACGCGACCCTTATGTATAATCAAAACGAATGATAATAAATGAAGAATACTAAATGAATATTTAAAAAATGTAAAATTACACTAACGCCTGTTAGGTTGAAATGAAAACAATTAACGATTAAGAGAAAACCAATGAAAAAGAAACTTGCCCGGGACTCTTATATTCCATCAATTAATTGCATAGAATTTTTACTAACATCTTTGTAATTTGTGTATTTTTACTCACAACTAAATTAACTACGTTGTATTAGTATGTCTTTTTGAAACAAAAATTGGGGTGTGCGAATAGTGATTTCTGGCTCGAGCCGAGCTTTTTTCTAAGTTCTTGAGCTTTGAGCATTTTTGATTAGGCCTATGTGTTCTTTATTTAAATTATGTTTAAAAGAACAAACATTTTATCAATTATGGTCATGTAAAATAATTTATAACTTTCAGTATTTGTCATATTTCATTCGCTTCTTCTGTATTCGTTAGGTCTACGTTCAATAAATAAAGGCCTGCAGTGGGAAAATAAGTATTAAAAAGGAAAATTTATTGAGACCACTTGTTTACAGTAACCAACAGTTTTTCTTTCAAAATAAAGTAGGTACATAGGAAATTAATAATAACGTAAAGGAAGAGAACTACAAAATTTTAACTAGACTGATAAGCCCACATGGTTAACTACTGCAGTTATTACCGTATTTATTAACAACCATAATAAAGAGACTATTCGTCAATATGTAATCTCCATGTAACTTGTAACTTTTAGTAACCTTATGTAACCTTTAGTGATAAGCCATCTTGGAAGCAATGTATTTTATTGTAAAAATGATGTAACTGTTGGAATAAATAAATGTAACCAAACACTTAGGCCCTAGGCTAGGGAATTGCCCAAACTCAGTAAGCCTATCCCTCATTCTGTTTGTAAATAGTAAATTTTAGGTTATCCTTTTATAAATATATACCAGTCTTAATATCTTATTGTACTCACAGAAACAAGTTATCCAATAATCATAGGCCTAGCTTATGTCGTATCTAACCTAATAGACCTAACCTATCATATCTGCTTCTGAAACGGAAGGTTTCAGAATCAGAAGGTGAAAGAGGGTCGTCAATGCATTTTGCTTCCATCACTGCTTTAACAATTTGATAGCATACAATTACAAAATGATGTGTTTTCTACTGAGACGTTTATTCATAATTTCAAACAATCCCGCGGAGTTAACAATATGATTTTAATCGCACAGCTGTAGCGTAATAAAACACTGCGCCATTTTGATCGCATCTTGGTTAGGCGTACATAGAATAAGAATATAATCAACCTTTTAAATAATATGACCACCGGGGTATTATAAACAAGCGTGACGTAATTATTCAGAATTTTTGTAAAATACTTTGATTTTGTGAACCTCACAATTAGTGATTTTGAAGTGTAAATTATTAAAACAGTGATGTGACACTAATTGTTAACTTTAACAACTACATTATGATTACAGTTGTATTTCTACTCGCTTTATCTCAAAGTACTTTAGATTCTACCGTAAACTGAAGATTTTTTAACAATCCAATTTTTGGAGAGTACTATTTCAGTTGCACACTAAAATGCCGTCATGATTATTTGGCGTTCATCACCTACAACCTTGTCTCTAGCTATTGGTCACGCTAAATCATTATTGCCATAATCATTGTATTAATCTTCACTCAACATCTTCAGGCAGTTCGCAAAGTGGGTACGCCAACAGTGTTGCCAGATGTAATTATTTCAGACTCCATGGAATATAATTATGGTGTAATGTTCAAATTTGTAAGTTGTAGAAATGACTGTACCGCTGCAACAGTTAGAAAAAGTGTTCTCATGGATTTTAGTTTTTAGCTGGGGTGCTTTTTGTGGAGCAGTACGATTGTTGTATTAGCTATCATAAACCGTGAAATATTGCACAACTGAACTAGGTAACGGCAACACTGCACTGCAAACAGAATAGTGTGATAATATCACCAACATGTCCATTTGATGTGATTGAGCGTAGAGAAAGTAGATCCATTTCGTTTGTTGATCAGGTCGGCAGTTAAAAATATTACAGTACTTTAATATTTGGTTATTTTTTTTAAATGAAGGACCGAAAGTATTAGAATTGCTGAATTATATTTGTTATGGAGCTCTACCGACGAAAATTACGAGAATTTTAACATTGATTCTGGATAATTTTTGCTTTAAATTTACTTTTGTAGACGACTCATTTCACTAGTCGGCGTTTAAAATATTCGGCTCGAACTTCAAACTTTTTTGCAAATCTCGAGCCGAGCCGAATAATACTGCAATATTCGGCTCGAAAAAGCTCGAAGTTCGAATACTCGCACATCCCTAGTGTTATTGATGTTCATCCAGCAAGCTTTTGCTGTAAAGGGTCGGCTCGAACTTCAAACTTTTTTGCAAATCTCGAGCCGAGCCGAATAATACTGCAATATTCGGCTCGAAAAAGCTTGAAGTTCGAATACTCGCACATCCCTAGTGTTATTGATGTTCATCCAGCAAGCTTTTGCTGTAAAGGGTTTTCACAGATCAAAACAAGACAAATTAATATTATATAACTGATACACACAGACAATACCGTATGGTAGCTTTTAAGAAGCATGAAAACACAAAGGAATAATGTACATACAAATACTCGATAATAGAGCAGGTTTTGCCAGCTTATCTGCAGAGGGTTGTTAACAATTGCAAACTGCCCAGTTATGATCAGCTGTAAAAGACTACTGGTCCTTGAAAAGTCTCTATAATGATATTGAGATACACAATGTTGGACGCAAATAACACCGGAATGTGGAACATCGACAGCAAATGAGGACCGAACTGCACAATATATTGCACTGTTAATGACGACGGAGATCATATTATTAGCAGAAACTGAAACTAGATTATTTAATTCCGACCTAAAACGATGGTTAATTCATAAAATATGGGCTTATAATGACAAGAGACCCAACTTATCTTGCCCTAAATGGCAAGCAGACTGTGTTTACTGAAATGTTTGTAGTTACCTGAAACCATCCAACGATATTTTTTTTCTGATGACAGAAAACACGCTAAAAACATTTGAACTTAAAAATATTTTTGTTTAACTCGACAAGACTTGATAAAAACACTACTCACACACCCCTAGTTGAAGAAAGAGAAAATATACTAGAGATCAAATTCAGGAGACAAATGTAATTTTATAAGTTAACTTTCAATTATACAGAGGTAATACATAGCTAAAACTTGTATGAAACTAAGACAAGTTAAAAGAGTTAGGTGGGATTACCAATAAATCAATCATGTATTTTATATTAAGATGATAATATTATGTAAATTTAAATATAAATAATACATTACTTAGAAAGTAGAAAATGGACACCAAGATGGTTTAATATAAAGTGCAAAACCAGATAGGAAAGTAGGAACCCCTTAGTTAACAGTATTCAACATAAAGGCTTAAGTTGCATCAGGTGTTATGAGCAAGGATTATTCAGCAACAAAGCATAAGTACAAGTGGCATCCAGAAAGTAAAGAACGTTTGCACACTGCTGAGCGCAGCTCCCCCACCACCGCGCTTGCGTGTGTGGCAGTCCGCTCACCTCCCCGCCAAAGTACGAGTCGAGTGTCATTGCTGAGCGATCACTTGTCTTGTTTCTACAGCAGTTCAAAATGGCAACGAGACTCGGCTAGTACTTTGGTGGGTAGGTGAGTGAACTGCCGCACACGCAAGCGCGGTGGTGGGGGAGCTGTGCTAGGTGCATTGTGAAAACGTTCTTTACTTTCTGGATGACCCTCTTAAAACCACAACTTGAAGGATCAATACCAAGGCACATCCATGGTTTTGTCACATATAAATAATTATTTTGTAAATATATATTACAAGAAACCAAGATAGATCAGAAGAAACTAATCATTGTAGGCTGATTACTTAAGGCCTTTTATATCGACGTACAATAGACTGAAATGTTTTCATATAACTCCAGCTAACGGTTAGTGTTTAACAACAACCATTAGCAGAATACCAACTAGACAATACCAAGTGAGCTGTCAGTCAACTGCAAGCGATGTATGTGAGTGTGTATTGACAATACTGTTTTTGTTCATGCGCTTCCTGCAACTTATCTATTCGTAGAAGCCCTTCCATACTTTTCAGCATTGTAGACTCTGAGCAACATAACTACGTTATGATAGATTTGGCTTACTCAAAGTAAAAAATTGTGATTGTCAATATGTCGATACATGAACAGGTGATTGTCAATATGTCGATACATGAACAGCTGTAGAATACTAACAACAAGCAATATTGAGCACCAACACAATACTGTATCCAATACTAAGCGCCAATAATTCAGTTGAGTTATTGGCCTACTTGGAAGAGTTTCTTGTCATGCTAACAGCGGGTCACATAATACTTGGGGCAAGTTCCTTGTCATGAACATGGTAGGTTGCGTAAAACTTGGGACAAGTTCCTTGACATGCTCACGGCAGACCACATAATGCTTGGACGAGTTCCTTGTCATGCTCATGGCGGCCGAGTAATACTTGGATAAGGAACTCTTTTCATTCACTAGTCCTCGCAGTTTTAGGTTGTGCTGATGTATATTAAGCTCGCAATTTGTTTTGTTTGTTGTTTTGCTATATAACTATGGCATAAATTGCATTTTTACTATTGATTAACCTAAACAATTTTAATAGCGAAAACACATATAAATATAGTTTTGTCTGTTCGATAACCTCAATTTGCAAGTGTTATTTATAGAATTTGAAATGGCAGGTGAATATTATGGAAACTGGTGAAACGCATAAATATATTTATGATAATGGCTGGTTAATGAGTGATAATGACAATTTGGAACATGTTTAACAGTAGGCCTACTAGGAGGTTACTGAATGCCATAAAGCTAGCAGACCTTTAAAATACCTGTGGATCAATGGGTCACAAAACCAATGATAAAATAAATATTATAGAATTCAACCTACCTTATACCTTATATACAACTCAACAGGATTTACTTCTTCTGGATGTTCATGAAGTTAAATAATTTTGACAATTAACATAGTGTGTTTAAACAAATCAGTAGTGCGAAAGAAAGGACAACTACTTGACCTTGAAAACTAATTAAGAACATTAAATTTGGTTAAAAGTCCTTACCTCTAAGTACAGGGAACTTGGATAATTTCAACCCCAAGCGACCAATACAAATTTGAATTACAGAAGTTGCTCAAAAAAGGTTTAAAACCATCATAATTTCCATTTTCAGAGAAAATGTTGCATTAAAGAAGAAGAGTGTTGTAAGTCAATTAAAAACTTGGGACTTTTGGACAGGCGCGACAAGATAAGACACGACTACAAAACAACAGGAATGGACCGGTAGTTCAGAGGGAGGGGTGGATACAATGAGCTTGAAAGTAGCGGAGCAGGGTCAGAGATGTGCCAAGCAGTTACTTATGCGAAACAGCTGCACCTGGTTCTTCAGAGCCCATGGAACTGCTTCCAAAAACCAGTTCCAGCAGCAGCTAGTTTAACCTGCTGCAGATGTTTTTGGAACAAATCATTTTGGAACAAAAACTGAAGCTAGCCAGTTTGAAAAGATGTTCAAAGTGGAACTGAATTCTTATTTACTTGGAACGGTAGAACTGTTTTCACTCCTAGAGCATTGGAACTAAATAGTTCCAGTTCCAGCTGCCGCGACACACCTCTAAGCGGGGTAAAGATCCGAGACTTTACCATTATGCCAACTGTGCAACATCGGGCAATCATAGTTTTGTTTGTATTATGGCCACTTTTTTATTTAGCCTAAAAAAAATTGGCACCATCCAAAATATAATTCAAATCAACCGAGATTTGTTTACATAGGTTATATTTTTTTAATGCTAGGGACCAAGCAAAAATTCAAATTAGGCTAAAGAAGATATTGAACTATAGAAGTTCAAGCTAACCATGTTCCACTGTACTATGGTAGTTAAAATCTGTTCATATACTAAATATGTAAAGAGGGTCTACATCGCAAAAGAAAAAACCCACCACCCCATGTTAGTCTCAGAGAGCGGATTTTCAGTGAATACAGTTGGCAATGCTGATTGAGAACAATTAAAACAGCAACAGCCATCATCTCTTCCCTCCCCCTAAGTCCCCCCAGAAGGATGATATATCAGTGATAGATATGTTTTTTTTTCTTTTTTGCGTAACTCAGTGCTGACTTGAACTTTGTTTTTTCAGGTAAGCTGGCTGAATACAACCCCTTTCCTAAATTCAACTAGATAAGATAGATTACAATTTTGATTTTTTTTAGTTCACATACTAAAAACAGAATACTGCAGGACAATAATTTAATATCATGGCACATTGGACGTCTAATTTTGTAAGAAGCAGGCAGATTTTGTCTGAAGTAAATCTGAACTTATTTAAATATTACCAGCTATAAAATATGACTTATACCACAAAGAACTTACATGTGCAGGTGATAAGTAGCGACGGTGGTTCTTGTGCATGTCATAGTTCTGAAATTAAAAACATGAATAGATTAACTTCCTATTTAAATTGGGGTTTAAAGTTCTTCTTTTTAGGATTCACTAGTCAATATTTATTGAATCAACAGTAAAAAATAAAATATATTCAATTCGTCTACGAGTTTTGACTGAGTAATTCATATTGCCGCTACAGTCAGGATGGTCTTATATCACCAAGGTTTCATATTTCCAGTCTAGTACAGAGTGCCGTGGGGAGTGGACATGTTGAGGGCCGGTTACCGTGTCACTGTCGGCTTGGAGGCACAATGCAGAACAGGTAATGTACTTTTAGTTTTTCATTCTTTAATTGATTTTATGGTAGTATATTTTATTTGCCTTTGTTACTGTGCTAGTGTTGTTGTGTAAATAAAAATGTAGGGGGAAAAATAAAAAAGTAGGCTAGTTAGGTGTAACTGTTTGATAATTAGATGCAAGTAGGGTTCACTTGATGTGTACAGTAGAGTCCGGCTATTCCAAACCCTGCTAATCCGAGAAATCCGCTTATTCCGAACGAGTTCGGAAATTAGCCTACCTAAAAATGGGAAAACTGAGATGTTGGGTTTTGAGAAAAAAAAAAATAAAAAGCTGTTTATAGCCTGTAGGGGTGGGCAAGTACTCGAGTTTTCGAGTACCTGTAGAGTATTTTATAATACTCGAAGGCCGAGCGAGTATTAGACTACTCGAAAATTCGAGAACAGTTCAAAATTAGATACTCCCACCGTTTACTCGGGTTTACGAGGATAACCATAGCTACTCACGCCGTTAACCCACATTTATGCCAAAACCCATAACCACTCCCCCCGACTACCCAGATTTATGCCGCTAACCATAGCCATAGCAAGTTAATACGTTGATACTACTCACGAAATCCGCCTATTCCGAATTCCTGCTAAACCGAACAGGGTTCGGTCCCAATTAGTTCGGAATAGCAGGACTCTACTGTAGTTTTAAACACTAGAAGCGATAAGCAAAGTGCAAATAAATCAATACCAAGTTAAATATATAATTCATTTCAATGAATAAGTATTTAATCACCCTACAGTCATACATTTTGTTTAATAAAGCAAATCTCTAAGAAATTAACCAGATGGGAATAATTTGAAAAGTTCAGTAAATACTCGCCCCAAGTTTTTCAAGCAGTTATACTAATGTATTCGACCACTGAGGAGTAGTCAGTAAGTAGTTTTTAGTACTAAAACATTACTCCGAATCTGAGTACTCACCAAACCTAAGAATTTAGTTTTCTTGCCAAGATGAGGTGAAAATCTTTACCGGCAGTTTCAAATACACATTTCATAGAATTCTGACTATAATTTTAACAAGTATATTCTGTATATGTTAAGGTACTGAATAACAAACAAAAGTATTATTGACTTACGAGATTTTCATTCCTGCATTTGACCAACATACATCCATTTGCATCGTAGATGGATGTAGTATTTTCTTCTTTATTTTCATCAAATCTCAGATGGGAAGGTGACATTTCAGCTAGTTCTGAGCTGAACTTTAAGAGGAATTCACAGTCATAGAAAGTGTAACAGCGACATACTAAGCTCTTCAGCATTACAAGTCGCTGAAAAAGAAAAATTAGTATTAACATTAAACTAAAAAGACAGAGAAAATAAACATAATTAAAATAAGTTATGAATTTTAACTGTTTGGGTGGGGTTTTTAGTAACATATCCGATGCTTGACTGATGATACCTAGTATATTCTGTGGTTGCATATTTATTTATGAATAATTAGCATTATAACTTCTATACTTTACATAGTTATGTTCAGTCATATTTTAAAAAAATGGCATAGTAAACACTAATTACAGTAAGAAAACATTTGTCAATAAAAAACATGTTTGCTCATACTATAACAAACTCAAAATTCAGGGCAGCAGAGAAGCCTATCAAAAAACAATTAAGATTTTTTATCATTTTGTAAGTTTTGACTAATAACTACTAAAATCTTTGATCATTCACATAATTGTTTATCATAGATGCAATGCTTGAAAAATATAAAACAGATGTAAAAAATTATTTTTAAAACATCTAAAATGTACAAAATCAGAAAATCTTTGTTCATCAAAAGCAGTGAGTTGTTGTTGTAGTGGTCAAAGTGTCGGACTCCGGAACCATGGCAGCAGTCCTGTCGTGGGTTCGAATCCCAGCTCTGACATGTAAATTTTATCAGTACTGTTCAACTCATACTGTAGTGGCTACTCCTTGCTTTGTTTGATATGTTCCACGCACAGTTGTATAGTCTATGTGGGCGGGCAAAGTAAAGCAAAAAGAGGCTGCCAACCTCTTAAAAAAAGTTGTACAAAATTACAAAATATCCCATGCGCCAACCCGGACACATGGTGCAGTCCAAACTGAAATGCATACTCTGTTGCAACAAAACTCTCAGCCGCTGTAATATTTACCAAGCCATACTTTTTGTAGCCTATGGTTTTACAATTTATTCCTTTTAGTGGAACCGGCTGTTTCAACCTGTTTCGACTCAACTACGAGTCACCTTCAGCCACTTGCTGTTGTTGAAATTAAATCAAATTTAATTTAATGTGATATGAAAATTTAATTTAATGTCAATTACTGCAAGTGGCAGTAACTGACACAAACACTTGCATTGATAACTTGTAATTGAGACAAAGCCGTTTCCACTAAAAGGAAAAAAATTGTAACACCATAGGCTACAAAAAGTAGGTGAGTTTCAAAATATAAAGTGTCAAGGCTTTGACAGATAAGAAGGCATACTATTCTAGGGTTGAATCAAAAATTTAAACAAAACCAACCAACACATGAACATGGAAGTTCATTCATTTGTTATTTGTATATTTTATGAAAAACAAGACAAAGTATTAACTACTGCTCATATTCACATACGCATGAGATAGTAAGGCCTACTGTTAAAAATATTCTTAAAAAATTGTCAAATGTCAAAATATTATTAGCAACGGATGTGGTGCCATGTATATTCAGTGGTATTACATAGCTGCAGAGGCCAGTGCAGCCAGGTAATGGCAGCTGGTGGAGTTGTTGCAACTCATGGAAAGCTAGTGCTTCCATTAAAAAGAATAGGCAACGTTTTGAGTTTGAGTAAATTCTTGACATTCTTGGGTTTTGACATCCAATATGACTAATGCACTCTCGAATTAATATAAAATATACATACTATACCTTCAAACTATTATAAATATTCAAACGTCTATCAAGAGATAAGAAAAACATTTATAATTTAGCTGGATTACGCTGCTTTACTGGCTGTTAATCATCCGCATTCCTCCTGAAGTATAAAGTAAAATGGGGAAAATGAATTCTGCCGTATTTAAAGGCACTCTGAATTGAACAAAGAATAAACAAAAAATTAATGTCAAAAAATATTTGTTATAAGAAATACCAAACAAGGAAATGATATTACGGTAAATAAGTAATAAGCAAAAAAAGTGAATAAGCTCTGTTGGCATTTCAATATTACAAGCAAGCTTAAGGGTTATGGCTTAAGGATCACCTACTTTATATAATCTTAGAAACTAGCAATTTACAATATGTATTAATGACTTAACTAAAAATGGTTGTACACTTTATAAAACTAAGGTGGGCCAGAAATAATTTGCAAGTAATCGGAAGAGGAGTACCTGGAATACCTGAAACCTTGTTAGTTTCATTACTCTGGGAATGGACAAGGCTTTTGAGGATTTTTTTTTGGTGGGAAGAGGTTTATTAAACAGCTGGGCTTGTTCATATAGGTTCTGAAAATTCAACATTAATTATTAAAAATGTGGACTATTAAATTGATATGACAGAACTGGACTTTGATTTGAAATGACTTGGGGATTCTGAATCTCATCCTCCCTTGATCTTTTGCAGGTTTCCTCCTCTTTTTTGCAGAGGGTTTATCAGAACCCCCTAACTAACATGTATGGAACTTATATTGTAACTTATATAGTCACAATATAAGTTATTAAATACTTATACTGTACACCCACACAAGGCGGTAAATATACACACTGATCTTGTGTCAGTTTTTTAAAAAATCACTGACAAGATTGGTTATTTTGTAATTGATAATTCCTTCGACTATTTAAAAATATGGCACCTATACAGGCTTTCTCAAATTATTACTATCAACAGTTATGAATCTGAATTCATATTTTCTTTGTTTTTAAACTTCCAAGCGTGAAGGAGAAAAAATCCAACACCACATTTTTTTACTAGGGCACTTACTCTGTTTTGAAAAATATGTCTAAGATTCACCAACGTAACTAATTTTTGTCATTAACATATCATCAATCCAATAATTCAATTTAGAATACAATTACCATTCTAAATTAATGGAGAAACATGTAGTAATAATAGGTCAAAATGTGACTGAGCTCTTTATTTTTTTTCAAACTTTTCATTATTGAAAAAATGCTCAGAAAAATATCAGAAGTATCACAAATATCCCATCGCAAAAAACTTGTAATTTTATCCCATATTGTATTGCATGAAAATTATCCTGTTTGAGTTTTCATGTAAATATCACTGATCAACTTTTTGAATAGCATCTGAAGTGTTATTGTAACTACAGGATGTAATTAATAGTCACAATATAAGTTATTAAATACTTATACTGTACACCCACACAAGGCGGTAAATATACATACAAGCCGGTACAGGGCAATCAGCTTCGATTGGTCAAAGGGTTCATCATCAGACCCAATATAAGAAGGTAATAATTAAGATTCTCATTGGGTCTGATGATGATCAATGTGACTGATCAAAATCGATTGCCTTATCATCTAACATCTATAGTTACTTGGGATGTATGTATCTTGTATGTGGGTTCAGAATATACTCTTATTGTAAATAAGTTTTTAAGAGTTTTAAAATCAAATCCTGTAATGTTATGCCAAAAAATTACGGTTGGTATTTTTTTCTCAGTTTAAGAAAAACATTGGACATTGCGATGTTCTTATAAAAACAAGATAATCAAGAGTGTCAAATAAAATTTTCTACAAAAACATGTTTTTAGTCAATTGGAATGATAACATAAATTATATTATTTTTTTTAATTACTGCAAAACCTGTTTTTAAAGTAAACCAAAAGAGAAATAAGCAAAAAAACTTTAAAAGGTAGCTCCGTTGGTTTCAAGGGCATTGCATAGATCAAGTCATATAAGCAGGAGGTCACTTTTAGTGATGGAATAATATTTTGATGAGAAAACTGTTAATGTATATTACACTTACATTGATCCAGTCGCTTTGTTCGATCAGTGGAAATTTGAAAGGAAACCCCTGGGGCCACCATTCTGGGGCAGGACAGTTGTTGATTTCCTTTGGTTTCTTAAGAATTTCCTGTCCCAATGAGCAGCGCACCATGAACGGAACAAACTCTTCCAGTTCAGGCTGCAAAGAAAAGAATAACTTATCACGTAGAGAAAAAACAAGTATACACCACAAAGTAACAAGTTCACTGATTGTAGCTGTGACTTGACAGTCTAGATTCCAATACAGAAATAAAGAAGTGCTACAATTTTTGAAAACAGGCCGATTCCAGGAGATTCAAAGTAGGTTTCCAGTCTCAAAAGGTATAATAGGTTTGATCAAGTGAAACTTCCAAGTCCTAGTTCTACTGCAGGGCCTTAAATAAAGCTTCAGTTTTACCCACTTTATTTGTATATAGAAGCTATACAAATCTATTACAAATCTTAGTTATTTTAAACAAATATTGAAACGATGATTGAAATGAGAAATATTTAAAATAAAGTACCCAAGCCAACATAGGGGATTCCTGTGCATGTGGATGAGTCACCTTTTGTCAATCACTTAACTACTGGCACTTACAATAAATCAAAAAAGAAAACTCTTTAAGAAGCTGCAGAGTTAGGAATCTGTTCAGAAACTGCACTTTAGAAAGCTTCATATTCTTCCGCTTCCTTCGTTGTTTATCCTTCAGTGTCTTTTATTCGTTAAATCTAACTCTCAAAGATTTTATAGAAGGAATCATTTTCACCAATACTCCACTAGAAATTCTGCCTTATTACAGTATCCTATCCATAAAACAACTTTCCTAGAAAAATCTCCATCATACTTCTGCTTAAAACTTACAATAATCGCCCCAACCGCATTAAAAATGAGACGTTTCAAAAACTTTAAAAAGCTTACTACTGAATTTTTATTTCAGAACTGTTTCTACAGCGTCTCTGAGTCTCTTGAGTGCAATTGTCAGACTGCCTGATCACATGAAATCTGTATGGGTAGTTTTCATCAGCTGGCTGCTAATTTTACATCCTAGTTCACAGTACAGTTTGTATCTATTTCATGATGTGTTACCTGATTATTTTAGAGTTTGAATAGAAATGTTATCTTAAATATAAATGTGAATATGACACGTCTGTTGCCCAGGCAAACATTGCATATAAGGGTGTATAAGATGATGTAAATAAAAAAATAATAACTATATAACAAATCTTATTACTATTACATTAGAACAATAGAAACAAACATAACAATTGAATTGAACCAACAACTGATACAAAATCAAACAACACGGATGTAACAAAATAAAACTTATCAGTAGTTTCCTGGTCAAAAATGTTTGTGTTTACTCAAATTTCAATAATAAAAGGAGACTATTTTGTTTTTGTTGTTTCTAAAGACCATGAACAAATAAATATACATGGTTCACACTTTTATATGGTTAATGATTTCCCTGAGGACCAAAAAAGTTAATTTTCTGTGACTTTCCCAAATAAACAAAGTAAAATTTTCCCTGACTCTCGACTCGGAATGTGCACTTTATTTACACAGGTAATTTTTTATCAGCCTCCACCTTCCCCATACCCCGTCCAACGCTCTCCTGTTTTATTTTATTTTATTTTAACGTTTACGGTTTTTCGTTGTCCAATAATTTTTTTGCCTTTTATGGTTCACTTCCTCTTTGTTTCACCATAAAAACCAATTTAACCAAAATCTTATAAGTTTTGATTTTTGCACAATATTGGTTTGTGTTTACCATTACATTAAAAACTTTCTCTAACTTGTATAAAATACCCATTTTACCTGATTTTAAGAATTTTTCCAACTTTCCCTGACATTTTTCAAATTCCCTGACTTTTGAAAAAGTGTGAACCATGATATAAGATAGCAGAAAAATTAGACGGAGCTGGAGAGATACTGCTAAATCTATATGCTATCAGCGCTCTAATGATTATCTATAGGATTCTAAAGACTTTTAATTTCCTCCTACGAATAGATACAAAGGCACTCCTAAAGAAAAGAGGCGCAAATAAGTTTTAGAAGAAACTGGAAGAATGTCTTTTAAACAAGTGCTATTATGATGTGCCTGGCTTCTATGCATTTTCCTCCACTAAGCAAGTTTATATTTTTACTCTTCCAGAGGGTACTTTACAAAATACCTACCTACACCCTACTGGAACAAGGGCAAATCAATCAATGGCTACACAACTGCGATTAGTGTTGGGTCTCATGCCAGTTGGAAAAGAGGGCAGAAAATATAGGAAACAGACAACAATGTAAGTATTATTTATATTGCACTCTTAATACATGGAATGCATACCACTGCTGTGATTCCATGGTGTAGACTAGTCATGCTTAGTGATGTGGGCCGGGTAATTACCCAGCGGGTAGGTAAATAAAAAATGGGTATTTACCCGGGTACTTACCCCAAGCCCCGGGTAAATACCGAAAACGTGAGTATTTATGATTTTTATAACATTTAGGAGATTTGTACTAGGTTCATTGAAATTCCCATGCTGTAAATATTATAAAATGATCATAAAAACTGTTTTGAAGAGTACAACATGGTTACCACAAGCATTTAACTTCTGAACACGATCGAGATAAATACCCAGGACTGGGTAATTACTACTTTGGTGGCCTTTTGGGGTGTTTAATAAATTTAAAATTTTTGAGGAAAAGAATTTAAATTCAATTAAATTGTAATTTTGTTCTGTATTTGTCAAATTATAAAATTAAATATTTTTAAAGTTTTATAAAATGTCTCGTATTTAACCAGTTCCTTTATAGTTTTGTGGTGATGTGGTTTGAACATTTGATAGGTATTTTTACTAAAAATTCCATGTTATTATTTATTTATTGGTAAAATAATTAATAATTGTAATCAATAAAATATCCTCAAATGTTATACATTGATAACAAGGGTAGTAAGGGTAGATGTGAATTACATTGGCGTTTTTACATAAAATATCATAAATACCCAAAATACCTGGGTATTTATTACTTTTGGGTATTTACCCAGAGTTTTAAATACCCGGGTATTTTACATCACTAGTCATGCTAATATAGGCCTGTTACCTGGGATATTGTTTCAAGACTTCTCGGCTGCCCATTTGCAAATAGTAGTGGTAGATTAGAAGACATGACCTTCTTACAATTCGTAAAATCTATATCCAGGCCATCCTTCCTTTTCAAATTTTTACCTTCTTTCTTCATTGTTGTTGTTTTTCATCCTAAAAAAATAACAAATACTCAGTAGGGCCTAGATATAACATTTAGTGGTGATCGTTTGAAAACAAAATCAAATTAGAGCTTCTCCCATTTTGAAAATCTCTCGACACTCCCGCCCAATTAGCATTCCCTACTAATATTTATAATATACTTGTTTCTTAAACAGTTTCCAAATGGTGGCAAATAGGCTATTCTAAATATAACTACAAATTATGGAATACAATTTTTTTTTATTTAATGGCTGTGGAGGCTAATGGAATGTAATGAATTGGAGTACATTGTTAGGCATAAATACGTGTGTAGGACTATGACATATTCATTAGAAAATTGTATATTTATATTGTCCTATATATTTGTAAGTACCTGACTATATGCATCAGTTCATTACATTCCAATAGCCTCCAAATTCATTAAATTTATAGTAAAAAACCTAAAACATAAACTAAGAAATGAACATAAAGGAATCATCTTTACTCTTAAACAATAAATTATCTATCATTTATATACTGTATTATGCCTAGTTATTTTGGTCTCTCGTGCAACTACACATGTTATGTTGTCATAATTTAACTGTGGTGTCTGTCTTTGTCTCTGTAAATGATTACAATAACAATCATATCCTTTACTCTTATCCACCAAATGATTACATTTTAGTTCATAGCAATTATTTGGTAATAGATATGGTTAACTTATTATTTATGTTCATATAATAAATGTTAGAGTAGATTAACTACTCTATCTACATCTACAACGTATAATAATAATGTAGCTAATAATGTTTATATCCAATTAACTTATGTTTTAAAATTTACAGAGCTTAATACTAGAGACAAGAAGGATGATCATTGCTATTACAGTCTTGGTAAGCGAAAACCACCAAAAATTACATACAATGGACCTTAAGTAGGTATTATCACAAGAATCGAGAAATACCCCCGTAGCAGCAAACCTGCATACTCAGTGAATTTCCAATGCATATTAATTGATCTTAATACCACATAAAGACACATACCAAGTTTCATCAAGATACATTCATAAATAAACGTTTTATGACATTTTAATTATTCTCCATACGAATAACATGGCAGATGAGTATGCAGGTTTGCTGAAATAAGGAACACTAAAAATGGGTTTTTATACAAATATCAATATAACTCAAATAGGTAAAGCCACATACCAAGTTATATTAATTTATGTTCATAATTAAAGGAGATAACACGTTACTTATTCTCCATAAGGATAACATGGGGCTGAGTATGCAGGCTTGCTGCTACGGGAACTATCCGCCAAAAAATGGGTTTTTGTGCAAATATCAATAGACTACAATGAAATGAAGCAATATACCAAGTTTCGTTAGGATAAGTTCATAAATCAGCGAGATATACAATTTTTCTTATCCTCCATAAGAATAACATTGGACAACGTACTGTGTTTAGCACTTTCAATATCTCAGTAACCAATTGACGTAGAGCAATGATTAAAACACCAAATTGTGCGTATTTTTAAGCTGATTCCAATTGAAAAAAATAAAATTGTACTTTTTCAAAAATTATATGTAAAAAACTCAAAAAACCCATTTTTGGGGGTACAAAACCCCCCAAAATACCCCTTCGGATAGGTCGACCTGTCTGGTTTTCGAACTTAGAAGTCATAAATGCTGCTTTACACGTTTGTACCAAATTTCATCAAAATCGGACCTTTTTTACGAGAGTTATCGCACCCACGGACACATATATATATATATACAGTTTCGAACGAATAGTGTTTTTGGGGTCTGGGGACCTAAAAACGAAAAGTTATCATGGTCCCACGCCTAGGTCTTACCATGCCGACCACGGTAATAGCTTCTTCCCTATAGGGGAAATTCGCTAAAAGAATTATAAGTAAGTATAAGATTTGTCTATTATATGGGCAAATTGGAAAGCAAATATAATATTACTGGGTTGTTTACTTGTTCGGATAATACATTAAGGAATAAGTACCAAAATATACAATGGAATTTGTTTAGTAAGTTATTCATTATTGGTACAAATCAGGACTAAAACAGCATGGATGATGTTCTAAAACAAATTAGATCACAACACAAATACTATAAATGTTAACAGGATGGACTTCCGAGACTAAAATATATTATAACATGTATAGAAATGGATAAAGTTAAGCACTAAAAACATAGTTCTTTTTTACATAATTTGTGACTGTTTCATTTCTAATATGTACAAAGTATAGTTGGAAAACAACACCGGTAATACCGGTATTCAATAAACTTAAATTATACAAGGAGTAAAATGTGAAAAGCAGTCTTGTTTCCAAAAATGTAAAACATTTTAGTGATGAACTTCACCAAAGATGTGTGCAGATTAGTGTGAAACTTGAAATAAAGCAGGTTTACATAAGTTTCCGTCGTCAATCCTCTTGGTTTTACAGTTTGTGTGAAACATTATTTTATTTAAAACCTTAAAACGCCTATTAATTTTAAATGTATTTAAACTATGTAAATGAATAAAACAAAACAAAAATATCTATTTTATATTGATTTATGAAAAGTATATTCTGTTTGGACTGAAACTAATGTCTTTAAAACTAAGTGATTTTATTTTCTAGACTACTGTTGTGGCCTAGAAACATTTAACTGAAGAATTTGTTATTTAATTTTTAAAGATTTATTTATTCTTGTGTATCTAATGATGTCTCTAAGAGTAATTGTGAATAATATAACTACAGTATATGTCGTCCAAATGTTAAAAATTTAATAATTTAAATTGGGAACTATGTTATCAAACATGTTTACACTTGATCATCTTGTAAATATTTTAATTCTGGTTTTATTGGCAAACCTGCACTATCATAAATCAAATATAACAAGGGTAAATTATATTAAGACAGTAAAAGATATGAAAAACTTGATATATGGTCAGATGTGTTGACTTAGAAGCACGGCTGACCATGGGCATGGTGGCATGCTGTGGTATGGAGCTTTGGCCCACCATCAGCGCTGTTTAAAAATATTGTGGCTAATGAAACTGTTTCAATGTCACATTTGAAAACAGTAATCTGCATGCTCGTCAGAGTTTCACTGTAAAGTTATTAAGAGTAAACATGAAAATAATTCTATACCTTATTTTTTTCTACTGGTATACATATTTTTCTTAATTTGTTGCATAAAAAATATATAATATTATATGACAGATTAAATTAGTGTTATGTAAAATAAAAGCAATACAAATATATGAAACAACACAAGGAAACAAATTTAACCCCTACCCACCAAAATATCACTTCCTGGGTTAAAGTACAAGAGAAAAACAATTGTTAGAATAAGTTTTATTTAACATTTAATATTTATTGCAGTCAAAGTAAATGAAGTATATAGACCTAAAACGTAATTTTTAAATGTTAAATGTAAACTTTATAGTTTCACCGTACCTATACAAAAACTATTTTAATGCTATTGCTGTATTTTAAATGTTCATGTGGTATTCCTGAACATTTTAAGCCGTTTGTCAAAATAAACCTAGTATTAGTTTAGGAGCTATAGTTATAAACATGCACTAGTACAGTTAAACAATAGAATAACATACAGTATGAAGTTTTAATGCAAGTAATATTTTGCAAGGGATTTTTTCATTCCAACATTGGTTTTCATGAACCCAGAGTGTGGCTGGGCACAACTGTCATCAAAGGGGCCATACACATATTACGTAACATTCTTAAGGGTGAGGGGAGGGGTTATGGCGTAGCGTTATATAACAAATACTTCCGTCATACTATTTTAATAACAGTTAAACTTAAAATAAATACATAACTTAACGTGTTTAGATTAAGTTTTATAGGCTATTGCTTTACACCTATTCATGACCTGATAGTGTTGCACAATGTGTGTGTTACACCCACATCTTCAGATTTTAAGTTGTTTTGTATTTATTTGTATTAGTTTCAATTACATTTGTTACGTTTTAGCTGAGATAGTATATTTCGTTGTTTACATTATTAGTAACAGTCTTCTTTGTTTGTATACATTTTGCTTAGAAATAATTTATTACAAAATGTTAAAAGAAAGTCATTTTGAAGTTTAATGATTCATTGAAATCCTTATTCCAAATTGCTGATAAAAAGATTTTTAAAAGGTTTAAGCTGTTTTAAAGCCTACTACGATTGAGTTACGTAACACATAGGGATGGAGGGGGGGTATGGTCAAGTGTTATGGTGTGTTACATGGGGGAGGGGGGTCTGAAATGACAAAAAATACGTTATGTAATATGTGTATGGCCCCTAGGGAGGGGGGGTATGGTCAAGCGTTATGGTGCGTTATATGGGGGAGGGGGGGTCTGAAATTACAAAAAAAGTGTTAGGTAATACGTGTATGACCCCTAAGAGCAGGGTTTAAGCTGCGGTCGCATTTGTCGCAAAAATCCGACAATATATATGTGACAATATGCGACAATGGGCAGGCTGTCGCTTTTTTGCTACAAAGAAAAGTATAAGACATTTTTAATTTGAAAGCAGAAAATCTGGTTTTAACAATACAAATTGTATTAAAAGTCCGTGATCACGATACACAACCAAAAAGATTAGAAGAGTAGTTGGGATGTTGTAGAGGCTTAACGTTGCATTGGTTGCACTACGTCACTTTGCCGATCGCCTCTGAACGAGTGGTAGAAGAGACGAACCTACATTACGTAAACAGTTGCTGTCGATTTCAACTGCGCACCATGTAAACGGAATGGGCGAGTTACTGATATGACAGTTGTAGTGACAGTAACTAACCCCCTAGCAGACGTCTTGCGCTGTGACTCGGTTTGGCGCGCACTTTGTAGTAGCCGAGTCTAGCCGAGCGAATCGGCCAATGCGAGAATGACGAGGGCTAGTTCGCCACCGAAGGGATGACTGCGCTCGCCTCGCAATCGCACCGATTCTTGTCGGTTTTTTTGACCGAGTCAAAGGAGACGAGCGGCAGGTCCTCCACAGTGCCGCTCGCGGTCTCGACTCGCTGCAGAGTGTGGACGGTTACACGAAATCGCAACAATCGGGCGAAAGTGTAGAGGTAACTTAACGAAAACAGACAACTCGAAATCGGGGATGTGCAAATGCGATTGTGATATGCTTTGAGGTTATGTTTCAGAGTGTGTAATGTTTGGGGTGTGTGAGTTTTAGTTGTTCTGGTGCCATATTAGGCCTATTCTACTAGAATGTTTAGTATATTTCCATTACAGACTTTAATGGTTAAAATGGATAAGTTACCCAGAAAAGTAAACTCTGCTGAATTATATATTATTTAAATGTTAAACTTTAAAAACAAATACAAGCAAAAAACAACTTAAGACCAAAAATAGTATAATGACACGCGATAAAAATGTGAAAAGGAAAATATTTTTGCTACAAGTCTCTAAGAGCTTGTAGCATTTTTGCTCAAAGAATTTTTTTCCCAGCTGAATCCCTGCCTAAGAGTATATCTTTCGGAAACCACTCAATTCCTTAAAATGCACGATAGAGGTGGCTGCCCGTACTTTGGACAACTTGCATGCTAAAAAGGAAATTTGAGGTTATAAAAGTAATATTGTTAGTAAAAATAACAAGATTTTATAAATTTTAATACTTCAATTTCTGTTTGTTTTACCTGTAACCTTAGACAAATGTTTTTCACTTTGTTAATTCTGTTCTGATTTTAAGCGGATTTCGGGACTACCAGGGTTAGGATTGACGGAACTCTACTGAATTTAAAATGAGCCGAGTTTCCCAGAGAGTAATATTATCTAGTATCGAGTTTGTGAGACTCTATTTAAACAAATAACTTGGTTCTATTTGTGTCGTGATGATTACATATAACCCACCAAGCTATGTGCTCCACCAGTGGTATCCGTCCCATAGAGGTGGCGGATACATCTAGCAACTCGCAGTTATCCTAATCTAAGGATTGGAATTCCACATGGGGCATCACCTCTTAGGACACTTTGATTAACCCCCGACAACCATAATATTATAGTAGTTAAAATAATCTGTGCAAGAGTACACTATACTTACCATCCAAAATTATTGCTAAGTGCACCACCGGTGGCCACGATGTGTGCATAAATACCTAAACAACGAATGCTTTGTTTAGATCCCTCAAAGAAAATCCAATGTATGTTCTTTTATACAATGACATGTGTGCCACTAGTGGTGCACGCTGGGGTCTTGGAAGGGCACGCGTCACTAGTGGCACACGTCAGGTTCATTGAAAGTATGGCATTTTGCTATGTAGTCTATATTGATATATTTTGGGCTAAAGTGATACCTGAAATAAGTTTAATTACAACAATCTATAAATGTGCAATCACATATGGAATCTAGAACCAGATTAGATGATTTCTGCAATTACTTCATACCCTATGATTTCCAAGCCAACTGCACCTAACCACTTATAAGTTATATTATAGGCACCACTAATCAACACTGGACACTTGATTAGGTAGTTTAAGAAAATGGCAATTGTTAGTTGTGGACCGTACTTGTGTCCAGAGTTAAAAAATTAATTTTGATTTAATGTCCATAACAAATTTAAAATTAGCTTTAATCAGGATAAAACTTTAAAAATGAAACAAGAGAAAACATTTAAAATTTCCAATTTCATTTAGGCCTATGAACTTTTTTATTCACAGCGACAGACCAATATATAATCAGGAGTCAATTTTTTTTTAAACATTCCAGGCGTCAATGAACTGGGAATATCTCTAAGGTCTGGGACTAAGAATGTATTTAAAAAGTGGAAATTTACAAAAATCTTTAATTACTGAACATTTTAATGTAATTGAGTTATGGCTTACATAGGTATCTTAAGTGAATGCAGTTTAGTGAAATCCCTTCTGATTATACAGATATAATCATAATGATAAAGAATAATGCCTTACTATTTTACTTAGAAAATGACATTCCTAGAGACATATTCCGGGAAATGTTTAAAGTGATATGATGATAATGTGTAGTCACCTTTAAAGCTATTTCTTAGGAACTTAAATTTTATTATTAGTGATAGTACTTATTTTGCAGTTTCGCTATAATGAAATAGCTTGACCCTCATGACATATTTTGATTGGGAAACATGATATTTATCTTACTTTTTCCTAATATCTCTAAAGTTATCTTCCAAAATGCTTGTTGCCTTTCCCAGATTCTTATTTTCCTATATTTCCATGTTAAAACGAGGAGGCTTATGAATACAATGTATAACATTATTAGTGGTTGATTTTTTTATCTGCTGAATTGTAAAAATTACAGTAATACCAAGCTATCTACAGTTTGCCACTCCTAGAGTAAACTTGAAGTCTGATACGAGACTAACAAGGCTGGCACTAAATGTTCTATACAGGGATACAACAGAGAATCTGAAATCTCCTTACCAAAACGTCCGAATAAATTACATCCTATTTATTCTGGAAAATTTAATACGGCTTTGTGAATTCTCAAATTGTGCGGGGTTTCAATAAAGTGAAATTAAAAGAGTGTAGCCTAATTAGTTTTAGATCAAATATTAAGGGTGTAAAAGCAGTATTAGTGTACGAAGTCGGCTTTCGATTGCCCCGTAGGCCCCTCTCTGACTTGACCAAAGGAGGGTCCTTTGCAAAATATGAGACTTTTTGGAACTCAGTTATTCCTAGAGCTAAGTTCTTTCTTCCATCTTTCAGATCTTAGCTCAAAGCCCTTTTTCTTTTCTGGCCTGATCTTGCCCTCTTCCTCTTTTCTTCCACCCCATCTGGGTGTTTTTAACTTTTTCTTTCTTTCGGTTGGCACTCCTTTTAAATTCCCTGAGTGCTCCTTAACTAATCTCGCTTGTCACTTGGCTGGAGTGAGAGCTGTTGTGAGCTTGCTCTGCCAAGGGGGGTCTGTGAGGAAGTGTCTGAGGCTAGCCAATTCGAGCCCTGACCCGGAAGTACAGCATGGGTACACGGTATCGGATCAGCACTGCCACGGGTAACCCCCCAAGCATGTCAGGTTACTGGAGCTGGGCAAATGGAGGCCAGACCTTAAAAAGCTAGGGTATGGGCAACGTCCCCGAGGGTATACCCGTTGCTGCCCCTTGCTGGACGATGTGCTAGTGACCAAAACGTATGGAAAATACCAACAAGACAAATGACAAATACCTTCTTTGGAGTTCAGAAGAGTTTAGATGGAACAGTAAAGCGGCTAGATCGCCTCCGTATCATAAGACAAACTCAAACATGGCATCTGTGGTAGAAGTTTCAAATATCTCACCACTGCCTAGGCCCTTTCAAGCAGTCTACGGGAAAGTGAAGGAACCAGAGATGCCTCTACTCCCATTTCAACGTCCGCACGCATTCCATCTCATAAGAGCCCGGAAAAACACTTATTTGAGATGGATGTCCTGCGTCGACAAATCAACGATGCAGAGAAAGACATCGAAGAATGATTGAAGCCCCATGGCAGAACAATGGGTGACAGTGCGACATTGTCGCAGAAAGAACGCGAGGGCTGCAGAAAGATCGGCCACATAAAATTACAGTACGGCTACAGACAAATCAAAGTTATAACTGTAGAAAAATTATCCATTCTGCAAACAAAAACTACCGACGAGATCGATATAAATTCATGTAAATGTAATATTGAAACTCCAAAGTTGTGCAGTCTATTTTTAGAGGCAGAATACGATCCGCGAGTGCAGACAGTTACTGCACTTGCAGAATGAATGGCTCGTGCTGGCTGTTAGTGAGCGATGTCCGATACCTATCATATCGTTACGCAATGTTAAGATATGACAAGGTGTGGTACAATATTTTGATGGTGTGTTTGGGAAGCAATAGGGCCTATATATTGTCCATTTCGATATTTCAAATTACATCAGCACATTGTAAAGATAAATTTTACTTATAATGTTTTTGAGTGCTCGTTTTTGAATCAAGACACATTATATAAGGGAACCCTGTAATATTTTAATGACACAATGTAGCGCTATTTGTAGTTTGGTTTATATTGTTATGGAGCACCAATGAGATAATGGCCTTATCGATGAACGGGTTATTTGCTCAGGTTGTTAAGGATTATTCCAAAAATGTAAAAACCATTACGCGAGGCATCACTCAGCATTGTCTGTTAAAGGTAAGTCTGCTACAAGATAAAATATTGGAAAATTATTTTCAATTCAGGGTCCTCGTGACTAAAATAGATTAAAGTCACGAAAGTAATGAAATATCTAACGTGAGCAAATACCGGCCCTTTGTTAAAAATATGGCTCTCTAGGCTACCATAACCATTTCAAGCCAGTTTCAAAAAGCAAACTAACTTATGTCTGAAGTGGTAACATCAAAAGTTGTTTCTGAGAAAACCATTTGACCTAAATATTTGTTTGCCTTGTTTTAAGTGTTAGGGAATAATAACGTACATGCAACTTAGGGATGTGACTTGGGTCATTTCTATATTTACAAAAAACCCTACTTAAGAACTAAACAAATATTGATTGGTTGGTTGTAAAGAGCCAACTGTGTTTCCAAATATGTTATTTAAAAATCTATTTGTTTTAATACAGCAAATTATGCCTATAGACCTTGAATCTCAGTTTATAAATTAAATTAGAAGTAGCTTATTTTAGACTTTGGTTATTTATTCTATACCAGCTGATTAATATTAGGCTATTATTATTGAAACTATATATATGTTTAGGCTTTACAGTACATTGTTGTAATTGTTGCAATTCAATTAATTTTCTTTTGGGTTGCCAAAAAGAGAATTATTTAGAGAGTTTTCTAATAAGATTGGTTTATTTAACTGTATTTTTGAAACTCATAATAGCGATGGATTTGAATTTATTTTTTGATTTATTTGGACTTTGCCTATCCAACGAAACACTAGTGGCTTTCTAGTGTTTAAAACTACACTACGTTTCGGGAGGTAAGGAAACTCCTCCCGTTATCAAGTGAACCCTACTTACATCTAAATATCAAACTCTTACACCTAACTAACCTACATTTTTTTGGATTTTTTTGGTTATTTTTCTTTTACATTTTAATTTACACTAACACAAAGATAACAAATATATATACAAAAAATCAAATACAATACACTACACAACATTATATATACACCTAACTAACCTACATTTTTTAATATTTTCCTTTACATTTTAATTTACACTAACACAAAGATAACAAATATATATACAAAAAATCGAATACAATACACTAACACAACATTTATATATACGAACAAATGGAAAACTGACAATACATTACCTGTTCTGCATCGTAGCCTCCTGGTTTATTTTAATAATTTTCTTAGTTACTAGTTTTTACAAGTGGCTTTATATGATTCCAATGGTTGCGGTAGGCGCATGAGAAATCACGATAGGCTTAAAGAAAGTTTTGGGATTATTCCGTTGCAGAAAGAATGAAAACATTCTACCTTGGGGGACTGAAGAGTATAGAGACGAACATCAAGGCCATGTTCAAGATCTAAAAAAGTGTATATCAGACCGTGAAGACTGAAGTCAAGGCCCTGAAGAACAGACATGAGCTTTGTCTTGGCATATCAGCAGGTAGCTAGCAAGAGCCCAAGAAAGAGAGGCACAAACAGGATTGTGTCCCCTTGCGCTGCCCTCAAAGAAGACCAGAAAGAGGCAAGTGTTGGCGTCGTCAGTTATGCATGATCTCTGCAAAATCGTCCAGCATGATGAAACTCTTAAAGAAATGAGGCATGAACCAAGATGATGACACCTTTAAAGAAGTAGTTTCAAAGAAGGAATGGAGGAAGCAAAGGCGGGAAGAAAGTTGCCAGTTGGGTGAACCAACTTGAAGCAAGCAAGCCCTGAAACAACCAGGATTTTAGAAGAAAACCCCGGCTGCAGAGAAGAAAGTTACGTTGAGGAGACCTGACATCGTGTTGATCAAACCGGTACAGGGGCGCTTCTTCAGTAAAGTTCTTCCTGGTAGTTACAAGAACTTGAAACCTGAGGAGACGGAAGCTGTGGTCCGCTCAGTCTGAAAGACCAGATCTAATGATATCCTTGTAGGACTCCAGGATTCGGCTGTGCAACCAAAGACATGCCGCCTTTGAATTGGCCACTACGTCTACTGTGGAAGACAGCATACGTGTGGAAGCTTGAACACAGGCTTTCTTTAGGAATTCGGACCTCTACTGCTTCCATTCAGTCGATAAAAACAAACTGAGGGGGGGAAGAGCACACTGGGCGACTTTGTCCAGGGTTTGAAGGTCACGGTGACTGCCGAGAATAGTTGGGGGCTTAAAATGACCATTGTAGAACTCCGCGCTTGAGGTGCCATACAGCTTTTCAGAGCTGAGATAATTAAAATCGGGTGGGTTCTCAAAAAAGTGCGGCTCAGGGCTACTTGCTGTTTTAGATACTTTAGCAATGGACATCTGTGATCTTGTTGGAAGGGACCAGACCACAAGGAAAGTAGACTCTCTGCATAAAGTGTGGTGAGAAGGATCACATGAATGCTTCCTACACAGTTAAAGCTAAGGGCTTCCTTTGTTATGTTCTACTCCCCATGAACACATTCTGAGAACGAGAGCTTGCCGAGTTTTCTGAGTGGCTCTAGATGACACCCGAAAACAGAAAGAAGACAAAGCCCAGTGATTCAAATCTTCCAGGGTAACCTACAGAGATCCAGGGCAGCTGATAGCCTTCTGTATCAGCTTAACCAATATACTAGGTGTCGCTGCCCTTCTCATCAGCGAACATTATCGGGACAGGGACTCGCCTTGTTGGTTCTCTCAGTACAGCTAATTTCTGGGCACGTAACAAAGCAGAAGCACCAGTCCGGAGTTATGGGTTTGGTTGAGGATTCGTCTGGGTTAGGTGTGATGACAAGACTTTTTTAGTTGTTACCGTACATCAATTGACCATCCAAGACTTCGGTGATAAGACCAACCTTCTAGAGGAGCGTGTGGGTTGCACTACTGGGCATATTGTCGTCGGTGGCAATTTCAACGCTAGGGATGTCGAGTGGGATGCCCTCTACTTGTCCCAGGGAAAGTACATCCTGGACTATGCAAACAGGGTCGGAATCGTAATCTTGAATGAAGGTGACCCACCTACTTTCCAGCGCCCTAAGCAGAGGGTCTTTCTTGGCTGGAGAGTTAACAAAGATTTCATAGCCAGCATACACTATCAGTACATCGTTCCCGACATGCTCGATTGTTCATTAGTGTGTAGCACCCGCAACAGGGGCCATGCCAACAAGCTGGATGTATCCAAGTTCACAGAGTAGGTCATCTCACGGGAAGTGTCGGTGGATCTTGAGGCATTGGGCGGAGCTAGCTCCGGTTTCAACATCTATGATAGAACCTTGGCCTATGATCAGTCCATGCCACACAGGAGACCCCAGCGCAAAAAGTAGCCCATTTACTGGTGAACTTGTGAGATTGCGGAAATCCGTAGAGCTTGTGTGACATAGAGACTTATCACCATGAGGCAAGGATCCCAGAAGACAAAGAACGAAAGACAGCAAATTACAAGTTTGCAAGGAGGTCTCTCCACCAGGCCATAAACAGGAGCTAGGCTAAAAGTTGGAGGGAACTCAGGCTGGATGTCGACTCCGATCCATGGGGTTTAGGTTACAAGATTGTAAGCCAGAAACTTGATGCCCACTCTCCATCTTTCTTCATGGAGGGCACCACCATGGTCAGGATAGTCACCTTGTTTCCAGTACTCCGCTGTGGCCTCAAATAGAGTTTTGATGGTTGGAGGATGTCCCACCCTTTAGCAATGAAGAGCTGAATCACGGCAGTAATCTACCTGAAGTCTTGTCAAAGCTCCTGGACCAGACAGGATCTCCGGAGAGGCCCTTAAGAAAGTATTTTTACATCAATTCCCAGCTACTGCTGAGAACACGCTCTTTGGACATAGCGGGTAAAGCCCTAGAGAAGTTGATTCGTTCCCATCAGACTTTTGCCATGGAAGCTGATGGGGATTTACCTCCCCCAACAGTACTGCTTCAGGAAGGGGCGATTAACAATTGATGCCATCAGAGAGGTGCAAAAAGCGGAGCAAAGAGTCACACCCATTAATCTCGTCGAGTACCGTAGTGCTTCTTCTTAATGCTTTCAACTTGGTGAGATGGGTCGAAATGCTGGATGTGGCAACTCCTTCCATTTCCCAGATCATCTGTTGCAGCTCATTAAGGATCCAGTGCAGACTTTTGCTCTCCAAAACAAAAAAAAAGAACATTTGTGTACGATCGGTATCTCTTCTGGTGCCTTACAGGGTTCAATATTCCGTGCGGATCTCTAGAACGTTGTTTAAGAAAACCTCCTGAAGTCCAAAATGTCAGAGGATATTGTTTTGGTTGAGTCCGCCGATGATGTTGCAGCCCTGATCGCTGCACGCAAAGGTCGGCCCACCTGAAACTAAACCGAGATATGCGTGTTGTAAACGCTTGGATGGCTGTTCATGAACTCTCGCTCATTCTCGACAAAACTGTGATTGAGATCCTCACGAAGCAGATTGAAACCATGTTGCAGCGAGTGGGGCTGATGTCGTCTAGCTCACATGTACTGTAAAATACCTGGATTTAGAGTAGACAATAAGCTTAGTTGGGGGCACAACACTTTCCACACGACGGACAAGGCTTCTAAGGAGCATAATGTAGGTTTTCTTAATAAGATGATGGCCAGTAGAAGTCCCGGGTCCAGCAGCATGAAAGTCATATCTGCACTTAGTACGTTACAGTGTCAGAATCGGCCGTCCAGGTTATCGCTGGAGTCACCCCTGTCAAGCTCTTAGCAATAGAGAGGAAGGCGATTTACCAGAGGCAAGGAGATCGGCAGGGACAAGGCATCAGCCAAGAAGCGCACTCACACCTACCAGCAATGGCAGGATAGCTGGGAACATGATGCCCGAGGATGTAGGACTGCAAGACTCATTCTAGAGATGATTTGGTAATTTTTTGAGTTTCTTATGACACATTTTAGAACTGGCCTACAATACTTGAAAAAGTGCCAACATTTATAGAAAATAAAATGATCCAAACAAGACTTATTATTTACGAAAATCTACTGGCAGGACGACTTAAAGGGTTAAAAATAACCTAACTTATCCCAAAACAGCCACCGCATCTTCCTGTTTCAGCTGATTTCCCTTGAAAATTTATTTTCCAGCTTCTTTGATATTTTTCTGACTTTTATGTTTCCTCAATTTACAAAACAAGGCCTGACATATTCATGTTCAGCTTCAAATTTTGAACAATTTGATTACCCATGATGCTATCATATCAAATCATTTCTTGTTTTTCAAACAAGTTTTTTGATCAAACAACAACATATCAAACCAGTTTTACTATATCCCAGAAAAACTATCGGTTTTGGAATCAGGATGTAATTAGGGACATCAGCTTAGTGGTAGAAACAATATTTTACATAACTAGGACTAGGAGTAACATGCTCCTTTATCATCCAGGCATCGGCAAATACTAAAGATCTGAGTAGGACCATCTGGCCTTGATTTCAAACCATAGGTAGCCCTAGGCCTAGCCTACTCTAATCCTAAAACCCTTTTGGAAATTGGTACAAGTAGCCTAACTTATTCTAGGTCAATCTAAACATCAACAAAATATCTGTGAACTAAACTTGTTCAAACTAGGCTATGTTATTAAAACGATAACAAACATCTCACATAAAAATAGCTGATAAACAAAAACTCTAATGTGAGGCCTAGATGCCAATACTTGAAGTAGCCACCACTTTCAAACCCTAACAAAACATACCATAAACCATTAGTTTTGTCCACAAACCACTAAATATTGTAAATATACGTTTTTTAAAAAGTATTGTGAACTAGGCATAAATTGAATGAATGACACTTCAGTAAATAGTATAGTAAAGGCAATAACTTTAAAGCGCAATATCTGTCAAATGAATTACCAAGTAATCAAAGGATGGTTGGTGTAAGTTGTTACTGACTTTGATTATCTTTTCTATTTTATATGACTATTTAGAGCCTCATATGATAACATTGTTCAACAATTATTCTTAAGACATTAAATAAAAATAATAATGATGAAGTACCTTAGTGAAGTTCAGAGGTGTAATTGAACTTCAACAGCAATATTGTTCATTGCGTCTGATCAGTAGTTAGGATTAGGATAGACTTCATGATTTCATGACATGACCACTGCAACGAAAAGGTCTAATGCTGAGACTACAATAAAAAATGTTTACTGACATTGTTCTGATTATCAACACAGATTAATTTAAAAATGCGTAAATAAATATTTATCAAGCGCTCAATTTGGCATAATTAATAATGGACTAGATATAATTAGTAATCCCAATCTAACGACATTTCAAGGTCCTTGTTGTTGACTAACGTAGTACAATTCAAAAATATTCCAACTTCCCGTTGGCATTCCTGACCTGACCTTTCAGTGTTTCCACTACACGGTAAAAATATCCCACAGAACCCGTCATCAAATCCCTTATTATCCCTTCGTCTGCCTTGAAATACCCCTCAAAATATCCCTAATTTACACTTGGTTTCTAAAAGTATTTTATACTTGATGTTAGTTGGTTTATATAACCAAGTATAATTAATTGTTGAATCAGAATCAAACATATTGTTTAACATAACATATTGTTATTGTTGTAACATAATGTTTGGATAGCATAAATAATATTTTTTCTTTCTCTCATTAAGTGTGTTATCTTCACTGAGCTCTATGATATATCTGGAGTCACTAATCTTTGAATAAATTTTTCCTAATAATAAATGTCACCTTGGAGTTAGCTGGACCAATCAGAATTCGTTGGGTGGACTGGTGGTACAGTGTCTCCACTTTTAGGGTAATTACCCTTTTTTAGGGTAATTACCCTTTTTTAGGGTAATTGCAAGGTCAGGGTAATTTTAGGGTAATGGAATTTATAGGGTAATTTTTAGGGTAAAATCAAAGTCCCGACAGTTTTAATAAACATGGAGCCCTACAGCAAACATAGTCTGCACATTAATACGAATTTAACTTACGGTATAACTAATTTAATAAAAAAAAATTAAAATGTGTTTCAGACTAAATCAGAGACTAACTTGGCTATAATAACAATTATAATAAAATAAATTAAAAATATGATATTAATCCTACTTATCCAACTTTTGTAAGTAGGCCTAAACCTGTAGAAAATTACTGAGAAACGGCAACTATTCGAGCAAGGCACTGAAGCAATAATAAAAAAAGATTAAGATGAAATCAACACACGAGTCTTATCATCAGTAAGTGCAGTGTGCAAAATAGCCATTCCTTTAGCTTAGTATATGGTACCTAAAAAAAATAAAAACATTAGTAACAAAATATTAAAATTTGTAAGTCGGCCGTAGTTATAAAAATTGTTCAAAGCCAACACTTTAGCTTTAAACTACAAGACCTATGAATAAAAACCTAAAACACCCCAAGTTTAAGAACAAAACAAGCTTTTCTTAAGTGATGATTTATATTACTTTTTGATATTTAATTTGTAATGTAGGCCAATTTAAATCTATTACTTATTCATTCCGTCAATTTACTATATTATTGTAATTAATAACATTGTCAACATTAAATTATTTGTATACATGTACAATTAGTTTAAGTTATGAAGAAATTTAAATAGAAAAATTTCTAACATTTATTACATTTGAATTGTTTAAAACCTAAATTATTTTTATTATAGTTTAGTACCTAAAGAACTCATTTATTAATCTTAGCTAGGCCATAATATCAAGAGAAGTATATAAATTTCAGCTTATTAAGATTTAGGGTAATCTTTAGGGTAATTTGAAATTTTTTTAGGGTAAGTTAGGGTAATTTTTAAGGACCTTTAGGGTAAAATGATGTTGATTTGGTGGAGACACGACCGTCTACGCGCAGTCCATGCCGAAGCTGTTGCGCATGCGCACCAGCGTTGGATAGGTGTCACTGTTACATCTAGTATTTACCTGTTCCTTTGTGCGTTCCACAGTTGAATAAAGTAACAGTGTGTAATGTAGCAGTTCTCGATTCTTGGTTTGTTGCTAAGTGCCAGATGCTTTTTTTAAATTTTTTAGTTGTTATTGCTATGAGGTGCTGGCGCTCGTGTCCAGTTATTTACTGATATGGCGAAGTGTCCGAAGTGCCAGAAGATATTTTCTAGCGTGTCGACATTAAATAGGCATAAAAGAAATATACATGGCGAGAAAAACAAGTTTGAGACATCAAAGTTTATATGTCCAAGTGAAGAGTGTAATCAACAATTTAACACCTGCACAATACACCTGGTAATACACTAAATAAACCCTGGAGCCTATTTTATAAAATAGTTTTTATTGTATAACATTCGATGCCAATGATCAAATATAAAAAATAACCAAGGGCTAGACGACTAGTGAGTGGCTCAGTGGCTGTCAAGTTCACAGGTACGTAAAATCGGTTACTTTCAACTATAGCAGTAACTGTTACTCGGCATTGGCGGCATCCACGGAAGGAACGGTTACTTTAAAATATAGCAGTAACTGCTCCACGGCATGGACTGCGCGTAGACGGTCGTGTGGAGACCTGTGTTGCCAGAAACCGGGTAATTACCCGGTTTTCGGGTATTTTGATGGCCGTGCGGGGATTTTGCGGGGATTAAGAAAAAACCGGGTAAAACCGGGGATTTTGGACTCGAGTTGAGGGGACTTACCCGAAATACCGGGTGTTTAAGATTTTCGTGTGACAGTTGATATAAACGACAGTGGTCAAGCAATTTCACACAAAAATGGATCATAATAAAAATATAGTCAACAGTATCTTTGACATAAATGTTGTGTTGAATTTGTTGTTGTCAAAGGATATGTATTATTTTAGTACATTACTTGTTCATCGATAAATAAATAATTGTAATGTTATTATGATTGCACTTAAGTTAGATTATGATATGCTTTTACAAATCTCGACCTTAGGCGTTCGCCTATGTAGCATATTCTTAAATTCGGCCCTGCATTGAGGTATAGGGTATTGTTTGTGAATATTCGAGAAAATGGTGGCCCCCTTACATGCTTCACTTTGTCTTAGGAAATTAAAATGTGTTGCATACGCTCTATATTACGATTGTTGTGTATAGATAAATAAAAGGCTCTTCTAATGGGAACATTGCTGGACGAGGGAGGTGTTAGGGAATTTAGTCTATGGTTAGGAGGACATATTTGATGACCCCAAGAAGGTTAATGGTTAATATATCTAGAAGTCTCGTTTCGTGTAAAATAGTGTAGCCTTCATGGTTAACCGCCATTTTGCCCCTCTGTAAACTCTGCTCCCATGTAAACCAATCAAATTCCCTCATCACAAGTTACAAATTTATTAGCTGACTAGAAATAGACGATTTGATTGCTACCGAGGTGGGTAGCTGCAACCCACTAGTTTGGAGAGTTCCATAAGGCTAAATTAAATTTCAACAAGGTCAATTCAGTGGCCGACGGGTAGCTGCAACGCATTTCCTGCGAGCTAGTGGTAAGGCGGCCTAGTGTATCTGAAGAAAATGACTGTCAACAAGAAGGGTTCACCTTTATACCCATACAAGACCTCTATAGGTACATTAAACTCGTTGAATCTATACAACTATTTTGATCCGGTTAACATTTGTTCAGGTACTATTTGTTCGGGTATGTATTTTCAAACATACTTATATGGTGAAAATAACCCGATAACAAATGATCAATCTATATGATTATAAACGAATCATTTAATGCCAGATTTAACTGCAACAACATCGTTTAATCATACCACAAACTAACTACAGTATGATCGTACGATTTTTTTACTCATCGTTCGGTTTGTCATCCTCTGACCAGTGTACCAACTTTTGAACTTGTTGGAAATCTAGCGCATTATGTTTGAAGGGAGTCGTCTCCAATAAGGGGCTGTGCATAAATTACGCCGTGCTATATTTAGCACTTTTTGACCCCTCCCCCTCCCTTTTTCACGCTCAGTCACACTGCTCATAACTCCCCCTCACCATGTCACGTCACACTAATTAATTATTAAGTATTTGATTGTAGGTACAGTTTTTTATCACTCTGTAACTGACGATTTCGCAGGCTTAACTCCATTAATCGTGATGCGTCACGCAATCCCCCCTCACATATGTCACGGTTTGTCACTATGTGCTGAACCCCCTACACCCCGGGTAGGCGTGACGTAATATATGCGCGACCCCGAAAACCAATTGGCCTCGGTTAAAACTAAGCGCAGGGCTGGAACTAAGCATAGGCTACTTAGGCGTGCGCCTAGAGGCCCGCACCACACAGAACCCTTTTCAAAACCCTGATACAAGCAAGAAAAAAGGTCACCAACTTGGACCTGACACAACATGGGCCCGCACCATCGTTTGAGCCTTGGGGCCCATGGCTCCTAAATCTGGCCTTGACTAAGCACTAAGATTACTAAAACTGGCATATTTCGGGTACACTAGTTAATTTTCGGGTAATCATCTGGCAATTTCCAATAAAAAACCCGGTTTTCGGGTATTTGAAGCTCGTGCGGGGATTTTGTGGGGATTGCTACAGGATGACCGGGTAAAAGCGGGGATTTTATAGGTAGTTTGCGGGTAAAATAGCAAACCCAGTCTGGCAACACTGGTGGAGACACTGCTGGCTGCTGGTGGACGCTGTCAAAATTCAAAGTCGCTGACTTGTCTACCGTATTTGTAGTCCGTAGTGTTTACTATCAACAGTTTACATTGACATTGGATTTTAATTTAATATTGGAATCATCCATTATTTATTAATGTTACTATGTTGATATGTAAGTAGAATAAATAATTAAATTAACCACCCAAGTGTCCGTTTTTCAATGTCATTCACCAACTACCCTAAACCTAGAAACAAGACTATTTTCATGTTACCTAAATCATTAATGGCGGGGGCTGGTCCTGTGGATCATTGCAAACCACTTTTTATCAATTTGCACATTTTTACAGTCATTCATCTTTACATTAAATTTACACTGTCTTAATTTACACCAAAATGACTTTGATTTAAATACTATACCACCAAACTGTCAAAAACTCCCAAAATGCAACAGTAAAACATATTTGCCAACATAAAGACCAAAATCACAGCGGCACGCTTTTCTAACATAGTGTGGTGACTCCAGATATAACATAGAGCTCAGTGGTTATCTTACTATTATTTTGTGATTTATTAAACAATGTCATATGCATATTTGTAAAAGGTGTTGACCATTGGAAATAAATACTTAAACAAACATTTAATGTGACAGTTCACTCACTGAATAATAGCGTCATAAAATTAACCTACAAAAGAGGAAGTTAAAACATCTTCTAAATTATCAACAAAATCCTTAATTCTACCCAGTAACATTTAATAAGAGTATAATTTTTAATCGGGGGCGTCTCTTATTTTGGCAAGGAATAATCTCATATAATTTTCTTTCCCAAGATTGTAATGAGGGTTGTAATGGTCGTGAAGTTCATCACTGCAAAGATTTAGGATGTATATTGAGGGAAATGTTAAAATGGTATAATTTTTTAAAAGAGGTTTATAAGAAATCTGTGATTTTTTTAAAGGTATTATTGCTCGCTTCTGCAATTTAAATACCAATTGTTCGTATTTATTACTGATTTACGTAAACTGCTTTTATGATAGGCAAACAAATATGCCATACCAATACCACCAAATACCACTACCGATACCACTTTACTGTATGAACATTTTTTGAGAGATTTTAAAATAAATATGCCTGAAGAGATTTGTTTGCTAACTGAATCAATATGAGAGCTCATATTTACGTGGTCGTTCATTTGGACACCCAGCAACTTTGCAGCTGAACGTGGTATGATTTATTTCGAACTCCACAACTTTATTGTCCAAATTATTTATAATTAATCTGTTTTTATTGGTCTATTGCGAAAATGTCTTAGATTAAATTAAGGCCTTTATGACTTCTAATTCTGAGTTGTTCTGTAAATTCAAAGCAAGCGAAGGTGTCCAGGGCCACCCTGAGGGCGGAGCGGTCGCCCCGGGTAAGGGAAAGATAAAAATTATCGCCCCCGCGTTATGGAAGCACGATTGTTTCACTGGAAAAAATCGTATCATGTAATCAGTGACAATGACTATTCTAAAAATAAGTCGTTCCATAACTTTGGTTTTATAAATAAATTATAATTTAAAATTCAAAACAATAATAAGTCGTAGATGAGTACCTATATCGATTGATTCACAGCGCAAGTAATTCGTAAATCATGATAGTATTGCGTTTGGCTAAATACGTAGGCAACGCCTTTGGACGATGTCAACCAATAGGAAATAAAATAACTATATCACCAAAATGTCAAAAACACATGTAGCCAACATAACGACCATAAACACCAAGGTTCGTAGAGCTTTCAGACCAGGTGCGCTTATTTACATGAGAGTAATATGTTCGCAGCAAAGATGTCTTACGAGGGCGTCCTGCTGATTCATAAATCAACAACATACCATAAAGTGTTGCCAACCTTAAGGGTATAATAATCGTACAGCTATTTTTAGATTGTCACTGGACTGGAAAATATGTTTCTTTTGCAAATATCAATAGCTTAAAACTAGATGAATCCACCTTATTTGTTTTTAAGCTATATAAAATTCTCAAAACTAAATTTTGTTGTTAGAGTGAAAAATGTATAAAACAGATTTTTGAAAAATCTTAAATCCCCTTTCATGGAGTGATCTTTACATTTTTAATTTTAAAGTCATAAATTTGGCTTTACGATCTGTGCCAAATTTAATCGGAATATATTATTCATCGTTATGACTACAATATGATTGTGGTAGCTCATAGCATCATAGCAGGATGTGATCAAATAGCGTACCCCTATTGCACTTATTATAACATGCCGTTGCAGTTTTTCTTCGGAAAATTAAACAATAATTCTTGATTGTGATTGATGTATCAAAACATACATAATAACGTATTATGCATTATTAGGTACGTGGCAGGCTACATTGCAAAAGCGTGCCTGGACAAGTTCAACTGCCAAAGTTGCAAACAAGAACTCACAGTAGAATCACAGCTTGAGGATCAAAATGATCTTCTGATCCTCTACCGAAGCTACAACCTTAAGGAAGGACTAAGCCCGCTGAAGACGCCTTCGCCTGTCATGGTGGATGTGACCGACATAATCTTAAGTTTGTTTGCTGAACGCTTCCCAGAGGTGCAGCACCACAAAGGAGTCAAATCAATCTTGACAGAAGAAGTTACAAAGCGGATATATAAAACGTGCGGTAGTGACTGGTTTAAAGATGGGTCGGACTGTCATACTCATCGTGAGTTTATTGTTAACTATTGTACAAAACTGAAAATCTTGAAAACTATTGTGTGGATGTCTCGTGATGTAAGAATGTCTAGAAACAGGGGGTGTCTAACAAAAGCATCAAATGTTTCTCAAAAGATTAGAATACTGTCTAACGAATGAGTGTACTATAATAACGATTAAAAGTCGGCTACCCATAATACTCAATAAATGCACCTAAAATGCTCGTGCCGTATTCAAAAAGCGGCCCTGTAGAGCAAGAAACTCTACAAGAAACTCGTTTAAATTTTAATTTTAAAAGCTGAGCAAGTCACTTCAATCACTGACATACTAATTAACCTTTGTGAGAGGTCTGTTTTACCGCCATTTTTGTAATTTAGTATATGGTTGCCGTTAATTAACTCTAACAAAGATGAACTGGTTTACTTACTGTTCTTCGGGATCCGAACTCTTTAGTTATTAAATTCAGGCACGATATTTATTAATCAGTACGACCCAACAAATTGTCATATACAGTAGATCTGATAATAAACAAATATTTACTGTACATTTTTCCGATAGGGTAGCCCGGCTCATAGTTTTTTGTGTCTACTTGTTTTATTCAATCTGTATGGTTTGTTAGTGTTATGTCTGTATTATTTGTGTGCTTCGGCTTAGTCCAGTTTGTTTTTAAAATATGCAGTATATCATTTAAGTAGTGTAATTATAACCAATCTGTAAACGGACAGCGACATTTTGCCATGTTTTGTAAATATTTTTTTGTGTAAATATGTATATTGTTTTGCAAATATTTCACATTCAGTTATTGCACAAGGGGTTTAGATTAGAGTTTTTCAGGGTAGTACAATTTTGTATTGTCCATCTGCCTATTATTAAACCGTATAAAGTCACCTACCATAACGAAAAGGTTCTTTTCCTTTTCCTGCAACAACGAGTCTTCAGTGAGCCTATTTGTTATTTTGTGGTTTGTATAGTTACACAGCTAAAATGAAACAAATGTTCCTCAATTTATAAGCAATACCGGCGATTATCAGGACAACAATATTTAATCGTTGTCGATATATTGGTAACGGTATGTTATGCTAGTTGTCGTTGATTTTTTAACAGGGTTTAAACTAGTGAAATATTATAGTGACAGGTTGGATTGAGTCATAATCACTTCTACTACATAGGGCAAATTATTAGACAAAGATTCATCAAAATCAGTGCAACTGATTTCCCGTGAAAAGCGAACAAAAACACGTCCTTGAGCGTTACCGAAAGACAGACAGACGGATAGAAATTGAGAAAAGACTTGTTTTGGCTCTCATTGGGTGTAAAACGCGAAAATATGCAAAAATGTCATAATTCCAAGCAATGTACGGACAAAAGTTTAATTTTTGTATATAGATATCCTCTCTATATACTTATGTAATTTATTACCAATCTTCTCTCAAAGTTTTAAATAAGAACTACAACATCTGTTTATAGAATAACTATTCTAAAGTCATCATCTGGTTCAATATAAATAAATGCTTTGTCCATAAGAAGAACATAGGATCTTTAAAACACCGTGGGACAGAGTCCTAAGGTGATTTCCAAAAAATCAATTAAACGTAAAACCTTCTAACGTACATATAGAACATAGAAAAAAAGGTTTCATCGAAATCAGTACAGCCGTTTCCCTGTGAAAAGCGAACAAAACGTGACCTTAATCGCACGAAATCACGTTTTTGAGCTGCCGCCATTATTTTTCCAAAAGGCTTATGACAGTTTAAAGTAGCCTAAAACCTTCTGATGCATATAGAGATCAAATAAACAAAGTTTCATCCATGTCAGTGCACCCGTTTTCCCGTGAAAAGCGAACAAAAACCCGTCCTTGAGCGTTACCGACAGATAGACAGACGGACAGACAGACGGACAGACAGACAGACAGACAGACAGACAGACAGAAATTTAGATAAGACTTGTTTTGGCTTCTTTAGGGGGTAAAACGTGAAAATATGCAAAAATGTCATAATTCCAAGCAATGTACAGACAATACTCTAATTTTATTGATATAGATATTTTATTAAACTATATTGGGCTTTATTAGAGTAAGTTCTGACATACATCAAGGATAAGGTACAACTAAAATTGTTTAGTGGCAGTTCAAAGACAGTCGCAGCCCGATGTCGCGGCCGCAGTTTCTCGCGCCGGCCGCGCCTCGAGCCCTCCCAAAGATATGACGTGGCGTCAGAATTGGTCGAGGAGCAGCACCGCCTGTATCTAGTAGGGCATTGGCTGCACCTTGCCTTTGGTCTTAGCGGCCTCCACCCAACCCCGCTCAACACTATTTCCCCTTCCACACAGTGACGAAACTGCAGAATCATCCGCCTGGTATTGCTACTGGTGCAACTGCTTTCGCTCGTTTGTTGCTGTTTATTTGTTAATGTATACTGCTGTATTTATGTAAAAACTAGTCATTATTATCTAATAAGTTAATTTATTATTCGTTACGTTGGTTGTGGGAAATCCAAAAAACGTATTCATACCATTTTCCATGTTAATCTTATTGGGAAAAGGTTCTTAGTTTTTTCTCAGTTAATTTTACTGAAAACTGCACATTTTTTCAAGTACTTAACAATTAATTTTGTGATTAAATTGTGATCTTAAGTCGAACTGTTGCAGAGGTTTTCACTCTCACCTGTCTCCGAGGTCCTATCGTTCCAAGGTTGGTAGAGCTTTCAGACAAGGTGTGCTGATTTACATAAGAGCAATGCTCGCAGCAAAGAGGTCTTACGAGGTCGTCCAGCTGATTCATAAATCCACAACATACCATAAAGTGTAGCCAACCTTACAGAGTATAATATTGGTACAGTTACAGTTAGTTTTAAATAGCCACTGGACAGTGGACTTTCGGTACATGACTTTTACGTATTTACTTGAATAATGTTAATTAGGTAATTGTTATTACAGTCGTAGAACAAATTGAATTAAAAGCCGTTGGTATTTAGAACTGTTTACAAGAATAAGTGTCAACGAATTAAAAAATAACTAAGTTAACTAGTCAATCTTGTCTAAGTTTAATAATTTGAAGCCTTTATTGTAAATGGAATTCATCTTAAACTTGATACCTAATATTAAACAATACAATTTATTGTTCATGGACATCGGGTAGTAATAAAAAATAATATTATTGTTATTATTAGGCCTTCCTTATTGTTTTAATAAATCGAGCTTATTCATTTTTCAAACTAGATTAAAACACGTTTCTTTTCACTGTTAGGTTTTGTTTTTTATATGCAGTGTAAGTTAATAATCAGAATAAATCAAAGCGATATATTATTAGTTTCATTAAATAACAGCTGATAAAAATATTCAAGCAGTTAAACAATGTCATTTTAACAACGGTGAGAAAAATATGGTACTCGTACGATAAATATCGTGTTTCCAGCAACACTGCAGATTGGATTGGTGATCACGTGACCTTCCACCTGTTTTTACGAGGTCTCTTCCGGTAAAGCAGAAATCCTTAAATAGATCGACTCAGCACACCTTGTCTGAAAGCTCTACCAACCTTGCTATCGTTCGTTCGGCATGGCGGCACGGCCTTCGGAATAGTGATTAGTGATGCGCGATTGCGAGATGCACCATTCGAAACGTTTCGATTGTTGTAGCCATTCGAAATGTTACCGAATATTTAGTATGCATTCGCTGATCATAATTGAAATGCATCATGTTTATAATACTTAATAATAAGTAAATAAGAATTATATAGATTGGGAAGTCAATAAACGCTAGTTAATTTTCGAAATCAAAATCAAAATCCATTCGATTGCGTCATCAGAAACATTCGAAACGCAACCATTCAACAACCGAATCCTCTCGTAATCGCGCATCAATACTTCGGAATCACTCGTTTGTCTCCGTCTCTCTTCGTAGCGGTGCGGCCTTCGGAACCGTTCGTTTATTTCCGTCTCTCTTCGTGAACTACGTTACCATCTACCATCATCGATGGCAATGCCACCATACCAGGGCTACCCTGAACTACGTCGGGAGCCAGATTAAAAGTGCTACGCAAAGGCCCATAAGGTGCAATGTCTATACTGTAGTTAGTCTATGTAAAACGCAACACGGCAACTACATATGTAGGTGTATCAAATCCTCCAAACTAAGCTGAAATATTTAGTTCCTACAGATACTAGGAGGAAGTGGGAACTAGCCGTTCCGGTCGTTCCGAGTTGGAGTCGGAGTTGAGAGTTAAGTGTGGGTATCGTGGTATGGCAGTAAGACCGCAAAACCTTCCAATCTTTTCCTCAGGCCTCGTTCCACACTCATTTGATCACATTTTAACTTGTACTTCTGTTTTAGCGATTTGTCTTAAACAGTTAATAAATGTCCTACGGTGATTAAATGTTCATTAACTAACTAAAGCGTTTATTTTATATAAACTACTTCTTTGCCATGCAAGTTCCTAACTCCGGCCCAAGTGTGGGAGTTCGAGTTATCGTTCCGGAACCCGGAGTAGTTCTTTCGGAGTCGTTCACTCCGGAGTTACACACCTCTATTAGGTACCGTAGGCCAAGATTTATGATACAATTAAGCCTACAACTGAGGAAACAAACATGTTTTACCCACCATTAACTATCAAAAATAGTTTATCCCGCCTCACTTCTTAAAGTTATTGTGGATATAGACAACATGAATAAGTCTTGAAATTTATAAGTTCAAAAGTTAATTTATTTAGACCTTTTGGTTTTAACTTATTTTTATCTGCAAAGAAAACATGACATCATCATGTGTAAACCAAGATTAGTTTCAAAAACTTCAGTTAAAATAAACGTTAAACCGTAGATTAAACATTCTTAATCTATGGTTAAACCATTGACTATATAGTTAAACGTTAAAAATAAGCGTTTCAAAATATTAATTAATTTATTGCGTTTAAGAAAAAAATACCCGAAATTACCCTCGAAAAGTAATTACCCTCGAAGGTTAAAATTACCCTCGAAAAGGGTAATTACCCTCGAATTGGCAACCCTGGATTGTGGTTGTGAAAATCAGATTATTATTATTATTCAGAATAATCAGAATTCAGAATTCAAATCACATTCAAATTCTGGAGTGAGAGCGAGTGAAGTGCTTTTTAGGTTAATATGTCAACGTGATCTCAGAATGTAGGTATTTACAGAGATAATAAAATGTTCTTATAAATTTAATAATTTTCAGTTTAATTTACATTTTGAAGATAACGAGAAAAAAATTATGAAAATTAATTGTTCGTCTTTTAATAATTTGAATAGGCCTAACTCCAAAACCCATGCAACAAAACATTCGGAGGGGCTATCTTTTCTAAATCAGTCTACAACATCAATGAGTTACTTTATTCGGGTGCGTTGCTGTAGTTCCAGTGGATTTAGGTCCAAAATTATATTTCAGATCTTTAGTTCCAAAAAGAATAAAATCACCAGTGGCGTTAGTTAAAAAACTCAATAATGATTTAAATTTGAGAGTGGATTTAGTTCCAAACGTGTCCTAAAGTACAGTCAATATAGAAATTAGAAATATTTAGTTTGATTTTAGAAAGAACGAGACTATAGAAAATGCTAAAAACTACTTTTAAAAATAATAATTTAGTTGTGGATTTAGTTCCAAAGGCGGCCCGAGTGGAATAACCCTAGCAGTGGCCAAATAGTGAACTGGGAAATGGCCAAGCAGATTTGGCGATTTTGTAGACCTTTTTTTGAAAATTCTTAAAAATTCAACCGTAGAAGTAAACCTAGCCAACCTCATATCCATTAATGGCCAAGCAGATTTGGCGATTTTGTAGACTTTTTTTTTTTAAATTCTTAAAAATTCAACCGTAGAAGTAAACCTAGCCAACCTCATATTCATTTTGATCGGAGAGAACAGGAGAATTTATAAATACTGAAATAAAGAGGATCTGGAAAAAAACAATTTCGGTTAAGTGATAAGAATAAAAAAAAATTGAAATTTCAAAAGCAGCCCCCGAGAAATTTTTTCTACAGATTTGTTACGGAAAATTCATTATAAGCTTACACATTCTGTAGACAATCTAATTCCCTACATAGAAATATATAACATGTTGGGGAAATAATATTTTTTGTATGTTTTAGGGGTGTAATAGGTAATTACTTACTATTTCCCCTTCACCTCCGATTCTTTGACTATTTTATTATGTTGTTCTTATGACATTAGACATCATAAAAACGCAAAAAACATTTTTCGCAAATTTAACATACAAAACAACTGTTTGAAGAGTACCAACCCAGTCAATCGAGTAGACACTTTGGGAATCCGAGATAAATCTATCGGATGAAAATATCGAACTTACTAATATCGAGAAGCAATTATTGTTTTGATATTGCGATATAATATTCGCACACCCCCGCTTCTGCAGGGGTAGTGTGGGTCCACTTTGAGTGCACACTGCCTTAGCTACCACGTCAACATGTGATATATTTATGTATATTTATCATAATCTAACCTAACCTAACTCCGTAGAGCGCTGTAGGCCCTATGAGAATTTTTCTGTTTTCAGGAAAATTTTCCAAAAAGTGACAAATTCCTAGAAAAATGGAATATTTCCCATACAGCGCTCTGCGGAGTTAGGTTAGGTTATGCTAAATATACATCAATTATCTGTATCTGGTAAGTATCATGACCTAATCTAACTCCGCAGAGCGCAATATGGGAAATTTTCCCTTTTCTGAGAATTTTTCCTTTTTTGGGAAATTTCCCCGACTTAGGTCATAACTTAACCTAACCTAACTCCGTAGAGCGCTGCATGGATAATATTCACTTTTTCGAAAATATTTCCTTTTTTTAGAAAATGTTTCTTTATTGGGAAATTTTCCCGAAAAGGGAAAATTACTCATACAGCGCTCTGCGGAGTTAGGTTAGGTTAGGTTATGATAACTTATAAACTTCATATCCTAACTTTAAACGTTTTATATAGTATACACGTTCTGAAAACTCAGTATTCGTAAGGCAGTGGCGAACACGTAGTGTGACTGCCGGTCTGTTTACTGTTCCCGCCCGTTTATATTTTAAAAATCTTCTTAGAACATAATTTATAGTGCTAAATATTATGTGCAATAAGTTGTGTTAAAACTAACTACTGTAAGTAGTGTGTTTTAGTAACTAAATTTCACAGCACTTCATGGGAAAAAAATCAAGATAGCTATGTTTCAGTCAAAAAATCTTTTTTAGTAGGCCTACTATATTTTTAGCGAATTTCCCCTATAGGGAAGAAGCTATTACCGTAGTCGGCATGGTAAGACCTCGGCCCGGGACCATGATAAATTTTCGTTTTGAGGTCCCCAGACCCCAAAAATACCATTCGTTTGAAACTGTATATATATATATATATATATATATATATATATATATATATATATATGTAAATGTGTCCGTGGGTGCGATAACTCTCGTAAAAAGGTCCGATTTTGATGAAATTTGGTACAAACGTGTAAAGCAGCATTTATGACTTTAAGTTCGAAAACCAGATGGATCGACCTATCCGAAGGGATATTTTGGGGGGGTTTTGTACCCCAAAAATGGGTTTTTTGAGTTTTTTACATACAATTTTTGAAAAAGTAAAGTTTTATTGTTTTCCATTGGAATCAGCTTAAAAAGACGCAAAATTTGATGTTTTAATCATTGCTCTACGTCAATTGGTTACTGAGATATTGAAAGTGCTAAACACAGTACGTTGTCCAATGTTATTCTTATGGAGGATAAGAAAAATTGTATATCCCGCTTATTTATCAACTTATCCTGACGAAACTTGGTATATTGCTTCATTTCATTGTGGTCTATTGATATTTGCACAAAAACCCATTTTTTTCCCGATAGTTCCCGTAGCAGCAAACCTGCATACTCAGCCCCATGTTATTCTTATGGAGAATAATTAACGTGTTATCTCCTTTAATTATGAACATAAATTAATAGAACTTGGTATGTGGCTTTACCTAGTTGAGTTATATTGATATTTGTATAAAAGCCCATTATGTCATAAATCGTTTATTTATGAATGTATATTGATGAAACTTGGTGTGTGGCTTTATGTGGTATCAAGATAAATTAATATGCATTGGAAATTCGCTGAGTATGCAGGTTTGCTGCTACGGGGGTATTTTCTATTTCTTACGTTTGATGTATAATAATAGCAATAGCAAAATATATCTTTATTGCATATTTTTTTATTTAGGCCTATTAGTTGTTTGAATGAAACTGTAGCAAAAACAACAATATATCATCATAACTAACAGAATATTCTATTTAACTATTTGCTAGCTAAACTTTCTAGCTAGGTATTCTATTATTAGCTATTTAGCTAAAGTTTATGTACTCAGGTACAAAACAGCAAAAAGTAGTTTCAGAGATTTTTACCCATCCCTATCTAACCCATACCCTTTATAAGATCACATGGGTTTTCTTGACTACTATTGACTCCCGTTTCTTTTGACATTGTTAAAAATATTGTTACCATGGAAACTTAAATAAATTCATTAGCCTACTCCATAAGGTTAACATTGACAATTTAGTCAAAAGTCCAGTGGGGCAAAGTCCTGGGACTTTGGTTAGTGGCTAGAAAACGTTCTAGGGTTAACCTAAATGACCATGCAAAGTTTCATCGCAATCGGATGAGTGGTGTAGGATCACATAAAGGATAAGCAGACCAACATTGTTTTTTATATAGAGAAGATAACTACCGCAGTTATAATAACGTGTTTTATGCTAATCAATAAGTATTATCATAGGTTTAGGGTTTGCTTAGCAAGACAATAATTTACCTTACCAAAGACAAACTGCAAATACATAGCTGCATAGGTCTGTAGCAGATTATAGCAGGTTCGGACTAAAGAAGTAGGTACTGAAGATCAAATTAATATATGAACAGAAGTTGGCATCTAAAAGGTAATAAATGTTGACGTTCTTGCTGCTCAAGGTCTCTTGCTTCAAATTCTCTTGGCTCCTTGACTTCTTTAATATCTTTGCACCTATTTCATCAATGACAGTAGAGTGATTTCCTTTCCCCTGTTGACTACACTTATAGAGATATCAGAAAGTCAACAGGTTTAAGGAAGATGTAAAAAGGTAACCAGAACGTTGATTACACTGTTATTTTTTTAAAAGATCTAACAGTCATGTTTTATCTTAGCAGGAGAGCAACACCCCTCCGTTTGAAATGTTCTAAACACCTTGCGGAACATGGTTAGGTTCTGTTTTTGCTATAGGCTATGTTAATTCTCTACTATCTTAAATCACTTGCTATATATATAAAAAATGCTTAATACAAAATGTGTTTTGTTTTAGGGAAATGTGAGGAGTAAAAGAATTGGTGAAGTAACAAGAACATATAAATAGGAATGATCAACTGTAGAAAAGTTGTACAGTAAACAAAGGTTTAGAGTATACAAGTCAGGATAGTTATGGATTTCTCAAAAAAATATCTATTAAAATATGGTTGGGAAGAAGGTAAGGAAATCACAGCTTGTTACATATGTTATAGTATTAATTTTATTTCCTAATTTAATCAGCTTTCTTGTTTAAATATTACTCATATAAAAAATATATCCATATTTATCAATTGACATTTATTATTTACAGATATGTTTGCATCCAGTAACATTTGTACCATCTTTTGTCCACATACATCCTAACACAAAGGTGATTTTTCCCTCATCGACTGGGCTATTTGGTGCTCCTAAATGATCAGCATTTATAGATTTTGTTTTGGTGGTAAATATCAGGTGTCGCAAACAGATATGTAAATTTAAACGTAAACATACATGTTGCTGTTTGTTTTGTAATAGTAAAGAAACTCATGGATAAAAGATGGCAAACGACAAAGGACGGAGGCAACTCCTCAGATTGTTCTTCATGGGGACCATAAAACTTGTAATTCTATTGGGTATATTGAATTTAACAAAGCTCTTTGATGGGGGAAAAGGTAGTAAGCTTCAATATTTAATTTTTAATTTTTTTTTAGTAACTGTTTAATTTTTTTAAAATAATGAATTTTAAACTATAGCTATATTAAGAAAAGGATAACTACTAGCAGCTGTGATACAGGTACCCTATCCAATAGGATAGTCTCCAGATTTACTTACCTACAACTTTTATGACTCACTGAAGAAATGTAAGTTTATGTGGGTCATTTCCAAATTAAAACATATTAGGGATACATAAGCAATAAACAGTTACCTATTTTATATTTTGAAAGAAGGTAGGGGCCTATACATTTACATTATAATATATGTTATGGATGAATAGACCATTTGGTAACAAGATTATGTTGAACTTTATATTCACTACTAGTACCTGTTGCTCCAGCTCGAGCAAATGTTCAACTTATACTTCTGAATTAACGTCACTCCCTCATGACGTATTGCGCACGCTGAGTTGTCATTAACTTTATAATGTATGTAACATATACACCTAGGTTGTATATAGCAGTTAGAGAGTAAACAAATTGGGCGCAATCTGCAATTTTGAGACCTTACAAAATTATTTATTTAATTTTTGTCCTTGTATGAAGATAAATAATGAAATTATATACCGGTTTGAATAGGCAACATTTGTTTTTTACTGTTATCCACTGAATATCAATTTGAAAATCACCCATAAAGGTTTTAGAAGTCAACATAAAATTAAGGGGGAGATCTTTATATTATTAGCCTACTTCAGAGGGTTGTATTTTATTCTCACCCTTACTTCCTATATAAACATTTAAATTTTCTACTGTAATCTGTGTGTTAAAACTGTTGTTAGAATTTGAGTGTGTTACATTATAGAAAAAATGAACAAAATATAATCAATCATTAAATTTCCCAGTTAGACACAAATTTTAATATTTGTGTCTGTTCTTTAAAAACATATTTTATACTAGCCTATATAACAGTTGGAGTGAGGTTTTGTTGTTAGCTTATCTTGGGTTATTCTGATTTAATGCTTGGTTAACGAAAATCATCAAATTGTGAAATGTGTTTAACATTTATATGACATAAGTCGTTGCACTGATATTACGTTCTCTGCTGCACATCAACTCCGGGCGCTCTGAGCCATACGCATACACCTGGAATTGGCCTTTAGTTTTAACATGTGTTTCTTGTAGTTGTAAAACATCTGACAGCAGATCTTGCTGAGTCGAGTTTTGTTGATGCAATGGTGCTGCTACCTTTGGAGCTCTATGGAAACTATGTTCTCAAACTTCAATACACAGTGCGGTTTAAACAAATTTAGCTTGCTGATTGCCGCACCTGGCCAAAGTCCGTTTTTTGCGTTCAGAGTGATGATGTGACAATATTTTTTACAGGAAGTTATGAACAGAAAATTACGGACATTTTTTATGGTATGCAGTAAACTAAATAATAAAAAAGGTGTTTATATGTAACATTCTTTTCCTAGGTCAAGGTCTTGGGAAAACGAAAGATGGCATAAAGATAGCCATCAAGCCAAAGTTAAAGTTTGATAAAGCTGGAATGGGCTATGACCCGAGCGTTGAATTCACAGATAGTTGGTGGATAAAAGTGTACAATGATGCTCTAGAAGACTCAAATGTTAAAAAAGAGGTCAGTATAACTGACATGTCTACCAATGCTAGAACAATGTGGTTTATTATTAGCGAGTATAACAATTGTTCTGTCGGATTGTCTGCACACTGATTGTACAAATAAGTTATAGTTTTGTCATAAACTGTATTTTTCTGAAAACGGAAAAACTTTTACAAGTCCAGCTATAATAAGTTAATTCTAAAAACCAACTATTAGATACTTTTAAATAGTGTGTGTACACCCACTATAAATTAGAGAATTTATAGAATCAATGCTGTTTTGTCATCAGCATAAGAAAAAAAACTGAGTTTTCAATACTACATTCGCCACAACTCATGTTTAAACTGGAAATATTCATCATGGTACAGAGCAATAACACATTCTGCCTGGTAGGGTTGCTAGATGTCCTTATTTAGCTGGATGTGTCCAGAATCAGGCTGACTTTTTGCTTAAGCCGTTGAATTTAAAAATGTATGTTTTCATGTAGAGATAAAAAAACGTGATGAACTTAAAATAAGCTTATTTCATCTGTGTCATCTACTTTTCGTTTGCTAAGAAGCTGCTGGCTAGTCCTGTTGTCCTCGAAGCGTCAAGATGTCTCATACATCCTGCTCTGAAATTCCTCTCCCTCTGCCTCACTATTATTGTGTCCCACAATATTGTTCTCCTGCTTTGATACGATGCCTCCTCTCCTTTCCTGAAATATGGAATGGAATCAAAACGGCAAATAATTATACTTGCAGAGTTATCAGCACTCTAGTTTTTTATTTAAATGCTTCCATTGTCAGTAAAGTTTGGGTTTATTAACTTTCTTTTATCCATTAAACTTATATTTATTTGCTTTAGTTAAATACTTAATAATTAACGGACTGGGGACACATAGTAAACACATCTATATTATTGTTTATTGTGATTATCATGTTTTTTATAGGAAAGCCAAAAGAATGAAAGGGATGACAGTGAAAACCAAGCAAAAACCAAGATTAAAAAGAGGAAATTTACTGAAGAATCCTTCTCAGATCTGTTTAAAGCTTGTGAGGGAAGAACTGTTCATAAGTAAGTTTTTATTTAATACCCGACTATTTTATATTTATTTATAACATCTTTAGTTATTTTTGTTAATCTTTGAAATGTTTTAGAAGAGGATTAGCATGGAGTGTTGAAGTGTAAGTGAGGTTAAGGGCAGGGCATGCCGTAAAAAACTGCAGTAGTTAACACACTGGTCAATTGGGCTCTCTAGATGTCAGGCAAGAATCATTTGCCAACAGAGAAACACACTCTTACAACCAGTCTTCAGAAAAATGGCTATTTAAAATATGATATTTATATGCTATTAAGTGGCAATTTCAGGGAATTAGGATACAACTGTTTGCTTCATTTTAACCCTAGCAGTGGCCAATGGTGTAAGTGGGAAATGGCAGAGTAAATTTGGCGATTTTGCAGATATTTTTGAAAATTTGTATAAATTCAACCGTATAAGTAAACCTTGCCAACCTTATATTCATTTTGATTGGAAAGAACAGTAGAATCTGAAAATAGTAAAGTAATAAAGTTCTAGAAAGGTAAAGTTTTCGGTAAAATGAAAATAATAGGAAAAAAAAGTTTGTTTGGAATTTCAAAAGCAGCCTCAGTAAAATTTGTTCTACAGATTTGTAATGCAAAATTCATTGTATACATTTTGTAGACAATCTAATTCCCTACTTACAAATATATAAGATGTTGGGGAATGAATTTTTTTATAAGTTTTAAGGACGTAATATAATAATAAACGGAAAACAGAAAAATGTGTAAACTGTACTGTATTAGTTTGTGTTATAAATAAGTAATGTAATACATGTATATACTAATAATTATATATACATATTTGTAAAGCTAATGAAGTAAGGAATCTAAAAACGTCATAAAGTTTATGGTAAAACATTGTTATCACTTATAAATAATTGTAAATAAAAGAATGTTTTTATATTTTTGCGTATTTGGAAAAAATAAATTTCTCAGTATTTAGCAAATAACTTTTTCACCAGATTTCTCCCCCCCAAACCAATATAAACATGTAGTATATTCAATTAACTGCATACAAATGTATAACACCTAGGGTAAATTATTTTGTTTGCATGTGTTATGTAATAATGTCAAACAATGTTATGTAAACAATGTTAGGTATAAACAAAACACAACACTTTTTATAACACTATTTATCACACATCAGTAATACTTATACATAGTATAATGCATAAAGATTACTGTAATATACACACACACAAACACTTCACTAACACTACAACTCTGAAATAATAACGAATTTAGAAATAATTCACAGATAAAAATTACCTAACGCACACAGGAATAAACCAACATGGCCTGGTGCAAAAGTAACTAAAACATATGACGAATTATATCGTAGCTGTCCGACGTTATGCTAGGAGCAGTGCTGCCAATGGCAAAACTAAATTCTTCTTAAATTCTTCCTCTACAAAATGACATATTATTTGACTAGTAACTATAACTTAAATTGCATAGAAATCTGATTTTCCTAACATTCCGATCCGATTCGGACAGTTGGCCATTCGTTACAGAGACCAAAAAATACCTGTTTTCAAAAAATCATATTATCTGTCCAATGAATATTTTGTTCAAAAAATCAATACTAAAATGAAGTACAACTGTTTAGCAGTGCATTGGTACCAACCGCAACTTCCCGCGACAAAAATTACCCGAGCTGGGTAATTTCCAAAAAATCGTGATTTTCCATTGTCTGAGCGTCGGCTACAGGAATCGCGTCGCGCCAAAAATTCGTTCGATTTCTAATTGTTGTGACATTGTTATTCAGCTGCTACATGGTTCATTTATGTAATAAAATGAAAATTCAGAATATGATCTTACGAATGATAAATATATTGTTTACTTTAGAGTTGATTATTTGTGGTTTTTTAACGTTACAAAATTGTTGGTCCCAAACCATCGGATTCGAACTTTGGCCACATTGGCCATAGGGTTAAGGAGAGAAAAAATTCCTTCCATACATGCAGGGGACAACCTCAAATGAAATTGGTAGGATTCTTAACCCTAGCCGTGGCCATCCGACCAATTTGGTCGGATTTTTATGTCGCCTAGAGTGGCCACCGACCAGATTGGTCGGATATGACTGAAAATTTTGTAACGTTAAAAAACCACTAATAATAAACTCAAAATTGATCAACATATATATTTCATTCGAAAGATCACATTCTGAACTTTCATTTTATTACATAAATGAACCGTGTAGCAGCTATATAACTATGTTACGACGATTAGAAATCAAATGAATTTTTGGCGCAACGCAGTTGTTGCAGCCGAGGCTCTGACAATGGCAAAACACGATAATTTTGAAATTACACAGCTCGGGTAATTTTTCTCGCAGGAAGATGCGGTTGGTACCAATTCACAGCTAAAGAGTAGCGTTTTATGTTGGTATTGATTTTTACAATGAGATATTGATTGGACAGGTTATATAATTTTATGAAAACAGGTGTTTCTGGTTTTTTTGTGGAATGACCAATCCAACCATATTGGTCGGATCAGAAAATCACATTTATATGCAATGTATGTTAGAGTTACTAGTCAAATAATATGTTATTTTGAAGAGGAAGAAATGTAATTTAGTTTTGCCGTTGGCAGCACTGTTTGCCCTTGGCTTCATCACCAAGGAATTGTTTCATTACGTCACATTTTTGCCTAATCAGCAACTGCATAGCTGTTTACGAAGTCTCAGTCAGTTTGTTTGGCTCGCTCCAAACTGTATTGTATTTGGTATCACTTTCTTCAGGCTTTCTTCCTATGTCTGTCTCGATGTATTGTGTTTTTGTTGAGAATATGATATGACATCTGAAATATGCAATGTCCAGTCCCAGTCCAAAATGGTGTGCTATGTTATTGTTTGACCGTTGTCAGTTGTGTGAGAGTGTTTTAGTTATTTATTTAGCCGAATTTACGCAAAAATGGATTGTAGTGCCATTTGGGGTGCTCTTGAAGAAAGTATTAATGACATTGATGACGATTTAGAGGGTGATGTAGGCAGTGATATTGAGGTGAACGACTTTCCTGATGTGTCATAGGTCGTAGGCTAATTGGATTATTTATCTGGTAGGCCTAGTGGTGAGTTATATATTTATATGTATATTTCTTTGTATTCTATGTATAACATGTTATATATTTCTACGTAGGGAATTGAATGTACTACAACATGTTTATATTGATTTGGGGGTAAAACATTTAGCAAAAACGTTATATACTAAATACTGTGAAATCTTTTTTTTCAAATACGCAAAAATAGCAAAACATTATTTTATTTACATTTATTTATAAGTGATACAAATTTGTTACCATAAACTTTATGACTTTTTTGGATTCCTTACTTCATTAGCTTTACAAATATGTATATATCATTATTAGTATATACATATATTAGATGACTTATCTACAACACAAACTAACACTGTACAGTTTACACATATTTCGGGTTTCCGTTTATTATTATATTACGCCCCTAAAACTTACACAAAAATTCGTTCCACAATATGTTATATATTTATATGTAGGGAATTAGATTGTTTACAAAATGTATATAATGAATTTTCCATAAAAAATCTGTAGAACAAATTTTAACGGCTGTTTTTGAAATTTCTAAAAAAAATCTATTTTTTATTTATTGTTTTCACTTTACCGAAACAATATTTTCCTAGATCTTTTTTATTTTAGTATTTATAGATTCTCCTGTTCTTTCTGATCAAAATGAATCCTAGGTTGGCTAGGTTTACTTCTCCGGTTGAATTTATACAAATTTTCAAAAAAAGGTCTGCAAAATTGCCAAATCTGCTTGGCCATTTCCCACTTCAACATTAGGCCACTGCTAGGGTTAAGCTGGCTCCAGACATGCGCCATCACCGTGCGCTGAGTATTTGCCAAGTAGTGAGCTACTTGTGAAGGTATTCACAGGCACACATTCAAGCTTTTCCGAGCACACTGTTCGTTGTTGTGGGAATACAGAATATTCATGCCCTTTGATGTGGGAAAAAGGCCGACACAGAAAACAAGCATTAATGCTCGCTGCTTGCCAAGTAGACAAATACCCAACTACACTCGTGATTTGGCGAGTTGCTGCTTTACACAATGACGCATGTCTGGATTGGCTTTAGTAAATACAATGTAAAAAACATTTTTAAGCCCTCAAATAAAATTTAGCAGTTCACGTTTCTGGCGAATATCAAGTAATTTGCTCTTGTGGACAGTGACAGATTTAGGGGGAGGGGGGGCGGCAGTCCGGGGTGGCAAATGTAGAGCTAGAGGTGGAATTGAGAACTGCTTGTACCTCCACAGTCGTGGTGTTTTAAGGGACTTCCGCTCTACTAGCGGGTGATAAGAGAAGTGAAATGTGGCACTTGACAATTATAAGCTCAGAGCTGAACTGTGTTGATTTTAATGTAGTCATTGAAAGTAAGAGTATTCCAAGTTTTGACTACAAAAATGTCGTTACAACCCATAGAAACGCATTTCAGCCACCAGATATGTGTCATTTAATAACCAACCACTGTTTTTCCTAAGTATTATAAAACTTGAATTGTTATAATACTAGGACAGATCAATAATACTAATCTTATTAAATATATGTTAAAATAAATATCTACCATTCATTAAAAATATCATGAATTTCTTCCTAAATTAAGTGGTTTGTTTTAGAGGAGCAAGGCAAGGTCTTCAGCTAGGTGGAAAACTTAAGCGGCTGGAACAACAAGAGCTTCAATTGCTGCCCAAGAAAGAAAAGAAAAGAAATATAAAAAATGAATTAAAAACTGTTAAATCTAACACATGCTTTAGTGAAGCTATTGTAGATCAAGAGGCCGAAGAGGAGAATGGAACAAGTAAAAAGAAAAAGAAAAAAGAAAAATTAAGTAATAAAAAAAGATAACCAACAATATTATTTAGTATAATTAACATTAAAAGGAAGCACTAAACAGAAGAATAGTGTTGGAAAATGTCAAACTTGCGAAGCAAAAACAGTGTGACATCGAACATCCAAAATAGGAGAGGTGCAAGGTTATTCCCAGCAACATAAGTTTTTTTGTTTGTTTCAGTGTTGAGTTGTTTATCATAAAAGTCTTAACCATTACAAAGAACTAAATAAAATAATCATCACAACAATATTTACAGTCAAATTGTGTTACTTTTTTTTCAAAATTAGTGTTCTGAATTAGTGCCATACATCAAGTAACTTATCTGCAGAGGAAATTTAAAACTACATAATATATATGGTTGATATAGGTGCATCATGCTGTTTTTACCAATGTTTTATAGCTTTATTGTTTTATATTTCCTTCAGCAAACATGTACCTGTCAATATTTTGTGTTCTTCAAATAAAGAATGTTTAAAAAATCAATTTTGATTCTTCCGAATATTTAAGAAAATAAAGGTTTAAAATACCTGGATGTAGTCATGATGTATGAAAAAAATTAAAACACAACTTCATGGAGCCTTTGATTCGTTGTAAAAGTTCAGTATAGCGTACCTATAAATATTTGATTTTAACAGATAAATTTGTATCTGGAAATATAAGATATAAAACAATTTTTTGTCGGAAACTCATCTTTAACTACACAAAACACTATGTGTTCCAATATTTTACTGATGTTTACATGGAATAAGAAATTTAAAGTTTTTTTTATGTGTTTGTGGGTGCGATAACTTTCGTAAACATAGTACGATTTTGATGACATTTGGTACAAACATGTAAAGCAGCATTTATGATGTTAAGTTCGAAAATTTGTATCCTGCTATCCCTGTTTTTGTTGTTATCGTTGTTAATCTCCAAAATTCTGTCCCGAATTTCAATCATTTCATATACAAGACTAATTAATAACTCTATATCCGCAAACTTGACGGACACAGGTTTTAATTAGGGGTGTGCGAGTACTCGAAACTTCGAGTTTTCGGCCGAGTATTTTAATACTCAAACTCGACTCGAAGTTTTAAAAACAACTCGAAAGTTCGAGCGAGTATTTCCTGCTGATTTCCGGACGATCGCTAACGATTGCAACCGGCCAAAACCCGTAGTAACGGCCGCAAAAGGCAATCGCATCACGTAAAAATGGCCGAAAATTACGATCGGACCGTTTAATTTCAGCCATAACTGACGATTTCGTCATCTAATATTGATTATAAGCGATGTCTGGACCAGGTGAAATTGGCCAAATGACAACCGGACCCTTGTTTTATCGGCCAGAAACTAATGTCAAACCGTGTTTTGTTTGTCAATACGTAATCCAGTTTGATCGTACTGGCCAAAACTTTGTATTGCAACTCATATTTGTTAGAAACCATGTTTCTATTATAAAATCTAGGGTGGTATCCAAATCCCATTACACTATTTTAAACTAGCAACTGATGGCAAATACTCGCTCGAAAGTACTCGAAACTCGAAAATAATTGGCACTACTCGACTCGATTAAAAAAATCACTACTCACACACCTCTAGTTTTAAGACAACATGACAGAAACTACTATGCCACACACTATCTATGGGAGTTGAACGATGACTGGACTGGTGGATGAACGGGTGATCACCCAGCTCATGTGTTCACGTCCATTAGATTCAATGCCCCGTTACCTGCTTTCTGGGAAAAAACCCGTCCATGCAAGTAGAGAATACCCGGGCGAACCCCCGGACATTTTTGCGCCTGGACCAGGCGTTTACCCGTCCGTGCGCTGTGTGTCCTGACTCATGTCTCTCAATGTACTTCTACTTCATCCGGACACGGGCGAAACCCGGTCCGGGCAAACGCCCAGACTGTGTTCCCGGCCTTGCACGTTATTTTTTACCCTCAGACCTCATGCAATATTGCTGGAATTGAATATTTCAAATTTTAAACCACACGGAAATTTAAAAGAAAGGAAAATTGTAATTAATATAAAATATAAGCACTTAAGGCAGTTTTTATAAATTACTGCGGACAGTATCCATCACTGATTAGAATGTGAATTTAAGATTAAAACATCCAATCAGTAATATGACCTTTTAATTTCGGGACGAGGCCTTTCGCTTACAATGTAAACATCGTTAGGTCCCAAATGGTTAGGTTATACAAATTTTATACTGATTACATTGTAAATCAAAGGACTCGTCCCCGAATAATATGTTATTGTTTTGATGATTTTAATTCTAAATTTACATAACTATCTCCGCTGCATACAACATTTCGGTCAGCAGAGGTTGACGGAACTGCCAATCTATCCCTTTTCTGTTATCTGGTTTTTTAAAAAACTGTAATTTGTTTACGTTTTGTCTCAGCTTCTCGCTCTGACTTCTCTTTCCTTTTCGTTGCTACAGATTTGTGTTTATATGACATTCTAATTTTTGAACAATTACTATTCTAATCCATTTAAAATATTATATATATATATATATATAAACAGATCACCACTCATGAAATGTACAAAAAAATCACAACTAAACCATTCTTTTAAAAATGACAGAATCGTCACTGATGCAATAGTGGAAGTAAAAAACTGACTGGTAACAATGACTACATTTAGTCATTGCTAGTAGTGACAGGAGTGGTATGGAACATGCGGAGGGGGTGAGGGGCAAGTATAGTGCATGCGCGATGTAGGGTGAAGACGACGCGATGCGACGCTGCACTCCCAGTGAGCGGCGTCGCTGTCGCTTCGGTGGTGTGTCGCGTACATGTGCATGACTCATTAGCGGGACAGGGAGAGAAGATTAGGGCCCTCCGTGACATCGCACCAGGCGACAACCTCGGCAGTGAATTCAGTAACAGAGTGCATTGCTTACTCTATGATGCAACAGACAAAAAAAGCGGCAAACCTTGCTAAATAATCAGTTTTCATATAGATTTTCTAATGTTAAATGATACGTAACTATTTTTTTTTTATTGGTCCTACAATAAACGATAAATAACAAATAACATGTAAAGCTTTTACCATTTAAAGCAATAAAAGTCGGTAATATTTTACCATACTTGCGGACCCTGGCCCCGTAGGGCGTTTCCTGTAGGGGCCCGGGCCCGGGACAGTAGTCCCGGTAGCCCCCCCATGTGGTGGCTCTGAACAAAGCACTTGAGACTGTTCACAGTACATATTATTGTATATTGACAAAGTAGCTGACTAAAAACCTTCCCAAGAACGCTTTAATATTCAAACACAATCTATCACAGAGTGTTCATCAATTTTGTTTTCTTTCAGTATATTTCCGGCAAACCCTTTTTACAGCTGTTTAGTAATTTTTAAAATTCAGATGAGGTTACAAACATATAATCTAAATAAACTTATGGTTTTCATTTATACATTTTTATTCATCTATTTACAATATCTTGCATTGGTATTGCCTGCACACAGCTATCAATGGTCATCTATGGCTTGGAGTTATTTGGTGCACACAAAGTTTTCCTCCAAGAATCAGCTGCGACATTCAAAAAATGTATTATTACTTGCAATAGGTTTTCAAACACAGTCTGCAATAAATCCTCTTAAGAAGGTAGAGGAAAAAACATGTTACCTACTTTTTTACAACCTATTTTTTCGTGAACCTTTCTGTGGCTGGTATTGAAACCAACACGTCCGTGAAATACCAGTAACGGAAATAACAAGGGGGATCCAAGTTATAGTTACGGCTCTGATTATGAGTAAAACTAATCCGGATCAAATCACTGCTTTGAGACCACTGGAGGGTTACTGACCAGGTTAGGTTGTGACACAACTTTTTTTGTTCTTAAAGTGACTTCAGGTATATTATTATGGGCATGGTCCTAGTGAGCCCTTTTATGAAACCAGGCTAGTGCATGCAGGGTGACTGTCTGTAAAATACGTTCCCAAACTTCAAATGTTGATTGCTTGGGTCAAAATAAGAAAAAGGTCCACACAAACATGGGTCCCAAAACTCTTACGTCTGCCTGTGTTCTTTTACATAATTAATCGTAAAGGTATTGTAATGTATTTTGTGTAGCCGTTTGTTTATATCTCTAGCTTTGATCAGATGATTGTTTTTTTTTTGGTTTTACTGGTTGTTGATAGTTGAGATTTGAATAAAGATGTGTTTATAAAAGTATACTTTTGTATTATAATGGATTAATCAGAAAAAATGGAACAATTTTACATGGCGACGAGTTTTACCAGAATCCAGAAGACTGGTAAATCTATACAGGTAAATTTATTCAGGTAATTGTATAGAAGAAAAATCCCAATTCTCACCATGACTGAAGCATCAGGCTATATCGGGTAGGTTGCGTGAATTTAATGTAGATGGTAATTGGAAACTGTTCAAGCCTCTGTTGGAAATTGATTTTTTACTAATGGAATCAGAAATGATGGAAAGAAACGTGCACTATTTCTAAATAGTTTAGGCGAAGAGGCTTACCAGTTGATATGGAACTGGTGCCTAGGGCTCCAGAGGATGTAGATTACGAGGATTTTTAGCCTTATTTCATAAGTATTTTACTCCTGCTATCTCATTATTTTGCATGTCGGTATAAATTCTACAATGCTTCCCGTGAACCTAGCGAGTCCATAAATGAATGGCTAGCCAGGATTAGATCCCTGGCAGTAGTGTGTACGTTTTCTGAAGATATAGAGGGACGTGTCTTAAACAGATTTATTGATACGGGTCACGGTAATATTAGGGATCTTTGAAGAAGACCCAACAACCTTAAGTCTTGATCAGGCTACTAGAATCGCATTATCAAAAGAGGCTTCTGCCTGTCAATACGATCTCAGTAGAAATACACTTACTTCTGACAGCAGGAAATCTCTAGATGTTAATGTTAGCCCCGATCTTGTTTGTTATAACCAAACTCAGGGGCAAGGGAGGTTAAAAAATGTTACTACATGTACAGTGTGCGGAGGTAAAAATAATCATAAACCTCAAAACTGTAAATACCGTACATTTAGGTGCAACTCGTACTGAAGAGTAGGGCATTTAAGTAGAGTTTGTCCATTTAGAAAAGAAAGCAAGGATAGTTTCAAGTCTAGGGTAACTTATGTTGAAGAACATGAGCTACCAGAAAATGGGCTACCCGAACAAATTTCCAATACTGTCATAGATAGCATTGACTACATAAACTACAATGTAGTCATTGTAGATAGTGTGTACAATTTGGAGGATACTGAAACCTGGGTTCCACCTTATCATATGGAACTAAAAGTGGGTGGGACTTCACTAAAATTTTACATTAATACTGGTTGTTCAAGTACTATAATTCCTCATGAAACCTTTAAACAACTGTTTTCTCATGTACCTTTGGAATATTCCGTTAAAACCTTTATTTCTTATTTCAATGAACACTCTAAACCTGCGTGATCGGCTAAGTTAAACGTTAAATTTAGAAACAAAGTGTATGAGGGAATGCAAGTATTTGTTGTTCATACTCAAGGACCTCCACTGTTGGGGAGATCATGGTTAAAAACATTTGGCCTCAGCAGTTGTGACATCCCTGAAGGTACAACCCCTGTTTATTTCTCTAACGAAAGTGAGCTAATGGAAAACTTGATTAAAAAGCTTCCTTCTGTTTTTACTGAAGAGCTTGGTGTGTATAATAAGAAAAAAGCTTTACAGTTGATGCCAGATGCTCAACCTAAGTTTATTAAAAAGGCAGACCTGTACCTTTAGCTCTGCAACAGGGCGTCAATGAGGAAATCGAACGCCTCCTAAGTAAGGGGGTTCTAGAGTCAATAGATTATAGTCCTGTTGGATCACCAATTGTTCCCATTTTAAAGAAAAATGGAAAAATCTGAATTTGTGGGGATTACTAACTTGTAAGTTGATCAACATCCACTTCCAAGAGCTGAAGATATTTTTCATAGTGTTCAGGGAAGTCAAATGTTTACAAAATTGGATCCCTCCAATGCTTATCAGCAAATGGAGTTGGACGAGGACTCACGTCCTCTGGTAACGATCACCACTCAAAAAGGATTGTTTCGTTACACGAGGTTACCTCTTGGAATTTCCTTTGCTCCTTCATTATTCCAGAAAGAAATGGATAAGCTTCGTGAAGTACTTTGTGGAACTGTAGTTTTTCTCGACAATTTCCTTGTGGGTGGTAAAGATCTATCAGAGTTATAGGTCAGGTTGTGTAAGCTTTTACAGAGGCTGCAAGATGCAGGGTTAACACTCTCAGTTGATAAATGTGAAATAGGAAAGACTTCCTTGGAGTATATTGGTTTCTGAACAGACAGTAAAGGACTTCATACCACAGATGACAAGGTCAAAGCCATTTTGAATGCACCGCAACTGCAAAATGTTCATGAATTGCAATTATTTTTGTGATTTGTTAATTACTTAGGTAAGTTTTTACCAGGTTTATTGTGCACTTTGAATCCGATGTATAAACTTTTAAGAAAAGGATCCAGATGGCAATGAGACCAGAACTGTGAGAAAGCATTTTGCGAAGTAAAGAATTTAGTAGGAGTGAATAGATCACTTGCTAATTTTGACCCTGATTACATTGTAAAGCTGATTGTTGATGGATCAGATCGGGGACTTGGGGCAGCTCTCATTCAGCAGTATCCGGATGGTACGGAGAAGCCCATTGCTTTCGCAAGTCGTGCACTAATTAAGGCAGAAGAGGAATAATCTCAACTTCATAAAGAGGCCGTGGCATTAATGTTTGGTGTACACAAATTTCATGTATGGAAGAAAATGGGTTCTATCAAATGATAACCGCCCCTTACTTGCTATTTTTGGCCCAAAGAGAGGTATTCCAATTTGTGCTACAAACCGATTGCAAAGATGGGCGTTGGTTTTGTCAAACAACACTTTTGATACGGAGTGGGTTAGTACTAAGAGTAATATATCGGATTGGCTGTCAAGAGCAGCTCTACCAGTTCAGGATATTACAAAGGACGAAGATGAAGGTGATTGTCTTTACATTATGTTTTCAAACATAACATTCAGCTTCCTTTGAACTACAATCAGGTCTTATCTGAAACTAAGAAATATAAAATCTTGATGAAAGTGATTTCTTATTCGAAATTTGGTTGGTCACCTTCATCGGTGAAAATTTGGTTGGTCACCTTCACCGGAAAAAGACTTGCTGCCTTATACTAGAAGAAAGGAAGAACTTCATGTCGAAAAAGATATTCTCATGTGGGGTTCCCGGGTAATAATTCTGGAGAGTTTCCGAGAGACAGTGTTAAAAGAACTCCATGAATCACATATGGAAATAGTGAAAGTAAAATCGTTGGCACATTCTTATGTATGGTGGCCAGGCATTGATACAAAAATTGAACATACAGTTTCAGCTTGTAAAGCATGCAACATGACCAAAGAGAAAACAAGGAATTATGGAGGGCAAAAATCGGTAGTGGAAGAATTAAAAACAGGAGACAAGGTTTGGGCAAGGAACTATGGAAGAGGACCTAACTGGATCGAAGGAGAAATAGTAAGTAAGCTTATTCCGAAAAGAATTAAAATATTTGTTCTAAGCATGAATCTGGAATGGATACGACACACTGACCAGATCAGAAAGAGGAGGGATCAGGAATGTAAGCCTGAAAAGCGAACAGCAGATGACGTGTGAAGTAAAGTTCACAAAGATCTCGAAGTGAATGTCACCCTCCCAAAGTCTTCATGGATGATTTTTAAATGTTACTCCAATTTGAGGGGGAAGAAATGCAATGCATTTTGTGTTATTACCCACATGTTTATATTTCTATCTTTTAGGGATTAGTCGATTATCGATACCGATTCTCGATACCACCGGTTCTTGGACACTGGTATCGGTATCGAGATTCATTCGTTTATTGTCGATACCGATACCATCGATACCCCCGCTACAAAAGGCACGGGGAGTGTTTGGGTCGCCGGAAAACAATCTTACCTTGGAGATGAGGAAGGAAGAGGGATGGGAGGGGAGGAGTGGGGTCCGGTTGAAAGCAATAAATCAGTCGGCTGACCAACATTATTTCTTTGAGTCATATCTTACAACCAAGTTTTTCCCCATTATGAATTTATAATAAATAGTTGTTGTTTTTCTATATTACTATAGGAAACTAGTGAAATTAACATTAAATTATGTACAAAATTGCATTAACAAATTGTATTAATAATTAATTACAAAATACTACTAAATAATTTTAAATGGTTACAAAAATTTGTAACTGTTTTTAACAATAGGTTTAACAACTATAGGTACTGAAAAATCGATGGTATCGGTATCGAGAATTGATTTTTCTGGTATCGTTATCGAGAATCGCTAAATTTTGGTATCGACTCATCCCTACTAGGCTTGGATCAGATGATTGTTTTTTGTTTTGTTTTACTGGTTGTTGATAATTGAGATTTGAATAAAGAAGTGTTTATAAAAGTATACTTTTGTATTATCATGGATTAATTAGAAAAAATGGAACAATTTTACAGGTATCAACTTCAAATATAGTACATGCAGTGCTAATTGCAATTTTCTTAAATAACTACTGCTGTTTTGTGGTTATGATTACCACAAAATTATCATGTAGTTATTTAAGAAAATTACAATTAATCAGTTATTAATGATCTGTACACTATCTTTTAGAGGATCAAATTTCGCAACTTTTTTTAATTTACAGTTTTGGAGGTTTTTTTTAACTCAACTGCCCGTCACTACAGGCAATTAACCTGTGCAGTGAACTAAACAAAGCGACGTACTGTAACGGCATTAGTCACATGGGCAAGCCAGAGGTGACTGCTCATGATCTTACAGGAGTCGGCCGGGACTGGGATCGAACCGGCCACGTCTGACTTGCTAGTCAGGCACTTTACCTTTGAGCTACCGCATCCGGTATCAAGCATTTAAAACTAAAAAGTGGTCGCCATTTTAAAATGGTACAGAGTAGAAACTTGAAACTCGATACTGAAGTAGGTCTTATTAGTTATCATACATGTACTACACTTGAAGTTGATTCCTTAAGAGGTTATTAAGATATAAGAATAAGAAATATAATTAAATAAGAGATAATAGTAATAAGAAATATGATTAATTATGTAAAAAACACAGACAAACGGAAAACTAAGAGTTTTGGGACCCATGTTTATGGAAACCTTTTTCTTATTTTGACCCAAGCAACCAAGATTTGAAGATTAGAAATCTACAGACACTCTGTATATGTACGGTTAAAACTTAACTTTTAAACAGTCTACCCATAAGTGTAATTTCTGTACTTTGATTGGAGGGGCAAACATGGTTGAAATCGTGATTTTTCATACATACTAAAATATTTTCACCAAATGTTTTTGGGGGGGCAACTGCCCCCCCCCCCTTGCTACCCCCGAATTACGCCTATAAGTACCGGTTAGTAAGTTTCCTTCATACCTTAAACACCAAATGGTCAGAAAATCACAACAATGTAAAAACACAAAAGGTACAAAATTTATTTAACAATTAAACTTAACAATGCAATTTTTCTGCAGGAAAGAAATAATTCCATATAACCCTGGTTAATGTCTCAATACCCTCAAACTGTCACTCGGTTTCTGGCACTTCTGGGATGGGACTAACATCAAGAATGCAGAAAACGCTGCGACACACCGGGCAAGTGCACTTGGACGACAGCCATTGCTCAGAATGATCCTCCTCCTGTCTGGATGCAAACCTGCAACATGTTCCAAGATTAGGACGTTTGTAAAAAATATAAGACACAAATCAATACGAAAATTAAAAGTTAAACAAAGACCTTAAATACATATGCCACCTTCCTTATTTTAAAACAATCAACAACTTTCATTATTATATAGCTGATGCCATGTTCTGGTTATAGGTTTTTTGTAATAAAGTGTGTGCAGAACAAATGATTGATGATCAATAGTACAAATAGGTTAAATTACATGATGCCAACTTGAACAAATGAGTAAAAAATAAGGTTAATTTTGGGTAGCCTAGGGCTTTTTGTCAGTTGGCAAAGAGGCCGATGGCATTGAAATATTCGGTTACGTGTCTTTGTAGTGTTAATGTGCTATATTTTCCTGCTGAGAAGAAGCCAACCTGTTGCCAGTTAATGGAGGCTTAAAAAGGTCATCCTGTTTTACACTAGCAATCAAATACTTATAGGAAAGAGCCATTGGCCCTTGGTATTTTGAGGCTAGGATAGGACAGCAGGCAGAGTAGATAAAAGTACAAATTATTTCTTGAAAAGTTTAGAAAAAATAAACATTTGATAACATTCAATTTTACAAACAAATATCTCTGAAAGAGCTAAGTTTACAACTACTGGTTAAAAATGCAGAGTGGTTGTTTGCATTTGTTAATTGATAAATAGTAAGCTATTACCAACAAATTTGCAGGTTGTGTAATGGGTACAGGTCTATTGCAACTCACCATCGTCCCATGCAGGACATGCACCACATAGGGCGGCAGTAGCAGTTTCTGCAAGGGTTTGGTCCTTCGTCTGTGCAATTTTTTAACAATTTTACATTGGATGAGTTAACCATACACCCGATGCACATTTCTACTTCCTAAAACATACATTTACAGGCATTACGACTTATATGTTATGGACTGTTTTCTGTCAGCAATCAAGTGTCAAACAACAAATCCAATCTCACCATTATGGAGAGGGAGAGAATCCAGTGTCAGTAACATCTTTTAAGTACAAAGTATTTTGTAAATAGAAACTAAAATCTCTCCTAGGGTTTAAATAGCCATCATTCAAATGGATATTAGTCTTAATTGTAAAATATAACTGCAATTATCAAATGCTTGTTTGTTTATTTTATTTTATTTCTCCTCATTGATGTAAATAGAACACAATTAAAAAATATGGCGGTTTTATAACTGAATTTAATCTTAAGTTTACAAAAATGTAATATTTGATTAATTTCTGTTTGAGCCTACCATGCCCATTCATCGTAGTTTTTCTGCCCCAATTGAAATTTGCGGAGTACGTCAAACACATTCACACACAGTTTTATTTACTTAAAACTATATACAAAAAATACTTATGGATATGGAAATAATATTATCCATGAAAACCACATTTAAGAGTCACACTTTCTAAGTTAAGTTTTCGTAGTTAATTGTGTGTTGTTTTCAGTTTTTTGTCTAAGTAAAAAATGTATTTATCATTATTTAAATTTATCAACATCGACAAATTGTCACCCCTTAGGCGGTAGCACATTTTACCTACCCCTAGGACAGGGCCTGGTCAGTGGCATAACTGCCGGGCCCGCCGTGCGGGGGGGTCCTCAGGCCATGGGCTGAGGCGGCGGGCCCGCCGAGATAAAAGCTCTGGCGGGCCCGCATAATGGGATGAAATCAAATCTCGCAGTATTGCTGGAAACACGATATTTATCGCGTACCATATTTTCTTCAACATTGTAATTCAAATAAACATTGAGTAAGAGGCACTAACGTAAGCTGGCACAAACAGAGATAAACAAACTATTACCTTTTTGTAAGCATAACATTCAGTCTTAAAAACATATTTTCCATACCGTATGTTTTGTTTCATAATTATGTTTTCAATGACCATCTGTTGCTGCAGTTGCACCTTGAACGTAAATTGTGACAGTTTTAAAGGCAATTACTTGCATTAAAACCTAGCAATTTTATTGCAGGTAAACAATTTGTATTACAATTGATTTGTAAACAAACACCATCTGACAGTATAGGCAAATTGTAAACAAGCAGCACATGTGGTCCAACCATGTTTGTAATTTGATTAATTTAGTGTACAAAAAGAGGTTGAAATGAATAGTACACTCGTGTGCCAACTTATGTGCATCTTACTCTAACTGCTTACATTCTTTGATCAGCTGTCATTTTATGAAACTAATATATTGTTTTGATTTATTTGTATTATTTGATTAAGAGTTTAAAGTTTATTTCTGCATGTTGAGTGGCAATTTAAAAATAGCTGTACCATTATTATAACCTGTAAGGCTGGCAACACTTATAGCATGTTGTTGATTTATGCATCAGCTGAACAACATTGCAAGACATCTTTGTTGAGAACATTACTCTCATTGAAATGATCAAACCTGGGCTGAAAGTTCTACAAACCTTGATGAAGCTTAACGTTTTGACAATCGTTGATTTATTCTTAGTATTTTACTACATGACGTGAGAGAGAAAAAACAAAAGTTTTTCACTTACCACATATATATAAATTATATATGGTTTGCCCAAAGACAAAGCGTAATAAATATAATGAATTTTGAAATGTAATGAATATTGTAATTATTTTAGCGAATTTCCCCTATAGGGAAGAAGCTATTACCGTAGGTGGCATAGTAACACTTAAGCCCGAGACCATGATAACTTTTCATTTTGAGGCCCCCCGATGACAAAAAAACCATTCGTTCAAATTTTGTATATATGCATATATATTTATTTATGTGTCTGCAAGTACGATAACTCTCGTAAAAAAGGTCCGATCTTGATGAAATTTGGTACAGACGTGTAAAGTAGCATTTATTTGAACGAGTTCGAAAACCAGATGAATCGCACCATCCGAAGGAGGGTTTTTGGGAGGTTATGTATCCCAAAATTTTTTTTGAGTTTTCACATGTAATTTTTATTTAAATAAAATATTTAGCTATACCATTGAATTCAGCTTAAAAAAAATAAACAATTTGGTATTTTGATCATTGCTCTATGTCAATTGGTTACTGAGATATTGCAAGTGCTAAACACAGTACGTTGTCTAATGCTATTCTTATAAAGAAATAAATTTTGTATCTCGCTTATGAATATAAACTGACAAAACTTGGTATATGGCTTCATCTGGTTGTGGTTTGTTGTTTGCACAAAAACAAAATTTTCACTTATGGGGACCGAGTACCTAGGTTTGCTGCTATGGGAGTAGCAGCAAACCTAGGTACTCGGTTCCTATGTTATTCTTATGGAGAATAATTAAAATTTTATATATCGCTTATTTATAAATGTATATGAATGAAACTTGGTATGTGATTTTACTTAGATGAGTTCTATTGATATTTGCATAAAAAACAATTATTTTGTGTTCCTTGTTGCAGCAAACCTGCGTACTCATCCCTAATGTTATTCTTAAGGAGAATAATTAAATATGTATTTATCGCTTATTTGTGAATATATTTTTATGAAACTTGGTATGCGGCTTTATGTGGTATTAAGTCATTGGAAATTCGCTGAGTATGCAGGTTTGCTGCGACGGGGGTATTTTTAATTTATTTTATGGTTAGAGAATTTTTTCAACCATATATATGTGGTAAGCAGGTTTCTTTTAATTTATTTTTATCAATATTTTACATTGAATTTTTGTTGTACAAAAGGTTTCTTAAAATTTAGACGGAATTATTAAGGATGGAAATCACTAGTATTTGATCAACCAATTTGGAAATTTTGAATGTCTTTCTAAATTGTAAGTAATCCTTGGTCAGAGTCCCTCTTGATCCAAAAATTAGGCCGATTACAGATATGTTTCTAATACCATATTTCTCTTGAAAAAATGGTATTGTTGGTTCATATATATTTCTTTTTTCTTGATGAACTTCTTCCCCTGGTTGTGATACGGATGCTTCAAATCTGACTGTGGGGTCAATTATCTATCCTTTACCGCTATTTCTGTCAATTGCCAAAATGTCAATTATACGGGTGCTTCCATTTTCTGATATACAGCTAACTTCCTCGTAGACTTCTAAGTTGACTTTTCTTAATTCATCGGCAATTATCCTTCTTACTTCATTATGTCTTGTGTTGATCAGAAGTTCATTTTGCCTGCAAGACCCCAACACATGAGCAAGTGATTCAAACTCGTCGCAGTGTCTGCAACGGTTTGTGTTGGGGCCTCGGCCCGGCATGGTTCTTACTGTTACAACATTGCAGGCCATTTTCAGACAGTCACGCCATTCCGAGGAGGATAGTCCATGTTTTTTGTACACCCAGGAGTTTGCACTTGGCACTTGCTTATAGAGTACGACTCCTTTCCCCTTTTGCGAATGGTGCGTCCACAGTTCAAATTCTTTATCCTTTAGGAGTTTTCTTAAATTGTGTCCTTTAATTTTGTTTTCCGATATCTTCAAAGTCAGAGTAGTTTAGGTTTATGGATTTCAATATAAAATAAATCTTTCTCTTCCTCATATGAAGATGGGATAAGCTTAACATTTGATTATTCTAATAAATTACAAGTATTAAATTGTTGTATGAATGCTTCCCACTCAAGTTTTATAATTCCTAATCCTTTATACTTTTTATCTGAATAAAAGAAACTGTTAGGGGCGTCACCCGGTAGTTATACAATTTCTTTGAGGCAACTCTTAATAATTTTGTCGCCATCATTAACCCTTTAACTGCCAATATATTTCACCTTACTGGAAGCCCCACTGCCATGTTTTTTTGCTATTTTGTGTGGTTTTCAACAAATTCTTTAAATATGCAACAATTAATCAAACATAGCCTATTATTGCAACATTTCATATTAATTATTAGTTGATGGATTATTATTTTTTTTAAGTGGTAGGGGGGGTTGGTAGAGCGGGAAAATCCAAATAAAAATAAAAACTTACCTGAAACATTTGTATTTATATAAAATATGTATAAATGTTGTAGCGGGTCACATATATATATATATGGCCTAATAAAAAGGATTTCATATAAAATATAAATAAAATGGTCAAAATAGGCTATAGGCCTATTTAGTGAAATTAAAAGATTAGCCTATTAAAAACTTTTTACATACCGGTAAGTCCAAATTGTAGTAAAGAAATGATTTAGTTTAGGAAATATAGGTAGGAAGAGAAGAAATGGATAAAATTTACAATGTAATTGCAAACCTATTGAGCAACAATTGATCAATAACAAATGACGTGATTAAGGATAAACTAACGGATAAAATCAAAATTGTTAAAGGATAAAAGAATCTCAAAATTACATCTATAATAATAAAATATACTGTTGACGAGTAAATTGTAAATAATTTAATAAATTAAATTACATAACCTTAAATTGTTAAATGCAAGAATTGAAGTTTAGATGAGTGTCAGATGAGTGAAGGAGGTTATAAGTTGAAAATAGGGATACAGAAATTATAGTTTCGGACAAAATATAGATGAGTGAAGGAGGTTATTAGTTGGAAATAAGGATAAAAATAAGAGAAATCTTGAAATATAGTGGTAAAAATCATAGTAACTCGAGTCTCTGTGCATTCCAAAAAGGTGAGTCTCTTTGGAGTCAAGTGACAGACTCAACCAATGGGATTGCGAGGATTCATTAGATGCCTAGAGGGGTCTTATTTATTAATACAAATCACGAGGCAAAGGGACATTTCTTTGATGACTAAGGCTTTTAGACAAAGGATTAAGTAGTTTCGTCATTTTTCTTGATACGAGACTCATGAGCGTGAAGGAAGCTTTGTCTTGCTTCCACTGCCATGAAGTGAGGACATACGTCCTAGCTTTTGAGCAGGCTGAATTGTTTCACAACATAATGTGACTTTTTAATTATTGGTTTTCTTAAAACATATCAACCAGTGAGTTAGTGATGAATAATATTAAATAAAGAAAAGAAGAAAAATTGGCGTAAGTAGGAAACCGGATCAGGAGACTTATTGCGCAATGTCTCAATAATCATTATGAACCGATAAACGTTTAGTAACATTCTAAATTGAATTAAAAAGAAAAGGATAAACTTCAAAGTAAGAACTAATATTGATTTGTATCAAAATAACATTTTCTGATAGTTACGACATAACTTCTTTGTTTCCTTTCCTATAGCCTAAAAATAGGAGTAGGATAATTTCTATGTTCCTTTCCCTCTTTTTTAATAAGTAAGTTTGTATTTTATTATTTTCTAACTTGAAATCATTATAGAATTTTGATTATTGAAATGACTTTCATTCATCTTACATAGCTCCCACCACGCACCCATAAAAAACGACCCTGAGATAAGAAGAAAATAGGCCTATCAAATTTTTAATTGTAGAATAAGATATGAATTAAAAAATATTAATTAATAAAGTGAGGTACAAGTTACAAATTGGCGGCCAGCAACGTGGGGCTATGTGAGTTGAGTTGAAATAGGCCTAGGACTAAAATAAGAGATGGCAGCTGTGGCAGAAAATAAAAGGGGGACAGAGTCCAATCAAGATGAGGATAGCTTGTTAGGAACTGAGAGTTTTCGAGGTTGGGGTTCCTCACCTTTGCCAAGTTTGAATGATCAGGGAAATAACAGCCTAGTAAATGGTAGTCAGGAAGTTGTAGATGTAGTGAGTGAAAGTGAGTCGAGTGTAGAGGGGAGTAGGACTAGTTCGCCAACAGTAGAGCACATACACGCACACATAAATTCTAACACTGACACAAACATGATGGATATGTTCAGCGCCATAATGAAACAAATAAAAGAAAGTAACACTGCTATAACACAACAAATAACACAAGTAAATGACAAGTTGGATCAACTTAGTGTGGAAATGAGAGAACGAACTGAAAAAGTGGAGGTTAAGTTGGACAAGGTTAGTAACAAGGTTGAGGAATTAGAGATAGAGGTTCAGAGTAAACATGAGTTAAGCGTAAAGCTAGTAAACGACAAATGTAGCGTAATAACTAATGAAGTTAAGAAGAATAGGGACAAGACAGGTGAGTTGCAAGAAAGGGTTGAAGGTATTGAGAGTAACTTGAGAGTAATAGATAGTGAAAGTAGGGAGAGTGTAGTAATGAACAGGAAGTTGATTGATAAATGTATGTCGAAGGGAAAACAGTTAGAGGAGAGGTACGATAATGAGGCTATAGTGGTAACTAACAGAATTGAGTCGCTAGAAAAGGATAGGCCTAACATAGCTAAGCAAATTGAACAATTGTCTAAAAAATTTGAAGGTAAGATAACGAACATGGGGATAGTTAATTATGAAGCAAAATCTTTGAGCACCATAAGTGCAAATGCTGAACTTTTCTTAGTGAAGTTTGAAAATGAGCAATTGGGAATTCATCCCATGACATTTTTGAAGTTTACTGAAAAGTTTGTAGAAGTGTCAGGGGACAATTGGGAAATACAGTTGTTGAACATCATTAAATACCTTAAAGGGGAACCAGAAAGCTGGGCTAGGCAACATTTAGATAAGTTAAAAAACTTTGACAGTTTCAAGGGAGAATTTAAGAAGAAATATTGGGGGGTGATAAGACAACGTCAGTTTGAGCATGAGTTAATGGGACAGGGAGATTTCAACAATGGAAGGTTAGATTTGGCGACATATGTTCTCAAGTACTATGAGATCAATAAGATGTTGGATAAGCCAATGCCTATTGACATGTTCTTAAACTACATCTGTAAGCATGTGCCTGAGAGCTTAGGGGCGTCGATTCAGTCGGTAATGACAGTAAAAGATATTACAAATGAACAGGAAATGGAGGTTATGTGTAGGAATATTGGTTTAGTAAGAGAAAAAGAAAGTTTGCCAAGCAATGCTAACCGGTATAACTACAATAAAGGAGGTAAGGAGCCGTACAGTAGATATAACAATGACCAGTCTTACAAAAAAGAAACTTTCAAAACAAACCAAGGTATTGAGAGGGAAGTAAAAGCGCAGGTGGTAGATGTGGTAGAGTCAAATGAAGATGAGGGTGGTAAAGATCAGGAAAGACGGAATGAAGATAGGGAACGGGGTAACCAGAACTTTCGGGGAAACTCAAGGGGAAGAGGTAGTTTTAGGGGTCAGAATAACTATTTCAGAAGGAATCAGTACTGACAAAACGCGCCACATACTGAGACTAGCCAGGGAGAGAATAATGAGTTGAGGAAATTGGGGGGTTATGAGTTATTGGGGGATTCACAAATGGTGAGGTTTTATAGACAAATATTAAATGTAGAAGCAAAATCAGTATGTGGACGTTGGTGTGTTGGCCTATGTGTAGGAGGTCAAACAGTTAGGGACTTAAAAGGTTTAGTACAAGATAATAAGTTGACACTGGGCAAAAAAGTAATAGTATTAATAGGTACCAATGATCTTTTGAGAAAAAAGGGGGTAGAGGAAATAGTTAAAGATTTAAATGAGTTAACTGAAATCTTAGAAGAGAATAGTGAGGAGATAGTAGTTTGTACTCTGCCACCTATACCTAAACTAGCCTTGAATGACCCGTACCATTTTGACAAGTTAGAATCAATTAACAATTCTATTAAAAGATTGAGTGAAAAAGAAAAAGTTGAGATTCTAGACATAAGTAGTGATTTCATAGATAAGAATGAAAAGACGGGAAGTAAGATGGAGTATTATGAAAGAACTATTTATAGTAAGGGAAATAGGAGAGATGATTTTGTCCATTTAAATATCGAGGGATTTAAAGTGATTAAAGGGAAAGTAGAAGCGTTAATAAAAGAAAGAAAAGAAAAGAATCTAAAAAGTATGGTAGGGCTTAAACAAACAAATAACATATTTTGTGAAGAAGATCTAAGTGAAGAACTGTTGAACGAAAATAATTTCAGTACTGGACCTAGGGAAGAAATTAATCAATTTTTGCCGGAAGTAGAAATGAAAATAGGATCACTGACAGGTGGCGGGATAGTCGATACTGGGTCACAGGCCACTATCCTGTCAGAGGAATTTTATTTTCAAGTAAAAAAGAGTGTAGATTATGAAATACCGGAATTGAGAGTATCAAATACTTCGATAGTGGGAATAACCGGAGCTAGGAGTCGAAAGGTGGAGAAACAGGTTCAAGTAGAAGTACAGTTTGGAAATTTAATCGTACCAGTAGACTGTCTAGTAGTAAAAGGAATACATGTTAATTTCTTGATAGGTTGTGACTTTTTAATGAAGCACAATGCTGTCATTGACTTTAAAGAAAGAAAACTAAACATGGTATATGAAAGCAAATACTACAGAATTAACCTAAGAGAAAGTAATGATAGTCAAGTTGTAGGGAGTATAAACATTGTTAGGGTAAATTTCCTAAACCAGATAGCCTATGATAGGGAAGATGAGTTTCAGAATCAGTTAAATGAAGTAGAGTCAGTAATTTCTTATGAAAATAAGATAAATACACTTAATAGGGACCCAGTAGATTTTACCATTGAACAAAAAATAGAGCAAAAAATCAAGGAAATGGGACAACAATGTGAAAATCTAGATAGGTTACGAGAAGTATTATTAAAAAATAAAAAAGTTTTTTCTGATAAGCCTGGGTGTATTAAAGATTATGTAGCAAAATTAAATTTGAAAGTTGAGACGCCATTCATAGGTAAATCATATCCAGTACCATTTCATAAGAGAAAAGCAGTTGAAGAAGAATTAAAACTATTAAAAGAAATGGATATAATAGAAACATCTAATAGTAGCTTTTCAAATCCATTAGTTTGTGTAGTAAAAAAGGACTTAACAATACGGACTTGTTTAGATTCAAGAAAATTAAATGCATTTCTTACTCCTGATAGGCAATCAACAGAGACAACAGAGGAAATATTGCAAAAGTTTATGAATGTAAAATATTTTACTGCTCTTGACTTAACAATGGGTTTTCACCAAGTATTACTTGATGAAGAATCCAGAAAATACGTAGCTTTCACATTTGCGGGAAAAAATTATCAGTATAAGCGACTCCCTTTTGGATTAAATGTTAGTACAGCTCTTTTCACTAAAGCCATGGATAGTATTTTTGGATCTGAGTTTTCTGATTTTTTAACTTGCTATGTAGATGATATATTAATTACCTCAGATACATTTGAAGAACATTTAGGTCATATTGATAAAGTTTTGACTAGGCTGGCGGAATATGGTGCAACAGTAAAGTTAAAGAAAACAGAGTTTTTCAAGGACGAAGTAAATTTTTTGGGTTTTGTGTTAAGTAGGGAAGGAGTTAGAATGGATCCTGAAAAGATAAAAAAAATCCAGAATTTTCCGGAACCAGATTGTCTAAAGAAGTTGCAAGGGTTTCTAGGCCTATGTAACTACTACAGAATCTTTCAAAACAATTACTCGCTTCTTACAGCTCAGTTTAACCATATTTTAGGCAGTAAAAGTAAGTGGGTCTGGGGTGATAAGGAAAGAAACATTTTTCAACAGATTAAAGATAAATTCATAGAATCAGTAATTCTACAACATCCTAATTGGAATAAAGCTTTTTATATCAATACAGATGCATCAGATATAAATGTAGCAGCGATCTTGTATCAGTACAATGAAAAGGGAGAATAAGAAGTAGTTTGTTTTGCTAGTAGGGCGCTAATGAATGCAGAAAAAGGTTATACAACTACGGAAAAAGAACTGTTAGCTGTAGTTTTTGCATGTAAAAAATTTAGATCATATATCATAGGGCATTTTAAGGTTGTAGTAAGGTCAGACCACAGAAGTTTATCTTTTTTAAAGACGTGTCGATTAACTCATGCAAGACTTTTGAGATGGAGCTTAGTGCTACAAGAGTATAACCTTGAAATTGAATATGTGAAGGGAAAAGAAAATGTTCCGGCTGATGTGTTATCTAGAGTTACCGATGGTGAATTTGTTAGCAAAGCAGACATGAATACAGTTCATATATACAAGACCAATCTGAAGTTAGGAGTAGAAAACAGGGAAGTAAATAAGTTGTTAAAAAACATAGCCGAGAAACAAAAACAAGATGAAAAAATGAGAGATATAATTGATAAACTAGATGCTAATGATAATGATAAAATTAAACAGAATTTTGTAATTCACAATGGTATTTTGTTTCAAAAAAGTAAGAATAAAGAACAATATAGAGTTTGTATACCAGAGAACTTAAGGTCAAAATTAGTAGAGTTAGCGCACATTAAGTATGGCCATTTGGGGGGTGGGAAAATATATCTATGTTTGAAGGAATTTTGCGTGTTTCCAGCAATGGAAAAGAGCATTAAAAAACAGTTACAAACATGTATACTATGTCAAAAAGCAAAGCAAGTTAATGTAAAGCAAATAGGGAGCCTAAAGCCTATAATCCCGGAAAGACCAAAGCAGTTAATAGCAGTAGATTTAATAGGAGAATTGCCCACTGGTCCAGGTGGAGTGAAGTACATTTTTGTATTAATAGATGTATTTTCAAAATATGTTAAGATGTACGCTATAAAACGAGCAAATAGTAGAACTTTGTTGACTAAGATTTTTAACAAATATATCCCTGAAGTAGGAGAGATCGAGTCAATTTTGAGTGATCACGGTAGTCAATTCACGAGTGAACTATGGTATACAACTTTACAAAATGCTAGAATAAAACCACTACATACATCAGTATATCATCCTCAATCAAATCCGACGGAAAGAATTAATAAAGAAATAAACAAGATGATCCGTATTTATTGTTATAATAAGCATACTAATTGGCCGAATGTACTAGAATTTATAGAAGGTTGTCTAAATCACTCAGTTCATGGAGTTACGGAACATGTACCTGCAGAGGTCATGTTAGGTAAAGCTAACACCCATTTTCTTGAAGAAATAATAGAATTTCCTAGTGAGAGGAACTTTAGTCATGTACAGTGTGTGACATTAGTAAGGGAAAAGTTGTTGAATAAAGCACAAAAGAGAAAGGCAAAGTTTGATAGGAAAATCAGGGCAGTAAAATTTGCAATAGGTGATAAAGTATTAGTTAAAACTCATAATTTATCAAATAAGTTTAATAAAAAGATAAAGAAGTTTTTTCTGCTTTTTACCGGACCATATGTAATAGTTGAGATTAAAATGGAAAATGCCTATAGATTGAAGGAGATAGATTCAGATAAGATAATAGGAACTTATAATGTCACACAGCTAAAAAAGTTTTTTGAGTAATTTAACGGTAGGCCAATATAATTAAACATCAGTGAGGGGTTTTGTCGCTGGTGGTACGAGCCTGTCCGTCCCCACTAAAACGGAACAGTGGTCAAGTTACAAGCCTATTCTGGGTACTTAATATCCAGGTAGGAGGACACAAAACACCGGACTAGATATTAAAAGTATGTGACATGGATGATGGTGAATGAGATGACGCGTGCATTGATCACTCAACGAAAGGCTTAGCATGAATGCATTTTTTATATATTTTAAGTTAGGTATCCGCCATGTTCTTATGCATACAGCATGTATAAGACATGAGCAAACAACAATTGTTGACAATGATGATTAATGATGATTAATGAAAAGTGAAGCGCAGGGGCTGGTGATGCAACGGTGGTATTAGGGCCTCATAAAGGTGACCTATTGCTTGCCAGCAGGAGTGATCAATGAGTCCCCAAAATTAAGCATGTCTCATGTCCCGTCCCCAATGTAAATTTCAAAAGACGAGGCATGGAAAGGTTTTGAAATTATTCATACCAAATATTAATAGAGTCACAACTTCACCTCTGAGTCTGTTAGGAAAGTGGGGGCTCATGTTAAAAAATTAGCCACAACCCCTTAGATAATAAGTGTTTTTAAATAAAGTAGAGAAGAATTTTGAGACATTGTTAGTATTCGGGTAGAAAAATTGAATGATTAAAATAACATGATATCAGGATTTTTTTAAATTTAACACACACACGCTGCCACTCTCTTACCAACCTGCCTCTCTAAATATGATCTGTCATATTAATATAAAAAAAAATGAGTATTTTGTATTTAATTATAGTTAACATTTTGAATTGTATAATGTATTTTTAGAGGGTCAAAGTCTTGAATTGTAAAGTAGGTAGTGTCAAATGTGCGCGAAGAAGGAGTGCTGTGATAAATTGGTACAAAGTAAGGAGTAAAAAGTGAGCAATAAGAAGAATAATAATGAATACAAAAATACTGATCAGATCAAATATGAGAAGATGAAAAATGCTGGCGCAAATACTACACCTGGGAGAAGAAAGGAGAGCTTAATGAGATTCCAAATGAATGAACAATAATAAAGTAAGGAGACACCAACTATGAAGGTATGTTTTCTATCACCTAAGTTACTACATATGAATATGTCTTCAAAAAACTTCAAAAAATTTGGTCTCTATTTTAATAATGTGCTCTCTAAAAATATAAAACTTCAAAAAATTTGGTCTCTATTTTAATAATGTGCTCTCTAAAAATATTTGAACAATAACTTTAAAGTGCAGTATTCAAATGCCAGTAAATCTGTAAAATGTTTATTCTCCTAATAAATTAATCAGTAACATCATTATAAAGACATTGCAAAATCACTTTCATAGTAACTGGAGTAAGTGAAACTATAATCCTGAAAAGCACCAAAACATTGAACACTCAAGTGAAAAAGTGAGCGTGAAGTGAGATGGACAAGGGGACTTAATCTAAAATTAAGAATTTCATTTTGTTAAATTATAAGATTCATGATGTGCTTTGTAGATCTAAGAGTGTGTAAAATTTATGATGGTGTGTAAATTGATGTACAATGTATTGGTTATAAGTTGTTTATATATAATACAAGGGTTTAGTGTTAGGCAGGATGTTTAGATGAGAAATGTATAAATAAGGCGGGAAAATCCTTTTAAAATGTATAATTTATAAAAAATTGAAAAAATTGTGTATAATATTTTAAAATTTGTTTACAAATTATGGGGGGTATTGTAGCGGGTCACATATATATATATATGGCCTAATAAAAAGGATTTCATATAAAATATAAATAAAATGGTCAAAATAGGCTATAGGCCTATTTAGTGAAATTAAAAGATTAGCCTATTAAAAACTTTTTACATACCGGTAAGTCCAAATTGTAGTAAAGAAATGATTTAGTTTAGGAAATATAGGTAGGAAGAGAAGAAATGGATAAAATTTACAATGTAATTGCAAACCTATTGAGCAACAATTGATCAATAACAAATGACGTGATTAAGGATAAACTAACGGATAAAATCAAAATTGTTAAAGGATAAAAGAATCTCAAAATTACATCTATAATAATAAAATATACTGTTGACGAGTAAATTGTAAATAATTTAATAAATTAAATTACATAACCTTAAATTGTTAAATGCAAGAATTGAAGTTTAGATGAGTGTCAGATGAGTGAAGGAGGTTATAAGTTGAAAATAGGGATACAGAAATTATAGTTTCGGACAAAATATAGATGAGTGAAGGAGGTTATTAGTTGGAAATAAGGATAAAAATAAGAGAAATCTTGAAATATAGTGGTAAAAATCATAGTAACTCGAGTCTCTGTGCATTCCAAAAAGGTGAGTCTCTTTGGAGTCAAGTGACAGACTCAACCAATGGGATTGCGAGGATTCATTAGATGCCTAGAGGGGTCTTATTTATTAATACAAATCACGAGGCAAAGGGACATTTCTTTGATGACTAAGGCTTTTAGACAAAGGATTAAGTAGTTTCGTCATTTTTCTTGATACGAGACTCATGAGCGTGAAGGAAGCTTTGTCTTGCTTCCACTGCCATGAAGTGAGGACATACGTCCTAGCTTTTGAGCAGGCTGAATTGTTTCACAACATAATGTGACTTTTTAATTATTGGTTTTCTTAAAACATATCAACCAGTGAGTTAGTGATGAATAATATTAAATAAAGAAAAGAAGAAAAATTGGCGTAAGTAGGAAACCGGATCAGGAGACTTATTGCGCAATGTCTCAATAATCATTATGAACCGATAAACGTTTAGTAACATTCTAAATTGAATTAAAAAGAAAAGGATAAACTTCAAAGTAAGAACTAATATTGATTTGTATCAAAATAACATTTTCTGATAGTTACGACATAACTTCTTTGTTTCCTTTCCTATAGCCTAAAAATAGGAGTAGGATAATTTCTATGTTCCTTTCCCTCTTTTTTAATAAGTAAGTTTGTATTTTATTATTTTCTAACTTGAAATCATTATAGAATTTTGATTATTGAAATGACTTTCATTCATCTTACATAGCTCCCACCACGCACCCATAAAAAACGACCCTGAGATAAGAAGAAAATAGGCCTATCAAATTTTTAATTGTAGAATAAGATATGAATTAAAAAATATTAATTAATAAAGTGAGGTACAAGTTACAATGTATGTGGTCTAAACACAAAATGTGTCATAATACCTAATTATAACAGTACTTGACTTGTACCAGGAAACTTTAGTAGTCTTTTAGTGTGTGAAACTCAGCGAAGCAGGGCACCGCACACAATGCAACGTCGCACTCCGCACACATGTATTGCGATTCACGCCGCTTCTGTTCCCGCCTTCTTGTGTTCTTACAAACGTGACATAGGCGACATGGTGCTGCTTTTTTCTCTGTTGGTGGAACACAAACTGGAAAATGTCTATCCGTAAGACGTTGCGGTGTGTCTCCAGATGAGAGCCGACCTCCTTTTTTCTTTGGGCGATTTTCACAATTTTCCTCCAGCAGTTTTCTTACAATTTCAAGATGAAACTGTTGTAGGGTCGGTTTCTCGCCAGTCTTGCACAAATACAATGCATGTGCATTGAGGATTGCCACATCCATGAGATGGATGGATGGATGGTGAGTTTCTTGTACCACCTTTGAGTACGGCATACACTTTCAACTCCAACAATCATCATGTCCGATCGGTCAACCGCAACCATGTGACGATTATACTCGTGAACACTTTTAGCGAATTTCCCCTATAGGGAAGAAGCTATTACCGTAGGTCTCATGGTAAGACTTAAGCCCGAGACCATGATAACTTTTTGTTTTGAGGTCCCCAGATGCCAAAAACACTATTCCTTCAAATTTATATATATGTATATATATATATATATATATGTCCGTTAAAACGATAACTTGAGTAAAAAACGTCCGATTTTGATGAAATTTGGCTCAAATGTGTAAAATGACATTCATGACTTTAAGTTCGAAAACCAGAAAAATCGGACCATGGGAAGGGGGGTTTATGGGGGTTTTAAATTTTCTAAAAATCAGTTTTTTGCATTTTTCACCCTAAAATTTTTAAAAAACTTAATTTTGGTTTTGACCATGTTATAGAGCTTAAAAAAAAAAATTAATTTAGTATTTTGAATTATTAACCTAGGTTAAGTGGTTGTGGAGAAAATCCAAAAAAACCTGCTCATAAAATCTCCCATGTTAATCTTATGGGAAAAGGTTTTTGGCTTTTCCTCAGTTTATTTTAATGTAATCTTCACATTTGCTTTTACTAATCTGTTCAGTTCCACAAAACAATCATTTTGGTGTTTAAATTGTGATTCTACGCCCAACCGTTGCAGAGATATTCAAAGTGCTAAACACAGTACGTTGTCCAATGTTATCCTTATGGAGAATAAATAAAATTTTATATCTCTATTATTTATGAATGTATGTTGATGAAACTTGGTATGTGGCTTCACGTAGTACTGGTATATTGATATTTGCACAAAACATTGATATTTTGTTGATTACTCCCGTAGCAGCAAACCTGCGTACTCAGCCCCCATGTTATTCTTATGGAGAATAAGTAAAATTTAATGACTCCCTTAATTATGAACATAAATTAATAAAACTTGGTATGAAGCTTCACTTGGTTGAGTTATATTGATAATTATATAAAAACCCATTTTTCTGTTCCTTGTTTCAGCAAACCTACGTACTCATTACCAATGTTAATCTTATGGAGAATAATTAAAATCGCTTATATGTGAATATATTTTTATGAAACTTGGTTTACGGCTTTATGTGGTATTAAAACATATATTATGCATTGGAAATTCGCTGAGTACGCAGGTTTGCTGCGACGGGGGTATTTGGTTTTATAACAGGTTCGTTTGTTTTTGGATCACACTTTCCAGTTCGTACCATTACATCTTCATGTTCAGAGGTAATCATGAGTACTTGTCTTTTGTCAATCCATCTGACAACCAAACTTGTTTCGTCGTTGTAAACCTCCCGATGTCCAACTTGTCAACGTAAAGGCAATGGCCTTTATTCAAGTTCGGATCAAGTAGAGTAGTGATAATTGCACCAGATTTTCCTAAGTCCTGTGTGTCAATTATCTCGCAATCATTCCCCGTACACACAGCAATGGCCTTTATTCAAGTTCGGATCAAGTAGAGTAGTGATAATTGCACCAGATTTTCCTAAGTCCTGTGTGTCAATTATCTCGCTATCATTCCCCGTACACACAGCAATGGCCTTTATTCAAGTTCGGATCAAGTAGAGTAGTGATAATTGCACCAGATTTTCCTAAGTCCTGTGTGTCAATTATCTCGCTATCATTCCCCGTACACACAGCAATGGCCTTTATTCAAGTTCGGATCAAGTAGAGTAGTGATAATTGCACCAGATTTTCCTAAGTCCTGTGTGTCAATTATCTCGCTATCATTCCCCGTACACACAGCAATGGCCTTTATTCAAGTTCGGATCAAGTAGAGTAGTGATAATTGCACCAGATTTTCCTAAGTCCTGTGTGTCAATTGTCTCGCTATCATTCCCCGTACACACAGTAAGGTCCAAAACATATCCAGTTTCACAGTCACATAGTAAATATGTTTTGATTCCAAATCTACTTCTTTTTGAGGGGATAAACTGTTTGAATCCTAATTGCCGTTTGAACAGTAGGAGGCTTTCGTCAATACACAAGTTTCTAAAAGGTTTGAAACTTTTGGAAACATTTCCTGACATGTCCACAACCTCCTTTATTTTACTAAGTCTTCCAAAACGAGGTGCTTGTGTATTGTCTGAAAAATGCAGCAGACGTAGAATTAGAAGGTATCTGTTCTTCGACATGTACAATGGAACACTATTTTTTTGAAGGGGATCTGTAGACCAATAGTTTTCAATCGCCATTTTTTTTTTGTGTACCATAAGCATGGTAATCGCAAGAAACACTTTGAACTCCTTCAATGTAAGGGGGGTCCATTTTTGAAGCCTAGATTTCTCTGAGGGAGGCGAATGTGAAATAATGTAGTCGAAATGTTTGTTGGTTTCTGGAATCTTCTAAGTCTGGAAGTTCTAAGGTTGAGTCAGGAATCATCTTTTCAAAACAATTCAGTCCACTGCAGGGTTCAGGATACGAGTTTGAATTCACAATTCCACTTGAAGATTCATCAAAATAAAAAATTGTAGGTACAAAATTGTCACTGTTCCAAAGATGTGTGTATTTAGGTTGTTTTTTCTTTTTATTTTTCAAAACACTTTTTTTCTTAGGCTTGAAAGTCTTAACCTTCTGATGGCGTTTTTTCGGTGCTTTTTTTCTTGGCCGTTTTGCATTACTCGGCCCCGCTATATCAAGGTTAGTCATATCGGTAACATCATTTTGAATCAGTTCTGGATCGTCAGGATCGTCCATATTTTGTGTATTATCAGGTCCTAATAAATCGATTACATCGGGAATACCTGGTTCGTACGGATTATCATCCGAGTCCGAGTTATTTTCTGAATCAGGTGTATAGATAGGATCGGCATGCCAATCGTCGTCATCTTCCGAGAAGTCGTTCACAATACCCAATTCTGAGCTCGGCAGGTCTAAATACCTTATTATCTCCTCCTCATTTTCATTATTATCTGCCATTATATGATTCACAAGCAATAAATATCGTGCAACACAACAGATTCACGTTATACACTAAGCTACAACGAGCGAAATACGAGAATCGCAGCCGCGACTGATGCATACACATGGTTTAGTAAAAAGTACCAAAAACACCCGTCAGGTAGCAGCAGTAGACGCGCAGAAGTGTACTGCATTATCCTAGTTTGAGGAATCACCACCAGAGCTAAGCACAATACCGAACGACGACGTAGCAGACAGATAATCAGCTGACCGGCGCAGAACGTGATATCACGGGCATGGCAGTTATACGGCGATGCGCAGTTGCCCGTCATATCACGTTCGCGGCAGTTAAGGGGTTAAGAAATTTCTTTGGGTTAGTCTTCAATTTAGCAGTGTGCAGAGGATAAATTAATGTGGGTGAAATATATTGATTTACAATATTTAGTTTCTGATCTGTACTAAGCAAAATGCTTTTGCTTAACTGATCTAGTTTTTGCGAAAGCTTCATCAGAATACCGGTTGAGTTAAATTTGATTTCTTCACACAATTTAACACCGAGATATTTGATTTGCTCCTCTTTGCCAATAGACCCAATTTCTTCAATGCCAGCTTTTATTTTAATTTGTATTCAAAACATTATAGGTATCCTAAAAAACCTTGGTGTTACGAAATCACTAAAATTAAACAATTCTGGAACTGACGCAAGGGTTCAGAATTGTATCTGGAAGTTAGGAAACGTCCTTGGTTCATGCAACCTTATCCTAAAATATAGTAGGCCTAATAGAAAGGGTAAAAGGGATAGGATGAAACTGTACGATTATATTACATGGGGGGCCCTGAAAATAGGTTTGCAGGGGGGGCCCAAAAAAATCAGTTACGCCACTAGGCCTGGTGCCAGCCAAATGGCACCAGCAAATGGCAATTTGGGTCAAATGGCTTTTTCTTTAAATTCCACCCCTAACATTGGGGACCTTTGTGTACCATTCCGTCACAGGGCGGAAGAAGACTCCTTTTCCTGCACCCCACTACTATTTAGAGAAAGGAAATGCACTCACATGAGTTATTTTCGTATTCCATTTGAAGTCAGGCAAAAATATGCATCCATTAGGGGAGTTTCAACAACTTTTATCTTGAGTGAGTTGTGTGAATTTCTTAAACACTAAAGTTTTACCGTGTAAGATCATCCAATGAAGTTGAATTACATGAGATAAAAAAGTTTAGCTAGAACAACTTAAACATTTATGTTTGTGACTATAGTGAATATTTAAATATATTTTGAAGTATTGTAAGATATATTGAATTTCATCCCGTAGCTATAACAACATGAGACATGCTAATCAAAAAAAGTTTACACGACATAACAAAATTGTAACCTAGTTCTCAGGACAGACCCCGTAACAATTGGCCCCCTGCCATCCCCTGTTTCCAGCCCTAAGACAGATGGAAACAGTTTGAGTATAAGGATGTGGAACCCGGACCTTACAGGTTTTACCGGGCTCAGAAGTAGAGCGCTGGCCTCACTAGTCAGCCTTGGTCAAGCGTAGGTTCCATACCGGCTGATTGCTGTGATACTCTTTCACGAGCGGTCACCACTGTGTCTAATGCTTTTACGGTACCTCACTGCTCAGTTGAGGTTTTTAAAAGAAAACAAATTAAAAAATACATAAATAAGGAGTTGTTTTTGGTCTGAAGTAATAAGGGCAGTCTCAAGTTAAATATCTACCCACCCAAACATACTACGGGACACTGACAACCCCATACACGGATATGAATCATGTATTTAAGGTCCCAGAGTAAAGTTAGGATGATTAAGAGATAACGAGAACCTGCACATGTAAACATCCAAGCTTGATTAAATCGTTAGGATTTCCGCATGTAACGATTTTAAATTAATCTGGATGGGTAGAGATCTACTTGAAATTTGTAATGTTACCTCAGTGGGCTGGTAAGGAGGGTTTTGAAGAACCTGTTCCTTAAATACTTCCAAAAATTGGTCAGCCTTAGTTTGATGAAAAACAATGTTTTGCGCAACATTGATAGGCCTTTGGACTTTCTCTTGCAAATCTCTGTAATCTAGAGCATTCAATCTGAAATAGAAAAACAAAAATTATTTAAAAAACTAAGCAAATATTTTATAAATTATCAAATGGTTTTTACAAGTTCAGCATTCTTGTATATTACTCATCAAAATTAATTCATTGAACGCGTAACTCCAATTCGGATTCTTCTTCATAATTATTGGTTTTTGGTTTGGAGCATTATAAAATAATTATCTGCATGTGGGTTTTCAACTAAAATAACTTGATTAACAAACTACATATGTTTAACATGCCCGATATATAACTTGCAATAAAATAGTATTAAACAAATAATTTACTGATTTAAAGATCACATTTTTTAAAGGGGAGGGATGGAGCCTGGAATGCAGTCGTAAAATGACGTCATGGACACTAGCCACTGTTGCTTAGGAGGACCTGGTGGAAGCAGTAACAGAGGCAGTGTATTGCCGTGGCCGTTGATACAAATTGTCTTTCCCAACCTCATGCATCACTCTGTTTGTACCGCTGGTAGAGAGAAAATAATGAGAATAATGTCTACTCTGCCCATATCTGGTACATCCAACAACACTGATACTGCACCTGTCAAGGCGCACCAAGCAACTCTGTGGCCACGCAACAACCATCTGCTAGTCTCGATAAAGTAAACTGTTTTCAAGCAATTTATGAAACGTCTACAAAAAACGGTGCATTTCCAGTATATTGTGTTTTCCTTTTAGAGTCTCTCTCTCTCTCTCTCTCTCCCTCTCCCTCTCCCTCCCCCTCCCCCTCCCCCCTCACAGATCAAAGTCATTCGCTCTAATAACTGCACCAGACCACACACTTGCACTGATCTATGGTGGATAAGTTGCATTAACCTTAGATCCCTGGTAGAATCTTAACTGACAATTATACTAGTCTGACTCCTCAACACTCCACTATATCAATAAACAAGCTAATATCACAGCGGGTTAAAATTAAATGTTGTTAAAAGGTTATCTTTTCATTTTAAAAATAATACAAATATAATGGTGAAAATACCTGATGTAAAAATGTTTATTTCCTCTTTGTGTGAAGGAGACTTTAATATTTAGGAACTGCGCAGAGCCCGTGCCAGAAACTGCTAGTACGTGGGTATCTGCTGTGTCTAGAGTAAGGGAAGTGTTACTCTGATGAGCCAAGTACATGTTGTATGGAGTTACTTTGATGATCCAATTGTCTGTTACCACCACTTCTACCAGTGTGCCACATTTTATTGTTATTTTATTCACCCTGAAAAAGTGTTCACTATTAAATTAGCTTAACGTACTACTTACTACTTGAATAATAAGCAAGGCCAGAGAGTACTAGTGGCCCTTAGGTCTGGAATCGAATGAAGCATGTTTGAAAACATAAAACTAAGCAGAAGCAGGTTTTTTTTTACTTTTATACGTTTGCACAGAACAAAGATGCCCTTTGCTAGTTGTTTTCCAATTCCACCAGTATTCTGATAGTAGGGGAACATATTCTCTACATATTCTGCAATGCTTGTGGTACGTATCTGAAAATTTAAATAATGTTCAGTTTCACAGTTCTGTTTGGTTATAAAACTGAAATTCATCATTTTGTAGGCCCCTAGCCCCGCTAACTGCAGTATAATGACAGTCAGCAGTCCAGAATAATGTAAACAGTGTTATATGTTTTGGCACTATAGTGTCATTGAAACACCATAGCACAAAAACCTTTACCACATATCACGTGGTCTTGTCACAAAATTAAAATACACAAACACACACAGTACAAATACATAAAAACATTGAAAACGGACAGATAGGCCTATCACACTACAAGACATTTACAACACCACACTACAAGAACGTGTAAACAGCACCTTAATGACCTCACAACCCCACGGGAAGACAGCACTACAGAGAGAGGAGGTGACTAATGAGCATGAGGTTTTGCGATCTCCTTATTTTATTTAAATATTTTTAAAATAATATTTTTCAATTTAGCAAAAAGTACTTGATAATTTCAGTTTACTCTTTTTAAAAGATAAAGTAAATTGCAAAAAGTTAAAAGATCGTCAATGGCCCTAACAGACTAATGATATGCCTACCTTCGGAACTCAACATTTATATCAGAAGCCAAGGTCCGCCAATTCATGTGACCAGCATTTCCACTGAATAAGGCTAGCCTTCTCGCTATTGGGTGGTCTTCCCAGTTGTTCTTCCTCCACCTGTACACAATGACTCCTGATGTTATCGGAAGAATTAGGCCAATTGTTCCGATAATGTTCAGTAGAGTAACACCATCCTCTATCAGTGGATGGTTTACAATCCAAACCAGACAGATATGGTAACCTATAGACAAGAACTAAATTGTTTTAATTTAAATATTCAGGGTTTCACATCAAGGATGATTGGCTCTAGATTTTTAGATTCTACACCTAAAATGAAACATAAAATGGAGGGTGATTTTTTTTTAAACTACGCTCTGTTTGGTGTCTGTCTGTGTATTTGACTTTAAGTAAATGATATTTTCAAAACAGACTGCCACTGAACGGAGCAGAATTAAAAAGAAAATTCCCTCTTCGCAACAAATTAGCAAATTAGTTTGCTGCATTACTCCTGCGTTACTGTGAATTTCCGATGCATATTATGTCTTAATACCGCATAAAGCCGCTTACCAAGTTTCTTTAATATAATATCATAAATAAGTAATATATAACATTTGAATTACTCTTCATAAGAATATTATGGGGGCTGAGTACGCAAGTTTGCTGCAACAAGCAACACAAAATATGTTGTTTTTATGCAAATATCAATATAACTCAACTAGGTAAAGCCAAAGCCACAGACCAAGTTTCATCAATATATGCGTTCATAAATAAGCAATATACTGCATACCGTATGCCATTTGAATTATATTCCATAAGAATAACATGGGAGCCGAGTATGCAGGTTTGCTATAACAAGAAACATAAAAAATGTTTATAACTTTGTTTATAACCATAGCCATCTCTAGTACAAGGCCGTGGCGTTTGAATTGGCAATGCTGTAATCCCTCCAGCCACACGGTTCGCTTCAGCCCTCGCACGCTTAGGGAGTGTTATTGTTCTTGTCACCACAGATACAATGACAGGAACATTTGTAAATAACAAATGGCATTTTTCAAAGTGTAATATAAATAAACAAGTCGATGTTTAGAAAGTATCTTTAATAACATTAAAGTTATACTTCTTCAGACGAATATAGCTATAGGCCCCTAAGCTTAAACATCTGATCTACTGTTACAAAGTAGGTCTATTTGTTTCATGTACAGCTTACCCTAGGCACTATGACAAAATACTATGCTTTCTTCTCTTAGACACCATAGATAAATCATCATTTCTCTTCTTATTATATCTAATTTATATTTAATATATCTTATAGAGTACTGTTAGTTATTTAATAAAATATTTAACATTCACATTCACATTATAATATTTTGTATAACTTGGGATTTATTATTTGTTTTTCCTTTACCTTTTTTCTTTATTCTTTTTCCTCCTCGCAACAAGAAGCTTTACAATCTATTTATTTAAAATACGGGCAACGCAACTTTATTTATTAAATAGGTTAATAAATAAACGTGTTAGTAAATAATGAATTAATAATAACACTTTAATCATTAATACTCAATTTTATTTATCTATTTATTATTGATTAAAACTGATTTATTATCCCTAAGGGCAAATAAGGAAATAATAAAGAACTTTCTTTAAATAAATAAAGTTCTTTAAACTTTAGGTACAGCATTTTCCCTTAAAAGAGGTTTCTTTCTTCTGTATTCACACCAACCACCATCTTTATTCTTATATTTTTCTATCAAAATCAAGCCATCATCACGAAAGTGTTTAATGCAGACACAAACGGTTTGTCCGTGTCCAGTCTGATCTTTGTATGGCGCGAAGCTACAACTCACGACGTGTCGGGTCTTTTGGAAATAGAAAACATTTAATAAATCCCTCAGTTTTCAACTATTTTTTGTAATTACTTTTACATCCAGGAACCACACACGTCAACAAAGTCAACAAGAATTGGAAAATCACAAATAAAATTAGAAAATAGAAATTGCATGAACAAGAACCCCAGGTATACTGGAAGGTGGGAACTGAGAGAAATTAAAGGAATGAAAAAAAACCACACACTTATCAGGCATAATGCCATACGGTACTTTCTGATTAAACGGAGGCCACCCGTTTCTACGATGATTAAATCAAGTTTATTTACTGCCTAAGATGTAGAATAAGCTTATCGCATTCTCCGAAATCGAGTCTGGCCAGCGGTGTACACCTTCGACTAGGTCAAGGTCACGGGGTAGGTCAGTGCTCCGCGCGGTAACAATACTTGTCGTTATCGCTATCTGTTGTTGGTGGACGTCTGTCAGTCTGCCACGGTAGTCTTTGCTAATAGTACACCGCCCTCGTCGAGTGTGTAGTTTTTACCTGCTATTTGCTGAGTAACGTTCGTGCTAGTGAAAATGAGTGAGCGCATCTTAATTTGGGATTTGCCTAAAACAAAAGAAGAAGCTGTGTTTTTTTTACAGTCGAAAGAGTGTTTGCCATTAAGTAAATTATGTGCCAAATAGAAGTGCTACAACTTTTTTTGAACAGATCCAACAGCACATTGAACCAGGTTCGACTATTATGTCCGATTGTTGGAAGGGTTATTGTCATGACGAACTAGAGAAGGCTGGCTTTACCCACGTGACCGTCAACCATACGTACAATTTTGTGGACCCTGAAACCGGGGCAAATACTCAACAAGTTGAGCGTATGTGTGGGTCGGCCAAAAGGCGCAATAAAAGGCAGAGGGGCACATCTCGTCACCATTTGGACTCGTATCTGGCCGAGTACATGTGGCGCTCGACAGCCGGCGACAACGCGTACTACGAGCTGCTCGGCGACATCGTCAAGTTTTGGGGCTCCGTCCGACCACAAAGCTAACTTTTAATGGTTTGTAACTGTCGTGTGATTGAAATAAAAGTCTATTCTGTTTGTAATCGTACTAATTTTTACTTTAAAGCATCATTTTCCTAATAAAAATAACTGGCCTCCGTTTAATCAGAAAGTACCTGCCATACAACATTAAACCTTAAGATTTGACATTTAACGTCACAAAATTAAATCAACAAACGGAGCGTGCCGTGTTCGCCATTCAATGCAATGCTACAAACTGGAGGCAGTGGGCTGCACTTGCAACATTGCCAGTTTTCGCTCGCCGCGGCCTTGTACTAGAGATGGCTATGTTATAACTCAACTCGGTGAAGCCACAATCCAAGTTTTACTAGTTTATGTTCATAAATAAGGGAGAAATAATATTTTACTTACTCACCATTTATGAATAAGTGTTTGGGGGCTGAGTATGCAGGTTTGCTGCTACGGGAACCACGGGAACCATCGTTAAATTTTGTTGTGCAAATAACAATAGACCACAATCAGATGAAGCCATATAGGTACAGTACCACGTTTTATGGTACCGGTATACGTACATAAATAAGCGAGATATAAAATCGTTCTTATCCTCTATCAGAATAACATTGGACAACATACTGTGTTTAGCACTTTCAATACCTCTGTAACCAATTGACGTAGAGCAATGATGAAAATACCAAATTGTCTGTTAAATAGCAATTGGGTGTTTTTTAAGCTAAATCCAATCGTAAAAAGAAAAGTTTGACTTTGTCAAAGATTATATGTAGGTACAAAAATTAAAAATCCATTTTTGGGGGACAAACCCCACCCCGAATACCCTTTAGATAGGTCTATATGTCTGATTTTCGAACTTAATTCATAAATATTGCGTTATACGTTTGTGCCAAATTTTTTAAAATTCTGACCATTTTTACGAGAGTTATTGTGCTCACGAACACATGTAAATACAGTTTTGAACGAATGGTGTTCATCTGGGGACCTCAAAACAAAAATTTATCATAGTCCCGGGCCTAGGTCTTACCATGCCGACTTTGGTAATTCGCTAAAACTTACTCTACATTTTATGTTTCTTCCATTTTAGGTATACTGTAGAATCCGAAAATGTATAGTAAGTACACCTTTTATGTGAAACCCTGCACACAATTTAAACTAAATAACTATTGTTTAGTATAGGTGAAAAACATTGGTTTCCCCAACATTTTGGCACCACAACGCCCCTTTCAAAAAACCCATGGGAATTTTTACCCATTCCCTAATTTGGTGCCCTAACTATTCAAGAGTCTTCAGCAGTGCCCCATTGGGCTGAGGCAAACAGTTTGAGAACATGTTACATGGTAGTGTTCGCTGGCATGCCTGCAGTATTTCTTCACAAAAAAAAACTTTTTAGCGAATTTCCCCTATAGGGAAGAAGCTATTAACCGTAGTCGGCATGGTGAGACTTACGCCCAGGACCATGATAACTTTTCGTTTTGAGGTCCCCAGACCCCAAAAACACCATTCGTTCGAAACTGTATATATATATATGTGTCCGCGAGCACGATAACTCTCATAAAAATGATCCGATTTTGATGAAACTTGGTATAAAGGTGTAAAGCTACATTTATGACATTTCAGTTCGAAAACCAGCCAGATTGCTCTATCCAAAGGGGTATTTTGGGGGGGTTTTGTACCCCAAAAATGGGTTTTTTGAATTTTTTATATCTAATTTGTGAAGTAGTCAAATTTTAATGTTTACCATTTGATTCAGCTTGAAAAAAACTCACGATTTGGTATTTTGGTCATTCCTCTACGTCAATTGGTTACCAAGATATTGAAAGTGCTAAACACAGTACGTTGCCTAATGTTATTCTTATGGAGGAAAAGAAAAATGATATATTTCGCTTATTTATGAATGAAATTTGGTATACGGCTTCATCTGGTTGTGGTCTATTGATATTTGCCCAAAAAAATTTTTTGCCCAGGGCTCTCGTAGCAGCAAACCTGCATACTCAGCCCCATGTTATTCTTATGGATAATAACTAAATGCTATGCCTCCCTTAATTATAAACATAAATGATTACAAACTGGTATATAACTTCACCTAGTTGAGTTATATTGATAATAGCATAAAAATCCATTTTTTATGTTCCTTAATGCAGGAAACCTGCGTACTCAGCCCCAATGTTATTCTTAGTATAGAGAATAATTAAAATTGAATATAACGCTTATTTGTGAATATATTTTTATGAAACTTGGTAAGTGGCTTTTTTTAGTATTAAGACATTTATATCTCCATTGGAAATTCGCTGAGTATGCAGGTTTGCTGCGATGGGGGTATTTTAATATGAGGACTTGAAATAAATCTCAGTTGTATAGACTAAGTTAGAATCAAAGCAAAGAAATTGTATCAACACGTAAGTACCGTAGTCTAGGTCTATAATTAAAGCTATGTTCTTTCATGAAACATGACATGACTTTTTGGTTGATGGGCAAAACATTCTAAATTTGTTGAAGGTAGCCTACAGTAATTTATCAAATCTTAAACCATTTCTCCCCTTTTTGATTTTTGTTTCAACACCATCAACATTTTTGTACAGAGCACAGCCTAATATGAACACTTTAAAGGGGAAGTGGTCGAAATCCCTCAAACTATAAGAAGTTACCAAAGTATAGGATAAACATAACATAAACACAATCCAGTCATATGTTCAACTGGTATTCTTCGCAAATTTAGGTTTTCACTTAACTGAAGTTGTGACAAAATGGTCTATTTTATTTTTGATATAGGCCTACCCGTAAGTAAGCAACTGACTTATCACCGTCACACTTCAATGGTACTGGTAATTGTTATACACAATAACTATAGTTTTTAATTGTACGACTGACCATATTAACAGGTTCACATATTGTAATTATATTATGTAAGCTTAATTTCAGTGGTGGTTGAGTTTACTGAATTTTGTTTGGATGAAGGCCTACCTTCATATTTCTTATAGGCATTTTAAGTCATTCATAACTCATATATCTGTACTTCATGTCTCGGAAGTGAGCAATAGCAGGTCAACATGTAAACGTCAAAGCAAATAGATAGTTTATAGGGCCTACTGCAGTGGTGCAAATTTCCTTATACAAAAACCTTTAATCATTAGGTAAATAAAATAAAAAGCAGGAAAAAAGTAAATTCAAAGCTAGATAAAAGTAATAAATAATACCAAACAGAAGGCAAGGCCTATTATGGCTTGTGTATCCTCTCAGTAAATGCTTACCTAACAACAGTAAACTATGAATAAACAGTGTCCATGATGATCGCTTTATGTGGTAAAAAATGAAGTTTTCCGATTCACTACCCAAGACACTACTGAATAAATTTTCCACCGTTAGACCAGCAGATATAAATTCATTTGTTTTGAAAATGAAACAAATAGAAAAAATTACATAGAATAACGTGAACAGAGTGCCACTTTCTTCCATTGCAAGTTTGAAGTGTTGGTAACAAGTTAATTTGAAGAAAAATCACAGAAATAGCAAAAATTACATTTAAAGTTAAATTTAATGCTCAATTTAAAATTATGAACAAAAAGGGTCAGTAAAATGTTGATATACTAGGTTAACTAGGTTATGTTATAAACACTTAAACTTTAGTTGAATGTTGGTTGAGTGAAGTTGTGGATGGTTGTTTTTTTATTGAAAGGTAGAAATTGAATTGGCGAAGGGGTTCATCGTTAACAGTGGAAACTTCACCATTTCTTTTACGAAGTGACTGCATACACGTCTAATGTAAGGGCAAATTCACTTCGCTACCGCTTAGATTAGGTTACGTTACGTTATGTTACGTTAGGTTAGGTTAGGTTAGGAGGTTTTCTGGCTCTCAATTTGTTTTAAAAATCACAGGAAAAGTAACGTACGGTGCATAATTTGGAACGGACGTGAACAGTAGCAGCTCACGTCGGACGTGTACGTAGCCACTGCCTTTATTTTACCAATACTAAAAAAAAGTAAATCACTATACAAAGAATATAATAAACAATCGATTTCGCACGCAGCACGCTGACGTGAGGGAAGTGAATTTCCACATACAAAACTTTTAAAATTAAAAAAACAGTGTAAAAGTATACATTTATTCTATTGTTATTGAAATTTTAAAACATTGATCGTTTGGCTGTTCTGATGCTCCAGGTTGTATTAACCTGCAATGCTGGGAATACAATTTTGCGCATTATATGGTTAGGACGTTAGGAGAAGGTCCAGTCAAGCTTGAAAGTAGGCGTGAGGTCGCTGGGAATGATAAAAGTACACCAACAAATGAATAACAGGCTTGTGTAATGTAAAACCCCCATAAGACAACGTACTGTGTCTAGTCGATACACATTATCTGCAATAACTCGGTAAATAGCTTAAAACTTTCGCCTCACTAATTTCCATCTTTTTACATGCATTAATGTTACTTCTGGGGCTTTTCTGACCCTTTTTGGGCCCAAAAACTCAAAATTTGAAAGATTAATTACCTAAACAGGGGTCCAAAAACGTGTTCAGGGGGTCACGTTATGAACTTCTATGGTGGTCCCTGGCTTAAGTTTCACCGTGCGGGTCATGCTAATAGTTCACTTTCCATAGGATTTTAATGGAAATATCTACAGACCACAACCAGGTGAAGCCACATACCAAGTTTCAGCTGTATCCATTATAATAAATAAGCAATTTATACAATTTTAATTACTCTCCATAAGAATAACATGGGGCTGAGTACGCAGGTTTTCTGCAACAAGGAACACAATTAATGGCTTTTTATACAAATATCAATGTGTAACTCAGCTAGTTGAAGCTACATACCAAGTTATATTAATTTATGTTCATAATTAAGTGAGGCATAACATTTTTCTTACTCTCAATAAGAATAACATGGGCGCTGAGGACACAGGTTTGCTGCTACGGGAACCATCGGCAAAATATTGTTTTTTTTTAAATTATCAATAGACCACAACGAAATGGAAGCCATATACCAAGTTTCGTTCTGATACGTTCATAAATAAGTGAGATATAAAATGTTTCTTATTCGCCATAAGAATAACATTAGACAACGTACTGTGTTTAGCACTTTGAATATCTCTGTAACCAATTGACGTAGAGAAATGATCAAAACACCAAATTTTTCGTTTTTTTAAGTCGAATCCAATGGTGGAAAGTAAAATTTTATTAAAATGTTTTATGTAAAAAACTTAAAAAACCCATTTTTATGGTACAAAACCCCCTAAAATACCCCTTAGGATAAAGCGATCTGTCTGGTTTTGCAAACTTAAAGTCATAAATATACAGTTTCGAACGTTTGGTGTTTTTGGGGTCTGGGGACCTCAAAACGAAAAGTTATGATGGCCCCGGGCCTAGTTCTTACCATGCCGACTACGGTAATGGCTTCTTCCTTATAGGGGAAATTCGCTAAAACCAATAGGGTAGATGGGAGATGAATATTCCGGAGGCTCCCACACTGTTCGCGAACATGCATTATTGCATCACTGCATCATTGATAGTCATCGATCTTGTTCTACTGAGACAATACTATAAAACATGCGTATTTATTTGTATGCGTACCGTATTTATTTGTTGTGCTTTCAAGTAAGTATTGAATACCACTTAAGTGGTCATTGGTAATGAATAATCAATAATTAAATGTCAATCTCTAGTTGTACTGAGATACTATGTGTATGTCAGTTATAATTATAGCTATAAATAAACAATTTGTGTAAATTTAAGTTTTGTTTTAAGGCACAGGGGGTTGACATTTATTAGTATACTGTCGACGGCTTCTGCAGGATTCAGGGCTTGAGTCATTTCTTCAACTCAGCTGCACTATTTTGTCAGTGTGTTCAGGCAATGTGTTGTTTCAAATAATTCAGTTCGTACAATCACTTGCGTTTTCGCGACAGCAGATTGACGCCAACCTCAATAATGGGCATTTTAATGAATTGTTTATAGAAGATACAAATAAATCCTTTAATACGGAACCCTTAATTATTGTCCCTACATATCCTTTATTTAAATAGTAGTTGATTTTCTTCCACACTCCATAATCAAAGCCGGTCTCAGTGGTGAAGGGGGGACAACTACTCAAGGAGAAAAAACATTTGTTTGTGGTCACAACACCCAAACGTATCTTTTTCAAATTAATATAAGTCTGTCATCTAATTTGAGTAAATGACAGTGGAATCAATTTAATTTACCTCAATTATTTAACAAGAGATAAGAAACTTCCAAGAAAATTGCATTGCCGGGTTAAGAATAGCATCGGCGGCGTGGTACAGGTGCACAACCAGTCTGTCATTCTCACGTTGAAGTTTTCCCCGAAAAGAATAGTTTTTTGAGTTATCTCTTGAATAATTGTTCAGTATATTCCTCATTGTAAGAACTTGTAAAAGCTTGACTGTTAACAAACTTAATATGTAAATGTTTATGCCGAATAATAAAATAATTTCCAATGTTTGTTAACCTTTTTTTATAATGAATTATACTACCTTAACATGTATAAAAGAAAGGTGGTGACTGTCTGTCGACTTGTCTGTTCCGTTTCAACGTCCCATCTTAGCAATCCCGTAGGGCTTTACCCCAGTCACCCTTAAATTTACAACGTTATTCCTCTTATGGGCAATAGGTTTAATGAATCAGGTGCATGAGTACCTAAACAGATGCATGTTTACAGTAGTATTTTAATCAGCTCTGAAAAATACTGGTATCAGCTAGTACTTGATATATTTTTATTTAATTTTTTAGTTCGTAAAAATAGGCTTCTCCTATTTTCGTTGGTTTCTTCTACACGAATAAATTCTACACCTTTTATAATTTATTACATCAGGAGAAGACATATTTACTCGATGTTAATTAATTGCCAACAAACGAAACCATTGTTATTAATATTATTATCATGAATTAATTATAAACAAGTCAAATACAAAGAGTTTCCTTGTGAACACTGAAGGCAGACTGGTCAACGATGGACGATCGCCGCGCCAACGCCCAAACTAGCAGTTATTACAGCTGATTTACAACAATTGTTTATAATCAGCTGATTAACAAAATCAAACAGGGGTGTATTTTCTATTGCAGAAAAAATACAACTGTAGATGCAACAACAGTGGCATTATCAGTAGAGTTGTCCATTTTTTCACGACAATGCTCGTTGGACACGACGGACAATGAGCAAACAGCTGATTGGAATTTATTTATGTTCGAGGGAATGTTCGCCCGAACATTCCCCCGAATGTTCGGTGGGTGTTCGCGAGAAGTGTGGGAGCTTCATCAGGGCGAACGTTCAGTGAATGTTCGGCCAAATGTTCTTGAGAATGTTCGGCCGAATGTTCAGACGTGTTTGCGAGTAGTGTGGGACCGCCTTTATTCGCATAAGGCGGTCCCACACTTCTCGCGAACAGACCTGAACATTCGGCCAAATATTCTCCAGAACATTCGGCCGAACATTCTCCAGAACATTCGGCCGAACATTCTCCAGAATCTTCGGCCGAACATTCTACCGAACGTTCACTAAACGATCGCCCTGTTTGAAGCTCCCACACTTCTCGCGAACACCCACCGAACATTCGGGCGAATATTCCCTCAAAAATATTAAATCAATTACATCAGCTGTTGGTAGATTGTCCGTCGTGTCCAACGACCATTTTCGTGACAAAATGGACGACTCTATACAGATAATTTTGCTGTTGTTGCATCTACAGTCGTCATGCAATTAGTTATAAAATCTGTAAAATTTAGTCGTGTCTAAGAAAGCAGCAAAAAGATGAGAAGCCTATTTTTTACGAAGTAAAAAAATGAAATATAAATATATCATTTACCAGTATTTCGAAAAGGTGATTAAAATTCCTACTGCAACTACATCTGTTGAAGTACTTACCTGATTCATTAAACCTATAGCCCATAAGAGTAATATTGTAACTTTAAGGGCGTCAGGGGCGGAGCCCTAAGGGATTGTCAAAATAACGTTGAAACGGAACAGACAAGTCGACAGACAGTCGCCACCTTTCTTTTATACATGTATAGGATAGGATAACTAATAATTACAAAAACTGTTAACAAACACTGGAAATTGTTTTATTATTTGGCATAAACATTTAAGTATTACGTTTATTAACAATCAAGTTTTTACAATTACCCTAAAATAAGGAATATACTGAAAAATAATATTAGTAAAGATATAACTCAAAAACTATTCTTTTCGGGCAACATTTTACCGTGGGAATGACAGATTGGTTGTGCACCAGCACCAAGCCGCCGGCGCCAATGCGATACGTTTGCAATTATTGGAAGCTCCTTATCTCTTGTTAAATAATTGAGGTAAATTAAATCGATTCTGCTGTCGTTTATTCGACTGAGATAGTGAGATGACACATTTATATTAATTTGGTAAAACAGATACGTTTGGGTGTTGTGACCACAGAAACAATTCCCCCTCCCCCCCGAGTAGTTTGTCCCCTTTTCACCACCGTGACCAACATTGATTGTGGAGTGTAGAAGGAAATCAACTACTAATTAAATAAAGAATATGTAGGGGCAATAATTAATGGTTCCATATTGCAGGAATTATTTCTATCTCTTCTATAAATAATTCATTTAATTTATCCATTATTGAGGTTGGCGTCAGTCTGCTCCCACGAAAACGCGAGTGCTTGTATGAACCGAATGATTCGAAACAACACACTACCTCGACACACTCTGACGCATAGTGCAGCTGAGTTGAAAAAGGGACGCAAGCCCTGAATCCAGTAGAATCCGTTGCCAGTATTCTAATAAAGGGGGGGATGTCAACCCCCTGCGCCTTAAAACAGAACATAAATTTACACAAATAACAGTAAAATAACTTATTTATGGCTATAATTATTTAACTGACAAACGCATAGTAGGCCTATGTGAGTACAACTATAAATTGACATTTAATTATAGATTATTCATAATCAATGACCACTTAAGTGGTATTCAATACTTACTTGAAAGCAGAAAAAATGAATACGGTACGCATACCATAGACTAACTACAGTAGTTAGTACTGTAGTTAGTCTATGCGCATACAAATAAATACGCACGTTTTATATAGTACTGTCTCACTAGAACAAGATCGTTGACTATCAATGATACAGTGATGCAATGATGCATGAACGCGAACAGTGTGGGAGCCTCCCGAATATTCGTCGGAATATTCAGCCGAACATTCGCCCGAATGTTAACTGAACTTTCACTGAACATTCGGTCCCGAATTCAAAGTTCGCGCAGCTCCCACACTTCTCGCGAATACTCCGAACATTCGGAGTTGGGCCGAATGTTCGGGCTTGTTCGCGAGAAGTGTAGGACCACCTTAAGAGTAATGTTCGCACTGCTCGCAGCAAAGTAGAGATGGGCGTTATTTAACGTAACAGGATAAATAACACTGTTAATAACTTGTAACCTGTTACCAAGATAACATGTTACTCAAAATACCCAGTTATTTTTGTAACGCCATCTGCTCCACGTTCAGTGGACTCTAAACTGATTTCCTGTAACGGTTCAGTCAGGGACGAAACCCTCTACGCGAGAAAACATGATTAAAATGTGAGGAAACGTTCCATTCCACCTGGAATTTAACGTAAACGAGAACTGTACCTAGTGCGGAAACATTAACACCAACAATACAAGCATAGTTACGTTTCATTACTGCAAAACTGGAACGAACGATCATCTAGGGAACGGTAACACCCATGATAGAATTAAGTTACAGCCCTGCCGGGACGAAACGAACGAATGGTCAGTAACAGGGTAGAGCAATAACACCAAGCGAGAATTTCGTTACATTCCCGCCGGGCTGGAACAATCGAACGCCGATAACAGGGTAGATCAATATAACACCAAGCAAGAATAATAATGTTTATAATGTTTGTTTTGATTATAATTTATTTTATTTATCCTAACTGAGAATAAATGTAAATCAAAATGTATCAAAATGTATTGTGTTATGAATACAACGCCCGTATAAAAACTAGGTTTTTATTAATAAAATGATATTATTGGCACACTTTATTTTTACAGCAGATAAAATTAAATTCTATTCCTTATTTCACAACTTTACACTCATAATTTTAAAATAAAAGAATTACAAATAATTATTCATAACTATTTATTATTACATGGCTCGGTACTATTAACACCAGCAAAAAACACCACACGTTACATTACGGCCAAACTGGAACGAATGAACCACCCGCAGGCAGTAACACCACACTAGATTGACGTTACAGTTCAGCCGGGCCGGAACGAACGAATGGCCAGTAACAGGGTAGAGCAATAACACCCAGCGAGAATTTCGTTACATTCCTGCCGGGTCGGAACGATCGAGCGACGGTAACGCCGCTAGCATGACGTTACAGTCCAGCCGGGCCGGAACGAACGAATGGCCAGTAACAGGGTAGAGCAATAACACCCAGCGAGAATTTGGTTTCATTACCGCCGAGCTGGGATGTGTCACGGTGTGGTGGAGGGAGGAGCGGACCGGTAACAGGTTACAAATTTAACAGGTTACTGTAACCTGTTACCAAGTTGTAATGGAACGGTGTAACACGTTTCTCAAAAGTAACGGTAATTCCCACCTCTACAGCAAAGTTGTCTTGCGAGGTCGTTCAGCTGATGCATAATATCAACAACCCACTAGAAGTGTTGCCAACCTTATAGGGTACAGTTATTTTTAAATTGCCACTGGACGTGCAAAATTAAAATATATAAACCCTTTAATCCTTTAATTAAAACACAAATTAATAGTAAATTATACATTTAAAAAATTTATAATTTATAATGTCACATAATAATGTAATGTGGAGTATAATTCATAATTTGGCACATAATGTCAAATAATTTCACTTAAATGTAAATAACTTAAAACATCAATGAAAACTTTGGAGGTAATAAAACACGTTTCTGTTCACTGTTAAGGGTTTTGTATTTTATACGCATTTATAAAAATATAAATAAATAAAAAATAATATGATAGTTTCATAAAATAACTGCTGATCATAGTGTGTAAGCTGTTAAACAATGTTTATTTTAATTGCAATGATGAGGAAAACATGGTACGCGTCCACTTTATAAGAAGTGTCATAGCAATGGTGTCAAAGGAACAGGAAGGTGAACGAATATTTTCTAGAGCCACTCAACCCAAAATTTTCATTATTTATACCTTATGCGACGATTCGAACATCTTAATTGCCGTCAACATTATTTCTTCTTTTATTCGTTGTGAGACCAACCTAACTAACAATCTCTCATAGGGCAGTGGCGTAGGCAGACCTTTGTCAAGAGAGGGGATATCGCATTAGGGAATACATAACCAACAGTAATAATTATTGATAGGCCTACATATCCGAGACATAAACCATCTTTACAGATAGTAATCATTATTTGTAACCAGTACTCAAAAGTATCAGTTAGTTGTAATAAGTGCTGGATAAGACCATCTATCTCAAGTTCAAGGTTAGGTGCGCTAGTTGACCAGCTGGCCGCTAAGGGGTGAGGGTAGACCACAGTCTACTATACATACTGTTTAGTAGACTCTGGGGTAGACTGTGTCTCACTTCACACTTGGCGCGTAAATACTGTGCCGGTGCAGTCCATCTGCTGCTATTTATTGCACGTGAACATCATTCTTAATATGTAAACACGATATTTTAGAGATATTGCACACATTTTTTGTTTGTTTAGTAACAGCATTCCTTTTTAATCAAAAGGTGTAAGCTTGATTTCAGGAGGGTAGAAATTTTAATTTGTCCAAGATACAAGAGGGAATATATATCCCCTGACCCCCCCCCCCGCGTATCTACACCACTGTCATATGGTGCAAGTGAAAATAAAATACTCTAAACAAATCATAACGCGTTGTAAGGCGATTTAAACTTTATATTTTCCCGCCAGTTTCATACGTTATGAAATTATACGCGATAAGACCCCACCCTTGGTCAGTGAAATGTTTTGAAGACTGGATTTGATGACTGAGTTCGCAAAAAGGTAACAGTTTGTTTATTTCTGTTTGTGTCAACTAACGTGTCTCTTATTCTACGAGGCGCCTTTCTGTCCACCACTTAGCTCACCGACTTTTTTTAGAGTATGGATTTAGATTTCAGTTGGTTTTTGTGTAGCGCGGGGTCACGGGCTCCCTAAGCGTGCGCCTATGTAGCCTATGATTAGATATTAAATATCTATTAGGTATTAACTATCTAATTTTTTTACACAAATTTTGTGTAAAAAAACATCTGGCCATAGAATATAAAGAGTAATAACTTATTGTGAAGGGGGGGATTTTATTGGTTGCTTGAACTGACAAAGGCTCAAAATGGTGGTCAGCATCATGTAGGCTGAACTTTTTTACCCCAGACCTCTATAGATGTTTACCTCATTGATTGTGCCATGATTTGTTTAATATATGAATACATTTGATACTGCCACAGAATAATATATGTTTCCCATAATTAAAATGAACCAACGAGATCAATGCATCTAAATATTTCGTCTGGGGTAAAAAGTAAAGACTTCATGGAATGGTGGCCACCATTTCCCCTCTAAAGGGTTGAAATAAAGCATAAGCTACATGGGCGCGCGTAGAGGGGCCCACACTACACAAAAAAACTTAAAGAAGAAAAAAATTCACCAGGTTGCTTACCTGGACTGTAGGGGCTTGTACCATTGGTTGTGCCTAAGGCACCCAGCTCCTAAGTCCGGCCCTGCAAGGCTGGATTCAAGCATAGGCTACATAGGCGCACGCCTAGCGGCCCGCACCACAAAGGGGGCCCGAATTACACAGAACCACATGCAACAGCCTAATACAAGAAAAATGCCACCAGTAAACTCGATCTGGACGGCAACAAGGGCCCTCACCACTGGTTTAGCCTAGGGGCCCACAGCTCATAAATCCGGCCCAGACTTCAGCATCACATATGGTTATGTTTGTTTGCTGAAAGCTGTATAAGAGTTAGAGTACAATCCCATATCAATTTAGAGGTTACCTGGCATCCTGTTAATGCCTTAAGCGCCACCTTATGGATATCAGAGAGAATGAAGATGTGTCTGTTTATAATACGCTTTGCTAGACACCTTCTATTCGCAGTAAGGATGGCGAAAATCTCCGCCTGTAAATTGTACAGTGGACACCAAGGTTTCAAATAATGCAGGTCCTTGGTTTCTTCCTGTCCCCTCCAGACTCTGTAATCGGTTCCAATCTTTGAGCTATCTGTGCACCAGATCATCCAGCTCTTGGACCGGTCAGGATCATCGTTTTCATACCATTCTGCTCTTATTGTTCCCAGAGTGACTGAGTATGAGTGTGTGAAAATTAAGATTCTCATGTCCATGAAGTCCGGCCTCACGTATAAAACTGAGTTTTTCACGAATTGCTCTGTGACGAGATAATGTCCAACACCACGAAGGCTTCCTGTCCAGTTGTCTGTGATTTTTAGTCGGTATGCCACCAACTTCGTCTCCATTGAAATAAAGAGGATGAGAGGCGACAATCTCAACAGTACCTCAAAGGCTGCTGAGGGCGTACTTGAAAAAGCTCCCGTAGTTCCGATGAGGCATACAAGTCTGCTTTGCAGACTTAAAACTTGAAAGTCCCTTTCCCACTATCGTTTGTTGGGCTCTCAGCCACCAAATAAGTGAGAGGGATAACTTGTCTGAGGCCGTGCAACAGCCACATACAGCTAATGACTGATACGTGGCTTGAACCCCTATGAGACACCCACAGAGCGTTGAGTGGTTTATCAATGACCATCTCACTCTTTGTATCGTGTTGCTAAGGAACAATTGATTATGTTGGCCAAGTGCTCTGTCAGTTAGTTATCGCAGGGTTTTTAGGGTTTAGGGTTTTTATGGATATGATCGACTTTGTTTTGTTTTGTTTTTAAAGTTAGTCGTTGTCTTCAAGCCTTCTGAGGTGGCACAGGATTTAAACTTTGTTAACCTTCATTCCGATGCCACCTTATTCGGAGCATTGCTTGGTGCCTGAGCCCGCAGTGATGTTCTGAGCAGCAGGAGAGCGAAGAAGTTATTGATCATGTCACTGGCTCCGTGTCATTGAAATATTTTTATATCCATGCATCTAATTCGTCTCCTTAGACTAAGCTAAATGTAGGCTATATATAATTTGCAAGACCGTGATCAATTAAAGTAAATATATAAATTCGTCCTCGCAGTAATGCGTTGAAACATCTGTTGTCGTGCGGCCGGCGAAAGCGCCAGAGTTCCCCAAATGTTCCCAATGAATAAGGTGACGGGAATATTCCCCGAGCGTCGGGTAAAACAAGGCCAAGAAAGGGAAGCGGCCGTCCCGCCGGCCGTAGAGGGTAATTACCCTCTCGAACCGGTTCTGTCCGCGCTTAACACTGGCCGCGATTTACACGGCCGGGCTTAACACGGCACCATGTCACTATAACTTGCGTAGGATCAGTAACCTGATAAACAATAATTTTTAAATTAAATAAAACTTAATTTTAAATTGTAAAACATTAGTGAATTGGTGCAGATTGGAGAACCAAGATCGAATTATTGTATCACTCTAATTAACCGTAATAAATACATGAACAATTTATAATAATTTAAATAGTAATATATATATATAACATTTATCCATAAGTTTAATTTTATATACTTATTATTGTAATTTAGTTTCCTGTTCATATAAGCATACAAATTAACAACACAGAAGTATAATGATATTTTCAAAACAGTATGTTTCTACATATTCTCAAGAGGTTTTGATTTATAACTGTTCAATTCAACCCCTGCTCATTATGGAATCGTCCGTTCCTCTCCAATCATCCAGCGCTCTAAATTTTCGACTTGGTATTACTATCGAACAGTTGTGAAAATCGAGAAATTTGTAATTGTAATCGAGTGATGCTTGATTATTATTTGTCGAAACGTTACGATTTCAGTGCATTAAGTAGTTTTAGGAGTGAATTATTTGTAATTTTATAGAAAAAGATGTAGGAAAAACAAAAATAACTACGTACTGGTCGCTTATTATTTCCATTTAGTAATATATTAAACTATTCAACGAGTTTTAACAAATGATTAATCGATTACTGGTCGGTCGACTTGAATTGAAAACATTCATTCCAGTTATCGAGTCATCGCAGGGAGCCCAGGATTTGTTTGTGAATTTGGGGGGCATGTTTATCTCAAAGGACAAGGGCTTATTAATGTCGTATTAAAGATATAATGCTGTTTTACGAATGTTTTGTCATCTGGCGGTCTTGCAAGTTTGTTTTGAAGAAGTATGATTCTAAGTGATCTGTAAGTACGATTATGTGGAACCTCAAAAATAACTATTGCATTTAACTCCTTGTTGGGTTAATGCAATGTTTCGTATAGGCTAATGTTTGTTGCAAAGAAAAACTTGATATGTTTAACATCACTTGTAGTATTTAGACCATATAATAATTCAGGATATTGACAATTTACATTGGATAATGCCTTTTTATTGTAACTTAAACCAAAGCAAACTGTCTCTCTTCCCTCCAGGACTGTTGATTAATTGTAAGTTATAGCCTAGCTTCAGGTTTTGTAAAAGTGTAACTGGCATATTGTGTTACATCCAAAATAAGTTTAATGTTGTTTGTCTCATAATGGTGTAATGAATCACACCCAAAGAGACAATTTATGTCTGTAGAATTTAGGCCTATGTTTTGGAACTGCGTAGCCATAACCTAGGCTCATCACATTTACCACTTAGCCTCAGAGCTTAATAATAAAGAGAATTACATTATACAAATTTTAGTTAGAACATTAGGATAAACGTCAGCCAATATGATAGCTTATGTAGGCTAATCGTACATATTAAATGTAGGTCAAATATACAAATTTATACAAAGTAGCTTATTTTAACTCAAGGTAGGCCTACATTATGAACTTAAGTTATCCACACTCTTGGCCCTAATTGCAGGCAATCAAATAACCTAACCTAGGTCCTATACCATAGCCTGCGTCCAGTTTCAATAACAATTAAATAGCCTAGCCTACACCTAAAACGGTACTTTGGTATTATACGGATGCCACTATTTTTGAGGTTAAATTTTTACCGGATCCAAAGGATAACTACATAATTCGAAAAAACGTACTTTTATTGACTTACTGTACAAATTTTACATCATTCTGATGAGCGGTCTTTGTGTTGTGCCTCCCAAAAGACAGCGATGTCCGCTAGGATCGTGTTGAATGCGTCGCCGCCGCTAGCAGCCAGACCCGATCGCCACAGGTACTCCGCCAAATATACAACGCGCTGCAGCAGTTATGTTAGGATGGGTTATCATAAAAATACGTACGGTTTCCTCTTCATTTCGAGGTAAATCCCACACCAAAAGAACGTCACTCATTATGAAAACAAATGTAACGTAGTGCACGGCAATAAATCACTCATGACACTGACCCAGATACAGGCGGTGACAGGTGATGCGCGCGCTCCGGTCAACGACCTGACCTTTGGCTATTTGGAGGGGGTTTGGCGGCCGGAAGTATGACTCATCAGGTATCATTCGATTCGTAACAAAACAAGGAAAGTCCTACAATCATTTTTATGATAACCCATCTTAACATAACTGCCGCAGCGCGCTGCATAAGCGTGGCATCCGTATAATACCAAAGTACCCCTAAAACTAATAATAATACGTAGTATGCCTAGCAAAAACTATAATTTAACCCTAGAAAGTAGGTTAAGTTATAATTTAATGGTAATTTATAACTGTGTAATGAGGCTTTTCACCAATCTTTTTGCTTATGCTCAAGCCTAAGTCAAAGTTACAGAACTAAACAATCACTTCAACTCCCCATCGAAGTAAATTTAAAAATTGCTTTTATGATATTTTGCACACTATTGGTATTGATGAGGATTAGGTTCTTATCAGGCCAAACTATTCCAGATGCAACCCTTGACCCTCCACCCCCACCCAATAAACATTTTTCCTAAAGACAAAACAGATGAACAGTCGTTGGTTGTCGTCAAATTTAAATATGTAGGGTCTAATTAATTTTGCGTTTATTCATTTTTCATTATTTTTATTCATTATAATTTTTGTTCATTACAGTGACATTTCTTGCACACATCAGTAAGTTATGCTATTGCCTTTTCTTGCAGCAGATATTTATTATTTTCAATATATTTTCGTATTTTCTTAGCTAAATTAACTTAACCCTTCCCAAGCGGTGACTGCGGGGCGAAGCCCTTCTCAGTACGCCTCCTAATCTTTTGAAAAAATTGAGCGTGCTAAACATTTTCGACTCACGAGCCATAAAATCTTGTACATTAACTTAAAACATGTTCTTGGTAATTATTTACTATTTCCCCTTCACCTCCAGTTCGTTTACTATTTTAATATGTTGTTCTTATGACATTAAACATCATAATAACGAAAAAAACATTTGTCGCAAATTTAATATAGGTACTCACGAAACAACTGTCTGAAGAGTACTAACCCAGTCAATCTAGTAGACACCTTGGGAATCCGAGATAAATCTATCGGATGAAAATATAAAAGTTACTAATATCGAGAAGCAATTATTGTTTTGATATGCGATATAATATTTGCACCCCCCCCCCCCCCCCCGCTCCTGCGGGGGTAGTGTGGGTCCACTTTGAGTGCACACTGCTGTAGCTAAGTTAGCACGTCAACATGTGATATATTTAAGTATATTTATCATAACCTAACCTAATCTGACTCCGCAGAGCGCTGTACGGAAATTTTTCCCTTTTCGGGAAAATTTTCCAAGAAAGAAAACTTTTCCAAAAATGGAAAAATTCCCGGAAAAAGGGAATATTTCCCATACAGCGCTCTGCGGAGTTAGGGTAGGTTAGGTTTTGATAATTATACATAAATGATCTGTATCTGGTAAATATCATAACCTAACCTAACTCCTCAGAGCGCTGTATGGATAATTTTCCCTTTTTCGGGAATTTTTTCCTTTTTGGAAAATTGTTCTTTCTTGGGCAATTTTCCCGAAAAGGGAAAAATTCTCACACAGCCGTCTGCGGAGTTAGGTTAAGTTAGGTTATGATAAATATACACTAATATATCACGTGTTGACGTGCTAGGTAATGTGCACTCAAAGTGGATCCACACTACCCCCGCGGGATGGGGGGGGGTGCGAATATTATAATGCAATATCAAAACCATAATTGCTTCTCAATATTAGTAAGTTTGATGTTTTCATCCGATAGATTTATCTTGGATTCCCAAAGTGTCTACTAGATTGACTGGGTTAGTACTCTTCAGACAGTTGTTTTGTGAGAATATTAAATTTGCGAAAAATGTTTTTTGCGTTTTTATAATGTTTAATGCCATAAGAACAACATTTTAAATTAGGAAAAGAATCGGAGGTGAAGGGGAAATAGTAAATAATTACTGTGTTCTTAAAAAATCGTAGTGTCCGTAATTTTGGCCGAAACCGGAAGTGGTTGGTACCATTGAAAACAACAGTAGGCCTAGTTCTTTCTTTTCGTAAAGATAAACTTTTCATGTGACTTCAGAAAGTCTTGGAAATAATTTTTGATATCAGCTGTTATGTCAGGCCCGAAATTGCCCCATTTGACGGAAATACTCAGTACGCTTCATATTTTTGGGTTGGGGTCAAAAAATATATTTTGAAATATTTGTTTTTCCACTTCTATCCCTAGTTCTGGCTTTTGTTGGATATCGGTCAGTTGCATATGTACGCTGGATGGCCTATTGCTAGAATCCGTTAAATTGGCTATTTTTTTTCAACTGCTTATTAACGCATTGAAAATGATCCAGAAATGATATTGATACCATTTTAAAGAGGAGATTCTAAACTTTAATTTTCGTATATAAACGAATCTCGTAGCAGTAACAGATCAATATAATTGCTATAATAATTTGAACAAATATATCACGCGAAACATTTTTGACTCACTAGGAGCGAAATCTCGTATAGTAAAACACGTGTTCTTAAAAAATCGTAGTGTGTAATTTTGGCCCAAACCGGAAGCGGTTGGTACCATTGGAAACAGCATTAGTTATTTATTTTTGTTCAGAGAAATTTGTCATATGGCTTCAGAAAGTCAGAGAAATAATTTTTGAAATCAGCTGTTATGTCAAGCCTGAAATTGCCCCATTTCACAGAATACGTCAAATTATAAATCGCTGATAAAACGATCGACAATTGATTTTGCGTGACGTAAATCATACCATTTTGTAGTCAGGAAAAGTTAATCATCTTTGTAGGGCTGCCTTTCTCTATAAAGCGTCACGTGATTCATGGAATGAGCCGGAAATATGTTTCAGTGATTCTTTCTGTTAGCGCAAGTAGGTTATAAACCGTATTTTATTGTCGCATCTTAGTGTTTTAGTGATAAACAAGTGTATTGTCGCGTAGTGTGAGAGTTACTAGTAATATTTATCCTTATTACTATGGGTAAATATTATTATTTAGGCCTATGTTCAAATGTGCGTTATTGTAAATGTCGAGTGCATTTCAGATCACAATGAAAAGAAACCGTACCGGAGATAAAAATTTTCACTTCTTTTTACTTTATCTAAAAATCTACCCATCTCGTTTTATTTATTTTATTTTATTCAAATTCTCTGTTCTTTTGCGAACAAAGAGAGTATGGGTCAATACTACCAAATGGGATAACTTAGGTCTCCTTGAGAGAAATGAGAAATTAAATTAAATATTTTAAAAACCTTTATTGTTTTGACTAAACAACCTTTTTTCCTACCTTTCAACCCTTTCCTACATTCCAAATAATAAATAAATGGAGTTTAAAAGATGAAATATGTCTTTATTTACCACCAAAATAAACTTAAATTAGACTATTGGATAAAAGTATATATAAATAACACGAAAACAGCTTTACAATACCTAAATTACAGGTTTGGCATATATACGAGGGTCATCCAGAAAATAAAGAACGTTTGCTTACTGCACCTAGCGCAGCTTCCCCATTACCGCCATTGCATGTGTGGCAGTCCACTCACCTCCCCACCAAAGTATGAGAGCTGAGTCTCGTTGCTATGCGGTCACCTGTCTTATTTCTACAGCTATTCAAAATGGAGGCTGCAATCGAAAATCCCGCCAAATATGAATTACGCAGTATTATTCAGTTTCTGAATTTAAAAATTTTCGGGAATATATAATTTTTTTTAGAAAAACACCAAAGAAAGTTTATCGTAAAAGTGCAAACAAGTCTTCAAGTCGAATATTCAGGGGAAACAATGATGCAACCGGTTTAATGAAAGAGAATCCATCGTGAACGACGAGGATCGGCGTGGCAGGTCATTGCTCGTTAAAGATGATTTGAAAGAAAGACTTGAGGAAAATGTGAGGAAAACAGCTGCTAAAATCTTAGCACATTACATCAATTTAAGATCTTGTTTTTTTGCTCTTTCACCATTAAATTTCTTTGGTGTTTTCAAAAAATGTCTAGGTCTAGGCATTTCTTAACTCAGAAACAGAATAACACTGCGTATCTCATATTTGGCGGGATTTTCGTTTACCGCCGCTAATTTAAAACGCTGTAGAAAAAAAACGTGTGACCGCACAGCAACGAGACTCGGCTCATACTTTGGTGGGAAGGTGAGTGGACTGCCACACTCGCAATCGTGGTGATGGGAGAGCTGCGCTAGGTGCAGTAAGAAAACGTTCTTTACTTTATGGATGGCCCTCGTATTTATGATAGGCTTGTAAGTTTCAAAATGAGTTGCGTTTATATACATCCTAACGTTTGTAAATGAATACTATCATCAGTGTATATATATGTCCAACGCTTGGGAAGGGTTAACCCTCTGAGAGTTCAATGTAATATCCTTGGAGTAAGTTATTGTGTTTTTTGGAAGTTATGCACAGTTTCATTAAAAATGTTGTAACAATTATAAAACTCATAAAAACTCTTTCGTATTAGGCCTATATACTTCATTTTATTCTATATAAAATTGGCTTTTATAAAATTATACAATTGAATAGATTACCATAAGTTGTTAGAGATATATGTTGTCAAAAACAAAAACAAATTCTAAAACCAATTTATTCAACAACTTTGCAATCCACAAATATATCTTAAAAATAACTTTATTGTCAATCTGAGATAGCCGATCTGTCCAAAAGTTTATAAGAAACAATAAAATATCAACTTATAGGCCTATTCTAAAAATAATAATTACATTTTATAAAAACAAAATATGGTATATCACAAAGGTCATAGGCCTAGGCTTTAGGCCTAACTTAAATCCTGTAAGAACACTCACAAAATCCACCAAGACACAAACTGTTACTTTTAGCTCATGTTTCTTCTAATAACATAGTCTTAATACTTAAGTTAGTAATAATGAATGTATTTTAACTCAAATGAACAATACTTTAAATTATATAAAGCTTAATAAGCACTAAAAACAAAACTATAGCGTAAATAAAAATATCATGCAGACAGCTAGTGACATAACCAATTTCGGATCAGCTTTTTACCTCCCAACATAGAGTTAGAAATCTAGAGACATATATTGGAAGAAAGCTGTAGACCTACCCTTTATGGCAATGCCAATTATGATGGAGTTCCAACCTGATTGAAATGGACTCAGAGCAATTCTATAACAGCTGCAATACCGTTGATAAATTAACGGAAACGATCGGAGTGTTAAAATTGATAGCAACTCTGGCTTACTCACAGTTTATATTTTAACTTTAATATAATCATTTTTAACAACTGATTTTGTATTTCATTGTAAGAAAATTGGATAGATAAACGGTTTTCATGTTCATTTTAATTTTTTATTTGTTTAACCCCTAAAACTATAAATTTTGGTGATCTGCACTAAATTTAGAATCTCTAGGCAACCTAGGAATAATAGCACACTTTTTATACTGGTCATGTAAGCATATGTAAGTTATATACTTTAATCAGATCCTCCGTATTTTGTTGATTAAAATGAGTATAAGGTTTACATAGACCTGATAATAAATATTATCAACTATTTCTGTGGCCTAAATTTGTTACTAGGCTATACCTATAACTTTAAAATAACTTTAGTTGAGAAGCTAATTAATTGGTGGTCCTAGCCTTGATAGGTAGAAAGCATGCTAATGCCAACTCCTTTATATTAAGAAACCAGGCCACGTTGTAGTGAATAAAGAATAGTATTCCGTACCTAAAAAACTGTATAGAATGACTATATTCTGTTAAATATGGGAGAGTGGTTGATTTTCGATTTATAGAATCTAAGAAGCTGGTTTATAAATATTGTTCGTATTATTTCCCATGCTTAGGGTGGCCATACATCCTGTTATTTCAGGCTTTCAAGGGTAACGGTCAGTTTCCGAAGATGTCCTGTTTAACCCTAGCCGAGCCATCCGACCAATTTGGTCGGATTTTTATGTCGCCTAGAGAGGCCACCGACCAAATTGGTCGGATATGACTAACATTTTGTAACGTTAAAAAACCAATAATAAACTCAAAAGTGATCAATATATATATATATCATTCGAAAGATCACATTCTGAACTTTCATTTTATTACATCAATGAACCGTGTAGCAGCTGTATAACAATGTTACGACGGCGATTAGAAATTGAATGAATTTTTGGCGCAAAGTAATTGCTGCAGCCGACGCTCTGACAATGGCAAAACATGATATTTTTGAAATTACCCAGCTCAGGTAATTTTTCTCGCAGGAAGATGCGGTTGGTACCAATGCACAGCTAAAGAGTAGCGTTTTATGTTGGTATTGATTTTTAGAATGAAAGATTGATTGGACAGGTTATATGATTTTATGAAATCAGGTGTTTCTTGATTTTTTGTGGAATGGCCAATCCGACCAAATTGGTCGGATCAGAAAATCACGTTTATATGCTGTGTATGTTATAGTTACTAGTCAAATAATGTGTTATTTTGAAGCGGAAGAAATGTAGAGTAATTTAGTTTTGCCTTACTTTATCCGTACTCGTTCAGTCCGTATCACAGCTCTACGGGACAAGCTGGCCAATGAAAAAAAACTTTCTTGGTGTTTATAATTTCTCAAATACCTTGTTCCATACTTGCACAGTGTGCCTGCAAAGCCCCTTGAAGCATTGGTACTGCCATGTTTCTGTACAGTAACAAAGACAATGGGTTAAAGGTATATTACAATTTGTTCTTGGGCCGTTAAAATGATTTTGTTCTTTTTGCATATAGGCCAGTGCAAATAGGTTTTAAGAATGAAAAAATTGCAAGCATAAATATTTTTGCTGGAAAATGTGCATTGGTCTTCTGATTCAAATACCTAGCTTTCTACTTTTCTACCGGTCAGGTGAGCTTTCGCCGCCATATTGGGAAATGGCGGGCTTGATTTTTGAATGTTTTGTGCCATAAAAAGTTAACCACTCATCCGATTTTGCTAAAAGTTGGATTAAACATGGACAATTACCATATCTTAGACCTGATAAAGCCATAACCCACATTTCAAGATTCAACTAGTATTTTTGTGTGATTTTCCCTTTAAAAAAGTTGTTTTTAAGTTGTTTGACCATGTATTGTAATATATTTTTGTTTAATATTTGCCTTTTTGTAGCAGAGCTTACAAGAACGAACATTTTAATATTTTGAAACATGATTTTATTTTGAGTACCGGTAGCTCTGGATAAAAGTGAAGAAAGTTAGGCAATGCAAAATACAGTATGATGTCTATCAATCACGTTATACGTTGTTTCTTATAAAGCACTCATATAAAGCAATTTAAGTAATTTTCAACAGGTTGGTAGGGTAAATCAAATCAAATATCCTTGTTTGTCATAAGGCAATTACAGGCAGTGACAAAGTCGAAACAGAAGGCTGCAGCCTTGTATTACATTACATACGGTATATAACTGTATTTACAATTTTGTGATCACAAAGCAAAAAATCCAAACAATAGGTTTATCCTCTGGTGGGATTTCGTTGGTCAACAAATTTTGAGACATTGAGGCATTTGAGACAATAATTTTGAGAAAGAACATTGAGACAACGTACTGTATTTATCAAATGTGTAATTTTTTTACTTATCTCCGGAACCAGTCATCGTATAATAATGGAGATAAAAAAAGTTGAGTTTTTTAAGCTAGTTTTAATGAACAAGTTATATTTAGGTAAATTATTAAATTATAAAAATAAAATGTAAAAAATCAGTGTTTAGGGTAGTCATTCCTACAAATTTTATACATTTTAGTAATTGAAATGACTTTTTCTTGTGTTTTTGTCAAGGTAGTCAAGATCAACATATACTGTCAAAATTTGGTCGAAATTGGATAAAAAACTATTTACTATGTACTATTTGTGAGCAATTAACTTACATAAATAGTATACCTACATTTCCATATCAAATTGAGCAAAAATCAAATATGGCGGCGAAAGCTCATTTCACTCGATTTAGAGAACTTGGTATTTGAATAAGGGGACTTAGATAACATTTTCCAGCAAAAATATTTCTGCTTGCAATTTTTTCATTTTTATCTAATTTTGTATCCTAATTTCCATGGCCTAATAGGGCTACCTCCTGATTCAAATTTTAAAAAAACATTTGCCTACTTTTAAACGGGTGTAGCTCTAGAAATCTTTGAATATAACTGTTAGTGAATTATTACAACAATTTTTAAAGTGTATTTTGACCTCCAAGCAATAAACTCATTAGCATGGTAATAGGCCTAACAATTTATCTAGAAAAACTTAAACTCTCCTTATAATTTAATTTGTGTCTTAGCTATCTCTCGATCCCTTTCAGATCTGAACGTTACTGAAAAGGGGAAAATGACATTATAGGCTAGAAAAAAAAAAAAATTAAAACAGATTTGATTACAATTTTGTTTAAATTACAGTACAACTAACTAGCGTATACAAATTAGATTGCGTAGCGAAACAACTGTGTACAGACCATGAATGTACAGGAAATTCAGTTTACTGATATCATATCTATAACTACCTAATAGAAACACTAAAACCTTGTAAAGCTGACATGTAGCCTACATTGGCCCTACAATAACTTCCCCCCTCCTAATGATATATTGTCACTATTTTCTCCTCTGAATATCAATGTACTCACAGTTGGCTATCATTTATAAAGTGTCCCTGGGCCGGTTAAACAATTCTGAACCTAATTTAAGAAACAAAATGTGCCCATTATTTATAGCAATAAAACCTTTTTTTGTACAAGTCATGACTGCCCCTGAAACTGCGTTTTAGAAGATATTCCCAAGTTTTCAAAACAAAACACCTATCTAGGTAACCATCAACACATTAGCTGCCATGTAGGTCTGATCGGACCAAAACAAAGGGTACGTTTAACTTGATAACTTGGTAACTGGTAAATGGATCTCCTCCTAACCCCATAATGCATAACATTCCCATCTCATCATTGCAAATAAGCAAAACCAGGTTTATCGGAATTGCAAAAAAACTAAATGCCAATTTTCTCAAAAATTTGCACAAGTGTTTGTTTCAGCACCATATCACAGAAAACTCTAAAGGCTGACTAGAATAGGAAAAAGGCTGTGCTCCCGTGGTAGTGCCCACGAGTCAGGTCGGCTGGAGTAGGGAATAAGTCGGGCCGCCAATAGGGATGGCAGCAGGTACCTGAATATAGCCCCACTGAGCGACCTAGCGCCAAAAGCGTTCAAAGCGGCCAGTTCCTGAACCATCTGTTATAAGCGCATTTGCCGTTAACATGGTAGTTAGCCTTCTGTAGTGTTATATAGTTTTATTTGACCATATTTATTAATTTTTAACGTTTTACATATAGAAATTCGCTCCCTTCAAGTCAGAGGTGATGCGTGCAAACTTGTTTTTTTAATGAAACATATGAAGTCCAGACCTGCTCATACAAAACCAGAAAAGGTTTCTTGCCGTTACTGCCGAACTAATTGAGACATAAAAAATAAAAATGAATGTGAAATGATCTTAGTTATAACATACAATTTCTTGAAAGCATAAACTACTTTTTTGTAAATGAGTAACTGATCGCCTTAAAACGATTTAGGTATAATTGATAATCCGGAGGTAGCCCCAAATTGTTTTAAAGCAAACAGTACTCTCGCTGAGATGTTCAGGTGAGAGTTTGACGACCAAGAGGACCAGAATCAGCCAGAGCTATAAGTTAGTCGGTTATAATTATTAAATAAAAATTCCATGATCAAAATATGTAATATGCCTTTTTTAATCTGTCATTTTCTCTCTGGATAGGTCAAATGTGAGCTGCAATGAAACGTCGGCTTGAGGAGACAGTGAAGGCGACTGATAGTAGTGGAGGGTACCCCCATCCCTCCAGCCCTCTGTCTCCACCACCCCCTCGACACACCCCTCGAACAGGTATGAGTTATCATGTTAAACCTTAGGCCCTATATGAATATCATAAGCACCTTTTTGCCTTTTCCTTGTCTGCTTTTATTTATGCTTTTAAAGATTTTGGTAAAAAGGTTTTTTAAATTCTGTAAGTTTTCAAAAGGCAGTTAATTTCAAAACTGTATCAATGTTATCTAAGAGTTACACCCTGATTATATACGGGACGTAATAAAACACGTCTCACAACACTTAAACAAAAATTAACATTTATTTCTGTTTTGTTACACATTTATATATATTTTTTAATCAAAAAGTTGTTTACCCCGATTATGTATAAACCATTGATTGGCTGGCTCACTCATGTACTCTTCCGTTCTTGAGTAATTTTACCTGTAGGCCTATTTATTTATAAACTGGATTCAAAAACTAGCCTAAACATTTTTCTCATAACTTAAACTCTCCCGTGAGGAATATTTGGGAAGTAACCTTGATTTGGCCACTGCAAGGGTTGCAGTGTGGGTAGTGCCACCATCTTGTGCAGACATGCCTGTTGAGTCGGCATCCAGCCATGGTAGCGGTATCACTGTACGATCTCCTGTAGCTCATTGAAACTTGTACTGCAATCAAAATTGAAAAGTGTTTTCTGTTTTAATATTCTTCACGACCTAACAATATTTTTGAGCAGGCAATTCACACAAAACTATATTCTGTGTGTGGACTGGAAAGTTATAAGGATGACAGTTGTTTGAAAATGGGTGTTTGTTTAAAAGTGACTGAACAAACATCCTCAATGGAGGGAGAAGTGGTAAGTAAAGGAAAAATAAAAATAAACCAGGTTAGCATAGGTTTGGAAAACGACGACCAAACTAAATTTTATTAGTCAGGTACTTAAACCAGTTTAATTACATAGGTATACTTGCTAAAAATGTGTATTACTACTCACAATGTGGAATAGAAACCACAGTTAGACTACATAATTATATCTGGCGTGATAGCCAAATCAATTCTCTCATTACTTGAAAGCACTCTTGTAACTGATATTTAAAGTAAATTTAAAATAAAAAACATGAAGTCAGTAATATAATTGTATTTTGGGAGTTATAATTGTGTATATAATAAAATAAAATTATAAAACAATTTAATTTGAAGTTTTTAATTTTAAATTTATTCCCACCACGGTTGACCCCACTTTTAAAATTAAGGCGGTTGACCACTCGTTCCAAAACGTCACTCCTTCCACACCCCTACTGCTTGCCTTGTGAAAACAAACGAAGTGGAATACTTAGAGCAGTTGAATAAATTGATTGACCTTTCCTGAGCAAAGCTCAACTCCCTGGCGTGGAATTAACCCCTTGGAACCCCAGAGGAAAAAAAAATAGTTTTTTTGTCTGTACATGGATATTTATTAATGTTATCGCTGAAAAATACCGCAGGTAAAATAGCCTATTTGTATGCATTTGGGAAAAAACATACCTCCACTTTCGTTAAAGATATCATTATGATTTAAGTGTTTGTATTTGTGCCCTCTATAATATGAGGGGTTTACTTTAAGCCTACACAAAATTTTATTTTTGTTAAAATATAAAAAAAAATATTCGAATATTTAAAAAACCTCCGAAATAACTTTGTTAAGATTTTATGCAGTCCAAACGAGGAATAATTTAGGTGTGGGAAACAACTTTATTTAATTTAAAGTTTTGTTCTTTATGAATTAAAAAAAAAATATAGACCTCAGTTGGCTAATACACTCAACAAATTATATATACTACATTTCCAATGTAATTAGCACTCATTGCCATAAATCATCAAAATTACATAGGCGTGAAAAGCACTATTAACTCACTTTATAGGTTCAAAAACACACATAACCTCTCACTAAGCTTTGTTTACAAACAGATTAGGTCGAAACGGGAGTGACAGGACGCTATAATGTAGTACGCAATCAGCTGGCGACAGACTTCCAGTTTAGGCATAGAGTAAGATTTTCACTGCTCGCTTTCAGACGCTGTAATATAGTATAAAAGATACAAAATGGTATAAAAACTATACCCAAGTCCTTGCAAAAGTATTTATTTACCCTTTATACAGCAATTGAATGAATTATATACTCTGTTTTTATATAATAACAACTAACTGCATATCGATGATATATCGTCGCCAGGGATTTTTCGCAAGGTCATCGGCGACGATATATCGTCGCCGGGGGTTTTTTGCGCAGCACTTCGGCAACGATATATCGTCGCCTAGGGTTCAAAGAGTTAAACCCTTGTATTTTTAAATCCTTTATTTTTGTATGAGTGAAGCCTCTGAATCACTGATCAATATATGTATACTGGTTTAAATTACTTTATCGTCAAGTGATCCTATTTCCTCGAAAGGCGACCGGTTTCAATCCACTATTAGGATCTTCATTAGGCGAAAATCAAAGTTGTGGTTCTTCTTGAACATGTCAGTTGTTTAAAAACCACTAAGCAGTTAAACATTGAAAACTCTAAAAAACACATAAACAAACACACGTAAACTCATGGCCAAAAATACGGGCGGATTGAACGGGGATGGAAAGGGGGCGGATGGAATCCCTACCCCATCCCCCACCTTCCGCCCCGTTCCATCCGCCTGTTGTTTTAGCCAATAAATGAGTTTACGTGTGTTTGTGTTTAAGTGTTTTTTAGAGTTTCAATGTTTAACTTCTTAGTGGTTTTTAAAGAACTGACATTTTCAAGAAGAACCGCAACTTTGATTTTCGCCTAATGAAGATCCTAATAGTGGATTGAAACCGGTTGTGTTTCGAGGAAGATAGTCACGTCACGATAAGGTAATTTAAACTAGTACATATATATTTAAATCCTTGGTAAAATTCCCTAAATATACAATTTAAAATGTCAGATTTTAAGAAACTGGACTGTGGTATAAATTGTATATCCATTTGATCTAAATCTGGTGTCATAATGAGATAGTTCAGAGTTTTTAACATAAGTAAACAAAATATACATTTGATGTTCTATAAAATTAGATTTTAAGATAATTATCATATTCAAACCAATAGTTGGGAGTTTAAGTGTTAGCAGGGACAATTAAACATCTTTTTGATTAGCATATTACGTGTTTTTATTACTTTCGGGATGTAATAAAAGATTTCTTAAGTGTTGTAAGACGTCTTTTATTACATCCTGCAGAGACAATTAATCACATAATGCAGAGTACATCCTGCAGGGACAATTAATCACATAATGAAGAGTACAGTTAATTTCTTATTTATAGTTGTTGGAACTAACAATTAATTATGTTTTTTTAGTTAACCAGCCTACCTATGCACCTACCATAAAGCCTGCGGGCGAGTTAAGAAGTGTGCAGGGATTTTCTACCTACACCACAACGATGCCTGCCATAACACCAACTCTTAAGGTAGATTTGGTTTGTGGCAAAAACTGAGCTACACAGAATTCATTGAATTAATTATGTTTCTCCTCGTTTCGACTTTGTAAATGGGGAAGTATCTAATAGATGGTTGTTACTTGAGAAAAGAAAGACGAAATATTGAAAAACTATCCAGTAGCAAATGAGTTCCTGTCATATTCAGATAAAACAATTGAGGACAATCTATACCTTGGAGCACCTCTAGTAGTTTTTTTTTATATAATTTATAACCCTATTATTAATTAGAATGATCCTGCATCCAGAATTTAGAAATGTAGAAATTAGGTAAGGGTATTTGATGTATTTCACAACTAGGATATACATATCTGTATAATATAGTCACAGACCCTCAAAAGCTTATCATAGTATCACAATTATGTAGAACTTCAATGGTAATAAATTGTAGTAGTTCATTGTAGTTGAATAATTTCATAATTTTACTCTGTAATTTTGTTCTCAAAAGTTTGTTTTGTGCTCACCTGAATTTCCATTTCTAAAATGTTGTAGGGCCTACCTTTTTATTGTCTTTGAATTTTATCTCGTAATATTTAAACTGTTAGATCTTACAACCTGTAAGGCTTGTAGACCCATAGGGGTTAAGCTTGTCATCATGCCCGCCATATTGGTCGGCTACGTGACCTTCATGCCAGGTGATAAAGAGGAACAGGAATATTAGGAGTTAGGTTAGGTTGTATTGAACTAATTAGTTAAATTTGGAACACAACTCCCAAAATTCTTCTAATCCGTAAAAACTATAGTGAATAAAAAAGTCTTTTATATCAACTTGAATAGATTGGGTTTTTGAAACTCATAATAGCGATGGATTTTAATTTATTATTGATTTATTTGGACTTTACCTAGCGCTTCTAGTGTTTAGAACTATACTACGTTTCGGGAGGTAAGGAAACTCCTCCCGTTATCAAGTGAACCCTACTTACATCTAAATTCAAGTTCTTACACCTAACTAAGCTTAACCTATATTTTTTGGATTTTTGATTTTTTCCTTTACATTTTATTTACATAAACACAAAGATACAAAAATCAAATACAATACACTAACACAACATGACGAACAAATGGAAAACTGCCAATACATTACCAGTTCTGTATCATTGCCTCCAAGCTGACCGTAAAATAGAAAAAGCTGCATTCTCGCGTCCTCACACTACCGCACCCCGCACTTGACTAACGGCTAGCGGTAGTGGAGGGGGGAGAGCTGTTACCCCCTCCTACCACCAGGGGCACGTGACGACACAGCTGTGGTTACCGACCCATCTGTGTCGACGGGAACATGACACGGAACCCAAAAATTATATGATTCCTCCTAGATTTAGATGAAAGTAGGGTTCACTTGATAACGGGAGGAGTTTCCTTACTTCCCGAAATGTAGTGTAGTTCTAAACACTAGAAGCGATAGGTAAAGTCCAAATAAATAAATAATAGATTGGTTTGTTTATGTTTCACAGAAAACTTGCAAGGCCTGATACAATGTGGTCCATACTGAGGTTTTTTCCATAAACCAAAAGTTTGTATGTTTCAGCAAATCTATTACAATATTGTATTTATGTATCTGTCAGTATTGTATTTATGAGTTTAAAGACCATTGATATTTTGAGAGTAAAAATTTTTGCTGCACAAATTTTACCATTTTTAATGTTTAAGTTAATTCTTGGTAATTCACACATTGGATGATTTAAGTTTCATATTGACGTTCAGTCAGTATAAGTATTGTAGCAGAAATACTCGAGCGCACATATGCAATAGTGATAATACCTAAACTTTGTTCAAATAATTTGTCCTGAATTGCTGATACGATGAACAATCCGAGACAGCGAATTCAGTTGCAGAATAAAACCATTGACCTAAGCACATTTGTACAATGTATTGACTATACGATTGAACAGACATTCAGCTCTTCTCACACGGAACTGGGAGAGACAGCTGAATATTTGTGTTTGTTGCAGCCTGCGGTCACTGGGGGTTTGCAAGGTGGTGCCCAGACGCTTACAAATATTCACACAATGCAGACTCATTCTCCCATGCGCAAGGTCTGTCTTAAACAGTTGGGTTGCGATATTTTGCTAGAGTCTTCCTGAGTTTGAGTTCTGAGCATTTTAACCAGAGGTTTTATCAATGTGCCTGATTCAGTTGTATTATGATTTTTTAAATTAAAATATACCTCCTCTTGCAAACAACTTTGAAATATAAAATTAAGAGGTATTTTATGAACCAAAATCTTTGTGTACACGTTTTGTTCGTTATTTAAATATTAACCTATAAGTAGGATTACATTGATAGCTGAATGAGAAAATATTTCTGACACTGTAATAAACAACCAAAAGTCGTTTTAAAGAAGATACATGTTACTGAGTTATAAATTATTAAGTTACTGGGGAATTATCATCCGGACTGACCAAGCTGTGGGTGAATTAATGTTCTTTCTTTTGACTTGTTGTTTTAGTACTGCCACTATTTAAGTTTTTTCTTTTATATGACAGTACTATGATTTGTATATGATTTGGCAAAATAATGTTATTTTTAAGGCTCAATATAACATTTTACTGTCTCCTAAAGCCCTGGATCCCAGGATATCAGCCATAATAAAATCGTTTATAGTGGTCTTGGGATCCGATTGGCATTATAATATGTAGCCTATAGTAAAATGATGCCATTCACCATTTACTTCAGTTTAGATATAACCCAGGTCAGACACCTAATGATGAAGTAAGCATACCGATAGTTTGAAAGAGCCCTCCCACCCAATCCCCAACCTTCTCACTACTATATATATTTTCTACTATATTTTCACTTTCACTGTAATGTGTGTTATCGTTTAGCAAGACATTCTAGCATTCGGGGCGGTGAAGTGGGGTTTCTCTGTGCTATAATGGTGTTTAGCTGATTACTTTTTTAGCCAGGTCCTTGTTTTATTTTCCTTCAACATCTATAATTTGCCCTAGTTATCTTTGAAAAGCAAGAGTGATACTTTTACTCGATGACAAATATAATAAAAACTGGTTCAAAATTAAGTCACATTGTCATATAACTAAGATAAACTCCCCCGATATTGTAAACAATATTTTTGGGGGCTGGGAGATTCTATTCGATGCTTGGAATGTTTGAGTGTGTATCAGGAATTTCATCACTTGAATTACTAATCAACAAAAACATTTCAAACATTCCTAAAATATTTGTTTACTAATAACTATTACGAACAATTAAACTTGCACTCTTGAGTACTTTTTAAACATTTATATTTGTAGTAAAAATTCAAATGTTTATATTACTAAATCCAGCACAAGGTTTAATGAAGTTTTTAATTGTAAAAAAGTATGTTTTTATATAATTATTCAACAGGCACACTTTTGACACTTAACGACAACTTATTTTACATAATAATGCACATTGCATACTGTGTGACATTTTTTTAATTTACAAAACTGTAGCTTCATTGTTTCTAGTCTCAAGTCATGATCATAATGTATTAGTTATAATTAATGAATTTAAATTTGCTTGCAAAATTCAATGTTCTTGCTATTATTTTATTTAATGTAATTTATTAGTGTTTAGCTTGTTGAATTTTTTTTGTAACGTATTAGACCATTAACTATTTTGTTGCTCAGGTCTTCCTTAAAAATAAAAATGTTATTTGGCTGAGAAAAACTGTATATTTGGTGCTTATTACATACTTAGCACTTGCTCAGTTTTAGTAAACATTATATAAACAGAAATCATAAAAATGCAAAATCACCGAAAATATAACAGTATGAGACAACAATGCACTAATTGTACTTAATTATTTATAATGTTACCCTATTGTGATGAAAATGTTTTATATGTGTGTCCGTTGAAAATTCTGTATGTTTGAAATAATAAACAAGACGTTTGGGTCATCTCGCTAACTTAACTGTTAGTGTCTTGGATTTTGATTCTAGTGGTCTCGGGTTCGATTCCTAGGATGACCACACAAGTTGAGGGGTTTGGATTGTTACAAGTGTTTTGTGCTCAAAACAAAATGGCTCTAGCGTTGAAATAAAAAAAAATAACAGTTGAGAGTCATACTTTGGTTTGACATTTTTATAATCTAACTATTCTCTCATAAGCGTATTGTTGAAAATTGTATTCACTCAAGTAGAGTAAGAGAAGTATTTTGAAATTTGAGAGGACTGAGCATGTCTATGATTACATTGTAGATTCATACCACTACGATGACCCCGTCGGTCCCGACCTCTGTAACAACTGCACAGCAACAGCAACAGATCCAGAGACTCAAAGTAGAAGATGCTCTCAGCTACTTGGATATGGTTAAATTCAAATTTGGGGACCAGCCCCAAGTTTACAATGACTTTTTGGACATCATGAAAGAATTCAAATCTCAGAGGTGAGTTAAGTCTTTGTTAAAATTGAATTAAACAGTAAAATCTTGTAACAGCTCTTTCATTATATCTTTATAGTGTATTTAAACCGGAAAGTTATTTCAAGCTAGTGTTCATCCTTATAAATGTGCTTAGTTATTGCTCTCCACCCTTTAGCCTTGCACAGCCTACCGCACAATACATAGATAGATACATTTTTAATCTACACTACCTTAAAAGCAAGGAGGTGACTGTCTTAGTCTCTGATCTGGAGGAATGCAGTCTCTTGAACTTAGCTACAAGATAGCTAATTCATTAGGGCTGTGCTTAAGTCTATTTACGATTCAGCTTCAGCTTTCTTCTCCTCCTCGGCAAAGATGTTGAGATGCTTAGGTCCAGTGTACGATATGTGTTTTCTCTAAAAACGTTGCCAGTCTATAGATTGGAAGGGTGTAATTTTTTACACCAAAAAATCCTGAATTTTCAGGACCTGTCCATCCCTATAATAATATGAAGTAGGCTGTTTTTGCAAATTTTTTACACACAAAAAATCCTGAATTCTCAGGACCTGTCCATCCCTATAATAATGTGAAGTAGGCTGTTTTTGCAAATTTTTTACACACAAAAAATCCTGAATTTTCAGGACCTGTCCATCCCTATAATAATGTGAAGTAGGCTGTTTTTGCAAATTTTTTACACACAAAATATCCTGAATTTTCAGGACCTGTCCATCCCTATAATAATGTGAAGTAGGCTGTTTTTGCAAATTTTTTACACACAAAAAATCCTGAATTTTCAGGACCTGTCCATCCTTATAATAATGTGAAGTAGGCTGTTTTTGCAAATTTTTACACACAAAAAATCCTGAATTTTCAGGACCTGTCCATCCCTATAATAATGTGAAGTAGGTTGTTTTTGCAAATTTTTTACACACAAAAAATCCTGAATTTTCAGGACCTGTCCATCCCTATAATAATGTGAAGTAGGCTGGTTTTGCAAATTTTTTACACACAAAAAATCCTGAATTTTCAGGACCTGTCCATCCCTATAATAATGTGAAGTAGGCTGTTTTTGCAAATTTTTTACACACAAAAAATCCTGAATTTTCAGGACCTGTCCATCCCTATAATAATGTGAAGTAGGCTGTTTTTGCAAATTTTTTACACACAAAAAATCCTGAATTTTCAGGACCTGTCCATCCCTATAATAATGTGAAGTAGGCTGTTTTTGCAAATTTTTTACACACAAAAAATCCTGAATTTTCAGGACCTGTCCATCCCTATAATAATGTGAAGTAGGCTGTTTTTGCAAATTTTTACACACAAAAATCCTGAATTTTCAGGACCTGTCCATCCCTATAATAATGTGAAGTAGGTTGTTTTTGCAAATTTTTTACACACAAAAAATCCTGAATTTTCAGGACCTGTCCATCCCTATAATAATGTGAAGTAGGCTGGTTTTGAAAATTTTTTACACACAAAAAATCCTGAATTTTCAGGACCTGTCCGTCCCTATAATAATGTGAAGTAGGCTGTTTTTGCAAATTTTTTACACACAAAAAAATCCTGAATTTTCAGGACCTGTCCATCCCTATAATAATGTGAAGTAGGCTGTTTTTGCAAATTTGTACACACAAAAAATCCTGAATTTTCAGGACCTGTCCATCCCTATAATAATGTGAAGTAGGTTGTTTTTGTAAATTTTGTACACACAAAAAATCCTGAATTTTCAGGACCTGTCCATCCCTATAATAATGTGAAGTAGGCTGGTTTTGCAAATTTTTTACACACAAAAAATCCTGAATTTTCAGGACCTGTCCATCCCTATAATAATGTGAAGTAGGCTGTTTTTGCAAATTTTTTACACACAAAAAATCCTGAATCTTCAGGACCTGTCCATCCCTATAATAATGTGAAGTAGGCTGTTTTTGCTAAGTCTTGATTAGTAGTCTGTTGTAAGTTTCCAAAGCACAATAATGTTAAGCTAAGTTTTCCACATGGGTAATAAATATGGCGTTTCTAAGAAATGCCATGTTGCTTTTACAGTATTTATTTGTTTGTCCAATGTTTTTCTTGTGAACTCCCAGATATTTATTTTCTTCAATTTCATCATTTAAGCTCTGATATTTCATTTGCCCCTCTCCCTATAATCAATTGCTTGCTTTTCTTTTGATACTAAGTTGTTTAATTTACATTATTGTGCCACCATATTCAGTGCAATGTACGTGTTGATTGTAATTTAGCATAATTCTTGTCTTTTATGTTTACTGAATCATCAATATATATAATTTTCTTGAATTTTTTCAATAAACTGTAGGGGTCCGCAATGCACAGTGGACTTATGAGCTATTTAGAGCTCAATGACCCTTTAGATAATTAGCACATCAATGTAAAAGAATCCATAATAGAATTAACAGAAAAAGTAGTTGGTATTTGATATGGACCTGGCAAAATTATTTTATGGTTTATCACATGAAAATTTACTTTTTAAACTACAATCTAGGAATTACAAATTTAAAGACATTTAGTCCTTAACATTATTTATTGTACGGCTTTGTGTTTGAATTGAGGACGTTTTGATTAGAATTTGAAGCTTTTGAACCGAAGCTGAAAACCAAAGTAAATAGAATGATCCTGGTTCCAAGTTTCCTATAAACAAACAACAAAATGTTTGATTCCTATTTTGAAGATCATAGTGATCATAACTGCCACAAATATTTTATAATTTTTTGTCTAAATGCCTTAATGTGTTTAGTAAGTGGTATCAGGTTTGAAAATAAACTTTAATAAGCATACGATTTATATGTGGTGTATTTAATTAGTGGCATAAAACTAATTTGTTTACAGCATCGACACACCTGGGGTTATCGATCGAGTATCGAGTCTTTTCAATGGCCATCCAGAACTAATCGTCGGATTTAACACATTCCTTCCGCCCGGGTACAAGATAGAAGTGAAGACCAGCGAACAAGTAAACTCAACCACACTCATATTTTGTTAATATTTTTACTGTAGTTCTAACATTATTTGTATTCAAGGTAAACTTAAATCATTGTTCATACTTTTGGGAAAATCAGGAAAAAATTGGAAGAATGCCAAAAGCCCTGGAAAATGCTTGATATTTTATAAATGTCGGGGAAAGTTTTTCATTTAATCGTAAACGCAAATCAACACTGTGGAAAAATCAAAACTTGTTAAATTTTGTTAGATTGGTTTTTGTGGTGTTAAAACAGAGGAAGGGAACCATAACTGGTAAGGCAGTAAACGTGTTGGACTACAGCAAACATTCAAATAAAAAAATAAACAGGAGAAGCTAACAGAAAATAAACAGGAATAAAATTGGACGGCTATATAGGGAAGGTGGAGACCAACTTAAAATATGCTATGTTCACCAATTGAAAACTTATGGAAGATTTCATAGAACAAAAGAAAATATAAGTACCTATCACTTAGTATTTCCATTTATTTATTCTCTTAAAAATTGAAACTTAAGTGACTTGTCAGTAATTTTCACTTGCTCAATTGTAGAGAAACGTTTTGCTTGTATTTTACAATTGGGTTCCATACCGCAAGAGATTGACATCAGTGATAGATTTATCCCATGGGAAGCAAAATAATGAATTTAGTTTTCCCAGCGGCTTGACAATTTGTCAATCTAGAACAATGATTTAACACTAATAAGCGTTTTAGTCGAGTTTAAATTGATTTTGAGTTGTGATTTGCGTGCTTTCTTCAGGGAGATTGTTGAGAAACTTAACGCCTGACTGTGAGGCAGGTACTCATATACTACTGTTCCATGTTGTTGTGTGTGGTAACTGTCCCTGCCATTGGTGTCATAGTTGTGAACTTGCCTGCCTTGCCTGACGTTTTGTTCGGCAGTAAATTACAGGCTCATTATCTTAAATGTAGAGTGAGGGCAGGGTAAGAAAAAGCTTGAGCACCCTACAGGCATTTTTAGATATCTCTCAAGGTAACAGTTTGTATATGATTCCTGTTGCTTTTTTGATGAGGGAAGAGATAGGACACAGCTAACTCACCTTGTGAAAGAATGATGAGTTGAATAGAACACTTAAAACTCATATAAATCAAGTAATATTTCGGCTAGCTGTGTAGCCTTTTTCAAACTTAAGAAGAGAGTGTCAGTTGCAAACTAAGAAATTTCCTTCCAATCCTTGTTTAGCGCTACTACTCCCAGAGTCTGATTCCATAAAACTTGTGAGGATAGACTGAAGTATGCTATTAGCAGGGTGTTTCTAGAACATAACTTTGCAAGGTTACCAAGAGCATAAATGGCTGCTATAACCTTCCAGGTCAGACCTCTGTCGAGAATCATTCCAAGGAATTTGAGGAAGCAGTAAGGAATTTGGATTGGCGACTAAGAGGTCGCCATCCACCATGACCACAGGTTGCAGGTCTGACTCCTTCTGTCAAAGACAGAAAAAAATCACATTTGACTTTGCATTGTTCGTTTTTCAGTTTATTTCCGAGAAGAACTGAATGCAGGAATTCAAATAGAATTTATTTCCAGGTGGATGTGCTTTTACACAGTGTGAAAAAATAAACCTTTAAGCGATCTCTTACTACTACCAATTCGGCAGTAAAGACATTTTAAACCTGCTAGGATACAAATCTAATATTATTTATTTAAAAAACACCTATTGCCGTAAAACCACTCTGCGAATCCCAAATCAATTCAATTAATTATAATAAAAAATCATTTATTGTCATTGGACTGTATATTGCATTGGCAATGGACAGGTCATATATACATATATATATATATATATATATATATATATATATCACATAGCTTGGTCTCTTATCCCTAATAGTCATAGAAAAGAAACCGAATGAATTTAAGGCAGTATAATTAACCCCTTATGTTTTATTTTGGGAGATCATAGACTATTTTTTAAATCTGTTAGTAAGTATTTTAGGCTATATTTATATTTAGTATACAAATCTTGACGCTTATTCATGCACTGTTTTTGTGTTTTATGACAATAAAGAATCTTGAATCTTGATCAGATGACATATATTCGTAGGGAGGCTGGTTATAGCAGGTTTGTCTCGATTATAATCAGACATTTAAGAAATCTATCTTCACAATTGGTGTTTTTCTGTGCCTTCTTTGTTATAATTCCTATGGGGCTGTACTAACACTGATGGTGTTTTGTTTCAGGGCTACTCATTCCAAGTGCAAGTGAGCATGCCATCCCCCAGTGCTGCCACCACTACCATGGTGCCGGCGGCTCCGATCGTGCACCACACCACTCACCTGCCCACGTCTGCCATGCCCGTGGCTACGACCAAGCCTCTGCTACTGTTAGTATATCACTGCCTCTGCATACTGACTAGTTTGAAGTAGGCCTACGTTTTACTTTATATGCCATTAGGTATTCAAACCTCTTACGAGTTGTCTGAACCTCACAATCAGAGAGTTGATCATAATAAATGTGGGATTTGTGATGATTTCAAGGATTTATTTGGGGAAAAAATCCCAAATCGATTAGTTGAAAACCCAAGCTTAATTTTTTATTGAATTGCCTTCTACTTTATAACTGTTTTAATTTATGTTAAGTACTATTCAGACTTTTCTTATGTGTCTTATTATGACGTTTTATCCAATTATTAACGTATTTATTTGTTTACGTTAATTTTATTTTGAAGGCCTAAGCGGAATTGTATAGGCCTACTCATAACTGTTTTGTGCCAATTTTGTTGATTTAATTGGGGCCTACATTCATTTCTAGCTAGCCTATGTATTGAATATAACTTGTTAATTACATTGAGTTCTGCCCCCCCCCCCCCCAATTATCTGCCCTAAAATCGGTGTCAAACCTAGAGTCAATAATTCTAGCCTAGATTTTAGAAGCAGAAAAAAATCATGGTATCATCAATCATCATTGTTTTCTCTGATTCCTCCTGTTTTCCTTTAACCCCGTTTTTTTTCACTTAACCCATTGGATACTTAGTTTTTTAATTACTGCATGGCCCTAGAAACCCAATTAAATTTCAATATTTTGCAGTGTTTTAGTAAATAAACTGTAAAAAATTCCTTTTGCTACTAATTGGGCATGTTTTTCTCGAAGCTGGATACATTTTCTTTTTAATATGTTAATAGAAAACAAAAAATAAAAAATCATATTTAAAATATTTTGTTATAAAAATAAAAATAAATGTCTAATCAGTCGTCTAGTAAAGTGCAAAAACTATTTCCTTACATACAATTTTTTAGTTTTTTACTTTATCTAAAAAAAAAACAAATTTGTTATGATTTTTTTTGCAAAACAACTTTTTTCTAGAATAATTTATTTTTTTACCCGTTTGCCAAAAATGGATCACATTGCAATATTTTACCTATAAAAATCATTCATGGATATAAGCTTAAAGTAAAAACAATTAAAAATAAAAAATAAAAGAAATAAAAAAATTTTGAAAAACATCGTATTACATCATCACGGAACCACTCCGTGATAAAGATTTTGGGCCAAAATGGCCATCACGGAACCGTTCCGTGAAAAGTATTCAATGGGTTAAAAAGAAAATGTGGTGTGTGCCACAACAAGTTTTGCTCTTGTCGCAACATTACAAATTTATATAAATTAACTCTAAATTTTCAGTAAATGTGCAATTGCTTGGCTTAAAAAATAAAATGGTGACATCTGAAACATATAAAAATTAACAAAAGTACATTCAGAAGAAACTTTACAATTTCACTAGTTTGTGTCAATGTAACTTTCATGAAACTTCACACTCTCTAATCTCAGTTACATTTAAATAACTTGTCAATATATTTCCTCATATTTACCACTTGATGTGTCTGTGTAGGTCGAGCACCACGATAGTGAGCCACGGAAGCACCACTGCTGCAGTAGTGCCCCCGCTGCCCCCGCCTGTCCCTGCAACCACACCCCCGCACTTCCCCAACCACTCCACTGGAAGTATTACGCAGGTGCAGGCCCATCAGGCTGTCTCTCAAGCCTTGAGTCACGTGGACAGCACCCAGCCCCCGACACCACAGAGCCAGCCCGTAGAGTTCAACCATGCCATCAACTATGTCAACAAGATAAAGGTGAGTTTGGCAACTTTGAGGCTTGTGGAGAGACCCCCTTTGAAAATATAATTATAAAATTGATAAGTTACAGTAAGCCTTCATATCTGGCCCTCTATCTCAATTAATAGAATTTGTTTTACCATGAATCCTTGACGTAACGAACCTCAATATAACAAATTCCTTGATATACCAATTTTTAGCGAATTTCACCTGTAGGGAAGAAGCTATTACCGTAGGTGGCATGGTAAGAGTTAAGCCCGAGACCACGGTAACTTTTTATTTCTAGGTCCCCAGATGTCAAAAACACTATTCGTTCAAATTTATATATGTGTATTTATATATGTGTATATGTCTGTATATATATATATATATATATATATATATATATATATATGATGCTTAAAAGGTTTATGCTGTTTTAAAGCCTACTACGATTGAGTTACGTAACACATTAGGGGTGGGGGGTATGGTCAAGCATTATGGTGCGTTACATGGGGGAGGGGGAGTCTGAAATGACGAAAAAGTGTGTTATGTAATATATGTTTGGCCCCTATATACAGTACTAGCTGTTACCCGGTAGACGTTGTCATGCCTTTGACTATTACCAACTAAAACCAAGATCACCAAGATCACCTGTTCAAGTAAACATGTCATTAGCGTTTATGTAAACAACAATATCTTTCTATAAGGTTTATATGGGAACCCTTTTGGGCCTCTTGGGAGGAACCCAACTGAGTGAGGACGAAATGGATGGCTTAAAAACCTTTTCCGTGAAACTTTACACACACATATATATATATATATATATATATATATATATATATATATATATATATATATATATGGCAAACGGTCCAACGGTGTCTAAATCCATTAACTTCAAATATATATACAAACCAACATCCTTATTTATAAATATAGATATCATAGCCTTTTAACGAGGTTAAATTCAATTCAGTTTGTTGATAAGAGGTTAATAAATAAGTTTGTGAACCTCTACAATATAGCAAAATATTAGTAAACTTAACCTCAGTTTAACAAACCTCATTGTAACATATTCCTTGATATAACAAGTACTTTATTCAGTCTCTTTAGATTCCTTTTGACTGTCTACGATCATTTTGATCAATTGGTCTGAAACACACTCGGAATCCCATGGCAAACTAAGTGGCTTGGTCGTAATAGGAAAACTTAATACCTCCATAGCAGCAAACCTGTGTCCTCAGCAAATTTCCAATGCATATACATGTATCTTAATACCACATAAAGCCACATACAAAGTTTCATCAATATACATTCATAAATAAACGACTTATGAAATTTTAATTATTCTCTATAAGAATAACAGGGCAGCTCAGTATGCAGGTTTGTTGAAACAAGGAACATAAAAAATGGGTTTTAATACAAATATCAATGTAACTCAGCTAGGTAAAGCCACATATGAAGTTTTATAAATTTATGTTCGTGATTAACAGAAATAACATTTTACTTATTCTCCATAAGAATAACATGGGGGCTGAATACGCAGGTTTGCTGCTACGGGAGCAAATAGTTTTTTGTGCAAATATCAATAGACCACAACGATATGAAGTAATATACCAAGTTTCGTCAGTTTAAGTTGATAAATAAGTGAGATATACAATTTATCTTACTCTCCATAAGAATAACATTGGACAACGTACTGTGTTTAACACTTTCAATATCTCTGTAACCAATTGACATAGAGCAATGATCAAAACACCAAATTGTTTTTTTTTTTTTTTTAGCTGAATTTAATGGTGAAAATTAAAATTTGATTAACTAAAATATTGTATGTAAAAAACTCAAAAATCCCATTTTTGAGGTACAAAAACCCCCCAAAATACCCCTTAGGATAAAGCGATCTGGCTGGTTTTCGAACTGAGTCATAAATGTTGCGTTACATGTTTGTACCAAATTTCATCAAAATCGGAGCATTTTTACGAGAGATAGCACCCACGGACACGTGTGTATATATATATATATATATATATAGGCCTATATATATATATATATATATATATATATATATATATATACAGTTTCGAACAAATGGTGTTTTTGGCATCTGGGGACCTCAAAACAAAAAGTTACAATGATCCCGGGCCTAGGTCTTACCATGCCGACTACGGTAATAGCTTCTTCCCTATAGGGTAAATTCGCTAAAACTAAGCAACAAGAGTTAAATAATTATCTTAAAACAAGATAAAGTAGTATTCATAATTTAAAACAACTACTAAAGCATAATAAAGGTCAGAAAGATAAATTGCAATTTTCAGAAATCTGTACATAGAGATTTTTCCCCCTAATGCAACCAATTTCACACATAGAATAGGTAACATTAAAACCGCTTCAGTCTGAAAGAAATGAACTATGTAAATGCTTGTCAAGATATTTAAAAAACAACAACACTTTTCTTGGTTCTAATTGGCCAAGGTATATTTTATATAAAAGAACATCAGCTTCATACACTAAAATCATCTGAAGTAAAAACCTCAAACAAAATTCTAAATGAACTTTTGAAAAACTTACCTCCATTCAAACTTTACCTAAAAGCTAAAAATTCAAGTAAACTGGAAATTTTATCTCGAATCGTAAACATGAGATGGTAGCAAAACTGTATGAGACATAAGGTTAAACATTTTGAGGTTAGAAATAGAGACTGGAAATTATTGAAACAGTTAAGATAAGAGTAGAGGTGTGCGCATAGCGAATTGTTGGTCCTCAGCTATTCCAACTAACCATTTTGTCCATTTATAATCGTGTTTAACCGTTTTCCTTTTAGAATCGGTTCCAAGGACAGCCTGACAAATACAAGAGGTTCCTGGAGATCCTGCACACATACCAGAAGGAGCAGCGTAACCTGAAGGAGGGGGCTGGCAGCGGAGTGCAGGCCTCCAGCACCAAGCAGCTCACGGAGGCTGAGGTCTACTCCCAGGTGGCTAAGCTCTTTGAACACCAGGAGGACCTTCTCGCTGAGTTTGGTCAATTCCTTCCCGACGCAACAAACCATCAGACTCAGCTGGTAAAATCTCCTGCACTTCCTAACTATATAGTCAATAGTCAAAACAGTAAAACATCGCCTAACCGAAATAATGGTGACGGACCGTTCCGGATATCCCATTTTTTCGGACAATCAACTGTTGGTCAAGGTTAATTTCAGAAAAATACGCATACATCTTGGAGTTTCCCAACATAAGTTTAATGACATATGAAATATTTACAAATGTACATTAAAAAGGCTGCTTCTTGAAGTAATCAACAATATTTTCACTTTTTTCGGCAGGTACACGGAATTGGCTTCACGTTTTCTCTTTGTAGTCATCGTGGAAATCGTTCTCCATTCGGTACCAAGAACGAATGTGTGGTGTTTTTTATGGTGTTTGTTTGTACTGGACAAACTTATTACTTCAGCAAATGACACTACTAGGGGTATGCGAGTAGTGATTTTTTTAGTCGAGTCGAGTAGTGCCAATTATTTTTGAGTTTCGAGTATTTTCAAGCGAGTATTTGCCATCAGTTGGTAGTTTAAAATAGTGTTATGGGATTTGGATACCACCCTAGATTTGATAATAGAAACAAGGTTTCTAACTTATATATGAGTATCAAGACAAAGTTTTGGCCAGTACAATCAAACTGGATTACGTATTGACAAACAAAACACGGTTTGACATTCGTTTCCGGCCGATAAAACAGGGTCCGGTTGTCATTTGGACAATTTCACCTGGTCTAGACATCGCTTATAATCAATATTAGATGACGGAGTCGTTAGTTATGGCCGAAATTACGTGGTCCAATCGTCATTTTCGGCCGATTTTACTTGATGCGTTCGCCTTTTGCGGCCGTTACTACACGTTTTGGCTGGTCGCAATTGTTCGCGGTCGTCATTTTCGGCCGATTTTATGTGATGCAATTGCCTTTTGCGGCCGTTACTACGCGTTTTGGCCGGTCGCAGTCGTTAGTGATCATCCGGAAACCGCGGGAAATACTCACTCGAACATTCGAGTAGTTTTCAAAACTTCGAGTCGCGTTCGAGTATTAAAATATTCGGCCGAAAACTCAAAAGTTTTGAGTACTCGCACACCCCTAGACACCACGTAACCACAACAGTAACTGCGTTTTCACCACATGCAGGTGTAAGAGTTCATGGTACTCGATCCTTTAGTGCGATATGGGAAATGCGAAAAATGCAGTATGGGTCAACCCCCCACCCTGGATCAGGTATGTGGCAAAACCCGTTAAAACAACACTTAAGTTTAGTCACTGCCACGGCGGGCAGTCTCTCGGTACGCTATGAGTCATACGCTGGACTTGTGCTCTCTATTATTGATTATCCATTTCTTCTAGACCATCCGGTTAACCCGGGTTTCGGTTTAGTGAGGTCTGGTTAAGCGGGGTTTTACTGTAGTCTAAATATCTTTATTCATAATGGTATTCATGATTCATGAATGGTGTCAAGTTAATTACTTAAAAGCTAAGCATAGTAAACACAACAAATAACACAGCTACCTAGTTTAACACAATCTCATGTAATCTTATAATATTCATTTAAAGAAAAACATGGGTTGTTTATCATTAATTTGTTTAATTAATTATGGTTTGAATTTGTTGAGATATGTGAGGGGGCTCTGTCATGTATTTGTCACACCAACACAGAGTTGTAAATGATTATTAACAATGAAATTTTATATCTAAATATTTAATTGATTTTAAGTGGCATTAAATCTCTTTAAAATATACATATCGGATTATTAAAATAAATTATTGCAATTTTATCCTTGCAGTTAGTCACAGATTTTTTGTTGTACCAAGTGAGAAACTGCTTAGAAAATATAAAAGAAAAATAATTTTTAATGCAGTGTTTGAAATAGTATTTTAATAAATGTGGATGACTATTCTACTTTTTTACTTGCAGCATATTCTTTTAAATTAGTAATAAACACCAATATTTTACAAGTAACTGTATTCTGACACATGACAACATTTTTTTCTGAAATAATAACATTACTTTGTGAGGATAAAAAGAAAACAATCCTGAAGATTTTCGAATAAAGTAAATAGTAGAGATGTGCGAGTACTCGAAATTTTGAGTTCGGCACTGAAACTCGAAAGTTTCGAGCGAGTTTCCTCCCGCCGTTTACCCGCGCTACCAAGTGTCGTCTGTAAATTGTGAACGCATTTGAGGTGTTAAAAGTTGTGATGTGGATTTTAGTGTTTTATTAATAAATAAGTAAGTTGTTGCTTATAAATTTGTGTTACTCTTTACACCAAAATGGAGGATTTACCAGGACCTTCAGATTGAGTTGTATGCCCACTTTTAGGTTAACCTAACCTTGTCATTTTTTAAAGTAAAATATCAAAAACATATCTGTAATGAAATCTAACAGGTAAGCATAAGAAGTTTGTGCTTGTTTTTTGTTCTATAATAATTGAAATTGAGTCAATCCATTAATTTTAGGCTCAACTGTCCTTTGGCATTGAGCTGTTTTTAAAGACAAGTGATTTGTTTGGCCTTGTTTAAGTTTAATTAATGATTTTTTAAATAATTTGTAATATTTTAAAACTCTATTTAAGACAGGGCTTCAATTTCATCAATTGATTTGCCAGGCACTTTCAAACATATCTTCATGTTGTTACTAACTGATTGTTTTTATTAGGACTATCAGTGTTAAAATTAATACTAAGATATGTTAGTAAAAACATTTTGTGTGGTAAGTAAGTAGGCTAATGTTTTACCATGTAATAGGCCTTTTAAATATTAAAATAAAGTTTATTTTAACTTATAGGCCTAAATGTAATTTTATTTTCTCCATTCGTAGAAAGATGTAGCTTAGGCCTAAACATAATATACAGAACATAGGATAAATAAAATAAAAAACTGAGATTATTTTCTAATGAAACTGTTAATTAAGACCATATAGGCCATAACAACATTAATACCGACAGATACAAAATATTTTATCTTCATGGAAAAATGTTATGCTATTACTTTGGTATGATTTATTTTCAGATAAATGTACTTACCTTTTTCCAATGAAGCAGGAATCCATTTATTTTACTTACTATTGTTATTTTCAGGTCATAGTGACTAGAAAAGTATATTTTAATAACAACATTTATAAATGGTCGATACACTGTTTTCATCCAATTCAACTCGACACTTTTTTTAATTTTTTATTTGTATACTCGACTCGAGTTTGAGATTCAAATCGTTTGCCATTTACTCGACTCAAACTCGACTTGACTTCAAAAACCAGTATTCGCACATCTCTAGAAATAGTAATAATTCAATTATTATCAGGGTTTTCCAAGGTTTGAACACCCTGAGGCAATTTTTTTGTTGAGTATTTTCCTGACATTTAGTGTTAACAGTAGTTTGGTCCCTCAATGCCTCTTCAGTATCAAGTATAAAAAGTACCAACTGTTTTGTATTTAATGCATTTACTGTGTTAATCGTGTATATTCAGTATAATTGCATTCGTTTCCTTGTCAGGCAACCGCCGGAAATCCGGCGCGCCGCACTGAACGTGTTAATGCCAGTTTTAAACTTAAGCCAAGAATGGTTTAAAGTAAGCAGTTCCTATAAACGTCTTTATCCATTGGCAAATTAGTAAAAAACTATTGTCAATTTTCCAATCACAATTAAACAAATCATTGAGTAAAAAAATATGCTTACATTCAAAAAATGGAATTGCTTATAGAAAGATGATATTGTGACAAAACTTCAGATTTAATTTATTTTGCAATAATGATCCAAATTAGTTGTTTATTCAACAAGAATTTTGTCACTTCAGATGTAATAGCTCAAGCTCTTATGTATAATAATTATATATATTAAAAATAATAATCATTATGATTATTAATTTGGTCCTTTTTAAGCGATTTGCTGATTTTCTTTAACGATTGAACACGAAAATCAGCAGGCTTACCTTGATTGGCTAGTGAACACGAAAATCAGCAGGCTTACCTTGATTGGCTAGTGAACACGAAAATCAGCAGGCTTACCTTGATTGGTTAGTGAACACGAAAATCAGCAGGCTTACCTTGATTGGCTAGTGAACACGAAAATCAGCAGGCTTACCTTGATTGGCTAGTGAACACGAAAATCAGCAGGCTTACCTTGATTGGCTAGTGAACACGAAAATCAGCAGGCTTACCTTGATTGGCTAGTGAACACGAAAATCAGCAGGCTTACCTTGATTGGCTAGTGAACACGAAAATCAGCAGGCTTACCTAGATTGGTTAGAGATTACCTCAGCAACAACAAACCCAGTGAACAACTATGAAAAAAAAACATTTTAGAAGCCACTAGCTTAGAGCAATCCCAACAGGAAAGCAGAAAAGTCACTTAGTTTGTCACAGCTTTTTTCTTTCCACTGATGAAGAAATGTTTTGTGTTTTTTTTTATGATTCTTGTTCAGCTTAGCACACTCTAACCAGTCAAGGTGAGCCTGCTGATATTTGATCCAATCACATCCTTAAAAAACAATCCAAGAGCCAACCTGACTAAAATGTTGTAACTGATCACCTTGATTTTTGCATAAACATTAATTAGTATAAAACTTATTTAGTATGATTAATGTTTAAACTTAATCATAATAAATATTAGTAAGTACAACACTTTTTCAATAAGGTGATTAATATCTTAACTTAGGCCGTGTTTCAGTCACGGCGCGGCGAAGAACCTGCCTCCGTGAACCGCAAGCCTCCCCTGAATGTGAAGATGGCAACGTCATACAACAATAGCAGCTCAGCCAGCCCCAGCCCCAGTCCTGTGAGCAGCGGTGGGGCTCCCCCCGCCAAGCTGTGTGGCATTAGCAACGTACACACTCCTGCCCCCGCCTCAGCTTCTGCTGCCCCGCACGTCGAGACTTCTCACCCGTCACAGCCAGGTACTAGTGTAAACTGAAACAAGTGCTGGGGGACCGAGCTTTGCTTCAACAAAGTCAGGTGGTCAATAGCCTTAAGGTTCATAACCCTTCCTAATCTAACGGGGATCAAACAATGGGGATTTGGGATAATCAGGGATCATATAATTAATTATGTTTGGAATTGGAAATTTGCAGGAAGTATACAGAAATTTCTATCAACATAAAATAAATCAAGGGAAAGGTGTTTACGGTCTCATTTAACCTGTTGGATTTTGTGGCCGCACAGTTACAAAAGAGTCACAAGTGCAGCCAATAACCTAAGCCAAATGCAGTTTTGGCAGGTGTTAAAAATTATTTTCAATTCCAATAGATTTAATTTTAGTGAAATGAATATTATTTGGCATATTCTAACCTGTCATGGGTTTTAGTGGTTGTTTAATATTGATTCTGTTAGTTTAGCCGCAATTGTTTACAATCTGACGATCTTTGGCAATATTTGCGGTATTAGGGTATAATCTTCCCCATCCAACTATGAAAACTAAAATCGTATACCATGAAAAAACCTGGAATAAGCCGTGAGTTTCATTATTGAAGAACCTTACATATCTCTAAAACTTGCAAAAGTAAACATAACGTATCGGAAGACTACAAAACCTATGTTGAGTGTGAAGAGTGTGATACGGATTTATATTATAAATCATCACTACATGTTGTTGCTACTGCTTGTACGGATAATGGTCGTGTGATGTGTGATCCAGAAACTGTATTTTCACAGGCAGAAGACGCATGCTTGAGTTGTGATTGGCAGATTTCACTCTCTGCATAAGGCCCTAATTGTTGATTCCATTCAGTGTCTACAAATATTATGCTTCAGAGTTGCCAAAATGGGAAGTCAAATATTCACGTGGGTTGAGTCCTCCTTATTCATTGATCTCATAAAAAACTGTGCGTTAGCTTACAATAAACAAGATGTTTTTTTCATTCATGAAATTGTTTATAAACTAAAAGATGATAATGCTCATAAAGAGTCCCAAACACATGTAAAGTAAAATATTACAATAATTTGTATTTGTCCAGAATCTGTAGACAAATTATCGAGTAACAGGACAAAATATTTTATATATTGATTAAATTCAGTTGAATACAATTTGGGAAACTTGTTAACATGGTCCTGTGTTATCTAGAATTAATGCTGATATATATTAATTTGATTGTTAGGACTAAAGCGGTCGCCATCGATGACACTTCACCACTCTTCTCCATCCACATCCCACCACTCTACACAACATCCCCCAGCCAAGAAACACAAGCCTAGTTACTCCTTCAGGGACGTTTCTCTGTCTGAGGCTGCCAAGTTTGGTACTCTCACAGATTTTGCCTTCTTTGACAAGGTGAGAATAAATATAATAAATTTATATTATTTTTTGCAATAAGATCATATTTTTGTGACACTGATAGTTTCCGTAGGCCTACTGAAAACTTGGATTTTTTAAGATTGATATAATAAAGTTTTTGCTATCGAATGAGTATGTCAGTCAAGAAGAATAAGGCAGCTTATGACTGTGTTTGCTGGCAGATCTTCTGCACCACTTTCATTCATGGCTTCTGGTCAGTTTTTAAGCCTGAAGCATGGTTATTGTTGCCCAAACTATCTCATAGCATTTGTGTAAATTTTTTTGAATATGTGTTCTGGACAATAAAACATTTACAGTAAAACCTTGACATAACGAAACTGAAGGGAATGAACACAAAGTTTGCCATATCAAGGGATATGTAACAATAAGATTGGTTAAATTGAGGTTAGGTTAGCTAAGACTTTGCTATATAGAGAGGTTCACAAACTTATTTATTAACCTCTTACCAACAAACTGAATTGAATGTAACCTTGTTAAAATGCTGTGATTTACTACTATACATAGTATGGAATACAGACAACAGACAAGTTTATTCATCGTTAGGTAATTTACAACAATTAAAATAGATTTTGTCAAATAACATAATAATAGGCTCCTAAAATATGAGCCTACTTGATAAAAATGGCTTATTAACAGGCCCATAATAACACATAGGCCTATTTATGAACAACACATTTTAAAATCTAATTCATTACCTATTTAAAAACTGTATATTTAAAAATTCATTAATGCTATAAAACGTTTTTTTTACTCCAGGCAAGCAGATTCTTTGAGAAGGTGATATCACTGGACAAATTACGAAAATCGACAGGAAATTTGTTAAATATATACCAAAATGAGTGTGGTAATGCTGTGTTCTACTTAACCTAACCCTTATTTTTTCTAAATCATTAAATTTCTTGTGGTGTAAGTATGTACATTTTCTCTTGTCACAAGACTATTGGAATTTCTCTTTACTAAAACTGAGACTTCATAAATATACAGACTAACTATTGACAACATTCCTGATTTGACAAACGTTGTTTACAATGCTTTAATTTCTTTGCTCTAGTTACTATTATTACTGATTTTTTCTGAATCTTTAAAACATTATTGATTCCAATTCCATTTTATCTACGTTTTTTATTTGCATTTTATCTCAACGCTTAATGCACACCGTTTTCATTTGTCCGCCATTGCTATTGCTCAACTCGTTATTTCGTGTACGCACTTCCCACGACAACTGACACACTGACTGAGGATTCAAGTTGAGACACGATTGATTTCTGGAATTGATGTTTGTTACACCAGGTTGGTGACGTGGCAGTGTAATTCACTATAAAGAGGTTCTACATTAAAGAATTTGTTATACAGAGGCACATTTGTTTTTTCTGGAGTGATTATAAATTTGTCACATTGAGGTTTTAAATTCAAATCCATTTTTGTTAGCCCCTGGACTATTTTCAAGACTAAATACGTTTCTTACCTCCGTCAATTGTCCAAAATTGGACTGTTGACGGAGGTAAAAAACCTATTTAGAGGTTTTAAAAAGGATTTTTTCGTAATGTAGAGGTGTAATTTGCCTTGTGTGTTATAGCTAGTTCAAGGGGATTAAAACAAATTTGTTAAATCAATAAATTCGTTATATTGAGGTTTGTTACATCAAGGTTTGACTGTATTTATTTAATTGGATTAGAGGATCCTAGTATGTTACACGAGTGTTGTGCGCAGGTTCGCAAGGCGCTGAGGTCGCAGGAGGTGTACGACAACTTCCTGCGCTGCATCAGTCTGTACACGCAGGAAGTGGTGTCCCGCGCAGAGCTGCTGCAGCTGACCACGCCGTTCCTCGGCAGGTTCCCCGAGCTGTTCCGCTGGTTCAAGGAGTACATCGGCCATGCGGACGGGCCGCCGGTGCACCTCAGCTCGGGCATCAACTCCCCGCCCCACCACTCCGGATTGTCGTGTGACTCCATGCTGAACAACATCAACCGCCCGGACCGCCCCACTGGGGAGCAGGGTGAAATCGGTAACAATTCATTCATAATTTGCCTCCTGGATTGAAAATCTTGAAGTAATAGGTTAACTTACCTTATCTTTAATTACTAGATGACTAGTTTCGGACTGCTGTCCCATTTTAAAATCTATTCATCAAAATTGAGTTGTAATTGTTGATGTATAGATCTAGTAATTCAGGATTGACGAAGGATAAGGTATGTTAACCTATTACTTCAACAGGTTCATACCCTCTGGAAAGTCAGGGAGGGTTAGGAAAAGTAAGGGAATTTAAAAGGTCAGGGGAAATTACTAATATTTTATACAAGTCAGGGGCAATTTTTAATTTAATTGTAAACGCAAAGCACTACTGTTTGAAAATCAGAACTTAATAGATTTTTGTTAAATTGTGTTTTTATGGTTCAAAAAGAGGAAGTGAACCACTGGTAAGGCAATGAATGTATTGGACAACAAACTGTAAATATTAAAATAAAAAATAAAACAATAAACATGAGAGCCTTAGGCGGCTCTAGGGAAGGTAGAGGCCAATAACAAAATATTTTTAAAATTTATTACCTGCTGTAAAAAAAATTTTCATTACGAGTTGGGAGTCAGGGAACATTAATTTTTTTATCAGGAAATGTCAGGGAAAATTAACTTTTTGGTCAGGGAAATCATTAACCAAATAAAAGTGTGAAACATGCTAAATCTAGTCTATGGTAGAACGATTTTACTATATCACTAAATCACATTATTCTAAAGGAGAATTGTGATTAGTAGAGGTGTGCGGTTATCTGAAAATCCGGTTCGGTTTTGGATCGGATCGTATATCCGAATCCGAACCGAAAGTCTTGTCGATATCCGATAAGGTTTAGTACAAATCCGACTTATTCGGATAGATTGTATATCTGGGGAATAGAAAGCCTGAAACGAAACAATAAATATATTTGGACCATAAATAAACGTTTTGACTAGACGACGTCGTTCAAGATTATGACGCAATTCCTGTCGCTTTGAATGTTATCTGTATGTAACTGGTATCAATTTATCGATACAATATTTGTGTAGTCATGTATCGTATCGCGATACACGGCCGGATCGTACATTTTAGCACATTTTAGCAAACATATAATGAGTACGGTTTATAAAGAAAAATCTGTGATAGCGAACGTTTTTGATAATAAACAACAGCAAATTTATATAATATTGCAACATTGCAACTCGATCTTGATTCTCGATTCTCAGGATAGACGCAGACAACGAGACGACAGAAGTGGATTAGTGGCGAATAAGTCGATAATTTTTCGTAGATAGTCGATTTCCGATAGTATCAACTTCTCACAAATGCAATGAGCAAGCTCTCGTAGAGTAAGCTGTAATTACAAAGTTGCATTATGCAAACGGAAATGTTAGTGTATAAAATTACTGCTACTGGTGGTATTTTTCTTCCATTCAATATAATTAAAAAACACTGAGTAAAATATTGCTGACTTGCGCAAAACAAGTTGCATAGCTTACTCTACGACGAGGTTTCCCGGTATGATCAACGAGTTTAATCCATCTAGATCTCTTATACTCCAAGAAAAGACTTCACTTGTTTACCCCCGGACGAAACCTGTAGTTATATTAAGCTCGTCGAGTATCTTTAACGACGACACAAACGCAAAGCAGCGATGACCTGACGCCGTGACGGATTTACGAAGGCTTCGCTTAGTTATCTATTATTTATTGTATTGTATTGTCGTGTAGTGTTGAGTTAGTAGTAATATTTATCAATATTACTATGGGTAAGTATTATTATTTATGTTCAAATGTGCGTTATTGACAATGTCCAGGGTTTTTATTAAAACTTGTAAATTTGCACTTTTTTACTTTATCTCAAAATCTACCCAGTCGCAAGTTATTTATTTTATTCTATTCAAATTCTCTGTTCTTTTGTGAAGAAAAAGATTATTTGCATATAATAGGGTTATCTTTTATGGCTTGTAGTAACCCCTGCAGATTTTGCTCTAATACGGCTAGGCCTATGCTGTTAATTTAGGTTCAAAAATCAATAAGTGCTTATGGAACCTTTTTTACATTTCTCTCTCTCTCTCTATATATATATATATTTTCTTGTTCAGAAATGTATTTACTATAAACATGTGTACCATTTATTATATTATAATAAAGTACAAAAATTAGATCTAGCTTCGAATAACTAATTTTGGTTTTCGGCAAAACTCAAATTTTGTTTTTCAACTCGTATAAAGTCATAAAAACAGTTATTACTTTGTACAAAAGTGCATTATTTCCAATATATTGATTGTCACCTTTAGTAATACAACAGTTTTAGTATATTACTTTTATACTTTTTATTTTATTTTTATTTTTCAAATGTATAGCGTATGTTTCTCGATTTTCCCCAGTTTCTGTATTTCCTTCTGTAATTCGGGTAAGCATTTTTTTTTTAATAAATCAAAAACATTTCCTCGTAGGGAAATAAATTGCCTACATTTTGTATATCTTCGATTGTATGTAAAGAAAGTAGTGTAAAAACGCTAGGACTCTACTTTTGAAAATTATTTCAAAAACTTTTATTAAATTTTGGTTTTTCACATTTTGCAAAAAAACCACCAACAGGGATTTGTTTCATTTTATTTGATTCAAATCTCCTTCTTTTTCTGAACAAAACGAGTATACATATGAATAGGTTATCAACAGTAGTTTAGGCACTGCACATTATTAAAAAAACCTATGCAAAATGGCAAAAAATGCTAGGGGACCGAGCAATTTAGCATAAATCAGGTCAGGGCAGTCCTAAGGTTACATTAACCCATTGGCTTACCTGAAATTTGCCACCTGACAAACCGTTCAGTTTCCTAAGAAAAATTACATAACCGTAGACTTTTACTAAAACTGTCACTATAGCAGCAATTATTTCTCAATTTACTTAGTTTTTGCACTAATCTTTAGAGAAATAAATTATATACAAGAAGAAGATACTTTTGACAGCATTTATGTATGGTAAATATTTTATATATATATATATTTAAATAATATATATATAGTTTATAAAAAACATTAATTTTAAAAGGAGTTACATATAAAAAACAAATAAATAATGTTTCAGCCCAACAACTATTATGTACTTGTAGGTTATTTATTTTTTTACATGAAAATAAAAAATGTCAGCGATACATTTATATTTGACCTAGATAAAACATATTTTCCAAAATCACAGTTTTCCTAAATTTGACTAAGTTTCCCCAAGTATGGGCATATGCATAAAAAATACATACAAACAAAAAATGAAAACAAATTAAAACAACAAATAAACGTAAAAGAAAAAATTTAAAAATTAAAAAAAATTTTTAATTTTTTATAAAAAAGTGCTATCCCGAGTATACTCGGGGTTGCACGTCCGGGCTACTTTCGGTGGCCACGAGTATACTCGGGGTTGTGAGCCAATGGGTTAACTAGGCCTACTGATATAACTATTTAACCAGTAGGCCTAAACACATTTCTTGCATTTTTCACTGCAGAGAAGATACCTAATGTTCTGGAGTATGTACAGAGGTTGTTATATTGCTCATCCAATTAGACATGCTGTTTTTTGGTGAGGTTTTTTTGTAGTACAGTCTTTCAATTACTCAGAAAGATGCATTTGTAAAAATAATAACCAATTCTTGTGATTTTAATAAAATTACTTAGCTTAAATATTTATATATTGCAAGAGAAATGAAAATGTAAAGTTCCAACTTGAAAATATGGTAGTTTTAGAGATTGAGGTAAAGTAGGCTAAATATCCGAATCCGAAAATTATCCGATCCGAAACCCTTACTATCCGATCCGTATCCGATCCAATCTTAAGCTATCCGAACCGAAACCAATCCGAACTGAAAATTCACTATTCACACACCTCTAGTGATAGAACTAATTGATCCTAGTTATAGTAAACCAAATCAAAAAATCTGCTTATCGAAAAGGTCTTTGTTCCCTATTAGTTCTGATTAGTGGGACTTCATCTTATGCAGTCAAACTTTGATTAACTGTTCTCTTTTAACCGTAATTTTCTGTTATCCGTCAACTGTCATTTTCTTTTATCTGTCATCATAAAAAATGTGCATTTTGAACATTTTTCAAGTGTTGGCATTTGCGCCGGTGGTGCCGTACGGAAGCGTTTACGAGCTACTGTACTATGATGGTGAGCGACTGAACCCCCCATGCCATAGAGGCAAGGCTAGTGACTTTAGTTCGCACGTCAATTACCGACTTGCACATGGTCTTATTGAAATATCTCCCACTACCATTTTAAACTCTGTTACTGTACATGTTTAAAGCGAAATTTCTTATCCGTCACAGTCCCGGTCCCGACAGTGACGGTTAGTCAAAGTTTTACTGTAAGTTCATTTCAAACATTTTAGTACAACCACTTTTTTCAAGTAATTTCTGTATGAGATAAAATTGTGATTAACTTAATAATTTTAGTAAATTTGATGTGCTCAGATTTTGCATCGTGCAAGCGTTTGGGTGCCAGCTACTGTGCCTTGCCTAAGAACCATCAGCAGGAGAAGTGCAGTGGGCGCAATGCTCTGTGTAAGGAGGTGCTCAACGATACGTGGGTCTCCTTCCCCACATGGTCTGAGGAGTCCACGTTTGTCACTTCTCGGAAGACCCAGTACGAGGAGTACATCTATAGGTGTGAAGACGAACGGTTTGAGGTGAGTCGACCAACACCGTAGATCAAAGACTGATATCATTGTGTCAAGGTCTGGGTTATAAGAATTGCGATTGGCTTGGAAAATCGGCTAATCGGCAGGCTTACCGTGAATGGTTGAAGATTGCTGAACTTAACAATTATAAAAAACACAACATTTTATCAGTGAAATTTACACCAGTGGCTTCGAAAAAGTTGTGTTTTAATTTTAATTTTATAAGTTTTCTTCAGTTTAGCTATATCCAATCTCCAGTCAAGGTAAGCCTGCTGATTTTTGTATTTTTCTATCCAATCAAAATCCTTAATATCATAATCAACTTGACTGGGTCTGGGTCGATTACAATCAGTTTAATTCGTGTTGCCATTGCATGCAAGTAAAGACAGCACCTCTATTAAGGGTCGTCAGTTACAGTAAGTTTTGTATTTCTTAAGGTTGACATTAGGAGTGGGCGAGTAGTGTTTTTTAAAATCGAGTCGAGTATTGAACCAAAATACTCGAGTATCGAGTCGAGTCGAGTAATTCTTTATAAGTAAAAAAACCTCATTTTAATATTTTTTATTGAAACCAATTTTGTTTACATTTTAAACTTTAACTATAAACATAAAATGTTATTGATTTATTAATGTTATTGACTTATTAATGTTATTATTTATTTTATTTTAACCTTAATTTTACCATGAATGAATAATGATTTAAATGAAGACAAAAAATATATACATATTGTTATCAACAACCATAACAAACAAAAGACAAGTATTACAAATATATATTCATACAACAATTTTGGGTTAGTCTATCAAAACCAGAACACTTTAACAAGAAAGTGATTTTTTTACCCCGACCCAAACACCCCCTGTGTGCCCCTCTTACTTATCTTAACTCACAGGTATCCATAAATAACCCACCTGTCATTGTCTCCTTTCATGTGAGCTAAAAATAAATGTTAGGTTTAAACGTGGGTAAATGGCGGGACTAATCAACTACTCGACTCAAATTTTCGAGTAGTCACTAATACTCGCTCGGCCTTCGAGTATTGGAAAATACTCGACAGGTACTCGAAAACTTGAGTACTCGCCCACCCCTAGTTGGCATAAGTTATTTCATTCATAATTTTAAAAGTTCTATATATTAATACACAATGCTGCAAACTGGAGCTCAAAAAGACAAAGGTAACTTATATAATTGCAATTTTCAATTTTTAAAATAACATTTAAAAAAAGTTAGACTGGCTGCCATTGCTGACAAAGTGGTCCATTTAGGCTGGGTTTGTGACATTGTGGTCTACTAGTTATGTCTTTTAAATTGGTGTAGTTTGATCGAGGATTTTATTTTAGATTTTCTTCTTAATCCTTGCGCCCAACAAAATTAACAACCTGTTGTTTTGTTAACCCTTTCCACTCTCATTTTTTAGACTGGTTTATTCCTATCCGGCTGCATTTAAAATCTCAGCTGGTCACTAAATTATTTATTTTTTCTTTTGTTTGTTAAAAATAGCAGAATTTTGTGTTTTTATTTTGATACAGTTGATTAGGGGACCAACAAAAATCCAAAACATGTTTGGATTAATGACAAATTAGTGTTTTAAAACTAATTAAAAAGTATGTGTATTAAAACTGAAGAATTGTGTTGTATTTTGTTTATTTTTAATTATTCTTGGAAAACGTTTAATTGAAAATCAAGTTTATAAACATTTTAATACTTAGTTCTTTAAATACCAAGAAGGAAGAACACAATGCATTAATTTTTTCTTTAATAAGATTATGTTTAGTAACTTAATCTTTATTACAGCTGGATTTAGTGTTGGAAGTGAATGCAGCAACAATCCGTGTGCTTGAAGGAGTTCACAAGAAGCTTTGTCGTCTCTCAACGGAAGAGGTGGCCAAGTTTCACTTGGACGATTGCTTGGGCGGAAACTCACCTACGATCCACCAGAGAGCTCTTATGAGGTAAACTGTTTAGATGCAAATGTGAAAATTCTTCTAATTGAGACGTTTGAAATTTTGTATGCATTACTCAATCAGGTCCGCAGTTATATTTGCTAGGGAAACTTCTAGAAGGTCAAATGAGGTCAAGCAGTTGATGATCAGTCATTTGATTATGGGGTAGTTAATGACTGCCCCTTGTGTTCTTTTTCCTATGGACTTGTCTGGCTTTAAGGGTTGAACTATCCCATTATATCTTAGGAGGTTAAAGCTTTTGCTTGAATCGTGAAAGTGTTCTTAACACGTTCGTGACTACACATGTTGTCGAAAACCGCAATCGCCATCTTGAATTTTAAAAATCAGAACAAATCTTGCTGTAGTAGGTTACAATGCTGGGTGTACTTTGGAAGGCCTCCACTAGATTTTGAGGTGTGGAAAATGGCATCCACTTCCATGGTTGCATTTGCATTGTAGTTGGTTTTCTGAGATTGCGACTGCATACATAATAGTTAAAATGTTTTATCTCGTAAATAATGCTTCAGATACCCCATAACCCGTTTTACATGTACGATTTCCTGGAAACAATTTAACTAACCCAAAAGTTGAAGATAAAAATATAAAAACAAACAATAACCCCACTTAAGGGAATTTAAGAACTACCCCACTAAATTCATAATTATATTGGCAGTAAGGGCACTAAGGTTAACCATGCAAATGACTAACCTCGGATCATCAGGGTTTGATATTTCAAAATAATATCACAACACGTGAACATAACAACACTGCGCTCAACACAGTTAAACTTAGTAGACAATAGAAAAACTATAACTGCCCTGTTTCTAAATGACATTGCACTTTTTGGTGAGGGAATGTAATTCTTCTGTGTTACTTATCAGGCAACACTCACCGTTGATGATTGAATGAAGTGAAGTCGTTGTCATTGGCCAGGTACACAAAACACACACACACATTCACAAACACATACAAAAGTTACATTTAAAACACCGAGCAGACTTCACACATTTACACACAGGACATTTCGCGGAACCAAGAAAAAGGTGCAATATTATATAACGAAATCGTTAGTTACGGTCGATATTATGTTTTCCGTCATCATTTATGGCTGATTTTACGACATGCGATCGCCCTTTGAGGCCGTTAATACGAGTTTGGCCGGTCGCAATCGTTAGCGATCGTCATTTGCAGCCGATTTTACGTGATCCAGGCCTTAAATAGACATTAACTCGTCATATTTAAAACTGGTAGAGAGGGAAGTAAAGGAAGCCAATGATAAGAGTCGATTGTTGACGTCCCTTCTAGAAAAGATAGATAACCATGACCCCCCCCCCCCCGACCCGTCGGGGGATGAGCTAGCAAGGTCAACAGTCGTCAGGATTAGACGTTCAAGCCATATACGCGACCGAACATCTCGTCGTGGTAAAATCGACACTTGAAAACGCGGGACGTTTTTCTTGGTTCCACGAAACGTCGTGTGTGTAAATATGTCCAATCGGTGTTTTAAATGTAACTTTCGTATGTGATTGTGAATGTGTGTGTGTTTTGTGTACCTGATCAGTGACAACGACTTCACTTCATTCAATCATCAATGGTGAGTGTTGCCTAATAAGTAACAACAGAAGAAGTATAACTGTCCTGCACATGTTCAGACTTAAAATTGAGTCATGGCTAGTGCCGTGCTAAGTTTAAAAGTTCTTACTCTATTCCTGATCTTGAAATGAAACACTTGTAATGCACTGCACAAAGGCAGGAAATGTTTCCATCCGAAGTACGATTGAATACCTGTGTGGCAGCAAAAGCGTAGCCGCAAATGTGTTAATTAATTTTACTGCATTTACATTTCTCAGGTTTTATATAAATTAATTTGCAATTGATGATTTTTTGTGTGAAGATTTTTGTTGAATAGTAGATTTATATTTAAATGATTTTCTGTCTTCAAGCATAAAAGCCTAAAGCATTATTTGTGAATTTTCATATATGAGGAAGAGGTTTACTGAATTGTGTAAAATAGAATGATAAATAAGCCCAATCATTCCACTTTATAAGAAACACATCGTAATCATATATAGCACTTGAACGATATTTATTATAACTATTTTCACATTCAACATCGACATACAGGTTGAAAGTTCAATATGACTCATTATTAAGATAATTTTAATATTCAGGGGCTAGCTTAAGGGCTAATTTTAAAATTATAAAAAATATTAATTATATTGAGTTATTGCCATAGAGAATTTGGAGGATTTTGTTGGGAAGTTGAGAGGGAATTCTCAGAACCTGGTCCGGAAAATCCTCACCATGTGGACAACCTGATATTTCACTCGGTAACTATTAACATTATTAAATTTCCCATAATTTTGTTGCAGAGTTTATGGAGATAAAGGCCCAGACATCATTGACGGCCTGAAAAAGAATCCTGTTGTAGCTGTGCCTGTAGTTCTCAGAAGGCTCAAGGCGAAAGATGAAGAATGGAGAGAAGCGCAAAAGGTATTGCGCAATAATTTTCATTATAGTGTATATGAAATATAGTAGTCACGTGATGAAGTTATGATTTGTATTTCTTCAATACAAAATCGTTCTATATTCACAGTGAATAAGTGATGTAGCCACTGTAAAATCAGGTGAGGAAAGGAAAAATATCAAGAAAATGTCTGGGAAATTGAAAACTTAGGGCATTGACCAACGTTGAACAGCATACTATCATAATCCATAATACTACCATTACAGCATATTAGCATAAAACCCACTTTGTAACCAATTTAAGGGACCTGGTGGATGTGGGGGTTATGTAAATGATTGATGGCTAGCTGGGGGTTAGCCAAAGACTGTCGGATCCTGCGGTGAAGCTACAATATTGCTGGGGTTGATTACCTTAATGTGGAAACGTTACTGGGGTCCAGAGGACGGGGATTTTTTACTCAGACCAGAAAGCTCCTCCAGCCAGCTTTGCTTTAATATTTAAACGTAACTGAAACTAACCTAAACCTAACACACCTTCCAAGGCTAATACAAGTGAAACTGCCAGATAACTGGAGATATGTGAATCTAATTAGATAAGCATATTGAAATTAGAATTTATAGTTAATTTGACATGTTATCACTAAATATTTCCAGGATGATTAATTAATTACTGTGTGAGAAACGTGGTTGCTTGGTTGCATGAAAGGGCCGGTAGGTCATAAACGACCACCGCCGATAAAACTTTTTTTCAACACCCTCAAGTCATAGCGAAGGCCGCCAATGGCCTCCCCCTTATTGGTTTACCTAGCCTTGCATTTTGGAACTAATTAACTTATTCAACTAAACATGGTACTTAGCAGAAATTTTGGAGTGCTGCATTGACCCCGGCGATGGAAACCATACAAGGGAGGGTTAAGGAAGGGACCTTTTGCTGCTAGCTTGATCGTCGCTCTAGACTACGGGAGAGACTAGTGGCAAATATAAGTGATTTACTGTAAAAAATGTAAATCGTCGAATACTCCTTATGAGAGTGTGCACGCTATGCGTCACAACTTCTAGAATCAGAGAAGTCTGATTCCAAATACAATTTATAAAAAGTGGATATGCCAGTAATGAACTGTTGTCGTATATGTATATCTATTATTATTGGTTAAAAGGCAATGAACAATCGTGCAAAAAATAAAAGAATAATATTTCAACATGGTTTGAACTTTTTATTAGATTCACTGTTGTTTTTAGGGATTCAACAAGATATGGAGAGAACAGAATGAAAAATATTACCTAAAATCTTTGGATCATCAGGGTATTAACTTCAAACAGAACGACATGAAAGCTTTACGTTCCAAGTCACTTTTCAATGAGATAGAAACGTGTTATGACGAGGTAAGTACTGATTGAAACTAACTTAAGTGTAGTTTTAATGTTGCAGGATTAAATTATGTATCTCAGTTTTCCGTGGATTAAAAAGGTTAACCAGTTTTTTGTTAACTTATTGGAATATATTCATTATTTCATCTAAAGCTTCAAAGGTTAAGGAATTGTTCCCCCTGTAAATAATTTGAAATCTACTTAACCCTTTACTTCTAATATTTTATTAAGAAATATGATTGTGAGTTGAAAAAAACTAGGGATGAGTCGATTCTCGAAACCGATTCTCGATACCGCTGATTCTTGGACATTGGTATCAGTATCGAGATTCATTCGTTCAATGTCGATACCGATACCATCGATACCCCCGCCGTTTACCCGCGCTACGAAGTGCACGGGAAGGGATACTTCTGCCGCTTACCCGCACTACAAAAGGCACGGGGAGTGTTTGGGTCGCCGGAAAAAATATTACCTTGGAGATAAGGAAGGAAGAGGGAGGGGTGGGGTCCGGTTGAAAGCAATAAATCAGTCGGCTGGCCAACATTATTTCTCTTGAGTCATTATCTTACAACCAAGTTTTTCCCCATTATGAATAAATAGTTGTTGTTTTTATATATTACTATAGACACTAGTGAAATTAACATTAAATTATTAAAAAATTTCATTATCAAATTGTATTAATAATTAATTACAAAATATTACTAAATAATTTTAAATGGTTACAAAAATTTGTAACTTTTTAACAATAGGTTTAACAACAATAGGTACTGAAAAATTGTAGGTATCGATGGTATGGGTATCGAGAATCAAAATTTGATTGTTATGGTATCGATATCGAGAATCGATAAATTTTGGTATCGACTCATCTCTAAAAAAAACCATAATTTGTTCCTAATGATGTGTCCTTTTCAGTTCACTAGAAATGAGTTTATTTAAAATATATTTTACCGGAATTTTGAATTACATGAAGATGTTGGATGAGATAGAGTAAACATTTATATAAGTAATGTACAAATTTATAAACAGATGTGTGAAATGTTAAATAAAAAAAATGAAAAACAACTTAGAGAACCAAATATTACTATGATCAATAATTATTTTGGTGAGTTTTTTCACCGAACATATAAATAATATTAATGGTGAGAAAAAAGGCCAATAACAGTTCAAACTTTGATTTTCTATAACTGGAAAGTAGGACTTCTGTTATTCTTATCAACCACTAAAATTTACCGATATCTTTTTAATCTTTACAAATTCATTTACTGCCTCTGATTAAAAATGTCTTACAGCGACACGAGCAGGTGGAGTCAGGAGATCCCACCGCAATGCAAGGCCCCCACATGACACTTCACTACAAGGACAAGTCAGTATTGGACGACGCAGCTAACCTGCTGATACACCATGTCAAGCGGCAGACCAGCATACACAAGGAGGACAAACAGCGGATAAAGCATATGTTGCGGGTGCTGCTGCCTGACCTGTTCCACCACCCCCGCCAGGAGTTGAGTGAGGACGAGAGGGACCCGGCAGGTAACTAGAGACTGTAGAGGTTAGGTTAGGTGTTAACTAGCAGAGGATAAAGAGCACATGATCAGAATAACACTCGACTGATAATTATCTGTGACAAAATGGTAACAGTGACAGCATGGAGCCTTATTATTGGCTGGATCCCATCTGTCATCGTTCCTGCTCCCGAAAACAGGTTAGGGCGTTAGAGGAGTTACCTGGATGAATAATAATAGCAGTCTTGTTTTAAGAGTAATATTTTAACATGTTAAACGTATGTATGTTGTACACCCTACAACCTGTGAAAACATTTTCATACATAAGCATGGTGTCTGGCAAATAGAAAATACCCCCCTAGCAGCAAACCTGCATACTCAGTGAATTTCAAATGATACTTTACTACTTCATGCAGCCACTTGCCAACTTCCATCAAAACATATTCATAAATAAGCGAGATATGACATTTTATTTATTCTCCATAAGAAAAACATTAGGACTGAGTATGCAGGTTTGCTGCATCAAGGACCACAGAAATCGGGTTTTTATGCAAGTACCATCAGATCACCACCAGATGAAGCATCGGACCAAGTTTTGCCAATTTATGTTCATAAACAAGCAATATATGACATGTTTCTTATTCTCCATAAGAATAACATTATAGCTGCTGAGTATGCAGATTTGCTGCCATGGGGACGACAATAAATAGGTTTTGTATGCAAATATCAGTAAACCCCAACCATATGAAGCCACATACCAAGTTTCAATTATATATGTTCATTAATAAGCAAGATATAAATGTTACTTTTCCTCCATAAGATTAACATTGGACAACACACTGTGTTTAGAACTTTTTAATTATAGCTATAACACTTACTTTACGGCAACTTGTAAAATTTTTAAAATATTGGTCAACTGATTTGAATATGTTCGACAACACACTGTGTTTAGAACTTTTTAATTATAGCTATAACACTTACTTTATGGCAACTTGTAACATTTTTAAAATATTGGTCAACTGATTTGAATATGTTCATGAGAAACATGCTTTTTGAACAAGGTCAATAATAATATTTCATCCATTTTAGTTATTCTTTAGATGTAAAACTAGTGATTATGACACCCAGTTCTGTCCCTATAATCCTGCCTTCACAATTGTGTACTATTGGTTATTCTTCAATTAACAGTCATTCTGAAGTCCTGGTCCTTTTAAAAAGTAACACTTTATTTTATTTATATTTTTTAATTATCTTTTGAATAGCCTATGAAATAATTTTAACTTTAACTATTATATATTACTCGTATCAATCCTCCAATGATAATCTATGTAATCGATAGTCTTAATCTTGTGTTCAGATGACAACAAAAGCGGACCACCTTGTAGTCCCACAAATGAGAGTGGAACAAACAACAAGAGTAGGACTGACGACAAAGCGAGAAGCACTGACAATGAAGATGTCAAGTTACCTATACATGCTCTTTCAACCCATCCGGTCAGTACAAAATCAGCTTTCATTTAAGTTATCGATTAATTTTTGTACCCTATCCTCTTTCAGTAAGGTGTAGTGTTATTTCCACATTATTCAGACACAAAGGCACAAGTTATTGTGAATTTATTCAGAGGTAAAATTGTATTTTGGTGTCTACAGACCAGGCATCCTGGGAAAATTAAAAACTAAAAAAGACTTTTTGTAGAGCTTGGAATTTAAATGCAATTTTCGTAGTTTTTGGCTGTAGCTATCCTCAAGTTGTGTAAAAACCAGTTTTCAGGCTAGTGCCTGAAAGAGTATAGGATTGTTTAGTGGGTGAGAGTTCCATATTACAGGCTGCCCCCTCTCCTGTGTGCATAGTGAATTTTTCCGCCTCCATCCTATTGCGCCTAACACAGTGATTAACACCTACCCTCTATATCGTGACAACCTGTTCTATAACGAAAGCCTCTAACCTAGTCATACCATTGCCATTGAAACTCAATCAAATCTCATACCAAATAGTTTTCTTTAAGCAACATTTTTCTAATAATTTAAGGTCAGAGGAAACGCTCTTAAACAACTTAAAGCATCTCGTTATTTTTTATGAAATTATTGTGGACATTTTCCATCACTGATTAGAGATAAACAAGTTTTATGGCATTTCGGGATCTGGAATCTGATCCGTCTTCAGGTAGAAGAATACCTAGAACATCATAAAATTTGTGGCACAAACCAAGCAAAGCTGAAAAAATCACAGAAAACTGTAAAAGAAAAAAAAACTGAAAAGTCAAACACAAACGAGACAGTACAACTACATAGCAACTGCAGTTATGGGAGCGAGAGTGCTCAGGCAAGACCGACTCGCTATCACCAACAATGAATTTTTAGCATTTTGTTTTGCTAGACGCTATGTTAATATTAAAGGAAAGATTTTTATAGACTTTGAAGCTTCTATTTCTTAATACTACTGTACTAGGCCATTAAATTATATTAGCAAAACTGAAAGAGGAAAGGGTAAGCCAATATAACCGCACTACCACGCACAGTGTATCTATTAATAATCACATTATATATAATACTATATATCGTACTTAGTCAAATCCGATTACCGAGAGGAATGGCTTGCTGCTAGGTTGTGGTTAATCATTTTTTTTGTCATTTCTTAGCTTTTACATGCATGCACACATAGCAATTAATAAATTTAGTTTTTATGCTCACTGGCACAATGCTTTTCGAGTCAACCGGAGTTATTAATTTTCTTTGTTTTTCATTAACTTAAATCGTTACAATCACAGGGCAGCTTTTTTTTGTATCGAGCCAACATCTTTAGGCTATAGAGATTGCTTCCCGGTAATCTCTACTTTTTACCTTCAAACAAAAAGTGCTCCTGGAGTTCTATCTGTAAATATTTAAAATTTAAATTTATTGGGCACTGCAATTTTGTTTTAGTTGTATTATTAGCCTCTTAATCTTTAATTTAGTGATATTTAACTTTATGTTGTCTTAATGTCATGGTTTTGTCGCTTCTATTTAGGAACAGGGTTAACTCAGGTAAAAAAAATGTCCACCCGATTCACACAGTTCTGTCAGTCGAGTGTATTACATAAACTGTACAAGCCATAACATAACTTTTTTTACCTTGCAAACTTTAAACGTGATATTATTTATAATAATTCAAAGTCACATCCTACTCAATTGAAATTTGTCTCGAGTACTTTTTTTATTCCCTCCCAAAATATATTTTTATTTCTTTTAAATTGTATTCAGAGCTCACACGTGTACTAAGTTACTTATCACTCCTGGTCGTAAATTAAGTTTGTACTTACAATAGCTGCCTTGTGTGTAACATAGGGAGCTTAATTTCAATGTTATTTAAATGTTAATATAAACTTTTGCCATTTTCCATTTGAGTTGCTTGCTTGCATATCTATTTAGTTATTGCTGTACATTTTGCATGTTTTATTACTTTTTACATCATATTTTACAGCATATAAAAAGAGCTACAACCGAAAATCAAGATGAAAAGGTGGGTGATAATGAAATATTTATGCTATATTTTACTGTGAATGTGGTGTGTTCAATGTTGATGAGGGTTTGATTTGCAACAAATAATGGGGTTTGAATGGAATCGATTTTGCATAGGATGTTTTTGAAAAGTTGTTAAGATTTTTGTATTAACTGTTTCATTTTATTGACATGTTGCATGATGCAACTTGTCCAATAACCCTTTAGACATTGTTCGTGTTTCTTTTGATTCTATACTTCTGCGGGTTTAAAACCGGTTAGCTTCATGGTGCCAGTTGTTCTAACTTCAAGGCACTCTTGATCTGTCTTAGTGCCCCTGACATGCGCTTCTTATGAATTTCTTCTGTATTCTAAAGTGATTTTATAAAAACACACATAATGGTCTTTGATACGAACTTGGATTTTACTGTTTGTTTTTGTAGAAATAGTGTTTGGGAGGATTATGAATAGAGATGTGCGAGTACTCGAAATTTCGAGTTCGAGCCGAGTTCAGCTCTGAAACTCGAGGTTTAACTGAAACTCGAAAGTTTCGAGCGAGTTTACTCCCGCCGTTTGCCCGCGCTACCAAGGGTCGTCCGCGGCCGCGCGTCGTCTGTAAATTCAAATTGAGTGTGAACGCATTTGAGGTGTTAAGAGTTATGATATGGATTTTAGTGTTTTATTAATAAATAAGTAAGTTGTGGCTCATACATTTGTGTTTCTTTTTAAAAAAATGGAGGATTTACTAGGACCTTCGAATTGAGTTGTATGAACACTGTCTGTACCTATAGTCCACTTTTAGGTTAACCTAACCTTCAACCTTATCATTTTTTAAAGTAAAATATCAAAAACATATCTGTAATGAAATCTAATAGGTAAGCGTAAGAAGTTTGTGCATGTTTTTTGTTCCATAATAATTTAAATTGAGTCAATCCATTAATTTTAGGCTCAACTGTCCTTTGGCATTGAGCTTTTTTTAAAGACAAGTGATTTGTTTTGGCCTTGTTTTCATTCATGATATTTAAATAATTTGTAATATTTTAAAACTCTATCTAAGACATGGCTTCAATTTCATCAATTGATTTGCCAGGCACTTTCAAACATATCTTCATGTTGTTACTGATTGTTCTTATTAGGACTGTTAGTGTTAAAATTAATGCTAAGATATGTTAGTAAATACATTTTTGTGGTAAGTAAGTAGGCTATTGTTTTACCATGTAAATATATGCCTTTTAAATATTAAAATAAAGTTTATTTTAACTTATAGGCCTAGATGTAATTTTGTTTTCTCCATTCGTAGAAAGATGTAGATTAGGCCTAAACATAATTTACAAAACATGGGATAAATAAAAAGGAGGAAATAAAATAAAAACTGAGGTTACTTTTTAATGAAACTGTTAATTAATACCATATAGGTTATAACAACCTTAATACCAAAAGATTAAAAGTATTTTATCTTCATGGCAAAATGTTATGCAATTACTTCGGTATGGTTTATTTTCAGATAAATGGACTTACCTTTTTCCAATGAAGCAGGTATCCATTTATTTTACTTACTATGTCATTTTCAGGTCATAGTGACTAGAAAAGTATATTTTAATAAGAACATTTATAAATGGAACCCTGTACACTGTTTTGATTCAATTCAACTCGACCTATGTGTTTTTTTTTTAATGTGTATACTCGACTCGAACTCGAGAGTAAAATCTTTTGTCATTTACTCAACTCGAACTCGACTCGACTTAAAAAACCTGTACTCGCACATCTATAATTATGAACCTTAGCAATTTCCAAAACTTCAGTATTGGGCTCCTTAAGGTTATTTAAAAATTAAATGTTATTCAGCTGTCGAAAATAACACAAAGTCAAAGTTGTTATATTTAACTGTAAATACATATTTTTCATTTGAATATTCATAAAAATAGCCTTCCTTGCTGGGCCTCGAGTAATAACAACAGCTGGAGGGGCCATATTTGAGAAAAAGTCATAGACAGCGATGCAAGTAAGGGAATTTTGGGAAATTAGCTTATTGGGTTGCTCTGCATGCAAAACAAAGAGATATGAGCAAATTGAATGTGCTTAATAAGATGAAGATCCTTAATGTAATAGTTAAAGTATTAAAAGAGTATTATTATGTTTATAATTCCAAATTTGGATTAGTGAATGTAAAACCTTTGCTCTTGGCTTTGAGTGCTGGAAATAGTTGTTTTATTTGAGATATTAATAATACATTTTATGTAATAATATATATGTTGATCACTGCTTTGAAACAAACTACATGATCTTAATGAGCAGAGCTCAGCCTCTTGGTACTATGGATTTTCCAGTTCTTCGAGCCACCTTTCTAACCCAGTGCTGCCCCCTATACTGCTGTGACCCAAATTTTGGGAACCACTAGTTTTTTTTTTACTGTCTGGAGTGTGCAACAACTTTTTGATTTAAGATAAGTTATTATAAAAAAAGCGTTCTCGTTCTTTTCAGTTAATCCTCATACAAATTTGTAATCAGAATCAGAATCAATCTCTTTATTATCACATAACATTTTCTTCAGTTCTAGCGCAGCTAGAAAAAACAGCTAACATTGTCAAATATTTACTTACGTACTATACAAATTTACATATCTATTTCAACACTTTGTCAATGAATAAACTTAATATATAGCAACAGACAAATATAGGCCTACCCAAGAAATAAAATAATTTATCATATTGAACTATCATTTAGAAATTCATAAGCTGAGAAGTATACCTTGGCCAGTAAAAAAGATTTTATTTTACTGCTAAATGTAGATGTATCTGTTATTAACTTAAACTCAATACACAATTTATTGAACTTTAAATATTGATAAAGCTTCTGATGTTACACCCCAAAACTCAGTACAATACTGAAAAACAGAAAAAAGAACAAAGCATTATAAACCATTATTATAGTTTTGAAATTTACTACTTCACGAATTACAAGCATTTGATAGATTGAGGTATTAAGTCTTTTAACTACAAAATTTATGTGCGATCTCCAGGTTAAATTTCTATCTATTTCAATCCCTAAAAATGTAGTATACTCAATAAAAGATATATTCTCTCCATCTAATGAAACATTGGGGTAACAATTATCTTTATTTTGAAGTGTAGATCATTTTATTAAAATAGTTTTTGAACCATTTAGTCTCAGACCATTTGCCCTGAACCAATCAGGTAACTGAAAAAGGGATTGATTTAAAAGATGACTTAATTCATCGCCGTGATTTGCTTTGAGGATTGCAGTAGTGTTGTCTGCATATAATACCGGGTGTCCCACGAAGAGGTTTAAACGTTTGATTTTATATTACGTGCCCATTCATGCACCGAATTTTTTTAAACTTTACATAGTTTACAAAGTAGGTTCTAAAAATAATCTGGAAAAATTTCAGCTCCCTAACCTTAATAGAAACAAAATGGCGGCATATTGAAAAACAATACTTTAAAAACATTAAAAAAGGTGTTTTTGGTTTTATAAAATATTTTTATTGTTACATTCTAGGGCAATATGACTTTTAAATAAAAGAACTAGAACATAGCCTAATGGAAAACCTTAAAGTCCAAAATTATTCAAACTGTAACCCATCCACAGCAACACACTGATAACAGCGCGTAACAAATGATTCGTAAGCTCTTACAAAGAAACTCCGCGGTATCCGGAGAAGTTCCTCTTCTATTGATCGTTTTAGTTCCTCATCATTATTGAAGCTATGGGTATAAACTTGTTCCTTCAAATAACCCCATAAAAAAAAGTCACAAACAGTTAAATCAGGTGATCGGGGTGGCCAATCTAAAAAATCACTTCCACGACCAATCCAACGGCCATGAAGGTTGCTATTTAGTAATTGCTTGACAGGATTTGCAAAATGAGGTGGAGCACCATCTTGTTGAAAGATTGCTTGATTCATTTCTGGTACCTCAAATGGGGCAAGACCTGTTCATTTAAAACTCGTGCATACCTAATCCCAGTCATTGTATTGTCTGAAATGTCGTAAGATAACACGCCGTTACAACTGACACTCGCCCAAACAGTAATTCCTTTTGATTTAATTGGAGTCTCTTCAAGAATGTGGAAATTGACGGTATTATAATAATTACAATTATGCCTATTTACAACACCATTGCGGTAGAAAGTGGACTCGTCTGAGAAAATGATTTGAGTATGCCAATCAGGATCTGACTCATGGTATTCAATGATACGAGAACAAAATTCCACTCTCCTGTCCGGATCATCTTCAAGAAGTTGATGAACTAGGTGACTTTTGAAAAATTTAATTTTGTTTTTCTTAATAATTCTCTGTACAGAAGACTTCGGAACACCAGTTTCAAGTTCAACCTTCCTTAGTGATTTCGGTTTACCTGGAGAGCGGAGCATTGATGCGCACACCAGTTCTTCTCTTTCCTCATTAGATCGCCTAGAGTACTTTTTAATAAAATTTTTAATAAATCATGAAAGTAGTTTTTATAGGAAGCAAATTGGTAAATTTTTCAATATGCCGCCATTTTGTTTCTATTAAGGTTAGGGAGCTGAAATTTTTCCAGAATATTTTTAGAACCTACTTTGTAAACTGTGTAAAGTTTAAAAAAGTTCGGTGCATGAATGGGCACGTAATATAAAATCAAACGTTTAAACCTCTTCGTGGGACACCCGGTATAACATCTGTAGAAATATTGCTAGGAACATCATTTGCATGGATTAAAACAAAAGATGACCTAAAATGGATCCCTGAGGAACTCCATATTTAATTCTTTCCCAGGTTGAAGTGAAATTTATGATTACTTTTTGTTAATACAGTTCGCTGAAAACAAATAGGTAAGATTGCATCCATTTTAATGCAGACAAAGAAAAATTATAAAATCTAAGTTTCTCCAACAGAATACCATGCACCACACAATCAAAAGCCTTTGACAAATCGCAGAACACAGCGGCGGTGCTCTGCGATCCATCCAAAGCAGTCGATACCCGGTTTATGAATTCAGAAACAGCCAAAACTGTACTTCTTCCTGGTCTGAAACAAAATTGTTCGTTTACAAGCAAATTATTTTGTTAAAAAAAACTTGATATTTGATAAAACGCAATCTTCTCAAATATCTTTGAAAAAGAAGGTAACACTGATACAGAGCGGTAATTATCAGGATTATCTCTTGCACCCTTTTTAAAAAGAGGCTTCACTTCTGAAAATTTAAGATTATCAGGAAATGTGCCTTTGTCAAAACAGTCATTTACAATAAAAGAAAGAAGTTGAGAAAGTGAAAGTTTGGCATCTTTAACTACTCATTTTGGAATTTCGTTCCACCCTACAGATTTTTTATTTTTAACAACTTAATTACATTTTCAACTTCAATAGCCGAAACATGTTTAAAATGGAATAAGGATCGGGAGGTAATACTATGTTGTTTAATAAACTCAGTTGCTTTAACTAACTATCAGGAAAAGCTTTAACTTCATCTGCAATATTTACATACTTTAAATTTTAAAAATTAGCAATTTCCTGCCTATTGGTTATATTTTTCTCTTGTATTTGCATGTTAGGAAAATCTTTTTTTCTTCTCTTTACACCAAGTTCTGATTTTACAACATCCCAAACTGCTCTACTTCTATTCTCTGATCGTTCTATTAAATTACTGTTGTACATCTGTCGTGCCTTATTGCAAACTAACTTGAACATCTTTTTATATTGTTTAACCCATTGGCTCACAACCCCGAGTATACTCGTGGCCGCCGAAAGTAGCCCGGACGTGCAACCCCGAGTATACTCGGGATAGCACTTTTTTATTAAAAAGAAAAACTTTTAATTTTTTTTATTTTTTATTTTTTATTTATTTGTTGTTTTAATTTGTTTTCATTTTTTGATTGTATGTATTTTTTATGCATATGCCCATACTTAAGGAAACTTAGTCAAATTTCGGGAAAATATGATTTTGGAAAATATGTTATATCTAGGTCAAATATAAATGTATAACTAACATTTTTTATTTTCATGTAAAAAACTAAATAACCTACAAGTACATAATAGTTGTTGGGCTGAAACATTATTTTTTTGTTTTTTACATGTAACTCCTTTTAAAATTAGTGTTTTTTATAAACTATATATATATATATATATATATATACACATGATATATATATATATATATATATATATATATATATATATAATATTTACCATACATAAATGCTGTCAGAAGTATTTTCTTCTTGTAGATAATTTATTTCTCTAAAGATTAGTGCAAAAATTAAGTAAATTGAGCAATAATTGTTGCTATAGTAACAGTTTTAGTAAAAGTCTACATTTATGTAATTTTTCTTAGGATACTGAACGGTTTGTCAGGTTGCAAATTTCAGGTAAGCCAATGGGTTAAGATGGTTAATAAAGTTTACATCATTTATTGTCTTAGCAATCTTAAACAGTTCTCTCTTTTTCAAACTAGAAATTCTAATACCTTCTGTAACCCATTGTTTTGATTTCTTCGCTGACTTATTTCTATAAAACTTTGAGAGAAAAAACATATCAGAAATATTTCTAAAAGATTCAAAAAATACATTGAAACTACAGGAGCTTTTTACACGGTACAGAAAGTTCCAATCGATCTCTGAAATATAACTTAAAAAGTTGCTTCTATTTTTATCAGAAAAAATCCTTTTCCTGAAATAAGATATATTAACACATTTTACACTGTCATCACCTCCACAATATGCCAATGATATAATATTAACACATTTTACACTGCCATCACCTCCACAATTTACCAATAGTATAAAAAGATCTCTGTGATCGGAAAGGCCTAATTCTAAATTAATTTTAATAATTTTATTGCCTGAAATCAGTTTGTTTGTAATGATATTATCAATGCATTTTTGAGTTTTTAAAGTAATTCTGGTTGGTGATTGGAAATTAATTTCATACCCATACATTCTCACTAAATTTAAAAATAATTGTAATTTTGTTAGTTGGTTAAAAATAAAGTATTGGAACTTAAATAAAGACTTTTTTAATTGATTACATTTTTGTTTTTAAAATAAATTGAAAATTGAATAGAGTTTAATTAAAATACCTACACTAGAATTAAATGTTGGTGTAATACGATTTGCCAGTTATTGATGTAAAACTGAGAAACATTTCAATAAATCCATTCCTATCCATCCCTAATATTTAGACAATGTAGTAGTTACGGATAGATGGGATTGGATTTTTTGGTTGAGACAGGATAGGATTGTTTATTCCTCCCATGGGATTTTTAACTCGATGTTTAAAAATCTGCTCAAACAAATTTAATCATTATTTGTTAGTCGTTGAAACAACTATAAATATATTCAACCGAACTTATTATAACTTAAATAAAAATAATAACTTTATAATAAATTTAACAAAATCACTTGCTTGAAAAGTATTTCAGTACATTTTACAATTTATTCAGTAATAACTTTTTCATGAAAATAAACTAAAACTTAATACAATAAAATAATTCAAAGTGAAGACTTTAAAAAGAATTGCTCTTAGGGATGTGTCAGTTCCAGATCTCTATTCCTTTGGTTTTAAGGGAAAACTCAAACTGAGAACGATGCATAATTCTCGGTTTCGGTTTAATCGTTTCCGACAGCCAGAAATCTCGGCTGTTTGCCGTTTGCTTAATCTCGGCCGTAAATGACTTATCGCAACGCTCTAAACCGGAAATTCATGACAATCATGTTGCAATTTGCCATTAACCCATTGACCTTGTATCATGGAACAGTTCCGTGATGGCTCTATTGGGCTCAAATTTCTTATCTTGGAACAGTTCCAAGATTACAATGCCACTGAAAGTAATTATTTTGTCCTTGTTTACCACCCGGATATTCTTAATATGAATAAAACAATGCATAAAGACATAAATGAAAGTAATAACAAGGTTCAGTGAAAAAAAACAATTAATTACATTTTATGGGCTTGTTCTTTTTGGCCATATTACGTTGTCATGGAAATATGAATACAGTTAGTTGTGTTATTACTAACATTAGTAAAGTTTTTGTTATTACAATTTCTAATGGTCTGTATTCTTGGATGCTTTAGAACAACACATAAATACTGTCTCTGAAAAAAAAGCTGATTGTTAGCGGGAAGTATTATTGACGCGAAATATAGTTAGCGGGCAATATTACAGCGTGTGTAAAAAAAAATAATAAACTATTTTATTAGGTATTCAGTTTGTTTATAAATAAATGTATGGAAATTGGAAAATATTAAATAAATAACCATTGTTGTAGGGCCTACATAATCCAGCTAACAATAATTATTGGTTTTCCCCTTCCCGCTTAAAAAATGAGGTTTTTCAAATTTTTAGTGTTTTACAAAAACAACTGTAACATTTTTATTTATTTTATATTTTTGTTTGTTTAGTATATTTACGTAGGAAATTACATTCTGAATACATGTTGGGTGTAAAGAAAAAAAAATATTAGCTTTTTAGGCATATAAAATTGTCATGCTTTAAAAAAAAATATATATTTTTTTTTAGGCCAATAATATTTTTTGGATACTGATTATTATATTTAAATACACAAATTATTAAAGGCAAGTTTATTTCAATTAAAAAAATATAACTTGCTATCTTGTAACCTAACAAAGAATTTGTTATGAATTTATAAAGAAAACCCTGCATTTTGGCTAATTTTAATAGGATAACTAAGTGAGAGCGGGAAACATAACTATTCATAGGTCAATGGGTTAAAGACAAATGAACCATGGGATATCAGCTGTGACAATCACATACAATTACAATTATTTTCTGCAATAATGCCGGGGTATAATAAACGTCCCTAACAAATAAAGAGGCCAATGATATTCCAGCATCCAATTTACAATGTCCAAAACACTGGAAGTCCACCATTTAAAAAAAAATTTAAATAAACCTCCACTGCCCGTCACCATAGGCTATTGACCTGTGCGGTGAACTAAAGACAGTGAAGTACCGGTGACCTGTGCGGTGAACTAAAGACAGTGAAGTACCGTAATGGCATTACTCACATGGACAAGCCAGAGGTGACCGCTCATGATCTTACAGGAGTCGGCCGGGACTGGGATCGAACCGGCCACGTCTGACTTGCTAGTCAGGCACTTTAACTCTGAGCTACCGCGTCCGGTGCCTTCCCAAAGCATTGTGCGCGCACACCTTCCTAAAAATTGTCCAAAAGTGCTGTGCAGTCCATTTGTGCTGTGATGGTGTAGTGCACACAGGTCTTTACATGTAATACAATAAAATGTGTAGTAAAATGAAAACACAAATGTTTTTTACATTTTACTTGTTTATGTTGCTTGCTGTTTATTTTATTGCTAATTCCGTAATTTCTGAAAATGCATTGCAGAGCTTCTTCTGTTACTTTTAATATTTGAAGGAAATTAGTTCAAAATTATAATCATTATATTAGAAGAATAAGGCGATTTTTGTGCAGAAGATTATGTACAAACTACTGGGTCGATTTTGATGATTTACGTGTCGTTTGAAAGCCCTTAATGTCTAGATGTGCCTTTTGGGGGTCTCAAGTCAGTGCGTGGAACCAGAAACCCTTGGGAGGCCCTCAAAGTACGGTTTTGGCCCATTTAAATAACATTGGACAGCAAATCAAAGCAAAAAAAGCAGAACAGCTGGGATTAAAGATACAAACATGGTTTGCTAGTATCAGTAAAATAAAATACCATAATATAGTGTAAAAAGAATAATGTCAAGTATTTAAAAAAATTCCTTACTGCAGTTAGAATTTTGAGAAGACGGTTCTAAAACATCCTATGGGGAGCAGCACGTTCTGGGAATTTTACTGTAGTCCTTCAAAACATACTCTAAACAATTTGTAGTATTTTTCTACACTTACAGTTTGTCTCATGGATAAATTTCATGGGTTAATAAGGCTAACATTCCTATCACCTGTGTACTCAAGACAGTGGCGGATCCAGCGTTAGAGTCAGGGGGGGTGAAATTAATGATGGAATAACCCCCCCACCCTCCGATTTTTATTGTTACTGATAATAATTTTAATAGTAATCAAATACTAAAAAAACAGTTAAACCCAACATATACTAAAGTGAATTGAACTAAGACAAGGCAGAACAGCGTTCATGCACAGTGTACAGTAAGGGTGTGATGACTAATATCATGTTGATGCGAGGCCAAACTCCCGTAGCCATGGTAGCGTGATGTACGCACCACTCTGGCTGCACCTTGCCGCCCCGCTCACTAGAGCTACCGCTGTTGTATCTGAGATCTTCTGATAACTACACAATGTTAATCTTGACGTTTGCCGGCACCCACACCCCAGTACACGACGGTGGTTTCGCGGGTAAAAAAGGAGGCAGGGTGTAAAGACAGTGGCGTTGTTGCGTTAGTGCTGCCAACTGTCAGGCGTCATCAGAACAAAATGATCACTCCCACTAACTGTTTACGCTTAGTTCTACAACTTTAGTATGCTTAGAATGTTTAGAAAACTAATCCATGGTAGACAATGCATAAATTGGATTGGCGATAAAGAATTAATCACAACACATTAAACAGATGCAAATTACATAACTACACTAATTTTATACAATATATAAAAAATGTTTCTGAGCTTTGGGGGGGGGGGGGGCGATCGTCCCCCTCGCCCCCCCTTGGATCCGCCACCGACTCAAGATATACTACTTTTCAAAGATACTCCACTCAAATTTCTCATCAGTCGAAGCATTGAATAAGAATTTTCAGCTGCAAGATTTGTGGTATCAAATTTCAGCAAAAAAGGTAAAGATGTGTCATGTTTTGTTCAGTTTTCATGGTTCAGGATAACTCTTTATCGGCACTTTTGTTTTTTCTTGAGCACCATGTATTTCTGCTCTTTATTTGGTTTGTTTTGTAGATATTGCCTGACTTTTTTCTCGAGTGTGAACGTTTGACTGTTGCTTCAGTTAGGTCTACCTGGTGATGGTTAGTTTTTATTTAGTAGATAAGTTTTAAAGTCCTTAGCTTGTTAACAAATGTGTTTATGATTATTATTAATACTATTAGATTTGTAAAATTTACTTTTGTATGTAAAGGATCATTTTTAATTACTACAACAAAACATAAAAATGCCAAGGACATTTTGAAATTCTGTTAAAAAATCTAAATCTCTTTTATCACTGAAACTTTTATTTTGGGCAATCTACTCACCTTATTAAATAAACTGGAACATATCCGGTCTTGTCAGTTTATTTAATAAGGTGAGTAGATTGCCCAAAATAAAAGTTTCAGTGATAAATAATACCTCACCTAAAAACCATGTCTTTCAAGAATAAATCTCTTTTAAATTAAACTTCACCGGAAGTTGTCGGATGCTGTTTCAGAGTTTGGTTCCATAAGACCAATATGTTAGCTTTGTGCCTCTGTTACTCCTCACCTGATCGTCACATGCAATCAGGGTTTAAGCTGGGAAAAATGTCCAAGCAAAAATGCTACAACCTCTTACAGACTGACTTAGAGCAAAATATTTTCCTTTTAACATTTTCACCGTGTGTTATTATGATTTTTTTTGCAAGTCGTTTTTTGTCTGCACTTGTTTTTAAGGTTTAAACATTTAAACTTATATAAGTTTACTATTAGTTAGTTTCTATAAGTTTACTATTAGTTAGTTTCAACCATCCATTTTTGGACTAATTGTAACGAAGGAACCTCACTTTTTTCACTATCACTACGTAGGGATATCAGTTTTAAATTGATACTGCTTGTACCGGTACTTGTTCTAGCAAACTACTACTATTAGAGGGCCATAAAGTGTCTACATCTTAATTTTCATTCAGTCTACTTTTCTTGGTAACAATCTTATCCACTTAAATTATTAATGTCTATAATGGAAATATACTAAACATTCTAAAACAATACGCCACTGAAACAAATGAAAATCAAACATAACAAAACCTCAACGCATAACACGATCGCATTTCCGCATTACCCGATTTCAAGATGTTTTCGCTATTTGATAATTGCTACTACAGAGTGTGCACCTAGCCAAGTCACAGCGCATGACGTCAGCTACTGCCGCTGTACACTTGCAGTATCAGCAACTCGCTCGTTCCATGGTACGCAGTTGAAACCGACAGCAACTGTCACAGTGTACCTCTACTTGGGGCTTGGCGCCGTGGAAACCAGACTTCATGTAATGGAGGCTCGGCTACCACTCGCTCAGTCAGAGGCAATCGGTGAAGTGATGTAGTGCAACCAACGCAATGTTGTCAAGCCTCCATAACATCCCAACTGACTCCTGTGGTCTTCTTCTTAGTTGTGGATCGTGATCACGTCGCGTTGCAGACTACGTTACATATTTAGCTTTTTAAATCATACAGAAACAAGTTGCGGAAGCAAATCGTCTTTTAATACACAATTTTTTTGTTATAACTAGATTTTCAATAAAATTTAAAAATTTGTATACATTTCTTGTTAGCGAAACAGTGACAGCGTGCCCAAATATTGTCACATTTTCGTGGTGCATGTAGCATTTTGCGACAAATGCGACCGCTGCTTAAACCCTGCTTACAATCCATTTTGGTGTCAAATTGAAGGGTTCTTTGGCCTCTAGTGAAATACTATTTAGAATTCAGAATTCTTTTACAAATTAGCTAATGTAATTCCCTTGAGAACCACTACACCTTTATTTTAACAACCAAACAAATGTTTTGTGACGATCGGGTGAAGAAAAATGGAGGGCACTAAGTTAACATTGACCTTACGGAACTTAACTCCAAGATAGAGTCAGGCAACTTCCGGTGATGAAGACTCTGAAGTAACTAGTTATCGGCCAAGCTGTTTTATGATCATAATGTTTTCAGGATGAAGCTTATACCCTTTTCTTTGGGAATGGAAACTGGTATCTGTTCCTCCGGCTCCACCAGACATTGTGTGACAGACTGACACACATTTATGAGCAGGCCAACATCATCATACAAGAGGAGGGGAAGTTTAAAGAGTTGCGGTCCGATACCGCTGCCCAGTCCTTGAGGCTCAAGCCTAGATGTGACTACCTCGGTATGGTGTAACAGTAGTATAGTATAGTTAAGCCACTTTAAAGCCATTATGTGAATGTTATTTTATCAAAGTAATTACAAGTATACAAAAATCCTTTCACAAAGGAAAAGAAAGCATATTGTATAATGATGCAGTATACCTGGTTTTAACTGACTTCTATTTTGCTAGTTTTATCCATCTTTGTGCAATAAAAAGCTAAATTTTCTGGAGTTTACTCTTTTTATCTTTGGTTTGCCATTTTTTCTTTTCACTGGTCTTGTTTTCTTCAACCCCATTTGGGTTCGCTTTTCTTCTTCGGTCTGACCGGCATATACTCTGGATCCCTGTGAGTGCCTCATGCTGGCTATGGGTTTCCTCGGTTTTTTCTCAGGAGCCAGTCCTTTCGGGTCTTGGTCAAAGAGAGCGGCATGGGTGCAGAGGTTGGGCTCTGCACTCCCATGGGGCGACCCCTGGTACGATAGGTTACTGATGCTGGACGGAGGCCAGGCCTAGGAGAACTGGGGTAGGGACTGGGGATAATAATTTGTACACTGTTTTAGTAAATGTGGAAGTTATTACTACCCAGTATTTTTGGATATGCTGAAAAACGTATTGGATGGAAATATGGACTCCACAATGCTTATGAAGACACTCTAAGATAAATGTTTGGGATCTATGCCTACCTGGCATATTCCCTGAGGGTGTACCCGTTCTTGGTCATTCCAGGCCGCCCCTTGCCGCACTAATTAGTTTCGAGAGGATGCTGGTTGTAGTTACCACTTCACCACCAGCATCTTTAAAAAGTAAGGAGTTGGAGTTCCCCCCTCTTAGAACCCCAAAGCCTGCAGGTACTGGGATCCAACCAAGGTCCTCCACCAACAGAGGGATGGCACAGAGGAGGCAAATGTACATGCTGAGGGGAGGAGAAGAGTGAAAGATTGTGTCAGGAGGCTAGGTGGATTTAAATAAGGTGTGCTATTCAGAAGGACGAATTAGATCATGTTCAGCGCAGCCTCCAGGTGACGTCGCAGTGTTTATTTGATCAGCTGGTTTACAGTGACAGCTGATGTTACCCTCTGCAAGAGCCTATCCAAAAACCCAGTTCGGGATCGGAACGTCTACCCTCCCTCCATCCAGAACACCGCGGCCGCGACTAAACTTGCAGAGTTTCGCTCCCATTGCCACAACTCCAAATTACACTGATTTAATTCTAAAAACCCTTATATATTCCTGGCCTGCATGAAACAGGCTTAATAACGGTATAAGTTTTATATTCCAAATACCAAAACTGCTTATTTTAAGTGATGGTAAACTATTACGATGTTTTACTTGTGTATTGTAAAATACGAGCCTCTGTGGCACTTTTTATTTTTCTAAACGGGACATTTTTATATCAGCCAATTGAAACATAAATATCTATTTTACATTTTTTGTTTCAAGGTTTTTTTTGTCGGAGTTTCGGTTTGGCCAGTACAAGGAAACTTTTAGGTACATTTCAGTGTTGACGCGTCAAGACCAAACGCAGGAAGGTTGTGACAGTCAGCAGCAAAATCCAAAGCTTCTTTTTCCTAGAGAAAATTCGCTAGCAATGTACATAATATATATATAACGATAACGGTGTGATAGGGATGGAGGGAGGTTAGATTCTGACCCCGACCTGATTTTTTGGTTAGGCTATAGCCGCCGCTGAAGTTTCCCATTGTTGCAAACTCGTTCCTTAAAAAAGCGCGTCACCGAAGTATTCTGACTACCCCATGTCCCCCACTCCTTCACATAGGATAGTCAGAATACATTGGTGACGCGCTTCCGCCTCCAGATGACGTCACGCTACGATGCGCAATAGCACACCTTATTTAAATCCACCTAGGTGTCAGGTACAGGAACTATTATTGATACTGGCCTTCACTCCCAGGTAGAGTAGAAGAAAGATTAAAAGTCACCCAGATGGGGTTGAAGAAAACAAGACCAATAGGGGTAAAATGGCGGTAATCAAGCCAAATATGAGATGAAAATTTGACCTCTAGAACAGATTAGAGCATCAAGAGAAGGATTTATCGATTCCTTTTAGTTGCTTCTTGTGACAGGAAGGTGATACCATGGTCTATTCTAGCGCGGAGAAATTTGCAGGGTTACCGATATTATTTTAATTTATAATTTGGTTATATTTGGACTGTTGTCGAAAAAGATATGTAACCCAATTTTCTGATATTACATATGAAATCAGTTAATGCTTTTATTTAAAGCTAAGCAAATTATCTAGCGAGACTAAGAATTGGATTTACTGAGTTTTATTAAATTTTATTTACATTTGTTATATACATTCCTCTATCTAAGGAAGTTATGGATTTTATAGTCACTCTGTATTATTTTTAAAACATTTGTCTTATAAAACAATTTATAGTTTCACTGTATTACTTTTATAAATCTTAAAGGGATTCTGAATATTAAAAAATGTATATGTAATAAGCAACTCTGTTATCTAGATTTGTGTGAATGTCAATAAAATGCCTCGGTAAAATCTCCGCTTGATGTAATTTCATTTAAAAACAAAAAGGTTTAAAACTGAAGCATTTTTTGGTTGCACAGGATCTCTAATTGAAATATTCAAGATTCTTTTGATTAATTCTATTCAAGTTGTGTGTATTCCATACATCTATAATAATTTGAACACTGTTTTAGTGGATGTGGAAGTTGAAGATTACTATCCAGTATTTTTGGATATGGTGAAAAATGTATTGGATGGAAATATGGACTCCAATGCTTATGAAGACACTCTAAGAGAGATGTTCGGGATCCATGCCTACCTGGCGTTTACACTGGACAAAGTTGTAATCTACGCTGTTAGACAGGTAACAATTACACATGTGTGACCTGAATATTCATCACCACAAAATTTAAATTTAGTTTAAACTTTTAATAAGTCCCGAGAACATGAAAATATATTATTGATTGGTGTTATTGGTCTAAAATGATACTGGCACTTTTTTAACTAATAATTGCATTAGTCGTTTTTTTTTTCAGCTACTTTTGTAAGTTATTAGTTATTGTGGCAGGGCTTTCAAGCTATTTTTAGTAGACTCAAAAATACTTTTTGTTGAATTTTTAGTTGCTCTTTTTAAAAGACCGTAGAAGAAAGTTGTCCAAGTATTTTAAACTTATTCAAGAATTTATTATTTACTAACACATTTATTTATTTATCTTTTTTATGCTCATACTATACTAAAATGGTAGACTATGACATCAGTTCCCAATAAAGAAGTTCCAAATATTAACAAAGTAAAATCCTTACCTGGGAAGCTTGTCTTAACATTTTTAGGGGTGGGCGAGTAGAGTTTTTTTAAATGGAGTCGAGTCGAGTCTAGCATTGAACGAAATTACTTGTGTATCAAGTCGAGCAGTTCTTTATAAAGTAAAAAACTTATTTTTTTATGGAAAAAATGCTTTTTACATATTAAACTTTAATTATAAACATAAAATGTTATTGAATTATTAATGTTATTATTTATTTTATTTTAACCTTTATTTTACAATGAATGAATAATTATTTAAATGAAAAATAATAAATATATACTGTTTTCAACAATAATAACAAACAAAATTCAAGTAATACAAATATATATATCCATACAAAGATTTTGGGTTAGTTTATCAAAACAAAAACATTTGAACAAGAAAGTGATTTTTTGCCCCCGACCCAAACACTCCCTGTTCCCCCTCTCTTACTTATCTTAACTTACGGGTATCCAAAAATAACCCACCTGTTGTCTCCTTTCATATAAGCTAAAAATAGATTTTAAGCTTATTTTGCTTTATTTCAGTCACTTATTTTGTTAAACATTTGTTAGCGGCGTAAACGTGGGTAAACGGCGGGAGTATATACAATTTTCAACTATTCGGGGTAAATGGCGGGAGTAGTCAACTACTCGACTAGATAGTTTAGAGTATTTTTACTACTTGACTCTGCCTTCGAGTAGTCTTTAGTACTTGAACAAATACTCAAAACTCGAGTACTCGCCCACCCCTAAATATTTTAAAATATTAGGATATATAAGAATTGACTTGACTTACATAATAGTATTAAACAGATAAAATTAGAAAATATTTGCCCTAACGTGTTCAGTGTGGCGCACATGATTTCCGGCGGTTGCTTAGCAAGGAAACAAATTCAATTATCATGATTAACGCAGTGAACGTGTTAAAGTCCTGTTGGAATTTCAAGGGACTCTTAGTTAACTGTTCTTGTAGTTTTTTCCTTTTTAGGGGACTACTACATAATGTAGTTGTATTCTATTGTTTCTTTATAGAACAATAATTCATTAGAATAATGCTTTCATTAATTAGTAATTAGTAAGTTGTTTAATTACCGAGATATCTGACCATGATGGTCAGTTAATAACAGGTTAAGATTTAATTACAAATAAACCCATAAATATAAGGAAAGAAACTAGAACATTTTCAGATAAAAATATTGGTGCTTTTAAGAGGGATCTTTCCCATGAAAATTGGCTTGAAATTTACAATTCCCCTCCAAATTTAAAATTTGATACCTTTTACTCCTTTTTTATATTTTATTTTCATTTTCATTTTCAAAAGATTGTTGTACCGTACACAAGGAATGACCCAGGTTAGATTTCTCAGAATGTAATAGGAAAAAATGTTTAAATGTTACAGGCTAGTGAAAAACTCAGAATAGTAATCAATAATGCGTTAAGAGACCGGGTTAAAAAGAGTAAATCTGATTTGAGGAAACTGGTTAATTCACCAAAAAGGGATTATTTCATTAAGTGAAAAGGTTAAAAACTCATCTAACATTATTAAGACAACGTGGAGTCTAATAAATAATGAAGTAGGCAATAGAAACAATACCGATTCCCAGCACTCCAATATTGAATCAGAGGTTCTGCCAGGAAAATTAATTAATGATCCATCAAAAGTTTATAATATTTTTAATGATTTTTGTTGTTGAAGCAGTTGACAATCTGATAATTCCAAACATTTCCAAATCTAGCACAAGTATTTGTGGTGCTGCCAATTTCACAAAAATAAAAATAGTCTGCAATGGCCAACAAATTCTCTTCAGGTTTTGATGAGGTTCCGACATCTTTGTTAAAAATTGTAATCCATGAAATTGCAAAACCTCTAAAACACCTAGTAAACTCCTCTTTAATCACTGGTACTTTTCCAGACAAGTTGAAAATAGCAAAAGTTATTCCAATTTTCAAAAAGGGAAATGAAATTAATCCAGCTAGTTATCGACCAGTTTCGTTATTACCATCCTTTTATACAATTTTTGAAAAGGTAGTTTATAATCAGTTATTGGCATATTTAGAAAAAAATTCACTGATTGACAGGGATCAACATTGCTTTAGACTTGGAAAGTCAACGACAACAGCAGGAGTGGATTTTATAACTTCAATAATCCAGGGATTCAGCTGGGAAAAACATTCTTTGAGCAAAAATGCCAAAGCTCTTAGAGACTTGTAGCAAAAATATTTTCTTTTTCACATTTTTATCGTGTGTCATTATACTATTTTTTGCTGTCCACATTCAATTCAATTCAAACTTTCTTTATTCGTCTTATACACAAATATACATGAATGGTGTCATAACAAAAAACGAATCAATATTATTCATAATTAAACATTAAAAATAATACACTTATATGGCTACTTATTCTAGTAATCAAATCAAATTTCATCAAAAGATTACAAAGCCTTATTGACAAGAAAACATTTGAGCTTTTTCTTGAATTCAGATGAAGTAGCTGCAGATCTAATATCTTTTGGGATTTTATTATAAAATTTTGAACCTATGAATGTTGGCTTCTTTTTATAAAGTTCTAATCTGTGAGAATTTAGACAAAATTTGTTCCTGTTTCTTGTACTATAATTATGGTTATCTCCAATTAATTTTAAATGTTCTGATCTAGATTTTACTGACAAAATAGTTTCAAAAACATACATCCCATAAACTGTCATTATATTCAGAGATCTAAAATGTTCTTTTACTGAAGTTTTCGGCTTAAGGTTAAGAATTATACGTATGGCTTTCTTTTCTAATTTTAAAATAGTGTTTAGATTGCTCATAGATGTAGCCCCATAGAGGGGTATGCCAAAATAAATAATTGAATGAATATATGAATAATAAATTGTTTTTAAAGAATTAATATCAAAATTTTTTTTTATCTTGATAATGCATATATTCCGGACAATATTTTGGAGATAACTTTTCCAGCATGTAAGTTCCACGAAAGGTTTCTATCTATTTTGAGTCCCAAAAATTTGATGTAATCTACTTTATTTATTACTTTATTACTAATCTCAATTGGTTGGTTTGATGGGAATTTTTGTCTGGCGAGTCCTAAATGTGATGAAATTGGTCTTGACAGGATTCAGTAACAGCTGCCGGTCATTAAAATATTCTGATAAAGCATTCAAATCAACTTCAGATGCCAATTCTAATTCTTTTTCTGAAGGAGCTGCTATTTTGAGATTCGCATCATCGGCATAGAGATATAATTGGCTACTGCTAGACAGTTTTGGTAAATTCCTTGTGTATCAAATAAACAGTAGAGGGCCAAGGATATACCCCTGTGGCACTCCATGTTTTATTCTTCTGATTTTTGATTTATGAGATATTTTAAAAAAATTTTCTATTATAATCAACTATTTCAACATATTGTTTTCTATTATGAAGATAAGTTTTAAACCAACCAAGTGTATTTTTACGAACACCAAGATTGGATAATGTTGATAGGAGTATGTCATGATTCAAAGAATCAAACGCTTTGGTGATATCCATAAATACACCTACCACTTTTTGGTTACTGTCTAAACTATCAATAATGGACTCGGTGAATTCTGTAGCTGCTGTTAAAACTGATCTTCCAAGTCGGAAACCATGTTGGCAGTCTTCTAAAAGACTATTATTTTCCAAGAACTCAATCAGTCGGTTATACATTGCCTTTTCAAATATTTTCGATATTGTTGGGAGGAGGGCAATCGGTACATTCTGCAGTGAGTCGAGACCGTGAGCGGCACTAAGTATGGAGGACCTGCCGCTTGTCTCCTTTGACTCGGCCACAAAAACCAACAAGAATCAGTGTGATGGCGAGGCGAGCGCAGTCATCCCTTCGGTGGCGAACTAGCCCTCGACATTCTCGAATTCGCCGATTCGCTCGGCTAGACTCGACTACTACAAAGTGCGCGCCAAACCGAGTCACAGCGCATGACATCTGCTAGGGGGTTAGCTACTGTCACTACAACTGTCATATCAGTAACTCGCCAGATCCGTTTACATGGTACGCAGTTGAAATCGACAGCAACTGTTTACGTTATGTAGGCTCGTCTCCTCTACCACTCTCTCAGAGGCGATCGGTAAAGTGACGTAGTGCAACCAACGGAACATTGAGCCTCTACAACATCCCAACTACTCTCCTAATCTTTTTTGGTTGTGGATCGTGATCACGGACTTTTAATAAAATTTGTATTGTTAAAACCAGATTTTCTGCAATAAAATTAAAAAATGTCTTATACTTTTCTTTGTAGCAAAAAAGCGACAGCCTGCCCAAATATTGTCGCATTTTCATGGTGCATGTCACATTTTGCGACAAATGTGACTGCAGCTTAAACCCTGCAATAATCAATAGTGTAGATGAGAAAAACAAAACTCTAAGTGTATTTTTAAATCTAACTCGTGCATTTGACAGTGTGAATCATGCAGAACTAATAAGAACAGTTTCTAACATGGGAATTAATAATCACCAAATAGCATGGTTCAAATCCTATCTTGAAAACAGAAAACAGTATACAGTGGTGAAAAATATTAACTCTAAAGGTTTAATAAAATATTTTCCATCAAACATTAAAGACATAAAGTACGGAGTACCCCAAGGATCCATTTTGGGACCACTTCTCTTTCTATGTTACTTAAGGGGACTCCCAGATATAATTTCTAGTTCAGTTTGCAAGATATGTTTGTATGCGGACGACACAAACCTCTTAGTTACAGGAAAGACACTGGAATCTGTGAGCAAAGTTTCATCAGAAAGTCTTGATTTGACAAAACAATTGTTTAATCAAAAGAACTTGCTTTTAAATAAGATAAAACTAATTTTATTACTTTTGGAACTAATAGAAATGAGACTGATGCTCAGCTTTTAACACAAAATTACAACTTAAAAATTGGGGGTGTGCGATGCAGCGATTTTATGTCGATTCGATGCAACGATGCGATTCAAAGAATTTCGATTCGAGTCGATGCAATTTGATTCGATTCAATGCGACATGTTTCAGTGATTAAAACTCAGCCTATACACCAATGTTTATTACCAACATGGGTAATCTACCTTCTTGGCCAAAGTCTAGTTATAATTTTCTGATTTTATTTCCTCATAACCTTAATATCCTGAAATAACCATGAACTGATGACGTTTGTTGACTAACTAAATAAAAATTAGATCAAACCATGACAAGAAAAATAATTTCAAATACTTGATACTTAGGTTTTATCTTTATTGAGGAAATTTGATTAAGCACGACTAGTGGTGAAATATTCATATAATAACCAAACAATATTAAAGTATAACAGCTTTTGCTATTTGGATGTTTTGTATAAATATTGTAAGTAAGAAAGAATGGGCTGAGTATGCAGGTTTGCTGTAGCAAGAAATATAAGAAATGTGTTGTTATGCAATTATCAACATAACCAGGTGAAGATACGTACCAAGTTTGAACCATTATTGAGCATAATCAAGGGAGATATAAAACTTATTGTCTATGAGAATATCATTAGGGCTGAGTATGCAGGTTTGCTGCTATGGGGATAATCAACAAAAAAATAATTTTGCTGTGCAAATATCAATATTCCAGTACTAGCTGAAGCCACATACCAAGTTTCATCAAAATAAATTCATAAATAATCAAAATATTAAATTTTATTTATTCTCCATAAGGATAACATTGGACAACGTACTGTGTTAAGCACTTTCAATATCTCTGCAACGAATGGACGTAGAATTACAATTTAAACACCAAAATGATTGTTTTGTAGAGCTGAACCGATTGGTAAAAGCAAATGTGAAGTTTACAGTAAAATTAACTGTGGAAAAGCTAAAAACCTCTGGCTCTGGAGGATAAGATAGGTTACCTATTTTAATTACGCCCACATATTTGTATATTTTTCCCATAGTGAATTTAACAATAATAAACATGTCCACTGTTAGTTAGACCTACAAATACAAAAACAAACAAATCACTAGGGAGATACCAAAAACAATGTGAAGATCTTGTGTAATTGTTGCCTGGCAACAGCGTCAATATAACCGGCAACCTTAAAGAAAGCTCTGGGGAGATTTCCTTTTGGCTTAGGTACAATTTAACCTGGGGCAATCATTAATTTGAACTCACCTGTTTTTGCAGCTATTTTTGTTTTGCAAGCTTTGCAAACTCTCGAGTCCTTCCCTTCACAAAGAAAATAATCGTAAATAGGATTTTTCTTATTAATTTGGTCACTTTCTGTTCCACCAGAAGTGACACTAGTAGACGGAGGTGTAACTGTGTCGCTTCCACTTGCTAAGGAAGGATCATCAATTAATTCTTCTTCCATCCTATCCTGATCCATCTTTCAATAACTTTTTCACTAAAAACGCATTAACCTAAACTTAATTGTATTTACTTTAGCAAGTTTCAAAGGGCGGAGCGCCAAAGTGACGATGGACAGTGTTTCCACTCAGCGGTAAAAAATATCCCAGAGCTCATACAAAAAATCCCACTTTATCCCACACTTCACCTTTTACATTTTCTAAATATCCCACACTTTCCCACTAATTTTTCAAACAGTGCAACACAGTAACACAGTTGATGTTAAATATTATATGATAGATAGAGCTTATTTAGATCTACTAATCTCCTATATTTTACATTTTAGTACCTCAAAGGATTTTGATTAATGCGATATATAAATGATGCGGTTTGCCAGAAGGCTGGCAAGTGATAGTTAAATAATTTAGTTCCGTGAGAGGTATTTATGATGGCACTGTATAGTACTAAAGAGTACGACATAGGTAATAATAACAGCAAATATTTTCCTCGTTAATTCCAACATGGCCAGGCCAGCGATATTCATTGGCGTGATTTAGTGTTTGTTCTGAGACGATTATAAAATAATAATAGTTACAATAAAGTAGGTAAAATAATAACAGCGTGGAATTTGAAAACCCCGCAACTGCCAGTGCGACAAGAAAATCCACTAGATTAGAAGTGCTCTGCTAAGGTGGTCTGGTCGTAAGCAAACTAGCAGACGTAATGCCGATTTCCAAAATATCCCATATATGGGATAAAAATCCCTCAAGTGGAAACACTACTATCATGCCAGTAAAACCACCGTATTTTGACACAATACTATTGTACCCACCCTAAAACTTTATTCAAATAACTCACTATTACAATTTTACGTATTAAAAAACTACGAAAATACTAATTTAAACTAGTATTTAATAGTAAACAACAATAGTAGGCCTATATTTGGTGCAATTAACGATATCATAAGAGGACTTATGGTGCAAATATCGTACATCTGGCAACACTGAATATCGTATCAGGTAACATCAGTGCGTAATAAAGACTTCTAAATCAAAAATATTCCTCCGTGGTCCGCCATTGTTTAACGCGTAGGAATATCAAACTTAATATTAACTTCAATTATATAGAAAGTGTTACAACCGGTTATCAATCTTAGTTTCTGAAAAAATAACTCTCCTTCAATTATAAAATCCCCAACAAATTAATGTTTTAACAACGTAATAGTGGAACTACTTTTCCGAAGAGATGTGATTACCATTACTGCTTTGTGTAGTGATGGGAGAATCGAATACTTTAAAGAATCGAATACTGCCGAATCGAATACAACCCTGTATTCGAATACGTATTTGGATACTTGAACTCGAATACTTCCAGTACTGAACGCTGCGCCGGCCGGCTGGATAACTGGCGGTGGCGGAACGGCGCGGCGGATTCTTGGAATTCATATCTAGACTTGTCTTCCCCACCCTTCCCCGCACCCTGTTGTTTGTTTTAAAATGTCAAAATAGTCCGCGGACGGCTGCGGTGATCGCGGTATTGCATCATAGTTTTTTGTGCAAAACAGTTTAGTTTTTAGTGTAGGCCTACTCATTAGTGAAAGTTTATGTGATATAGTTATTGTATTTCAATTTTATTATTTTAATTAACTATTGGTAGCCGTTTGTGGTTAACTGTGCAATATGCCTCCCAAAACGTCTCCTGTGTCGGAACATTTTAATCAAGTTGATAGAGTTTGTGATGTGTAAAAGTTGCAAGAAAAAATTTAAATACCATAGCAACATGAGCAACATGACGATGCACTTGAAAGGAAACCACCCTCATTTGCTGGCAACAGAAACTGTTCTTATAATTAGAGTTTAGTAGTTATTTATCCAGATTTAATGAACTAAATTAAATTAAATGCAATTTACAGCAATTTTAACATAAATGAGTCCTAATGATTTTTTTCGTAAAGTGTATACTTTGCGCCAACTTTCAAGTGAATTCGAATTCGAATACAATATTGAAGTATTCAAATACTGTACATGAATACTTGGGCTGTATTCGAATACTATTCGATTCTGCATTCGATTCTCCCATCACTACTTTGCAGCTGTCGTTGCGTCATCGTCGTCATTTAATCGTCTGCTGCCGATTTGCTTTAAATCAAACCACGTTATAAACTGTGTTATGTGCTAGCTGCAATCTAAAACATATTTTAAAGGATACATCTGGAAAATAGGGATTAAATTAAAACGCAAACATTAGAATATACTTTATTTATTTCTACGACTGTGAGACAGCCGGTACGAACTTTGCCGATTAGGATAGCATCGAACACTTTCGATGCATCGCTCTTTCGATTACTTCCGCATCGAATCGACGATTCGATGCATCGAATCGAATCAAATCGAAATTTCAATGCTTTTCGATGCATCGCACACCCCTATTAAATATTGTAGATCATGTCAAATGTTTAGGTATTTTCATTGACCAAAATTTAAGCTGGAATCAACATATTCAACATGTAGTGAAAAAAATGTCATCAGGTTTATATGCACTACGTAGAATGTCATACATTTGTGACTTTCCAGCTCTAAAGCTTGTTTATTTTGCTTTTATTAACTCCTACGTATATGGAATTAGTATACAGGGTGATCAACTCAAGGAGGCCACCATTGGGATCTCAGAAAGTATTAATTTTACAGCAAACTTTTAATTGGGAACTTTACCTTATTTATTATGCTCATTAGAATTACGTAGTTAAAATTTTAAAATTTGGTCGCCATTTTCCAATATGGCGGCCAACTTTGAAATTTCTTATGATAACACCTATTTTTTATGACTGATATGGGTTTTAAATGCAATTTTAAGACCTTTTTATTCTTGTTGTTATTTTGATAAACTTGACCGTTTAGCCGCTAGAAGCGCTGGACGTTTCAGAAACTCTTAATTCAACACTTATTAAATAGGCATGTTTTACTATTTGCAAACAATAAAATTTAACTCAGAGTGCAATATTATTGTACAATGGAATGTAAAAAGCTGAAGCAATTTCACAAATACTTTATTATGCACAAAAACATACTTAAATTACTGTTACAAGTAATTATCTATGATGACTTAAAGCAGGTGTTCAATGTGTCCTCCATCTTCATAAATGCATGCGTGAGCCCTTCTGTGCAAGTCATTTACGGCTCGTGATAATGTGTTATGGTGAATGTTATGAAATATGTCCATCACTTTGTTGCGCATTTCTTCCACCGAAACATACCTATCGGTGTACAGTTCATCCTTCAAGTGTCCCCATAGGAAGAAATCTAGTGGGGTTAGAACCACAGAATCTAGTGGGGTTAGTTAGTGGGGTTATGAACTACATTGAAACAAAAGTAATATTTTTTCTATTCAAAACTACAACAGACGCTGGTTAACAGTAATAATACCCAAAACAATTACTAGGTTAGACGAGCTAAAAGCAATTGTGAAAATTTGCAACAATGAAACAGCTGATTATTGCCTAGCAACACAATCATGTGTTACTGTTGTTCAATTGTAGCGAGCTGTACTTGGACTTACCCAATACACAGAGGTTGCTTTAGTGATGTTTTTAAATAATTTAAGTACTTTTGTTGTATAAAATAAAGTATTTGTGAAATTACAACAGCTTTTTACATTCCATTGTACAATAATATTGCACTCTGAGTTAAATTTTATTGTTTGCAAATAGTAAAACATGCCTATTTAATAAGTGTTGAAATAAGAGTTTCTGAAACTTTCAGCGCTCCTAGCAGCTAAACGGTCAAGTTTATCAAAATAACAACAAGAATAAAAAGGTCTTAAAATTGCATTTAAAACCCATATCAGTCATAAAAATCAGGTGTTTTCATAAGAAATTTCAAAGTTGGCCGCCATATTGGAAAATGGCGACCAAATTTTAAAATTTTAACTACGTAATTCTAATGAGCATAACAAATAAGGTAAAGTTCCCAATTAAAAGTTTGCTGTAAAATTAATACTTTCTGAGATCCCAATGGTGGCCTCCTTGAGTTGATCACCCTGTATATGGAGGTACTGGTACTACAACAACTAATTGAGATAAAATTCTTGGATTACAAAAACAAGCAATCTGAATTATGTTGCATTTGAAGTGGAATGAGTCTGGAAATCTCCATTTTTCTGAAAAAATACTGTGTATAATGGTTTAAAACTTATTAGTTTATTGCCTAAAGAAATCAAAAATAAATGTATTTATACACAATTTGTCAAAAATCTTAAAGAATATCTTATAAATTTGTAGAATTGAAGAATATACTCAATTTAAGAATTTTTAAATGTAAACAATTTTAGTTTATAAGTATGATGACTGTGACTCTATTCTTGTACATGTACAATTGTGAATAAAGGAGATTTTTGATTTGATTTGATTTGAACATCCAAGTTCTTTAAGCAGTCGCTAGAGTTTTTTTTCTTCAGTTGCACCCCTAAAAAATTTCTACTTCAAATTTCCACAGACAGCCTAAATTTTCCCCGATCCTAGATCACGGGAATCCTTGATCGCTAGATCGCAGGATTAGACATATTTTCCACCCCTGTAAGCAGTTATAGCGATATTTTCCGTGAATGATTACGCCCAGATTGATTCTTTCTCTCATTGTTTTGATGGGGATTTGGTGTGGTGATTGCTCTGTGCCATTTTGCACTGTCTTGTCTGTATGTGAGTACAGTGTAAGTGCACACTTTTTTAATCACATCCTGTGGTTATAACAACATGTACTAAGCTTTTAAAAAAATTGTATATGTCACTCTTAAAATGTATTGAATTTTTAAAAGTAAATCCGTGAGTCTCTAATTAGAGATTCAGCATTAAATAATGTTGTGAATTGAAAACAAATTAGCAGCTTCTTCGTTTTGCCATTAATCTTGATCATTATTATACTTTAATGTCTCAGTTGATCAGAAACTGTAACACAAATCCACTGGATGTCACTACTTAGTCGAGAATCCCATTGCAATCAAATGTTGTAGCTAGCGGGATTCCAGTTGGGAACATATCCTTACAAAACTAAAACATTAACCATCTCTACAACAGGCAAACATTAACCCTTGAAATATGGTAATCAATATCATACCTCCATTTTTTGGCTATGCAGTTGCAGCACCTGGTATCAGACGAGGCGTGTACGGAGTGTGCGGATCTGTACCTGAAAGCGCACGCCCGAGGGGGGGCTGGGGGACCGTGCGCCACCGCGCACCTGCACACAGCAGCCGAGGCCGCGTACCAACGCAAGGCTGAGACCGCACTCGCAGAGGAAAACTGCTTCAAGATCTTCATTGTATGTATAACTTAATCCATTGAGTAAATTTAGACATATATATATCATGTATTTCATTTTTTTATTTTAAAAAAACTCAACTGTTCGTTGCCACAGGTCAATAGGCCTGTGTGGTGATCTAAAAACCAGCGAGGTACCGTTAACAGAAATAGTCACATGGGCAAGCCATTGGTGACCACTCGTGAAAAAGTATCACAGCTATCAGCTGGGATCGAACCTAAGCTTGACCATGGCTGACTTGCGAGGCCAGTGCTCCAACTCTGAGCTACTGCGTCTGGTATTGAATATTAATAATCGATAAATGCGATTTAGTACTTAATTTAAGTACATTTTTTTTATCAGATAAAAGGTCTCACTTTAGGGTGCAATTAAATACGTCCTACATCAATCTAATAGTATATTACGTTACTAGCCCGGTAAGTGGTGTTTTACCATGCGAGCACGACAGTTCCTGCGCAAGGCGTAGCCGAGTGCGGGATTTTCGTGCGAGCACGGTAAAGCTTACCGGGCGAGTAACGTACGATACTTTACATCATACTACACAGAAAAATTACTACATTTTAATTAGTTCATTGTATTCCTCAGTGAAATGTATCTTCAAAAGTTTCCTTTAGTATCAAATAGAATATGGTTTGTTCTCTCAAAATGTGTTTACTATTCAACACTCGTAATTACTCATGTGGTTTAACGTTGTATTGTTGCAATCAGCTGTTTATTTCATCAGCTGACTAAGTGCACGGTAAAGTAATTTTCCGTGTGTAGGCACGGCAAAGGGCAACTTTCCAGCCTATCAATACGGATGGAAAAGTACCTGTTTCTGTGTAGTATGATGTAAAATATATTTACAGTGTACAGGAAAAAATACAGTAACATATGAAATTTTAAAAGGCAAATGATTATAATTGGTCACACGCTCAGAATGATTCTTTCATTCTCTTATTGTTTTGATGGGGATTTGGTGTGGTCATTTTTTGTGCCATTTTACTCTTGTCTTGTCTTGTCAGTATGTGAGTACAGTGTAAGTGTGAGACTTATTTAGTCACATCCTGTAATTATATTAACATGTCCTAAGCTATTAAAAAATTTGGATATGTCACTCTTAAAATTTATTGAATTTTTAAAAGGAAAGGGAATCTCATATTAGAGATTTAGCAAAAAATAATTTTGCGAATCAAAGACAAATTAGCAGCTTCTTCGTTTTGCCGTTAATCTTGATCGTTTTTATACTTATATGTCTCAGTTGATCAGATACCGGTACCGTAGCAAAAATCCACTGGATGTCACTACTTCAAATTGAATTTTACAAGTGAAGACATTAAATATTTTCTATCCATCTTTTGTCATATGATCCAGACTTTAAAGAAATATGTGAGGTTTTTTAAAAGTCTTGTATTTTACCATAGAAATGTTTGGCTGAAAGTAGGTTTTCAAACAGTATATCGATTCTAGTTGAATACCGACATGAAGAAATTCTCTCAGCCCAAACAAGGCTTCATGATGTCAGTTTTAAAGTTCAGGAAAAAGTACTGACAAATTCTGTGGACGCCATGTATTTTCAGATGCTAATCCTGTTTGACCAATGATCCATCCACAACATTTTGCCTTACAAAATTTACCATACTTTACTAAATTACTAAATTTACTAAATTATGAGTATTAGAGTATTAGTATTAGAGTTATTAGTATTATTATTATTAGTATTAATATTAGTATTAGAGTTACTAAATTATGGGTTTTGTTTCAGTACAAAATCGATTGTAGATTTACAATTGAACTTCTTGAGGGTGATGGAGATGAAAATGAAACTTCAAACCGAGAAGCAGAAAAGTGGTCTGCATATGTCGACAGATATTCCAAGAGTGAAAAAGAGAAAGATGATGTAAGTTTAATTAGTGAATAAGATAGAATATTAATTGCCTGGGAAAATATTTTTCATCACACAGTGCCGAAAGTAGCTATTTTTGATATCAGCTGTGAGTACCGAAAATAGCGTTTTCTCGGTCTAGACCGGTAAAATCAGCTGGAGATTTTTTTCTCCACTGATATTAGTTATTCTTACATTAGTAGCGCTAGTAGCTTGCTGTGTCTACCAATAGCAGTTTAATTCTAAATCAGCTGTTCTTATTTATTTAATTAACTAGGTTAACAAAAACACAATGTAGGCTGAACACTATTGTTGTTATTATGTTGTCCAGCAAACCAGAATATTACTCAGCAAACCTGATAAAAATGTTTGAAAAAAGATGTTTCATTATTATTATTATTTATAGTGTGATGAAAAATATTGTTCATAACTCGTACCTAAGTGTTATTCCAGTACTTGGACAAATTTCCTCGCTCAGATGGCGCCTCGCACAGAAAACATATGTGCGTACTGGAAATGACCACTTTCAGTACTAGTGATGAAATATACTATTTACAACTGATCTGCAGTAGAACCCCTATATCCAACCTCAGCATAGCTGAATCCTGGGGATAACCGACCACCCCAGTCTTATTAAAAACTCAAGTCAGATTGAATACAAAAATAAATCCTGTCCTATTTCACCGCAAACTTTAAGAGTTTTAGATATGACGTGTCAAATAACTTTGTAAAGACAACTAATTTTGCTTATTTAGAACTGCTCACTTTCTGTTTTCTATATTTTTCTTTGCAGCAGGGCTACTTTCCTGATGAACTAAAACTGAGTAAAGTCATTCCTGTTTATAAAAATGGGGATAGTTCGGATCCTAGTAGTTATCGCCCAATCTCGTTAATCCCTGTTCTTGCAAAGATTTTTGAATACATCATCTTCCACTAAGTATACGAGTATTTAAAAAATAAAATTGTTTTGTAACTTCCAATGTGGGTTCCCCAAAATCAAATCTACAATAGATGCAGTTGATACAATAGTAAATCAAATTTTATCCAGCTTTGAAAATAACTCCTTTGCTTGGGCCACATTTTGTGACCTAAGCAAGGCATTTGAATGTGTATCTCATAAGATTGTTCTTGAAAAATTAAAGTTCTACGGGATTGGCGGGAATGAGCTGAATTTGTTTGCGAGCTACCTTCAAAACCGAAGTCAGTCTGTTTATGTCATTGGTGAATGGTCCAGAACCACTGAGATTGTGTGTGGCGTCCCTCAGAGTTTGATTCTCGGCCCCTTACTTTTTTAATTTCTATTAACGATTTACCTGCAAACCTAAATGCCTTTACATGTATGTACGCAGATGACACAGTTTTATTTTCTCTGAATTCAGATGTTTTGGAGCTCAAAGGTAGCTGAATCCACTCTAGAAGAAGCAGCCAATTGGTTCCATGAAAATAATTTCTTTTTAAACCATATAAAAAAACCAGTCATTTTTACTCTAAAAAAACTGCATCCTGGTATTCATAAAAAAACAGTAACTGTGAAGTACTTGGGGATAACTCAGCTGGGTAGAGGTTTGCGAATAGTGAATTTTTAGTTCGGATCGGTTTCGGTTCGGATAGTAAGGGTTTCGGATCGGATAGTTTTCGGTTCGAATAATTTTCGGATTTGGATATTTAGCCTACTTTACCCCGATCTCTGAAACTACCATATTTTCAGGTTGGAACTTAACATTTTCATTTTTCTTGCAAGATATAAATATACAATATTCAAGCTAAATAATTTTATTCAAAACACAACAAGTGGTTATTATTTTTACAAATGTATCTTTCTGAGTAATTGTGGACTGTACTACACATAACCCCACCAGAAAACAGCATGTCTAATTGGAGGACCAATATACCAACCTCTGTACATACTCGAAAATATTATCTTCTCTGCAGTGAAAAATACAAGAAATATGTTGACTGGTTATATAGGTATAAGATAAAAGTATAGGTAATTTAATACCAGTAGGCCTAGGTTAGGCTACTCAAATCATGTAATGTCACCTTGACTATCATTAATCCTTGTCATTATGCTATAAAACCTTAGCCAATCTGGGTGTAGGCCTGGTAAAAAAACAAACATATGGTCAGGCAAGAGAAACAACAAGGAAACATTTTAATATGATTACAGCCTATTTAAAAGACCGGAATCACCGATGTTGATAGCAAAGCAGACATCACAACATACTAAAGGCCTAGCACGACAAAGGCAGTCAGACCCTACTGAAACAATGAATCAATATAGGGCTTCAACTCTGTATGAGCTAACCAACAACTTCCATAACCAAAGAATTTCCTTTTTTTTATAAATTTACTAACTAGGCCTAATTTGAATTTATTTTGTTTACTACAAATTCGAAACCTTCTTTAACCTAGTTTGTCACCGGAATGTAAACAGACTACAAAGTGTCAGCTTGCATTTCAAACAATCGGCAAATTCACTATCGGCTTCGTTCTTTCTAACCCATTGGCCTGCGTTTTTTTCAGCCAGTATACAGCCCAAGGAATTCCTATTAATTTCACCGTTTGCAAGCTTTAGCATAAACACTCATAAATCCTTTATTACTCAACAGAATTGTTTCAAACTTTGAAGATGTGTCAAACAATCATTACACTCAATAATTATGGCAAAAAAAATGTAATTAAAATTTAATTGCTAATTAATTATTAATTAGCCGATAATATTTTTACCTTTTTATTTCTAGCTATCTGTTGATTTATTTATTAAGTTAATTATTTATATACTAACATTTTATTTACAATAATCCAAAACGACTTTATAATAAATAATAACAACATATGACGCAATTTCAGGAATCGCAAAAATTACGTGCACAGAAATATAAAACGTGGTTGCCAAGATAGTCAGTCGAGCTGGGTTTTCATTCCAGGGGTCGTAACTGGAGGTATCGCTTTGATCAAACGGAATTTTGAACCCCAAAAAGAGAACCAATGGCTCATAATGGGCGAATAAGAAAACGTTCCTCAACAGTCAGACCTCAATCATCATCGCCATATTTGTTCTCTGCATAATTGGTCGAATTCGCGGTCCTTGACACAGTACATAGATTTGAACGCTGTGTGGTAGCACGTAAGGAATGCCGCGGGTAATTATTAGTACTAAGCTAAACTAGCACAATTATTCCCTATTACGTACTTTACTACCATGCAGATAAACTAACAACTTTACCAAACTACCCTACCAGACCTGATTCGGGCTGGGGGCGTACCACAGTAACGAGGCTGTGGGCGTACCACAGTAGGAGTCGTGCTATGGGCGTACCACAGTAAAGATGCTGTGTGCGAACCACAGAAAGGATGGAAGCTGCAGGCGTACCACAGTAAGGATGGATCACTACTGTCGTAAATGAAGGAAGCTATTCATTAAATTAATCAAATTAACTTGGCCTGAATTAATTTATGCAGTGCTAAAAAATAATATAGTAATCAAAGTGCTAATTAAAAGTTACAGAATACTAGCTAAGTCTAAGTGTAGCTGAAAATGTGTTAAATGCAAAACAAGAACAATCAGAATTGCATACAGCAACAGGACAAAGTATGGTTAAAACGAGCTAAAGATGGCTTATATGTTGGCATACCCATACAATATTTATTTGTAGCTTAAAACATCGTATAAGGTACTGAAACAATATTGGAATGGCCTACAGCATCGTTAAAACAAATAAACAAACTGTAATAAATCCAAGTAATTCGTGAAATAATAAGAGATTATTTAAATCAAAATATCCTTCAACTGGTTCACAATATTTAAAATCCTTACTAATGTGGCACAACCTAGTCTGATAACATTATGCAACCTCAACAGCTCATTCAATAAAATATTCGAAAAATAAACTGAAGATTAACAATTTTTAAATAAAAGATAATTTATTACGTTATTTCCTTTAGTAAAAGACCAAAAGAAATTCAACAATGATTCGTTAAATTATTCTAAAAGTAATCAATCAGAGAACATTAATAAAACTCAATAAGCATTCATAATCGTAAACGGTTATCGAGAGCACTGCACTTTGTTAAAGATCGAAAATAGTTGAGATGAAATTGTATACAAGTCAAAGAAGGGACAGTCCCTACCTTAAGACGTGAAGTGAGCTCCTCACGGCACTGTGTCGGGCGATGAACTGACCGTAGACGCCGGCTGCCGCGGGTCATAGGCGGGGGAGTCGCTAGTGTGCAGGTCCAGCCGGGCATGCGCACGAGAATCGAGTCTCGGGCCAATCGCGGCCACGGTACTAGCCGCCACGGGAAATTCAAACAGTAGTTTGAGGTTATGTTCGCCCAGAATGTAAATACAATACCATTTTTACCGCTATTTAACGAAAAATATGTAGTGGGTAAAATTAACACGTTACAAACATATTACGAACTATCAGGAACCTTTATTATCTTGTCATTAGTAAAGTATTAGTGAATGAAACATGTTTAAAGTAATACTACAACAATTTATTACAATAAAAGGAATAAGCAAAAGAATATGAAAGTTATTTTAGAAAAGTAAAAAATAACTAATAACATACAAAGTAAAAAGGAAATAATAGTTCCGGTATGCCTAAGTTTCGCTAAAAATAAAAAAACTGAGATCCCTTGTTTTTTATTCAGAATATGATAATTATGTACAGATCACTCAATAAACATTGTCACTAAATCTATCTATTTACAGGTTGCAACTCAAAACACTTAAGTATTTCACAAGCGTGTGGTATGCCGCAAAACAGTTGTAAGCCACATTACACTGACTGCACTGAGTGCGCACTTCTTTCCGAAGTCCCTTACTCGCACACACCTTGCACCTTTTCGATGGATTGGGTTTTGATGGTGTTGACGGAATTGTCATAGGGAAGTGTAACCGCTCTTGCAGCCGCATTGGATTGCTGGTTGGCAGTCTCCCTGGAGATGTTCGAGGACGCAACTCGATCTTTTGAAAAATCTGCTCTGCTAGATTTATTTTGAAATCTGAAAAGGTGTTGCAGTGCAGACACCTTTTTGAAAACAACATAAGCATTGAATAGTGAAACCTCAAACAAATCAAAATAAATTTTCACGTATCCCTTTACGTGCCTCCGCATAACTGGAGTGTAGGATAGGACTTGATCCTGCCGATCCACTGCTAGCATGCCTTGATTGTAGTCTACAGTCTGTTTGGGTTTCAAAATTTCTGCAGCTGGCCTAACTCTTTTTGGTCTTGAAATTTTTCCTGTTGCTGTGAACTCAATATCTGAATGCTTAGAACTGATGGTGTTCACTAATTTACGGTCCATCCACTTTACGAGTAGACCTTCTGCACTACGACGCTGCGCCTCCCCCTTTTCCAGTGGTTCTGTCATGTCAGTTGGCATGTTCTTCATGTTTGCCCTAACAGTTCTAATTGCATATGTTTCTCTGTCAAGTAAATTTAGAAAGAGTCTTGGTGAGGAGTACCAGTTGTCGATATGCATAACATAGCTTTTATCCAAGAATGGTGTAGCTAGTTGTAAAACTATTTTTTCACTGATTAGTTTTCCCTTAGGAAGTTGTTTCTTTCCAGTGTAAATCTCGAAGGCAGAACAGTAGCCTGTAGATGACTCGCACAGCTTGAAAATTTGTATGCCAAAACGAGCTCGCTTACTTCTATTGTATTGAACATAAGAGAGCCTACCTCGAAATTTCATGAGGCTTTCATCCACTGACACATCACGATCCGGTGTGTGGTTATTCAGGAATTTCTGGCTCATGTAGTCAATTATTGGTCTAATTTTCTTCAGTTTGTCATTAGTTCGACAAAACTCATCATTTGAAAAATGCAGGTATCGGAGGATTGATTAAAACCGGCGATGACTCATGACTTCAGCAAAGAGTGTTGTTTCAATAACTTTTTTTTTTACCAGTATGACTGCAGTGTTGTTTTTTTTTACAACACTCATAACTATAAATAATGCCATCACAGCCTTTATCTTTTCTACGGTACAATCTACCCAGTTACTGTCCTCTTTTAGTTTGCGTCTGCTTTCATCAGCAAAACACTGAGCAGCATATCTATTCGTTTCTATGGCAATGGATTGAAAAAATCGTTGCCTAGGAACTCAGCATCAAATTCAGATTGCATTAGGTCAGCATTTTCTAAATTTACTCCTACATTCTCCCCAAAAAACAATATATTCTGTGGTTCATTTGGTTTGTCCAACCATTCAATAGGCTCTTCTAAAAATCCTATCTCCCCGCTTACAACTCTATTTACAATATCATCAACAGAATCAGGTAAATTACCAGCCCCAGCGACGACCTCTTCGATAGTTTCCTACACAAAATCAACAGGTTGTAGAGGTGGTGACTGCGGTACTTCATCAGCTTGTGTGGCCTCATCAGATTCACCATCACTCTCACTTGACTCATCTTGAGGTTCAAAGTCATCTAAATCGATTTAACTTCCTTCATCACTTACTAAAAACCCCTCATCATGAATAAATCCATCTATTTCACTAGAGCGCAAACACTCAACATTGCGCCATGATAGTAAACAAACGATGAATACACGCAACAGACAGCTGTGTAATAAACTGTATTTATTCTTCACTAATACAGGTATACCAACTTGAAAAAACGTAATATTTGAGTTTGTATATTCACTAATAGCAAATGGTAATGCAGTTTGCCTGTTTAGTGCTGCTACCTATCAGAATAAACCCAAACTATGTCGGCAATACTTGGCGCGGAAGCCTTCCGTCGGCGCATGGCAGTACCATATTGCTTACCGGCGGATCGCATCTGTCGATGCAGGCCAATGGGTTAAAGAATTTACATATCATGGTTTTCTTCCTTTTTGGCTCCATTTTAAATACATGAATTTAATTAAATCAAATAATATCCGAACGATAAAATCTGTATAAATAAATAATAGAGAAAACTAAGTGATGCCTTCTTGAATCCTTCGTCAGGTCGTCGTAAAGATACTCGACGAGCTTAATATATCTAGAGGTCTCGTCCAGGGCTAAACAAGTGAAGTCTTTCCATGGAGTATAAGAGCTCTAGCTAGATTAAGCTCATTGATCATAGCGGGAAACTTCGCCGTAGAGAAAGCTATGCAACTAGTTTTACCCAAGTCAGCAATATTTTACTCAGCGTTTTTTAATTGTATTGAATGGAAGGAAAATATCAGTAGCATAAATTTTAAATTTCATACCCTAACACTTCCGTTTGCATTATGCAACTTTTGAATCCTCTATGAGAGCTTGCTCATTGCACTCGTGAGAAGTTGATACTATCGGAAATCGACTATCGACGAAAAATTATCAACTTATTCGCCAGTAATCCACGACTGTTGTATCGGTGTCTGTGTTTATCCTGTGAATCGTGAATCGACATCGGATTGCAATATTGTATAAATTTGCGGTTGTTTACTTTCAAAAACATTCGCTATCACACATTTCTCTTTGTAAACCGTATTCATTCTGTTTGCTAAAATCATGTACGATCTGGCCGTGTATCGTGATACTATACATGACTACACAAATATCGTATTGATGAATTGATACGAGTTACGTACCAAAAACATTCAAAGCGACAGAAATTGCGTCATATTACCTTGAACGATGTCAAGAGTCAAAACGTTTATTAATGGTCCAAACATATTTATTGTTTCGTTTCTACCTTTTTATCCCCAGATATACAGTCTATCCGAATAAGTCAGATATGTAATATACCTTATCGGATATTGATAAAGCCTTCGGATCGGATTCGGATATCCGATCCGAACCGGCTCTTCGGATATCCGCACACCTCTATAACTGGGGCCCTCACCTGGATCTCGTAACAATAAGAATCTCCCGGGTAGCTTTTTTATTGAAGAGATCATTAAATGTGGTTCCATTAAAATATGTCCTCACTTCATGCTATGCATTTTTTCAATCAATTATTCTAAATCTTACGGGCTTAATTTTTATAGAAATTCATCTAAAACTCACAATATCCTTTTGATTCAGAAAAAAGTTGTTAGAATACTCACAAACTCATCATGGAAAGCTCACTGCTAACCTCTCTTTAAAGATCTGAAGATGATGACTGTCTACAACCTATACATTTTTTATTTAGTTTTATATATCTTTAAAAATCTGAGTAGTTTTAATTCAAGAAATAATATTCACTCCTACTCCACACGAAATCAGTCAAAAACTGATGTACCTAATCGAAGAATGTCCAAAACTTAGTCTAGCCATATAATTATAGGAATTAAAGTGTATAACAAATTACCACAATCTGCTCTTGATATTCCATTTAATTCATTTAAGAAAATACTGTTTACATGGCTACTTTCAATCCCATTTTATTCTGTTGATGAATTTTCAGAGCTTCCAAGTACAGATATTGTAATTTGATCAATCTTAGAAGAATTGTATAACTTGACGTTGTTTGTAACATGTATTGTGTTGATGACAGTAAAATATTCATTATTCACCCCAATCACCCCTCTTGACTTGAAAGTCACCAACCCAGTTTTTCATCAAAACAACTAGTGAGCTTCAGATCGTGGTTTTAGGGGATTGAAGGTAGCTATTTTGGCCTTTAACACGTTCAGTGTGGTGTGCCGGATTTCCGGCGGTTATCTAACAAGAAAACAAATGCAATTATCATGAATAAACACGATTAACGCAGTGAACGGGTTAAAATGTAGCCTGTTTGTATTTTCCAGGCGATAAAGTACTGTTCAGCTGTTATTTTTGGCCTACAATATGTGGTGAATCATCGTTGTTAGCCTGTTGAATTGCCGTTTTTGTATAGCATTAAAAGGGTTAACAATATGACAAATCTTTATTTACACCATCATAATGTGGGTATCAACAGATTTTTCTAAACCGTAAAGGTTTAAAATAAGGCATAGCTCAGATAAAATTTAAAAATAATTTTCCACTTAAAAAACTTAAGAAAAACCCTTTATTCTTTTAGGAAATTCTTAAGGAAATAAAAAAATCACTTGCTCTTTAAATCATTGAACAACATCTTTCCAACAAAAGAAACAAAAACAAAAATTATTTTTTGATGTGGCGCTTACATTAGATATTATTAATTCTGTTTCTGTAATTCTGTCATATTAGTGTAAACTGTCACAGCTAAAGAATGAAGATAATATTTATATGTACTATGATGTCATTGATTATTCTGAAAAAGATGGTGAAAATATGAATTAATTAACTCAATATTGTTGCTCTTTGGCATTGATTGAAACTCATACTATTACTACAAGCCAAACTTAGACTTAAGTTAAACTGTACCTAACCAGAACTCGTTGATGCCATTCATGTACACACACAATGTATGCACTTTTGAATAAAATGATTTGAATCTGAATGTGAATCTGCAACAGATGGAGTTGGATGAAGAGGAACAGGAACGGAGGCTGTGGGGCAAAGCCGTGTTCCTACCTCGCAACGTGCGACTGTGGCATGAGCGGGTTGGCAACAACAAGAACAAAATCCCTCCCAAAATCGACTCTTGTGACGAGACCGAGTGCAAATTCAACCTCAACTCCTACAAGATGGTTTTCGTGTTGGATCGAGAGAGTTACCTGTACAAAAGACAAGCCCTTCAGAGGGCCAAACAGGTAGGTCACTGTGACTTCGCTGTAGTTTGAGGTAAACATAGGTCAAATGAGAAATTGGTCAGTTTTTCAGATTGTATTGCTATCTTAAACTGTGGTTTTAATTGTATCACTAGTTTCTATCACATTAACTAATTTTGGGATTATTTAATCTGTCAATTAAAGAACTTGAGCAAACAGCGCATTCTTCATGAATAATACATGTGTTATATATCACTCTTTTGATATCGATTTTTCACAAAAATTAATCTGGGGTGCCCCACAAGGTCCGATATGAGGCTATTTTTTTTACTACTTGAGAAATTTTAACAATTTGTTATAACCTTTTATTATTGTTTCCATATCGAAACAAGTCATATACAACTAGGAAACAAGTCATATACAACTAGGGAATCAAATTGAATGTCCCCTACAATACTTTTAAAGCAGTTGAAACAGAAGTTAATTTTTTGGTTTAACAATTAAATGGTAGTCCTTCATGGCATCATGAAGTGCTATAAAACTGACAAACAGTCACACCCTCCATGTTATGTTCAAAGGTTTTCTAAACTATAACTTGTTAAAAAACACTGAGTGTTGGCCTTATATATGAACATGACTGTCATCTGATAATCTTTCAAAGAAGGAAATTCGTAGACGAAACTATCTGTTATTCCTTCAGACTGAAACTAAACACTATAAAGGTACATATAATAAACCGTAAGAGGAGAGTAAAATAAATATCAGCTACGCTTTGAAATAATACAAATCTTTACCAATTTTACTGATCTATCCTAATTGCCCGTTTCCTACTATTTACAGACTCATAAGAAACTGAGTCTCCGAATGAGTATGAAGTTCCACCTGTGGCACCAGAACTGGGCGCGGACCCACCTGACGATGCCTCAGTATGACTTTGCCACGGAGTGGATGATGGGGAACCTCCCGGACTACCAACCCAACCACACCACCGTGCTGTGCGACAACCCCCTGGACAAGCCGCCCTACCGCTCCTACAACCGCTACCGGCTCGTCACCCCCGCCGCACCCAAGAAAGACGACAAGTAGACCCCGAGTCTATCGGAGCTTTACATACAAGCTCCCGTTTTTGTGTTATATAAAGCTATATTTTGTATAAAGGTTAACTGAAATATAGTTTAGTATATAAGATTCTTAATTGTAAAAGATTTCATTCCGTTAAGGTATTGTAAAACTTTAATTTAATGTATGATAATATTGTGTATAATCGTTCCCTCCTGCCGACATGTAAGTTAGCTACTTGTTGAAAGGCGGTTGAAATTCGACTGGACCTGAAATATGCATGAACTAGTTTGGCGAACCTTTTGTTTAAAAATCGCTTAAAAAAGATTTTATTGTATTTTGGAATTGTTTTAATTATCGAATAATCGATTAAGAGTATTACGAATCATTATATCAAATTGTGATTTTGAGTTAAGGTTATTTATAGCATATTTCTTAATTATAAATTTATGATACATTTTTTTCCTTAATTTATAATTAAATTAAAAACCCATATTTTGTTGTTTTACTTATTTTTACAAACTGTTGTACAATATACTAAAGTTTTAATCAACTTATATATTAGCAATTTTATATAACTTGATATTCGTTTAATACATTGTAAAATATTTTAAAATGTACAAAATTTTGCATGGTAAATCATGTATGAAATCTAATTTAAGCAGGGATTTGTGATAAATGCTAACAATTAGCATAACGTCGCATAGGAAGAATTGTACGGAGTCTTTATTTATATGAAAAATTTATTTTATCCAGATCTGTGTAAAGCAGTGAAGTCACTGGAAAAGAAAATTAGCGTAGTTAATGGAGGCTTAATGGAGGAATACATTTTTTAAGAGTAGCAAACCATGTTTGCAGTTGTACATAAGTTATATGAAGAGTGATTTTTTTATCATTTATGTTACAGTTGTCCGTCTATTCTCTTTTTGTCTTTATTTACATTGTGGCTATATCCTCCTATACTTGGACTCAGTTAAATAACTTTATTTTGTTTATTTATGTCAGTTTCTAGTGCAAACTCGAGCGGATAAGCTGAAGTGTCTAACAATAGTTAATGCTCCATTTGCAAACATCTCTGCAGTCAATTGTAAAATTAATTTTTGTGTGGTCACATTGTTCTAATTTGTTCTTGTCATTTTCAAGAAATGTGTTGTAATGTTTTTAGTATTTAATTTTTCTGTACCCAGTAATATTATTCAAATAAATTTGTTTTTAAGTATTATTATTTCTGTCTCTTTTATTATAATTTAGCATTCTCATAATTTGTTAGCAAATTTTCCTTAGGATGCAATATTTCAAGCTGCTACAAGGGCCATTGGAATGTGGCCTTCTCTTGCCCGCAGCGGGGGGTAGTTTTGGGGGAACACAACACCGTAATTACTGTGCTACCGTGTTCAATAGGTCAGTGGCGTTCAGACGCTGTTGAAATGTTTACAACAGAACACACTTTGCACTTGCAGGACTTACAGCTCACATTTTGATATCAGTTCAAATTTTCTTCGCTTTGGTTGCAGTTTGGTTTTTAATAGCAATAGGTAGTTGGTTTTCGGTTATTGTTTCCAAGCACAAAAATCATATTTTTGAATCATATTTTTCTGGTGTCTTCATGAGATGCGTATACAGGGTGATACAAAAAAGGTGAAAAGGTTAAAGGTATGTAGAGTGACATTTTTTAACTCCGCTCCGTTTAGCGTCAGTCGGTCTGTTTGTGTTTTCTACTAAATTTAGTATTTCTTTTGAACCGTAAAATCTACTGATTTGAAACTTAACATACTTCATGCCTATACTTAATGATGTTTTGGTATTGAATTTCAAGTCTCTATCTTTCACCATTTCAAAATGGCGGTAATTTTTGTTTTCCAAAGCTAAATATCTTAAAACCCTCAATAATTAGCAAAAACCTGTAAGAATCCAAAAAGTTTGGTCCTTTCGTCCCAAAAATAATGGTTTAAAGATTGTAACAATAGGATTATAAATACTGAGAAATTGTGAGTTTTGTATGTTAAAACATGCTTTTTTGCCATTTCTGGATTATTGCAATGAAAACCGGGAATTGTGTGTGAAGTTTGATGACCGGGGAAAAATGTGTGGATTATGCGGGAATTTTCAGCCGAACCAGGAATTTTAGGTTGCGATCGTTGGTGGAACCGTACGTAACTCGTTCTAAATAGTAGGTGGAGTTATTCTCGATTGCCAACGACATTAGCGATGCGTTCTCGATTGCCGGCAATGTTAGCAATTCATCTTGACTGCCAACTATGTTAGCGATACAATCTCAATTGCCGGCGACGTTAGCGATGCATTCTCTATTGCCGGCGAAGTTTGCGATTCGTTCTCGATTACCGGCGATGTTAGCGATCTATTCTCGATTGCCAGCAACGTTTACGATTCGTTCATCTCGAATACCGCCGACGTTAGCAATGCGTTCTCGATTACCAGCGATGTTAGCGATGCATTCTCGATTGCCGACGACGTTTACGATTTGATCATCTCGATTACCGACGTTGTTAATGTTAGCGACGTTAGCGATGCGTTCTCGATTGCTGGCGACGTTAGCGATGCGTTTTCGATTGCCGGCGACGTTAGCGATGCGTTCTCGATTGTCGGCGAAGTTAGCGATGCATTCTCGATTGCCGGCGACGTTTACGATTCGTTCCATCTCGATTATCGACGTTGTTAACGTTAGCGATTGCTGGTGACGATGGCGATTCGTTCTCGATTTCTGGTGGCGTTAGCGATGCCTTCTCGATTGCCAGCATTGTTAGCGATGCATTCTCGATTGCCGGCTACGTTAGCAACGCGTTCTCGATGGTCGGCGACTTAGCGATGTGAGTGTGAGGGCTATTGTTAAGGAAACTTAACGAAATGCAGCCGCGACTGCCGGCGACAAGTTAATTAGGATTAATTTGTATGTTGTTATAAAAAATAGTAATAAAAGTGACTCATTTTCAATTTTTGGCAGTGTGGTCAAAATTTTGTTTTCTTGATATGGAACTCAGTTTCTATATGTAGTCTTTGGAGTCGCTGAATGAAATTGTAAAACATTAATTGGCTGGGTAGCTTACAGTGGTTAGAGTGGTTGCTTCATAATCAAAGGTTTGTTATCATATTGATCCCCAGCAAAAACCTTGAAAATGTTTGCAAAAATTGGATCCACTGCCATAATAATGCTTGTTAAGAACATTTTTACTTTAGGGAGTAACAAAATTGGGGTTTGAGTCCAAACATACCCTATACAAACAGTGAAGAATGATGCCTTTGTCGATGTTAGACATGAAAATAGAATGAAACCGATTTGTATATACTCTTTTCTTACTCTTTTAATAGAAAGTATTTTGCCAAAGTTAAATGGAATTTTATATAATTGGGTACAATCTGTTGACATAATCCCCCTCCTATCAATTAAAATATTGTAATTTTTATGTCTAGAGAGAAAAATAAAGTTCATTAATATAAATAATTGGCCCAGCTATACCGGCATACTCATTTTTGGTGGATAGCATACAAAATACGAAAAACTAGCTGTTAGCCGCGTCTTCGCTCGCAAACAAAGTTAAACACATTAAAAATATTAACCCAACCAGCATTATCAAAATTGTTTTTCCCATATTTTTTCTTTTTTAGTAACTGACAATCTTAACTATAGCTAGTAATTTTATAAATTATATCCTCCCATAAGATTTGCATTGGAACTTGAAGGACCCATGTGGTGGAGCCCAAAGGTTGTATGTGCATATTATCAGGTCTACATGTTAATGTGATGTGTAAACTACGTCCATACAAAATTTTAGTTCATTATGTCCAGTAGTTTTTGCGTGATGGAACTCTAACCATCCATTCTAACATTCATCCATACATGCATACATTTTTACTTTCATATTTATAATATTAGTAGGATAACGTTAATACAAATATTAATATACTTGATAAAAAGTTATAATTTTTTAGTAAAATATCACATTCATATATATTGTAAGTCCTTTTAGGTGTTGCACATACATAAACAATGCGAGTTTACCTGGAATTTTGAGATTTTGACCTGGAAAACCTGGAATTATGCATGAATTTTGAAATGCAACTTTGGTGGCAACCCTGCAATGGTATAGTAATTTAATTATTAACCCTTTCAGTCCTAAGCTTCTGATTGGAGTAGTTAAATCGGTGATGTTTTGTTGATTTTTTAAATGTCTTGAATGCACACACAGTAAATGATAGGTAAAAAGTATCAAAACACCTGATGATATGCAACTTGCAAAGAATCCACCCATCCCGTCAGCATGGACCCGAGCCGTCCATCGTTTGCTTAAGGTCCGCCCTTCCCTTCAACTCTGCCACAGACAGGTGAACTCTCCAAGAGTTACACATAAAAACCACTGACTGATGAGATTCGAACCCTCGATCCAAGTGTTACCCCTGGCCGGGAAGGTAAGTGACTTAGACCGCACAGTCACTGATCAGACTAGCAGCTGTAGTGGACTAGGCGGTATTAGAGCCAAGACGCTGGACGAGGTAGTTCAGTTTGTGTCTACCAGGTTTCACCACATGTCTGACACATACTGCAGACTGAGCTCGTAACAGTTGAATCGCTTATGCAGCAGTAACAAATATTTATTGGTGCAGATTGAAAGGCCGATATATCGGTCCATAGCACTAAAAGGGTTAATGAAATTAGGTAGATAATAAAATAATTCATTGTACCCACAGTGGTGGCTCGTAACTAATTTTCAGGGGGTTAACAATTAATCATTTAAAATTTTATTACATCGATTCCAATTTACCATTCCATTTTAGCTTTGTTGCTTTATAGACAAACAGTAATAGAAAGTATGAGCTGTAAAAGATGAAACTATTTGTTTTCTACCTCAAACACTTGGGTCACTTGCAATATTCATATAATTCAAGCGCTGCTAGGCAACTACTGAGCTGTTTTATAGGCAGCTCATTGGTGTTCTCCTTAAGCCGCTTGTATAGACATGTACCCCCCCTTACTGGGAGCACGCACAACAGCATTGGGAGCGGTATTCAGTCTTAGTCCCTGTCATGTCATTACAACACTCAACCTCACATGACACACTCTACACTGTTTTTCATTATCTGCTCTTTTAAACTTACTGAAGATAAGCCATCACACTGTGTAAATGAAGATGTATGATTTATATTGTATTAATTATTTTTATAGGGGATTCGCACGCTCTTTGGACGAACTGCCACTGAGCACCCGTGTAGAGGAAACTGACTTATTTATTGTATTTTCAGCTAAAATTTTATTACAAATTCATAATTGCGATTTCTCAAAACACTACAATTGGAAAACTTCATTAGCCGGTGTTCAATAACTTGGTCAAATAAATTTAGTGTAAGAATCATCTTAATTTCGGAGCAAGTAAAAATAAACTATTACCCACTCACTACTAAACTACTACCCACCTTATTGAAATATTTTACCATAAGTTATATGGTGTAAAATCTTGTGTAATGTAGGCACACCAGATCTTGCCCGCTGAAAATAATAACAAAAGTTTTATTGGATTGAGTTTCAAGAATATGGTCTCAGAAGAGCTGTTAAGCTTGCCAGATTTCTTGGAAGTAGGCATGAGTCACAAACCAGGCGCAGTGAACTGAGACTATCCTGCCCCCTCCTCCCTCCGTGCGACAATTTCCACTGCCTCGAAAAGCGTATTTACATAAATTTTACTGACCATTGGCTGATGCAAACTACATGACATTTGTGTAATGCTAATCACATGAAAACTAAAAGAGCTTGAAAGAGAAATTCCGTTTTTGTTTGCAACCAAAAATTTAAACAAATTCGAAATAATCAGACTAAGCCGGGTGTAGCGTTGAGCTGAAGCTTTCTCCCCAAAATATAAATATTTAATTCGTGTACCAAAGTACATGCATTAAGCCATTTTCAAGGTATTTTTATCTTTTCATTGGGTATATATCCGGCCATGGTGTTAAGGGGTCTGTATAAAAGGGCAGTGTTAAGGCTCTTACTACCCCTAGGTTTTATTTGACATGTATTATGTTAGAAAATTGAAACTTCACAAATCTTTACTGTACTTCAAGCCCTATATTTCAGGGCATGCACTGACTCGTTCACCCTAATACACCTTGCATAGATAAATTCTTAAATATAAGCGTAGGTTGAGTTGTACATTAAATTAAAATACCTTTATACAGTTGTCTCTCAGTAATCCGGACTATTGTGGCGGACGGCCGGTACAGATTTAGGAAAATCCAGATCCCCGAGGTGGGCGTGAATCATCAATTCCGCCTTTACAATGAACAATTATGTCAATATGCGTTTACGTTCATATGCCAAGTGGTACCGGTCTACTAATTTACATCGCTAGGGATGAGTCATCGACAGAAGACCTAAACAGAGCAGCGCACCGGATACGTAAGTAACACCGATAACAGCACAGTAGTTCGGCTAAGTGAAAACTCGGACCATACGAGGTCGGGTTGGTGCGTCTGATGATGCAAACTACATGACATTTGTGTAGTGCGGGATAATGACGTAACAACTGAAGGCACTAATCCGTGAAGTCGCTTTCTCGTTTATATTTGCAACACAACAAATTTAAAAAATCAAGATCATCGTTCCGGATAAGTGTGATCCGGATTTCTCAGAGTCTACTGTAGTATAACACAAAGCCACAAATCAGACCTTAAATGGACAATTGAGTCATAATTGGCAGATTGGGTCGAATTTTTAACCAAGATTAGTAGGGAAATTTAAACGTGTGATTATTCCTGATACAATTGTCCTGTCAGGTCCAGTTTGAGAAGTTGGAACCGAATGGAAATGCCGCCCTCCCGATGAAGCGTCCCCATGTTTGGACGCCTCATCGGCGCAGACGACATTCTACAATACTTCTTCCATATCGAAAATGCCAGGGGGTGTCCTGAACGCTCGGTGACGGTGACCTGACGTCGAGACGACGGACGCGACGAGTGGTGTAACGGCCGCCGCGCCGCAATTGCGCGAGACAAACTTTGTTCACAACATAGTTTGACTTCTTCCCAGGACTACCTTAAAACTGGTCTACACGAGTTTTGAGGCTGACATTGGGTGCAGCAAATACAGTTGTCATTACATTATGGTAAGTCTTTTGGCTGTCCATTGTGACAAACTTCCCTTTCACCTTTGGTCCCTCCATTTGCAGCGGCTAGGGACAGAATCTCCGGGTTTGGTCCCCAACCTGAGAATGGATGGTTCCTGGCTGTTGTACATGGATACCCTGTCAGTTGAGTTGACCAGTTGGAGGGCGGAATGCGGGTCCCCTGTTAGAGATCCTCATCCCAGCTGTCACAGGGGCTCGGGAGTTGGCCCTCTGAAGGGTCGATTTGGCTGCCGTCCCATCCCACCCTTTCCTTTCCTGCTATATCCTACCTTTCCGGTAACCTGCGATATATTCCCGCTTGTGGAAGATGCAGTGGCGGATCCAGCCAGGGGGCGCGCGCCCCCCCTTGGACTCAGAAAATGTGTAATTAATGGTAATAGTATTGACTATGTATCTTTACTAGACTAAAAACCTTATGGGCCCGTCTGATAACAAAAGAGGCGGGATTATCCACGTAGTTCTAATAGAGGCGGATCTAGGAATTTGTTGGGGGGGCGCACTTGAGATTTTTTTCTCACTAAACGATAACGTCCCGCAGCAATGGGAGGCAGTTGTTAGTACTCGCTAAATTCAATTTAATCATGATGCTAATAAATAAAACACCACATTGTAACACTTATTTCGCAATGAAATGTGTAATATTGATGTATTCTACTGGTACAATAAACAGTAGGTACATAAATATACTCATTTTATACAACTACTACCTCAATAAACAAAAGATTTATACCGATTTATTTACTTTCACGCACTACTAAAGGCTAAACCAACGCACACAAAATGGCTAAGGTAGAACGCAAAGGTTTCAGAAAAGAAGAAGATTAAGGAAGACTGCAGGATCGGTGCTGCGGTGTGTGCCACTAGGGCAGCCAAAGGCAATAGTCTGGTGCTGAGGTGCGTTACCTTAGGAATGCTCGGCCCAAGCCCCTAGGCCGGTGCTGCGGTGTGTGCGCCTAGGGCAACCAAAGGCAATAAATAGTCTGGTGCTTTGGTGCGTTACCTTAGGAATGCTCGGCCCAAGCCCCTAGGCCGGTGCTGCGGTGTGTGCCACTAGGGCAACCAAAGGCAATAGTCTGGTGCTGAGGTGCGTTACCCTAGGGGATGCTCTCTCCTGGCCGGTGCCTTTACCTTACATATAGTAAGTTGTGTTTGGCAATAGGCGTTAATAGGGTTGGGTTCTAGGCCCCAACCCCTAGGCCAGGCACCGGCCAGGAGAGAGCATCCCCCTAGGGTAACGCACCTCAGCACCAGACTATTGCCTTCGGCAACCCTAGGGGAACACATAGCATCACCGGCCTAGGGGCTTGTGCCGAGCATCCCTAAGGTAACGCACCACAGCACCGGACTATTGCCTTTGGTTGCCCTAGTGGCACACACCGTAGCACCGATCCTGCAGTCTTCCTCAATCTTCTTCTTTTCTGAAACCTTACGTTTCAGCCATTTTGCCTTACCTTTTGCGTTACCTTAGCCATTTTGTGTGCTTTGGTTTAGCCTTTAGTAGTGCGTGAAAGTAAATACATCGGTATAAAATTGTTGTTTTTTGAGGTAGTAGTTGTAAAAAATGTGTATATTTATGTACCTACTGTTTATTGTATCAGTGGAATACATCAATATTACACATTTCATTGCAAAATAAGTGTTACAATGTGGTGTTTTATTTATTAGCATCATGATTTAATTGAATTTAGCGAGTGCTAGTTGGTCTATGGTGCTAACAACTGCCTCCCGTTGCTGCGGGACGTTATCGTTTAGTGAGAAAAAAATCTCAAGTGCGCCCCCCCCTCAACAAATTCCTAGATCCGCCCCTGGGAAGATGTGACTAGCATCAGCTATGCTGGGGTTTCTTAATTCGCAACAATGATGATGATAGTTTGACTTCTTTGATAAAAAATAGCCTGAATTACCATTTGCAAATACACTAAGCTATGTAAAGGCAAAGCCATAACATTAGTTATACTGTATAGATTTCATAGTGAATTGCATTAGGTACTTGTATTTTGTTGTAAAATTTGTATCGGTTATTTTATGTTTTAAAACAGGTGAATTATAATTTTGTTTTTAATAAAGAAGTATATAAAGAAGAAAATGGACACAAATTTAAAATTTATAGAAAACTGACCTAATACCGTGCCAATCTCACCCCTCTAGGAAGTATAAAATGGCTGGGTTTAGAGCAATGATTAACAGACTTCCAAATATTCCAATGAACAGAGGAAACATTGAAAAAGAAAGAAAAATTATTAAATATCTGGCTACCAAGAATGGATACAAAACTAAATGTATTGATAAGATGATCAAGAAGAGGGAAAATAGACCAGTAAGAAACCAACAAATTGAAAAGAAATATATCAGTGTACCTTACAACTCAACACTAATAAGGCGATTAAAAAAACATTAAAAAAATTCAAAATATGAAATCAGCTACAGAACACAAAATAATGATCCATTTTTCTAGCCCCTGACTAAATTAAAATATTACCTTCATCAATCAGCTCATAAAGTTGTAACAAATGTTACGGCCGTTTCAGCATCACTGTGCCATCCTCAGACATTGAATTTCATCCATAAGGCGTCGTTAAAACATAAAATTGTCACACACAACACATACATTTAAAAAACGAAATTTACAAAAACAGGCCTGTTTCGTGACGCACATTCCCGCACGCGAGCAAATAGCTTATGGATGAAATTCAATGTCTGAGGATGGCACAGTGATGCTGAAACGGCCTAACATTTGTTACAACTTTATGAGCTGATTGAAGAAGGTAATATTTTAATTTAGACAAAATAATGCCTTTAAACTCATAGGTATAAAATCAAGCCTGACAAAAACTCAAGTTAAATATGACCAAGCAGTAGTGGGGAAAGGGGACTTCTGGCCCATTTGATTGACAGCTTCCGGTCACATGACTTTAGTGACGTAGCTGTGACGTATTTGGCGACGTATTAGTGACGTCATGTGAGTAAGGTTAATTCAAGGTCATCCTGAGGATGTTTTAAAAATGACATCCTGCACAGATTTGATTCGATAGTTTTTATTCGATCGAATGAAAACTATCGAATGAAACCTGTGCAAGATTTTTAACTTTTATTTTTAATTATTTATTTACAATAATACATATCAAATAAAAAAACATGTGCAAGATAGTGGACTTAATTCTAACTATTTCTTTATTTGCAGTAATGTACACATAGGCAATGATTGTCAGAGAACCACCGATTCTGTGGTGCCCGTTGCTTCTGTAGATGGGTAGGGTTCACATTCTCCACAATAATACTTCATTCTAGGCGTGGGTGGAAGTGATGATGGTTGCCACGATGACGTCTCCGATTCCGTAGAGCTGCTTACATTGAACGAGGCGAGAGGTTCATACTCTCCAAAATTATATCTATTCCCCTGTGTCGGTGGAAGTGTATTTGCGGATGTTCTCCAGTGTTCTTGAGTTAAAGAGTTAGTTGCAGAAATATCCAATGTTAGTTTGTAGCCGTTTACAATCAACATTTTTAAGACATCGGGAAGAAGTTGCAAATCATGAACTGTAGGAAGATGAACAGTATTGTAGTGGACACATTTAATTTTGAGAGCCATGATGTTACCATGTGTTACTCGCGGAGTGTGCTTTTCACCTCCTCGCCTTCCTTTTATACGCTCCCCCCTCCATTTTCGTCACATCTACGATATGAATATTTTCATCACGTAACCTATTGGAGTTCTGCATATAATGCAATGGTTATACACCAGTCCACAATCAGTGCATGTACAACAGTGTCTACAAGGTAATAATAGTAATTTTTTCTCTGAGGATAAACATACTACACATTCGTTTCCTTCGCTCTTATTTTCTTCGGTTGGTGTTTCTGAAGTTTTGACAGGATGAGGTTTATATACCCTCCGATGGTTTTGTACAAACTCTCTACCTTTTTGAACTAACAGATAAGCACATCTGTCAAACCATTGTGCATGTTCTTCCCATGGGTTATCTGTCGGTTGCCAATCCTACAATCCTCCTCCGCAATTGTAACAAACGGTCTTATCATCTTGCCCCATGTAAAATAAACCAGCATCTGCAAACTCCATTCTAGACTTGTATAGAAACGAGTCTTTTAATGCTGCATCAAACGTATCCAATCTCGATTGTAACTGTGCATATTTAGGAAATCTCATTCTCCCCTTTACTACTATATGTTCCATTCTGTTTTTGTAGGTTGTACCAAGGCAAATGTCGGAAAAGTTGTTTTTATATGCTGAAGTTTCTTCATCGAAAAATGTTGAACCACCAGCTCATCCTCTTTTACAAAAACTGATTAGAACAGTTGAGGGGTGTTTAACATGTCTCTAAGGATTGAGGTAGCCAGCGGTTCTTCGGATAGTTGGGGTGCCGGTTCTTGGAGCTGTGACTGAAGAATTTTGATATAATCTATAGCCATTTTTATAGTGGTTCTTCTCGAATCATTTGGATGCACGAATAGTAAATTGCTTCTTAATACCTGATAACCGTCACTAAGTCTCGCCCTTGTTTTCCGCTCTCTAGCATTAATTTTTTCCGATTTGAACAGATCTTGGTTCTTCTTCGAGTTGGATGTGTTTGCTAAAGTATACATAGCTGACTATAAGTATATTCCGCAGCGTTCTGCTTAAATACCCGCTTACTCCCACCACTAGAGTCATCCCCCCTCTTCCCGAACATTAACTGGGACTTAGTATGATATTACTAAGTCCAAGATCTAGGTCAAGGTCGTTGTAACATTTGTTTAAAAAGTGTGGATAACCCATTTACATTCTGCAGCATATGCTACAAAATTTAAATAGGTTGTCCACACATTTTTTTAATTTTGAAAAAACTTTGATTTTAATTTTGAAAAACTTGTTGAACCTTTTTTACTATAATGTTTTCCACACAGTGGTCCCCGAATCAACTCGGATTAAATAGTCTTTTTTGGTTGGGCGTGGAGGATGATAAATGCCTCAATGTAATTTTAAAATGTAGCGTTTATCTCCACACTTTAAAATTATCTTTGCAAAGCCCATTGTTTTAACAAAGTAGTACTGTTTATTTTTAATAAGCCTATTAATCCGAATCTTGAATGGTTTCACTGTTGGGTGTGTTGAAGAAAGAGAAACGTTAGCATTTTTAAATGAGAAACGCACACTTCCACATTTAAGACACAGGGTTTAGCACAACGTTCACCTTTCTTTGCACCTTTTTTAAATAAATAACCACATTGTTGTGCAGGAAGCATACACTTCCTTCTCAAAGATTTTAGCTCATTAAATCTCTCTGAAGTAGTTTAATACTTGTGCAAATTACTGAAGGAAGAAGACTTTTAGAAGGTGGAGTGACGATTGGAGAGATGATCTTTGGTCCAGTAGTTAGAGGCTTGGTGGGTGTTGTAAATATCTTTGAGCTCGACGTCGAAGAAGATCCCGAGCTCGATGATGATGAAGAAGACCCCGAGCTTGATGATGAACAAGAAGACCTCGAACTCGATGAAGATGAAGAAGAAGAAGACCTTGACCTTGGTGATGGAGAATATGGAGAAGACTTTGATTGAGAAGATGGTGAAGACTGTGATGGAGAAGCGTGCGGTGAATCAGACATCTTCTCCGGAAGAATTAAATACATTAATAATGTCTGACGGAGTGTAACTGAAGGGCCAAAGGATGATGTAGAAGCAGACGATGATAAAACCTGGCGGAGTAGAGACGGGGCAGCAGAAGTTGGTGCTGAAGAGGTAGTGGGTGAAACCAGCGGTGTTTTCGCAACGCTCAATTTCATCGGTCTGGTCTGTTTCCTGATGTGCGCCATGGTTCTGTGTGTGAGAGCAAGCACAAGCAGAAGAATGATTTTACCAGTGATGGGGAACTTATTTTATACCCAAATGCAAGTGGTGGGGGTGCAAGTGTTTGAACCCAAGTCAGCCAAACCAGTTGATCCTGACCTTGAGGAGGGGGGGGAATTTATTGTTGTAGGAAATAAATACATCTTCCAATATTTTACCAAACGAAAATGTTCTAAGTCTCGTCAGTGGGTCAAGGTCATCTGAACATGTTGCCAAAACGGGGAGCAGAGCAGTAAGTGATTCTTACTTGGACCACAAACTGCTCTATTCCCCGCTCTGTATTAGAGGAAGAGGATTAGTTTAAAGCTCACAATTATAGGTATAAACCTGATAACGGAATACTAACCTCTCCCCCGACAAATATCCCCCCAAAAAGATAGTTTCCAAATGACATCCAAGGTCGGTTTTACAAAGGTCAACAGCATACAGAAACCCAGTTGGACTTAGATCGAAACGGGCGTCAGGCTACTGCGAACCAAAGTTTTGACCAAGGTCTGTTTACTAAAACATTTACATCAACTAAATCATTCACAAAAGTTTCTCGTGTGTGAGGACTAAGATGGGTAATGTCAATCGGTTTTCGTGCCATATAGACAAAGGTCGGTTTTCGTACCATACCTTTTTGTAAGGGGTTAGGAAAGGGTTTATTTCAGAAACATACTACATTTACTTTCATAAAAACCCATTCGAAATAAAAACTTTACTCAGTTTTAAAGCGTGTAAGAAAGATACATATTTTATCAGTAAATAAAACACTTCAAACCAACACCAAAATATAATTACAAACATCAAAACTTAGTACATTTACTAGTAGCAAACTACAAGCGTTAATCTAACATGCTTAACATTCTAACATGCTAAGGTAGAATCTTTAGTATACAGCGGTACCAACTCTGTACTAAAGATGGTATTACGGACAGCTCGGGCAAACAGCTAGCTAGGCTGTCAGCCTGAGACTTTGAGACCTCTGTGGACTATCCCCGCTTTTATAGCCGACAATCTGTGGTGGGGATAAGCTGAAGAGGGAGGGCTTTGGGAGTATATTTTTGCGACGCTACAGCGTGCACACTGACATATTCTAAGTTCATTAACTAGGTCAAGGTTAAATGAAATGTTTTGTAAAATAGCAAAGGTTTGACCTTTGCTATTTTACTTTTTGGAAGGAAGCTCTAAGTTCAAACGAGGGAGACTAATATCCGTTTTACACGAAATTTCTTGCACGATATTTTGATAAAATAGATAAGTTCAATGATAGAGGGTGATTCCCATTCAATCAAAACACAATGCATATCATTTCTGTGTAACGGTATAACCTCTACCTTTACTTTTAATTCTATCCCTCGATATTCATAATTATAAATAGCCAGAAAAGCTTCCGAGACACCAAGCTCAGAATTAGCAAGCCACGTGTATATATATATATATATATATATATATATATATATATATACTACCTATATATACACGTACACGTACTATATACGTGTACGTATACGTGTGTATACGTACGTCACATAGTATCACATTTCCCCCTCCATAATTTTTAACTTTTACAGCATTTGTGTCTAACTTTTCTACATGGAATATTTTCTAAGTCCAAAACTACCGGGAGGGGGACATTTCATCCTCTATAATTTTTACTACAACGTTAGTGTCTAACTTGTTTGCATGGAATATTTCTAAGCCCGAAACTAGGTCAAGGTCACGTTTATAAATAAAAGCATTAAGTGTTAAGCAAACATTCAATCTACAAATTTATTATAAGGCATTAGGTGTTAAGCAAACACATTCCATCTACAATATTATTATAAAGAATTAGGTGTTAATCAAACAATCACTCTACAAATTAATTATTATAAAGCATCAAAAATAAAAAAAATATTAAACTACACATGCACAAAGTTAAACTACACATGCAAATTCGTGTGATCTCTCAATTATGCGTTGGGCCCGACGCACACTTAAGAGACCTACGCTACAGCAGATTGAAACCCAGTTGGACTTAGATCGAAACGGGCGTCAGGCTACTGTGAAGAGAGCAGGGTCTCGGGCTCTATATATACCCGAACCAGCCAAACCGGTTACCAAATATGGAAATTTCAAAGGTTGGGAGGGGTTCCGCCAATTGGGGGGTCCGCGAGGGAAGGGGGGTTCCGCCGAGGGAAGGGGGTGGGAGTCTAGGTCAAACAGGTTCTAAACAGGTCCCAGCTTTCTTAACCATATATGGATGGAGCAGGGTTTCACCATGCGACCCACTTTACTCCGACTGCCACCTCATTCCAGCTTTGGCCTGCAAACTGTTACCATGCGCTGCACAACAATGACTTCTCCACTAACCCCCGAGAAACTGCGACTTTTGAAGGAGTCTTTGAAGAATTCGTCAGAAAAAAGGAGTGGGTTTAAAAAACCTACTTCTTTTAAATCCACAATTTCACGAAACTTCCGGAACCATCCAGTATATTTCCAACAACGGCTTTCAACTCTACCTCGACCTTCTACTTCTGCTTCTGTTTCAACTCGACCTTCAACTCCACCTCTCACCGTTGATGAAGTTATGAAGCGGACGAAGGTGATGACTGCAAGTGAACTGGTTACACCGCTCCACTTCACAACAACTAAGTTAGGGAAGTTGATACTTATGACGGAGTATAAACTTGTGGGTAACAACGGTACCAACATCTGCCTGTTTGAGCACCACGGCCAATACATCGAGGTGCACATACCACGATCTCTTCCTGAGATCAGCCACCTCTGAGATCAGCTACAAGCAAGTTTCATATTTCGTCCGGCAAGAGGGGCTGGTAAAGTGGGTTGTTAAAAATAAATAACCTTCACCATCCCTTTGCCATCCTTCATCATGTCATCACCCAAACGGTTCTTTTCAGGACCACCTAAACATTTCAAGGACACCTTGCCTTTAAATAGGCAGGAGACTTTTGTTAGTCTCCGGCTTGTGTAGTCACCGTAGGAGTTACATTAAGACCTGTTATGGAAGTGACCTTGACCGGGGGAGGATAAAGTTTGTCCAAAGTATACCATGTGGGTACTCAAATTACGCGGCTTGGCAAGACGAACAAGAATATTGAATCAGAATACAGATCTGACCAAGGGTATAGCAGCAATAGCGAACAACAACTATTTTGAAGGATAAACCTAAATAACCTCTTTATTTATGGTTTCAAGTATACCATGTGGGTACTCAAATTAAGCGGCTCAGCAAGACGCACAAGAAGGTTCAATCAGAATTCAGATCCGACCAAGGGCTGCAATAGTAAAAAAACAACTGTTTGAAGGACAAGGTAAGTTGTGGTGGGGGTAGGTGTCTATCCTACACGCTAGCAGTACATCACATTACTTCCAGCTATTGACGAATGAATATCTATCAATACAGTTTGCGCACAAAGTCTGAACATGTCACAGTTTTCCAGGAATATGACGAAGGTGTCCTTCAGTAGTCCGCTGCCACAACCTTCTACTTCTCCGACAATGAAGACAGAATTTCTACGCTTTTAGTGAACTGTGAGCGGTTCCGTCTTAGAATAATCAAGATTGAAACACTCTTAGCCAGTTGTCTGCTACGCAAGAAGCATCACATGAATACATGCACTAGTTTAGATCACAGTAACTGTTATGACAATACACATACGGTGTTTAGCACAAATAATTGAAGTTTTAAGTTACGGAGCTACGATCCTCACAGTGTAAGAGCTAAACCCTAACTAACGCATGCCCCGTGATTATTGTGCGAAGTAACAACGTGGTGGGGGGAACGTTGTGTTGGGGGGACTGATGCGGTGGGGGTAAAAACGGGTAAATATCCTACATGCTTGTTTCACATCAGTATACTTCCGACTCTTGTCTAGTACACATGGACTCGGCAATCCAAGACACGACTGTTTCTTCCACATCTTCTTCTTATAATATTGAACAAGCTGATACTAATGTAAATACAACTGATCAAATACAAGTACATGAATTTTCTACCACAACATCTTCTGATGCGGAAGCAATAATGTTATCCTCGATGGTATCTGACTAATGGATATTTTATTCAACAATCATGGAAGGAAGCATTACAGGTGAAGTGGAATTTGCTACCATATCTACTGTTACACACACTTGGAAGGTAAAATTGGAAACACCAAATCCAGATGTTGTGCACTATATTTTAAATTATACACAAGACATATCAAACACCAAGGATTCTGAGCATACATCATTGGAGGAAACTTCAAACAATACCGCACAGAAAGTATTGTAAATAAAATTAAAAATGCATAGAAGTTAAACCCACTATCTAACACAGGTTTCATTAAGTAGTTTTCATTCGATATCTTTATCGAATGAAATCTATCGAAATAAACTTGGGCAGGATTTCTTTTTTAAAACATCCCCAGGATGACCTTGAACTAACCTTACTCACATGACGTCACTAATACGTCACCAACTACGTCGCCAAATACGTCACAGCTACGTCACTAAAGTCACGTGACCGGAAGCTGTCAATCAAATGGGCCAGAAGTCCCCTTTCCCCACTACTCCAAGCAGGTATACAAACTGAAATGCTCCGGCTGCAAAAGCTATTACATTGGACAAACAGGGGGATCATTTAGATCAAGATTCCGGGAACATGTACAAGCTCTAAGAAGTAACAACGCGACTACAATGAAATCAAACTTTGCAGAGCATTTACTTAGTCTTAATCATAATTATTAAAGTATAGAAGAAAATCCTGAAGTTACTGAGTTTTCAAGTAAAGGTACAAAAATGGATTCAAAGGGAAGTTTCACATTTACTCAGGATACAAAGAGAACCCTCAAAATACACTGAACAGCCATTTAACATCAGACAATCATATTTTTGAAATAGTAAGGCAAATGAAACCAAACCATTAAAAGAATTGGACTACAACAAACTAAAAATATCGATTTCACCACCAACTGGCTTAAAATGAAGAAAACAGACAGAAATAATTTAGTATTTATGTTAATCATATGGACAATTTTAAATGCTGTTTTGTTTCTATTAGGTTAGGTATATTTAGCTTGACAGGCCTAATGTTGAAACATGTCGCCAATAAAATCTTTAGAAAAAGGGTACTCAGTTACTTATTTACTACCTATATTACTATTAGTAGTCCTTACATGTGAACAAATTCATAAACATGTATATGTGTATACGATATTATGATGAAATTTGGCACAAATGTGGAGAGTAACATTTATGACTTTAAGTTCAATCGGACTATGGGAAGGGGGTTTTATGGAGGTTCAACATTTTCCAAAAATCAGTTTTTCTTGCATTTTTGACTCTAACATTTTAAAAACACTCAATTTTGGTTATAGCCATTTTATAGAGCTTAAAAAACAAATAATTTAGTACTTTTAATCATTAACCTTAGGTTAACTTTTTGTGGAGAAAAGTCGAAAAACGGTGTCCATAAAATTTCCTATGTTAATATGATGGGAAAAAGGTTTTTAGAGTTTCTCAGATAATTTTACTAAAAACTTCACATTAAGTTTTACCAATAAGTTTAGCTTTATAAAACAATCATTTTGGTGTTTTATTTGTTGTTCTACGTCCAACCGTTGCAGAGTTATTCAAAGTACTAAACACAGTACGTTGTCCAATGCAATCCTTATAGAGAATAAATCAAATTTGATATCTCCATTATTTATGAATGTATGTATATTGATGAAACTTGGTATGTGGCTTCTAGTAGCTGTGGTATATTGATATTTGCACAACGTTTGTTGTTGACTATCCTATAGCAGCAAACCTGTATACTCGCCCCTCATGTTATTTATATGGAGAAAAGGTTAAGTTTTATATATCCCTCAATTATTAACCTAAGTTAATAAGACTTGGTATGTAGCTTTACCTGATTGAGTTATATTGATAATTGCAAAAACATTCTTATCTTCCTTGTTGCAGCAAACCTGCGTACTCAGCCCTAATTTTATTCTTATGGAGAGTAAATAACATTATACATTTAACGTTAACATATATATGTGTGTGTGTGTGTGTGTGTGTGTGTGTGTGTGTGTGTGTGTGTGTGTGTGTGTGTGTGTGTGTGTGTGTGTGTGTGTGTGTGTGTGTGTGTGTGTGTGTGTGTGTGTGTGTGTGTGTGTGTGTGTGTGTGTGTGTGTGTGTGTGTGTGTGTGTCTGTGAATGTGATGACTTGAGTAAAAAACATCTGTTTTCGATTAAATTTGGCTCAAATGTGTTAAGTGACATTCATGACTTTAGGTTCGAAAACCAGAAAAATCAGACCATGGGAAGAGGGGTTTATGGGGGGTATAAATTTTCCAAAAATCAGTTTTTTTGCATTTTTCACTCAAAAATTTTAAATTCACTCAATATTGGTTTCGACCAGTTTATAGAGCTTAAAAAACAAATACTGTAATAGTATTTTGAATCAGTAACCTAGGCTAAGTGGTTGCAAAGAAAATTCAAAAAAAGGGTTCATAAAATTTGGTATCGATTAAGAGTTGTTCAATACCAGTGACATTATAGTTATCTTCGTTCTTTCCTTTCCTTAGTACACTGAATTAACCTTTGACCATTGGTTCAGGATATTATGATCTGAAAGAAAGATGAATTTATCATTTATCCAGATTGTTTGACATGGGCGGACTTAGAGGGCGTGGGCCTGGGGGAAGGGCCATAGCCCCCCAACTTTTAGTAACAAAAATGAAAATATTACTTCCTTAATTAACAATTTATTTGTTTAGAGTTCCCGATGAGGATTTTAGTTTTTCAAATAAACAAATAATGTGAGAATGGTGATTATAAATATTGAATTACAATCCTACAATAGTCTTTTTGTAGGACATAATATGTAGGATGAGTGACGTCGTGCCCGGCGCCGCACCACACAACAGCTGTCCGGGAGCTGTGCGTTCGCACAAATCTATCCATCTGCGCACGCCCGATATTTGTCTAAATTTGTAGTTTTCATTTCAGAACCCGACATTGTAGTAAGAATGTAAGCTTTGAAGAAGTCTACTGAAAAAAGTTGTCAAATAAAACAGGAAATTAGTTCTCACGTAATTTATAACAATGCATGTTATAAGATACAGCAGATTTAAAAGTGGGCAAACTTTAAGAATACCTAGGTTTGGTATTTTTCAGTTCAGAATAGGTGAATTGTAATCGTTATGTTAGAATCGTACAACATAATACGACAGAAAAGTAATTTTGCCAAATATTTGTTTCTGTCAAACCTTCCAATAGTTTCCTGTAAATGCGAGGATTTTCGAACTGTAACTAATTAAAATCACAATGATGAAAACAAGTTTATATATTTATGAAAAGTGTGCCCCCAACATACAACCCCTAAATCCGCCCCTGCAGCAATTGAATGCGGTAACGAACGAATGCGGTCTGCTCGGAACGAATATTTGCCAAGTAATATCGCCGGTGTTAAATCACCCCTGAAGATCGGTGTTGAGAGTTGGCGTGAAACGTCGGGGACAAGCATTCGGGGCCGGTTATGTGTGTTGTGTTCAAGAAGTTGACCAAGGATCCAACGCTATACTAGTTTCAGGTGGGTTTTGCTCAACAACCTGAATAGATTAAATTAAACTGGATAAAATGAACTACATCTCACAACACTACAATAGTATAATTCATCAATAGGACCAAAAGTGCCGATTTTCAGCTGATTCTGTGTTGCTCTAGGGCTAAAAATATAGTATATTTCATAACGAGTTCGCACGCAGCACGCTGACGCGAGGGAAGTGAATTTCCACATAAAAACTTGTAAAACTCAAAATAAGTGTAAAAACATACATTTATCCAATTCTTATTGAAATCTGAAAATATTGATTTTTTGGCTGTTCTGATACTCCTAGTTTCATTTACTTGCAAAGCTGGGAATACAATTTTGCGCATCATAAGGCTAGGAGAAGGTCCAGACAGGCTTGAAAGTAGGCGTGAGGTTGCTGGGGATGATAAAATTACTCTAACAAAGGAATAACAGGCTTTTCTAGTGTAAAACCCCCATAAGACAACGTACTGTGTTTAGTCGATACACATTTTCTTTAATAACTCGGTAAATATTTATGCTAGAATGACGAGAGAGGGCTTAAAACTTTCGCCTCTCTAATCCCCATATTTTTGCATGCATTGATCTTACATCTGAGGCTTTTATGACCCTTTTTAGGCCCAAAAACTCGAAATTTTAAAGATTAATCCCCAAAAAAGGGGTTTAGAGTTTTCCGATTGTTTTGCCCAACGAACTTGTCCAACTGATTACAGAAAGGAACGTCCCTACCAAATTTGAAGTAAATCGGACGAAAAATGCGACTGCTAGAGTGCAAACACACACACACACACATATATATATATATATATATATATATATATATATACAATTTTGAACGACCCCCCAAAACGTGTTCAGGGGGTCACGTTAGGAACTTCTATGGTGGTCCCGGGCTTAAGTTTCACCGTGCGGGTCATGCTAATAGTTCACTTTCCAAAGGAAATTCACTAACAAGAGTGGAAAGTGGCTGTTTCCTGGCCGAGATCGAGTTTACGCGCGAGGCTTTAGCCGAGCGCGGAATTTTGATCAAGGCACGGAATAACACTTTCTACTCGAGTTATGAACGATATTTTTCATCACACTGTAGTTAATTAACGACCGTCTACGCGCGGTCCATGCCGTGGAACAGTTACTGCTATATTTTAAAGTAACCGTTCCTTCCGTGGATGCCGCCAATGCCGAGTAACAGTTACTGCTATAGTTGAAAGTAACCGATTTTACGTACCTGTGAACTTGACAGCCACTGAGCCACTAGTCGTCTAGCCCTTGGTTATTTTTTATATTTGGATGCTTACAGTAACTTACTGCACCCCCTAATTAACTGTAGTTGACAATTGCTAATGCTCTCGGTAAACTGTTTGATTTGATTTATGATAGGCTTACTTATGCCAATAATTAAGTAAAAATAATTTAAGCCTATTAATTAATGAAGTCAAGAAAATGTGGACACCCCAATACCATTTGCCCACGAGGGCTGGTTTGTTTACCATAACTGAACTATTTGTAAATAGGCTTATGCAAGAAATACAAACCTTCTTCTGATTCAAAAACAAATTCTTCAGATGAGCTATTAACACCATGGGATATCTTTAAGTGTTCCCTCAGCACATGACGTGTGTTAAATTGTTGATTACACTCTTCACTTGGACATATCAACTTTGATGTCTCAAACTTGTTTTTCTCGCCATGTATATTTCTTTTATGCCTATTTAATGTCGACACGCTAGAAAATATCTTCTGGCACTTCGGACACTTCGCCATATCAGTAAATAACTGGACACGAGCGCCAACACCTCATAGCAATAACAACTAAAAAATTTAATAAAACATCTGGCACTTAGCAACAAACCAAGAATCGAGAACTGCTACATTACACACTGTTACTTTATTCAACTGTGGAACGCACAAAGGAACAGGTAAATACTAGATGTAACAGTGACACCTATCCAACGCTGGTGCGCATGCGCAACAGCTTCGGCATGGACTGCGCGTAGACGGTCGTGTTAATTAATAATAATAATGAATTAAATAATATAAGTTTAAGAAATAACCTGTAGGTGCTCAATTGATTTCCGTAGTACAATGGAAACAGTGATACTGTTTACACAGCTGATTAAGTTATTGAGAACAGCTGATTTATGATAAATATACTCTTAGCGCTACTAGCGCTACTTGTGTCAGGAATCATAACTAAATACTAGTGTGGAAAATCAACAGCTGATTGTCCACTCTAGAACGGGAAAACGTTATTTTCTGCACTCGCAGCTGATGTTGAAAACAGTTGTTTTCCGTAGAGTGTGATGAAATAGTATATTACGTTACTAGCCCGGTAAGTGGTGTTTTACCGTGCGAGCACGACAGTTCCCGCGCGAGGCGTAGCCGAGTGCGGGATTTTCGTGCGAGCACGGTAAAGCTTACCGGGCGAGTAACGTACGATACTTTACATCATACTACATTTAGTTTCCTTTAGTATCAAATAGAATGGTTTGTTCTCTCAAAATGTGTTTACTATTCAACACTCGTAATTACTCATGTGGTTTAACGTTGTATTGTTGCAATCAGCTGTTTATTTCATCAGCTGACTAAGTGCACGGTAAAAAGATTTTACCGTGCAGTGCACGGTAAAGTAATTTTCCGAGTGTAGGCACGGCAAAGGGCAACTTTCCAGCCTATGATGTAAAATACTTTTACATCATACTACACAGAAACAGGTACTTTTCCATCCGTATTGATAGGCTGGAAAGTTGCCCTTTGCCGTGCCTACACACGGAAAATTACTTTACCGTGCACTGCACGGTAAAATCTTTTTACCGTGCACTTAGTCAGCTGATGAAATAAACAGCTGATTGCAACAATACAACGTTAAACCACATGAGTAATTACGAGTGTTGAATAGTAAACACATTTTGAGAGAACAAACCATTCTATTTGATACTAAAGGAAACTAAATGTAGTATGATGTAAAGTATCGTACGTTACTCGCCTGGTAAGCTTTACCGTGCTCGCACGAAAATCCCGCACTCGGCTACGCCTCGCGCGGGAACTGTCGTGCTCGCACGGTAAAACACCACTTACCGGGCTAGTAACGTAATATACTATTTCGTCATACTGCTTCGAAAACAACTGTTTTCAATACATGCGTTGTGGGGCTATAGCATATTTCATCACTCGGGCCGAAAGTGACGCTTTTCGATACGAGCTCAAGTTTAACGACCGAGGCGAAGCCGAGGTCGGAAAATGAGCGAGGATCGAAAAGCCACTTTTGGCCCATGTGATGAACTATATTTTTCGTCTTACTGCACAATATATTAAGCTAACTGCCTCCTCAAAACTAATATTTTACGACTTGTTTACCTTTAAAAGCTTGCTCCCAAAATGGCTTCCATCTTGTTCTTGATATTTAAATCAAACATCTGTTACTACAGATGTATTCAACTATTGTCTGTTACGTTTGTGTTAGTGTTAGGTTAGACTAACTATAACGATAGGTATATCGAATGCTGTGGACTATCAATTGCAAGAAGGAATACTTTAGTCAACCGTTTCGAGCTATATCAGGATCAGACTCGCTGCGAACAGCGTTAGATTGTCGATACACGACCGAAAATATCTGTTACTACAATATATTAGGCTAATCTAAATACAAATAGTTACAAAATAATAAAAATTCACTTTATAAGCAACCATTTATTGATATATTTATTTTTAACCTATATAATAACAATGTAACAATGAATACCCATGGCAGAACAACGGGCGACAGTGCGACATTGTCGCAGAAAGAAAGTGAAGGCTGCAGAAAGATCAGTCACATAAAAGTATTGCAGACAAATCAACAATTTGTTAATCAAGTTATTGCTGTAGACAAATTCTCCATGTGCAAACAACAACTTTAGAGAACCATATAAATTCAAGTAAACGTAATATTTTAACCTCAAAGTTGCGCAGTCTATTTTTAGAGGCAGAAATACGATTATACTCGTATTAGACTGAATGAACTCGGACTGTCCGGTTGGTAGTGAGCGATATCCGATACTTATCGTATCGTTTCGAAATGTTGTGATATGACAAGGTGGGATACAATATTTCGATGGCGTATATGGGAAGCGATATATATTGTCCATTTCGATATTGTAAATTGCATCGGCACATAAAAAAGATAAATCTTACTTATAATGTTTTTGAAGTGCTCGTTTTGGAATTAAGACACGGTATATAAGGGAACCCTAAAATATATATGAACGACACGATATGTCAAAGACGATGCAATGTATACCGTTACACCGTACACTACACAATCCTGATACGATACGACAGTACGATATTTAATCGATACGATATTTAAAGAGAATCGGAATGTTTATATAGTGCCACTGCGCATCGCTCGGATAGGTTACATGATCGTGCGGCTCCAATCAGTGACGTTAATGCATTGTGTTTCTGATTCTACCAACCAACCAATGGACGTTAAGGCGGTCCCACACTTCTCGCGAACACGCCTGAACATTCGGCCGAACATTCTCCCGAATGTTCACTGAACATTCGGTCCCGTATGTTCACTGAACATTCGGTCCCGTATGTTCCCGCATATATTCAAAAGTTCGTGCAGCTCCCACACTTCTCGCGAACACTCCGAACATTCGGAGTTCAGCCGAATGTTCGGGCGTGTTCGCGAGAAGTGTGGGACCGCCCAGTACCCGCTCTAGGGCAGTGCGAGCCGCGAGCCGTGCTCCAGCACGGGACGCGACGCTTTTGGGGGGCGGCGCTCGGCGCTCATAATGGGTCGCAGGATGCGGGGTAGGGGGCGTAGTCCATTGTGCTAAAATAAAGTGTTTGTAAATATACATATAAAACCAATCAGAGTGTGAATAAAACTCGCGAAACTCGCAAGCAAATTGCAATGTTTAACGATAACTATAATTGATTTTATCTGCCCTCGTCGAATAAAATAAATACTTTCTAGATGAGGAAAGATATGGTTTGGGGATTGGAGAGTATTGAATCGGGGTTTCCACTTTCATTTAGTTACAATGATTCGAGTTTAATATTGCTATTACAGTATATGTAAATAAAAGGGAAAATATGATGCGCCCCTTTCAGATTTTGGCGCCCCCCTCGATCGTTTCTTATAAATAAGGTCCACTCCTTTTAGCTTACTTTGAAAAATATATTGTTCCGTCTGTTAAGTATCATTTCAATCAAGTTCTTATTTGTCGAGGTCCTCTGGTCGTGGTTAATGTACTACTCATCTGTATTTCTTTCAAAGTGGCAATACTATAAATGAATTGCGACAGTTTATCACAGTTTTGAACTAACAAAAAAACCATATTTACACCCAACTTAAGTTCTTAGAGTCACTGATATTAAACTTTAAATGATCCAAAAACCTTTAGAAGATAACATGCAATATATCGGAGTATAAAAATCCGATATATTCATACACTATATTAATTGCAACCTTCAGCCTCATAGATTCCCGGAACCGTCAGAATCTAGGTCGGTTTTGATGATTGTTTTGGTTCCCCCAGACGAAATATTTCCCACGCTCAGAACAGGTGTACTGTTATCAGTATGTACTTCCCCCAACCTACTCAGTTTTGAGGTTTGTTTTCATTATTATTTTTCTTAGAGAAAAACATAATTATTTGTTGCGCGGGCGCTGAAAAACTGACGGGCCGCCCCTGCTGTCTGTTGTGCCGCGTAGTGGCCAGTGGGGAGCGGGGATGGGAGGAGTGGATGCTCCAGGTCTCTTTTACTCGTCGTCTACGGCGTTCGATGGTGGCGCACTAAGCGTTCGACGTGGCAACATCGTGTCGGCCATGTCGCTGCCACACTGCGCTATCGCTCCTGGTGCTTTACGTGGTAACTAGTAACTATGTCAAAGCGCACGCGGTCTATTGGTCTGTATAGATTCCTTTGTCTGTGATTGTGGTGGAGATGGAGGGAGGGTAGACGTTCTGATCCCGACCTGATTTGTTGGATAGGCTATAGCCGCTGCTGAAGTTTTCCATTGTTGCAAACTCGTTCCTAAAAAAGCGCGTCACCGAAGTATTCTGACTACTCCATGTCCCCCACTCCTTGACATAGGATAGTCAGAATACCTTGGTGACGCACTTCTGCCTCCAGATGACGTCACGATACGATGCGCAATAGCACACCTTATTTAAATCCACCTAGAGTGCTATTACCTGTAGTTTGGTTAGTATTGTTGTGGAACACCAATGAGATAATGACCTCATCCGGTGAGCGGGTTATTTGCTCAGTTTGTTTAGAAAGTTTATTCCACAAAATTTAAAAACCCATTACGCAAAGGCATCCCCGGCATTGTCCGTTAGGTGTCCCGCACTTCTCGCTAACAAGCCTGAACATTCGGCCGAACATTCTCCCGAAAGTTCAATGAATATGCCGTCCTGTATTCAAAAGTTTGTGCAGCTCCCACAATGGCCACACTTAAAAGGCGGTCCCACACTACTCGCGAACACACCCGAAAATTCGGCCGAACTCCGAATGTTCGGTGTATTCGCGAGAAGTGTGGGAGCTGCGCGAACTTTGAATACGAGACCGAATGTTCAGTGAACGTTCAGTGAAGGCAGTCCCACACTACTCGCGAACACGCCTGAACATTCGGCCGAACATTCTCCAGAACATTCGGCCGAACATTCTACCGAACGTTCACTGAACGTTTGCCCTGATGAAGCTCCCACACTTCTCGCGAACACCCACCGAACATTCGGGGGAATGTTCGGGCGAACATTCCCTCGAACATAAATAAATTCCAATCAGCTGTTTTCGCATTGTCCGTCGTGTCCAAAGAGCTTTGTCGTGAAAAAATTGACGACTCTTCAGATAATGTCACTGTTGTTGCATCTAAAGTCGGATTTTTGTCTGCAATAGTAGATACACGCCTGTTTGACTTGATTAATCAGCTGATTATAAATAATTGTTGGAAATCAGCTGTAATAACTGCTAGTTTGGGCGTTGACGCGGCGATCGTCCATTGTTGACCACTCTGCCTTCAGTGTTCACAAGGAAACGCTTTGTATTTGACTTGTTTATAATTAATTCAAAATAATAATATTAATATTAATGTTTTCTTCTGTCGGCAATTAATTAACATCGAGAAAATATGTCTTCTCCTGATGTAATAAATTATAAAAGGTGTAGAATTTAGTCGTGTAGAAGAAACCAACGAAAATGTGAGAAGCCTATTTTTTACGAAGTAAAAAAACAAATATAAATATATCAAGTACTGGCTGATACCAGTATTTCGCAGAGCTGATTAAAATCCTACTGTAAACATCTGTTTAAGTACTCACCTGATTCATTTTCCCCATAAGATTCATTTTCCCTATTGCCCATAAGAGTAATATTGTAACTTTAAGGGTAACTGGGGCAAAGCCCTAAGGGATTGCTAAGGTGGGACGTTGAAACGGAACAGGCAAGTCGACAGACAGTCACCACCTTTCTTTTATACATGTATAAGATAGTATAATTCTTTATAAAAAAAGGTTAACAAACATTGGACATTATTTTATTATTCGGCATAAACATATATATATATATATATATATATATATATATATATATATATATATATTTAGTTTATTAACAGTCAAGCTTTTACAAGTTCTTAAAATAAGGAATATACTGAACAATAATATTAGTAAAGAGATAACTCAAAAACTATTCGTTACAATTCTTGGAAGCTTCTTACCTCTTGTTAAATAACTGAGGTAAATTAAATCGATTCCACTGCCGTTTACTCAACTTAGACGACACACTTATATTAATTTTCAAAAACAGATGCGTTTGAGTGCTGTGACCACAAACAAATGTGTTTTCTGTGTCCACCCTTCACCACTGTGACCGGCACTGATTATGGAGTGCGGAAGAAAATCAACTACTATTTAAATAAAGGATATGTCGGGACAGTAATTAAGGTTTCCGTATTAAAGGATTTATTTGTATTTTCTATAAATAATTAATTAAAATGTCCATTATTGAGGTTGGCGTCAATCTGCTGCCGCGAAAACGCAAGTGATTGTATGAACTGAATGATTTGAAACAACACATTGCCTCAACACACTGACAAAATAATACAGCTGAGTTGAAGAAGTGACTCAAGCCCTGAATCCTGCAGAATCCGTCGACAGTATACTAATAAATGTCAACCCTCTGTGCCTTAAAACAAAACTTCAATTTACACAAATAACAGTAAAATAACTTATTTATAGCTATAATTATAACTGACATACGCATAGTATGTCAGTACATTTGGAGATTGATATTTAATTATTGATTATTCATTACCAATGACCACTTAAGTAGTATTCAATACTTACTTGAAAGCACAACAAATAAATACGGTACGCATACAAATAAATACGCATGTTTTATAGTATTGTCTCAGTATAACAAGATCGATGACTATCAATGATGCAGTGATGCAATAATGCATGTTCGCGAACAGTGTGGGAGCCTCCCGAATATTCGTCGGAATGTTCGGCTGAACATTCGCCCGAATGTTCACTGAACATTCGGTCCCGTATTCAAAGTTCGCGCAGCTCCCACACTTCTCGCGAATACTCCGAACATTCGGAGTTCGGCCGAATGTTCGGGCGTGTTCGCGAGTAGTGTGCGACCACCTTGAACATTCGGGCGAATGTTCAACTGAACATTTCGACGAATATTCGGGAGGCTCCCACACTGTTCGCGAACATGCATTATTGCATCACGGCATCATTGATAGTCATCGATCTTGTTCTACTGAGACAATACTATAAAACATGCGTATTTATTTGTATGCTTCCCGTATTTATTTGTTGTGATTTCAAGTAAGTATTGAATAACACTTAAGTGGTCATTGGTAATGAATAATCAATAATCAAATGTCAATCTCTATTTGTTCTGACATACTATGCGTATGTCAATTATAATTATAGCTATAAATAAGTTATTTTACTGTTATTTGTGTAAATTGAAGTTTTGTTTTAAGGCATAGGGGGTTGACATTTATTAGTATACTATCGACGGATTCTGCAGGATTCAGGGCTTGAGTCACTTCTTCAACTCAGCTGGACTATTTTGTCAGTGTGTTGAGGCAATGTGTTGCTTCAGATCATTCAGTTCATACAATTACTTGCGTTTTCGCGGCAGCAGATTGACGCCAACCTCAATAATGGACATTTTAATTAATTATTTATAGTAGGCACAAATAAATCCTTTAATACGGAACCCTTAATTATTGTCCCTACATATTTATTTAAATAGTAGTTGATTTTCTTCCACACTCCATAATCAGTGCCGGTCACAGTGGTGAAGGGGGGACAACTACTCAAGGAGAAAACACATTTGTTTGTGGTCACAGCACCCAAACGTATCTGTTTTTGAAAATGAATATAAGTGTGTCATCTAAGTTGAGTAAACGGCAGTGGAATCGATTTAATTTACCTCAGTTATTTAACAAGAGATAAGAAGCTTCCAAGAATTACATCAATCGCATCGGCGGCGTGATACAGGTGTACAACCAGTCTCATTCCCACATTGAAATTTTCCCCGAAAAGAATAGTTTTTAGAGTTATCTCTTTACTAATATTATTGTTCAGTATAGTCCTTATTTTAAGAACTTGTAAAAGCTTGACTGTTAATAAAGTTAATATATAAATGTTTATGCCGAATAATAAAATAATGTCCAATGTTTTTTAACCTTTCTTATAATGAATTATACTATCTTATACATGTATAAAAGAAAGGTGGTGACTCTCTGTCGACTTGTCTGTTCCGTTTCAACATCCCATCTTAGCAATCCCTTAGGGCTTCGCCCCAGTCACCCTTAAAGTTACAATGTTACTCTTATGGGCAATAGGTTTAATGAATCAGGGGAGTACTTAAACAGATGTTTACAGTAGGATTTTAATCAGCTCTGCGAAAGTAGTGGTGAAACCAGAAAGAGGCATACTATTCGGCGCTTTTTTCCCATGTTATTCTTATGGGGATCAGTTTTTGCACCGACGCCCGATCCTACCCTACACAAATTTTCTTTTTGGCCCTTGCCTTATTTTCCCCCATTTAAAATTTGCATTAATTTTAATACATCCTTTGCAGAAATCCACGAGTTCAAAAATAACTCCACACTAAATAAACAACACATGTAAACAACTTAGAAGTTATTGTGTAGTAGTGGTGAAACCACAAAGAGGCATCACTTCCGGCGCTTTTTCCCCATGTTATTCTTATGGGGAGCCGTTTTTGCACCGACGCCAGCTCCCGCCTATAGAGCTCCCGCGCGTTGGCCAATACTAATGTCCAACCCCTGCCTATATTAAATATATTGTCCCCACCCCCATCCCTCCTCTATATTTTTAAAAATTAATTTTCAAATTCAGGCTAAAAAACTATCTTTGGTGTTTACTGTCCGATTTGTCTGCAATTTGGATATGTTATTGTCCTAGGCAAGTGTTTTAATAAATTTCACTTACATTTCCCAAATTCACTATAACAGTCAAAAATATTTTTTGAAAAATACTGCCGCCAACTGAAATTTGTGTTTTAATCCAAACTATTTAAAATTCATTTTAATACATCCTTTGCAGAAATCCACGAGTTCAAAAATAACTCCACACTAAATAAACAACACATGTAAACAACTTAGAAGTTATTGTGTAGTAGTGGATAAACAGGAAAGAGGCATCACTTCCGGCGCTTTTTCCCCATGTTATTCTTATGGGGAGCCGTTTTGCGCCAACGCCAGCTCCCGCCTATAGAGCTCCCGCGCCTTAGCCAATACTAATGTCCAACCCTTGCCTATATTAAATATATTGTCCCCATCCCCATCCCTCCTCTATATTTTTAAAAATTAATTTTCAAATTCAGGCTAAAAAACTATCTTTGGTGTTTACTGTCCGATTTGTCTGCAATTTGGATATGTTATTGTCCTAGGCAAGTGTTTTAATAAATTTCACTTACATTTCCCAAATTCACTATTACGGTCAAAAATATTTTTGAAAAATACTGCCAATTGCCAACTTCTTTATTTACTGTCCGATTTGTCTTCAATTTGGATATGTTATTTTCCTAGGCAAGTGTTTTAATAAATTCCACGTACATATCCCAAATTCACTATTACGGTCAAATTAAAAAATATTTTTTGAAAAATACTGCCAACCGCCACCTTCTTTATTAACTGTCTGATTTGTCTGCAATTTGGATATGTTATTGTCCTAGGAAAGTGTTTTAATAAATTTCACTTACATTTCCCAAATTCACTATAACGGTCAAATTAAAAAATATTTTTTGAAAAATACTGCCAATTGCCACCTTCTTTATTAACTGTCTGATTTGTCTTCAATTTGGATATGTTATTGTCCTAGGCAAGTTGTTTAATAAATTCCACTTACATATCCCAAATTCACTATTACGGTCAAATTAAAAATTATTTTTGAAAAATACTGCCAATTGCCAACTTCTTTATTAAATGTCCGATTTGTCTGCAATTTGGATGTGTTATTGTCCTAGGCAAGTGTTTTAATAAATTTCACTTACATATCCCAAATTCACTATTACGGTCAAATTAAAAAATATTTTTGAAAAATACTGCCAATTGCCAACTTCTTTATTTACTGTCTGATTTATTTAAAATTTGGATATGCTATTGACCTAGGCAAGTGTTTTAATAAATTTCACTTACATATCCCAAATTCACTATTACGGTCAAATTAAAAAATATTTTTGAAAAATACTGCCAATTGCCAACTTCTTTATTTACTGTCTGATTTATTTAAAATTTGGATATGCTATTGACCTAGGCAAGTGTTTTAATAAATTCCACTTACATATCCCAAATTCACTATTACGGTCAAATTAAAAAATATTTTTGAAAAATACTGCCAATTGCCAACTTCTTTATTTACTGTCCCATTTGTTTAAAACTTGGATATGTTATTGTCGTAGGCAATTGTTTTAATAAATTACACTTACATTTCCCAAATTCACTATTACAGCCAAATTAAAAATTATTTTTGAAAAATACTGCCAATTGCCAACTTCTTTATTTACTGTCCGATTTGTTTAAAATTTGGATATGTTATTGTTGTAGGCTAGTGTATATGCACCATCCACATTTTACAAATATTGCGGTTAAATGTTAAAAAATTTTGGAAAAATACTGCCAATTGGCAACTTCTTTATTTATGGTCTGATTTGTTTAAAATTTATGTCATTATTCTAGGCTAGTGTATATGTACCATCCACATTTGACAAATTAACTATAATGGTCAAATTTAAAAAATATTTTGAAAAATATACAATTTCAAACTTCTTTATTTACGGATATGTTATAGCTCTTATATAGGTAACAAGACCACACTACCACACGTTCCATTACCCATTTGTCTTTTTTGTTTGTTTATTTTGCTGTAATCCCAAAACTGACTTTGCTGTTTATTGTCCGATTTGCCTGCACTTTGGATATTGTCCTAAGCATTTATTGTCTGATTTATTTTTGGATATGTTATAGCCCCCAACTATTATATCTAAAATTACAATATTATTTCCACCCATAATACAGTTGATGTGTTGTTTGTTTTGCCGCAACCTAAAAACTAACATTGGTATTTGTGTTTTTACAAAACTATATTTTGTAAATTACTACCAACAACTCCTTTATTTACATTTCGACTTGTTATATCACCCTATATCTAAATTTACCATATATTTTTTTCCCTTTTAGCGCTGTTTTGTCGTAACCAAACTTTGAATATGACTGCAATATATTACTGGCCATTGCATAAGTAAATACCCCATTTCCAAATTCAATATTACGGTTCGATTAAAAAAATAAATGCAAGCTTATTATATTTGCCACAAGCTTATTATATACATCCAGCTGTTATATTTGCCACATTTCCAATATTGTTGTGACCCTCTCAACTACCTCTCATTGTAATATAATAAGTAATCCACAAAATATTTATGGAACTGCCTAAACTTTGGATATGTTTTAAGCCAATGCAAAAATAAATTTTTAAAACCCAAAACAACTAATCTTTCTTTGTAGTTAAAATCAAACTTCCCACATTCTAGCTCCCTTTCCAGCCAGGGAGACATAAAGGTTACGAATATTTTCAAACAATATATCTTTTTCTTCCCCTATGTTGGACTTGTTTAATAGCGCACCATATTCCAAATCCTCCAGTCTACTACATTCTTTAAATTTAACATTGCCTTTAATATCTCTATGTCTTCTTGTCCATTGTTACGGAAACTTTCTATTTTTGGAATTGCCACAAAATGTTGCGGTTCCGTTAGTGTTAAAGCTTGCAAGTGGCTCGTTGGTAGGTAGATAAATAATGTCCAAATCACCACTGTATGGCAACACGCCTTCCCCATTCTTATTTATCTCTATAAATACAGTTTTACAGACACCTTTAACATAGTATACACCCCTCCTTTTCTGCCAACACTCCCACAAACTTGTTTACTACAAACGCATACACTATATAATGTCCATAATGCTCGCAGGAAGTAATCTTTTAATTTATTCTCTCTTTCCCTTCTTTCTTTAGCCAACTGTGCATTCCTCTGCAACAGTATTTTCCACATATTCCAATGTCTTCTAATTCCAATTTCCTCTTTTGGAACAACTCTCTAAGAAAGGCTTGGAAAGTGGCTCTATTTCTTTAATAGTGTATGGGTACAGTTTATTGGTCCGGCTTCTTAAAACGTAGGGAGTAAGGTTAGGACTTTCCAAATTGATGTGTTTAGGTATAGTGGAGAAAGGTGTATTTGATGTGCCCCCAGATTTGATGTAACACTTATGCTTTACACTTATGGCATCCTCCTCTATTACCTCTACGTAGTTGGTAAACAGTTAAAGCTAAATGCAGATAGAGCACACTTTATTAACTTTTCCCTTTGATCTTTTGGCAGTTTTAGTTGTACTCCAGTTATCTTCCCCCAATATGCATCATTAAACACTAAACAACAACTGTTTTGTAATTGGCAACTTTCACCCACATCTTATGCAGAGGTACAGCATGGAGCATTTTGAAAGTACCGTTTGTTGTCTTCTATTAGACTTAAACAATCTCTTAAAGGTTCAAACCCCTTACCAAAACCTCTACAATAGATTGATGCCTCTAACCTTGCCATTCTCTCTAGCCAGTTGAGAACGTTTCTTTTAGGTTTACAAAGTTTATTATATGGTTTCCTATACTTTTAATTACTCCAGGGCTTGTAATCTGGCATATAAATTTATTATATATTTTTACCCTGCTATTTACATTAAACCATGCTAACATTATCTACAATAACATTATATCCATTCGCCCCCCTGGTAGCAAAAGTTTTCTGTAAGATATTGGCACATTTCCTCTTTATTAAATATTCCAACCAAATCTAGTGTTATATCGAAATCCATAAGATCTTGCAGTATCTTTGGAAGATCTTCCAACAAATCCTTAATTTTAACATTTGCAAGCTCTATTTTATAGGGAATTGCTATAGGATCATCATACTTTTGTTTAATTTGGTCAATATCTTTCTTTATTATTTGTAACACACCCTCGCTTTGGGAGAATGGTAGTTTGGCCACAACACCATGTCGAGCTAAAGAGAACTTTTTAAATATTCCTCGTAAGTAGCTATTAAACGAGCCACATATTTCCTTCTTAACTTTAAATTTATTCCGAACGTCCCCATCACAATCCATAACATTGGTTATCTTAACTAACATTATGTTATCACAAAACGCACCCGTTATAGATGTTATTTAATTTTGGTTCGCCCTCGCAATAGTTTATATTACCTATGTCTGTAAGAAGGTTATTATTACGTAGATTTTCTAATAAAAACCATATACCAAATCTTTCGTTAGTAGGTTTAATACAATTCCCCAATAAATGGCCAACAGAGTACATTTCTTTTATACAAAAGTAGCGGAAACATGTAAACAGGACAGATATATAGGCATATAGAGGTTGTAAATATATATTGTATATAAACATAGGCGAGCGGTAAGTGTAACATGTAAGTGGACACCCACATGCAAATATGGAATACCCACTATTAATATAATTCCAAATTCGACTAAATAAGTTTATAGTCTCAATATAATTAACATATTAACATTAGTACCCAAATTGTCGAAATTCTAGTACTATTAAACCCAACACCCCATGCAGTAGAGTAATATATGTATTTAATACAGATACGCACATTCTACAAGACCCATACATCTGTTGTATAAGCAGCAGAATAGACATCTCATTGTGTTGTTGTAAAGTAAAACATAAATTGTGCTGGATACAACCGGCCAGATATTAGACAGGAAATGTGTTGGAAGTGTATTGCCAAAGACAAACACCACATAGTGCAGCATGTAATCAATCCATTACTATTTAGACAGCATTGGTACAACATCCGATATATATATGTGGACAATGTTATGATTGTGTTAAATTTGTTTATATTACATATATTTCTTACACAATTTACAAACTATTTTTGTGTCAGTTGACAGAACGTGTAAAGTTGTGTTAAATGGATGTAAACCAGTATCTGTGCCTGTGTCCAAATGTGTTGGAGTGTGTTATTGTGTCTCTGCATTTGTGTTGTTTTATAAACTTTAAATATTACTATGTCCTTATACTCTTACTATTTCTGTTACTATAATATTTATCTTTTACTGTTTGTTTTCCAAGTTTGATTGTGGGTTTGGCTAATATATCGGATGTTGTACCAATGCTGTCTAAATAGTAATGGATTGATTACATGCTGCACTATGTGGTGTTTGTCTTTGGCAATACACTTCCAACACATTTCCTGTCTAATATCTGGCCGGTTGTATCCAGCACAATTTATGTTTTACTTTACAACAACACAATGAGATGTCTATTCTGCTGCTTATACAACAGATGTATGGGTCTTGTAGAATGTGCGTATCTGTATTAAATACATATATTACTCTACTGCATGGGGTGTTGGGTTTAATAGTACTAGAATTTCGACAATTTGGGTACTAATGTTAATATGTTAATTATATTGAGACTATAAACTTATTTAGTCGAATTTGGAATTATATTAATAGTGGGTATTCCATATTTGCATGTGGGTGTCCACTTACATGTTACACTTACCGCTCGCCTATGTTTATATACAATATATATTTACAACCTCTATATGCCTATATATCTGTCCTGTTTACATGTTTCCGCTACTTTTGTATAAAAGAAATGTACTCTGTTGGCCATTTATTGGGGAATTGTATTAAACCTACTAACGAAAGATTTGGTATATGGTTTTTATTAGAAAATCTACGTAATAATAACCTTCTTACAGACATAGGTAATATAAACTATTGCGAGGGCGAACCAAAATTAAATAACATCTATAACGGGTGCGTTTTGTGATAACATAATGTTAGTTAAGATAACCAATGTTATGGATTGTGATGGGGACGTTCGGAATAAATTTAAAGTTAAGAAGGAAATATGTGGCTCGTTTAATAGCTACTTACGAGGAATATTTAAAAAGTTCTCTTTAGCTCGACATGGTGTTGTGGCCAAACTACCATTCTCCCAAAGCGAGGGTGTGTTACAAATAATAAAGAAAGATATTGACCAAATTAAACAAAAGTATGATGATCCTATAGCAATTCCCTATAAAATAGAGCTTGCAAATGTTAAAATTAAGGATTTGTTGGAAGATCTTCCAAAGATACTGCAAGATCTTATGGATTTCGATATAACACTAGATTTGGTTGGAATATTTAATAAAGAGGAAATGTGCCAATATCTTACAGAAAACTTTTGCTACCAGGGGGGCGAATGGATATAATGTTATTGTAGATAATGTTAGCATGGTTTAATGTAAATAGCAGGGTAAAAATATATAATAAATTTATATGCCAGATTACAAGCCCTGGAGTAATTAAAAGTATAGGAAACCATATAATAAACTTTGTAAACCTAAAAGAAACGTTCTCAACTGGCTAGAGAGAATGGCAAGGTTAGAGGCATCAATCTATTGTAGAGGTTTTGGTAAGGGGTTTGAACCTTTAAGAGATTGTTTAAGTCTAATAGAAGACAACAAACGGTACTTTCAAAATGCTCCATGCTGTACCTCTGCATAAGATGTGGGTGAAAGTTGCCAATTACAAAACAGTTGTTGTTTAGTGTTTAATGATGCATATTGGGGGAAGATAACTGGAGTACAACTAAAACTGCCAAAAGATCAAAGGGAAAAGTTAATAAAGTGTGCTCTATCTGCATTTAGCTTTAACTGTTTACCAACTACGTAGAGGTAATAGAGGAGGATGCCATAAGTGTAAAGCATAAGTGTTACATCAAATCTGGGGGCACATCAAATACACCTTTCTCCACTATACCTAAACACATCAATTTGGAAAGTCCTAACCTTACTCCCTACGTTTTAAGAAGCCGGACCAATAAACTGTACCCATACACTATTAAAGAAATAGAGCCACTTTCCAAGCCTTTCTTAGAGAGTTGTTCCAAAAGAGGAAATTGGAATTAGAAGACATTGGAATATGTGGAAAATACTGTTGCAGAGGAATGCACAGTTGGCTAAAGAAAGAAGGGAAAGAGAGAATAAATTAAAAGATTACTTCCTGCGAGCATTATGGACATTATATAGTGTATGCGTTTGTAGTAAACAAGTTTGTGGGAGTGTTGGCAGAAAAGGAGGGGTGTATACTATGTTAAAGGTGTCTGTAAAACTGTATTTATAGAGATAAATAAGAATGGGGAAGGCGTGTTGCCATACAGTGGTGATTTGGACATTATTTATCTACCTACCAACGAGCCACTTGCAAGCTTTAACACTAACGGAACCGCAACATTTTGTGGCAATTCCAAAAATAGAAAGTTTCCGTAACAATGGACAAGAAGACATAGAGATATTAAAGGCAATGTTAAATTTAAAGAATGTAGTAGACTGGAGGATTTGGAATATGGTGCGCTATTAAACAAGTCCAACATAGGGGAAGAAAAAGATATATTGTTTGAAAATATTCGTAACCTTTATGTCTCCCTGGCTGGAAAGGGAGCTAGAATGTGGGAAGTTTGATTTTAACTACAAAGAAAGATTAGTTGTTTTGGGTTTTAAAAATTTATTTTTGCATTGGCTTAAAACATATCCAAAGTTTAGGCAGTTCCATAAATATTTTGTGGATTACTTATTATATTACAATGAGAGGTAGTTGAGAGGGTCACAACAATATTGGAAATGTGGCAAATATAACAGCTGGATGTATATAATAAGCTTGTGGCAAATATAATAAGCTTGCATTTATTTTTTTAATCGAACCGTAATATTGAATTTGGAAATGGGGTATTTACTTATGCAATGGCCAGTAATATATTGCAGTCATATTCAAAGTTTGGTTACGACAAAACAGCGCTAAAAGGGAAAAAAATATATGGTAAATTTAGATATAGGGTGATATAACAAGTCGAAATGTAAATAAAGGAGTTGTTGGTAGTAATTTACAAAATATAGTTTTGTAAAAACACAAATACCAATGTTAGTTTTTAGGTTGCGGCAAAACAAACAACACATCAACTGTATTATGGGTGGAAATAATATTGTAATTTTAGATATAATAGTTGGGGGCTATAACATATCCAAAAATAAATCAGACAATAAATGCTTAGGACAATATCCAAAGTGCAGGCAAATCGGACAATAAACAGCAAAGTCAGTTTTGGGATTACAGCAAAATAAACAAACAAAAAAGACAAATGGGTAATGGAACGTGTGGTAGTGTGGTCTTGTTACCTATATAAGAGCTATAACATATCCGTAAATAAAGAAGTTTGAAATTGTATATTTTTCAAAATATTTTTTAAATTTGACCATTATAGTTAATTTGTCAAATGTGGATGGTACATATACACTAGCCTAGAATAATGACATAAATTTTAAACAAATCAGACCATAAATAAAGAAGTTGCCAATTGGCAGTATTTTTCCAAAATTTTTTAACATTTAACCGCAATATTTGTAAAATGTGGATGGTGCATATACACTAGCCTACAACAATAACATATCCAAATTTTAAACAAATCGGACAGTAAATAAAGAAGTTGGCAATTGGCAGTATTTTTCAAAAATAATTTTTAATTTGGCTGTAATAGTGAATTTGGGAAATGTAAGTGTAATTTATTAAAACAATTGCCTACGACAATAACATATCCAAGTTTTAAACAAATGGGACAGTAAATAAAGAAGTTGGCAATTGGCAGTATTTTTCAAAAATATTTTTTAATTTGACCGTAATAGTGAATTTGGGATATGTAAGTGGAATTTATTAAAACACTTGCCTAGGTCAATAGCATATCCAAATTTTAAATAAATCAGACAGTAAATAAAGAAGTTGGCAATTGGCAGTATTTTTCAAAAATATTTTTTAATTTGACCGTAATAGTGAATTTGGGATATGTAAGTGAAATTTATTAAAACACTTGCCTAGGTCAATAGCATATCCAAATTTTAAATAAATCAGACAGTAAATAAAGAAGTTGGCAATTGGCAGTATTTTTCAAAAATATTTTTTAATTTGACCGTAATAGTGAATTTGGGATATGTAAGTGAAATTTATTAAAACACTTGCCTAGGACAATAACACATCCAAATTGCAGACAAATCGGACATTTAATAAAGAAGTTGGCAATTGGCAGTATTTTTCAAAAATAATTTTTAATTTGACCGTAATAGTGAATTTGGGATATGTAAGTGGAATTTATTAAACAACTTGCCTAGGACAATAACATATCCAAATTGAAGACAAATCAGACAGTTAATAAAGAAGGTGGCAATTGGCAGTATTTTTCAAAAAATATTTTTTAATTTGACCGTTATAGTGAATTTGGGAAATGTAAGTGAAATTTATTAAAACACTTTCCTAGGACAATAACATATCCAAATTGCAGACAAATCAGACAGTTAATAAAGAAGGTGGCGGTTGGCAGTATTTTTCAAAAAATATTTTTTAATTTGACCGTAATAGTGAATTTGGGATATGTACGTGGAATTTATTAAAACACTTGCCTAGGAAAATAACATATCCAAATTGAAGACAAATCGGACAGTAAATAAAGAAGTTGGCAATTGGCAGTATTTTTCAAAAATATTTTTGACCGTAATAGTGAATTTGGGAAATGTAAGTGAAATTTATTAAAACACTTGCCTAGGACAATAACATATCCAAATTGCAGACAAATCGGACAGTAAACACCAAAGATAGTTTTTTAGCCTGAATTTGAAAATTAATTTTTAAAAATATAGAGGAGGGATGGGGATGGGGACAATATATTTAATATAGGCAAGGGTTGGACATTAGTATTGGCTAAGGCGCGGGAGCTCTATAGGCGGGAGCTGGCGTTGGCGCAAAACGGCTCCCCATAAGAATAACATGGGGAAAAAGCGCCGGAAGTGATGCCTCTTTCCTGTTTATCCACTACTACACAATAACTTCTAAGTTGTTTACATGTGTTGTTTATTTAGTGTGGAGTTATTTTTGAACTCGTGGATTTCTGCAAAGGATGTATTAAAATGAATTTTAAATAGTTTGGATTAAAACACAAATTTCAGTTGGCGGCAGTATTTTTCAAAAAATATTTTTGACTGTTATAGTGAATTTGGGAAATGTAAGTGAAATTTATTAAAACACTTGCCTAGGACAATAACATATCCAAATTGCAGACAAATCGGACAGTAAACACCAAAGATAGTTTTTTAGCCTGAATTTGAAAATTAATTTTTAAAAATATAGAGGAGGGATGGGGGTGGGGACAATATATTTAATATAGGCAGGGGTTGGACATTAGTATTGGCCAACGCGCGGGAGCTCTATAGGCGGGAGCTGGCGTCGGTGCAAAAACGGCTCCCCATAAGAATAACATGGGGAAAAAGCGCCGGAAGTGATGCCTCTTTGTGGTTTCACCACTACTACACAATAACTTCTAAGTTGTTTACATGTGTTGTTTATTTAGTGTGGAGTTATTTTTGAACTCGTGGATTTCTGCAAAGGATGTATTAAAATTAATGCAAATTTTAAATGGGGGAAAATAAGGCAAGGGCCAAAAAGAAAATTTGTGTAGGGTAGGATCGGGCGTCGGTGCAAAAACTGATCCCCATAAGAATAACATGGGAAAAAAGCGCCGAATAGTATGCCTCTTTCTGGTTTCACCACTACTTGCGAAATACTGGTATCAGCTAGTACTTGATATATTTATATTTGATTTTTTACTTCGTAAAAAATAGGCGTCTCATATTTTCATTGGATTTTCTTCTACACGACTAAATTATACACCTTTTATAATTTATTACATCAGGAGAAGACATATTTACTCGATGTTAATTAATTGCCGACAACTGAAAACATTGTTATTAATATGATTATTATGAATGAATTATAAACAAGTCAAATACAAAGCGTTTCCTTGTGCACACTGAAGGCAGAGTGGTCAACAATGGACGATCGCCGCGTCAACGCCCAAACTAGCAGTTATATTACAGCTGAGTTCCAACAATTTTTTATAATCAGCTGATTGACAAAATCAAACAGGCGCGTATCTGTTATTGCAGAAAAATACGACTGTAGATGCAACAACAGTGACATCATCTGTACAGTCGTCCATTTTTCACGACAATGCTCGTTGGACACGACGGACACTGCGCAAACAGCTGATTGGAATTTATTTATGTTAGAGGGAATGTTCGCCCGAACATTCCGCCGAATGTTCGGTGGTTGTTCGCGAGAAGTGTGGGAGCTTCATCAGGGCGAACGTTCGGTAGAATGTTCGGCCGCATGTTCTGGAGAATGTTCGGCCGAATGTTCAGGCGTGTTCGCAAGTAGTGTGGGACCGCCTTTATCAACATAAATAAAATTAGAGTTTTGTCTGTATATTGCTTGGAATTATTAAATTTGTGCATATTTTAGCGAATTTCCCCTATAGGGAAGAAGCTATTACCGTAGTCGGCATGGTAAGACCTAGACCCGGGACCATGATAACTTTTCGTTTTGATGTCCCCAGACCCCAAAAACACCATTCGTTCGAAACTGTATATATATATATATATATATATATGTGTGTCCGTGAGCACGATAACTCTTGTAAAAATTATCCGATTTTGATGAAATTTGGTATAAACGTGTAAAGAAACATTTATGACTTTAAGTTCGGAAACCAGCCAGATCGCTCTATCCGAAGGGGTATGTTGGGGGGGTTTTGTACCCCAAAAATGGGTTTTTTGAATTTTTTACATATAATTTTGGAAATAGTCAAATTTTAGTTTTTCCCATTGGATTCAGCTTAAAAAATACACAATTTTGTATTTTGATCATTTCTCTACGTCAATTGGTTACCGAGATATTGAAAGTGCTAAACACAGTACGTTGTCTAATGTTATTCTTATGGAGGAAAATAAAAATTTTATATCTTGCTTATTTATGAACATATACTGACGAAACTTGGTATACGGTTTCTTTTGGTTGTGGACCATTGATATTTGCTCAAAAAAACATTTTTTTGCCAAAGGCTCCCGTAGCATCAAACCTGCGTACTCAGCCCCATGTTATTCTTATGGAGAATAAGTAATGTGTTATCTCCCTTAATTATGAAAATAAATTAATGAAATTTGGCATTTGACTTCACCTAGTTGAGTTATATTGATATTAGTATAAAACCCCATTTTTTGTGTTCCTTGCTTCAGCAAACCTGCATACTCAGCCGCCATGTTATTCTTATGGAGAATAATTAAAATGTCATAAATTGCTTATTTATGAATGTATATTGATGAAACTTGGTATGTAGCTTTATGTGGTATTCAGATAAATATATATGCATTGGAAATTCGCTAAATACGCAGGTTTGCTGCTACGGGGGTATTTACGAGTAGGGATGGCGATGATATAGCAAGCCAATCAGAAGCCAGCATTTTGGTCACGTGACTTGTGACGTCATTAGGCTCCGCCCCCAAGATGGCGGTGCCCATGTCGGCTTCACTTTTTCCCCGCCAAATTTTCTAACCTCACTTTTCTCCCGCCAAATTTCCCGCCAGATTTTTCCTGCCATATTTCCTAACCTCACTTTCCCGCCACCACGTTCTCTCCAGATTTTTTTTCGGTAGTGTTGCCAACCTATGCTCTACGGCTATTATATGCTCTACATTATTATATATATATATATATATATATATATGCTCTACACTATGGCTCCACTATTATATATGCTCTATGTATACTTTTAATTATTGCTACATTATATGTATATGCTCTATGCTATTATATGATACATAATTATACATATACTGTATGGCTGTATTCTTTATGGCTACATTACATGTATATGCTCTATGGCTAAAGGGATTTCTTTTGATGTTAAAAATTAAATTTTTCTATTGTAAGCTGATTATGACCCATGTTTTCACACCACCCAGGGGGTAGGGTCTCGGCGCGTTTTTTATTAAAGTGAGTATCCCCAGTAGGCCTATTCTCACTGTTTTTAACCACTGCCCCAACCAACGCAGTGATTCGTGGCAGCCACTCCATTACAAAAATACTGCCTCCGATATATATTTGTTGTTCTCTGTTTATCCCAGTAGGCTATTTACTAAGACTGTGTCTGTTCATTTTAGCCTAGAAAATAGACAGAGAATTTTAATTTTTAATTTTTTGTTTTGTTTTTACTTTATACTTTTTTTGTTGCGCCTTTAAATTCGCATTTCCCTGACAGTCGGAGGATTACAACAAACGGTTTCACGGTTTTTTAGGCCAACCTCCCCACACCCCTGGACTTACAAAGGGTTTAGCCCTGCCTGCTGGTGAGCGACTGCCGGGCCTTATTTTTATTAGGCCCCACTCGAAAATATTTTTCGAGCGTAGTACTGTGCGGACCTCAAGGCGCAAGTTTCGTTTTTATTTTTATGTATAATGCAAGCTACTGTAAAATCATCATCATCTATATACAAACTTTCATTTATTTCTATAACATTAGAATGAAATGCCCGAAGGAATTGAGCCTTCTCCAGGCCTTTTGTGTGTATGGCCTCGAAGGGTTTACACAGTGAGCGTAAAAGCTCTTCGCTGTAATGTACCTCACCTTCATCCCACTTTATGTGGTGAAAGTGACGAGTCAGCCAGCGGGCTGTTCTTTTCATCTTGCTATTCAACAAATTAAAACAGTAAGGAGGTCGAAATACTAGCTGAGTTCTGTAAGACTTTCCGACTATAGCAAACTCCTTTACAATAAATTTATTATTATTGTCTTTGAATCCGTGGAATTCAACTACAGCTTCCATAGTGAGACTTCGCTAAAAAGACGGTCAGCTACTTGAGATGGCAGTTGATCAGTACGGGTTTCAGCGCCCGATAAAACTTGACCAATAAAAACTTTAATAATATCCTCCAAGTAAACCAATTCCAATAGAGAGCGGCATATTAAAGGAATATTAATTACAAGCTGATTCCACTCGTTTCGATTGAGACTGAGCGTGTGTTCACCATCAGAGATACGAGCGTACTGTTGACCAAAGATACTGTTAACTTTAATTTCTGCCCCCGTATCGGTATTTACAAAACATTGATGCTTGCCTTCGAAAGCTAAAGTAATTTCATTGAAACGGTCACAGAGCTGACAGTAAGAATCGTAAGACCAAAACACAACACCTTTCCTCCCCTTAATTAATACTCCGAGGCTGTTGTCCCTGTTTTTAAAAATACCCGATACTACGCACTTGGTGAGCTCAGGGTCCAAGAAGTGAACTGACTTTAAAAAAACTCCGGTCATTAAATTTATAGGCTCTGTACCCTTAGGGATGGGTATAGCTCCCATACTTACCTCCGTCTCGGCTGATGTCATCTCTGCTACTGATGCTCCGTTAATAAACACCCATCCTCATATACCCTATCCCCATTATCTCCGTTCCCCTCCCCCTCCTCCTCAGAATCTGAAGAGGATTCTTCACATCCACTGTTGTCAAAATCTGTACGCCATTTTACTATAATGCTATCGATCCCCGGCATTAATTTAAACTCCTTTTCAACACTAGCAAATTTGTAACTGTCTACGTAATCTGTTTTCATCAATACTTTTTTGTACTAATATTCAATTTTTACCCAACCGTAGTAACCCATGTTTACTCACCGAGTGTTAACCTCAGACTAACAAAATCTTTTAACCCACAACATCAAAACCCTCCCCATCCTCATCACTGCTAAAGTCTCCGTCGTCTCTGAGTTTAACAACTACGGTGGTGGTACCCTCAGGAATATCAGATATTTCCTTCTCACAGTATATCTTGTAACAATCCAATTTTGCTGTACCTATTAAAACATTATCGGCGTTATAAAACTGAATAATAACCCACTCGCCCATGTTTACTCGCTGAGTGCTAGCAAGAGAATAAACCTCTGAAAATTATATGTATATTTTACCCCCACTCCAAGGAGTGAACGTTTCGTTCCCCCCTTTGATAACACTACACCGGAAGTAGTTCAACCCAATTATTATTATGATTCTAAGTGTTGGACCCTCCGGGCTCCAATTACATTGGAGATTTGCTCTTCTGTTGATTTAATACATCTCAAAAACCTGGCCCTATCCCTTGCTAACTGTTCCCAATCTGATTTTCTATCTTCAGCGGGCAAACTGTATATTTTTGTAACTACCGGGCTGGAGAAACTAACTCGATATTTTCCTGACATCTCCCGTGATCGGTGTGTATGTGTAGTGACAGTCGTGAATTATGAGACAGTATGCCCAAGTATTAGCTGGGATTGCTGTTTTAGTTTGAATCTCAAGCCTTACATCTACTGGACCGGTCTTAATAGTATCGTCCTGCTTTGAACAGTCAATTACATACAGAGGGCATTTTGTTTTAAAATCATCAAATTTTAATATCGGTGAGCCGATTCTGCCGTAATACGAGTTTTGAAAGTTCTTATACATATCATAGAACAAGGTGGTGTTCCCACGAAGGTTATCGTACGGATAGAAACTAGAGTTTAAATACAGTTTAACATCGAGAAGGTCACAGGTGTCGAACCGTGACATATCCTTTGTTAAGTCATTCTTTCTGCCTGTCTGGAAGGCCAGAACAACATACCGGGGTTTTTCTGTTTGGTTAGATGTTTTAAGTGTCCAAGATAATGTGTCTGTACTAGGGAGGTTCGGGTATTCAATCATTTCCCACTGACGGAAAGAAAGATGCATTGCGGGGTCTTTTTCAATAAAGTTGTATAATTTTATTTTTTCAGTGTCGTTTACTGTAACGTGAGGTACTCGCCAGTAGATTTTGTCAATTGTTAATGTTAAAGTCCCAGCAGCTATTTTTACAACGTTACTATCCGTACCCGAACGTAATAGTATCAGTTCCTGTTTAACATTTACCAACACCCGCCTGTAGTCTTCAGCGAATCCTAGCAAGAGTTTTAGTGGTAGCGAATATACAAAATCTGTAACTTTTTCAGTACTACCAGGGCCAAGCCAGCAAGCGACCTTTAGAGCATTTTTCTCTTCGTCCCGAATTGAAAGAATATTTTTTAAAGTAGCACTAATACCGACATTTTTCGTTCTGTCAATTTCCTTGCCACAAATCTCGTAGCGGATTTCTTCAAACAAGAAAGCCATAGCATTATTAATAAAGGAAACATCCTGAGGAGTCCCGTCTGCTTTTGTAGCGTTGGTCTTGCCGTGAATCACGATAAAGCTTTCAAAAGGGGCAGTTATTATATCCTGCTGTAATAATGGTATTCTTATTTCATCATTATTGTTATAAGTAGTGGACACGTATGGTTGATGTGTGTGAAACTCCATCCCTGTTATTAAGTCATCATACTCAGCGAGGCTGTCTATCACCAATAGCGCCATTCTGTATTACCTTAAAACCGAGAGAGCGAAGAAACGATATATTTTTACAAGTTAACACCTTGGCGTTCTGAACACTACTGACTTGTTGCCCTAATTGTATATGCCTAAATAGTAGCCCCATTACTGTGCCTGAGATGTAGTCTCACCGAGATCCTTTCTCCGCGAAAGTTAACAAGATTACCGTTTTGGTCTTTTAGAGACACTGTCAAGTTGTTGATCCTTTGACTGATCACCGGTAAATAAATGACATTCCTCGGTAATTCTATTATTTTATAGCCCGGTGGTTCAGCCGGGTAGAACTCGTGTATGACATGGCCCTCAACCCTGTTCAAGTATGACCCGCGTGTGACATTACATTCCACCCTTATAGAGTTAACTTTTATTATATCTACAGGCAGTTCAGATACATGCTCATTTTTGGCCCCGTATATTTGTTTTTTGTAGCCCAAGAGTGTTCCCAATGAATGTTCTTTAGTAAAGTCAATTTTCTCAGAACAGCATATCGTAGCTTTCAAAGTGTTATTATTAGGTTTCAAAGTAAATTGTACTTCTTTTGGCAATTGCGATTGTATATATTTTTCAATGTCCTCAATTTCGTAAGAGCCTTCAGGGATTGTAATACTTTTATCATCACCGTAGTAAAACGTATCATTTATCTCTTTTTCAATGTTCGGTATAGAGTTATAAGTGGTCAGTTCAATTAAACCCAGTTCCCATGTACCCTTGCTAACATCAATTGGAAATGCTAACTCATGGGATAGAACACTAGTTACCCCTGTTAGACAGAACATTACTACAGAGATACTTTAAACACAAATGTCCACAAACAACTGAGTCAAAATTCTGTTGTCTCTCGTAGTTATAGTACATCTCACATTCACCCAAGTACTTAGAAATTTCCGGTGGTGGTCTTAGGTTTCCAAAACTGTCATAATAATAGACCTTTTTATCAATCTTCCTGTAACATACCCAATGCGTGCCTGGACCGGTTGTACTATCCAAGTTTACTATAGCAAATTCGTACTTTCTCGGGCGTTGTGGTAGTCCGTCTCTCATGTAAACTCCTCTAAAGTTTGGAATTTTTAACAACTTTGCATATTTAATCAAATCGTAATTTGTAAGCGGCTTTATCGGTATCGAGATGCTTTTTTTTTCTTCTTACATATGCCCTTTTTCTTTCTTCTGCCTGCGCCCGCCTTTGTACCCGAACCTTCCTTTCTATATTGTCTAAGATACAATCCTTTACCTTTTGGAGGCGGGCGTTTCTTCTTACGACCTCCCCCCAATTTTGTTTTTGCTTTCATGGCTGTTGTGACTGCCCAAGTGGCGGCTTTCTCACCAACACTGGCGTTACCGGCCTTGAATCTTTGCCAAGCGCGTTCCGCCAACTCCTTGTCCGCTTGCCTTCCTCGCTCGTTGTCGGAATACCGCGAGTATGCTATGTCGTGGGCCTTACAGGCCGCGTCGAGCCCGTTTATTCCTTTGTCACCTCTAGCCAATCTCTCTTTTAACCTCGTGCCAGGTCCGCAGTACTGATAACCAGGGAGATGTAATTCAACAGGTAGTAAGTCTGTAGCTTTGTTGAGAACCGAAGAAACAATACCTCCGCCTCGCACAACCGCTATCTTACGTCTGAGAGTTTTCCTTCTTGTGTTAGCCATTTATTGCAAGCGCTAGTATCATCCGTTGTAATGTCGTTGCACTCCAGCACATTAGTGTCAGTAATGAAGTAAACTTGCCCCTTTTATACCTAAACTGGCTCGGAGTTAGCTGAGGAGATTGGGGAAAGGAACAGTATCATCAAATATCCCCGTTGGCTCAAGACGAAAATTCTCTTTAATTTGTTTCAAAAGAAGCTCCACTCAGTCCCTCTTCAGTCATAAAGAGATCATAAGTATCAGGCGGAAGAGGTTTGACGTCTTCTTCTTCAGGCTCTTCACCACCTTCTAACCCGTCAGCAAACAAAACTTCCCAGTCTAAGTAATCGTTTTCACCCGGCGTGGGTAGGATGGCAGACCTCCCAGTTTGTTTTCTGTTAATATAATTAAAGACCATAGTACCGAATTTTCTCAACCGTTTCTCGTGAAAATCTTTATGACTACTTATTAGACCTTCACACTTCACCAGTCGGGTCTTAATACTCGTTAATTCCGATCGCAATTGGTCTAGGTTAGTGGTTAAAGGTCCAAGCTTTGATTCACAAGTGTTTTCCACATATGCCTTTGTCACTGCATCGCTGGGGTCTTTTGGTAAAGCTAAATTATTAATTCGTTTATTGTTAGCGTCATAATTATCGTTGGAGATAGTCATACTCAGTGTTTTTAGTGTACCCAAGTTAACTGCGTCCGAGGAATCTACAGGGTTAGCTACACTCCATAGTCTTTTGTTTTGCATATTGAACCTCTTAACGTCAGAAGGTATAGATTTATGGTCAACATAATTCATTGTAGCAGCGTCTAGTGGTTGTACCGGTGTAGCCAATTTACATAACCGTTTATTCTGCATATCATAGTCACCGTCCGGCGTCAAGTTAAAGCCATCGCCCTTGGGACCCTTGACGGCCTCATCTCGGGACTTTAAACTACGTCCAAACTTGTCAATCGTCATTTTAATAATGCTTTAAACCTACTGTTACCAGCTCCTTTTATGTAACCAGCCTCCCTTAGTTCCTCCACGATACTCAGTATTTCACTGCCATGGACTCTGTTTCCAGTCTCTGTTGACATGGCTATGTGTCGTAATCTATCCACCAATTCGTTGGCGTCGTCCCAGTGTATTATATCACGGGACTTTGCATTCTTCCACACTAGACCCTTCCCCACTCTGGCCGGGAATAGGTCTTTTATAATTCTTCTGTACTTTAGATTGTTGTCCCTTCTAATTTGATTGTGGAATTTGTAGCCTCTCTTGTGAGCGTTGGTAGCGATAATAATACTCTTATAGGTCTTAAGATCGTCTTCATCGTATATATCCTCGTCAGGGGTTCTCTTAAATATGAGCTCATACAAACCTTCAGTAGGACTATATCTTGTGTTGTTTATTAGAATAGTTCCATCGTTGTCAAAGTCTAACACCTTATCTCCCATCATTAAAGTACTGCCTTCGTATCTAGGACCGTAGTCATGATCAATAACTCGGACCTTACCGCTAGCATCTTTTAAAAGAAGTGTCATATATCTCACTGTCATGGGGTTACTAAACTACTTTCCATATATTGGGACGCTGTTTCCAGTCCCGAAGGGGTCGATACAATTTGCTTTAACCCGCTACTTTCAGGTGTTGATACACTCTGCGGAATAAATTCAGCTTCTCCTTCATCATCTGTCGTATTGTAGTCCATTGGCTCTTCTTTAAAGGTTTCGGGTTCAGTTTTTATGTCAGGGCTAACTGTGGTTGTTTTTCTAAGTTCTTGGATAATTGGTTTGCACTGTTTCTCAAGCATAATATCACTTTCCTCGGATCCTTCCTTAAACATCTTATACTTTCTCTTAATAGCATTACGTAGCTCTATGAGTCGGTTTGTCAGTTGCTGTTTACTGCTTCGCTTCATAGTCATAAATGGTATATTTCAATCAGCGCATCTAGATTTAAGGCATTTCGACTTGTCTAAAAAACAGGGCACGCCTCTTATGCCTCCGTATGTACTCGATAATATCCAAAAGTGAAATACCAGCGCTAAAGTCCATACCTCTGTAGTACCTCTGTTCTCTAGCATTGAACCTGGGGATCACATAACGACCGGTAAAACTCCTGAATACAAAAGTACGTTTCCACCCGTCTCTCCATTCAGATATTTCTGCCACGGTGTATTTATCACTTTCAATTGTTTTTTGCATGAATCTCTTGAGTAGCTCCATAGGTCTAGGTTCGTTGAGGTGTTGCAGTCAATAAGAATTTAAAAGCCAGAATTCATCAGGATTAGCCCCTGTAAACGCTTTCCATTGGTCAAATAGTACTCTGTTTGTTACACTGTACAGACCGTTTTTTAGACTTATACCGAATCTCTCGCACTGTAACGGGAGTGTGGGCAAGGCCAGTTTGAGAAACTCTGTAGTATACAATCCCTGGCACAAATTATTAACATCGTTATAAGGTTTATTTCTACTTCCCCCTGGTATACTGTCAGGAACTTTTGCGTATCCAACGTTATAACTAATATCGATGTGACATTTTAATCTTAAAGCTCTTTTATAGACTGTCATCAGTGATCTTATAGGAATACTGCGTTCTGTCAGGAGTATACATCGTTTAGCGAAGGGAATCTTACATCCGTATTGCAGTATTTCATTACAGATTTGTGTAAAATTAACACTACCATGAAGGTTACGTAAAGGCGATACTTTACGAAAAAATTCGGGGAACGGCCTGAATCTAGATATCATGTTTTGAGGGTCTCGCACGGTACAGTTGTACATATCTTCGTGGTATATTACAAGTTCCAACGGTACGTTTTTTTCTTCACACTTGTTCATAAAACTAAGCCATGTATCACGGTTATAAGTTCTATCACTCGCTGAAATCATTAGCAGAATTACTGGTGGTATCACAGCGGATCTTTTTAGTTTTTTATGTCTCCAGCATCTTTTGCTATATTCATATCCATGAGGGTCTTTCTTACTGCAGTAGTTTCCACAAAATTTCTTCTTGTCTTTGTAATAAAAAGAACACAGGTTTGACTTGACAATACGCTGTCTTGTGTTGAAGCCTCCTAAATCGTTGTACGTATAGATGCGCACCATTATAGATCTGTTACAAAACTGTCCATTCTCACCCTGTACCTTCCCTTATATGGGTCCAGCGTCTTGTCAATCACCAGAAACCCAAAGTTGTCTCGCCACGCTTGAGCGCACAACTCTCTAAATTTTTCAAAAGCCATGTCGGTAGTGACATGATCACTGTACACATGCCTTAGATTCATATCGTCTTGTTTGAATAAAATAACAAAGTTACAGTTGTCCCTCACCAGCTGCTTCGGTATAGCGCTGTATGTTTGCCCTAAATAAAATGTATCTATATTTTTATGTCTACCCATAGTGAAATAACTGCGTATATGGTCATGTTTTTCGCAGGAAATATCGTCAAAGATCATTATAGAGTTTGGTTTAGCTTCGTTTGGGTGTACAACTAGACTGTTGTCATCATACGCGAAATAACCGACCTCCTTAGGCATTACCTTCTTTAGAAATTCGTACTTTGGCTGATGGAGGGACTTTGAAAAAACATAGACATTTTCAAACCTTAACCCATTCTGATCAAATAATAAATTAAATAAAACGTTGGTCTTCCCAGAGGAACTTGGCCCACTGATTATACAGCGAATTGAATCAGGTAATAAAATACCGTGTTTGTTCTTTTTAACCATACCCGACCCGATATATTCATCAAAGTTTTGGACGGGAAGCTCGACTTCCTGCTTCTCAACCCGCATCCTGACTGATTACTCACTACTGATTACAACTGATATATACTTCCCGGACGTGGTCTTGATAAGCACATACCGAGCGGATGCAGCGGTCAACCGCTATCACACCAAATCCTGTGAGTCAATCCAACTGTCATGGCTGCTATCATATCCCTTCCAACGCACGAGAAGTTTTGAACCTTTCCTTTTTAAAACTCTTTCAACTAAATAAACGTTACCGGTTTTTGACTTGCTAATTTCCTCAGCGTAGAACCCACCTTTAAGTATTTCCCCTCTGTTGTCTTGTAATATGTATGTTACTGGTCTTGTTGGTTTAATCGCGTATACTGTAAACGTCTCATTTGTCCAATTTGGCAAATAGCCTTTTTTAAACACTCTTTTAGCTTTACTAATTCTAACACTGTCACCTAATTTTAATTGTTGTTTAAGGATTTTATGTTTGGGTTTTTTAACTTTATTTATTTTATTTAGAATGTCTTTGACATGTTTCTGTCTTACATCCTTGGGTTTCATACCTATAGTCCTGTGCTTTGTGCTGTTGTAAGATTTTATGATTTCTGGCAATAGACTTACCCACTCATAACTACCTCTGGCAGTAAATAACTTGTACATTTTTGTCTTAATCGTTCTGTTTGGTCTTTCTACTATACTAGCCTTAAGTTCGGAAAATGTATGGTAATGGTTGATTTTGTATTTCTTCATTAACGCGTTTACATGTTTGTTGAACCACTCTGTACCCTGGTCTGTGTGAAAGTTTTTCATTTTATATTTAGCTAAGATAGGAGCGAGTGCCTTTGCCACTTCTGGCCCTGACTTGCCTTTTAGAGGTACGGCAAAAGCTAGTTTTGAGAAACAGTTAATCATGGTAAGAATATATTTGTAGCCTTTGTTAGTTTCCGCATAAGGCTTCATTTCAACGAGATCAGCCTGGTAAAGGTCCCTTAAACCCTTAAGGGTGACTTTACGCCTGGAGTAATTTATCCTGGCCGGTCTGTGCAGCTCCTCAGCTATAGCTGTCTTACCGTCCATTTTACTAATGATAACTTTATTCTGAGGACACTAGTTTTATACTTACATCGGTGATTCTCATTTTATAAATAAATATTAAGCTCGTAACAAATATAGCAAAGACAAACAGCTTGTCCGCTAAAGAGCTTATCAGACACCACGTCATACTTCCTCCTCACAGCAGTAACGCTCGGTCAGTACTGAGTGAAATGTCTATCGTGTTGGTGCCTCCTATACACCCGGTGTACGCCGTGTTCAACCCCGTATACTCTTCCATACTTTCTTATGGAGGGCAATACTTCTTCGAAAACCCAGTCTTGAAACTTCTCAGAAATGGGCAATTTAGATTTTAAAATTAATGAATATAGCCCTGGCTCATTGATGTATACCGTATGAAATTGAAAATTCAAAGGGAGGAACGTTTCGTTCCCCCCTTCTTCAGGCATTGTTTTACGATATTTTTCTCTGACATAATCTCTGATTGCTTCTTTAGGGTTAGCGTAGCCCAAGATTTTAGCAACATCTTTTGCTTTGAACCAAGGATTGACTGAGTGTCTGTTTGCTTGAGTGGGGTTTGAGACCACCCGTGCATATGCACCCAGGTTAAACATTATTCCGTGCGTGAGCCAATCCAGATTACCTGGTTGTAGCCCAGTACGAACTAATGTCCTCTCCCTTTTAACAAACGAAGGATAGAGTATTTTTTAAAGATAAACCATGGCTCCTCCACCGCCATGGCCCGTGGAGGCCTTCCGAAAGTAAACTAGCTGCCTCCCCCGTTTTTATTTTTAATTTATATTATTTTTACAAGTCCCATCATACGGACTCAAGGAGTAGCCCATGTCCTCCTCGGATCGGGGTTCCTCAGTGTTAATAGTCCATCATTCACTCCGGGCAGTTCCAAGGAGTAGCCTAGGTGTTAGCTAGACGCCTCAACGTACAAGACCCTTCATCTCGCATTCAGGTTTATGGGGCTTTTTGTCACCCTCGCCAGTTACCTTCATTCAGGTTTACGGGGCTTTTCGTCACCCGCGCCAGGGACCTTCATTCACACATACACATTCATACAGTGGGATCTTATTTATTGTCCAAGACATGCTCAACTATATTTACAAAATTGTGAGAAGTTAGGATGTTATTGTATGCAGAGTCAAAGTGCATACCATAACTCTTCATTACTTCTTTTGCTTTGTTAAGTACATTAATCCCGTTAGGAACAGGAGACTTGATGAAACAAGGTACGAAACCTTCATTTTTGGCTTTAATGAGAGCTTCGTTAAATTTTCTTTTTTGTATGCGAATACATTTGTACTCGCAGACTCCGTAAAGCTCCAGAAGAGTTTCTTTAATAAGGACACATAAAACATGTTTTAGTCCATCGTCGTCTGACATCACAGCAACCTTCGGTGCCTGTTCAGTCGACAACTCATTCAGTGACTGGTTTTCTTTACACATTATGTCGTTTGTAGTTTTAAATTCTGAGTTAATTTGAGTGAGCTGTTGGTTAATTTCCAGTGATTTTGTAAGTGATTGTAACAACTGATTATTTTCTTGTTGGATTTTATACATTCCATACTTTCTTATGGAAGGCAGGACTTCTTCAAAAACCCAGTACTTGAAATATTTAGCAATTGGTAGTTTGGAGGAAAATATCAATTCATACAAGCCGGGCTCGCATATGAAAATAACCTTAGAATCATTGTAGGATAGGTCTACCCCACTTTGGGGTAGACCTACTTCCGGTTGAGTTTTCTTATATTTTTCACTTACATACGTTGAAAGAGCTTTATGTAACTTAGAGTATCCCAGTACTTTTGCGACATCCTTTCCTTTGAACCAAGGATTATTTTCACTGTCAAATAGTACAGTAACGGCCTGGTTATTAAATATATAAGAAGTTAAGTGAGACATTTTATGTCAAGTATTGTGCAATAGTACAGATCAGAGCAATGTAGGGACACGTCTTACCTCGGCAGGAGCAGCGGCAAAAGTGACCGAGGGAGAGTGAAGTTAACGTTTGAGAATAAGGAGCGCTAAAAGTATCGACCAATCAGCGATCAGAACGCCTAATTACAACCAATGGGATGCGAGCTTATTCCGACCAATCACAGAGCTGTATTTTAACCGGTTACAACTAGTTGTCAGGTTTTTTAAATTTAATTAACACGTGGTGCACGTGTTCTTTATTAAATTCATCATACATCGTAAGGTCAATGCATGGGCGGTCTTCCGGGTTGCCCCACTCGTCATCTAACACAAACGAGTCAGTCAGACGTCCTAGGTTTTTTTCACCGCTGTCAAAATAAATGTTATATTCTAATTCATCGTACTTGGAGAATTTAGCTACTTTTTTTATAATCCTTTCTTTAGAGAATCCGCTATTTAGCATAGCCTTACCGTTCAAAAATTCAACTTCTATCCTGTCAAAGTCTGCATTTGATTTTAAGTCCAATTTTAATGGCTTTCCTTCAAATTTTATTTTTCGAACAGCTCTTCCGTCACAAAATAGATTTATGAAGATCCAACCAATATTTTGTTCCCAAACTTCCTCCCCCTCCATTTCAACAGGTACAGCAAACAATTTGCAATAGCACAGATCAGAGCTACGTAAGGACACGTCTTACCTCGGCAGGAGCAGCAGCAAAAGTGACCGAGGCAGAGCGATCCGCGGGAAGGGAAAGTATGACTCATTATGGGTTAGGGGGAACGTTTCGCTCCCCCTTGCACTTCCGGTGTTGTTTTACTCAAGTCTTTGAATTTTGTAGCCGTAAGGCAGGGTGTCGTACTCTCCCTCAAACTTCCTCTTTGGTCCAGTAATTTTGAAAACTTTAGTTTCGCTTACAGTTACAATATCGCGGTCTTTAGTCCTCCTGATTCTGGATTCGTTAATTTCCAGTTTTTCTACACTTTCACTAAGGACCATTTGTTTCAGAGCTTCAAAGTTTAATGTTTCGGAAGTCTTCATATTGAGGGTGAGGCCCTTGATTTTGCACACAGTTTGTAGTTTTTGTTTTTTGGTTGACCAGACAAGGTACGCGTAAGTTTTTGGTCCCCCAGAAACGAACTCTACGATGAAAGAGCCAGACCCGTAATCACCTGCCAATTCATCTGTCATTTCCCCGAGGTAATCTCCCGTAGGAACCTTATACAAACCTCCCTTATAAATGTAGAGAACCGAGTCGGTGTCGTAGTAGAGGACCTGACCTCCCAGGGCCTCCAGATGTTCATAGAGTTTAAGTCTCGCTTGAGCTGTAGTGTAGGCAGCGATCACAACATTTACGTTTCGCAGGGGCTCCCCTACTTCCTCCAGGTACTCCCAGCTAACTACTACAACCTCCTCATTAACAGTCTGGATCCTATTGACTTGTATTTCTGGGCTTGGCAGCATTTCAAAGAGAGTCTTTGAGTCTCTGACAATCATGGCCTTGGTTTGGTTCTCCCGCTGCCCGAATTTTCCCCAAAATGAATTTAACATTAATTTAGCCAATTGTCTCAAACCCCCGTTTTTACTAATTTTGTCTTTCTCTAATTTGATTCCTTCATGATTGAAGTAGTCCCGCACGTACTGGTCTTTGTCTTCCTCAGTTTCACACCAGCTAGGATAGCCTGAGGCTTCCTGCTTCATTTTCAAGAATTTATTGATAAAATCTGTGAAAAGCCCCCCTTTTTCATAAGTGGCTACCTCGTACTCCCACAGTTCGTACATGTCCAACACAACGTAACCTTTCTCTACAGCCTTCCTCACCTCGTCCATAGTCCAAGTCCCTACCAAAGCCCTTTCCTCACTCTCATGATCGCAATCCCCCTGATTTTGAGTTTCCCCGCAAGTCCTACACAAGGCAAACATGAGTTTCTTGTTCATTTTGGCTAGGAGTACCGGGTGGTAGAGATCCCGAGGCGGCAGGACTTTACACTTGAGCAGACCATCTACACCAAGCCCTCTCTGTCTGCACTCCCTGTCACCCACGTAAATCGTAGGATGACCAAGGGGATACTTACCGTACTTTCACACATACGGATAGAGAGAGCACACGTCCACATACTGGATTGTTTCTCCCTCTTCACATTTGTGGTAAGTCTTGGAGTTGCCCGTTCTGCCCCCAAAGAAAGCTTGTCTAGGGTCTAGAGGAAGGGTGTTCAATATGGGGAGAGAGTCCAAATGTGTGAGCTTTTGTTCCTTCTTTACTTTACGAAACTCACACTCCCACATCTCCACAACATCAAAATCGTTAAATTTTGCCATTTTGGACTTGGTTCTCTCGTATCTCAAGTGAAGTGAGTCCGAGGGATCCTCCTTCAGAGGAGCCTCTCGATTGTACGGGAAGCATTTGGGGCAACCGTGCCAGTAGCACCCGTGAAACTCATAGATGTTTTCCCCGTCAAACCCATCTACTTTCATTCCGTTAATCTTTACTTCTTTACCCCGGCCCGCATGCTCAATTCTCACTTCACGCTTCTCTTCTTCCCAGCTGAGCCACTGAATGGCTATAGCTGACTGGTTATCCACTAAACGGTAGCCGTTCTTTGGGATGAGGCCGATCGTGTTTGGTTTTAAAAAGTTGCGGCGGAAGGCCAAGTTGCAGGCGCTAGCGATCGTTACAGCCTCTAGGAAAGGATCGACATTAAATTCTTTCAGGAAAATACGCCTGAACTTAAGACAGGCCTGAGCTAGGATCAGGCCTGTCCTCCCCCCCTTCTTCGATTTTATATTTTTATTTGATGTCCCCCCATTTTATATATTTTGTCACCCCCACGATTTTATATTTTTGCTCCCCCCTCCCCGATTTTTATTTTTGCCCCCCAATTTTATATTTTGCCCCCCCCCCAATTTTATATTTATGCCCCCTCCCCCCTCTCCCCATCCCCCGTCCCCGATATATTTTTTGTTTGTACTTGAGTTCTTTTATTTCTAAAAGCGAATCCAAAGTGTTACGTGTACTGATTTGGAGTCGCAAACCACATGCCGTTTACTACCCGACAGAGTTCCTCGACTTAGCAACAGTACCCGAACTATCTGCCAGTATATTTAGTTAACTTTAGTTTAATTGTACATGAAACGTGTAAAATGTAATTTTAATATTGTAAAATCATGTGGATTGTTATTTGCTTTAGTTAATCTACCATTTATATACAACCCGTACGAAGGACGGGTACACAGCTAGTGGGGAATAAATAAAATGTCATATCTCGATTATTTATTAATATGCTTTGATTAAAGTTGGTAGGCTTCATGACTTAGTGAAGTACCATTTAAAATTCGCTGAGTATGCAGGTTTGCTGCAACGGCGGTATTTACATTTTGGCTCTATCTGAGGAAGCTGTTTAAGTATCTGATCTATTTCATTAACAAAATAGTCATTACAAAAATTGCTGATACTTGATGGATCTTTTACAACTGAGTCACCAACTTCTAAAATAGCATTATCTTTACAATTTTTATACGGTAATTGTTTTTTGTTTCACTATTTACAATATCCTATGTTATTTTACGTATATTATCAGATTTTCTAATTTTCGTGTCAAAATATTTGTTCTTGGCTTCTACTAATTTCACACTATACAATTTGTTTTTATTTTTAACTTCTATTCTAAGATCATTACATTTTGTTTCTCTGGCTAACTGACTTAGTCTTATGATATTTTCTTTGTCCTGTTTCAACTCCTGGGTTATCCAGGTTTGTTTTTATAGCATTTATTTTTAATAACTAAAGGGAAACAAAGATCAAAATAATATTTAAATATACTAATAAAGGGTTAAGGCACATTTCCATTCTGATAAGTTCCGGGCTCATGTGACGACACGCGTTGCGACGCAGGTTTCACAAGGGGTTTTCAGACCCGTTTCCATTAGGACAAATGACGTGTCACTTGTAACCGGATGTGCCGGGACCGTTTCCAATACCTCGCTGCAACATGTGTCGTGGCGCTTTTTGGCGGTCTAGTGATGAATATGTGGGACATGTTTACGATTTGACCGTACTTTCTAATAAAGGTTTTGTTTTTATTTGTGAATGTAATTAATTTAGAAACAATTTTATAAATACATGAAACTAAATGAATTTAAGAACATATTACACTTGTTAATTTGTTTAAAAAGTAAACTAAACTAAACATTATTGTATGTGCGCAATGAATAAATACAATCTACCCTGCATGTATACGTAACTTAAAAACTATACCATTTATATGTGCGATGCACGCGAAAAAATAACCAAACCGATTTGATATTTAATATGGAAAGTTTAAAATATTTAAGCCAGTCCACGTCTTTGAGGAAACCGTCAACTACATTCATGGTTAGTTGACAGTTTTTGTACTGTAATTCAAAAACCAGTATTTTGTACCACTTTAATTCAAAAATAATTAAATAAGTTTACTATTGTACGATTATGATTAATGCATCTAATATTAATAAAAGTGCAAATTAATTATGGTCCCGATTCAAAGAATTATTATTGATCCACTGTTAAACAAAGAAAAACAGTTGATATTTCAATTGCTGGCGACGTAATTTCCATGGGCTGGGCTGTATTTCGAAATGTTGCACCAGGGACAGGTTGCAGGCCGTTTCCATTATCCTGGGGCTCATGTGACGGTAACATGCCCGGGGCAGGGGGCAAAACTGTCCGGGGCAGGTTTGAGTCGTCTCTTGCAACGGAAACTACCCCCGAGGCGTTTCCATTCGAACAACTTGCGTTAACATGTTACAGTCTTTTGCGAAGACTCATGTTGCGACGTGTTTCTGTCCAAATGAAAACGGAGCTTTACCTGGCCGTGCGGTCGTGACGGTTACCTGGCCGTGCGGTCGTGACGGTTACCTGGCCGTGCGGTCGTGACGGTTACCTGGCCGTGCGGTCGTGACGGTTACCTGGCCGTGCGGTCGTGACGGTTACCTGGCCGTGCGGTCGTGACGGTTACCTGGCCGTGCGGTCGTGACGGTTACCTGGCCGTGCGGTCGTGACGGTTACCTGGCCGTGCGGTCGTGACGGTTACCTGGCCGTGCGGTCGTGGCGGTTACATGGCCTTGCGATCGTGGCGGTTACCTGGCCGTGCGGTCGTGACGGTTACCTGGCCGTGCGGTCGTGGCGGTTACATGGCCTTGCGATCGTGGCGGTTACATGGCCTTGCGATCGTGGCGGTTACCTGGCCGTGCGGTCGTGACGGTTACCTGGCCGTGCGGTCGTGACGGTTACCTGGCCGTGCGGTCGTGGCGGTTACATGGCCTTGCGATCGTGGCGGTTACCTGGCCGTGCGGTCGTGACGGTTACCTGGCCGTGCGGTCGTGGCGGTTACCTGGCCGTTCGGTAGTGGCGGTTACCTAGCCGTTCGGTCGTGGTGGTTACCTGGCTGTTCGGTCGTGGCGGTTACCTGGTCGTGCGGTCGTGGCGGTTACCTGGTCGTGCGGTCGTGGCGGTTACCATCCCTGCAGTCGTGGCGGTTACCTGGCCGTTCAGTCGTGACGGTTACCTAGCCGTTCAGTCGTGGCGGTTACCTGGTCGTTCTGTCGTGGCGGTTACCTGGCCGTGCGGTCTTGGCGGTTACCTGGCCTTGCGATCGTGTTGGTTACCTGGCCGTGTGGTCGTGGCGGTTACCTGGCCATGCTATCGTGGCGGTTACCTGGCCGTGCGGTCGTGGCGGTTACCTGGCCGTTCGGTCGTGGCGGTTACCTGGCCGTTCGGTCGTGGCGGTTACCTGGCTGTTCGGTCGTGGTGGTTACCTAGTCGTGCGGCCGTGGCGGTTACCTGGTCGTGCGGTCGTGGCGGTTACCATCCCTGCAGTCGTGGTGGTTACCTGGCCGTTCGGTCGTGGTGGTTACCTAGCCGTTCGGTCGTGGCGGTTACCTGGCCATGCAATCGTGGCGGTTTCCTGGCCGTGCGGTCGTGACAGTTACCTGGCCGTTCGGTCGTGGCGGTTACCTGGCCGTGCGGTCTTGGCGGTTACCTGGCCTTGCGATCGTGGCGGTTACCTGGCCGTGCGGTCGTGGCGGTTACCTGGACATACGGTCGTGGTGGTTACCTGGCCGTGCGGTCGTGACGGTTACCTGGCCTTGCAGTCGTGGCGGTTACCTGGCCGTTCGGTCGTGGTGGTTACCTAGCCGTTCGGTCGTGGCGGTTACCTGGCCGTGCGGTCGTGACGGTTACCTGGCCTTGCAATCGTGGCGGTTTCCTGGCCGTGCGGTCGTGACAGTTACCTGGCCGTGCGGTCGTGGCGGTTACCTGGCCATACGGTCGTTGTGATTACCTGGCCGTACGGTCGTGACGGTTACCTGGCCTTGCAATCGTGGCGGTTTCCTGGCCGTGCGGTCGTGACAGTTACCTGGCCGTTCGGTCGTGGCGGTTACCTGGCCGTGCGGTCTTGGCGGTTACCTGGCCTTGCGATCGTGGCGGTTACCTGGCCGTTCGGTCGTGGCGATTATCTGGTTATGTGGTCGTGGCGATTACCAGGCCGTGCGGTCGTGGCGGTTTTCTGGCCGTGCGGTCGTGGCGGTTACCGGGCCGTGCGTTCATGGTGATTACCTGGCCGTGCGGTTTTGGCGGTTACCTGGCCGTGCGGTCGTGGTGGTGGCCGTACGGTCGTAGCGGTTACCAGCTCTGTTGTCGTGGTGGTTACCTGGCCGTGCGGTCGTGGCGGTTACCTGGTTGTGTGGTCGTGACAGTTACCTGATGATCTTGTGCCCCCCTTCCTAATCCTCCCTAAAAATCGTTGTACTTTGTAAACCTCAGATGTGCTAAAAATGTGTTGCAGTTTGGTAGTGCCTATTGATTACTAGCACGGAGAAAAATAACCCATCCTATGTTAAGTATAAAAAACTGATGAAGGATACTTCAAAACTTGACATTAAACCACTTACATATGGATGAAAGCAATTATCGGAATTTTCCAGTCTAATGTGTGCTAAGATCGATATCAGAGGACACTAAGTGGGGTAATACAATCTAATATTATTATATCGCACTATCAGAAATGAAAATATAACTAATCTTGAGCTAGGTAAATACTTTAAATAACTCTGTCGTCCACCTTAAATAGACTACATCACTTCTGACCTTAAGTTTTTCCAGACATGTGGGTCATACAATTTTGTTAGCTCCCTTAAACGCTGTAAAGCACCAAGATTTTTCTGGATTGTGCCACTAATTTTGTTATGTTATAGTTATTTTTCTTACCTGAATATGGAATTAGATTTCAGATCCCAAAAAGTTGTGAAACCTTTTTCTAATCAGTGATGAAAAATGTCCGCAATAATTTTTTAAATAACCTATACTCACTATCACTGATAATAAATTAACATGTTCGGTATAGGTGAGTCCTTAAATATTACACCAACTTGGAATTTACGGATTTCGTTTTTCATTGTACTTCAAATATACAAACAATACATCTTCAAAATAACAATTGAGGTTGGAAAGCCAGGAAGGATGGAACAAATGAGCATTATTAAGTATATTTAGTTCATTATTAATATCTGAGACAGCTGGCTCATTCCCAAAAGCAGTAGTGACGTGGCGGTTAACCTTTCCAAAACCAACACGGGTGTCCCGACCGCTCTCACTGGGGGGGGGGGGGGAGAACATTTGACAGGAATTTATTGGGGCATTTGCATCGACCGATGTTTTTTATGGAAAAAGTCCATACGTGAAACATGTAATATTTAATAATCCGTCGTTGGACCTCGCCATCCACCATTTTATTAAAACTAGTATTTCTATAAAAAATTAAACGGCAGTTTTATACATGTATATAAACTAAGCTGTTTTATATCTACTGTAACACAATAAAAACGATACATTCAAATGCTCGCGTTCATTTACAAATTAATGTTTTTCATAATAGTAAATGCTACGGAATGTCAATATTTGTTTATTTCTTAAAACTATCTTAATCTCTGATTGTATTTCAACATGAAATCATTCTGCAGGTGTAAATAATCTGTAATCAAGGGAAAATATACCATTAGGGCTAGTAGTATGACACACCTGGGAAACAACTCCAGTTCGCTATATTTTAAATGCAAATCTATAAAACGTAAGTTATTATACATTTATAATAATTCACAGTAGTCTAAGTGTAGGAATAACACAGGGTATGGTGAAATTTGGACAAAGGTTCAAACCCGCGTCATCATTCAGGAGTTTATGCACAAACCGGAAACGGATTCCAGGTGATGTGCCGATAACACAACATGGTGTAATAGCTTATGGCAATGTAATAATAAATTGAAAGTAAATTGAATAGATGTCAAAAATCGCGTGGTGTTACTTGGAAAAATATTTGGACTATAGTTCACTGTAACACGATATACTACTTATGGGAATAAATGCAAGGTGGCCTGTAACTCTCTGGACAAAAGTACAGTATATAGCAATAACATCATTCCTTGGGTCGAGACAAACACATTTTATGGTTACACAACACGGTTCTCCCATACATAGTTTTAGGTTTTCTGCCTGTATGTGTTTTTCACTTTCAAGTTCATATTTTAAAAACTGCGCTGCCGAATTTAAACTAACGTTACATACAAAGATAAGCGGTATCAGGAAACTGACTCATACTGATTCTCTCTTTTACCCCAACTTTAATGAATAAGTTACATTTTATTTACTAAAATATAAAATGTAAAGTACGGACGAATGTACAGAAAATTTTCTAAAAATATTGTTTCCAGAAATATCCACCCAAATCCCTTTTTGGGAGGCACTACAGGATCCATTGCTACACACAGTGGTTTTCAGAGGGGAAATTCACCCTCGTTCCTCCCAGGGTTAAGTGGCAACATATTTCGAATATCCTCTGTTGGGAAATGCTAACTTGACCTTCATATCAAGTTTAAACGAAATTGAAAGATAAGAAATAAGAAAGAAACAAGAAAGAAATAGTAATTTTTGTATTCCCCATAAGAATAACATTGGGCAACGTACTGTGTTTACCGCAAAATTAAAATTTCCATTTTCTCCGCAACCAGCAATCGTAGATCAATAATTCAAAATACTAAATTATTTAGTTTTTTGAGCTATTTTAATGGTAATAAGAAATATTTTTTAACATTTATGTTTTTTCATTAAAAATCAAAAAACTGAATTTTTGATGTTTTAAGTCTATTAATTTTTGAACCTGAATTTTTACAGAAATGCGTGTGGTGTTATTTTGTTGGAAACCTTAAGGTCTAAACCACTAAAGTTTAATAAAAATCTTTAGAGCCGTTTTTGAGAAACTTGGATGTTTCATGGTTTTTAGGGGTTTTGGGGGGATAATAACCCTTACCAATCAAAAATTCAAAAAATGAAAAAACAATCTGGAGATATCGTAGATTAGTACCTACATATTAAATTTCATCACAATCAGGCTAATGGTGTCATCTCTAGCTCTGTACACATCCACGCACACACACACACACAGACAGACATCACGTACAAATCACTTTTTTGGGTTCAGGGAGCACCAAAACGGATGTTTTACACTAACAACTCAAATTCAAAAATGTTGACGAAAACAATACTTTCTCCATATACTATGTATAAGGGGGGAAAGTACAAAATTAGTATTATAACTACTAATATTATTAGCCCTGGAATTTGAATCACACTCAGTTTTAGTACTTGTATAAGTAAAATTTATGAAGGTATAATTTGTAAACATAAAATTCTTTGTAATTAATAAGTGATTTTAAAACGTTCTGTAAACATACCCTTTAGGTAACTTTTCTAAATTTTTCATGTTTTGAACAACTAAATAAGGTATTGAAGAAAAATTGTCATTACCTGGTTGTAATTTAGATTTAAAATTAAACTGAAATGGGACCACTGTTCTATCTGTAGCTCTCATATCGTTAGCACCCAATGAAAGTTGTGCTGACGAAACCCGACACACACGGGTAGGACACCTTAAATGTTGTTTAAATGTATCATCTTTCTTTAGTCGGTTTGAACCCAAAAAGGTGGTTGATGTTAAGAGGGCAATCCGGTCACGAAACCTTTTGTTTTTCTACCTGCTTCCCACTTAAAATAAATGTTAACTTTCAAAGTCCGTCCCTCATCAACGGATTATCCGATATCGTTGAAGTATGGAAAATTTCAAAGGGAAAAATATACCTAGTGATTTCAGTGATCGGAATTTTGATATCACAAATAGTTAACCCATAGCAAAAATCGCAAATATTGAATATTTTTGGATTTTTTGAATGATTACTAATTATGATATCAAAACTCTGCTTACTGAAATCGCTAGGTATTTTTTGCTCTACAAAATGAGCCATACGACAATTTCGGATTATCGTTGAGAGGCGGAATACGAAAGTTAACATTTGAATTATGGGAGAAGCAAGTAGAATCAGAGGACTGGAGCCCCCTCACAGTTAAACAATCGCCGTTTACCGTCCCGTGAGTATCGGCGCACTGTATTGCAATCGGCACAACTGCGCCCGGGCTCCAGGTAGGCAAAACTAATGCAGCCTCCATATTGCCTGTCCCGGTCTTGCACGGCGCTGCCCTTTGCGACTTTCCTTATCACCGACCGTTTTATTCTATGAAACGACGGCTAGTGAAAGTTTAAAATTATATTCAGACGTCGAAATTGCTTAAGAAGCTTCAAAGGGTTCAGTATTACATAATAATGAAAATAGGACAAGTTTGTATAAATCTAAACATTAAAGAATATGTTATTTGTTTTATAACGTAGCGTTGCTTGGATTGTGAAAGTTATGTATTTTCCAGATAGCCTATACATACAGAATTTTTAAGTAACTCGTGATCTATTAACTTTAAAATATTTGTGATAAGGTAAAGTTACGTAAGTATATTAAAGACCGTTCGAAATTATTAATTAATAATACCCCCGTCACAGCAAACCTGCGTACTCGGCGAATTTCCAATGCATGTATATATGTGTATCACTACTTCATAGAGCCACTTACCAAGTTTCACAAAAATACATTCATAAATAAGTGATATATAGCATTTTATTTATTCTCCATCAGAATAACATTAGGGCTGAGTATGCAGGTTTGCTGTAACGAGG